>OX420939.1:11035223-12298973 GCA_949091785.1 Polymixis lichenea | reverse complement strand
AATTTTATAAATACCGCTTATATTTTTTTATACGGTTAATCCACTATTGTCTGTTTCTGCACCTAGCTTCTGACGTTTCTTAAGTGCCCAAGTACGTTTATGTGAAATAAAATATTTTGATTTGATTTGATTCTGAATTCCGAACCAGACAGAAAATGGTGATCGTAAAAATAAACTGATTGTTAAATTCTTTACCTTGCGTACTTAGGCTTCAGTAAATTAAAGATCTCTCTAAAGCAAGATAAGCAAGATCTACGCGTATTTTGTAGTGTACTTTGTTTTTTGTAATGTATTTTTGTGGTGTACAATAAAGTATATATAAATAAATAAATATATAAAGCAACAACACCTCATCTGAAGAAAGAGTTTTTAATTTTCTAATTTAGACATTTTCCGAAAAGCTTGAAATAGTCCAATGATTTTAGTTACCTAATAAACATACACGTCAAGTCAACCATACGTTCAGTAAAACCTGCACTGATGCCTGTAAGTAAGTACCTATTAAGCACCACAATCTAGGCTACTACTAACCCAGTTCCAACATTTCCTTTTAAAACGCCGACAATTGCGTTGGATTGAAAACCTGCCGATTTCCAGCAAACCTGTAATGATCACGTCGCCGTCGGGCGTTATAATCACTCTAATTAAGTTATCTAGACAACACGGTTTTACCTAGGTTTTAACGAGTTTCACGAAAAAGGCGGTATTAATCGCTGTACGCTTTGAAACTTGTTCTATTTGATAAAGCTTAATGTTATTTTAGTCTTTTTAGTTGTAGTACCTACCCCACAGAATTTAAAAACTACAAGCGGTTGGTCAACTCTTCACGTCACCAAAGGGCTGGCCTATTTTTCGGCCATAGAATCAGCATTGCCTTATAACGTGGCAAAGCTGCCAGCCTTTTGGACACTTTTCTCATTGACAACGATGCGGACGTATTTTTTGATGCCTATAAGGTTTTTTTTGTTTTTTTTTATACTTGTACATATTATTATTTTAAGACCAGTAGTAGCTTAATGTTTATGTTTTTCAAGGGTTCTATTTTATGCAGCTCTATCCAAAGAATCCGAACATCCAGTTTTACCTCATTTATATTAACCTTCCTTTCCTAAGCTGCGCGGAGCATTCGTTTCTGATGGATGCCACTCTTCATGATGTAGGTACATTTCTGTTACATCGGGGTTCGTTACTTTTCCGATTTTCTATTGATGCTTGCTCAGCTACCTGTTAATTTTTTTGGCGTATTTTATGTTTGTACTGAGTTGGTGTCTCGTCCTATCACTAGTTTAAGAAAGAGGTTATATTTTCCATGAATAATCATAAATAAAGCTTTCGAATTTACCTTCTTAGATGCTTTTTACGACCCTATCGGTGGCGAATTTGATTAGCCATTCGATGTTTTTAAAAACATTTTCCGAAAATTCTATAGGTTGCGAAAATACCTTTTCAGCGTTAAAGTATAATACACGTTAGAATAAACAGGACACTTCAAAACCGTTCGTGAAAGTCGTATAGTTGTGTACATATAGCATTGTTATCTTTATACCACCCTATATCTGTAACCTTCCAAGTAAAGTCTTGCCAATATCGTACGGAGTCGTGTAGGGATTTCCTAGCAGTGTTAAGCGAGGTTTATTGGGCATGTAGCGTCGCTAGGAAGCCGGGCTTGTGTAAATCGAACTGACAGACCTGTCTCAGATTGACTGACGTTGCTTTAACTGCGCTGTTCAAGGTATGTTATCGTGGATATACAATTCTAATTTGAAATTACTATTCATTGGATTTTTTTTGTAGAGGTTTTCTTTTTATTTGTGAGTCAGATGATTCAGGCCTTTGATTTGTCATAAGTGGAAGTGAATCTATAGAGATTTACTATACAGATGTTTCTACCTAGCCCTTTTTCCCTGCTATGTTGAGGTCGGCTTCCAGTCTAATCGGATGTTACTGAGTACCAGTATTTTACATGGAGCGATTACCTATCTGACCTCCACAACCTAGTTACTGGGTGATTCGATACCCCCTGGAAAGACTGGTTGTCAGACTTTCGGCTTTTGTCTACCCGTAACGACCGTCAAAGCGTGCTGTCCGACGCACTGAGGGGTCTTGGTATTTAAAAATACGCACCCATCCGCGGACCAACCGCGGCAAGCGTAGCTTAACCTGATCGATCGAACCGTTCTGCTGTTATTACTGAGTTACAAGCACCACCCAGGTTCACTATATAGATAGAGAACGATATATACATACAATATTATGTAAGATGGTGCATTGAGCCAACCATTTCATTCAACCATTTCATTTTTTTTTTTTCATTTTTTTAATTGTCATGTTTATTGTTCTTTGTTTATGTGTTTGTTGCTGTCGTGTTGTGTCTGTGTCGAATAAATGCTTTCTATTCTATTTTATTCTATTCTAACTGAAAACTTTGTTCAGATACAAATATTTTCCTAGCGATTACGCTAGGAAAATATTTAAGCAAGCAAATAGTTTAAAATATTAATTTTAAACTATTTGCTTGTGTTTTGCTACCTTATTATTATATGCTAATATTTATCTTTTTTTTCTAAATCTGATGACAACGGACACTGTATCACTATTCTTTTAATAGTATTTTTCCTAATCTGCCACATAGCTTCGTATATAAAGTGCGCTGAGAACAGGTGCACTCTGCCTGTATGGATAATCTATAGCTTTTTAGGATTTATGGCTGCCCGTATAAAATAAGAGTACATTCTGGTCCGGTTCGCTTTTGTGCATTTAAAAGGGAAGATTACTATGTCAGTGTAAATTGCAGTAGACGTAGCATTTAGTACAAAACGAGTAAAAATTTGTAGAAGTAGCTTTGCATCATCATCTTCCTTGCCTTTTGTCAACTATTTTTGGGGTCAGCTTCTAATCTAACTGGGTGCAGTTGATTACCAGTATTTTCATCATCATCATCATTTCAGCCGAAAGACGTCCACTGCTGGACATAGGTTTCCCCAAAAGGTGGGTTTTGCCATAATCGCCACGCTTGGCAGGCGGGTTCGCGATCGCAGTGTGGTGGTAAAAAGCATAGACAACGCCACTGCCCATTCTCTAGTAAGTCCCTTAGTCGCCTTCTACGACAACCACGGGAAGAAATGGGATGGTGCTATTCTTTTACGTCCGGTACGACACGGAACCGGCACGGCACGGAACCATTATTTTACATGGTGCGAATCTCTTGGTAAGACAGGTAATCAGATTTTTGGGCTTCTGACGAGCCGTAACGGCTGTTAAGATCCACGAATGACAGCCGGGACCAACGGCTTAACGTGCTCTCCGAGGCACGGAGGGGTTTTGGTATGTAAATATGGCCACCCATCCACGGCTCAACCGCAGCAAGTGAGCTTAACCTAATCAAACGAACCAAAATGACTTTCCTTAAGAAAACTTATCTATCAAATAAATTTGATAATTAATATCCTCCAACAGAAACGATCTTGTGATTAAGAGATTTAATTCAAGTAACTTTCACAAAAGGTGATTGCGATCATTACCTACTGATTGTATTGTAGTGTTATATCCTAATGCCAAGTTACACATTCATCACTTTTTGCTAAGTGAAGTGTGGTATTAAATACAAACTATCACGTTGCTGAGATTTTTTCTGAGTCGAGCAAAAAAAGATTGTCGTCGTCGCGCGTTTTTGCCAACTGCCGATCCAGGAAGCAATATATGACAGAATTGACAATCTGTCATAAAAACCGGATCGACGTGAGTGAATCCGAGCGCGACCTGCCTATAACTACCTATTGAGTTTATATTTATTTATAAAGCGAATTAAGTGTAACTTAACAATACCTAGAGCTATTATCCAATGACACTACACACGAAACTTGGACATCTAATATTTAATGGCTACTAAAAAGTATCTAACTCTTCTATAATGGTTGTTTAAATATAGTGCCAATGCCATCACATCGGAGTTATGCGATTATACGTTGTATTTAAAGTTTTAGAACTCATCTAAATTGTATGGAGGCGGCGGCGGGCAGGTGGCGTTTCCCGCGCGAGGCGTAAAACTTGACGGACGGACAGATTGCCATCTTGGGGCCGATAGAGTGACAATATCAATTTTATGCTTTATTTAGACGTTAAAGCCGGTTTTAGTATTATACCTAATGGAATTATGTAAAGCTTTTAGTGCTAAGTATGTGATCCCCGGCTAAGAACAGATAGTAAGTTGACGCTTATGTTAAGGTCCGTTTCCGTGGTAGCCGACTTAGGGATAAAGCAGCGTCCAGCTGAACGCTGACCAATTAATATTGTTTTCGAAAATCCACCTGCTTATGTAATGGATCTTCATAAGATTGTTGATTCATAAGACTTTCATCGCCCTTAGCGGTTCGTAGACGCAGCGTCGGAGCTGCGTAGACGCATCGTAGGCGCGGCATAGGTACATCGCATCGTAGGCGCGGCGGCGCACACTGGTCCCAAATTAAAAAAAAGTGGACATTGATAGTAGACCGCTGATATTTTTTTTTATTGTTGATACAATGATAACAGATAAGGCAAAAAAATATTATTGTCCTACTTCAAATACTTTTCTGTAAAAAAAATATTTCTTTTTTTTTTGTATGGGAGCGATTACATTTTACTCAATTTCTCAAAAACTTTAAGCGATGTCGAGATGGCCATCACATATGTTAGAAAACTAATAATTCTGAGTATTTGGCTCGAAGAAACTTATTGCTTATCTCTGCGTACTTTCGAGATAATAGTGACAGAAAATAACATTTTTTTTAATGTTAATTTTTTGCTTTTTTTTAATCATAGCCTTACTTTAGCACATAATTATAATGTATGCGTAATGTCAAATAAGTAAAAAGAGACTTCTCTGTAAAAGAGGTTATGGGGGCTCACTAATGACTGAAAAGCTATGACCTTTCTGAAGGAGTACTTTCATCAGTTCTAAAAAACAATCAAAATGAAGACATATTAAGCTGCAAACATAAAGTTGAATATGTTCACAAACGATTCTGAAAAAATATTATGGTGAAAGATTAATATTTGGGTCTATATTCTCTTGAGAAATCTCTATTTCCTCGTTTTCCAACGAAAGCAATTCATTGTTCAAGATCAAAGCACCAGCCTCTGGAAACAACTGTTTATGTAAACGAGCAAACTTTGGTTTGATATGGCTGATGTAAGGATCTGAGCTAATTAGAAAGCTGTGGATAATGTCTAAATTAGTCTGAACTCTACCGATTTTTCTTGTATGTGCCATTCTAACATTCCGGAAATCTTTATTCCTCGCTTCGGAAGCTTCTTCGGAAAGCATGCCTATCGGAATAAAGGAGAAATTTTCACAAATATCAGCACCGTGTATCAACAATTTATGGACACTTGAAGGCATGTAATACCATGGATATAAGTTTACATATAGCATTGCTGTTTCTTTACAATATTCCCTAAACAAGTTGGTATTAATAAGTTGACCAGATGAAATTGTTTGTAAAATTACTGCAAATCTCTTGATTAAATCAGGGTGGATACCCGTTATTTCAGCAGATACTTCATAATTTTCAAAAAACCTTCTTGCCGTGTTACCGTCATTGGTTGTACCAAATCCCTGTTTTACTATGTCAATTAACAAACCAGTTCTTTCCCGGAATTCTTCTTGTGTCAAATTCTTTTTAATTTCTTTTAACAATTTATCTTCTTTTCGTGCAGCCCACTTTTTGAAGTCTAAGTTGTACGAAATGTGTAAAATACATTCCATACATCTTATCCACATATGAAGCGAAGACAGACCATATTTATACATATCTTCTCTGATGAGTCTTTTGGATACAAAGTCCAAGTCATTCATTTTGCTAGGTGGGGTATTGCAAATATTACAAACAGCTGCAGAAGAAGTATTGGAAATCACAGTAGAAATTTTCCCATCAATCATAGTCATGTACAAATCATGTTTAATATCAAAATTATCTACAATTGTGGGAACAAGATTACGAATTTCTTCCTCTAAGGATGCACCTTCCTTCTTTATCAATTCATTTGTTTCTTTTGCAAATATAAAGCCAATTGGACGACAATAGTTTGTTGAAGAGGGAGCAGGATTTTGCCACAAGATAGTACCACTCTCTTCTTCCAAACGAAGCGGAACCAAACTAATCATGAAAACTGAAGAATCGTCAATTTTAGTGTCGGAGTGTGACTTTTGTTTATAATTACTTTGAGAAGATGACCCGTCAAAACCCCATTTGCTTATTAGTTTTAGCGATTTTTTGTCGGCAGAGTTGTGCTGAATTGTTTTTAATATCCTATTAGTTGTCAAATCTAGAAGCGATTGAAGTCTTATCTTAGCATCAGATTCAGTTACAGTTATGTCTGACCCTGGAGGATAACAAGTTTTTTTAGCTTCCAGGAGCTTTTGATAGGATGGAAGACCATACATTTTCTCTGAAGCAAGAATAGTTCTTAAATTTCGATATTGCCATTTTGACAAATTTGTTGAGGTGTAAAGCGCTAACGTTTTATCATCTGGTAAACACGGTTTGTCAGTCTTTTTAGCGAATAGTACATCATGTACCATCTCACATTTTTCCTTGTTTTGGCTGAGTTCGTTTAATATAGCTGCTAATTTTGTTTTTTTAGACTCTTTTAATTTGGCACATAAAGCATAAACTAATTCCTCCTCTGTGTGATCTAGAAGTGTTAGAGAACGCCTTTTCTTCTGTTTATCAGATATATCAACAAATGGTTTTTTACTTGTACCATAACTTAATTGATGAGTATCCACTTGCGTTTCGAAATTTGGAATTACTTCCTCGGCAACTTTAAAAATGCTGCTTAAATCGATATTTTGACATTTTGGCCAAACTATTTGGGATTGTAACCAGTCTGAATTTTTGTTAAGAAAGGTCTTTTGAGCTCTACTGGAAGCAGACCATCTTTTTGAGATATTACTTGAAAAATTACGACAAAATAATTTAATATTACTCAAATCTTCGGAAGACAATTCAACACCAATACGTTCAATAAGGGCATTAAATAAAAATTCGAAATTTTTAAAACCACCTCCTGATTTAAGAACAACGTATAAGTCTAAGTTGGTGACAAATGCGGACATATTATAATTTTAAGGAAAATTGAAAACAAATTAGAATCAAAGATATCAAAGACAAAGTGACTTTGATTTTAACAAAAAAAATTACGAAAACAAATTCGACGAAAGAAAGACAAACAAAAATTATTTGATTTTAAAATCCAAAGATTCAAAATACAACAATAACAAAACAAACAAACAACAAGCATTTCTTCAAGCGCACAGAAAAAATAAGGACACGTCTTATCGCAACCACATTTAGTTGTACACTGAGTGAGGTGTACGCGCGCGATTCGTGACCATATTACGTTACGTCATGAGAGGCGGCCATCTTGTTATCCCGGCAAACTCGCGTCGAAGCTCCATTTTGCTGGCCAGCGGACCTATTGCGATATGAGTAAGGCTATGATTAAAAAAAAGCGAACAATTAACATTAAAAAAAATTGTTATTTTCTGTCACTATTATCTCGAAAGTACGCAGAGATAAGCAATAAGTTTCTTCGAGCCAAATACTCAGAATTATTAGTTTTCTAACATATGTGAATGCCATCTCGACATCGCTTAAGGTTTTTGAGAAATTGAGTAAAATGTAATCACTCCCATACAAAAAAAAAAGAAATATTTTTTATAGAGAAAAGTATTTGAAGTAGGACAATAATATTTTTTTGCCTTATCTGTTATCATTATATCAACAATAAAAAAAAATATCAGCGGTCTACTATCAATGTCCACTTTTTTTTAATTTGGGACCAGTGTGCGGCGTCGTAAACGCATGTAAGAAGCGGCGTAGCGCATCGTAGGCACGGCGTAGCGGTTCCTAGACCTATCGTAGACGCTATGCAAACACTAAAAAAGGGCTAACTGTGGGTATTCGCGATAACTGACTTAATTTTCCGTTTTTTTTGCTATCATATTTCCGGCACAATTGTAGGCACAACTTATAGGCTGGACCACAGCCCAATACCAATAAGGCACCTTAGAATCACGCTACATACATCCAGCCCCTAGTTCCGCAGATAACAACTATCTAAAATGTATTTAGGTGTAACTTAAAACACCTGGATTAGGTGTTTAAAGATACGCCATAATATGTTTTCTAATAATGTCTATAAAAATATGATGTCACAATAATAGATGGTATCTATCGATTTTGATACCGAAACCAAATCGAGTTAATCTAAAACGCCTACGTGCCATAAAAACCGATCGTAATTGGGTATCAATATACCGAAATAAAAACCATATCGATCCTCTTACATTGTCACAAAGATGTTTATCAACGTTACAAATTACAATCCGAATGTATTTACTTTCACTTTATTATTGACCCTAATGGAAGCGATAGCGTTTATTTACAAGGACGGGTGAGTATTGAGTGTGGTATTCAAATATTGGTCCGCTGTCTAAGCGATAAGGCTGGTAACATGACACTTTACCGGTATTCGAGGGACAGTACCGACTCCGAGAGCGTCGGTCGACGTCGAGACCTACACACAATCCGGACCCGACACCCCACCAACAGGAACGCTTTTATTACTAAGATATTCAATAGACACTATCTGTTACTGTCAATACTAACATTCTCAATGGCTGACTCGGGACTTATCTAAATCGCTTTACATGTAAGTAGTGTTCGTGTTTTGTGGTAAGCTGAGGTTGCTTATCGACGCGTTATGGTTTGGTTGCTACACATCGGTTGTTCGATGGTTGATGGGCTTGTAAGTGGAGAAATGTAGAATCTTCTGCTACTAGATATCAAAAACGTTAAATTAAAAACTGGATTTAGAAAAAAAAAAATGGGGAAAATATGGGTAATATGAAGTCGAAAAGTCGTAGAAGACGGTATCCATGAGAAACAAAATAAAAGTAAACGTCTTTTATGCTTTCATTGTATGTATATTTGTGAGAGAAAAAAAGCGCGATATTATTTTGTTCTTATTCTCTTGGCGCTTTTGATATGTTCACGTCGCGCCTTCGCGCCTGTACCTTATGACAGGTAGCGATACTTATCGTGCATTCCCGAGGTATTATACTCATAGGTACTCGTTCAACTTGAGTATGGGCTTGTATGTTCCGACGCTTGATAAAGTGAGACTAAATAGATGAACAGTCGAGGGATATGGAGCTACTAAGGTGAGGATTATGTGTGCAGTAAAAGAAGATAGGCGATGACGGGCTCATTTGTTTGAACGTGTTTCCAAGCAGTCTCTTCCATCTGTCTTTACCGTTTGGACCTAGTGATAAATTAACTCGTTCCTACAAACAGAAACGCGGTATCACTGTCTATTTTTTTACAATTTGTTTTTATTCGATACTCTACACCTCATTATTCATAGTCTAACGCCAATAAATATAATGTACACAAAGTTCTATCATTACTTTTGAATAACAATTTCAAGTCGTTGAACTTGTATTCATTGACGATAATTTGTTGTTCTTTACTAGCATTGCTGTTACAATGTAGATGCTTGGATTGCTTAATGGTTTGGTCGTTACAATAATTATAATTAAATAGCTTAGTTGACCCCGATAAATCAGGAATATTTGGATTTAATCCAAACGATATTTTCTCCTTATTAGAAACATAGAGTCATCATTCGAAAGATCTAGATGATAAATATGATTGCAATGAATAAAACAAATGAATAGGCGTTTAACTTATTTATCGTTCAATTAAGTAAGTGATGCAACAAATTCCCGGAGTGTCGGCGGCGGATGAAAATTAAATGGACGAGTTTCCGTGCCACAAATATAGACATCAGTTCCGTCCGCCGCACGACGCACGCATTCTGTATTCGCGCTGCGTGTACGCGCATTACGTACTACGCGCTACGCGCATATATTTAACTTTTCAGCCAAACGAATTAAATTTCGATATGCGTAAAAGCAACACGAACAATAAATTGGCAATTATTTCCAATTTTTTTTGCAATTCATACCCGCCGGGTTGTGTTTATGGGAACGCTTAGTTGAGTGGAATGATTGTGTAAAACTGTTGGACGGGCTCCAACGAGCAGGCACGGAGCGGGCACGCGGGTGCGCCGCGAGTAACAAACGCCACAAATAAAGTCAAATAAGTGAGCCAAGCAGAACGGCTGCCCCGCGCCCGCTGCAATTGCAGTATCGAGTGTTTTATTGGACCGTGATGAAATGTCGATATGAATCATAGACGCGTGCCCGATACATTCCTCAGGCCACAACAGGAACACCTCTAATAACCACTGTACTTGACGTTCGATGGAAGTTACAATATTGTAATGGATGGTAAATCATTGCGTATTCTTCTCTGTAAGTGGATGTGACAACACAAGTTCGAGGAACGGTCACCGAGTTATTTTTGTTGCGCCGTCCTTTATTCTGAGAACTGGTTTGTGTATGTAAGTATGTATCAATGTGCCATTCCGCATCGGGTCTCGTTGCTTGTTCGCGGTGCGATAGGGGCAATCTGACGGAAGTGATAGAGATGGCTGCGGCTTGATGATCTCTTGTTACCTGAGAAATATATGCTGTTTGATACGAGGGATTTGGTTCAAGAACTCCAATTAGGAACGAAAGATACTGAGATATCAGTCATTCTGCTTTCTCAAATTAAGCTGTGTTCGGTTCCCCTTTCATATCTTATAAGGAATTAATAAAATTGCCTGATTTTCAACCAATGAAGAATGATATGCGGTTCAAACGAAAGTACTTAGCGGTGCCATTAAGTGTAATATTATGTTTGTGTTACATGTCTATTGAGGACGGATTGTCTGGAATTCCGAACTGAATAGTTATATAATTGGCATCAATTGTCTGCCTCGTTTTATGGGTATTAATAGCTTTATCACGTGTTGCAACCGCTTGTTATCTTTGATGCAATTCGTTTGTTAAGTTGTTCTCACGCCTTGTTGAAGGACCAACTAGTTTTTATACTCATGGCGTTAATATTTACACATCTTACGGAGAATCCAGTCGCGGGCTCGAACTCACTGGTTGGCCTGGCTAAAAAGCACGCTGTCTCACCAGGCATCGTGTCCGACAGAGGTAGTATCAGTGATGAGCAGTTAGACGCTAGTCTACACGCACAACGTTATTGAGTGAGATGCAGGATCATTTACAGTAAATTAGGGGCGTAAAAAAAATTGAAAAATCCTTCGGATAGTTGGGTTTTGTGAAAAAACCACTACAAAAATCAATTACCAATAAAGTTTATTGAACTTTTCGATAATTGAGCTTCTTTAATTTCTTTAAACACGCCCAAAGGTAGGTTAAATTACCAAGAAAAACGAATCTTTGTTGACTCATTACGTTTTAAAGGCTTTTTATTTTAATATTCTGTTTCCGCACAGACAATATTAATAATGAGGCAAAACCATAACATGTTTAATTTTTGATGCACATTGTTGAACAGTGGAGTAATACCGTCCCGAAGTTTGTATGGAAAAAATGTCGACTAGATTCACCTTAAGATAAACTTTACAAATATTTCTCACAAGAAAATGCACTGTTTAATCCGAATGTTATAAAAAATTGTTTGCCAGTGGCATATAGACATATATATCAATTAAACTGAAAAACATTTACACACGTTACATTTAGCCTATAAGTCCTAGATTCCTACGTAGGCTAGAACTGAAGGCGCGTGTGTAGTGTGGGGCTGGCAGCCTGGCACGGCTCCAGTCGTTTCAATTTGATCCTGCGACCGCCCCGCACTGTAAACATCCGTAAATGATAAACGCATAATTTAACGCCCCAACGAAACACGAAAAATTGTGCATCCATTTATTTTCTCGATCATAGGAGCGTGAAGACGTTCATATTTGAAATTTATGATTTCACGCTCCGACATAATAGTAACAATACGTTATTCTGTATTAATATTACACTTTGATATATTTTTAACTTGCCCCTTACTACGGTTCACGTTTTATGTTGTTAGAAATGGATTATTAAAGCTGTTTGGAACGTCAAGCCTTGATTACTGAGCCAATAAAACCAGATAGCAGCAGTTATATTACCCGCCTTTATGAAGTTTTTTATAAGCAGTTAAGAAGTTTATTAATCCAAAGAGAGATGTAAAGATTTTTAATATTATTAAAGGGAGTTGAATGCAGTAAGGAATATTTTATTACTCACAGTGTAACGGTTAATTGAAGGTTGGTTTAATGAGAGGCGGTTGCCCTTAAAACCGGTAAGTCAATATAATGGAAAACGATGTAGGTATTTAAGTTAAGACTGAGCTCGAAAACGTACCACATCATTCCAAATTGAACCGTCAGCCTTTAAAGTAAAACAGAGAAGCTGTTGAAACAATAAAGCATGATATCAAATACAACTCCACAAAAATTTACGCAAAATATTCCCGAACCATCAGGCTTTAGGAATAATCAGTGAGTATTGTGTAAGAGCCGTTTGCCGCGCAGCAAGGTAGCGGCGCGGCACGTCGATGCAGCGGGCAAATCGCGGGAGCGCAGCGTGGTCGCAGCGGCCCGCCGATACCATCGCAGCCTTCGTCGCAGCCCCACATAAATCTAGCTTTGATACATTTTGGTAAGGAGCCAAGAGCGGTGCACCGGCCGGCCCGCGATCCACTCGACCTGTGCATCGCGAAATAACATTTGCTTTTATTTGAACCGCACCTCACTTTTTATTACATTGTCCGAACCAGGAACAATAATTTTGCATTTTTGCTCCACATAAAAGGAACAGAAACTGTATAATGAATTGTGTATTCATCTGGAACGACCTAAACTGCTCTGGAATTTAAAAGCCTACTTAACAATAAGGCGGCATTCACCAAAATGTTCCATATTTTACGAACGACTTTTATTAAATCTCTTCTATTAAAATAAATTAGGTACATGAAAGACATTCAGGTACACACAGTTGAATGGAAATAGAAGAAAGTGTACATACATGTGTACAATCTGATAATATATGTTTAGCCAGGTTCTTCGCTTCATTGTTCAGTTCTAAACAAGGTAACTGCTTTTGTACGTACCTACACTTACGTATGTATTTTTGCTTTGACCTACTCAATTAAGTTTCACAATGAAACTTTTGTATTGTGGCTGACATCAAAATTGTGGTGTGTAATCGCTTGTTGGAACTCTAGTCTGCTGAGTGCAGTAATACTGCTGTTTCACTGGTCGCTGACTCACCCCGCGCTGTTCATTCGATATTCATATTAAACAAATCCGATTGTAACAAAGATTTATCTTGCGCAATAAAGGTATTGTGTTTCCGAAGCTCGGCGCTTTCATACTCAAATAAATACATTGAAAGTTATTTTATGAAGTGGCTACGGTCATGCAGGTGTAATGAATCACGTGCAAGCATTGACTGATATTATCTGTGTCGGCCCCTGCTGGGCCGCCCATGTTTCTACGCGAATATCTGCGAACTTAATTATTAAGTGGGTCATATATACACGGATATCTGTATTTATTATCATGTCCGTAAATATTTGTTATGATCTGTGCATCGTTTTTGCTAACTTGAAAGTTCTCTCTTATAGGCATTCCTCTACATATGCCGACTTTCCTGGAATACGTAGAATTCCTTGTTGTAGGTATAGGGATCGTTACCGCAGTAGGTGCTGCGTCATAACCATAAGAGCTTACGGTGCCTAATAAGCTCTAATTATGAACTTTCTAAATTGCTCTCTGAACCTGGTTTATAGCTCTTTACCCGAAAATTAAATAGAAAGCACCCAAGGTCGTCTACCTGCTCAAACGAGTGCGCAGACAAAATGTTTGACGTACCGCATCCATCTCCCTAGCGATATAACTGTTGTTCATAATTAGGCGCTAAATTCTCGCTGGCCGGGTAAAGGTCAGCAATTAGAGAGCTTACTTTTCTTGAATGGACGATAAGTTAGTTAAGTAATAGGGTTCATTTTCAAGTCGGCGAGGTTCGCTCGTTAATCACTGAGTTGCGCGTTGGCCGTGCTTCCGTCGCCGACCGACGCCGGAACACAAGCTTATTTTTGATTGTTTTTGATAAAACAAACAAAGACAAATGAATAAGCCAAATCGTTAATCATAACCGGCTTAAACTGAACTTCCTTTCTTAGTACTTTTCATTTTTCTCGGCGAATATGTGGCTGTTTCTCTGGGCACAGTTAATTTATGAAGACACATTTGTTTTATCACAAAAACCGATCAAAACGTACGGTAATAAATCAGTACTGCTCGTCGTATTTTTATTATGTTTTATATCGTTACCAATCCGCACGTTTGACACTCAGATATCCTAATAGCTTTATCGCAGGCGTATGAAATGGAAATTGAATGAAACCGTTTTGTAATTTATTAAGTACATATCGCGAGTGAGCTCGTGAGAATGACTCGTGTGAGCGTGTTATGAAAAAGCGATCACCAGCGGCGGGAGCTCTGCTCGCTCGGCACCCGTTGCCAAATTAATGTGTCACAAACTGTATCGCCCTATGATATTGATGTTGAAAAATGATGCCATTTGACGTTTGATTGCAATCGTAAATCTCTAGCAAGCTGTTCGAGTATTGCGCCGCTCTATTCGTAATTGACGGTTTAGTAAATTTTCCGCCAACGCCACTTTCAAACTGCCTACTGACCTTTTCCCTTCGTGAAACTACGTAAGGGAGATGTTAATGTACTATCAAAAAGTAGATATGTAACTTTCAAGGTCTATTACGCTTCGCTAAGATAAATGGGGAGGATAAAAGTTGCGTTATAACGATGTAGATAAAATATACTTGGGTAGCGCTGAATCAGTTGATATAGATACTAATTCGGTTATTATTTGTATAAGCCATAACGTGGCTAATGATTAATAGTGGCATTATTCGGCGAATGTGTGGAGCCGAGGCCGAGATGGGAATGATTATCGTGAGGCTCACGCTCCGCTGATCACAGCACAAAATTAATTTACGTATAAGGCGGGTGGCTACGCTATGCTGCATGTGCTATATCATCGGTGTATCTGTATCTTTACGCTCGTTTTCACATGCGGGGTGAACAGATCTGTGAGGGGTACCGGCATTAATTGCGGCGGCCTCCCTTATCAATTTCTGTACACGATATGATTAATTTACCAGACATATCCACACATTCTTGTCAGCAGCTATTATTTTTTACTCCAAAATAACATCATGAATTCATGATCCATTGACAATTAATGGCCGAATTCATGAATTCACGACCAACTACATCCAAAAATGGAACCCGATACCAAAACCCTGTTTAAGTTTTTCTAAATATGCCAGAAATATTCACAGAGTTGAATTTTGAGTCCGGCCGTCAGATAGTGATTAGTGATCCGGTAACTTATATTCATAGGCCGGCTCGTGGCTGTCAGTCTGTCGAACTCGGCTCCAGTGTAGTTGATCTGTAAAATTGATTTCCATTCGTGCTGAGGAACAAAGGCGACTGCCTCGGGCCGGCGCTGCCTCGCTGCACTGTCGCACAGATACTGCTCGATCACCTACAACAGTAAACGTATTTGGTTTATTTCGATAAAGTTGGTTCACGTGTGTGCCTCAAACTCATGTACATTTCTAGATTACACAGAATTACATAAAATTAGCGAGCACAACTCCGCAGATGTAATGGGTATGGATATCGAAGGACGATAAAGCAAAAAAAAAGCATTCTAAACTCATAGCATAATCAGCCTTGTTAATAATGTTCCGACTGCTGGTATACAGGCCTTCTCTCTGTGAGGGCTTTAATGTACCACGCGGGCCCAGTGCTGGTTGGTAGATGACATATATGTCTTCACATTTTTGTTCTAGGACATGCTGGTCTCCACACGATGTTTTCCTTCACCGTTTTGAAATAGTGGTGATTAAATAATTTTCACAAGGTAGAGCGTCTATCTGGGTTCGAATTAGAACCTGTGACCTACAACTTGTATGTCGCGGCCGTGCCCAATGGGCCACCACTGCCTAACTGTAATTGGCCTCCCAACTCTAAACTAAAATCGTTTTATCTTTTGATGGATTGCTTAGTCTTTATCTTTAGTGAGATGTAAGAATTCTTCTCAAAGGTCACGGTTTTGTATTCTAAAGATAACTGCATCAATTTATAATTTGACTCCGCCTTGAATGTTTTCAGTGATTGTTTCCAGTAACTACACTACCAGCGGCCGTTGACCCCGTAGTCTGCTGCAGTTATTTACTCAAAATGAAAGGGGATGCGCTAATGTAGCCCGCGTAATTCGAAGTTTCTTTAGCACTGACCTGCTAATTCAAAAAAAAAAAATAAGTTTTGTATTTCGCGGGCTATCCGATTTTAGAACTTAAAAGTTCCAAAGTTGAATTTTTATTAACATTGGAAATAAATAAAAATCACGCTTGCTAGTATTGCTAGCTATTTTAATTTGAGCCTGTAAGGGAGCCATTAAGGGAGGCAAGTAGAACATCAGCTATATGACACCATAATGTTGTATCGTCATCAAAACAACAAGATTGTTTGAAATTTCGGTATAATCGGATTACAGGAAGTGGTTGAAAATACGATCACAAGATTTGTACTCATTGTAAACAGTTTTGAAACTGAATAAAGTTGCTTAAATCACAAAATAATATGGTGCCACAAAGATTTATCTTTCTACTCCCTAAAATAGACGTAAAAATTAGCAAAACTCACGATCCTTTTAAAACTTTGTTAGTAATGTCAGAAAACTAAAAGGACAGAAATAACTCCGTGGTTCTCACATAAACTTTGATATGTTATGATTATTTTGGGACGTCCATTTCAGAATAAGAAAAATGTATGTCGTTTATATTTAGAATACAGTAACATTTCTGTTGATCTTTGATACTCAGTTTTATAACTTTCAAAACAGTGTGGCAACATTCAAAACATTCTTAAAAAATCTGTCACGCATTCAAGCTATCATTAACGTGAATGAGAAATCGTAAAACGGGAAAAATTGTTCTTAAGAACAAATGCATCGATAGTTTATAGGTAAGTTATAACAGAAATTGGTCGACTTTCCAATAGTTTAGATAACAATTCCTTTCCAATATCAATTTTATTTTTCGATGTTTGTCAATGTGCGAATCGATTGGCCGTCGGAACGTAGAATAGAGCAGGACGCAATTTTAGAACAATGAGGTGGGAAATTGGTTTCCAGCATGAGTAGGTGGTGGGTGGTTGTGGCGCGCAAACTGGCGGTATCCTCAGAGTTTCTGATGGCGGTCGTACAACAAAACCTAATCTATCCACTGTGGCTTTGTGAATGTTTGTCAGCGCCGAATAGTTCGGAAATCGGGATGTAGGTATGATTACGTTATTTTGTGGAGAAGTATAGGCTAACCCTTTTATTTATAAACGTTGCTTAAAGTTAAGTAATATTTAGCGACTGTTTAACCATACATGTATGACGTTAAAACGTCTCTTAACTTAAATCAACGTTTACAAATAAACCACTTTGCCTTCAACTAGAGTTTGAATACTTATGGTCCCCATTTTTGAACAAGTAGGTATAAACTAGCGAGGGGAGAGACAGACTACATTATTAAAACTACCTGAATCCGATTGCTCGTAAGATAACAACTAACATTCTTACAGAAGTTTTGACTAAACATTTCTCAAAATATTTGAAAGTTATTCCAGCCTATTTTTTTTATTTTTAAAGGCAAGGTTTTCTAACTTTCATCCTTTATGATGTGGTTTCAGCTTTTTAATAAGGTGAGAAGCAATACTATAAGCGTTTTATAAAGCATACATAACAGTCGAAGCCGTATCGTATCTAGCTAGCCAATCGCCAGCGAAAACCACAATATCCCATTTTCCTCAATTGGTTTTTATAAATTGAGCGATAAACAAGTAGCTTGCAATGTTCAATGTTTTTGATTAAACTTCAGATAAATATGTAACTTTACGTAAAGATTAGCTTTCCGTCAGTGATTAATATTAATAGGTGGTTAAGTGACTTAAGTGGTCAAGAGTATTCATTGACCAACCTTCTGGATTGTGGAAATGTAGAAAAACAATGACTTCCACGTCACCCCTGCTTCCTCTGCCAGAGGTGCGGGTTATTCGAAAGAGATACCATCGCCCCTGGCACACAGGCAACTGAGAGAACACGGATGGGTTTTAGTCACTAAAAGTCTGACACGACCTCCACCTCACGGCCTGCTCTACCCAGAGCGGGAGAAGTTACTTGATGATTTCCCACTCTCAAAAAAATAAAAACCCTTGCTTCCTCCATAAGTGACAGATATATTTATTGTCTTCCCCACACGTGCAAGTGACTGTAATTTGATCAGGGTCTCATACTTTTGCACGGGTTTATCCTAATATTATAAATGTGAAAGTTTGTATGTTTAGATGTTTGTTACTCAATCGCGTAAAAACGTCGGAAGGGATTTGGATGAAATTTGGCACACAGATAGTTTCTAACCTAGATTAACAATAGGATACTTTTTTCCCAGTAGTACGTCCCAGTGTGATATTTTAAGACGTCGAAGCCGCTCGAAAAAGCTAGTTTAAACTTTAACTAAGTACATCGCTGGTAAAGTTGCTGGAGTATCTCTAGTCAATCTTTAAATTAAATGAATTGACAGAATCTCTATGCCATAGAGAATGGTAATTAATTGGCAAACAATTAAATTAAACATTTACTCGCTTTTAAGCTCTTCGGAATAATGAAAATAGTCCAAAACCATTCAATTAAGTCATTCAGTAGGTACTAATATTTTAGCTTCATTAAGGCGACAGACACCGTTTACCTATAAATGAAGCATTGGTCCGCCGTGTCAAGGGTTTTTGATTAGAAACTATAATTATGCTACGAATATTGGATGTTGCTACGATATTTTAACGGTTATTGAGTCGGTAAGATGCGTTACCTACAAAGAGTTCGTGCCCACGATTGAATTTTGTTTGTACTGGTCTTGTGTAGTTCGTGAATAATGAACGAATAGGAACCGTTTCTTAACACTGTACTAAAAGAAACGTTTCCGAATGCTGACTTGTATTCGGTCTACTAGTTCTAATAGCTCCTCGTACATTTTAAAAAGCCCTAACGTATGTCCGAACGAGAATGAGAATGACAGCGACTGATTTGACTGATACGATTTCAATGAGACTTTTTTGCTCTGTGATCTATGGAAGTACTGGCTGAGAGCGAAGACCGAATAGAGCTAATAGAACTAATGGAATGAACTAGTTCACTGACCGAAATGAACTAGTACGGAGCGATCTTAAAAATGACCGAGCAGGTACAAGACTAGTTTGTACCCAATGAAATAAACATTATAGAGCAATTAGTTTGATGGCGTAGGCGTGATATACTGTTATACCCCATGAACGCTTATAGCTATCATTATGTTTTCTAATTGCAATACTCAACGGGATAATGACTTATTTAAGAATTACCATAATAGGCTACGCTTTGATTGTATTATGAATTTATATGTAGCGTATAATTCAGACATTAATATACGGTTGGGTGGGAAGTACATTTTGAGGTATTTCAATAAGCAAACGGTTAAAGTATGATGTCGGTAATATTTCAAGTAAAGGTGTCGCTGTATTTTTTATTTATTGCCGTAGCGATAATATGTTATTTTGTGTGTTTGGTAGAAATGGTTCACCCGACGAAGGTGCAAAATTTCGTAGGTAGGTAGGTCAACCAAGCTTGTGGTTAATCGTAGGGTTTCGGTTACATAAGCCATATTTGTACCGTAGCCACATTTTACGACAGCTGCGGTGTTCTTAGAGGGATTACTCTCAACGGAAACAATATTATCATAACAACCCGTAAAATTCTACTGCTGACTGAGGACCCTCGCTACGATGCTTGTATTTTCACTGAACTTAGGTCATACATACATCTTTGACATATATATTTTCATAATTATAATCTAAATATAATTTTTTGATTAAATTGTTTCATCACCACTGGTCTCAAAACGGTGAAGGAAAACATCGTGAGGAAACCGGCATGTCCTAGAACCAAACATTCGAAGATATGTGATATCTACCAACCAGCACTGGGCCCTCGTGGTGGATTACGGCCCACTCCCTCTCACAGAGGAGGCGTGTGTCCCAGCAGTGGGAACGTTATAGGCTGATTATGATTTATGAAACAATTTTCATTATTTCCACATTAACAATAATTGTATTGTAAAAGGCGATTAAGGGACTTACTAGAGAGTGGGCAACAGCCCACTCTCTAGTAAGTCCCTTAATCGCCCTTAGTCGCCTGTCGTTTGTCATCTGTCGCCGGTCGCGTTCTCTATGCATTATAACACCACGCCTACCAGCCTACCAAGCATGGCGATAATGGCAAACCCTCCATTTTTTTGGGGCGGCCTATGTCCAGTAGTAGACGTCTTTCGGCTGAAATTATGATGTTGATGAATTGTAATCAGTAGACTAGGGATGAAAGCTACACACTCACTGCCTACTCTCAACGTAAAAAGACTAGGTAAGGTATAATAGAGCGATCACCAACAAACTGTCGTTTGGAATTTATCTATGCGGCACGGGTCACGGACTTACGGCATAGCTTAAAGAAACAATTATATCGGTATTGTATAAGGGCTAGTTCAAATCCGTATATTATAAAGGGACCTGCGACAGTATAATTCTATATTGATATTCAAACATCCATCTAACATGTTTTATAAATTATTGAACTTAAACGTTGTCTGAAATCGTATCACAGCTGTAAATTATGACATTAACCTGTACATACTTGTACAAGCAAGTAAAACTCGTGACTTGTTTATTAGATGTGACCGCGTAGATGCTCGTATTCGTGAGGAACTGCTATCGTAAATCTGCCTGGACCGGAATGGGTTACAGCATCGAAACCATAAATTGGCCATCCATAGTTTACGATTCGGTGTGAGAGGAACTCGACGGGTCTCGCACTCCATACAGATGGGACATACACTTAAACTTTGATACTAAAATATTTGCAATTTTTATACAGCCTAAAAGGTAACATCAAGAAGAAAATTGCTCATCTTACCTTGGAATTTTAATGTGACAAGACAGCAAAATTCTCGTCCGCGAACTTTTAATCTGAACTTAAGCTTCATCAATTGACGTTAAACTTGTCATCCAGGTCACGTCGGCGCCAATTTTAGAAGAGTGACAGTTCTCCTAAATTTAGATGACGACCGATATTGTGATCATTGAAGTCGTTGGGGACGGCAGTGGCGGCGGGTGGCGCCTGTGCTCACTTCAAGTGCTAATTGAAATGTACCCGAGAGTTATGTATATTTCATGGCATTAAACGGGCTCGCGGGCGCACAATTCCGACGCGACGCCGCCTCTTCATTAAGAATACATTAGTTCATTAAAGCTTTTACACTAAATTTCTTTCGAGACCGTTTCGCTTCACAACCGCAAACTTTCGAATCAAATTCAACCACACTATGTTGCTTTATTGAACGCAGTTAAACGAGTTTCGTCTTATATGGTGGCAATTTATTTTTCACGGTATTAACCTTCGAAATCCTTTTAAAGCTTACAATACATTTTCAAATATTCTGCAATAGAAAGATACTTTATTTACCCAAAATACACTCTAGCGATTTGTGCTAAAGGCTCTTACGATTAGACCCTTTGTGAATCTGGTAGCAATGAATTTCATTAACAAAACAATAAGAGCAAATGCTCACACAGAAACAGTAAGCGCTAACAGCCAGAGTGATCCTTTGGTGAATCGGAAACAGGCTCGAAATAATTCCAATGCGAC
This sequence comes from Polymixis lichenea, assembly GCA_949091785.1. Taxonomy (NCBI): domain Eukaryota; kingdom Metazoa; phylum Arthropoda; class Insecta; order Lepidoptera; family Noctuidae; genus Polymixis; species Polymixis lichenea. The sequence continues at coordinate 12,277,216 of OX420939.1, read as the reverse complement.
GGAATCAATCAAAGCTAGGTGTGCCTTGAACGCTCATTGATATGCAAGGGATCCATTTATTACTTCGCATTCAATTTGCAAATATTTTCTTACGAAGAGTGAGAGTATTAACTTAAATATTTATGATGAAATAGATCCATCTATTTTATTCGTTGCCAAGCGGAAAGTTGTTAGAGTACCTAAATTTTTAAATAAAAAGGGTATATTCCGTTGAACTAGTAACAATACGCGCGCCAACATCCAGCAAAACATGTTTAACATTTCGCTTTTGGTATTTGCAGTGATACGAGGGTTGTTTATTTATTTGTAAGGATTAAACGTGAAGCGAGCCCGAGTAGTGAGCGCGGCGGTAGTGGTTCCTACTTAAACTTTGCTAAACGGCCAGCTCCGCTGAAAGCCTTCTAAACTCCCACTGCGTTTTACGCTTCCCATTCTGTGTGTTGAAATAATATTGGCAAGGATTACTACACAACTCACGACTACTGTTTGCTTGTTCGGGCACAGTCGGCACAGATGTGACAGTTTGGAAAGTACAGTAATTATGATGCAGACAACATATAAATTAGGTCTGAAAAACGTGACTGTAGTACGAAAAGTTCTAATTATATGTTGTTTATTTAAATAGTCTCAAACAAGAATATACCTGTATACAAATACCTACTTTATATATTGATTCGTTTACCATAGTAAACAGTTACTAAAATCGTAACTGGCATTAACAATGGCTGTTGTTTGGGAACTTGTCAAAAGTTTCCCGAATGATTCTGGACAAGTTGCGCTATTCGTGCAAGCGGGACTACGCCCGATGCAAAACTGACTGCCCGCTGTCCAGATTAGACACTACTCTAAAACTGTGAGCAACTTTTATATATTGGTATTTTTGAAATTAGGAGCTAGCTGCTTGCGGGTACAGAATTTTTTACAATTCTTTAGTTATAATTTGTGCGTTTTCTTGCTTTTGCAAGAAAATGCACAAGTCCTTCAAGTTTCAATTTTTTTTAAAGTTACTCTACCCTTTGTGTTTAGTTCTTATTTTAACTTTTCTTTTTCTGTGGGTCTCGCCATGATTATTCAAAACCGGTGACCAAAACAAATATTCCTACAACCGAAATAATTCCCGTCTCGTTATAACTCCGTCTACTTGATTGATTATTTATTTTTATTGCTCCAGACATGAGCGATATAGCATGGGATAGAAAGAATGGACTTAAAGAAATAGATACGGACATCAATAAAATTTAATTTAATGTCGATCAAAACGTCAGTTCCTGATAAATGTCAGGTGAAAAATGATCCTGTAGGTAATCAGGAAAGGCCTGCGTATCTAGTGGGTGTAATAAATCATTGGAATGACTTCATACCGTGGCGTATGAAATAGTAATACTGTAGCATGCATTTTAATGATAGTGCGCCCACATATTGTGGCTTTGTCGCTCGATATTTTGTTTACTTGATTGGAGTCTGAATGTTGACAAAACTGGTGAGCTGTTAATTTATAGATACGGGCTATAAGTTTGTGTTTACATAAGCTAATAGTATGAGTGGAATATTAAGCATCCTCTGTACAAAGTGTATTGTTTTTTCTGATATATCTGCTCTTGATTTTGGTCTTCGCTCCTTTGTAATTCTATATTAGGTACGTACCTTCAGTTTAATAATATTTATATTAAACAAGCTTTTGCTACGGGAACGTACTACCAGGATAAAGAGTATTCTATGTTTTAATTCAGGTTATATACTATACGTGTGCCAAATTTTATCCAAATCTGTTCAGCTGTTTTTGCGTGATTGAGTTACAAACAACCAAACTTTCACATTAAACTTCGTCCTTAAATTCAATATTCACTGAAAAAATTCAAGTCAAATACTTTCAGAATGTTTACAGACCAGTTAACTCCAACCAGACACATAATATCTGTAACTACATATTTACAGCACGGCGTATTCAATACAGCCTCGGCCTCGTACATTTTATTCAAGCAGGTTTAGTAAAAGGAGTTTGAATAAAAGTTCCGGATTGATTTATGTGCAGTATTTACAAGTGAATGGTAAAAGCACCTGTGGGTTACATTAATGTTTTCAATTGTAATGTTAATTAGCCAACTGGTTTAGAAACAAAACACACGTCGCTTGAGTAGAGCATTACTGGTTGCTTTCAAGAAATATTTTCTTCTTTGCATAAGTACGTGTACTTATAATAAATAAATCATTGCGGTCTGTCCGCTTATTTGTTTATAGCTTCACTTGCAACTTAACGGGATTTCATATGGCTTACAGAATTAAGTACTTTGTTTATTGTGGAAAGTTTTTGTACAAACATTTTAAGACATGAACACACCGGGTACAAAATAAAGCTTCTTTTTTTATTTAATTTCACTAGAAAATACACAGAGAGAATTCTTGAGATATTTTCGAAATTCGTAGGATTAAGCTATTTTTATTAAATCTGTAAACATTTTCACATTATTTGTATATTGTGCAAATATCTCATTATTAATATTTGAAATAACATTTGGCTTGATGTGGTAACAAATATACCCATTGATGAATGTATGGGTTTTTCAAACTATCACCTAATTATTAAGTTCTACATTAATTTTAGTACGGGTCGTAAACCTATAGGCATAATTTTCTTCGCATGACTGGTACAAAACTCATCAATTAACCGTCTTACCAAAATCAGCAGTATTCATTTCGAGAAGCAACGTAAACATAGTATTTCGTGGTAAAAATAGGATTATTTTCTTAAAGCTCTCTGATTTTCCTCGAAGCACTATCCACTGGACGTCTGACTAGGTAACGTATAGGATTACCACGAATAATAAACGAGAATTTACGAGAATTCTAGCTACACAACATAGCCACCGTAGCCACCTCGTTTACATAATAACTACCAAATCAAGTTTATTACGTTAATGTTTGAATGCTATTCATGTTACCTCATTTACAAAATTAATATCATTTGTTTGGTTATCTGTAAGTGTATGTATATCTTGTGGTTGAAATATGAGAAGCGTAAGTTATTTAAACACACTTTTAAATTTAAAAATGCAAGCAGAAATATTGTTTGCATTTGCTAACTGGCCTCAATTAAGCAACAATCATACCACAAGTTTCTAGAATTCATTTTTCTGTGTGTTCGCCAATGCGAAAATCACATAAAGCTAATTGTGCCAATAGCCTAAGCAAACGCCCGAGGTGTGGAACAATGTCCGCGGTCGTAATCACCGCGTACCGTTGACGGCCCTTCCTTAGTTTCATTAAAGATACATTACTCCTTTTATTCTTGTTTAGATTGCAAATTCTCTCCCAGTCCTTTGTCTCATTTAGCATTTATTTACGGCGTATTCAATTTAAATACCGCTCCTTTCGCGTTTTATCGCTGTAGAAATTGCCTGAGTTGGACCTCGCTGTTTTATTTATTTGTCAGTTTTGTTCTTGTTGTTGGTAGGCTCCGATTCTGTTTAACTTCGAAGGTTGTCTTTACATAAGCTACATTATTTATTATTGTAAGTAATACTAAATCTTATTTAAATCTCTTGATTCATAATTCATTTGACAATACAATGAGCTGATCGAAATTGACGTTGTAGCTATTGTAAGTGTCCCGATCGAGAGAAATTGAAAATAAAATCTTATAGAAACATTGCTGAGATGGGTACTAGTAATAAACATTATTACAAGGTGAGGAAAATCAGAACAAATTTACATTCCAATGTCGTAGACATTTCTCCGAGAGCGGCCGATCATTAGGGTTTTTATAAATACGGCGTTATGTCGGGGCGTAAGTTTGCAGAAGCGTAATTAAAACTTAAAACTTGTATTATGGGGAGAGCGCGGCGGGAATGTGAACTGTGCCAAGTGTCGGATTTGGTACGTGCCGCGAGTCCGCAATGCAAGCGAGTACGACGCGAGACCGCCTCACGGCTTCCTCCGCAAGCCACGCTTTACTCACTTGCCGACTTCCCGTTCATCTTAAAGTGAAGAATTTTCCGAAATGTGGGTAAGGTTTAACGGGTAGATATTCTTCATTTCAACATTTGATTTTTACAAAATATTTCAAAGTTGGTAAAGTATCTTTTCCAATATTTCTTTATGCATTTCTGCATTATATCTTCTCTCGTATATATTTGACGCATTCCTACAATACAAATTCTTTCGAATAGAAGACACCTAAATCTAGTTTAGTAGGCTGAATTAACAATTTGTAAAAAATAAAAGGATAAAGCGTACATTTTCTCTGTCCTATTCAAACACGACTTGTAAGAGATTTAATACATATTTTCCTTGCGCTGTATTGGATTTAATCTCGCCTTAAGGTGAAAGTCATGTTCTAGGTTCCTTATGAGAAAGCATATATCGGTTATAAGACCCACATTACCAAGATAGCTAGACAGGCAAACACCGGCCTAGTTTATATAAGCCGGTCGATATGTAAGTAAATTACTAAATGTTCTAATATGAGAATACAGAACACAAGGCATATGAGATTCAGCCTTTATTTGTTGTAGGTACCTATATTCTATTTATTTCCTTATATCGTCAACACAATATCCCACTTTATCTTTCATAAACGACATATTTTCAACAAGGACAAACAAAATGGAAATCTTTTACAGAAACCTATTTAATTTCCTAAAAATCTGAAGGAAATTGAATATAAAGCAATGTAGGTTTTGTTAAAAAGCTTTGTTATTTTATACACATAGTAAAGAGCATGTAATTTTGTTGAAATTACCTAGGTACTCTATTTTCTTTTGTGTCAGCTAAACATTTTTTAGCGCTATAGGTCCATACCTAAGTATTATTAAGTTTCAAGGTGTTAAAAGGTTGAACTGTCTTTCTAATCACTTTGAAACGTCCCTTTGAAATTACATAGAAATTAACGTTCAAAATTAATTGTGTCTAATACATTGTTTATTTAGTACATTCGTTTTTCATCAATTTCTTCATTCCAATACTATCAACACATTCTTAAAACAAAACAACAAATTGTAAATCTAATGAAAACTAACTTAATTAAACCTATTCACAACTTAAAAAATGGCATCAAAAAATTCATCCGCATCGCTGTCGACTGGTAATGTTCCCAATAATCAAAATTAATTAGTTGAATTATCAGCTCATTATCAAGAGTTGATAATGAGTACCTGATTATTAACTTTCTAATGTTTCAGCCTAATCTTCTGTTATATCTTTCTTTAAAAAAAACTACTTAATAGAATGTGGGTGCTCACGTGTTCGAGGAGTGGTGGCCCAGTGGTAACGGCCTCGACTTACGAGTTGTAGGTCGTAGGTCCGAACCCAAGCAGGCCCTTTACTTTGCGTAAATTATTTCTTTACCTCTGCCCTCAAAACGGTGAAGGAATACATCGTGAGGAAACCGGTATGTCCTAGAACCAAAAATTCGAAGGCATGTGACATCTATCAACCCGCAGTGGGCCCGCGTGGTGAATTACGGCCCACTCCCTCTCACTCGAGGAGGCCTGTGTCCCAGCAGTGGGAACATTATAGGCTGATTATGCTATGTGTTCGAAATTAGTTTGCGGTATTTTCTAATTATCAACATTTATTTCATATAAAATCACATTCAATGTAAGGAGTTCATTTGCGGCAAGCTGACTGCAGGGCTAATTAGAAAGGTGCACGTGCCGTGGCGGGGACGTCGCGTCGGCGGGCCCACGAAGACGCGAGACGCCTCCGAGACCTATTTGCCCTCTCTTATTGCCCTTTTCAGCCCATAGTCGGCACCTACAATGTTGCAGTACTCGTTTTGAACTTTGAACCGGCTCGCCTTTTGTGCAGCTAGTAATAGGACGCACAAACAGCTTGGCATGTAGGTAGATAGGTAGTGAATGTTAGTTTGTTTAGTTGTTTAGTCAAATATGTGTTCGGGGACAATATTTATTTGGGATTTGTCTAGTTCGTTCTTTGGAAAAGAAGATGACAAATTCAGTTGTGATGTACAAAGTTATTCTATATCGGTTTAGGTATGTGTAAAGTACTGCTGGTATATTAAAATTGGTTCATAAACTTTGATATTTGAGGTTATTATCTATGCTTAGTTGTTTAATTTCAAACTTTTCGATATGACCTTGGTAATTAAAATAATTATTGTCCCTCAACCAATCAACGGGTCTTTAGAAAATGAAATACAATGTCACAGACATTAACTTCAGTCCCGAAATATCCTATACAATACGATCGTCTTTATTCTACTTAAAATTAATTTCCGTGTCTAAACTTGTTGAAACTCCGCGTAGTGTACAGACAACTTATTCTAAGACGCTCGTAGATAGGCGTGGGAGTCTGAAATCCTGACCTTAATGTTTCACTTACTAAAACCTTGTTATTTATGGATAAAACTTAAATACAGGTACCTACGAACTTTCAAGTTAAACTCGGAATTATTCAACAAAGTGCTCATGTAAATGAAATATTAAATTCATTTCTTACATAAAGGTGGAAATTTGAAATCCGCCGCGCTTTGAATTAGAACGTATTATGATAACTTTATGCTAAAGTATCTAATTGTATTATGGGTTCAGAAGTTGTGACATTTTAATTAAAATTACAACTCGTTTTGTGTCCGTCCATCGTACGTGTCCTGTGAACGTGACATCCATTGTAACTAGCTTGAGTGACCTACTGTGTGCAAGGAAATAATATTATTTGTTAATATCACAAATAACTTGGGGAATTATGGTTTAATTTGAATTAAGAATAGTTTTAATAGGCGGAACTTGTTGAATTATATTGAAATGTTAGGGTATATTGTAATGTAACTGACACATATTATTGTATCTATTGTTATTTAATAAATTAATTCATTTCAGACATTATTTGAATCTATACTTTTAATAAAGTTATTTTATAAATTGAGAAACTTGACGTTAAGTAAAAACATAGTCAATATGTTGTTATTAAATACTTTAGTGTAAGTCTATAGAGGATCATAATAGTTGACAGTCCACTAAGTGACCACAAAAGTGGTCAGTAATATCAATCAATTTTCGTCAGTGGCGACGTAACAGATCTACCATCTCGGTCCCTCGGGAGGCCAGTTTGGCTCATCCAGAAAAGGAAAGTCACGAATTCATGACGGGACCATTCTAACTCCCAACAAAATAAGTATATTTTGCTGATTCGAGACGAAATTTGCAAGTCTGCCAAGAATATTCGTACCAAATCGTTTTCCTATAATTGGAGTACATGTGAATTTGTATTCAGTGGCGCATCCACGGCGGATGGAATTTCGCCATTTCGTGGGAACCTCGTCCTCCATCATGCGTGCTTATTGAAGTAATTTGTGTAGCCCTGCGTGTATCAGACTGTGTTACTTGAATTTTATTGTGGGTATCCGTATATTTTCTGTATGTACTGAGATATGAAATTGGCCAGCCGTTCTCCTAAATGTTCACCGCCTGTAAAAAATATTGATAAGATGAAGCGTAGTTTACAGAAGGACGGGCAAAGTGGAGAAGATTCAGTTAATAGCGATCCTTGATATAAGGTTCCCAGAACACTAGGTAGGTAAAAGTTTTAATGATCGTAGTTTGATCTTTAACGCGTTAACTTGAAGTTGCAATTAGTGGCAAATCGTGACAAAAATGTCATTGTAATGTACCTAATGAATTAAGTGAAGTAAACGCCACCTTGTACAAAGTGCCTAGCGACGCGCTTCTTCTAATAAAAACTACATTACGAATTCTTATAATATAGAAAGAAAAAAATTGGGGTTTAAAAAAAAACCGAACGCTATTTACCCACTCAGTGAGGTTATTAACATCCTATTTAACGAAAGACGTACTTCATATGAGAAACTTGTATTTCACTAGGCGAAGTAACGATAGAGAAGACACCACTACCTAATAGCGGAGACAAATAATAATAATACAAATATAAAAGTATACCTATGAACAATAATTTTTATCTACCAAGTTAGTGGAAATTATGTGAACTAAATTACGTGATCCACGCTTTTCGAAGCGATTGCTGCCTAGCAATCGCTTCGAAAAGCGTAGATCTTTTGTTTCGCACGTAGCAGTCGCTTTGTACGATTTATGAGTAATATTTTTTTAAACGTAGTAATAAAAATTAGGTACCTACATATTTTTATTTTCCTCTAGCCTGTGGAAATGTCGCCTACGGCCTGACTAAAGTCAACGATTCGCTACGAAAAGCGTAGACCTTGCTACGCACGTAGCAGTCACTGATTGTAGGCTGCATATAGTACGTGTGCGCTTTTGAATGAGCTGAATTAAATTACATACAGACATGTGTAATATGTATGTGTGGGACGCGTGCTACGCATCCGTTTGGTGGCTCATTGTTCCCGCTTTGCCTCAACACTTCTGTTATTTAGACATACGTCGGAAATGAAAAAGATATCGTAGACAAGAGAAATGTACTTACGAAACGTATTTATTTTGCGTATTGTGTAAGAGAAATATATTTGAAATGGAAAAGTAAGAAAATACAAATATCATTACGCCAATGTTCCCAGAAGGGACAGGTAGAGGTGAGTTGGATATCCCTATTTCGCCATAGGGGCGGATCGATTGTCACAAACCTGGCACGAATTCTTAAACTGGACTGTAAAAAAAATCCCACAGGAAAATCCCGGAATATTTGGTGCAACTCGGAGATCGAACCCAGGACGCCTGGCACCCGCACATTTAGCAATTGCGCAATAAAAATAAAAGACTCAAATATTGTTAACATTTCATTTAAAAAAATGGTCTTACCGCCACATAATGAATTCTTATCGACCTTTAATCCCAGTGTCATCACCCTTCCCCCAGGGCAATACTACTAGACGGGGGACTTAGTACGAGTAATGATCATTAACGAATGGTAGGTATAGTAAGTGAGTCAGCGTGATTTTTGATGCCCCTTTTATTTTTACCAAGAAAATATTATTATGAAAATGTATATTGTCACGAGGAGGAGGCACATGTTATGGCGTACAACGTCTACTCATCTCTCTAATAGTCAAATCTGCTGATAGATTTTCACCCACTTCATGAATCCAATTAGTTCAAATATTGCGTAAGAGTTTTTTTTTTTGAGGGTGGGACATCATCAAATAGTTTCCCGTTCTGGGTGGAGTAGGAGGGCGTTGCTAAAACTCACCTGTGTTGCAGTTGCCTGTGTGCCAGGGGCGACGATATATCGACGATAAATGAGAAATGTAATTAAGTCAGTACTTAAAAAAGATTTTGCTTATTATAACAATCCTACTTCCTTCTTCCTATCCTATCACTATTATAAATGTGAAAGTTTGTATGTTTGGATGTTTGTTACTCAATTACGCAAAAACGGCGGGACGGATTTGTATGAAATTTGGCACACAGATACATTATAACCTAGATTAACACAGGATACTTTTTATCCCGGTAGTACGTTCCCGAGGGATAGTTTTCGACCTCTACGCGGGCGAAGCCGCTGGCAAAAGCTAGTTTTGTTTATATTGCTGTCTGAAACATCACGAAGGTACGTAATTCTTCGTTATTCAGTCCCGTTCTCGGTTCGTCCTTAGTATTTGTTTGCACGTAAGCATGGCGAGCGTGATGCGGCCGCGAGCACAAGGGACCGAAGCTATCAGTGACACGCTTCGCTAAACACGTGTCGTCGCCCGCATCCGCACATGCCATATTTAATTCCCCTCCGAACCACATTTGGATGTTTTGATAATTTTGGTATTTATTTATAATAAGAAAGAAATAATACAAAAGTTGCTCTCAGGTACATCACACGTTTTACAATAAATAAATGTCGGTTTTTGTACATGAACCCTGCCAAGTTACTGCAAAACATAATTATTGCCTTTAATTTTGCATAAACGATTAAATGAAACAGTAAAGGTAACCTACATCCCAAGCAGTACCTACATGTTCGCACGAAAGCACTAAGATGTTTTTGGTGAGGAAATCCTAAAGAGCACCGAAATGAGTTTGCAAGCGAATGATTGGCTCGCATTTGAATTGTATTGTCAACCACATAAAAGCCCAGTTGTGAATGCACGTGCGAATGTTGTTAGTGTAGACATACGTTTACTGTGTTACGTGTACACATATGCACACTAGCATATACATGCGTCACACGGCATACGCAACTGCAGCCGTCGACAAAACGCCGCTCGTGTATTTAAGGGGTAGCCCGCGAAATTAAAATTTCAAATTATATTTTAAATTTTTTCAAGTTAATATGTTCATTTCTATCTATGCCAGTGTAAATCCATCCATCATTCAACTAGATACGTAGACAGATAGTTTTTCATGGAAGCTCTTGTTGTGTCATGTCACTGTCGAGTTCCGAGCAGTTCAATTTCTCTTGGAAAAATGAATTAACTAGATACACAACTCGTTTCTCGAAAACATACACTAAAAATATTTATGCAAAGTAAATTGTACCTATGGCCTTTTACATATTTTTATTTTCAGTTTTGTTTCAGGCCTTTGCCGTAGTCAAAAACTTTAAAGCCTTTACAACAGTTTGAAAAAGTCTTTGTTTTAAATTGCATTTTGATGGGAATAAAAATGTTGACACGACACTCGCGAAATAAAATGATGAATGCATTTTTCGTTATTTTCAGTGTTCTTTTTTCACGTACCTGATCGCCTGATATTACTGTGGATAATACCAAAATATCCCAAGTCCAACACGCTGTAATTTTAACTGACTTTTAAGGGAAACACCGTTGTAATAACGATAATCAGACTTATCATCTGCCTAACCTTTTTCCAACTAAGTTTGGGTCGACTTTCAGTCTAACCGGATGCAGCTGAGCTGACTAAATAACAGCAATACTGGTAGTATTTTGAATAGAGCGACTGCCTATCTGAACTCCACCACCCAGTTACTGCGCAATACCCCTTGGTAAGACTGGTTGTCAGACTTTCGGGCTTCTGACGACTTATAACGACAGTCAAAGATCTACGAATCATCATCAGCCGGGACTAACGGCGTGCTTACCGAGGCACGGAGGTGTTTTGGTTTAAAAAGGTAGTCACCCATTCACGGATCAACCGCGGCAAGCGTAGCTAGCGTAAGCGATCGATTCGTGCGGCTGTTATAACTTAGCCAGAGACCCCTCAGTAATATAAATGTGTATATTAATGCCAATCAACGGCATTAATGAGGCAATAACACTCACCTCCGTCCTCATTATCTTCAGCGGATTAATTCGATGCTTTCCCGAGTTGACGAAAATTGCTTTGTACAAAATTCAGACGACAGCCAGCGACGCGCGCTGACAGGAGCCCAAAGCTCATTTCACGGCGGCCGCACTCATATTTTACACTATCCAAAAGAGGCATTCTAAATAGCGAGAAAAATCTTGTTTGCTTTCGTGTATAAACATTCTTTGTAGCTACGTTCTAGAGTACAATTTTGCTCGAAAAGGGCCATATAGGTGAATATACGAAGCTTTTAGTGGTATCATGCGGAGAACTAGTTCGGTTATAATGTAGCTAGTGAATGTGTTACAACTTGTGGCAGAAGCAGCAAAGAATTACTTGGTACTGCCACACCAGCTTGGGGGCATAAACTGAGTGTTACATACATAATGCTGTGTTTGAATTAATAGAGACCACAGAGCGTAAGTGTTATACGAGATTGAATTAATTAAGTAATTTATTTAGTTACACAACGTAATCGCGTCTGATCCCAAGGGATTAGGCAGGTGTTCTGTCTCACATATCGCCGGTTACGATATTTAATCTCTATGTGATAAGGGAAAACTCAATAGCTAAATTTGCTATTAATGGGACTCGTCTTAATCCTTTGTTTTTTCATTCCAAAAAGACGGCTGAATTGATATTTTTGTTGAAAACAATTTTATTTTCGATCTCTTAATCTAATTCAAGACTATTCGTCGTACGATGATAGGCCATAAAAACATTCTAATTCTGAAGAGAAAACCATCTTCAAAATACTTTCTTGAAGTACTGTGAGGGTTATTTATACCTACTGTTACTCTAATCGGATTAAAGCCAGGTATACAATATGTTGCACATACAGTCATCCCGTCAAAGAGCTCGGATGGAGGGCTTCGACATAACGACAGACTTAAAGTCTTGGATATTTTGCATCAGGGGCCACGCTGTATATATGAGTGCACTAAACCGCCTTATCTCCCCTTCTTGTTTAGATAGACCGGCTTCTTCCGTAGAATGCATCTTTATGAAGTTCATAGATAAGATTTTATGTCGAAAATAATGTAGATCAGCTCAAATGGGGAGGGTGCTGTGTTGTATTATATTGCAAAGACTATTAAAAGCAAGTTCAAGGGTCGTTTCATTGCATATGTAGAAATGGGGATGACAATGTAACAATAACAAAAGTCTAGTATTTGGGGCGCGAGGTGCGTTGCCAAACCGGGCAGGATTGTGGAGGTCATGACACGGCGTCGTTGAATCCGCTGTCACCTTAGTGGTGCGGGTCCACTCCGCACTCACTGACCTACATCCGCTTTGGCACCGTTCACAATCGCCGCTTCAACTTAATTGTCCCGACACTTTGGCCTTCCTAACGACTGTGCCGCAATCGGCCGATTTAAGGGGCGTTCTGAACACTGCGCCTGCAGCCTGCTCGGCCGCCGGGGCTCCGGGCATCCGACACCGCGTCAAAGGCCGCATTGGAGATGACGTTATGCAAATGAATTGTATGAATGAATTGAATTTGTTGCATTTCAACGTTTGTTAGCAAAACACTTGTTCCTTTCACAATAATAAAATAACACTGCAGTGGCATGTGTATCTACATAATGCATGGTCCTGTCGAATGAAGTAAAAATACGACACAGTGTGAGAGTGCCACGTTACGGGAATATACAATGAAAAGAGGGAGGATTACAATTTGCCTTTGTGATGGCGTCGTCGAATTACATTAATCTGGCGTACTTGTGCCGAGGCGGCGCCGCAACCAACTTGATTAAAAATTCTATTAGTTGAAAGGCACAGACATCTTCTTAATAGATAAAGTGCACGCCGCTAGTTGTGGTGACTTGCGGTTACGATCTTTGTTATGGGGCACCCGACATACTTGTGCTAACCTTAATTAGATTTTTCTATGCCATTATCTAGCGAGCTAGTTAGTAGTGAACGTATATACTACTTATATGTAGTGGGAATGGCAAAATAACGTGGAATGTTTGAAACGTGGAATGAGTTAAATAAATCCTACTCGTCGCATTCCAACTTTTTGCTGTCCCAAACTTTCCACGCCTAATGTTAGCTTCACTCTGGGTAAAGAAACTGGTCGTGCGTAGTATTCCGATTTCGTTTGGGTGTAAATTCCATTTGTGACCCAATTATTACTTTCGAGCGGGAAAGCTTACCACATTCATGTTAATTGAATTTAACTTTTTTAGCTTAAAGTTACAAATATTACTCAACCCTGCGGAGACGTAAGTGCTAAGATAGATATAAAAAGAAAATATTGCATAAGTTACATAATTATGGATAATTTCTGGCACTAAAACCACACTAAAATCTTTTATAGTACAAGTTCCCAAATAATCCCACGGCTCATCTGATAGTTAATAGTTACTGCCACTCACCTGCTACATAAGAGGCCAAGTTGTAATGTGGCGGCAGAATTAAACCCGTAGAATGAGTTACTGCTTTCTTAGTATGCCTAAAACAACAAGCCTTTGTTGTGCAGCATTATGTATCTGAGGTATAAACATTTGTAACTGAATTAAGTGAAGCATCGTCACCTTACCGTTGTAATTGTAACAGCAAAATCCGTGTAAAAACAACACGGCTTGGGCGCGGGCGCCTCTCTTGGCCTCTTAATGAGCGCCCCGGACGTCCGCTCGACACTTCTGGCGCCATATATCTGTATTTTTTGCCTCCCCCTTTATGTAAAATACTCAATTGAAACACTGAATCGAATGCGCAGTAATTTCTTCTCATTACATTGTTTTTGTTGAAATTAATTTTAATGCTGATTATTTAGGTCCAGATTTTTACTTTGTTTAAGATTCTGATATTTTATTTATTTAATATTGATGTATTTTCCAACTTACATCTATCATAACAGGGTTTCCTAATGCGGTAGTGTACATCTAAATTCTTATCTTAACTTATTAATCAACCATTTGAAAATATTTTCCAAAGTATTCTAAAGATATTTTTTACTTATAACAATTCTACATTACACGTACCATTTATTTTTAAGCTGGAGCTATTTTAGAACCATACGTCCCATCAACATACCCTTAGGATTGTACCCGTCTCCAAATGTAACTGAGATTTAGACCGTAGCTACAAATGTGCCAATTTTCATACCAATCCTTTGAGGATTGCGGCTTCCACTTTTAGAAATACACATACTAAGTTTTATATCTACCTACCGATTATTAGTATGACTATTTGAAATAAAACGTAATTTCTCAAAAGGTTGTTATATTATATTTAGGTTTTAAGCTAGATACTTTTCTGGAAAATCTAACTTAAAGTTGTAAGACGAAAATAAATCACTGTATTTTAGCAAAACACGTCAGTGCGGTTTCTCTAGAGTATTTTCTTAGATATCAATGTGGAGTGGAGAGCCAAACACGGCTACACAGCGGCGATTCGGACAGCGCAGATTTACTGGGACTGGCCGTTATCTCGAACCGCATCTCCGACCGGACGAACGCGCAACTGAAACACGCAAAAAGAATGCAACACATCCCTAACCATTGAAATCACGAGTACCTAACGGAAGAAGTAAGTCAACATTCACACTTATCTAATAAAATCGCGAAGGTATTTTTGTCGCGCATTGGATTTTCAACTCTCGGTGTTGAATCGAGAATCCAAAAGACTGCAGCGCGAGTGAGTCTTCAATCAACAATCAACTCAGCCTATCGCAGTCCACTGCAGGACATAAGACCAGGCTGCGCCACAACAATAGTGTTGTGGGCTGAGGATAGCCTCCGCCTTCCGCATCCAGTCTGCCGACGCATCAGTGAGTCCTAGTGCGTCGAAAAAGCACTGTGTTCGATTTTCAACTCTCGGCGCCATCTGCACTGGATCTTCGCGTTGAAGATCCAGTGCGCGACAAAATTCCGCCGCGATTTTATTACGGCCCGTCCTTGGGAATGTCGACTAAAGAAGTGAGAACCGAACTGGCTCCCGCACAGTGGAACGAATGTATGGGAGCGGTTGGACGTAGACATGTCCGAAAAATAAGAGTAAAATTATGACAAACTAATGATGCCATCTTATTCGATTACTTAATGCCTTCATAAATTGTGGTGATGAATTTCTTCATAACTCCCATATTTCGGGAGTAATTTGAGAAAATGTGAAATTTTACTATGAAAATGAGTGTATCGAGCTCTCTCCCTCCTGATTCCGGGCTTGTTTCAAGTAGCGGTCTCTAATATCGTAATGCTATTACTAAGAGCTATATTTAATACTAAGACACATAGTGCGCCAAATGTGCACTTTCTGGGATAAAAGGAAATGAAAATTTAAAAAAAAAAACGTTTTTTCCCCATTTGTATTTACTTTAAACCGCAGACAGACTTATTAAGAGGTCTATAAATATATTATATATATATACAGAAATATATATTAACAAAAATATTCACAAGAACTGATGAGAGTATGACTTTTAAGTAAGTTGATAATAAATTACCTAGTTTCATTAAAAGTACAATAAATAATTAAGATGTAAGCTCTAATTTACTAAGTTACACATTTTAAAACAATAACATCATTTAATTATCTTCGTCATCATCATCATCATCAATTAATTCAAATTCAGAATCGATGTCCGCTAAATCATTTATGTTAACAAATTCGATATCACTTTTCTCAGAATCCGTAAGCTCATAAAATTCCTTAAAAGAAGATTTTTTTACAAACTTATTTCCTTTTGGACGGATACTTGTAACAAGTGGATCAGAAGACAGTAAAAGATTGTGCATAATATCTTCATTGCATGAGATACTGCTATGCTTTCGAGAATGCCCCTCTCTATATTTTCTAAAATCTTTATTTCTAGCCTCAGATGCCTCTTCGGATAGAAAACCAATGGGCACAATTGACATGTTCTGAACTATGTCTGGCCCATGCATTAAAATTTTATGAAGTGAAGAAGGCATATAATACCATGGGTATAACTCCACGTAAAGCTTAGCAGTATCAAAGCAGAACTCTCGGAATTTAGTTACGTTGATCTTCTCTCCTGATGAAATACACTGCAAGATCACACAGATTTTTCTTAAAAGCATAGCATCTATTCCGGTCAGTTCAGCAGATTTAGTGTAGTTTTCAAAAAATCTCCTTGCCGAGTTGCCATTGTTGGTGGATCCACTGCCTTGTTTCACAACATCGAGAAGTAAGCCCGTTTCTCTTCTTACAGCCTCTTGAACTCTTTTCTTCCTGTCATCAACTTGCCTTTTTGCTATATCACCCCTTACTTGCCATGATTTTATGTCTAATTTGTAGGAAATGTGTAATAAGCATTCCATTGAGCGAATCCAAGCGTGAAGGGTGCTTAAGCTATATTTATACATGTCCTCGTTTGCGTGTTTATCTTTGATTAACTCTAAATTATTCATTTCTTTAGGACAAGCCTTGCATATGTCACACACTGAAGCTGCTGTATTGGATATAATGGAATGAATTTTACCATCAATCATTGTCAACAGCAGTTGGTGTTTGACACTAATTCCATCAGTGATGGTGGATGGAGTTAAGGCTTCAATCTCTGCTTCGATTTCAGCCATCTCTCTCTGCACATTTTCTTTGGTTTCCTTTATAAACTTAAACAATATTGGCCGGCAAAATGAAGTGGAAGATGGTCGCTCGTTTTCCCAAATTGTTACACCTTTTGAGACGAGCCGCAGTGGTACAAGACTAATCATAAAATTACTAGCAAGATCGATTTGCTCATCTTCACTCGTCCTTTGATGATAAATGCTTTGGCTAGATGATCCGTCAAAACCCCATTTGCTGGTCAATACGAGCTGTTGATTGGGATCAACAGGGGTTTCTAACGACCTAATAAGTCTTCTTGAGGTTAAATCCATCAAGGCTTGTAATTTGATTTTTGCAGAGCTCTCTGTAACTGTGAGATCTTCTTTGGCCGGATAGCACTTAATTTTTTCTTTAACCAACATGTAGTAACTCGGGTATTGAAGAGCTCCTTCTTGAGTGTTGAAATCCCGAAGAGTGTTATAGCGCCATTTCGATAAGTTCATCGATACATAAAGAGCCAATGCCTTCAAAGGGGATATTTCCCGTACCTGAATTGATTTACCTTCAATGAAGGCTTTGATTTTTGAGGCCTCTTCTGGATTCTCCGTCAAGTATTTCATAACATAAGCTGTATCGCTTTGTCCTGCCTTTTGAAGCGCCCTTTCGGCCGAAAACATAATTTCAGCGCTGCTACTGCTGCATGAAAGACTATCTTCAGTGCGTCTTCTTTTTTGCCGGTTACTAAGGTCCTCAAAAGATTTACGAGGACTAGGATGTGTACAAGTTGAAGCATCAGATTTAGCAGGAGAAATTATGGGCTCGATGACGTCACTTATATTTTCTGTAGAAGGTTCCATATTTTCATTCTGTAATTCCGGCCATTGAATTGCAGCCTGTAGCCAAATCTCATGTTTCTTCCGAAACTTATCTGTGCTTCTTCCAGACTGTGTCCATTTTGCATAAATGCGGTAGCAAAATCGACGACACCAGTCTTTTAAACTTGTTTCAGCACTTTCACATAACTGAACACAACTGTTATCTTTTAAAACACTGAACAAATAGTTAAAGTCGCGTAAATCTTTATGTGCGCGTGCGCATAAAGCAACGTGAATATCAAGATTTGTATTAAAATTTGGAAAATACATTGCGAGATTAGCTTGGATACAACGAGGTGTAAATCAACACTGATTTTAAAGTTACTAATAGTGACCTATTTATATAAAATCCAGGTATCCCAGGTATCCTTTGTTAAATATTGCAAGGTAATTAGTTATTGTGATAATTAGTAAATGATGCATGCTAAATTAGTGTATTAAGAGCCATTTAGTAATTAAATAATAGCAATGTTCTTATCAGTAATCATTAGTGCATCAGTTTTATATGTAAACCTTAAGTCCCTAATTATATATCCTAATTAGCTTATATCTTCTCTAATTGGCTGCTCAGAAATGTTATTGTAATAAGGTAAACCTTTAGAAAAACGGTTTTAATCAACAAAATAAACAAAAAATAAAAAAATTGTGTTATAAAATAAACATCACTCTTTATCCCAGAAAGTGCACATTTGGCGCACTATGTGTCTTAGTATTAAATATAGCTCTTAGTATTAGCATTATGATATTAGAGACCGCTACTTGAAACAAGCCCGGAATCAGGAGGGAGAGAGCTCGATACACTCATTTTCATAGTAAAATTTCACATTTTCTCAAATTACTCCCGAAATATGGGAGTTATGAAGAAATTCATCACCACAAGTTATGAAGGCATTAAGTAATCGAATAAGATGGCATCATTAGTTTGGCATAATTTTACTCTTTTTTTTCGGACATGTCTACGTCCAACCGCTCCCATACATTCGTTCCACTGTGTCCCGCCGCAAACATAACCCACCTGCGCTCTGCCCGACGCGTATTACCTGCGAGTTTAAAACTTTAAACAATGATAGGGGACACTATACCAGACGCTTAGTAAAACGTTTACTAGAGAATTGTTCTTTTTAAGTACACAGACAACTCTCTCTGCAAGTCGCCGACATTCGTGTGAGCTCTTTGTAAATACGTAGACTTTATTTGAACTGCTGGTGTCTGATTTACTTTCGGGTTTCGTGTACTGGGACGTTAACCGGGAGTTATGGGACTGTTTTATTACCTATGTAAATTTCTGCTGCGTACGTACGTATAAATACCATTGCTTTTTAAAAGCAAAATGTTTTTTTAATTCGTAATGATGGCACACTCCTTTACCGTAGTTTGTGGGGTAAGGTAACATCATGACTCTAGAAACCTTCCAACCAGATTTTCAAATATTTGCTCTGCATTCTTCTTTGTTAGTTGTTTCAAAACTCCGAGCGTTATCTGGTATCGTAAATTGTATTGAACATGCTTACAAGGCACCGTTTTCTCAAAAATAGTATTTTTATACGCTATGGTACAACTGAAACTTTATAGAATATTATTTTAAAACTTATCGTCCCAATATTTTTCTTTTAAATATCCGCCAACAAATAAAAATAGAAGAGCTTACTGGCACATAAAATATAGTTAAACAACGGGTAGTGAAGCTGCGGGCAAAAGCTATTTAGTTTAATGCCAGCACGCATGCATGATGCGCTTAAAGCGCTAATTCTCTCATTTTCGAATACATGCAAGGATATTAATACACTGACGTGAATGTAGGGCCGGTGCACACCAGCTACAATTGCGTCGGAATAAAAAAGGAAACATATTCTGTATCACAGCTGCTGCGGTCTGCAACAACATATTTAGTTGGCAAACAATTCCTTTTCTTATTTTAAAACGTTTTGGTCGTTTATGCTAATTTTACAGTCATGTTAAGTTGTTAACAACTTAATAAGAATATTATCCTTGAAGAAATAAATTATTTCGTCGTCATTTTAGTTTGCAAAATTAATAGTTGCAAGTAGACGAACACAACAATAGGGTATTTTACTCTTTATGAGAAAAATGTACAAATATATTATTGAGATAGCTTAGTGAAAATGCAGTCGTAAAATGTTAGTTTTAGTTCATGAAATAACAAAATAAAATTTTAAATACAATTTAAAGATTTCAGTTTTTTTAATCTCTTTTGAACACCACGAAATAGTAGCTGCCATGTTATTACGTCATACGGCATGTCAACTGAGCAACTTTGTATTTTTATTATTTTCGTAACCAAAGTAATTTTTATGTAAATAACATTTTGCATTCAGGAACAGCAAACCAACGATAAGTAGAAAAATAGCTAATTTTTAAATTAAAAACAATTATCTTATTAAACATCAGCGCATTTGTTTATACATCAAATTGACGTCATACCCACAAAGCAATATAGCGTCCACTGCGTCTAGCGTTTTTGTCAAATTACGCGCAAAATTTTAAAATGTAAAATTTAAATGCATTTTAAATGCATTAAATCGATTAAATAAAAATAATGTGTTTTTTTAGTGGTTTATTAGCAGTCAATCTAATTATGACACTTTTCAAAAATGGGTGTAATACCCTATTGATAATGTAGGTATTATTTTATCGATTGAAATTTGGAGGCAATTCCAAATTGCTTTAAGGTGGGTTGTCTTTTCGATAAGCTTCGAATAGTGTCCAGTTACATTACGGTGGAACCGCCAAAACATCCCGCGAAATACAAATTTTCTTCCATTTTTTTGCAATTGCAAATTGCAAAAAAACGTCAGTGTCAGAACTTATGTCGAACAAAATATGGTTCGCGATCGTAACACAAATATATATTTATAACACATTTGCTCGTAAAGGGTCTCTTATTACACCAATTTCAATATCGTAATGTACGTCATTACGCACTTTTTTTTTTTTTTGCGTTATGGCTTCGCACGGTTTGTGCATTTAGCCAATGTCAAGTAATTTTTCTTTTCAATACTCGTATAGTAAATGGCCCGATATCGGGCACGAAGTTACAAAACAGTCATAGTCGTCTTTAGTCAGTCAAGTCAAAGTTAAAGTTATTGTAAAGCGGTAGTAACTTTACAACAACTTATTAGGAGCTTTTGGGGGGAACACGAAAAGTCCACGTTAGTCACTTAGTTTCACCTTCACTACACTTGTGCACTTACACGTAACTAAATTGAATAATTCACTACCAAAATTATACAACTGAATTCGCTATTTCACTAAATTTCATGAAAATGAAAATTCGTGCGACATGTTCCAACGCGATCCCGCCAAAAACTCCCCATTACGCACTTGTGCGTTATTGTAATGTAAAACGCACGATTTATCAAGATGCTCCGTCTAAAACGAACGGTACTTTTTTAAATCTTAGCAAAGAGTTTTTATGTCAAAAAAGTGGTCAACATTTTATGAATAAAATTAACTTTGAGAGATAAAATATAAAAAAATAAACATTTAATTCTTTAATTTAATTAGTTTTGACAATAAATTACAACCATTTATGTAACAAAAACAAAAAAATATTAATTTACTTTACTAGTTATACTGGCTGTTTTTGTGCCTTTGCCTTAAAAAAAAGCGCTGATGCGCGCGCATCGCTAATTTGTGAACAAGTAATAATCAATTTTACAAATTGTTTAAATTTTTCTAACTGCTTTAACAAGTGATTAAAGATTTACTCGTTTAAGAAAGTCCGACTTTTATTTATTTCCTCGCAAATATGTTATAAAACGTCGTATGACATACGTGCGCTTCCGCTTGCGCGTGTCGCAGCCGAGGCGATACCTATTGTTAGCCCGAGCCGTAGGCGAGGGCTAACAATTTCGCCTCGGCTGTAATTTTCAACTTACCGCACTTATATCATAATGTACTATTACAGAATTATAATTATTAAATTCATCAATACAAACCTCTAAGTTCCTTGTATCCCATTTTTATGAATATTTTATACCTAAGCATCCCATAAAAGGGAATATTATTATAATTTAGTAGGTCTAGTTACCGCTCTTTGACTGCCCACGTTATACTTTCTAAGCGTCTATCGTACGCCCACTATAATCACTAGCTAAGCAAATAAAAACATTGCATCAACTATGCAAATGCTTGGCTTATGAGAGCATATTATTTGTAAATATACCTGTATTAGTTTTCCCCTGAGGACTTGGCTGAAAATAGCACTGTCTATCCCCTTCTGCGTGGGAGTTGAGTAAGGTAGACTAGCTAGAGGATATCAGTAATAGGTAGTATATTAATTTGAGTAAATTGTTACCCAAATGAATGTCGTTTGACAACAAATGGACAGTTTTAGACTCCTAGGTAGGTAATAAGTGTTGTTGCTTTGTTTTTCGCTGTCTGTTTTTGGGGAGTACCTATCTTGATCCATATTATTTTGGCAATTTGTATATTCCCTAAAGTTAAGCAAGAGAAGTTTAAGTTACCGTTACCCAACGGTACATTAATTTCTCTTAACTTACGAATAAGTTGGTTGACAAATATAGTTAAGATTTTTTTTTTCCTAGATAATAGTAGAAAAACGAACTTATGTTATTACTTTATTGCATTATTAAAAAACTGCCAAATGATACGTATTTCTGGAAAGGTAAATTCGCCCAAAAAATAATTAACATGCCCGATTCGGGCGAGTAAACTCGTGCGAATAGGCTAATAAGCTGGTGGTTGTAATACAGTAGCTATCGTGCTAGATTCACCACTCTATTCAACAACCTACCATGGTGATTATGTCCAATTCTACTTTTCGAGGGACATCCCATTATATGTAGATTATAGCGGAAGTTCAGGACCGACTGTTAAAGTAAGTCAGCCAGCCCAAGTCGGCAAGTTACATTTACGCCGTCAATTATCGAAACAACATTTCAACGTAAAAACAACAGCACGAATTTCAGTAGGAACACGAGTTAACCAGTGCCGGCACGTTTCAGCAAACAGTCGTCCGCCCGTTTACTTGTTGCGGTATTTAACCCTCCGATGCGATGGTATCAGCATAATGCGGTCGTCATTGCTGCCGTCGCGCGATACCTCACCTCGTTATTATGGATTTACATTTTAACCGCACTTACCCGTATTGCCTATTTGCTGTAAATTAATTTATTAACATTATTGCGTCACTTGCTATGGATATTTTTGGGTTGGGATCAAGTGTATTTAAAAAACTGTCATTATCCTCAGCATGTCTACGATTACCTACTCTTTTGTAAAAAAAAACCTGTGTTTCCATGAAATTTATTTAAGATTCAAGTCGCTATTATAATACCCAAGGAAATTGGTTTCTCTTCCAGGAAAAATACGTTTATAAAATAAATGCCTTGTACTCCCGATGCTGTTTATGGAACCTCTTTGAAGGTTAAGGGCGTTAAGCTCAGCACACACTGTTCACGATAAAACTTAATTATAAGAAGATCATGTGTTCATACTGCAGTTGTATGGTATGGCATACGGTTCATTAGACGAGCAAACAATGAGTTCATTAGTGCTGTAATTGGCGCGGTGTCCGGTGGTGTCAACATATCCATGCTTATCACGTGATTCACTGAACAAATCATCACAATGTGGCACTGGCAATTAGCCTTCATTTGTTCTCGATGGAATTTATAACCATCCACTTGGCTTTATCGTATGTTCAAAGTCCAGCACAGGCGTTCGGGAACGTATACTCAGCGAATACACTGCCCACTTGTCGCATACACGCACCGTAGTCTCGATACAATAACGCCTACGCATCGCAACGTCGACGTAGCATCTACGCTACGTCAACGCCTACGCTTAGTGCGTAGTATACTCTTCCGTCGGTACGCCATCCGCATTGATTTGAACGAGTTTTATCCGCAAGCTCTCCGTGTCCGGAGCCATGTCCGCAATTTGTCCATACCGGTTTGACCGACTCTTTAGGCAAGCGGCCTACGCCTCCTTTATAATCAACTAGCAGGACGAATAAGTAATAGAGGGAGGATCAGACTAAGCCTTTTGATAGGGGAAATAGCCGTCCTCACTTACTTAACTTTGATTCGACGAACATCGACCCTACAAATTGAGTGTGAAATTAGGATACGCATATGTGATTCTTGTCTATTTATTCTTTCTTGCTTGTGTTTACTGTCGATAGAATAGTAAACATAGTGTCATATTTCTGTTACAAAGTTAGAGATTTATTTGTATAGATATTTACATAATTTAAAAACTACCGGTCTTAAAATAATAATTTGTACAAGTATATTAAAAAAACTTTGTAAAAAGTAATAAATTAAGTATCTAGCTTGATATTAGACCGAATTAGACTGCAGACCTACACAAGGATCTTCGCATTACCGTTCGATGACCTGCTGATAACGAGACTTATCAGTTGATAGACTTCCATTACTGAACAAGGTAATATCAATGACCACTACCGTTATGTAGGTACGACTGATAAGGGGTTTTGCCAACTGCTTCATTATCAGCCTATAATGTTCCCTCTGTTGGGAAACAAGGCTCTTATGTGTGAGGAGTGGGCAGTAATCTACCACGCAGGCCTAGTGCGGGTTGATATAATGATAGGTACTGGATATAATGACGGGTTCTCGAATTATCTAATACCTTTAAACGAGTAATTGTTGTATAAATGTATATATATGTACAATCTGAATCTGGGAAAAGGCTCCAACGATTTTCATGAAATTTAGTATAGCCACTGCATACTAAATTTAATGAAAATCGTTGGCGGGGTTCGGGGGCGATAAATCGATCTAGCTAGGTATCAGTTTTAGAAAACGTCAAACCAAAAAAAAACCGAGTGAAGCTCGGTCATCCAGGTACCTATTATTAAACAGGATGCAGCTGCTCACTCTATCAGTTGCAATAAAATCTCTTGCTTGCCTTTTACCGTATCTAAATACAACCGGGGAGGCTTCCAGTTCTAGAAACAAAACAATTATGAGCCTTAGGCGCAGCGTCCTTGTTATTCTTCTTCTTTTACTTCTTAGCGTGTGTTTAAAAAAAATTATATTAGTTAATGTGAGACTGGGTAATCATCATTCATCATCATTTCAGCCGGACGTCGTCCACTGCTGGACATAGGCCTCCCCCAATTTGGGGGGTTTGCCATAATCGCCACGCTTGGCAGGCGGGTTGGCGATCGCAGTATGTTGATAAAATGCATAGGGAACGCTGATGCCCATTCTCTAGTAAGTCCCTTAGTCGCCTCGTACGACACCCACAGGACGAGATGGGATGGTACTATTCTTTACGTCCGGCACCACACAGACTGGGTAATATTAGTATGTAATAGATGTAATGAAATAGATTTATTTTTATTTTATTGATTTTTAAATTTAAAATATTATTGAATTTATTGTATTATGAATGTGTTAGTTTATAATTTTTATAACACATTTGCTCGTAAAGGGTCTCTTATTACACCAATTTCAATATCGTAATGTATGTCTTTACGCACTTGTGCGTTATTGTAATGTAAAACGCACGGTTTATCATGCTCCGTCTAAAACAAACGGTACTTTTTTAAATCTTAGCAAAGAGTTTTTATGTCAGAAAATTGGTCAATATTTTATGAATAAAATTAACTTTGAGAGATAATATATAAAAAAATAAACATTTAATTCTTTAATTTAATTCGTTTTGACAATAAATTACAACCATTTATCTGTAACAAAAACAAAAAAATATTAATTTACTTTATTAGTTATACTGGCTGTTTTTGTGCCTTTGACTTAAAAAAAAAAGCGCCTGAAGCGCGCGCATCGCTAATTTATGAACAAGTAATAATCAATTTTACAAATTGTTAAAAAAAATCTAACCGTTTTAACAAGTGATTAAAGATTTACTCGTTTAAGAAAGTCCGGCTTTTATTTATTTCCTCGCAAATATGTTATAAAACGTCGCATGACATACGTGCGCTTTGAAAATTACAGCCTCTGCTTGCTTGTAGCCCTCGCCTACGGCTCGGGCTAGCAATATCGCCTCGGCTGTCATTTTCAACTTACCGCACTTATATCATAATGTACTATAATGAGCTTGATTTTATTTATTACGTATGTTTTCAAACACAATGTGAATTATTCCTGAATACACTGAATTGAATTGAATTGTAGATTGCAAAAATAACAGAAAAAATATGTATACATAAGTATGGGTTTCTAAATTTGTTTGGCCCAAAATTCTGCAACGCGAATACCGTTCACTGACGCAGCCATGAGGCCCTCACGTGTGCAGGATAGACGTGTGCAGATGAACTACTGCGTTCATAACCATACAGTTATGAAAGCATCAAATGGGGCAATAGTTTGCCTGCAGAATGAAGCTATTCTCTCTAGCTTCCATCACGTCCTTCCAAGTAAATGTGGAGAGATACAACGGCCAAAATAATAAGTGGGCCACAGTTTGCGCTAATAATATTTAAATGCTCTAAGAAAACACCGGTACGGTCATTTACATAATTATTACAGTACAGACAATATTCTGTATACACCTATGTACCTTAAAGTTTAATTATAATTAGGTAGAGGTCGTTGTGAACGTGACGATGGAACGGGTGTGCTGTCACGTGAGCTTGCGTGCGCGCTGGTCCGACCAGCTGCCAATAATCACGGCCTTCTTACCCCCACTTATAATTACTTACCTTCTGAAATTGCATACGAAATACATTGTTTTGCTGTTAGGGATATTATTTCAATGTTATTTGAAAACGTTTTTAGCATGAATCTAGATTTGAAACTATAGTCCTTTCATAGTTATGTTACCTTTGACAGCAATAATCCAAAAGCAAACTTATTGTAACCACCAATGATTTTGTAAGTAAGCTAAAAAAACGGCAATTTGTTTCACTATTAGTTGAGACGTGGAAGTAGGACAGCATGTCTTATCACGGTAGTTAAAAAGAGACAAGGCGAACAAAAACTTGGCTAGTCAAAACATGGCTAGTTTTGACGTGTTACTTGCGGATCGCGTATAACCTATCTACCTTTTTAACCGACTTCAAAAAGGAGGAGCTTCTCAATTACTCTCTATGCTTTTGTGGATCGATTTTGAAAACTCTTTTTTTAAAGAACATGCCTCAGAGGCGGTCACGTATAAATTTTATTAATCTTGTTAGGATAGTTTTTACGTTAGCTTTGATAATATGTTTTGAATCCACTTTTATGTATAATGATGTTCTTATACTACCCGAAACTAATATTTACATAGCAAGTAAGAGTTTACGATTTGGTGTGGGATAGGTAGATGCCATTACTATAAAAACTTTTTCAAAATAATTAAAATAACCGTCTTCCAAAAACCACACTAGATAGTACTTACAAAGTGAAAAATAACTTTAATTTCGGAAGCCGGGGGCAAAAAAACAAAATACAGGATCAAACACACCGACTTCCGAAATTCAAGTTTTTGTTATCTTTGCAGTGTTTTTTTGGAAGACGGTTGTTTTTATTTCTTATTAAAATTATATAATCATAAATAGCACTGATTTTGACAGTGATGCCAAATAACTGTGAAAAGACTGGATTTAAATACAGAAAGTATCTATTTGTTATAAATTATCATTACCTTACTTGTAATGAATTATCTATGTCAACGCATAGCTTCCTGTCGTTTAGAATTTATGTTAATAAGTAACCAGACTATGGTTCCGATTTTGTTACATCATAATAATGCACTAGCGTTACTTTTATATTTTTATAAGCACCACTTATATTTTGTGTGTTTTTAATTGTCTCAAAGTAATGATTTGTGAACAAACACAACTTAATCTCTCGATAAAACACATTTTATATTATATACTGCACAGTTTGTCTGCATGAAATACTGTTATTATATTTCAATAGCCAATTCTTATGCAAATGATAGAATACTTAAAAATCCATTGCATAAACGAGCTATGAATCGGCTTTAAAAATTTTATGGATTTCTATCTGTTGTTCGTAAATTACGATTTATGAAAGAAAACGAACAAAATTACGTATGAATTATTGAATTACTATTATAATTTTAAGTTACGCATTTATTTAATTAATATAAACTAGAGTAGGTAAACTTGAGGACACGGTGAAAATACAGTATTGAATCAACTTTTAATACGAATAAAGTCTTGGGGCAATTCTAATATTACATAAGTAGCTTATCAAGAGAAAAACCGCAGTGTACTTAATATGCTTTTGTTTGTTCCAGATCATATAAGAGAATTCTCATGCGGCAGTCTCTTCTACCGCACTTTGTATTTGAATGAGGAGAGAAATACACTTTACGTTGGTGCCATGTAAGTACTATGCTACACTACAATGCACTTTTATAACATAACTTCTGAACGTGGCTGTAATATACATAAATGAGAAATGTAGATGCGAGCTCTGGGTGTGAAGTTTTGCTTTATTTCACAAAATAAAATAAATATAAACAACCTACCAACACAAGATAAATAAAATGGAGAAAAAGATTCATACAAACTCTGGAGAATCAAGAAAACCTATTAAGTATACCTAAGAGAAGTCAGAATCAAATAGAAATCATATGAACGAGAATTAAAAGATTTCAATCTGAAATCATGCAACTTTCGTACCAATTAATTCGAAACCAACAATCCTTGTACATAATTACTAGCAGTTACCAAAAATACCTTGCATATTATGTTGTTTCTACTTATGCCACTAATTATGCCTAAAAATACACTCAAACTTTTATCAGAAAGCAAAAAATATAAATACGAGGTTACAATTGTGCCTGATTAGTGCTGTTGCCACAACCACTCGCCGTCAGTGTAATGATGGTAAGGGAAATGGGCTTGAGACATGAAACCGTATTATACAGCAATTTCTGTCAACTTTTATTTGTTTTGGCTGGGTCATTTTTCTTGTCACTACGTTCGTCTACGCGACGTGACATTTGTATGTACCTTACGCTAAGTCAACGTTCGAACGGACGTAAAATACCGCGGGTTGATTTTTACGCGCACTGAATCTTCAACAAACTTCTTAGGGCGGAGTGTTCAAAATCGAGCAATATATTTTTTCGACGCGCTGGGATGCACTCTGTTGGATTCTCAACGTTTGCTTCAACACCGAGAGTTGAAAATCCAGTTGTGGGTTTGGATGTTTGGTACACAATCCCGCAAAAACAGCTAACGGATGAAAATTGGCACCCAGATGGTTTATAACTTGGATAAACACATATAATTCTTTTCATCCCAGTAGTACGGTCCCGTTGGTTAATTTTCAACCTCCACGCGGACGAAGCCGCTGGCAAAAGCTAGTGTTTCAATTTTTTTTATCGCTATACGCATTTAGTGATTGATGCAAGCGGGCATTAATTTCTAATCTTCAATTTGAAGTTACTGCTATTCGATGTGATAATTAAGTAATCTTCTTTCAAAGACATGTCTTTTTTTTACGTGTGGGATATCATCAAATAATGTCTCCCGCTCTGGGTGGAGCAGGAGGGCATGTCAGACTTTTACTAATTAAAACCCACCCGTGTTCCCTCAGTTGCCTATGTGCCAGAGGCCACGGTATCTCTTTCGAACAACCCGCGCCCCTGGCAGGCATCGGCCTTAGCGGATCCCACTAGTTGGTGCTGACATCTCTTTGAGGCGCGCGTGGAACACAATGCGAGGTAGACCCGAGCTTGGTCCTTACCGGACGGCGCGCTACCCATTACTCGCCGTCGGCAAACCCGCGCCCACGGTGGCCGGGAATCGGTCAGGGATTCCCGATGCCCAGGGCGTCGCCTGCGGTGACTAAGGCCGTGAGGGCGCAGAGTTTGCCTCTCCTTGATGTGCCCCGCCTCCCTCATCGAGAGCATTACTGCTTCGCAGAAGGAGGTGACGGCTACTCATGCACTCTCGCTCCGTACCATGGCCTGGACCAGGGCCGGACGCGAGAGATCGCCGCCGTCAATCGCCTCCACGAGGACACGACGGTGTTCATCCCAAGCCGGGCTGACCTCCACCGTATGCTCCACCGTGTCCTCCAGGCCGTCTACACAGTGGTAACACCCGGGCGTTTTCTCTCGCCTTATCTGAAACAGGAACCTCCCGAAATAACTGTGTCCAGTGGAGACCTGCGTGAGGCAGAAGGTGAAAGACATGTCTTGTTTCTGAACTTTTGAAAGTTTAATCCAATAGTTTAAGTTGGTCTGGTTGCGTTACATCAATAAACGACTTTCAACCGTTTACTAATTCACGTTAAGACTCCGTTCCCCGAAAGGCTCGGTAGATGCTCTTCTCGTTTCTGTGTGTTTGTTTGTCTGTCTATCTGTTTGCTTCTGTTTTGACAGCCATCCGTCACGTGTCCGAGAGTTCGCAATTCTTTCTCATTTCTCGCGGGAATGCTTTTTACTTTATCCAAATGTGGCCGCGAGTAAAGTAATGCACATTTATGATACTTTTTTTAATGTAATTCCCCCGTCCAATGCATATTTCCTTTCCATAGATACGCGTGAACTTTTTGCCTACCTCATCAAATAGAGTGGAGTTTTTAACATTATGGTATTTAAAATATCTGAATGCTAACTTTTCGGAATTTTCGCTAACTTTAAACTCAGTTTAGGTAGTTAACTTTTATACTAAAATGCAATTTACAGCAAACCATGAATATGTTATTATGACTTTAATAGGTTACTGCCATACTGGCTGCCTACCTTGAAATATTCTTGAAGAAAACCTACTTAGTGTTATATTTTCTTTAACGACTTGAATAATGTAAAAGCGTAGGTGTGACTTTCAAAGCGTAGGTACCTTAATAATTAATGCAGTATTCAGTAAAAAGTAATTTGCAGCTACTTAGCAATTTGACTAGGGCAGTATTTTATTCGCCAATATTTCATTTTACTGATACTTAGATTGATTTGATTGAGAAAATGTTCTAACATTATTTTATGTCCAACGTTAACACATAATGTTGGACGTTACGCAACTCGTAACCGCTTCACGTAAGTACTAATACAAGAACATCTATAAATCTTGACTCTCAACTGCGATACATTCTCAAATTCTCACACTAACTTTAACAAATACTATGTGAAGTACCATTTATTTTGTTAACAAACCACAAATACTAGTTGCTATAAATTAAGACGTATGTAAGAAACACCACAAGTTACAACTTACATTTGTAATAAACTTTAATCAAAGGTTTAATAAATTAATTGCTTTGTACAGGAAGACATGAATTATTAAAATGGCACTAAAACTAGACGTCCA
The DNA here is from genome assembly GCA_949091785.1 of Polymixis lichenea. Taxonomy (NCBI): domain Eukaryota; kingdom Metazoa; phylum Arthropoda; class Insecta; order Lepidoptera; family Noctuidae; genus Polymixis; species Polymixis lichenea. The sequence goes on along the minus strand of OX420939.1, from coordinate 12,246,392 downwards.
TTTTACTAACAAAGCATTAATGGTAAACGGCTAACAATTCTGCATAATTTATACGATTCGTTGAGCAGATAGTGGACGCAAAAAAAAGAGAAAAAGGAGGTTGTGCATATGCTACCCGCCCTCTAGGACCGAGCTCATTCAATTCCAACGTGGATTGTCTTACTTTTGTTATTTGAATACGTAATGCAGCTAAGAAACTATTATTATCTTGTGCTTCTACTACTGGATTACGGTTATTACCATAAACAATTTCATTTAAGTGGCCATCTTTGTTACAGGGATCGTGTATTCAGATTAAATATGACTGACGTTAGTCAATCACATTGCGAGGTAAGTGTAATAAAAACAATATATTATTTTGTAGGTACTTTTTTCACCTTCTCTAAATTTATTGAAAATCTTCGAAATACCAAAGAAAAAACCGTTTTTGGCGAATCGGCAACACAAACAAACACTCACAAAATATCACCCTAAAATTAAGTTCAAAAGTTTTTTTATAAAGTAAAATGAACCACTTGCTTACGGTTGCTGATTACAAAAGAACACTTTTACGGCACTACACTGGATTTTTAATGCATCTTACTTTCATATAAGCTTTTTCTACATTTTCACACGTAAGTGTCATACTCTTTTGACGTTAAAACCCTTGTAGGTATTCTGTTGTAAAAAAGGACGTGCATTTTATTCGCTACTTAGGTACGTGAGTATTAGGGATCTACGTGTAAATAAAAATAAAGCGTTACTCCTTGTCTATAAAAAGACGGAGTTCTAGACTATTTTCAGGGCGTTGAATCAAAGCAGACGGGTATTCCAAATGTGCTTAATATGTGGAACTGAATTATTTCTGTATTCCAAGTCAACTACTGAATCCTTGCTCAACGGGGCTCGAAGTTAGTTCACATTGTTTTTGTTTCTGTCGAGACATGTCACATTAAGTTTTATTTCTATTACAGCGTTAAAATTGTATTTGTTTTGCAAAAGTACCGAGCTTAATATCACAATTAAATCCCAAATAAACACGCACCAAATATCATTTTAAAATTCATAATAATATCTTAGCCGTACACAGACACACCACAACATGTGCTAACTGAACACGATTACTGAATTAGCAGACACGTGTTCCCACCGTCACACGAATTATGTAAAGCATGTGTCGGCCACAATTTATCTTAGACGCGTGCATGTTTTGCAGAGGGACGCGTTGCTGTTGGAGGCGAGCAACGTGGCCAGGTGTGTGAGCAAGGGCAAGTCGGAGCCTTTTGAGTGTAGGAACCACATCCGTGTACTGCAGCCTTTAGGAGACGGAGAGAGGCTCTATGTGTGTGGCACTAATGCGCATAGTCCGAAGGATTGGGTTGTCTATGTAAGTGAAAGTAAATACATTAGGTACTTTATATTTTTAATATTTGTAATAATATTGTTGTAAGTTTTACAAAAAAAAAAAACAAGTTTTTGTGGGCCTCTAATAACGAGATCATAGTTTCGCAATATAAAATATTAAATTATTGTCATGAAATATCTCTGTATTTCAAAAGGCAATCCTTTTGAAATTGTTTTTCGCTTTAAAAAATAAGGACTTTGTTTTTACCCTTTTTACTTTTATTTTAAGGATCTTATCCTTAGATTCTGATCCCTAATTTATAAAGCGTTGATAAAGTAGTCCTAATTACTTCAGTAATTAAAGTTTCTAGCCGTGATTAACAAAGAATCCGTCAGTAATTTAGTCTTTAAATCTAAAGTCTATCATTAACATTGTCTTAACGATAGCCCGTAAAACCGTTAATAGCTTCGATCATCATTAAGTAGTTCGATCAGTCGGGTAGTTAGTAGTTACTAGCCCCAACTAGTTTCTCCGAAATGTAAGATTGATCTATCTATTCTCATGCTCATTTATCTTTACTGTAACGGAGAAGTCTTAGTTACCACGTTTAATCCGTCATTAAGACTTGATCTATATTGCGTAAAAGGTCTAGTTTACCAAGACCACGCATTTTGGGGCGTTTTATGTATGGAAACATAATTTGTCAGTAATTAATTTTGACAGCTAATCAAATCTAATCACATGTTGATTTATAATACATTAGAGACCAAGGGCTGATTTTTCAATAGTCAAATAACTTTTATCTGACATTTATCTGAAAAATAAATCTGAGAGTTTGGAATATTTTCTAAACAAAAGCTGTCAAACTTACATATTTAATCCTCAGATAAAAGTTATCTGACTGTTGAAAAATCTGCCCTAAAACCAACTACTTCTCCTACAACTAATTTCTTATATTTATTATTATCATTTAGCTGAACCTCACACATTTGCCCCGACATGAGTACGTGCCGGGCGTAGGGCTAGGGGTGGCGAAGTGTCCTTACGACCCGGCAGACAACAGCACAGCCGTCTGGGTGACGGATGGCAACCCTGGCAGCCTTCCCACACTTTACGCGGGAACCAACGCAGAGTTCACGAAAGCGGATCCTGTTATATTCCGCAACGATTTGTATGATTTCCGTACGGGACAGAAGAAGTACAACTTTAAAAGAACGCTGAAATATGATTCGAAATGGCTTGACAGTAAGTTTTTTTGTTTTTGTAGCTTCAAAACAGTAATACCAACTTACACTTTAATATAGTAAGTTGTGAATACTGGAATTCAATTTCCATTGTTTCATTTTCAGACCTTGTTATCTACAACTTATTATTAAGCTGTCAATGTAAATCAAATATTCGAAATAGTTGTCCATTGTCTATTGGAGCTATTAGGCACATTACTTAGCGAAATTATGACCGCAGGTCCGCAGCCAACCAATATAAGTTCTCTACTAACTTTTCCAGCCAATAAGAATGATTAATACGCCATAAATAAGACTAAGAATGTTTGACTGAATGTTATTTGCAATCCCACGTTTTCTCATTTACAGTTTGGTCATAGTTTTATAGTATATGATCGACTGGTCTATGTAAAGCCCGGGTCGACGGCGCCTTGTGTTCCACGCGCGCCTCAAAGAGATGTCAGCACCAAATGGTGGGGCCTGCAAGGGCCGATGCTTGCCAGGGGTGCGGGTTGTTCGAAAGAGATACCGCGGCCCCTGGCACACGGGCAACTGAGGGAACACGGGTGGGTTTTAGTCAGTAAAAGTCTGACGCCCTCCCGCTCCACCCAGAGCGGGAGAAGTTATTTGATGATTTCCCACCCAACAAAAAAAAAAGTAAGACCTATTGAGTCAATAAAATATTGGTTAATAGAAAACAGGAGATAACCTACTTTAAATAAAATAACTGAACCAAATTCCAGGTTTTGTATTTGCGGATAAAATTCAGAATACCCATGCAAAACTTCACCTTTATTGAATAAGTAAACCTAGGGACGTTCATTATATTAATCGGGATATTGGGTCTTTGTCCCTTATTCCGTACTTTCTTTTACGAGACTACTAAAACCTATAGGTGCTTACTCTTTATCGTAGGAACATAAAAGGAAATAAAGAAGAACCCTGTACAATGTCTGACCTGTCAGCTAAACGACCCGAAATAAAAGCCTACATTTTTATTAGTTATTGGGAATGTTAAAGAAAGAATTTTATTCGAGAGCGTTTCGGGATTTTCACAATACACACATTTGCTAATGAAATCGACATCTAAAAACCATAAAATTGTATCGTTTTTTAAAGTATAAATAAAATAATACGTTTCGAAAGTTACCATGTTTTTATTTTGTCGCAGAAACTAATTTCGTGGGTTCTTTCGACGTTGGGGAGTTTGTGCTATTCTTCTTTCGAGAAACTGCTGTGGAGTTTATGAACTGCGGAAAAGCGGTCTACTCGAGAGTGGCGAGAGTCTGTAAACACGATACCGGTGGAAAACATATATTAAGCCAAAACTGGGCCACATATTTGAAAGCGAGGCTCAATTGTAGTATACCGGGCGAATTCCCCTTCTATTTTGATGAAATTCGTAAGTATGACCTCATATTGTATAACTTTATGAATCTTTTAATTGTACGCTTTTTGATAGTCATTTTGTAATGCAGCCTTTATAGAATTCAACATTCCATTCCAGGCTTTCATTTCATTGCAATGTTGTAAAGTCGGATTTTATTTAGGACGCAAGTTTGTAGTCACATTTAAGTACCAACATTAAATTCTCTGAAAGACTGGCGAATACCTATTTTGCTACACCTTTATGGTTCTTTAGTTTCGCTGCAACTTAAGCACTACTCGTATTTATAAATGTTGAATGCATGTGGGATGTATACTGGACTAATGTTGACTTTTATTTTTAAACTTATATTAAAATTGGTGATCCAGAGAGCGTGTTTCAAATGCCGGGTGACACGACGAGATTCTACGCGGCATTCACGACTGGGGCCAGCGATGGACTGGTTGGCTCTGCTATTTGCACTTACTCCATGGATGACATTCAGGAGGCATTCGCTGGGAGATTCAAGGAACAGGTACGATATCTAAACTGTCTCATTGTTCTGTTAAATTCAGAGCGTCGTGTGTTCTAGGAAACAATGAATTGCTCATTTAGTAAGTAATTAATTCCGATATAGATAGAATTACTAGACGGCCTGAATTAATTAATTCATGTATACAATATAAATTACTAGACCTCCGAAATACATAAAAACACTGTTAACTTACTTTTTAACAGATAGAAAAAAAATCTAAACCACTATTAGAAAACCCAGAGGACAAGCGGGATTGCCCCTTGGCAAGTTCGTGGGACAATCCCGTGACCCACGGGCTTGCCATGTGATGTGACATATCAAGTGTCGTAAAAGGATGGCCATATCTCTTCCGCGTTTAATTGAATGATCCGCGAAGATATAAATAGGATGTTTCGTAGAAACCTGCAATTTAACGTTGTATAATAATATAGGTGATAAAAATGAGTAATAGCTGTAATTTCTTGCCAGCTCTGCGCACTGGAATTAAGCTTATGAGTGCGCTAATTATGAATAATTATACTATATTTTGGTCCTAACTTCAGCCATTTCATATGCGTTTATTTCAAATACTTTTTTATTAAGCATGGCTATCTTGTTTTATGAAAAGTATGATGTAATAACTCAGTTTTAATTGTATATTTTTCTCGAAGGACGACAAAAATATTTAAAAATCAATACCTACTACCCGTTCTGATCATTGGTCACCTAATCTAAATGAAATGAGATAACAACAAACTGACACATTTTAGTGGCAAAACGTTCATGAATTTGGATATGGACTTTAATAGGCACGTGTTTTACTCAGGCGTCCTCAAGTTCAGCGTGGTTGCCGGTGCTTAGGGCACGTGTACCTGTCCCTAGGCCAGGCACATGCGTCAACAACACCGAGGCTCTGCCCGACAATGTCCTCAACTTCATCAGGTACGTTATGCTAATTTTATTCGTGAGTGTCCCTTTTTATTATTACACGCTTTTTATTAGGTTCACCTGTACTATGTTTGTATGTTTGTTTGTAACCGACTCCGTTGGACTTGATTTTGACCCACTTCAAACGGTCAGATTTCATTTAAACTTTGTAGACTTATCGAGGACCGATAGCCATTCAATAATTAAAAAAAAAAACTGAAATATCACGCTTTTGTAGTTAGCAGAACTAAAAAATAGAAAATAAGTTATAGACAAAAAAAACCTAAAAAACACGCTTTAAAAACGCAACTAAAAAAGCAGAAAATAATTTAAAAAAAGGGTGCTTGATACTAATTGATTAAAAAATACCTCAAAAAGCACCCACGCTTTTTACATTGCATTTTTAAAGCGTATTTTTTAGATTTTTTAATCTATTATTTATTATAACTTAAATTAAATGTATACATTTACCTATGCGACCACCTAATTGATTTCTGTAATAAAGATTTATGTGATCCTTAATCTACCTGCGCTTTCAGTCTCGTATCTTCGCCAACTATAGTAAAAATAAATAGCAGTAATTTACAAGTCTGCACGACTAGATGTATTAAAGTCTTGTGCACACTTTCAAGATATTGGTAATGTTGGAGTTTAATCTTGCTCTCAGGAGACTAATCTGAGCAAGGTTAAAGGGCGTAGTTCGACGCGTATCCTTTAATTGGGTCACACACTAATTGATGGCACGCTGCGAGATTCCTACTCTATTCTAATTTGGGGAACTTAAATAGCTTTCGGATATTTGGTGATTGACAAAACTACTGAATATGGACCTCAGGGATTGTGCATTGGTGTGGGCGCATTAAAATAGCCTCCACGAGTTAATTAATTTAGATACGTCTAGCGCACCTATTAGCATTTAGCTCTGCAAGGTGGTAACCCTGCTTACTACCTAATATTCTTACCTATACTTGAGGTAGATCCTGCCGATATACAGGGTAGCATGGGACATCGACGCCCACACTGCTAATATGAATTCAGGACATGACCCCCAATGTAGAATTTTTTCGCCGGTTATCAAATAAAGTATGTACGAGAGAAGAAGGGGCCGTAACCAAAAAGTTGATCATACTCTACAATTAGTATCAATTTGCTCGAAATTTTTCGCACATCATTTTGCAGTTCATAGAATAAGTGCGTCAAAAAACATAACATTTCAGACGTGGTAATTATCGCATCTGCGCCTATTCCAGGATAGGGCTATGACCGAAATGTCTGGATTAATTGCCTAGGTCGTGCGCTAATGGGCAGGAAATCCTAGTGTTGATATGAGTAAAGCTATTTATGTATTTTGTCGGTCTTCCGCCTGTCTAATATTTGCAAGCGCGTCAGAGGAAACTCGTTCTTAATTAGAGGCGTGACAACTTTCTCAGCTTAACATTTGTCACCATTAGCTAACAAAACACTACCTACTTCTGTCAATGTTTAACTGGAATACAGGCTCGAAGATTTATGTTGTTCATTCGTAGGTCTCACCCATTGATGGACTCAGCTGTCCGTCACGAGGGCGATGCTCCTGCCTTTTACAAAAGGGACCTGGTTCTAACCACCATCGTGGTCGACAGACAGTTCGTCGACATGCTGGGGGATGACATCACTTACACCGTCTTCTATGCGGGCACCAGTAAGTCTTCAAAAAAATCTTGCAATATGACTGGAATTTTAAATAATTTAATGAAGATTGAAGACGCTATCATTTTTGAGAGCTTAACTCAATCACTTCTTTTACCTATCGGTTTGATTTATTGAGAGCTTTCTGCGTTCATGCAAATTCATATATAATAGCTCGATTTGAACGTAAAACTAGATTTTGATATGGTTTATTTAAAAGTCAGTCGGATTCTTTAATCTTTAGTAACTATGCAAGTTTGTTGAAGCGGACATTCAATAACGTGTCTTTGAAATCTAATGCAGGTGGCTCTCGGCTGAAATTGTGACGCTATTTTCGTTCTAACAGAATGCAACTAGCGGCACTTGCTTTTAACTGATTTGTGACGCAGGCGCAGGCGAGGTGTACAAGATAGTGCAGTGGGCGGGGGGCGGGGGCGGTGGCTCACGCGTGGCGGATGTGTGGCGCGCGGCTGGAGACGAACCGGTGCGAGCGCTTGCGATTTCGCGCCGGTTACATGCGTTGTACTTGGCCACTGATAATCGTATTCGACAGCTGCCATTAAGAGCTTGCGCACACCGGTGAGTTATCTATCTTCTTATCATAAAAGATAAGCGTGCTTCGTACTAGGTTATGGCGGTTCTGCGGGCAATGAATGCCGAACGTGTGCGGGCGCGTTGTTTGTGTGGCCTCGGCCCGCACTGATAATCACCTTCTACAGCTCTGTATATGGGCCACTTACATCGTTTTATGCATGACTAGCTTCCGCCCGCGACTTCGCCCGCGTGGAAGTCGGAAATTATCCAGCAGGAACGTACTACCGGGATAATTAACGCCCTTTCTACACTTAGTTTTGAAAAATGTATGATTCCATATTTACCTAGATAAGTTTCTGCTACGTTTTCTAAACCAAACGAATAAGATCATTCATACAATTTATATCCTCGTTTTCACCCTCAAACGGGTTAATTTTTTTAAAGTCTTTTGTTTCTTGTACATGATTTAACTTATCAGTTATTTATACCAATTTTCGAGTTAATCAAAGCACGCAGTAAAATCATCCTTTATAAAATTAACTACCCTTTTTACCCTTTTAGGGGTAGATTTTCGAATAACCCTGATACACGTTATTCTTTATTTTTGGATTTAGGTATAAATACTGAGTTTCGAGTTAATCAGACTGCGCGTTAAAATTCTTCCATACAAACTTTGACACCCCCCAATCCCCCTTTAGAGGGTAGTTTAGAAAAACAATAAATGACCAACTTTATAATTTACTTAAATAAGTATTTGTGCCAAGTTTCAAGTTCATTAACTCAAGGAATAAGATTTTTATACAAACAAAATCCCCTCTTTTCACCCTCTTAAAGGTCGAATTTTCAAAAACCTCTTCTTAGTGCTCCCCTACATTATAAAAGGAAGCCGTGTACAAAATTTCACGTTCCTAGTCCTACTAGTTTCGACTGTGCGTTGATATGTCAGTCAGTCAGTTTCCTCTTTTATATATAATAAAGAAGATAATTATTGTAATTATACTTCTGGTCCTTCGTGGCAAAAAGAAATGTGTTGTGGGCAGGGGGCACATTCTCTTGACGTATACACTTTGCATGCTGTTACTTCCCACAGATAATCGCCTCGGACAGCTGCGTTCAAGGTGGTGGGCATCGGTAATTACATAAATCTTATCAGAAGTGTGTTTGGTGTCGTTAGTGAACATGTGGTAGGCGGGGCGAGTCTTGTGCCGCCGCCGGTTGCATTCTAATTCGCCTTCTTGTAATCGCATGCGACATCTGCTGCTGCGTGCGGCGATAATAACAGAAATCTAAATGTAGGTGTACAAACGATATGTAGGCACCTCAGTGTCCATGCGTTTTATTGGCACTATTTAAAGAGCGCCTGTTGAACGTGACAGCTAGATACTCGATAGATATAAGAACATACATGATATAGTTGGTCTTATAGATCGCTATCGGCCCTATGTTTACAATCGTATCGATTCGAAATTATAAGACAGTTCTGCTTTGTGGAATTGTAGTTTAAAAATAATAAACTGGTCCGTGAACAATAATTTTCAAGGAAAGTTCTAACTGGGTTTTATTATATCTCAAATGTTTTATTTCTTCTCCACAATATAAAACGGTCCCGGAAAAACGAATAGAAAATGATTTTAATTTAAAATATTAAGTGAGTATTTTTAACAGCTACGACAGTTGTGTCCGCTGTGTCCTGGATCCCTACTGCGGTTGGGATAAAGAAGTGGGAGCCTGCCGTCCATACAGCCCAGGGTTACTCCACGATGCAACCAACTCCACGCCTTCAATATGCGAGGCTAGTGCGCCTCTGAAGACCGTCCGAGCAGGATATGGACAAAGTGTCCATTTAGCTGCGTATGGGAAGACACCAGAAGCGCTGAAAGACCAGCACGTTATCTGGTATCATCATTCAAGAGAGAAGGGACGGTACAAAATTAGTTATAAGTAAGTTGTCTTTACCTTTCATTAAACAAATCTAACGGTGTTGGCATATTTATTAATTTTCAAATTGTTTTCGTGTTTCTATAGTTGGGAGCGAGTTCTGCAAACATCAGAACGTGGTCTGGTGTTACTGTCAGTAACCGAATCAGATCGAGGGCGGTACGAATGTTATTTCGGACCCACATTGATCGCGTCTTATAATTTGGACATCGATATTCATAGGTAACCAAAAGCTTATCTACATTTTTATAACATATTTTTTCGAATAACTTGTGGTTTTCCACTGGCTTGTAATTGTCGCACTGCAAGATAATTACCACTTCTTAAGCGAGAGGAAACCAGCATTGGTCTGCTATATTTTCCAAATTTGAAAACTATGAAAATCTCAGCTACGAGGTAACGTGCACGACGACGGGTCTGCCATCTAGTGGCGCAAATCCGAAGTTTTCTCGGAATCATTACTTGAAATTGACACTTCACGTAATAAAATAATCTCATAAAAGAAGTGAAAAAAACATAATTACTAGATAAGTAAAAATGTATTGCTGTGTTTCTGGATGCTCGAATACTTCAAAGAAAACTCAAAATAAATAAAATGGTGTGAAATTCTATTACTTTCCCACGGATATTACTTACTTTCCTTGGTTACGTGATAAACGATAAAAGTCGATAAAAGCAGTTAAAAAAAAATGTGTGAGTATGAGTTTTAAAACATTTAGAAATTATTCAATAATTTTATTTGTAAAAATACCTGAGTTTTGTATGTAATAGTACTATTCAATACAAACAAATCTAAGTAAACATAACCTCAAATAAATTTATTAGTTTTCGTTATAGCATCTGGAGAATTTTTAAACTAAATTAAAGCACAGATGTGCCTACATTTTTCAGATAGGCCCGCCTTACATTTGTAATTTGCTCTTCTAATATTAATATTGCAATCAAGCTGAAAAGAAGGCGACATGAACATAAATAATAATATATACAAAATAATAACGTGCAAAAAAAAATGAGTTAAAAAATACAGTTATTTTGACATCATAAACATTAGAAATCGTCGTTTGAGCTACAATTTTGCCAGTTATTACTGCATTTTCAGGATTCATAACTGTTTCTTCTACATCTAAGACATGCCCGGACACGGAAAAGCTTTTGGCCTTTGGACATATTTTGACCACGCTGACGTTCATTATTAATCAGCCGGAACCTATATTTTATTATTTTAATAATTAGAAACGATTTAAATATTAAAATGTAAACATAAAAATAAACATTGGCGGCAACACGATGACAGGTCTAAATAGTTTCATTTTTTGACCACACCGTGGCTCTCGTGTCGATTTGTGCTGCCATCTATAGTTCGTGCACGTTCCTTATAGAGACTACGAATGCTACAGATGTAGATATAAAAACATCGTGTGTTGAACGTGTTAAGGTGTAAGCTCCAAGGTAGCCCTAGTAGACTTTTTCACGAAATAGTCATTTAACATAATTTAATCTATTACGTTAATACCTACGTGAAGCAAAAACTTTGTACCACTTTTTACTAAAATTACGCGGATGGACTTGCATGAAATTTTGCACAGTTAAAGTTTATAAGGAGAAGAACTACAAAAACATATTTTGTTCAATTATACATGGGCGAATTTTAACCACTGGGTGACAACTTTTGATTATAATCATGTTAAGCCATATTGGCTACGGTCGCAAATAATATTTTGTTCAACATACAGCCTGACCTGCAAATTGCAAAAACCGTTAGAAAAATTTAATTTTTCGGGCCACTCTGGAGCTTCGACCTTAAGTAGAAAGTTAACATTGTATAACGTGGTTATGTTTACAGATGTACACAACCAAGTAAGTCGCAGGAATACAAGCAAGTGTATTCAGATTGGTGCCACGAGTTCGAGAAGTACAAGAGCGCCATGAAGGCTTGGGAGTCGCGGCAAATGGTAAGACTAACAACAGCTGTTCACCTTTACTAGTACGGTCACCAAAAGAGATAAGTAACCAGGGTCGTCAGATGTAGTTGAAGTTTAGTAAGAAACCGTTGGCTATTTTCGAATAAAATAAAATTAATAGAAAATGCGCGGTGCGGTTGTGGAATGCACTTCCGCCCGACATTAGGGACTGCCAAACTGTTGCAGTTTTTAAAAGAAGAGTAAAAGAATACTATCTGTCCACATCGTCATAGTTGTGTATGTATTATTTTATTTACATTATTATTATTATTAATATGTTAGTGATATTTATTTTAGAAGTATGTATGTATGTATATTCCCATATTATTTGTTTAATTTGTTAATTGAATTATTGTTTTTTATTATAAATGTTTTTTTTCTCTTTTACCCTTACACACGCTGTCTACATCTCTTTATCTTCTCTCCTATGGCAGGTATGTTGGAAGAAATTTCTTTAGAAATAAGCATCACCTCTGTACCTATTCTTCTGTTCTAGTCTTCTTGTCTTTTTATATATATGTGTACATAGACGGTTAAATAAATGAATAAATAGAAAACAAACGGTTAATTAATCAAATTAAATTTCATTCGGAAACATGCATCGGTTTCTTAATAAATTTTAAGTATATCTGACGGCCCTGGTTACTTATCTGTTTTGCCGACTGTATATTCATAAAACATGAAGGTTTGATACTCATAAGAATGCATAAAGTCTGAATTAGAATTTTGCAGAAGTTTTGAATATCGAACGCGTTTCGTTCGTACGTAAAATATTCATCCAAAAAGATCGCAATTTTTGGCAAAATCTAGTTGGTATTTCTAAACGGATCATTGGTCATTCTATAAGGGCACTCGTACACCAAACGATCCTTCTGCCATTTTCAACATATCCAGACTAATGGAACATGTCCATGTTATATCGAACGCTCGCATCCCGACCTCGTTAATCTTGTTTTCAGGCTCTTACAGGGTTCAGCAAACAGCTTTGTATGGCTAGTTACACTTCAGACCTTACGTGACTGACTATAAACTCTGCATTTAACTCATTCAAATCCTGCCATTCACTCGAATACTTTGTACAAACAATTGGAATCGATACGGCGCGACGAATTGTAATTGCTTCTCAAAAACCAATTGTAGGTACCTATATTTTGACGATAGTGTTTGGTTATTCATATCAAGATTTTTTTAATGGATATAGACAGTGAAACGAAGTTTTCATTAATCGAATCTTGCTAACTTGAACTATTTAACAGAAAAAAAAAAACTTTAGAAAGAGCAGTAAAACTTGAATCGACGTAGACAATTTAGTCGATGAACGTTTAGAAACTCGAAAAGTAGGTATACCCAACTTAGAACTTTTTCACCTTAAAATTAAGTTTCTCAGCTTAACTTTTAACGTGTAGAGGTTCTAAGTTCATCATTGATTAACATTTCATTTCGATCCGATATAGTTCGATACTTCTACTTATACGAATGACGGTTAAGAGGACCCTTCCCAGCCCGTTATTGTCAACACGAGCATGACAGAAAGCTTGTTGTTTCATCTAAAGCAATGCAAGCGAGTGAGAATACGATAATACCGAACTAAGATTGGCGCGCGGAGATTTCACAAAACTTGTTCAAGGAAATACGTGTTTTTTATTTTTTTTAATTGTCATTTAAAATCTCCACTACATTTGCAAGGTTTCTATCGTGAGGTTTTCTTTACTTTTTTAATGTATGAGTACATTATTAACGGCCAAAGTTCAGCTAAAGTTTGTTCAAAAAAGCTGATTTTCAGACGTCTTTACTAAATTTGTATCTCAAAAAGTTTTTTTTTACATATAAACCTAAAAATAAGCCACAAAATACCTGAGCGTTCAAAACATCTAATAGAAAATTTGGTAAAACGCCATAGTCACGTACGAGCGTTTTTATGAGAATTACGACGGGTTAGTCGCTCATAGCTCCTTCGTCATTGTTGAAAATATTTAATCACAGTTCAGAGTCCAGTTGTTGCTAACAACTGTTATCAAATCACCAATCAAATAGCACGTGTTTTATTTCCAAAACTGTAGTGCTTTATTACGGCTAATTTAGTAGTTTTAACTTAACAACTCTTGGAATGAATAGTTAATAACATTATGGTGCGTAATTACTTACATTCGTGCCGGCTCTATACAAAACATGTAATAGGCTTAACATGAGTTTAAGGGTATAGGTACCCTTAGGTAGATATTTTAATAAGTACCTAACTTGACCTCGATCCTATACTGCAAAGTAGGCGTTAAACTTATAAGCAATAGGTCTAGATCCGTATCTATAGCGTGGAAAAGTTTCTTATCGCGTAGATATGGAAGACGAACTACGTCTCTGCTTACATTTTTAAGGGTGATATCATCACTAAAAGTAGCTTCGCTTTCACAAAAATCTCAATTCAAATAGGCAGGTTTTGTTTGAAAAATTGTATCTGTTGATCGTGGTGTCAGACTTTTCGTGTCTTCATCCAAGTGTATTTTTAAAACTAAGTAAATTACAAAATCTGTCTCTACAACAGTAACGAACTCAGTAACAGATTGGAATATTCCAATTTCAAGTTTCTTCCCAGTTCAGCATCTACAATTTTCTTATTGGCAACGATTTGTATCCAATCTCTCACTCAAGACGTTCCCTTTCCAGGAAAATGTATTGATAGATATTGTGTATTTCAGCAGTGCTCCAAAAGCCTGAATGCATCGAGCCAGCAAAACAGTATGTCCAACGAGATCGTGGCTTCGCTGCGGTGATAGGGCACAGCTCGCTAGTGATTAATGAACGATTACACACACCGAGCCACGCTAACGTAAACTAGCCGATATTTTCCAGACGCAACCCTCGTGCCCTTACTACGGTACCGTTCTCGCGAAGATGTTTAAAGAATACAAATAAAACTAACTGAAAGTTAAAAATAGGATTTAATTATGTTTTTTTTTTTTGTAAGGCTTCCTCATTCACAAACATCTATTGCGACACTTAAATGTTTAAATTGGTTTTAAGCTTTTGTCCTTTGCCAATAAGAATGAGTGACCCTCTAGTCTAAGAATATATAAAGTACAGAATATTTCTCACATAAATTAGAACTGTCAGCAACGTAAGTAACATTCATTCAGCATGAGATGACAGACGAGATTCCGTAGTGAGGGAGCCAAACTAAAAGGGGAACGGTAATGTAGTGAGGGGATGATCAGTTAAAATAGATTTGTTGTCCGTTCCGAAGACTGCGGACTGATGGATGACTGACTTCTGTTCAACTTTCGCCCTCAACTTTTCTTTGTTATTAAATAAAGTATCGTATAGTTTATATTAGTTATAAGTAATCGAGAATAAAATAAAATATAAAGGAAAGCGACTGAGTATAATATAGTGAGGACAATGGTCTCGTCGAAAATGTTTAGCGCTTCAATGAACGAGTAGTTGTACCGTTCGCCTTCGCGAAAATCTACTGTAAATATGTCAAAAATGTCAGATTATAAGGGTGTAATGACATCTATATAAAATGCTGTGATATCAGTTCTCATTGGTTTATTGTGCTGGCGCATGAAATTGTACGTTGTGATAAAATGATTTGCAAACAAAAGTATTAGACGGTGTAAAGTCTTAGTATAATATTATAAGCACAAAATTAGATTGCACCAATATTCAACAAAGATATTTACAAACTTTACACGCCAGTTTATTTAACAGCAATGAAAAATGTGACAGTTCCTTGTGTTAACTAAGTTCGTAAATAACGTTTAAGTTTGGTACAGTCGATGCGAACGCCTGTACTTGACAAGTGAAGTACCTAAACTTATTTATAGGAGGTCGTGTTCCCTAACTTTGGGAGTGTTTAAAATAAAGAGCAATACAAACGCCAACTTAGTTGTAAGATATTATAATGATGACATGCTTATTTGTACCGTATCAAGCGTTGATGCGTAGATTAGTAGTTTTATCATTTGTTTGTACGAGTTGTGTTGAAGTAGCGGCTGACCGTTGCGTGTTACAGAACTGTTCCACATTGTAGTTATGCGGTTTATGTTTCAAAAGTTGTTATTGATTGGTTGCCATAAAATGTAATTTTAGGCCCGACTTCGGACTTTGAAACCGAATTTAATAGTTGGTCGTGTTTTTGGTTGAGTTTATAATAATCTCGCTAGAATAGTGCCTTGTGAAGCATGCTTACATTATAATGAAAAAACTTATTAAAAAATTATTGAGTAGATCATATTTTTGTGTACTGTGTAAAGAGAAATTAATGAAGATAGTTGTTAAGTGATTCATTCGTAAAAGAAAGCAATAACGTTCCACTGAATTAATAGTCACCAGTATTATATTATAATGATCTGCAGAGAGTAGATAGTGATTGTATTCGAGAAAAAACTAGTGTGTAAGATAATGAAGACGTACAATTTATGTCGATGTTACGGCTGTACTGAGCCTTGCTTAGTTTGTCCCCTGACTTGTTATTTATTGTTGTGCTAGCCAATTATCATTGGGTTTTGTTTGAGCGGTGAAAAAAAGGATTTCGATTAGTTAGCCAGATAATACATACCTACTATAGTAATTATATTCTTGAATTCTAATGCTGCCTTGTATAAAATATCTATCGTACGTGTTGGAAGTTGTTACTGCAGTTCAAATTATACAACGTGGCATCAGAGTTCTTCGCATTTTTATTTATTCATGAAATTTTTCGTTAATAATTAGGTAACAATGGGAATTCCCATTACTCAAATGTTAATGTATAAAAATATTGTAAATAATTACAAATGTAGAAGAAACGCTATGAAATATGTTTATTGTAAAATATATAATTAAGTTATATTATAAGCAATTGTTTTATAAAAGAAACAAGAAAATAAATTATTTTAGATCTAAAAAAGTGTTTTAATCTTCTACTTCATTATTGCATTAAACCACATTGTGGCTGAAGTTTAGGTACCAATAACTTATATATATTATAAGTACCTATATAATAATATTATATAAATATATAATATTTTAAAATTCAGGCTTATGTTAGTAAAATATACTTATTAATAATAGAGTCAAAATCAATGAAAATCAAAAGTCATTTAGGTACTCATTCCAGGCTGAGAATCGCACTTTTTGAATGTCAAAATTACATGAGATACTCCCCCAAGGCGCCCGGCGCCCGTCCTTCACCACTTCTTATAGCGCTTTAGCTGGGAAGAAGTGGCACAACAAAGCAGTATAGCTGTCTTTTCAGTGGCATTTTTTATCAAAGAGGACAAAAATATATAGGTACACTGAATAAATTCCTCATACAAAATGTAATAACAAACTACTAATGAAATAAAAATATAATCACCTATACCAAACTAAAACTATGCTCTGTTTAGTTGGAACAACTTCACTCTGTAGAAGACTCCATGATTTTTTCAAATGTCTTTCAACACCTTACCTTTCCTTTCCAAAGTCCACAGTTTGTATTAATATATGGATAATGAATTTTAAGTCTAAGTACTTTCTTGGTGTTGGTAACTTGGCAGCAACTCGTTTTCTCTATCATTAGTTCTGCTGCAGCAGAACTTAGAAAATTTCAATTTAGCTTTACTTACGCCATAATCTGATACAATGCCGCAACAGTAGGTGTCATCCAGTGATTTTCTTACAAGTCCTTCAGTCGTAAAAAAACACGTAGACTAAATAAACCAACCGACTAACAGAGCCAGAAGAAAGGAAGAATAGGGAATGAAAAAGTGGTGCCTAAACCTTAGTGGTTCTTTAGAATCTGTAACTGCATTAATTACTTCTGCAACAAGTATCTGGTTCAATGCTCTTAAATCAGGTTAAATAGATTTACCAGACTAAGGTTACTGCTTGAAAGATCGTGTTGCAAATTAACTTAATTAACGCTTACTTTACAAGTGCACCATTCGGTGCGCTAAAGGTAGAAAACGTCCGATTTATTCTATGTCTTGACTGTCTTTTATTTCTGTCTACCCATGAAGTATCTTAAAATTCCTCAAATAAGCAGGCTGGCATTTAGTGAGATCCTCAAAAAATCTCGAACATTGATATTAAAAAAAGAGTCAACAATCAATCCACTGACAATGCATAAGAGCGACTAAAGTGGGGGAGACTTGTTCGGAAAGCGGACACTGCCAATAAGCTGGAATAATTCTAGGCAAAAGAACAAAAACCGTTGAATATTTTCCATTCAATTTAATAAATCAGTTTCGGCGCGTCTGAGCCCCTTTTAATGCGTGTCAACAGCCGGGACAGTGATGACAGAAAGGCTTACAGCGGCGGCACCAAGTGTGTTCAATACTTCATAATACCATTTAAATTACAAACGAGACAACTTTAAAGATAAAATTAATTTTAATTAATATGCATAATGTTAAAACTTAAATGTACTTTCCTAATTATGGCTCCCCAAAAAAATTATGCGCGATTATAACAGGAATTCTCAATAATAAGCTATTCTTATATCTTTTTACGGGCAATGAAACCGTAATTTGGGTATCGTAAACGGCGCCTGTCTTAGATTGGCGAACATCATAGAATTTAATTACTGAGGGAGACTGGAATAATTGGCGACTCGCCTGTAATGGCCGCGCTTTACGGCCAAATTAATAGATTTCCGCAGCGGGACCCGCTGAACCTCCACTGAACTCATTTTGATATTAATTGCTGACCTAAAATCAGCTCACTAATATACTTTAATAATTGAAATGGTCAATTAATTATAAATTGTCCCGCTGATACTGATGTCCAGAGGTTATTGAATCGAAGGATAGCGATGTCCAACCGTTGATAAGATTAATTATTGTTGTTGTCGATATATTTCACTGGATAAAGAACAAATCTAGGTCGGAGTCTCACATAGCTGGCACGGCCTATAAATAATTGTATTGATGGGACAATTGGCGCCAGTATGCCGGGACTTTGTCGAACATATGTAGGTAGGTGCGTACAAATCTGTGGATATCGGAAAGTTAATTAATTACACGACCCATGCTTGGGTAAACAGAACAATTATGACAACTGACTGACTTCAATTTATTCAAGGGAACATGATGTGTACCTTTACGTGTAATGTCAATATTGATGAATAATATCAGGTTAGAATTAATAATTTTGTGTCAGTGATTAATTTATTCATATACTTAGTTAATTAACGTACCTTGGCCGTGCTAGGCTTTTTTTTAAAGTTCTACCTGCCTAGGTAAGTACGGTATTGTAGAGTGTGTAAATTACAATTCCACGCCGCCAGCTTATTTGACGCATACCTTAAAAGGTAGTTAAGCAACCAGTAAAAAGTCAAGGTCTATCACAGTTGTGGTGTTACAGCAAAAATACTCAAATGAAAAGAATTCGACATAGGTCTCACGAAAAGCAATTTTAAATCTGCAATATGTGTAAAAACTATTTAAATAACCCTGTCTTACAACAGCTTGAACTATTAAATTAAAACAAGGCAAGGCATGTCGAACTAATTTCAAAGTTTTCATTTTAATGTAGTATAATTAATTCCCTTTCTGTATGTTCTGGTTTGATGCAGTATGCAAACTAAACGCAAGGCAGTAGGCGTTGCGTTTAGTTTTGTAGCTTGAGTTGTGTAGCGAGTTAAAAAAAGTTGAGGGAAGTTTTCTTTTTGATTTATCGTTTTTGTTTTAATTTAATATTTTTAATTGTGTTAACAGTCTTTGGATAGAGACCAAAGACAAAATGGGAAGAGAAAAGGGTGCTGCTGTACCATTTTTTCCTATTCCGTTTTAATCTAAAGGTAGCTTTATTTTGTCACCTGTGCCATAAGCAGCCTCTTAAACTTTTAGATTTTTTCACTTTTTCTTATACAATTTTCTAATTTATTGTCATTATTTATTGCTTCTTTTGAATGCTCCACTGCAGACTTCCTTCCTAACTCTGTTTTCTCTAAAAAGGACCCTTTGGAAGGATAAGCTCATCGAGCTGTATCGTTCGAGGTATACCACTTTGACGTTTTCCGAGTAGGTCCTTAGTGTTTCATAGTGTCCTATTTTTACGTAACTTTAAAGCCCAAAAGATCTAAGTAGCTACGTTTAGTACTCTATCATGCTGTTTCCTATTCAGTTATAGTAAGTGGGTAATAGTAAGTAACTTTTATTAAGAAAGTGTAATCTCTTTTATTTGACTTGTATTTCGAAGAATTGATTTAAGTTTTCAATTTTTGTATTTTTAGTTTTGTAGTCTCGAAGTTGTTTAAGCGACGCCAATTGCAACTTTCTCAACAATTATAAAATACCTAAATGTTTTATTTAGTGGTGTCCAAGTAGTTTCAAAATAACGCTATCTCCCCTATTGTAATTTTAATGTTGAATAAACGATTTTTATTTTAACCCTCTTATTTATACTTAAAGGCTGCATAAAGTTAAGAGATGTTTTAACGTCAAAATTGTATGGTTAAACAGTCGCCAATAATTACTTAACTTTTATAAATGAGGGGGTAGACGTTATAAATTGGGCTTTATAAGGCTGAATAGTTAACATCATTCAGTAAGTTTCTGCAACATCTACTAAAGTCAAGAACTACGACAATTTATTAATCACGAGACAAAAACAGTCCATTTGCACAAGTTTCAAGCATCGGCAGCGTGTGAAACTTGTAACTAGCTTTACGATGAAACCAGTGTTTATAGTTAATTTGTACCACTGTAGTAATCAGGAAGTTTCCTTATTTACTACCTTTATGTTTAGCCGACATGATACGGTTCCTATTATCTACTAACTAGTTAAGTTTCGTTAGTTATATTATTAACTTCGCTGAAATTGCTGATAAGTACCTACATTTCTCCTTTTTTAACCGACTTCAAAAAAAGGAGGGTGTTCTCAATTCGACTGTACGTTTTTTTTAATGTTTGTTGAACTTGACTGGGTGAACCGATTTTGATGATTCTTTTTTATTTGAAAGCTAGTACGTGTCCGTGTGGTATACGGTACTTATTTCAATTTCATATAGATCTGATGATGCGTTTCGGATACAGACAACGGAACTCTTCAAAAAATAACAGTAAATCAACCGCGATTGCTGCTATCGCATAAATATGCATTGTTTTGACCCCAAGGATGATGAAATTTCGAATTAGGTACATAACTAAAAAGTGAAAAATAAAACTTTTTCAAAAAAAAAATCAACCGACTTTCGACAAAACACTACAAAGTGAAAAACAACTTTAATTTCAGAAGGCGGTGACAAAAAAAAATTAAATACATATTCAAAGTCACCGCCTCCCGAAATTAAAGTTATTTTTCACTTTGTAGTGTTTTTTCGAAAGTCGGTTGTTTTTTTATGTAACACTAGCTGATCCGTGCCCACTTCGTTGGGTGGTAAAATTTTTACTTGTGATGAAATTATGGGTGTGGTTCGGTTAGTACTATAAAAAACTAAGTACTTTTTGTAACTTAAATATAAAAGTTGGAACATATGCTGTCGCTGACTAGTTTGTAGGCATTATCAAGCTCTACAACTTTTCTCTAGAACTCAATCATATATCTGTCATCGTTAAGGCAGCGTTCGTAAGAAACGTTTTCGTTCGACCGTTTTTTCTTCGACTTACTTTGCAAATCCGACAACCACGAAAAAGTCTTCAAAATTTTCGGGTTAATCTATAGCCTATGACACTCACAAATAACGTGGTATAAGAATGGCTTTCTATTGGTATAAGAATTTTCAAAATCGGTTCAGTAGATCCAGAGATTACCCCCTACAACCTCACAAACTTTACCTCTTTATAATATTAGTGTTCGCGACGATGCGTCACTACATAGTTATATAGTTTGTTTTTGACATTAACGTAGTTTCATAGTGATAAGAGTGATAGTTAAACCAATAAACAGTAGTGACTAAGCGGCTAGTATAAGATAACCGTAAGTACCACCCCTGCAAACCTCATTTGAGTGGGCTATATAGCTGTAACTTATAGTTTTGGTTGCGTCCAGGTAACCTAGTACCGAGACCTAGCCCTGGACGTGACTTTCAATAATGTAAACCTAATATAAAGCCCACTTAATTGAGTTTGTATGTCGTGTTACTTTAGTTAAGTAATTCTTAAGACTTGTGTTTTTGCTAACCCTCTTTCAGGGCGCGTCACGCCCTGAAAGCCATAGTTGTATAGTTTTAAATATCAGATTGTTTTAGGTCTACAGACCAGACTGAGATATCTATAATTGGATTTGAAATCCGTTCGGTAGTTTTCGAGGAAATCAACGTATAAAATAAATTTATTAACATTTTTCAGATTTTTTCGGGTTTCCTCGAAATATTCTTTCAGTATGGAAAGATATAGTTGATATGGATATCTCAGGAGACATGGGGAATGCAACGATATGTAACATGCCTTATATATTTTAATAAATTGAGATGTTATATGCATAATTCTGTCGTAGATGTAATGAAATATAGAACAAATAAAACTTAAAAACAGGAAGCAATTTGCGGCTCTCGTTACGTTAAAGATTCGTACCTGAGTAAACGTGTAATTTCTGGTAATTCGTAGTCATCGGCAAGATTTTTATTTAATTCTTAAATTAATTAATAGATAGATATAGTTCAAGTAGTGTTCTGAAATTGCTTCTTGAAGTCATGAAAACCTTGTGTTATTAATCAGGTAAGGTACCCCCTGTACGGAGTCCAAAAACACCCCCTTCCTAGACGAAAGTCTGGAAACTATTTCTTTGAGATGAGTCATAAACGTTGGTACATATGGTAACGTCATGAAGCCCGGAAGATAGTAGCCGTCCTGAAGATATCTGGAATCTATAGGTGCAGGACGTAAGCGCCGCGTGGACTGGGAGCCCTACACACACACTGGGATAAAACCTGGATAGGCATACACCCTCCCCACACACCCTTCGCGTCGAAGCGATCAAGCCCGTCCGGCACAATTAGTATAGATACATAACACCATGCTTTATTTCTCCGAAGGGTTGGGAAGAGGTATACCTATGGTACATCCACATTTCGTTTACGTCTCATGTAATTAGGGGTGAGCCTATTGCCATCAACCGGGCACAAATCCAGACTCCGGGCTGCTGCTGAGACAGATAGAAAAACCTAATACACTTTGCCCGACCGGGGAATCGAAACCAGGTCGTCATGTTCAGCAGTAGCGCTTGTGACCACTAGACCAACCAACGAGGTAGCCTATTTTTCATTTATATCTCCTCTCCTCTCCTTCTCCTTTTTATTTATATGGAAAATGATATTAGTTACATGCGTTCAAATAAACAGACGGTTATTACATTACTGATATTTCATTTGTAAATGTTGATTCATAAATAAATAATAATATATTCATAATATCGCTGAACCCAGCACTGGATTCTCGGTAATCGACATTCGAGTAGTTTCCCATAACTTGCTCTTGTGTTCTTAATCCGTTAATAATATCAATCATTCCGCTATAATCCGTATCATAAGCTTCGACTAACTGTAGGGAATTATTCTTACACCTAGATATCGGTAATCTGTCTATGTACCAATGAATGCTCGGTTCGTAATAAAAACGGATCGGTTTGCTTAATAATCTTGGCATTTTTTATTTCCAAATTGGACGAATAAATAGTTTCATAAGCTAATTTAACCTGTAATAGCTACTTTCATATAAGACGGTCTACTCTGCAAAGCTATGAAGCATTTGCTTCATTTTTGGTAAAGATACAAGAATATTAATTTTAACCGTATCCGTAAATTATAGGGATCGGCCATAATGACTGCCTCGTTCATGAGGACGGAGGACCAGCAGGCCTAGACAAATCACATTTCTGTTAGCGTTCACGCCAAACGCTACGCCAAAATGTACGGGAATGACATTACCTGCAGAAAGATTACGTCGTGTCCTTTCCGCAGATAATGTCATTCCCATGCATTTCGGCGTAGCGTTTGGCGTGAACGCTAACAGAAATGTATTTTGTCTCTAGTCCCTGGGTTCGATTCCCAGGTCGGGCAGTGTTTTTGGGTTTTTCCATCTGGAATTACTCAGTAGCTACCCGGAGTCTGGATTTGTGCGCGGTTGATGGTAATAGGCTCACCCCCTATTACATGGGACTTTTTTTTTAAAACTTTGCGCCACACTAGGAATTTCTTCCTGTATCGTGGGTGCGTTTACAAATATAGAAACTTACAAAGGTAAACACCCAGACCCGGAACAATTACTTGCAGATCATACAAATATTTGTTCCGTGCGGGGATCGAACCCGAGACACGCTGCGCAGCAGTCGATCGCTCAGCCATTACGCCAACCGTGTCGTCGAACTTAAACACAACTAGCAAAATGTGGGTGTACTATAGATACACCTCTGCTTAACCCTCCGGGGAAAGAAGGCGTGATGTTATGTATAACCTACTAAGCCACATTTACTTCTACTGACTGGATTTCGAACTGACTTTAAAGGTTTCCTTTGCTTTAGTTGAACTTTCTCTGTCTTGCTTGAACCAGTTCCGTCGATAGTAGTTAAGACTTGACATTTCGGAACGATGTCTTGATGTCTTTGAGTGCTTTAGTTATAGTTTTTTGTAAATGTTTCATGTAGTAGATACTTACGTAATCTGAAATAGTACATTACGATTCGTGTGACTAAAGTAGTTCGTCACACGTATCGTTTGAGTACTATTTTTAAGTCAAGCTTATCTGTGTAAAAATAGACTAAGTAAGTCACAGAAAAGCGGGACTTAGTGCGGGTGTAGGTCACACCGTGCTATAAAAGCCATTTTGTTTTACACGTTTGCGACTGAGCCCAAAAGCCGGATAATGTTTTTTCAAAAATAAACTAGACATATAAAACCTGCTAAACAAATCACAATAGTTAAACAAACTCACTTCTAATACTATAAATTTAAAAAGCTCGCTAACATTAAGCTTAAGTGGGTAGTTTGAAACGGTTTCAGTATCGACAACATGTGTACTACAAACACATTGCTTTCTTATTTCTTTCAGTGCTCAACGAACCGCATAAATTACCGCTTTCCTGCGACTCGTTGAACGTTGCTTTATTTTTTGTGTTAAGACCGCCAACTTAATTTATAGCACTGTAGAATGTACTGAGAAAATTGTCTGTTTGAAAGTATTGTCACAATATCAAAATAAACCTTTACAAAGCCGTCTTAGGAGTTACGACTCGAAGGCTGTGTCATCATAATAAAATGCAAATTGACACAGATTTAATCCGGACTTATACCGCGGAGCCTAATAACTGTTAATAATCCGGGGGCGCCGACGCGCAGCCTCGGCCGTGTCACAATATCACATACTAATATATACTGCCCGTGTTTACTCGATTGTATTCATTCATTCTTACAGTGCACCACATACCTACGGTTATTGATTTTTCCGTATTTTCCTGACACTGTCAAAATTTTTCTATTAGGTGCTGTAGAGGTTGTTTGCTTGTGACAATCTTACGATTGTATAGGCTGGCTATAATAACGTCAAACTAATTTATACAGAGAATAAGTAGCTGAAAAAAATAATGTACTCTGTGTGAAAAAAGCAATAGAACAGAGATCGGGCTGACAAGCCGAAGAATAAGTTTAAAAAGTAAGATTTAAGATTTGTCGAACGACTTAGAGAAAGAATTATCAAATATCACAACAAAAGTGTTTTATTATTAGATCCCGGTACCAAGGGACCCCAGGGTTCCTACAATACCCAGGTAGGCGTTTCTGAGAACCACGAAGAAAAGTTTTTAGAAGAAACTTTATGACAAACAAGTACCTACCGTAGTCTGCCCAACATAGGACACAGTTTATGAAATTGTTTTCTCTCAAACTAAGTTAAAAGACAAGAAACGAAAATGTTGGCTTTCTGAAAACTCGATATTATTCTATGCTTCGGTAAAATATTGTTGCTATGAGCACAAAGCTAGCTTGTAACGTTACAAACTGCGCTTAACGTTCGATTAGGTATAGGTATACTTTGAACTGACGCCCTCAATAGACGTAACTACTTACTAAGTAGGTCTAACTTAATGTTCTTCCACGAATAAGATATTGCTTGCTTTGATGATGTAGGTAAGTGAGTTATACTAAGAAGACGCATATTTGGTATTAATAATATTCCCGCTAACGTGCTAGTTACAGTTAATTTAGCCAGAATAATCGGATAACTCCCAGCAAGGTCTATTATACAAGGAAACATTCGGTCCACAAGCTCCTAACCGGCCCGCTAGGCCCGGTCGTTAGCAAGGGCTAAAATAATGAAATGTAAATTAATACGTCATCTTGGATTAGCAGAGGATCGAGTTCTTTAATCCTATTAGCCCGACTTGTCGTTAACGATAGGCCTCTATTACAATATGCCGACAATTATTCAAATCACCACGATTTTTAATTGGGTCACTTTTGATAAAGTGAACAAAATACCGAGGAAAACCGAATGATCGAGCCGATGCTTGAAAGCATGATGTTAAAATGTAAACAGATATTTATTTCGGTGCGAAGTTGAGCGCTTTCATTTCTAATGGATATGTAAGGCCTACTAATTAAACTTTTTTAATCTGAGCAGCAGCAGCAAGGTGTCGACGCCTCGAGGCCACTCGGCCTCATCGAGATAGCTCTTTCTCAATTTAAGGATCTCGGCCAAGCCCTCTGATAAGCCCCAGATTTAGCGCTGAGCGAATTTGTTCGGGTAATTTACTTTCCAAGTTGCGAAGACAATAAAAGTTGGCGTCGGCTCTACTTTTGAGTAGCTTTATTTTGTTTTGTGTAATGAAGACTTATTTTACAAGCGATAAGTTTCTTTTTTGTAAAAAGAATCTTTTCTTAGTTCAGTGTAGTCTGTGTAGATAGTTGGGGAACAATAATGAGATTTAGCAGCCGCCATACGTTACCGACTCGCTCTGTAGATATGTATTCGTAGACTGCAGGTAAGTGGGCAATCTCCGTTTGTGTTACCTTGATTTATAGATCTAATTAAATACCTTTACGCAGACCATGAATTGTCTCAGAATCCCCGGTATTTCGTTTCCGTTTACCAATGTAATAAACGTCTACGTGTGTAGGAGATATTAATTCAGATATGGTTGGGTATCATTCTAGATCTAATCGCCTAGGTACTGCTGTGATATCTAAAGTAGGAACTTAGAATTGTTATACTAGGTATACCTACCTATATTATGCATAAAAAACAAAGTACGAGTACACTATTAGATCAAAATGTAAATATTTTGTATGTGACGTAGCTCTACATCCTTTTTTTTTCCTGAAACAAAGAATGAGAAGAAAGCTCATTATTTGCTTTGCTTTCATGTTTATAACCCTAACAAAAAGTAAAAATGAAGTTAGTAAGAATTTGAAATAAAATAAGACCGATCTGTGACTTTGCATTTAAATCACAAAACATTTCGTAAAATTGGACCGGACTGAAATGGGGAGCTGACCGAGAGATGTTTTCGTGTGTTTCGTTTCAAACGTCAACCGAAAGATTGTCGGGTATCGCAGCATCTTTGGGTAGTAAGATTAAGGATGCGTGTCACGGACCCTGGACGGTTGGACCTGTCAACGACGACCTCATCCATCAACCCTTTTTCGCTACGGGTAAAAAGTAGTAAAAACTTCGTTTATATACAGTCACCTAAACAGCTGATTTCAGCGGCTTGATCTATGTTTACTGTTTACTAAATTGAGGGCACTCCTTAAATCATAGTATCATAGTCACCGGCATGTGTTATAAATGTGTATTTTTATTTTGGAAATATTTACCTGGTCCTCTAATAATAAAGTAATGTCCTTCTAATGATTTACACTTTTTTAGAATGCGTTTCCCTACTAAGAATAATTCTGAAGCATCGACATCAAATGTTAGGGTAAATTTTCAAGGTTTCAATTGCTAACCAAGTCAAGACGTTACTTTACGTTAGGTAGAACATACCCTTCATCATTTCAGCCGAAAAACGTCCTCTGTTGACATACCCTTATGTTCATGTTAGATAATCTGCCTATGTTCCGTGTGGTGCCGGATGTAAAAGAATAGCACCATCCCTTTTTTTCCCGTGGGTGTCGGAGTAGGCGACTAAGGGATTTACTAGAGAATGAGCAGCAGCGTTTTCTATGCATTTGACCACCACACTGCGATCGCCAACCCGCCTGACAAGCGTGGCGATTATGGCAAAACCTCCCTTTTAGGGAGGCTTATGTCCTGCAGTGGACGTCTTTCGGCTGAAATGATGAATCTGCCTATAATTTCCCCACTGCTGGAACACAGGCGTCCTCTCTGTGAGAGGGAGTGGGCAGTAATCCACCACGCGGACCCAGTGCGTCTTGGTAGATGTCACATGTCTTCGAATTTTCGGTTCCAGCATACTGTTTCCCTGAAATTATTTTCTTTACCGTTTTGAGTGCAGTGGTGATGAAATTATTTACAAAGTAAAACGCCTGTCTGGATTTGAACCTAAGACCTACAACACGTAAGTCAGGGCCGTTATCACTGGGCTACCCGTCATTGCTCGAAGAATATGTACAGTACCAATCATATAAATGAGGGTTTTGCGAACACCAACAGTTAAAAAGCTAAATTATATACAAACTTTTATTTTTATTCTTCGTTTTGAAACAAAAAGAGTTTTTAACATTTTAACTTCACCATACCCCAAAAATCTCCTTGTTACCCTAATTAGCCGCTGTTTAACTTTAATAAGGGAAATGTAAGGGTAGGTAACACGTACTCGTAAAGTTGACACTTTAATCCACCACACTTAATTTCAGTAGGCCTTCAGTGTGGTACAGTTCACGCATAAATACCTAACATTTACGCAAGATTCTAAAGTTATTTCCTCCCAAAGTAATGATTGATATTTAGTAGTGTTACAAACAAAGTATTATAGAAATCTTTTCTCAAAGTTGCAGGTTTTATTTCATGAGTTAAACGCTATTTTATTTTGCATAACTCTATGGTATTTATGGTTGTGACTGTACAATGTCGAGGGCGGGACGGCGGGCGGTCCCCTACTGACTTGACACATCTCTTTCGAACCATGTATATTGCATATTGGTGATATTGGGTGATATTCGACTCAACCAAGATTAGCTTCGGTGACGTCAACAACTCAATTGTGTCGAGAAAATCGTCTGTCATCGAATAAGTTTGTAGAAGAACAGCCTTTTTCATATTCAGAATAGTTTTACTGCTTCATAAAGTCCGATCGAATTTCGTTTTCGGTTTTCGGCAATTTTCTTTTCCGGCCGAAAATAATTTACATTTTATTAATATTTTCAATTCATTTACCTATTCAGACAAAATTGATAGTTCCAACAATTCAAAGTACAATAAGTGCCGAAAATTGCTATCTCTTACATCAGATTTATGAATCGTCTTTGAGAAAAGTAAAAAGTTTCGTGTAATTTGAGTCGCCAAAAAAAAACTTGTGCATTAAGAAAAAGCCCATTTTTTTCGTGCTAGATCTACGGCCTAAAATGCAAGCTAAATTTAGTTTTCGGCCTTAATAACGTCGTTATTCGGCCGGTGTCTACTGTTTTTGCAAACATTACAAAAGAGATTTAAGATACTACCCACGTTGAACCCAAATCAGAGAGCATTGCCTATTGCCTGAATAACTGCTTGTATCTATATGTGTTTAGGTATGTACATCCACATCGTCCCTAAAGACGCCGGTGGCGGCCGTTAATTGTCACTTTAGGCATGACCTACTAAGCAGCTGTATACCGTTACATGACCTGCTAGATTCAGCAATGTCGTGGAGCAATTACGGATTCTATTTGTGGATATGAGTAATCTGGCAACACTATTCAAGTAATGTTAGAAAAAAAAATAACTATGGGCAACAACTGTCCCCGTTTACCTCATCATCATAAGCCTAGCTTTTTCCCAACTATATTGGGGTCGGCTACCAGTAGGTATTTTTTAATGAAGCGACTGCCTATTGATAGTTGTCAGACTTTCAGGCTTCTGACGACGCGTAACGACGGTACGATCCATGAATGACAACCGGGACCAACGGCATAACGTGCTGTCCAAGGCACATCCCATCCGTGCCTCGGAAAGCACTATTCAAAGGTCACCTATCGATGGACCAACCGCGGCAAGCGTAGCTTAACCTGATCGATATACACGTTCGCCTGTTATTACTTACCCACAAGCCCACCCGTTTACTTCATAAACATTATTGTTTTAAGCATACTTCAGCAGTTAGGCAACTTTTATATGGTTAATGAATACGCTTATGCGAGCAGGGTAGGGGTGTCAGTCACGTGACGTGCCGTGCACTCGCCCGTGGATAACTGCCAATAACAGTATGTTTTACCCTGCCATTAAGTTACGCTATGTTATATGTCTACGTGGCTCCGAGTCTGCGTCAAACCTGCAGCCGCATTTGAAACAACCCCTTTTACTGTAATTACTAGATACCGACCAACTTTGACTCACGAACACACGACATTTGTGATTCCGTTCGTTGGAACCAATTTAACACGCTAATGCCATTTCTCCTCGCAAAATATATGAATATACCGCTCCATTACTTTTATACTCGTATTTGTAATAGAGCTGAAAACTTAACGTATCGACCGGCAATAAAATATAGGGTTGGTCGTAAAGAAGCCAATACTTTGACTAGTAGAGGCTGCGAGGCGAATGTTTGTGTGTATCTGGGAGCGTTTCCCGCTATAAATCACCTCATGAGTGTGGGAAAATAGTTAAAGCGGAAGATGCGGTCTGCAAGTGGGCATCGGCGATACGCTCCGTGCCCACAGCGCGCATTTACATACCCGCGCACAACAATTCTGTATTTATATTTAATACTATGTGTTCCAAAAAATATTACTGCATTTTCCAAGCACTTATCTAAAGAACCCATATAAAATTTATGATCTATTTTTCCAGTGTCCACGTTGCAGGTAATCGAAATGAGAGCCCAACTTTTCGTAGGCACGAACTTTCTGAGTGTCGTCTCATGGCTAAGGGTTCAAAATGAATTATTATACTGTCTCAGGAAAAAAAATCACTTCCACAAGTAATGAAAACTCGAGCTGATGCGCTCGAGTGCTGGTACTCCAGTCCGGCGGATATTACGGCAATATATTTCAATTACACATAAGAAAAAGAACAAGTCGTTTGAAGTAGCTGAAAGGCCAGATTACAGTCGTGGAGGAAATAATAAGGAAGACCCCGCTAACGAGCCAGGGACGGAAACTTTTAAAAAGAAATCGTGTGGGGAGACAAGATGCTTGTTGAGAGTGATTAAATTTTATAAGTATTATTATTTTCAGGTACTCCTCGCGAGTGCCTGGAAAAGGTAAAAATAACTTTGCATTTTTTATGTTTGAAGCTAGATTAATGTGGATCTCTTTTGTTTTCATATTCTGACATTTTCCTGGTTTATTTTGCCATGGTTCTAGTTGGAATTTTTAGTATCAGTTTAAGCTTTTTGTTGGTAGACCACGGGTGTACAGGAAAACAAATAACTCTTTAACTTGGCTGCGTATGTATTTTTGGTGAACAGGAAAGTTGGGCGCGGACGTAGGGTGAAGATTTGTGCGATTTAATTACTCGCTAGCGGCCCAGCCATAACGACGCAAAAATATTTATGTTTATTGTCGGAGCTAATGCCGGAATGAGACCGCACACGGACCGCACCATCTGATGCACTTAATGTTCCTTTAATTAATGTGCGCACTTTCACGATGACAGCTCATCCAAATCAAATAGTGATAGATGAGTGAGAATACACGTTAAATATATTATGTCATTATAGGCAATAGCATGTGGCGGTAAGACTTAGAAGAGGCCACTGTCCGGTTATGAACTGTGATAGGGTAAATTTCTAATGTTGATGCTTTTTCGTTAAATATAAGTACATATTAAATTTACACATAACTAGTCTCATACAATATATGATTCATCCCAATTCACTGAAAAAAAAAAATGAAACCGAAGCTTGGTTCCACTGTTTGTTAAAAATAAAACATATTTCAAACGCAGAGATTTAACGACTAGCAGTTAAACCATTTTCAATTTAAACCACATAGTTTTATTGTACATTTGTTCACATTTTCAATAGAGAAAATACATGAAACACAACACATTTAACAAGCCACAATGACCATAAGTCTTTAAAATCGAACGAACGTCGCGCAACTCATATTTATTTCCGGACTCGACAATTACGGTCATTGGAGTTTGAGCGTGATGTTTCCACTACACTTCTCGTAATAGCACGCTTTTATAACCGAACCGTAATGAAACTCGTTTAAATATCACAAAAGTGGTTGGATTACGGCAGCCAAGCACTTTATACTGCTTAATTACAGCCCTCAACAGAAATAATTGGGAACTTGGGGGATTATAGCCGGACTTTACAGGAATTAAAGATTTTGTGAGAATGACGAATTGAATCCGATTGGTTGACTCCAGTAACCGATTAGAATTGCCGTTTGTCAAGTGATTGGCGAGTTCTTTCAAAGTAATTAATGAATTGCTTCCTTTTTATTAAAGAAAGTCTGGTTATTTGGAAGAAATCGTGATTGTACTTTGTTGCCGTTAGGATAGAGTGGATCATTAATTCCCTTAACTGAATCCTTTAATGGCCTCTTACGGCGTTCATGGAAAATGATAGGCTGGTTCTATGCAATGCTTGTACTTACTTATCGTGATAACGATCATAAATGAAATTGAAAGATACACAATAAGTAAACAGGAGATCCAAGATGCCTGAATTTTCTGAAAGCTTTTCGCGAAGGCCCGTATATATTGCATAATAATACAATTTCAACAACCCAAAATCAAGCTTAGTAGATAGTTTTGTGAATTCCTATAAGTTGTTCACTTCTTGAAGATAGTAAAAATGAATAGGTAGTTACTAAAAACTATGTTCGGTTAGGAAGCATCAATTTGTGAATTGATGACACATGACTTTATTAATAAACTAGCACTTCGCCTGCGACTTCGTCCGCCTGAAATTTGGACCCAGACCCACCGCGCCGTATTCCATCTCTGACTTATTTTTTTTTTGCTCGGCTCCTAAAGGTCTAGCGTCATGTTAATATTTTGTGTAATCTTGCTCAGGAATTGGGCTATCAAATGCAAAAAGAACTTTTCAGATCAGACTGATAGTTTCAGATATTTCATTTAAAATATTAGTATAGATAAGTTTAGGTTTCCATTCTATCTCATATCTATGGTACTGACTCTCACGTTTATCTTTCGGTCTAAGCAGGTTTCCCTACACTGAAACATACAGTCGTCGGAATCCACTCCACAATTGAGAAATATAACAAAGTTCTAAAATAACAATTGATCGCGCTGTCAAAATAGCTTGAGTTTAGCTAGATTTAGTTGGATCGCGAGCTGGAACAATAGATTGAGTGAAATCCCAGTAAGCTGGCTGAATCCATCGGACGAACGACACGACAGGACATCATTTTGTATTGTTCGTTAACTGAATGGGAACAAATGAGTTCATGATTTAGCATGCGATGTGTATCACATCTGAATATCGGATCGCGCCGAGCTTCGTTTGCGCGTTGTGAATCAATAACTCTGTTAAGCTGTGTTTTCATTAGGGATTATTCAGCATTACCAACGTCGACGGTGCGAAATCAGTACTTAGCTGTTTTATAGCGGCTCATTAGTGTGCTTATATTGAGATAATCTTTATCTAATCTGTTTCTGTTATAATAATATTGTGTGTTTGCAGCTACCACAGAAGTTATTTCAAGAATTTAAAGAGATTTTTCTCTAAGGCAAAAGTAAACATTGTTATTTTATTATGTTAGATGAGTAGAACTCAGTAAGGGTCACTTACTGAGTTCTACTCATCGCCTATCGCGCCTATCGCTGCATAATTGGCCAAATACTTAGGCAAATACCAAGTTCTGCTTATTTAAAGAATGAATTTCATCCAGTTCACATGCCCGGCCTGTGATTATAACATGTGATTTTTAATCAAAATATGTATCTTAAATTTTGATTAAGATGTTACGGCCAATTTACCAAAAAATAATAATTAGGTACAATAATGTCATTGTATGGCAGAGACGTATATACACAGACATCTAGTCATCTGGTGCCAAATAACCATATTGTTTTTCATTAGTATCACCAGTATACCATGCTCGTCTTTCCTATTTTCATTTTCATCAGGCGCGAACAAGCCTTCTCAGTGATATTTAATTGCGTATATTATTGCGTATCACCCCGTATTGCGTTTCAGCACGTCCGGTTCTAATTGCGTCGTTAAAGATAAAACTAGGACGCAATAACATACCTAATCTCAATAACGCGTTCCCTTCTGTTCACTACATCTTGTATGATGCGCGGAAAACATAGCAATGATTCCGATTGGCTGCGTTTAAAAACAGAATAATATTCAAATTCAAATGGAATTCTATACGTTTTATATACGTTTTATAACGGAACACACGTTCGCTAACATTCACAAAAAAGTTAAGCGTTGCAATGTTGTTGGCACCTCTAGTTGCATCGTTACAGCCAGTTACAGCGAAAGTTTATACGGAAAAATATATTGAATAACGATATTACGCTGTAGTTATGTACTGCCTGCCTAGTGAACGTTTTCCACTAGAAGCAATGGCACACATGTTTCATACTACACGTCAATAATTGATATGAACGACATAAAACAGTTAAGAAGTTTTCACGTCCCTTCTTGTTGTTACCACCTTCTGTTTTATAAACTTTGCGTGTGGGAAATGAGTTTTATGCTCAATAAATCTGTTATGCTCATGTAGTCCTTAGTCAACCGGATATAAATGCCAATTTTGTATGAGCAATGCATCATAATATGCATGTACTTAAAGTAGCTGCATTGGCTGTTAATATTAAGTTTTGATCTTCTTTCAGTTTTGATAATTTTTATGGCTTTTATTAGGTTGGATCGTTCACAGGTAATCTAAAGTTTTTTGCCTTTTTTTCCTAACAATTACAAAGACATTTTTTCGGAGTCTACTTAAAATAAGAGGTCATTTCCTGGGACAGTAAATTGAAGATGTAAATATAATACGATTTTTAATCTCATTCTGCGCAAAAGTTGGGGACAGTAAAATTTTCTCGGAGTAAAAATAAAATATTGAAGCAAGTCCACGTTTCAAGGTGACCTAATTACGCGTCTCGAATCAAATGACACCCGTGTAATCCAATGAGTCTTCGTTAACCGTGTCCTATATACATTATAGGTTGTACACTTTCATATGTAACTGCAAATAATTTATATTTAACTTACTCGTAAGTAGTATACTTGATCTCGAAGGCCATAGTTCAGATCATAACGAAAGCAATATAATTTACGATATTAAAATTATTCCTAACGTTAAAATATTATTATACGGCAGAGTACTTTAGTTATAAAAAATATTGCTTATAAACTTAATGGTAATATAAAAAAGTGTATTAGCAAAGAGAAATTGTTCGTGCGGCTAGTGGCCAGCGCAAACTGATTAATTCTCGGCCGCTGTGCGAACTCCAGAAATATTAGCTCCACAGATATGAGATTGCTAATTCCACTAATGCAGCGGACAAATATCGCAAGTTTCCCTTACTCCACACTTACATTTCAACCATTTTGCCAAATCTATTTTGCCAAGCAGTCGGAGCAAGCCAGACAAATTCTAAAATTAAAAAGCAATTCAATTATTACATTTGAATTGACTGATTTCATAAAGTGATAATTGAAAGAATCGAGTCGCCGACAATGCCTATAATCGATAGAGTTACAAAAACACACAGTAGGCACATTGCGTTTCATATCTACCTGGTAAGTAAGGAATTTAATTTAAAAACTTCCACGTAACAGACATGTAATACTGATTTTTGGTACGCATGAGAATTTCTGATACTTTCAGTTTTTATATAATAATAAGAGGGACATAAAAATGGGCAGGTCGACTTATTGTTACTGTACCGGATAATACGCATCATGCAAACTTGCGTGTCGCATTCAAACAGCCAAAATTTGATTATGATGTAATAATGGGAATAAAACATATGATTACCTATTGCCCACAATAAAAGACAAACTTTTGTAACTGGCGACGTTGCTGACGGTACGAACAGTTCTTCAGGGGTTTGAAAGGGTTTATAGGAATCGAAAATACCTGTTATAAAAGGGTGGTGGTCCATTCAAAAGTTATTTGCTGTTTTAAGTTTAAAAAAACATCAGTCATACGTAGGTCGCCGCACCCTCACGCACAAATGCAGTCTATTCATTTGCCGGATGGATTAATTTCCGCCGTGAGATCGTTCCGAAGGGAAATGCGATTGGAACAAAGTGTACACGACTGGTACAGGGAGGGGTGCTGGTTTATGTCCATTTTTTGTTGAAAGGGTTATATCTGCGGGCTCTTAAATCAAATAAAAAAGCATTATAACTCGTTATTTAAAAAAACAAGGCTAAAAGTACCTGTGTCGATAATGTTTTTTTTGCAGTGGACGACATATTGTTGGTGGGGTCTTATTATTGCCCCATATGATTGGCAAGTTTCGGGTATTGTTCTGGGGAGCAGCGTCATAACAAGTTCCTCGCCTTATTTTCCGCGTCGGGCCTGTTGCCCACCGAGATTTAACTTTATTGCAATGCCGGCACACTGCCAAAGCAGTACTGGATGATTATTATTATGAGACTTTTCTTTTTCTTCGAGGAAGGAAAGACGTTTATTTTTCAAATTATTATTTCATGAACTTGGAAGATTTTGTTCTTGTATATTTTATTTAGATTATTCAACATTCCTATTTTATGCATGTCTTGTATCCGGCACACAATTTCTATTCATTTTCTGAGTCGCTTCGATTTACTAAATTTATGTGCGCAAGTTTATGATGCATTTAACGATGGCCTCTCGGTCAAACACGCGACTGCTAAGGTTTATGGTACTCACGCAGAGTTTATAACATGGCTAAAATAAAGGTTATTACTGACAAAAACTCAACATAAGCCGACATAATGATGAGCAGGATACACAATTAAGTTTGTGTTTTAATGTCACGCTATGCACTGATACATATTTTCATCCAGTTAGTCATCAAGGGGAACATTAAACAAACCACTTTGTGTTGTGGTAATTACTTGTGTAGAGTTTCTTTAATGGACTAAGTTACAAAAGTATTTACGCAAGGAACGTCTATTTGAATGGTGTAAACATAATTTGTGGACAAAGTTGTAGATGTAATGTTTTGCGTGACGATGTTGCCAACACAAGCGACCGGATTTAATTAAAACTGTCACATGTTGTTAATTTTTGTAAGGATTTAGAAAATTATACTTTGTCGCCATTACGATTAAAAGTTTGAAACAAGCATTTGGTACGTGAGGTTTCTTGAGTTTCAAATATAATTTAAATAGTAGGTATTCTATAGGTATTACGTGATTTAAAGAAGTGATTTAAAAAAAAACATACTAATGTTTGTCTAGTTCTTCTATATGTATCTTCCTTCGTGAGTTAAATCTAGATTAAATGGTAAATGAAGTGTTCGTTAGGAACTTGAAACTGTTAAAGAAATAAATATGGTAAATTCCGAACGCTTACGCTCAACCAGACAGTTTTTCTCATAGAACATTAAAATATTCCACCTGACGAAGATTAATTCAGCAAAAACAGATTGAGCCCTACTCCCTAAACTGTCTTACGTTCAAATTGAAGCGCTGTTCAATTTTAATAGTTATCATCCGTAACGTTCAGTCCCGGGAGTTGCGTTGGACACGGTGTCTTTGCTAAAATCCGGGATACGCCGCTGATAGATGACATTTAGTGCAGACAGAGTTGTTCCCCGGAGTACCTTTCGCTCCACGCCGTTGAACAAGTGCCAATGAGGACTAATCTCCGGGAAAATTTGCAAAAATAAGCTGAAATCGACTAAAAATTAGTTCGTGCTCCGGATACCCGGATCATTATCAAGAGGAACACTCATGACTCCAATTAAGAATTTTTCCTCTTTTATTGTTTTATTTTATAATAATTCAGCTCACATTAATCATAGTGACTTGCAACCGGCGTTCGGGTATGACCAGAGGCCTTAGTGTGAGTTTCATTTAACCATCTCGATCAAACGCATCGAGCGCGTTCGGTGCTCCGATTGGTCCTTCACCGATCCGGGGCCAATCGGAGCGCCAAACGCGCTCGATGTTTTTGATCGAGATGGTAAAATGAAACTCTCACATTAAGGCCTCAGATGAATGAACGTAAACGAA
This sequence comes from Polymixis lichenea, assembly GCA_949091785.1. Lineage (NCBI taxonomy): Eukaryota > Metazoa > Arthropoda > Insecta > Lepidoptera > Noctuidae > Polymixis > Polymixis lichenea. Next base: position 12,208,774 of record OX420939.1, on the reverse strand, counting down.
GTTCTATAGTTCCTGCTGCTACTCATTCCTACATACAGTATATGTATGTAGGAAGTATGAAACATTTCAGCTGGTTTCTTATTTTATTTCTGTGCGTAATGCCGATCTAAGCAAACGCGTAATTTCTTGTTTTATTTATTTTTTGGAAAAGCTCCATCACCACCTTTAATTTTGAGTTGTTTGTAGAATTGTTATTCAATCATTAAAAAATAACTACTTCACGTACTTGGTATTCATCAATCTGTAAAGAAAAAGAAATAAGTTTCAGTTTTTGTTCTAATTTCGTATCTCAATTAAGACTATAAAACATATCGGTAGTCGGTATCTTTGGATGTCTATTATAGTTTGCTTGCCACCGACTTCCGAAATAAAAGTTATTTATCACCTTGTAGTGTTTTTTTTTTGGAAATCTGTAGTGTTTCTTTTTTGGAAATAGTTTTTATATTTTTCACTTTTTCGTTTTGGTACCTACCCCATTTCAAACACTGTAAACAGCAGTGAGAAAGCATTAGAACATGATCAAAATACACAAAGTTGATTAAATACGTATTATCGAAGCTTACGCAAAAACTACCCAAGCAAAGTTACTAATATTTATAGTTCGATTTTTAATTGTACTTTAAAACTTGACAGTTCAAAGAAAAATAATTTTACCATACTAAAACTAATACAAGCGGGTCTAAAAAGGCCACACTAAGCAATTCCTCTAAAAGTGATTCATTTCCTGAATTCCCCTATGATTCTGCTATTTGACATTTTACTTTAATAAAGCAATTCATAATTTGGTGACCATTTTACGAATTTCCATACAAAACTGTCAAATACATGAATTGCGTGCTGTCTACGAAGACAATATTATGAATTGTCAGTTTGTGACCATTTTACGATTATAAATATGATTCATAATATGATCATATTATGATTCTGCCAAAGTGGCCTTTTTAGACCCCCTGGTGTTGGGGTAGTGAACGATTTTGCGTACCATTTTTACCATCCGATACAAAACTTTAAAAATTTGTTTGTAAGATGTGGAATATAAGAATAATTAATAATTTATTAATAAAAGTAATGCTATGAAAAATTGCATACATAGTGTATGCAATTTTAAATTTTAAATTTAAGTTAATTTAATTTCGTTCATTCTTACACCATCTCACTATCTTTTTTTTGTCAAAATCTGGTAACCCTTCAAGTGTCAAGTTACTGAATACAATTAAAAGTCGAACTATATATCGGAAGCCTAAGCCCTGAAGCATACCCAATAAAAATATATTTCCGGAATCGATCCCTAATTGCTGGAGATATCGCGGAACATACATATAAAAATGTACATACGAATTCAGAACCTCCTCCTTTATAAGTCGGTAAAAAGAAGGTTACTGATATTCCAATGCCAATCATCGATCGGATTAATTGATCAATATATTACTAGAAGCAAAAACTTTGTACCCCTTTTTACGGAAATTACGCGGGCGGAGGAGTATGAAATTTGGCACAGTTAGGTTATATGCAGGAGAAGTGCAAAAAGCTAATATTTTTATATAATAAGGCATTAGAAATACTTTAAAATTTCAATGAATTATGGTCGAGTCTCGACCACTGGGCGACAACTAGAAGTTATAGATTTACGTATCCAATTTCGGTTTATGTAAAGCAAAAAGCAAGCTAGAATATTTTAATGAAATAATTATATTTATTAGGTACCTTTCTCATGTCTCCCTGCATTCTTCTATTCAAGTCTGATTGCATTTGCTTTGTTGGTTTGGGATCAGTATTAAGCACTTCGTCCTTGGCGACAACATTATATTGATTTGAATGATTTAAACGAGTTTTTGAAAAAGCATTCGCTATAGTTATACTCTCCGTTGTAGTCGGCTCCAGATGCGACAGCTTATATTTGTCTTCATAATATGAAACTAGCTTCATCATGAGGGCGTCTTCAAGAACAGCTTTTTGCGTATTGAAAGTGATCTAAAATAAAATACAAAAAATACTAGTAGTTAAAATAGCTAAATAAAAAGGACTATAACCAAATGCCTTTTATTGAAGACTAAAAATTAATTCATAAAACGGGGTGCAACGCTAATATATAAGCAATAATGCAATTAATACTCAGTATGCACATGGTACAAAGTTGCTAACACATTAAAAAAAATACTTTATTTATTTGTTAAATAAATCTAACAACCTTGCGCAATATTTTTTATATTACAGTTTTATCAAACTCAGTATCTATATTATACTATTATAATAGTATAATGAAAACTCATATTAGATACTTAGGTATGTAGGTATTCATTGTGAGTTATTTATTTATGGGTGGTTTCTTTTTGGGGTTTTTATCTGAAATTTCTCAGCGGCAGCCCGGAGTCTGGATTTGTGCCCAGTTGACGGCAATAGGCTCGCCCCCTATTATATGGGACTTAAACATAACTTTGCGTAAACCTTCGGGAAAAAACATGTTATGTTATGTTTATGTTATGTTATTTATCAGTAGTTTCGTTTTGATTGAACGAATAGGTATACCTATTTTCACTATCACCAACCTGATTTCTTCGATAATTCTTGATCGACGGCGTTGAGTGCGTAGTATGGCTGGAACGCATTTCATTTTGACTTACATCTGTTTTCTTAAATTTGTACACCATTGATCCCAAATCTCTTAGGAAGTTCCCGAAATTACTGTCGAAGTTCGGCACATTATCGTTTGGAATCTGCGTTAAATTTTTGTATTAATCCTGAGGCTGAGGTAACACTTACTTATAATAAAATAGGACACTGCGGGTACCTGTGAATTAGAAGCAATATCCAACTTTAATACGAAAATGAGAACAACACTAATCCACTGTCCACGGAACGTCCTGCTCATGAAAACAATCGAACTGAACAACATGTAGCATCGAAACTAGTACAGCCTTACACTAAAATCGTTTTCCTATTGATAAGGAGTTATTTCCTGCTGCGACTTTACGATCGGCACTAATCTTTCTTTTTTGTTGCACAAATTTATAGCCTCTATAGTGTTGAAATTTTCAGTATCGAAAGAAGGTAGAATTCTATTAAAAAACGTGAAGTCGGAGTGAGCCGACACGTATGTATCGTGTGACTAAATGCAAGTCGAGTCAAGGCGAAATCTGAGCGTAGGTTTAATGGTTTCGCCTTGATCCTGAGCGAGTCGGGAGCGCGCAGTTACACAGCTAGATTTATTAGTTCAATTACCCAGGCCCTGTTCGGAGCCGCTTCGCTTGCTTGAGCGCAGACGCCAACAACTAAATTTTGCTCAGGTTGCAACACATTCTAAGTTCACCTTTTTTCTTCTTTTGCAACCATGTTAATGTACAAACCTAAATTAGGAACGCTTTGTTGTTGCAGAATAAACTTATTTTTTTTGCAAGAATTAAGGCATTGTGCCAATCTATTTGGAGATTGTCAATGTTTTGATAGCACAGACTTAGAATCGGATGTTTACCGTTAAAACATAGGTGCATATTATGTGTTTGTAGAGAAAAACTAAAAATTGTAATAAAGCCACGCGGTCAGAAAACGGTGCAAATAATGATTTCGACTGTACAACTAAAGATTTAAGCTTACGTGTTATTAGCCTACAGGAGGATGGTGCCAAAGTGCCAACCAGCCTTACGGTATACAACTTGTAACGGTATATACCTACATACCTACCAAGAGCGCGGCTCCTTTGGATGATATCAAACGATATTGGAAGGGATTTTTAATCCAATCTCTACAGGTTCGGAAGTTATGAGAATTTTTAATACATTGATACCAGAACAAATTGAAACAAACATATCACTCGGAAAATATTTATCGTGCTAAGCGACGTGGAAAGTTAATGACCTACGTAGTGCGGTGACACGTTTGTTTTGATTTCAATTTAAGAAACATATGAAATCGAAAATTTGGTATCAATTCTTAGAGTATTTTAAAACTATGCATTCATGTATTCTGTACCAGCTGTTATCTTTAGTGCTTAAGGATAGCAATAGGGTTTCTGTTACACCCTGTATAATCCCTTCGACTCTGTAACCTTCTACGACGCCTACAAACATAAATGAAGTATCCCACTCTAACTTCAGTTTTCTGCATTCATCATCTGCCTAGCCTTTTCCCAACTGTGTTGGGGTTGGCTTCCAGTCTAACCGCTTGCAACTGAGTACCAGTATTTTACATGGAGCGACAGCCTATCTGACCTCCACAACTCAGTGACTGGGTAATACAATACACTTTGGTAAGACTGATTTTCAGACTTTCGGGCTTCTGACGACCCGTAACGGCTTAATGTGCTTTTCGAGGCATGGAGATTCTTCTCTCATTCACGGGCCAACTGCGGCAAGCGTAGCTTAACTAGATCGATCGACCCGTGCGGCTATTACTGGTCAGCCACAAGCCTACTTTTCTTAATTATTACATAATATTAACTGGAACAAACCTGAAAACAAATACGATGTTTAATTACAGAAAATTAATTATGCAACCGGCTCAGCGTTAATAGTGAATTATAAAATCTTGCAACTATAAGAGCCATATCGTTACGTGATTTGCTTTTTATTGTTGGTAGTAATTAATGTACAATGTTGTTAAGCTGGTGTAGACCGGCGGAGCGACGAGCGGAGCGGGCCGCGACCACAAACACCCCCCGTCGATACAACTTGGCCAACTTTCAAATTTGTGGGTTGGCGCTTTCAGAGCTCGCTTATATGCACTTAGCTTTACATGCGAATTAGTTAAGAGATTGCTGAAGTCCGAATATATTCAGAAAACTGTACCAGTTTTAACAATAGGGACGTTTTAGTAATTAGACATGAATCAGCAGGTGCAAGATATGTTTTCTATAGCACTATTAGTGGACCTTGTTTGTCCAGTATGTAGGGTCTCGTGGCTAAATAATACGAGGTTAAAGTACGGATGTCGCGATTGGAACGTAGTTGGGTGACCAACATGCACGTTAACCCGTTGGTCCGGGCTATCATTCGTAGGTCTTTGAAAATCCGACAACCAGTCTTACCAAGGGGCAGTAGCAAAAGCACCATATAACACGATTCCTACCGGCTTCCCTTCGGGGATTCGCATGGCCATCTCTCGCTATTAAAAATGGCACGTCAACAGTGACTACTATTGTTAAAAGATAAACTACGAGTATTTAATTCACCATTACTTTCAAATAACAAAAACGGTTGTTTTTAGCTTTGTATTTCAACAACAAAAAAAAATGTTGTAAATTAACCCGGCGCCCTAAAGTCATTATCGGAAACTAAAAATTCATACAACAGCGATCCCGTAATGAAGTCACTTTAGGTCACGTGGCACCGCTTGATATAGACGAGAGCAAGCCGCTGTACAACGGGTTATGACAGAGACAGATATAGAAAAATTGCGTGAGCGAAAACGAGATGGAGGAATATTGCACATTTTATTTGGTTTTCAGCTATTCAATGTTATTGTATTTACTTCTTTACATTTCTATATTAATTTTAGAATGATAGTAATTATTCTTTATTGATAAGTTAGTGAATTAATGCCGACTTCACTTCGGCTTCTCTCTTTAACATTTCGCCGCTGCTAAGGGGTATCGTGTTACCCAGTTACTGGGCTGTAAAGGTCAGGCAGTTGCTCCATCTAATGTGCTAATATTCATTAACATCCGGTTAGACTGCAAGTCAACTCCAACATGTTTGGGAAAAGCTTAGGCGGATTGATTTTTTGTTTGTCCAGCATGTTGACCATGACCCATTGTATATTCGTAATTAGGCAGATAAATTATACATTTCTAACATTCCCGAAAGGCGATTAATTTATTTGTTGACGGCAATTAAGTATTACGTTATTTATAACTAGTATACACGACTATGCTCGCGTGTTAAAACTGTATATAAAACGATTACATTGTTATTTTAATTTTCTGACATGCCTACGGTTTCTTTTGCCTATTTAGAGTCAAATAAAGCTACCTTATTTAGCCATTCTATGCTCGGTTCCTATAAACAAAAAAACGAGAGGTTTTGGTTACCAATGGTAGCATTTTTTTGCGAAACTGGGTTCGTCAGCTAATTTTACCTGTGGCGGCTACTTCCATATTGGAGGGTCTAATATGCAAAGCTATGAGTTCTTTGTTTCCTTATTAGGAAAGATATAAAGTCTTAATTTTAATCAATAACGGTCCGTAAATTATACGAATCGGTCATACGCTATTATGCAGTAAACAGTTGGCATTTTGTTTCTATTAAATCTCGTGATGATGTCACTTTGAAATTACTAGGTGACTTACGGAAAAACTTAAAGTATAAAATCATTTTACATAATTTTTCGTTGCAAGGGAAAAAAATTTCAAGAACAATCAACTTCGTTTCAACTTTTATTTTTTCCGCTATACTTAATAGTTGCCTGCAGTAATTTTCTTCGTAAAAAATCTTTAATGAAAACTTAAAAAATTCAAAGGCGGGTTCACACTGTTTTATTATGAGAGAAAATTAATCTGGCAGGTTTTTCTGAGGGAACTGTGGGTTACACTGTCGAAATCTCGACTGTAATATGAAATTCTGAAGAGGAAGAAAATGGTCTGCAATTAGCTAATCAAATAGTACATTTAAAAAGTTTAATGAAGTTATATAAATCAACCAATAATATTCCCACTGCTGGGACACAAGCCCTGTGAGAGGAAGTGAGCTGGCCCACTGAGGGTTGGTGGAGGTTCAGTCTTCGAATTCATCGTTTTGAGAGCAATGGTGATGATTTTTATACTATAATTTATTTTTAATTTTTAATTTATATTGTAATTTACACAAGTAAAGCACCTGCCTGGGTTCGAACCTACGACCACTCGTAAGTCATACCGGTTACTACTGGACCATCACTGCTCGATTAAAAAGCTTAGCTAAATGAAAACTTAATTTCAGAGTTACACCTCACCTAACATCGAAACACCTAACAAGTTGGGCGCAGATTAGATACCACGTATATGCAGCAAATGGCTCCGAGGAAAGTTAAAAGAGCTATCCTATCCCACTGTCATTGTTGTCAGTGTTCGTTGGCAAAGTTTTACAGCCAACAAGCACCAACTTCGCATCTGCAATTAAAATAGCAATGTTACGTGAGAGTAAAATTGTTCGCTAAAAACATAATCCAAGTCAGTTTCTGACTTTAGTGGCACTTACCACAACGAATGTTACGAAATACCGATAAACTTACAGGGATACTCGTTTCGTAATCTATACTTAAAATAGAATCGTAGCGAAGTCAAAATTGTACATTGCGTATTTTGAAAAGTAATTGCTGCGAGGTCTGGAAACGACTCCAATGCCGAGACTATAGTTACGATTTAGTGAAAAAAAAAAAATTGTAGAACATACAAAAAACATGAAGGGAGAGAGGATGCAGAAAAACATTAGGCCTCTAAAAATAATGATTATCTATGGATATAATAAAAATAAATATCTCTGTTAATGAGGAATCCCGTGTTACTGTTATATTATTTTAGTGATAGCTGTTTGTGGATTACGTCTCAGAATGCATCAGTCAGTGTATCAGTGTTGTTCATTAATTCGCTAAAAACGTTTAACTTCGCAAGTAATTGGAAGTTGCTACCGAAGGCTGCGTGAGTCGGCCTCAGGACGAGCTGCTTCTCACACGGACAATTGTACGTCGCTTGCTCCCGCGTCATCAGTCATTACTTTCTAAAAAAACTACAAACGTAGTATACAATATATACGGAAGTTTTATAAAAATGTGGCTGTTATTTGAGTATATTGTCTTGCCTTACAACTTCCACGCGAACGAAGTCACGGACAAAAACTAGTACCAAATAAAACATCTTATTCTCGTATCTCTTGTGGGGCGTGAGAAATCAATTTGTTTCCAGCTTTAAAATAAACTTAGTTATATGACGTGCACATCGGAATAGACTACATCAGGAAAATGCTTTAATGGCTGCTGCATTGATTGCTTAATAAAACTTGAGAGAACTTGCATCACCGGATTAAGTAACTGAACGAGCCTGGAGTTTATTGAAGCTGTGAAATATACAGTGTGAATTATTTGCTTATAAGTACGTTAGTAGAAATAGGTTTTTCTAGCAATAATCGTATTTTCTACTTTAGCGGACAAAATATGTATAAAGGTGGTCACTAAACAATTCAGGCCAGCGACTCGTTATATTGATGGAACGGGTCCGAATGTGAGATAGTGTTCGCGGGCTGTGCCGCCCGATAGCCGCCGCGCTCATGAATATTGTAGCAGCACGCGCGTCCGCTGGATCCTCCAGATTCCAAGCCTATATCAGGAGCTTTATATACCTACACCTTACATTGTTTCTCATGCAATCCCTTAATATAAGTACGGACCGACGGACCTCTGTACTTCACCACTTTTTGTTTACGCAAAAAGTTACATCTATGAATATTTTCGACGTCGTTTCGGTATAGTAAGGACTTAGTTTATCTTTTTCGCTCAGGAATGGTAATATATTGCGGCGAGAAGTTTTTGCGGTTTAGATATTTTGGCTGACTATGAAATAGCGGACGACCCTTTCGGGAATGACGCTACAAATACGTAGTAAAAGTTAAAGTTGAAAGGTTAGAGTTGAGTACGTGATGACTTAGATATATTATTCAGTTTGGGTGTGCAGTGCGAGCGCGGGGCGGCGCGGGCGCGGCTGGAGTTCGCGTGCCAGGCCGGGCGCCGGGCACAGGCACTAAGTGGTGTGGCGCGACGATAATACGTCAAACCGCCGACTGCGGTTCACCCACCCCGTCCGGCTAAAATTTAATAGTACTCCACTGTACCTAGCCTACGAGGCGACGCTGTATCTCTACAGGGAGGTCAGCTGTGTCAAATTGTCGCGGTGATATCTAAAGGGACTGTGATTCTTGGCTGTTCGGACGAACTGTAGTGGGTAACTGTAGTCGGTCACTTCTTTTATCTTATGCTCATCTTCACACACATGTCGTCATTAATTAAAAGAAAGCAGAAGCTTATCGGGAAGTTTTATTTTTGTCAACAATTTGAAAATAAAAAATCTACTGTAGCGTTCGTAAATTATTTTCATCCCCAACCGGTCACATTGTGTGCAATACGCTATTGAATTGAGTGGCATTTTTGCTTTTAATCTATTACGCACTTAAAACTAACGCACGTATGCAGTAGTTTTGTGACTATGGGTCAGCCCCCCAGCTGTAACCCGGCTGGCATCGACGGCCAAAAATGTAATCTACCTTTCAAATCCACTCAGATAAATTCTAACAGCGAACGCGTTTAGTCCGATATGTTGGGTGAAAGGTTTACCGACGCTATTTGACCGACAGCTCTATTTGTCGGGAGTGCAGACTGCAGGTCATTCGTATGGCACGTGACAGATATACTATGCAGCTAAAGCGATTACCCATTCAATGTATTCACATAAATACTTCAACCGACTTGGGGCTTGGGTAGTTATTGGGACCAATAGAATTTTAAACTTTCTTTATTTAGGAATTTGTTTTATATTTACATCATATTATTAAAAGAGCCAACATGCGGAAATCTTCACCACTATTATTCCTGTCAGGGTTTACAGATGTAGGATATATGTCTTCCCTCGGGATACGAAAACCTGAGTGGATCAACTCGTGCTGAAAAGCTGTAATGATTAACCTTTGAGTTCGAACCCTTTAGCGAACGATTAATGATCGCCGTTCGCCTTAATTAATCTGTTCTCAGTTGTGGGTTGCCGTTAACAAGATGAATTACATATATTGTGAAGATTGCATTCCGGCGATGTATTGAATTTCATGTAATGAATGATTTGATCCGTGCGTGCGTTTACTATGACTGAGTGTTGTGAACGCTGGGGGAGAGACACAGCAGGTAGAATAGGTTATAAGTATAAAAGATATTTGCCAAATATGAAATAAATATATCAGTTTTCAATATATCTTTGTTAGATATCTACTTACTTAAGACAGAATTGGCAAAACAGAATTCATCTATTTTTTCAAGGCAAGGCGCAAGATACAAGATACCTAATCATTCCCACGTCAGCGTCGATTAGTCACAACAGAAGATTTGAGTATAGTTTAATAATTCCAAGTAAAATGTAATTGCTAAATTGCTTCGAGTAAGCAATTTAAGAATAATTTAGAACTAGAAAAGAACATATAAAAGCTTCTAGGAATTCGTCCATTTTGAATTTTTGATACAATACGAAGAATTCAATTTAGGCCCCGAGAAACAAAGTCGATGCCTAAAGTGATTTGAAAACACAGTCCATCGTAAATAAATACAGGTGAGTTTTTGGGTCATATGGAATACTAAAATTACTAAAATGTTACCCGGTCAAAAGGCATCGTGTTTTGTAAAAAGCACAAAGCTATATTTGATTCTGACATCAAACTGAAAGTTTTCAGTGTAACTTTCACTATGCAATTAATTGTTTCGTTTATGTTAACGTTTAAATATTAGAGAGATACCTACTGCAACAATTACAAACGTAGATTGTGTATGTACAACTATGAAACTTTCAGTGCAAGTCCGAGCTCAGTTCAAGTTAAAACCTTAAACCTTTACTTAACACTAACGTCTTCTGATTGCGTTCTCTCTCAAGTTGCAAAACTCTAATTAAAGTGATAGGCCGCTAAGTTGTTCGTTTGCAACAAGTTTCTGATATGTATAACTATTTATTATTCGGAGTTTACTTGCAACTTTTGGTTCGAAGTTCTTAAACGCAGCTTGAGGTAGGAGTAAAATTTGTTAAAATCGTCACGTAACAAAAAAGGGTCGTCATGTTTAGAAAGAGACAGAGAGAGGGTGATGCTTTTCATGGTTTTCGAGGGTACTGAAACCAATAGTGAGGTCAAAATTAAAAACCAATATGGCGGTTGCATACATTCTTAAATTTTTTATCATGGTTGTCGTTTTTATGGTTTTCGAGGGTGCTAAGCCGAAAGCGTGGTAATAATGAAATTTGAGTTAGATGGACCGACGACGATAAAAACGTAGCTGGGATAGACTGGATGCAAAAGGCGGAGTAAAGGGTGTTGTAGTACAGCCTGGGAGAGGCCTATGTCCAGCAGAGGACTGCAATAGGCTGAGCTGACTATTTGGTTGCTGATTTCAGGCTCAATATATAAAGTCAAAGTATGTCCTAGAATTAATTGAATCGTACCTTTCATAGTCAGAAGAACACAAATAACCACAATAGCAAAAACATGTCATACAACTAAAACAGAACAAACCTCCTTATCGAGACGAAGATTAATAAATTACGGCGTATCGCAGGGGAGACTGCTTGGTCTGTTTTCATTCCTATTACAAATATTTGAAGATAATAAGATTGCTAAAACAGGCAACAACAAAAACTCGGCACTTTAGAGTCAACCTGAGAAGGGGCTAAGATTCTTGTGGTGGTGAGGACTGAGGACCGAAGATGGACAGGCTTACGTCAGAAATTTTGCAAACGCCGAGCCCTCCAAAACAAATGGGTAGTGTAGTTTGCAACCACGCGAGGTAGTCCATTGCCACATTTATAATGGATGTTAGAGTACTTTGAATAATATGATCGATTTTGTTTAAAAGTTTGCTTCCATAACGAGGAAGAGCGGAGAAAGTACATACAATTTGGACGGTCCAAATTGTATGTACTTTCTCCGCTGTTCCTAATCTAAGTTTGTAACGAATACCTGCCAATAGGTATAAGGCCAAACAATATAAACACATGAGTAAGTTCTAGTCTGTGGTATTAGAAACACAATTTGTCCTGAAATAGATGCTACATTATTTTCGTTCTGTAACACATTAAAGTTGGCAACACAGAAAATGGGACGTAATAATTTGAAGTGACATTATCTTTCTATTTCGCTTGGTAGTGGTTTCGGTTCTGGTAGAAAATATCTATGTTCACGCCTTTTATGGATACTGTGTCTTTGCCTTGATGTTTAGTTACCCAGTCGAGGATCAGCAGAGATTGTTGATTTGCTAGTCAGGATTGTGCTTCATGGTTGGATAACTACTAAACATATTCGACGTTCCGGATTTTTTGTTATTCGTAAGTATGTTTGGTATGTTTAGCAGAAAAGAACGTTTAGTTTATTGGTAACATTTTGCGTGCTTTAATTTGCTTCATGATGGGCTTATGGCTTATATATTTAATGAGTATCAAGCATGTCGAGGTGCTTCATTAAATTACATAATTACAATTTTTGTACATTATCGTGATTGGAACGATCACGAACAATTCACTTGTACTGCAATATATACACTAAATTTTTGTTAGACCATTTATATTAACAGTAACACTGACCTTTTAGTCTCAGAAAATGGACACTGGAAGGTTACTGTTATTATATGTATATGGTTTCCGAAAGCTTCCCGACTAACTAGAATTAAGCTTATATCAGTTATATACCTTATATTTATAGTCCAAAAATAAAACTCCAGTTATCTTTACTCCTACATCTAAGATTAAGACTTCTCAAATAGTAAAGAAAATAATATCTAAAAAAGGATTACGCACAACTTGGTATCTTTGTACAAAAGCTGTTTTAGAGAACAAAGATAATCTGACTAGAATTGGTGTATTGTTGTTGAGGTCCCTAATAATGGGAGACAAGAGGCAAAATATCGCAAGCACAATGTCACACATGTCATCCATTGTCTAAGATATTAGAGTTACAATCAATCACGGGTGTGTCCGTGACATGTACGTAATTAGGAGCGGACCTACGGGGGAGGCATGCGACTATTCCAATAGAGAATTTTGTTGCAGCTTTCATGTCGATGCGAGATTGTTCATTGTATTGTATCGTCAATAATATAGAAGCTACTCTATTCAGTATTCAGACTAACGTGGCAAGTCTGTTTCCAAAAATAGGATAGCGAGCTTCCGACACATATTTTTTTGTAAAGAATCCAGACTACTGCTGTATGTCACATTGGATTGCATATACTCGTTCTCAGAAACATGGAGCAGTCTTCATATATAAATAAATTTATTTAAGAAGCTTAGCCTGTGCCCAGACTGATGAAAATAAAGCATTGTCACTATTTATACAGCCAACATTGTTTGACGTTTTATAAGTAAAACAAGCCGTGTACCCCTTAAACCCTTTAAACTCTATAAAGCCCTATAAACTTTAATTCCCTATTTAGCCCCTTTAAGAGGTAATTTTTTTTTTTTTCCTTTTTATTATTATATAAATTATTTTGAAAATTCACCTCATGTATGATGTATACATAAGAACTCTTGTGCCAAATTTTATGCTTTTAGACCCAGTTGTTAGGTTTTGCGTTGTCTAACAGTGAATGAATGAATTTAAGATGTATTTTATGTAAATACATATTTTGTGACATAACTTAGTCGATATAGTTACGATACAATAACTATACGAAAACGAATAAGTCCACGTGAGTGGTCGTGGCAGCGGATGTTGCGACGTTCCAAGGGTCGCAGCGTTCCGTCGAGTCGACGGCGATGCACTCCGCCCTCCGCTAGACGTTAGATATTCAGACGTCGACGTCGCAACGTTTAATTAAACACTAAGTGGCTTCCCGTATTTCAGACACATCCAAAACTTAAATTTTCGACGGAGATAATATGTTACGGAGCTACTGCGGTTCAGGTGTAGGTAGTCCCTTTATTAAGAGACGATGAATTCCAGCAGGAATACCAAAATCAGAGATACTGGATAATGTTTCGTTTCTGTGAAATATTTATAGTTACTACGAGGTTTTCGTGAATAATAAAATAATCCTGGTTTTCAAATAATTGTTGTCTTTATTTCGCTGTTTCCAAAGCAAAATTTTAATTAGCCAGACAATTTTATGTTACTGTGCTTGTGCGGCACAGACTGGCTATAAACATATGCACTACCCACCCTTTGTTTTAAGGAAAATGAATCTCAACATTCGAAGAAACGAATAAACTTCACAGCATTTAGTTCTTTGACTCTTCTGAAATTAACTTTTTGGAGTCAATTAATAATTTCGTGGCTTCTCACTTGTCAGACACATCTTAAACCGAACTTTACTAAGGAGATAATTTTATGAAAGCGATATTTGGTAAAGATATAAGCAGAAGAATGTTTTTGTTTTCATATTTTCCTTTGTTCTTAATTATAATATATTATTTCCCAATTATTTTTAAGGATTGTTTGTGTATGTGTAGCTTATTTGTTGCTTTTCAGACTAATGCAAAGTTTAATTTCCTGTAGACATTAAACGTTAGAGCGTTCTATTCAAGTATTTATTGAATACTTCCGTTACAAGTGCTCTGTTTTAGAGTTTTAGGGATAGTGCCGTTTTGCGAAAATTGAACACAATTTGGATTGTCTGATAAGTTTATCTAAATGATCTCTGGGGTCTTAAAGAAAGAAAGAAAATCTCAATTTTACGAATGTCTAGACTCCTACTAATTAAAGAATAGGTATAGGAAGATAGTACTCTGAAAAAGCGATTTTAATATTGTTGCTTTCTATCTTAATAATTCGTAAAAGTGCTCCGTTAAGATAATAGGGTTCGCAGATCGTGAATCTTCTTAATTACCAACAATGTTGAAATTAAGCTTTTAATGAGTTTTAATTAACAAGTTTAGGGACGTTGCGTGAAAATACTTAACGATTGCCGCGAGATAATTTAGACAATATCTAACGGTAAACGACTAACGAAATAACAATTACGAAATAAAATGAAATGGGATCTTGAATAATATTTTAACATCGTTCTTTTCTCTTGCCTACTCTCATCAGGTTTGCAAATAGTCGAATGATGTTCATAGATCTACCTTCCCTTACTGAATTTCTACATGCTCCATCTTTTGGCAAACGAAAATACCTACATAACTAAACAACACAGCAGTAAATTCAATAGCTCTATTGACAATAACACACAATGTTAAACATCTCGATGACACCAGGGCAGAGATATACACAATTTATGCTGAGACGGAGCCAACTGTCCTGGCCCAGGGTGCAAGTAGGTCACACTCAGGAATTGGTTGCCAACCTGCCTCCCAGTTGCTGCAGGTGCGATCTAGAAAGGTCAGATTATAGACCGGCTTGAATTTTGCCAATTTTTGAGAGAAGGGTTTAAGGCTTTTTTGTTTTTTGTTGGGACGTATTTTTTGATTTCTTAATGCCTGTGTCTACCCTTCTCTTAAATTAGAAGCTATGCTTATAAGTTAGCGTCTATGGGAGGACTATGGCAAAGCAGTAGACTGCGATAATCCGATAATAGTACTTTTGCAGCAATTCTAAAGAGCTCAAGAAAAACTCAAGACTTGTATATGGCCCGAGTTTATTCTGATATTTTTCTTTTGACGCGAAATAATGAACTACTGAAGTAGAACTACTTCATGCTCTTTTTTCATAGTGTTTCCTGCGTTAAGATAAATATAAAGCTACAACATGGATTCTCGCAGTTCAGTTTTCTTCCAATTAAAACTTTTTGATTAAATAACTACGTTCCGCACGGCAACGTATGGATTAATTAACTCAATTTATAATTCCGATAAACAAATACATATGAATTGATTTTAGTAATTGAATACGCGCGATGATTGTGTGATGAATCATACAATAAGCATCTATACTTGATTAGCCTAATTACAAGCGAATCGGGAAAATTGCGTAATCAATCAATTTGTTTTGATTTCCCTAATGAGTTACGGAAAACTAAATAAACAAGGGAAGTAATATACTTACAATAAAAGTGAAGGTAAATTATACCGAGCTCGTCTCTAGGACGCGACGGGTTGAATGTGGACAAATTAGTAGCAATTTGCTTCGCAACGTTCCCGTTTCGGACCAAATGTGAATATCAAATGAGTGTTTAAGCCACCCATTTGGATCACTCTCGGCCGATGCCAATCATTTCAAAATTGATGCTTGCGGCTTTCACTCGACGACCGTTAATTATTGCTAGTGCTATTATTCCAGCTGTGGTTTATTACCTGCTTCTCATATTTTATGCTCTTTATTCTGATGTTATCGTTTTTAATAAATATGTAGCGATTTGTTATATGTCTGTAGTCGGAGAGGCGGTTGTGTGGGAGTAAAGTAATCTGGATAATACGTAATTGATTTTTTATACTGACTTGCCGTTTTGATATGAGAAGAAATTAAATAGCTTTTTATATTGTTGGCGTAGACACTTATGAATATTCTACTCTTTATGCTATGTTAATCTACGAATAATTCAAAGCTATTTAAAACCCAAGCTCTTCCTTAAGAATAGCTCGCAATTGCTGTAGCAAAGAATCCAGAACCAGAAAATAAAATGTTAACTTCACATTGCGACTTCATAATCTTGAGCGCGACTTTCATAAAACTTATTTAAAAAGCTTTGCTCAGAATTTACCTGCTACTAGTATTAAATAAGACAGTAAATAGAAAAAGTTAAGAAGTTGCGATCTAGAGTTATATGTACAGTCGACAAAAGAGATAAGTAAGTAGGGTCGTCGGATGTAGGTGAAGTTTAGTAAAAACCGATGGGTGTTTTCGAATAAAATTTAACTGATAAATTAACTGTTTGTTTTCTATTGATTAAATTAAATGTTATTCGAAAACCGATGACGGTTTCTTACTAAACTCCAACTATATCCAACGACCCTGACTACTTGTACTTACCTATCTCTTTTGGCGAGTGTACAAGGAGCCAAGGAGCCAAGAACTCCCCCCAATCGCTTGATTATGTCTCGACCAGATTGAATGCAGGAACAAAGGGGTCTTATTGTTATTCACCCCTGTAGTGAGCTGTGACAAACTATTTAGGCGACGTCGCAGCCCTTAAACGGCACAGTTGATTGTTTTCAGCCAAAGGTTAACTACCTGTGTAAAGCTGAAGGAGGCGTTAGTCACAATCTATTGCTGTACACAGAGAAGAGGCTCCAGGCAGTATTAATTGTTGGTAGTTTGGCAACGAGCTCGTTTGTGATCTCTGTTCGACTTTAGGGCTCAGCAATTCATTTAAGTGATCGTTTTTATTTTGGTTTCATTCAATATCCGGTATTAATAATGGTGTTTATTTACCCAATCAATTAGGTTTACATAACGGTAATGTTGTAAAAATTACCCCCATAATTACGTACCTAATTAGTTTATTAAGAAATATATATGCGAATCTTGTGCTTACTTCTGGAAACTGTGAAAAGTATTTCCAATCAGATGAGGGCCACAATCAAGCATAAGAGTATACAGGGTGGCAAGGAAATTGCAAATTTGTCGTCATTTATCAAAAAAGTCAGCTGTTCTATGAAACAGCAGACATTTTTTTTATAACTGACGAAAAATTTCTACGCTCTGGGGTCTAGAAACATTTATTAATTTCATGGTAACAGTTGGCGCGTCTATTTTGCTGCCACCCCTTAGCAACCTAAAATGTTCTATGGCGGTAACAAAGGATTTTTTTAAGATGCCACTAGTTACATAATTTTAGTTAGGTACCAAACGCATAATTATTTCGACTCTATCCTAAAATGAGCCATTGTTCTATCACAATGAAGTTATAGGCGACGTCCGGCAACATATTTCAGTGCGCTATCCAATCTTCAAACGTAATACTTTATTACAACAGAACTTTCAGGCCACCTGCTCGCTGCATGGGTCAGCTTGCCCCGTTAACAATTTTTTTTACAATTCTATAAAATAAGATTTTTATTGTAATAAGATAATTAATACATTCGTTACACTAGGATTTCTCTTGCATGGTAAGACCTGATAAGATCCATTTAAAAGAGTGTCCATGGAGTTTCTTACCCGTCCTTGTCCTCGGAACCTACTTTTTCTGACTCAACGACTCCTTGCTAATTCAAAAGTGCCTGTAAATGGTTTAATTGAAATAAATTCTTTCCGTCTTATCACAAAACACGGTCTAACTTTAGTTCTAGCCTTTAACTTTGAGCCAGTTTTTGCATTTCCATCTTTATTTCAATTTGGGTAAAGTTCTTAATACAAAATTTACAACTTAGCACGTTCTGTGAAAAGAACTGCATTTCTAAAAACTGGCTTGCTGGTTTGACCCTGATCTAAATGAAAAACTTCTTATGTAATAATAACATATTGTTCTATAGGTATTGTGGATTCGATCTTACGTCTTATCCCTCAAAATGCTGATTTCATATTCAGGGCTGTCTCTTTAGCTGTAAATTTAAACCAGCCTTTTGCCAACCGATTTCCCTGAAACAATCCGACTAACACCTATATTCTAAGTCGTCACCTCGAAAGCTCCTCGACTCACAACTCGTTCGAGGAGACCTCAAGGCGTGCCTCGAAAGATCCTCAAAATCGGTATTCATAGACGTAAGACTGAGGAAATTATGAGGTGCCTCGAATGAGTGTGAGTCGAGGTGATACGTCACAAAAACGTCATTGTTTGGAGAAATATTCCGTTTATAATATTGGCTAAACTTAAGACTGAGGAAATTATGAGGTGCCTCGAATGAGTGTGAGTCGAGGTGATACGTCACAAAAACGTCATTGTTTGGAGAAATATTCCGTTTATAATATTGGCTAAACTTAAGACTGAGGAAATTATGAGGTGCCTCGAATGAGTGTGAGTCGAGGTGATACGTCACAAAAACGTCTTTGCTTGGAGAAATATTCCGTTTATAATATTGGCTAAACTTATTTTTAAGTTTAGCCAATGTTATAAACGGACTGATTGTGCAAATCTCCGCAAGCAATCTGAAAATACATTACCAATTTAAGTATGTAAGTAGGATAGGTAACTACTACTAAAATACTGAATTTGAAGTGTTAACTTGTTTGCGCAAAAAATGTTAACAGCAACTTACTTGAAAGTTTCCTGTTGTATAAAATCGTAAAGCGGCTAAATACTTGGATTATGGGCGGATTGGCAATCCACGTCTGTTACCACGAATATCTTGAAACAAAAGTGGTAACAAAAAGCTCACCACGGCATCTTTAGTAAAGCGAAATCTAATTTTAAATTCATTTTCATCATAAAACTCAATTGGATTTCCTGCATCTCGTAAATAGCGTCGCGATACGTAATTATATGGATTATCGTACACAATAGTCAATAAACTCTTCAAAAGACATTACGAAAATGTGATAAAATACACTTTATTTTGGTTAAAAGCTTCCTCAAGGTAGATGCCGACGTACCTTATATTTGACAGTTGGTTCCTCAACTCAAACTCACCTCGACTGAGGAAATTGTCTAAGATGAGGAGTAAAATTGCAACTATGAATATCAAACTACCTTAGTGAGGTTGAGTCGAGTCGAGGAAATCATGAGGTTTTGACTTAGAATATGGGTGTAAGTGTATAAATATCGCGGCAATTAGGTACCCTGGCCCTGACGGTTGTACTTATACTTACTGTAGGTATTCTACGTTCATATTTCATGGACTTAATGAAGAAGTTCTATTGCTAGTGTACCTACCTATTTAAATAACTCAGCAGAAGTATTGAGTAATTAAGTCCCAGACATGTAATAATGTAGAGCCTACGCTCGTTAATAAATACTGGTCTTATTTATCTAAGCTCATTTTATCTGAGCTGAGCAAAGACACAAAAGGAGTACAAAACTGGCTGTCAGCGCGTATAATAGGTTTCTATCTTATTTCTTGTGAAATTATACGTCAAATATTTTATAAAATACTAGCTTTTGCCAGCGACTCCGCCCGCGTGTAGGTCGAAAATTATCCCACGGAAACGTACTACCGAGATAAAAGTATCCTGTGTGTTAATCCAGGCTATAAACTATCTGTGTGCCAAATTTCATCCAAATCTGTTCAGCCGTTTTTGCGTGATTGAGTAACACACATTCAAACATCTAAATATCCAAATATATAAACTTTTACATTTCCTTATTATCTTAGTATGATGATAGATAAAGGTAACTATAATACACTGTGACATTTTAGTCGTCTTACAAAGGAGGTCCACTCAATGTGTCCGTCATAAAATACCTACAGGCGCGATTAAAACATTGTTACCATTAATTAAGATAATAGGTACAAAGACAAATAAATGATGGTTTAGAATTATGAAACACCCTCCCTGTTAATAATGTTTACGTATCAAACGGTAGAAGATATCTAGCCGCCTACCATTACATCCCATCATTACTTCCATCTCCATAACAGGGTGTTTCAAACTACGTCATGCGTCTTAGTGAATGATATTTAAATTTTTTTAATTATGCATATGTTAAAAAAATATATATATAAATGATGAGTAGTCATTGGATACATGAAGTGGGCTGCCGTTGTAAGACGACTAAAATGTCACGGTGTATATTTGTCTTAGAATTCAGCCGGACTGTATATAGTAAAATAATTCTACCACTTTTATTTTTACCCATTTCCCACGGTACATTTCATTTATTAAATTTCTCGTATCGCTGGTCAAAACCCCTCTATAATGTATTCACATAACTGTACATTGTACATGTGTAACTCGAAAAGGTCGCGTTTTGATCAAATTTCTGTTATATTTCACCTCTCAAACACCTCCTTTAGATTTGTTGTTTCAGATCGACGGAGCTTGAGGCAGCCGAATACATAGACAAGCTGTAAACTTGATTAGGGGATTGAAAGAAACAACAAACAACGAAAGAAAAATCAAGGCAGAAGAAGCCGTTTGCACTGGTACTTACTCAAATACAGCGAATAAATTCTTTGTTGAAAGGGGATACGAATACGATACGACTTATTTTGATAAATAGAACGAGTGTCATCCGGATACGGCATATTTTACAATAAGGGAGCGTATGAGTAAAACAAATTACTTAAATTGTGTGTCAGGTGTCGTGAGGTGAGACAAACATGAGGGTAGTCGGCACGGCGCGGCGCGGCACGAAGTCTGTACGACATACGCAGTAATTGCACCACACCGGTTTAGGTGCCCGCAATAACTAATCTTTCTTTTCTCCAGCGCCATTTTTTAGCGGATGACATTTTATTTTGCGGTATTTTGTGTTGTATTGTTACAGAGCTCTCGGTAGATGTTCTATTACGTTGATTGCGTGTAACAAAGTTTTTATATTCTTACAGAAACTAGAAACATTTATTTAGTAGGTATTTATAAACTTTAATCTGCAACGGGTTTTTCTGCTTAGATATTAATGTATATATGTATTGATAGGTGAAGCAAAACTATGTACCCCTTTTTACGAAAATTACAGGGACGGAGTATAAAGAGGACTATGAAGATTGGTACAGTTTAAGTTTTATGAAGAAGGAGGCAGAAAGCTAATATTTAGTTTAACGATGAATGGTCAAATTTTAACCAGTGGGCGATCGCTAGGTTCATTAAAAATAGTATCTAGATACTCTAATCAAGTTACTTATACCTCCAGCGCAGATACGAGTCCGGACAACAGTTTCTAGAGAAGAAGTTTATTGGCCGCCCATATTTTAAAATCAACACAAATCGAAATAAACAAATCGTATAAGCGTAGAGATTACGTTCATAAACAATAACAATTTTAAAATGGAAGCATCTCAAGACGCTACCATTAAATTGATCGCGCGTAAGAACGAGTAGTAAAAATAAAACGGGTAAAAATCTCGATCGGTTGCGTAAAGTTGAAAGGAGGATAGGAAAGCGGTGGCTCCGACGACCCTCGGCGTCCTCGAACTTTGACAGTTTATATGAGCCGTGTAATGGCGCCTTAAACTAAATAAAGCTTTGCATTTGGCTCGTGTATCGTACCCCCCGCTACGCTTGCTTTGTCTCGACTAGATTAGAACTTGCTCCAACAACGGATCTTCTGTAGGTAAGTTTATATCCATTTTAATAAATTCCCCCGCTCTTTCGATTTTCTATTTTAAACGCTGAGACCGACTTGACTTGGTATCGCGTTTCTTGATATGCTGTAAAAATAATGAGCATACGCTTTGACTCATTCATGACATCATCTATAACAATGACAATAATTCAGGCCTATCAATTCATGTTTGCTATGTAATCAGACCGCAATAATATGGCAGGTATGCTTTAGTAACTGATTACTCGGGCACGGCTGCACAGATAACTATATTCTGCGACCTCAGGTGCTGTATGTGGTCTATATGTACGTGAAGTAGGTGCGTATGTGTGGACAACTAGACTAAGTGCGGAGGTAGGATGAGTGATGTAGCTGTCATCGCCGCAGGCAGCTTGGACTGAGTCCAGTCACGAATGCAAATTCATACCAGAAATTGACTCACTGTGCTTTCCAGGCATATTAGTGCGAATTTCGGCGGATTAGCCTCCGCTATGGGCTACATGTCGTGGCTTTTGTGTATAATGTTAGTAACTAGTATATTTTAGTACGCATAATGAATGAATACTAGTTGCGTGGCTAATTGGACGATCCTAACATCGGACCATTATTCTATTGAACTAATTGAATTAAACCAAAACTGTATACTAGTCCTTTGTTTTAACTTTGAATCGCTAGAGCTGGAAGGCATGTGGTGAGGCCTTTTTGCAGCAGTGCGATGATGCATGCTGACGTCAGTAAGTAGTAGTATTGAGTAGTCTTTAGTTACGGTTTATTTCTAACAGGCGTGGCGCGACTACTAGGAACTTACTATTTCGCTACTCTGTAGAGACGTCGGAATAGTTTCAAACATCAGCTTTATTTACCGATGTTGACGATGAGCATGGGCCGGTTTCGAAAATAATGTTGGTTTATAATGATTTGGGCGCAAAATACTAAATTCTCAATTTGCTATAAATGTCCTGAATCTTAATATGGAAAATTTTGTGAACGGATTTTTAAAATGGCTCTCTAAATTAATTCTTGCGACGGCTAGTTTTATCAATAGTTATTTTAAAAATTAATTCCCAATAAAGGTGGCACATTTTTCCTCCGTGCGTGCCAAAATAATTATAGGATCTACCACCACGACAATGTTTGTTAATGATGAACAGCCATCTTCTTACAAACTCAGATCCAATCCAGAATACCTATCGGCAATTATCAGATGGTTCCTATAATAAATGCACTCTATATCAATGGAACGACTACAACTACAGTTGAAGCGCATGTAGATATGCATCATAACACTTAATGTCTAACAACTGAGCTAATATTTGGCTATCAGTTGCACTTAACTGCAATTGGCAAGACCACAACGGACTCTGCAATGCCGCTATCTGTTTTCGATAAACAAGTGATCGAAATCAAATGGGAAACCCGATGGAGTGAACTGTGTGGTTAATAACTTGATTAGAAATGTAGGCTTTAAAACCTAAGCTATATTCCTGTGGCAACAAAAATATGACATCTGAGACTGAGAGCAGCGGTGGCTCAGTGGTATCGAACCCGACTTAAGGGTGGGAAATCATCAAATAACTTATCCCACTCTGGGTGGAGCAGGAGGGTGTCAGACTTTTACTGACTAAAACCCACCCGTGCTCCCTCAGTCACCTGTGTGCCAGGGGCGACGGTATCTCTTTCGAGCAACCCGCACCCCTGGCAGGCTCGGCCCTAGCGGACCCCACCAGTTGGTGCTGACATCTCTTTGAGGCGCGCGTGAAACACAACGCGCCATCGACTTGGGCTTGGTCCTTACTGGACAGCGAGCTACCCATTACTCGCCGTCCGTCCGTCATGAGTTCGAACCCAGGAAGGCACTTTACTTTGCGTATTTCATTTCATCACCACTGCTATCAAAACGGTGTCAGAAAACATCGTGAGGAAACGGGCATGTCTTTGAACAAAAATTTCAAAGACCTGTGACGTCTATCAACCCGCATTGGGCCGCGTGGTGAATTGTGGCCCACTCCCTTTTGCAGAGGAGATCTGTGTCCCAGCCTACATTTAGACGAACAGCTATTGACATTTACTTTGTGAAGCCTGGAGTTCATGAAGGGTCGTTCTCAATTTAAGCTCCAACTCCTGAGCTGGAGAAAGTCTTTAAAAAGTAAACTAAACATTGGAAGTGGCCCCGAATAAACAATAATGTAACTGTTGAACAGGCTGAAGTATCTCAATAAAGCTAACAGCCAATAAGCACTGTTGTTACTTAGTTAAACTGTAATAATTTGACCGTAAAATGCAGCGGTTATCTGTAACCATCTGTAACTCCCAAATCAATTTGCAAAAGATTAGGCGAGCAAAAGTTTTCTTTTGTTTTCTTGTTCTTGTTTCAAAGACAGTTTGGAAAGTTATCTATTTGATGGCAATATTTACTTAGAATTCTTTACCTTCTTTTCTTTTAATTTACGAAACATGATAGTCTGCTTTGAAAGCAAAAGAAAGAAAAATCTGTTTATTTCTCACAGAAACTTGTGCATATATAATACCTAACGTTTTCCGAACAACGTTGGGGGCGGCTTCCTTCCAACTGGATGCAGCAGAACACCAGTATTTTACAAGGAGCAACTACCTATCTCAGGGGCAATTCTCGTCATTAAAAACGTTCCCAATCCAGTGGCAGTCTCATCTCGGCGACACTTAAATATCAAAAACGTACGAGAACCCGAGAATTTTTTGACAGATTGAGACTGAGATCAGATTGTGAACGTTCTTAAAATTACGAGAATTGGCCCTCTGGTCTCCACAACCCAATAACGGGGTAACTCGATACCCCTTGGTAAGGTTGTAGGAATTTTGGGCTTCTGACTACCCGCAATGACTGTCAAAGATCTACGAACCACACACAGGCAGCTGAGGGAACACGGGTGGGTTTTAGTCAGTAAAAGTCTGACACGCCCTCCTGCTCCTCCCAGAGCGGGAGGAGTTATTTGATGATTTCCCAACTTCAAAAAAAAAACGCCACGGCCGGGACCAACGGCTTAACGTGCTTTTCGATACACGGAGGGGTTCTGACATTTAATGGATGGTCACTCATCCTTGGATCGATCCGTAGCTGTTATTATTTAGCCGCGATCTCCTCTCGCCTCACAGAAATACGTGCAAACAAACAGATAAGATAACTCGAAAAAAAAAGAACAATACAGATAAATAGTTAGAATCTACCCATCACCGTCGTGACTGTGACAAGAAGACGTTCACTCAGCCTAATGCTGTGATATGGGGGTACAGCAAAACGCTGATTATATTAACAGTGGGCACCCAAAAACTACGCACGGAGACGAAGTCAGGGTGAAAAAAATTCAGAAACAAATCGGTAACACGGTAATAAAATAAACAAACAAAATCTGATTATGAATACCAACAACTAAACTAATTAACTAAAAGGAGAACCTTTCAAAAGTGTAAACATTGCTGTGTAAACACAAATACATATGTAAAAAGGAGCAAAACAAAGCAATTTCGATCTCTCTCCGCCGGAACTCGATGCTGGCAAACACAAGATTATGACGTGTAAGAAAACATGGCTATTATACCGTGTTTATATCGGATTCTTTTCTATTTGTTTTGTTACACAAACACTATCCAATATTGTTTGGTAGATTTATTTGGTAATGGAAATAAAGGTTTTATGAAAAGTCATGACAATAAACCTGTCTGTTTCAGGAGAATCCGATGTAGTCTGTCTGTACCCTAATTACGTAACACATCAGAATCTGGATCATTTTGAAGGTTTGCATTGCTTCCTAAGTTCGAAAAAAATATCTGCTCAACAACGTTAGTGAAGCAATTTATTTATTTATTTATTTATTTATTTATTTAAGGACAACCAACAAAGCTTACACCAAAATACGTGTTCAAGCACTTAAAATGTTACAATTTATAGTGTAGCCTTAATTAAAGGCTACACACACACACACACACAGGAGACACAGGCGGGGTGTGGCTATTACACATACGAGACGGTACTGTAGTTACAAAACAGAATCAACCTACTTATTAAGTTCGATTGATCCAATCGATTTTGATTGGACCGGTTGTGCCGGACCAGCAAAAAAAAAAAAATTACAAAAAAAAAAAAAAAACTAAATCTCCATGTAGGAGTTTTTGGCGGGATCGCGTTGGAACATGTCGCACGAATTTTCATTTTCATGGAATTTAGTGAAATAGCGAATTAAATTGTATAATTTTGATAGTGAATTATTCAATTAATTACGTGTGAGTGCACAAGTATAGTGAAGGTGAAAATAAGTGACTAACGTGGACTTTTCGTGTTCCCCCCAAAAACTCCTAATAGGTTGTTGTAAAGTTACTACCGCTTTACAATAACTTTGACTTGACTGATTAAAGACGACTATGACTGTTTTGTAACTTCGTGCCCGATATCGGGCCATTTACTTGATCTAAAAGTAAAATTACTTGACACTGGCTAAATGCACAAACCGTGTGAAGCCAAAATCAATTTAAAAAAAAATCTTCATGTAAGTGAAAAAAAAAAATTAAAACCGTGTGAAGCCAAAATCAATTTAAAAAAAAATCTTCATGTAAGTGAAAAAAAAAAATTAAAAATTTAACAAAAAAATATAAGAAACTACAATTTTTAATTTTCAGTTGTGCGATGCTGATGAATGAATGTTGTTGAGCTGTTAACATGAAAGCCATTGCTACTATAAATGTGTTACACAATTACCCCGCAGGTCTTTAAAATTAAAGAAAGAAAATGTTTTATCCTACCGTAAGAATTACTATCCCGGTTCTGTAACCCTTGGGTGTCATAAATGGCGGCTAAAGGTTGGTCGCGCAGGCAGATGACCGCTACCCTTAGGGCTGCGAAGGTCAACCCAAAAGGCAGCTTAGTAACTAGCTAACATTATGTTACAGTTTTGCTATATCAATAATATAGAGTGGCCGGTTTTGAAGGAAGATAATCTAGGAAAACATAACACAATGTCACGCCAGTATTTCTCGAAGGGATAGGCAGAGGTGCACATATCTTAGTACCTATATTATTATTGTCACAAAGATGTTTCTTGTTTATATGTTGGCGTGTGCTAGCTAACATAGGTCAAATAATTTAATTTTATGTTTTCTGTTAGGTTAGAAGAACTTGATAAAACACCTTTCTAGTTAAAGGGCGGCAGTACAGGTGTGCTGCTGGGGTGTTTGTTGTGCCACTTCTTCCCAGCTAAAACACTACGAAATGGTGAAGGGTGGGCGTTTTGGGGAACTGTCATAAGTAATTTTGATGTTCAGAAAGTGCTGACTCTAAGCCTCATTTGAATAAATTACTTTGACTTTGATTTTATAGTACACCTACATTTCACCAGCTATGTTTAAGTCCTATGGAACTTAAACCCTATCGCCGTATGGGGCGAGCCTACAATAATGCCATCAACCAGGGACAGATTCAGACTCTACTGCTACCACTGAGAAATGAAGGAAAAATAACGTTGAATTTGAATCACAACAGAAAAATAAAGTGAACTGAAATACTTGTATAAGTAAAGCAATAACCAATAAACATCGGCAGGACACGGCCACAGCATCTCTAGCGGAGAACAAATAAGGCCGGTACTCACTGCACCTTAGTCCCACAGCGCGGATGTCGCTGTCCCGCACTTGGGCTTAACACGTTCGCGGACACTTTGCTTGATTTTGTAACCCTATCTTGACACAAGATTTTTGTATGAAAGGCTTTAGCCGTACTGTCACCGGTAAAAAAGACAAAGTATTTAAATAAGACAGCACCGGCCATAGCCTTCGCCTGCTCCAAACGTTACGTCACAGGTATGTAGTCTTTGACTATATAAATAGGACGCGCCGGCTATAGCCTTCGCCTGCTCCAAACGTTACGTCACAGGTATGTAGTCTTTGACTATATAAATAGGACGCGCCGGCTATAGCCCGCGCCTGCTCCAAACGTTACGTCACAGGTATGTAGTCTTTGACTATATAAATAGGACGCGCCGGCTTATAGCCTTCGAAGGCATCAGCCGTTACGTCAGTAGTAAACGGTTATTTTACTCAAATACAGCATACTGCGACTGTAAAAAGTTTTCGAATATTGGGTGTTTCTATATGAGATTGCAAAATGCATAATCCAAGAAACTGCTTCATTTCTTCTATTGTAGTTGGATTAAAGGTCTTTTTGCGACTGACTCTAGTATGTGGTCTGTTGACGTGGCATAATGGCAGCACCGTAGATATTGGTCCGCTCTACAAGTTGTTCAATCACTGATGGAGGAAAGAAACGAGCAAATATTTCAATTGGAGCTGTATTTGCATCAAGTGGAAATTGTGGTCCAATAATGGTGTCATCAAACTGAAATTCTGGTATATGAGCGGTTGCCGCTTGCCATTCGTCTTCTACGATTGGAGATGACCTAGAACGTTGACGATCACAACGAGATACGTCGGAAACTGATGTTGTAGTTGATCGTTGATGATCAGTGCTCTCTGCGTCTGCAAGTAGAGGCATCATAGGTCGCTGCTGTTCGTCAGCCCTTTGCCTTATATTTTGTGCCGATGCAGGACTTTCAGTGTCCGTCCAGCTAATAATATCCTGTAAAATCGTAATTGATTCAACTGATCTTGGTGGAGTTGTATCGGAATCATATGAAGGTATGTCTAAGTGTGGCTGGTGTGTATCTAGTGCATTTCTTATGATAAGCGGGGGCGAAGTTGAAATAACATCATCTGGAGACTCGACTGAAGCAGGAACACAGACGTGGACACCTAAATCTTTTAAGGTAATGGGAGATTCAACAGAAGGCACATATGTATCAGAATCTTGCCCAATTCGCGTGACAGCTGGGGACGAAATAGCTGTCAAATCACCTGATGACTCAACCGAAGTAGGAATGTGAATTTGCTCACCTAAATCATTTGAGATAGATGGAGACTCAACAGAAAGCACTTGTTCACTTCTTATACGTTGAGTTGTCTGTTTAAATTGTCCATCACCATCCTCTTCAGAGTCAGATACGTGAGTTGTTGATGACCTGCTATCTTCATTGGGTATGTAATTAGTGTCTGAACCATATTCGCCATCACAATCATCATATGGATCCTGTTCAGACTCTTCGCTTTCACTTGATACCGATCCTTGTATAAGTTCTTCATTGCTCGATATTTCAGGTTCCTCTGAACCACAAGATAGCTCATCTGATGAGATATCATTGAACAATTTCATAATGCGTTCATTTTCCCGTTCGAATGGATCGTTATTTTTTGGTTTACCTCCACTCGGTCGTTGTCGAGACATCTGAAAAGTAGAACGTATAAGTACAAGTTGTTTACATCAATATTTTAGGATAAATCATTTGTTGAAACCTCTTATAATAATAATGATTTATGAAATATTTGTATTTATATCCATTATTATGTTCTAAAGTACGTTTCATTTAAATATTACTAACATTATGTAATTAGTTAATCATAAAAACCAATTCTACTTACCATAGACGTTGATCAGAAACCGCATGTAAATCACGTTCCCGACGTGTGCACTCCGCGGCGCACTCCGCGGCCAACTGAACAAATTCTCATACAATGGCCGCTGCTATGAACGCTGCGTCAGTGTGAGTGCTCACACAAATGTTCCGAGTAGTAGTACGTTGGAAGCGGTAAAAAGACATGTTATGTGACACCTAGCAATTCGAATAATTTAATTTGGGGGCACTTGATGATGAACTATATGGTAGCAGTATGGAAATTCGTCTGCTAAAGCAGTTGTGCTTCTAGAGTACAAAAAAATATCGAAGGGTATAACCGGCGCGTCATTCTGCGCAAGTTCCTAATGAATGTCATAACCGGCGTGTCCGTCAACGTGTTAATGGTGTGTGTAGACCGTCCCGATCTGCATGTGAGAAATGCAAATAATATTGATTTGCACTGCCACTATAAATACTGTAACACAATGGCTTCTTTAATGCTAGATTTTTCTCTCTGTGTTGCGGGATTTCTCTAGACAGCGTAGGTGAGGTACAGACGCTTCAACGTATGTGCATCTTACTTCTATCTGTCTTAAAATAAGCAATAAATCATCTATATACATACACATATAGGTATATTATAATTATTCATGGTACTTAAAACAAAAAATATTTTTTTTACATTTTTGTCCGTATTCGTCTGTCTATCTGTTTGATCCGACTAATCTCCAATACGGCTGTACCGATTTTGACAAGAATTTCATATGCAGATAGCTGATGTTATAGAGAGTAGTATAATCTACTTTTTGTCCCATCCACCTCCACGCGGTCGATGCCGCGTGCACAGCTGTAGTACAGTATAAAGATTCTCATGCCACTATCATGATGGAGTCAGATAACTACGTGACTGTATGATTACTGATAAATGCGTGCACTGAATGGACAGGTCTACTCAATCTGTGTGGTTCTTTCCTCAAAAGATCATTTCAGGCACCGATCCACATGGTCTTCACATGATCTGACCAAGATTACGTCTGGACTTTAAAAGAGACTGTGACCTCTGAGTTTGTTTCGGCCTTTCTTCTCACAGTAGTCAGATAGGAAACGCCGACCTCATCTAGTTTAAAAAAATATGATTGACGTGTAAAAGTGTTTGTACAAACCTACTTACAGAAATAAAATCGTTTATCATTTATCATTTACAAATTCAATCTACATAAACTCACGCACACTTCTTCCCATGGGGGTAGGCAGTACTCCTTTTGTTTCGCTTACGTTTATACATCTTGTCATACACGGTGGTGAGTACTACGCAACCTGACCTTTTTGAAGAACCAATAATACAAATCCACGGTTAAAGGATAGTCGTAAACTGAAAACCAGATATCAGTACCACACCTTAAAGCATTAAAGTCCTGCTCACATCACAACATAGAAATAGCAACAAAGCAACCGTTATCTCCCATTATACCCGATCCGTGAACTGTGTACCCAATCCGTAGACGCCAATTACCTATCCCATAATCAAGGAGATTCGCGAAAGGGTTCGGACGGGCCTCAATCAAACTTTGGCAATCATCGCGCCTATCTAATCTCCAGGGTAACAATGTAACCGGGATTGGATACTCAGTGGACCACATTAACTACCTCCTTATTTATATGTAATGATAACAAGCCTAACAGGACAAGCCGTAGTTTGCGAGCCTTTTATTGCGGCCACGTAATTATTGTATGAACATTCTGTTTGTTACTGCGACCCTCAAGTTTGTGAAAGGTAAAATTAATTCTATATTCAAC
This sequence comes from Polymixis lichenea, assembly GCA_949091785.1. NCBI lineage: Eukaryota > Metazoa > Arthropoda > Insecta > Lepidoptera > Noctuidae > Polymixis > Polymixis lichenea. Next base: position 12,177,791 of record OX420939.1, on the reverse strand, counting down.
TGGTGATCTCTAGGGGTTGTGTTGTTGTAGTTGTTTGCTCTTCTGTAGCACCTGTTCACTGTTATTTAGTTAGAGTCACGTCTATAAGCCGGTTTTAATTGCGACTAAAAGATAAGTCGTTCTTTGTTAACTGAGCATCCGCTTTACATTCCAATCAGGGTAAATTCTGGCCAAGTACATCACGCCTTGTTTCCCCGAAAGTTTGAACAGAGGTGAACCTATAGCATACCCACATCCATCAGTTATGTTTAAGTCCCATATAATAGGGGGCGACCTTATTGCCATCAACCGGACACAAAACCAAACTCCGGGCTGCTACTGAGAAATACCAGATAGAAAAACCCATTAACACTTTTCCCGACCTGCGAATCGAGCCCAGGACCTCATGGTGGTGGACCTCAGCAGTAGCGCTTGCGACCACTCGACCAACGTGGCAGTCAACTCTGGCCGAGTAACAACGTTCAGTTTCAAATCCATTCATGTATCATACGATATATGATTCCCATTGAATATGAAATAGGCACAGACTTTCTATATAGCTACATTAAACTACACGGTTTAATTTCCGGTGGCCTGGAAGCATCCGCTACGAAAAAGTGTTAATTGAATGTGAACGCGTGTTTGCGGAGATAGAAACGGATCTAAAAAACGTTTTTTCTGTTGTTTTGTGAATAATAAATCAACAAACGTTCGAAAACTCATGTATTCTACACGGCTTCGCAAAATAAACCATGAATCGATATCCGTAGGTGATGTGCAAACGAAATGTAAGCGCCATAGAGATGTAGATTTTAGTCGTCTCTCGATTTATTACGTCGAAACTACGTGTAGCTCTAACTAGGTGCTTTGAAGTTATAAAGCCAGTTATCCATTAGCGAGTAAGCTCACGATGATATTACTCTATATCCGTCACATTGACGTGAACAAACACGACGAGTCCCGAGTTTCAAATCGGTCATTAATACAATGGCTTAGATACTGAAGCACTGGCGAGCCAACACAACCACGAAACTGTTTTACTAGGGTATCAGTCTAAAGTCAACTTTAATTAGTCTTCAAAGCAAATCACTAAAACCACTACCTATATTCCTTTTCTATATGCCTAATAGTGTAATCATATTTTAAATTTAAGTCGCTTTTGGTGTCTGTCTGTGTGACCGCGTAGTTCTTCTAAACCACGCAACGGATGTTGATGCGATTTCACCATATTTTAGAGAATTTATTCCGAAATAAAATATTAAACTTACATACAGGTTTAAAAATTAAACAGTGCCTAAACACGGAAATATTTCGACGGTCAATAAAAAAATACGCTGTTCCATGCATTAAAAAATTACGATAATGGTTGATCTCGTCAAGTCGTAGATGCCGTGAGAAACAGGAACGGGAACACAGGAAATATCCTTATCACATCATTCTATCAAAAGTAATTACACCGCAAAGATAACTATAACCCTTAATGAGAACGAACCGTTAACGGTTACTGTTATAGAAATACGAATAGTTGGCAAAACAGGATGGCAAAAGAAATGGGTTGGTTGAATAATTCATGGGAGGAACAAATAAAATGGATCCCACAATCAAGCTGGCTAGGAAATGTTTAATTGAATTGTGATGTCGTATACAAAGAAAGGGTCAGTTAGCGTGAAAAGTAGTCTGAAACAGCTGAGTCGGATAATGTAGTCTAGTGAAAATCTAGTAATAGCTAATGGATTGCTTTTAGTCAGAGGATGTGTTAGACTGGGTTCTGAAATTAGAACAGAAGCTCCAGTTTGTGAACCTCAAATGACAGCTTGAAAGTTTGCAGACTTTGCTTTTTATTTTCCGTAGCTGGAAATGAATGTATTACTTAATAATCAACTGATAAGTAAAGCTACTTATTAGGTTTAAATACTTTATTCTCAAAAAGACTAAAAAACCACTTACATCTATATCTATATCTATACTAATAATAAAGCTGAAGAGTTTGTTTGTTTGTTTGCTTGAACGCGCTAATCTCAGGAGCTGCTGGTCCGATTTGAAAAATTATTTCAGTCGTATATAGCCCATTTATCGAGGAAGGCGCTAGATCACGCTAAGACCCTCAGGAGCCGAGCAAAGAGAAAAAAGTCACGAATACGAAGTACTCGCACGGGTAGGCGAGGCGAGCGACGGGGTGGGTCGGGGAGCAAGAAATTTGACGCGAACGAAGTCGCGGGCAGAAGCTAGTGAGAATATAAAATAAAATAGGGCTGATTTTTCAATATTCAGGTAACTTTTATCTGAGGAATAAATATTTCGGTTTGACAGCTTTTGTATAAAAAATATGCCAAACTGTCAAATTAATTCTTCAGATAAAAGTTATCTAACTATTGAAAAATCAGCTCTTAATGTAATAAACTTATTCTAGGAACGATCATCAATACAAAAAGTAATTACGTTTACAATGGTTTTAAATTGGTTGGGTTACACGTTCAACGGTTTTATTCTCCACTAGTAGGCTAATAACATTCTTGGCGAGTGTTTTCAATTATATAATTTGCTAGTTATGAGTTACTGCGTCACGGATCTAGTGAAATCCGGCCGCTTTCACTGTTGTGTAGCGATCCTTATGTAAAGTTCTACAATTTGATTACCAAAGTCAGAAAAGAAACCAATTTATTCCTGGACGCTCTCCTCCAATTTCATCGTCCTGTTTACGATTTACATAAATTAATTTTGCTTACAAATAAGAAGATGCTACAGTTACTATTGTTCTTCTGTTGTCTGTCTATGAAAACATAATAAGAAGAAAAAAATGCGAGTGACGAGTGACGCTTGCACTGGACAGCCTCAGCAGTCGTTAGATCCCGTTAAAAATCCTGAAAGCCGATTATACCACTACCTACATTAGTAATCTGCTGCGAAGTCCTTACTACAGATCCCGATGTAATCTGCACTTGCATCAGTGTTGCCAGTAAGTGCCATTTTTCTAATTCCATTAAACAGATGGATTTTTGTATCTAGCCGGTGTCTTGCCGGGTGAGAATATTTATATCCTGAGAATTTGTAACTAATGGAGCCTGTCCAAGACGAGACAGCAGAAAGATGACAACAATGCCCCCCAAGGGCAAGCCACTACTTCTTACAAAAACGACATTAATATTCTACACCGACCGGTGGTGGAGCTGCTTTTAACTTTATGGGACATCACGCGAATTGAAGAAGGCAGCCAGACGAAGAAATTAACTTTTTAAATTAACCTTTTCACTCGCTCGGCTGGATAGAGCAATGGAGGGGAGAAAATAAAATGCCACCCACCTATGTGTCCTAATAATAACTTTGAGAATTAAGAAACATTATGTTTTTTTAACTTTGCACATTAAAAAAATTCAAACAGTGTTAACTGCCCTTGATTTTTTGGTAAACACCTTCCAATTTTCAACTTATTATTAAATAATATAGTCCTCTAGACCGTATTTCGGCAATGGCATCCAATCTCAACGAACACTAGCCTTCGGCGGAGACTAGCCTTCGGCGGAGACTAGCCTTCGGCAGACACTCGTTCTTCCTTCACTCTTTAAATCCGATGGGACGGCAATCCGACATGACCGAAGAGAGATCAGGCGCAGGACCTTAACGTGCTTACCGTGCTTTCCGAGACACGGGGGTATCACACCGCCAACTTCCAAACTCCGAGCTGTTACTAAGAAATTCCTAATGGAAAAACCCAATAATACTACTTCCCGACCTGGGAATCGAACCCAGGACCCCACCCACGCTCAGCAATCAGTAATATAATACAGCTCTATTAAAACACCGTCATCATCATCTGCCTGGCCTTTTCCCAACTATGTTGGGGTCGGCTTCCAGTCTAACCGGATGGAGCTGAATACCAGTATTTTACATGGAGCGACTGCCTATCTGACCTCTACAACCCAGTTACTGAGTAATACGATACCCCTTTGTAAGACTGGTTGTCAGGCTTAAAACTATTAAAACGCCGTAATATTTTAAATATTAAGTGGGTACCTAAACCAAAGTCTACAATCCTAAAACCATACCTCACATATCACAAAGCCACAATATCATTAGCCGCAAGCAATTTCTGATTCCATGAAAAACATAAACGCCACAAACCCCACTAAGTCAGCCGACGAAAAATCTCGACGCGTGATTTTCCCGAAACGATTTCCCAGGAATCGTAGCTCCCAATAAAAGACAACATAAAAAGAGAAACCCCTAAATATTTCCCGCCAATTGATAGGTACATACAGCAGTAAAGTGGGAGAGCCAACAACAGATTTATAGGGCGCCAGTCGAGTGCGTGCTTTAATAAAAAAAATCACAAAGGTAATTCGCACGACAAGTTATTACGGAGCTAGAAATATATATGGCTCTCATATTCTCTTATGAATAAATGGGAACAATTTTTAGTCTAGTACGCCAAGTTAGCGCCATGATTTATGCTGTCATATGTTTAAAGTTGCGCTTCAGGAGTTTTTAATATTTTAAGAGCCTTAATTAAAATGGCGATAAGGTTGCAGTAATACTTGAGTCTTATACATGAAGTCATTGGTTTTAGGAAACGCAGTTAGTACCGTTGGGAAGGTATTTGCTGTCTATTCTTGTTCTTTTTGTGCTGATGAGTTACTTTTATGTTTGTGATTAAGAATATATTTGAAATTACCTACATTTTTACGTGTTTAGCATATAGTTTTTGTTTTGATAGGAGTCAAAACAAAAAAATTTGCTGGTCTTTTATTTTTTATAAAATTCTAAATACCGGATCAGTTGAGGCCAACAGTGTGTCAATGTACTCATCCGGCAGCGTCCGGCGTCCGGGACTTGTTCACTAAGTCAAAACTGTCAGGATCACGCGCGCAGGGTCGGCTGGGCGGACCGGCCCGCCCACCACCGTATGTCACAACAAGCGAAGTACAGTCGGCCAAAATATGTTCGTCACCTTAACAGCTATTTTTGTCTGCTCATTGCACGGTTGAATCAGCATTTTATATTGCATCGTAATGTCGATACCGCAGATTGACATCTTCTTTACATGTCAGACATCTATTCTCTATGTGTTAGACTGACATAAAAATGAGGCATTGGTGCCGATTCTCTTGACATAAAATTCTCTAAACTAAACTAAAATTCACCAAAATTTTGTTTATTCCTGTCAAACGACGATTTCCCATTCTAAAATTGACTAAAGTGACACAGCTTAACTATATTTTAGTTTGACAGCACTAAGGCTGCACTGAGTTATTAATTTATTGAGAATGGTAATTTTGATATTCTGTTGTTGTCAATTTCATTATTCTATTCAACCTAAAATTTTGTTTGGTTAACTAAATCTGACTATTTTTAATCGCGATTAAAAAGGTGTAGAATAAAATTAGTTATCAAGAACTAAAATTCACACCAACACCTCGACTTCAGGTGCAAAAACAGTACTGTATCTTTTTCTTTCATTTCTTTTGCTTATATCTCGAAACTGGTGTGTCCTATCGTAAAAATAATGAAAATTTTGACCCCCTTTATAAGACCCATAAACCTCTAAAACTCAACATGTAGGTAATGTTTCATATTTTCCATACAATAAGTGAAAATTTCATATAAAACACGTCGAAGCTGACACCGATGCGCGCATCCGGCTCTAAAAAAAATTACAGGGTAGGGCAAACAAGTACCACGTTGCGAAGCTAAAAAATAGCATATGTGAGTCGTGATTGTCAAATTTGATATTAGTTGTGTCAATTTTTTTTTAATTTAGAGATTTTTTTGTTGCAGAATAGCTTTACGATTCTCATAGCGAAAAGTAAGAAATTTTAGTGATAGTTTAGTTAGTTTAGTTCGGTGTACAAGAGAATCGGCACCATTGTCTGAGCTTGACAATATTTTTTTTTTTTATATCTTCATCATCATCATAATTTCAGCCGAAAGACGTCTACTGCTGGACACAGGCCTCCCCCAAGCTCCTCCACTTCGACCGGTTCTGTGCTTCCCGCATCCAGCAGATTCCTGCGGCCATATCTTCTGGTCCCACATCCCGCAGTGTCTCAAGACGAAAGTCTTTGATCAGTGCATGTTGCCAGTGATGACATATGGTACTGAAACGTGTTCGCTCACAATGGGCCTTATCAGAACGCTAAAAGTCACCCAAAGGGCAATGGAGCTGATGGGGTCCAAAGATGGGGGCGATGCCTGCCAGGGGTGCGGGTTGTTCGAAAAAGATACCGTCGCCCCTGGCACACAGGCGACTGAAGGAACACGGGTGGGTTTTAGTCAGTAAAAGTCTGACATGCCCTCCTGCTCCACCCAGAGCGGGAGAAGTTATTTGAAAGTTTACCACCCTCAAAAAATAAAAGGGCAATGGAGAGGGTTATGCTCGGAGTTTCCCTATGTGAAAAAATATATATCTCATCAAAATAAGGGCATTAAGAAGGTTTAGGCTGATGTCAACTCGACATTGGTCAAAGGATTATCCTATTCTGATCTAACTTTAATCAACATACAGTCTGAAACTGACCTGAAAATTGCAAAAAAGTAAGAAAATTTGAATTTCGCGGGATGTCGTGGTGCTTCCTCCTTAATATAGTTTTCTACGGCCCTGAGCACACTATTGTGTGGTCAGGGCCGTAGCTTCAAAAAGTATTATGTGCTCTAACTTCAGGCTTAGCATGACGTTTTTTATTTCTACGAAGAATAGACAGTGCTTTTTCAGTACAAAGTGACATTTCGTTTCTCCATTTTTGACATCGCACCGTAGATATCCTTCTACAGTCTGTCATTTTGTCTTTCATTTCTAACAATCTTTGTCTAGGTCCTTATAAATGTAGACTATTTTAGAAGAATATTTCTTCCGAAACTGTCAAAATCACACTGACAAAAAACTTTCTACTCGACGGCCACAGAGTATATACGATTATCTACAAAATCATAATTCGTTTAGAACGCATAACTGTGATAATTAATAGAAAAAAACGGTAATTTAAAAAACTAATAACCTGACTGCTTTTCTGAGTATTCATGGAAAAGCCCTAAAACAAGAAAGTCGTTGTACCCGATTGCATTTAACTTAAGAATCGCCAGTTGCTAAGGCGATGCTTATAAGCAGACAAATTGTAGCAGTCGGGACCCATTCTAGAAAGTCAGCCGTCTAGTCAGTAGATTGGAGTAATCTGCAATGTAATATAGGTATGTGCTCTTAATTCACTAAGCCTCCATTTCTAGAATGGGTCCCGACTGCTACAATTTATCTGCTTATAAGCATCGCCTTAGCAACTGGCTATTCTTAAGTTAAGTGCAATCGGGTACAACGACTTTCTTGTTTTAGGGCTTTTCCATAAATACTCAGAAAAGCAGTCGGGTTTTTCAGTTTTTTAAATTACCGTTTTTTTATTACGATATCACTTTCACAGTAATTACAAATCTAACGACACCTCGCAAACTAAAATCCATCGAGCCGTTCAGGCCGCAAAGCGTGCCAAACATTTGAATTTTGAGCCAAAAATCCGCCATTTTGATTTTCTTTTATTTTGATATACCCAGTGTCACTCTCACGCTAAATACAAATCTAACGACACCTCTCAAGCTAAAATCCATCGAGCCGTTCAGGCTGCAGAGCATGCCAAACAATTATACATACATACATACTCTCGAAAAACATAACCCTCCTTCTGGCACAGTCGGATAAAAAAAATAGCTATCTTCTCCTATTGTACATCATTTAGTTAATAGTCATGTCTATTCTTCCGTCGACAAATCGGTGTTCGTGCTAAGCCTGCTGGACAAAGAAAAGAATTTGAAAACTGATAAAGATATTTAAAGGTACTGTCTGTACCGGTACCTTATCAACTTTACTAACTCTTAACTGAGCTTGTTTATTATTTAATCGATATGATAAAATTGGTTTACAGGCAAAACAAGAAATGATTTAATAACGAATTTTCATTAGGTGCCTAAAGGTTAAGTTAAAACGTTTGTCGTCAACAAATTCTGGCCAAAAGATGTAGTTTAAATTTCAATTTCGTTCTAAAATAAAGCATATTCACAGTCCAGAAAAATACCAGATTAACATTTTATATTCCTAAAAGTTAGCCGAGATATTTTCAAATTGCCTGTTCTAGAAATGAAACTGCATTACTTTAGTTTCCTCTCATAGTAAATTTTTAGGTAAAGTAGTAGTTTTTTTAGGTAAAACGCACACTATGCAGCCATGCTTATTATAAGTTGGGAGATTACATCGCTGATAAAAATGCTTGGCTAAACGCTGCTTGTCCTGCTCCACAAGGTAGGTTAAACCAAATTGATTAGCATTTGAAAACGTTGGAGCTGCTGAAGACTGTAAAGACTAGATATCTTTGCATCGTATAAATTCAAACTTTTAGTATTGTATAATTGCATAGCATATGTGTGAGCACTATGTTCCTACTATAAAGCTACCATTTACAGGGTACGTCTTTCATTGACTTGAATGTGCCTTGGCAGCTAAGAGTATGTCATGCTCACTCAATGTCTCGCTGGTGGTGGCGTGTGTGTTGGATCATTAAGTTCCCTTCAAAATGGTTGAGCTGAATGGTGCTGATCCACACGTCATGTTCGTGAACGGGCGCCGCCAGTAGGGACTGGTCATCTCCTAGCTCCCACGGCTTATTTTAATTTCTGAATTGTTATTTTATTTTTGTTTTAATTACGGACGCTTTAATGTGCACGTCTTTTTACATCGTTCTCACATTGATAATTTCAACATAATGATGTATTCAACTTTTGTAACAATACCATGATTTTAAAAGTGTCCATGGAGTTTCTTGCCCGTTCTTCTCCATAGGTACCTGCGCTTTGGAATGGGCAATTAGCTTCATCTTTCTAACTCACCGACCTTGACAATTCAAAAGTGCCTGTAATTGGTTTATTTGAAATAAATGCTTTGAGTTTGAGTAGGTACGGCAGATTTAGAGCGCACATTTTACATGCAGAAAAAAAAACCGACTCTTTATAGCGTTAAGAAAGGAATTATGAATAAAATATGCTTTTCCCCTGTCCGTATACCATTTTCCTTTTTGTAAGATTAGGTACTATTAAATATTCAGAAACAATTCCATTTCATTATACAAAGGAGCAGACAAAACCTCTGGCAAATGAGTTTACCAATGTTGTAAAATGTTAATTTTCTATTAGGACAAAGTTAGCCGGCATCGACACTGCGACCCGGGCCACCTCACCGACACATCTTCATTAGCCGGCCCGTAATGTCACTCTTGGGAAATAATATTACGTTATAAACCGCCTTCGCGAAATAATATGCTTTCATAAACATCTATGCTACTTACAAACACCGACCTATTGGTGGGTAAATCATTGTAACACATGTAATTTTATTTACATTAAACATTTGTGGAATCATAGTCGTGTATCTCGATAGGGTATGCTTTAGGGGTGGCCCCATATAAACTTTATTGCCTGTGTGCCAGGGGCGGCGGTATCTCTTTCGAACAACCCGCACCCCCGGCAGGCATCGGCCCTTGCGGGCCCCTCTGTTGCTGCTGACATCTCTTTGAGGCGCGCGTGGAACACAACGCGCCGTCGACCCGGGCTTGGTCCTTACCGGACAGCGAGGTACCCATTACTCGCCGTCCGCAAGCCCGTGCCTACGGTGGCCGGGAATCAGCCTGGGATTCCCGACGCCCAGGGCGTCTCCTGCGAAGGCCACGGCTGTGAGGGCGCATGTCCCTCACGTGCGCCGCCTCCCTCTTTGCGAGCATAACTGCTTCGCTGAAGGAGGTGACTGCCAGCCATGCCCTCTCGCTCCGTACCATGGCCTGGACCAGGGTCGGACGCGAGAGATCGCCGCCGCCGATCACCTCCACGAGGACACGGCGTTGCTCCGCCCAAGCTGGGCAGACCTCCACCGTATGCTCCACCGTGTCCTCTGGGCGATCTTCGCAATGGAAACACCCGGACGTTTCCTCCCGCCCTATCCTAAACAGGAACCTCCCGAAACAGCCATGTCCGGTGAGGACCTGTGTCAGGCGGAAGGTGAGGACGCCATGCCGCCTCTCAAGCCACTCCTCAAAGAGGGGACTTACCGCCGCAATCGCGGCGTGCCCAGCACTGGGTTGCGACAATCGCACTTTCCACGTCGCCATGAGATCCTGCCGGAGCTCTGTCCGCCGTGCCGCGATTTCCCGCGGCAGCGGAGTTACGCCCCGGCGTTTGGCCTCCTCGCGCCACTCCCAAGTGAGCGCCAGGACGTTTGCCTCCAGATCCCATGGCGGTAATCCGGCAAGGAGGCCCGCCGCCTCACCGGAGATCGTGCGGTATCCCCGGATCATCCGGATGGCCATGACCCTATGGGCCGCCTTCAACCGGCGTGCTGGTTGGCGCCTCAATGTAGGCGCCCACACCGGCGCCCCGTATAGGGCCATGGCCCGCACGACCCCCGCGTAGAGCCTCCGGCAGGAGGCGTTTGGCCCCCCTAGATTGGGCAGGAGCCGCTTCAAGGCAGCCCCGGCCCGCTCCAGTCTGGGAGCCAAACGTCGAAAGTGCTCCGCGAAGTTCCACCGGCTGTCGAGGACGAGTCCCAGGTACTTCATCGTCGACTCGACGCCGATGTGAACCCCTCCCACCGTTATCTGGGAACCCGTCAGTGGCGCATTCCGAAGACCATGAAACCACATGGCCTCGGACTTGTGCAAGGCCACCTCGAGTCCCAGTTGCCGGATCCTATCGACGATTGTCGCAACTCCGTGTGTCGCTAAGTCGGCCGCCGCCTGGTACGACCTCCCTTGCGCCAGGACCAGCGTGTCGTCAGCGTAGCAAACTACGCTGACGCCGCTAGGGAGGTCGGCGCGCAGCACCCAGTCGTATCCGATGTCCCACAGATGCGGCCCCAGGACCGATCCCTGTGGGACACCGCACGACATCTCTCGCCGGTTCCACTCTCCTAGGTGACCGGGGTAGATGACGGCCCTGTCCGTCAAATAGGCCTCGACCACACGACAGAGGTAGGTCGGCATCCGGTGATACCGGAGTGCCTCCCTTATGCAACTCCAGGGCAGGGTGTTGAAGGCATTGGCGATGTCCAGAGACACCGCCAAGACGACCCCACCTCGGGCCACAGCATCCCCCGTCGTGAGGGCTCGCACGCGCATGATGGCGTCCACCGTGGAGCGCCCCCTGCGGAAACCGAACTGGCTCTCCGCCAAATCCGGCCCCACCCGCACCAGCCGCCCGACGAGGCGGTCTGCAATGACTCTTTCAAAGAGCTTGCCCACCTCGTCAAGCAGCACGATGGGCCGGTAAGCGGACGGAGAGTCCGCGGGGCGCCCCTGCTTCTTGATGAGGACCAGTTTCCCCGTCTTCCAGTGACGTGGGAACTGGCCCTCCTCCAAGCATGCGCTTAGGAGCCCTCTTAGTCGAGGCCCGAGAGCCTCCAAGGCCAGGACCCAGGCTTTTCCAGGCAAGCCGTCGGGTCCTGGGGCGGTATTCTTGGCATTCAGCCTACGTACCGCCACTCTCAATTCTACCTCGGATGGAGACCCCTTTAGTTTTTAATTTTGTTTGTAATTTTTTTATTTATTGTTTTAAAAGCGGCAACAGAAATACACATAGTGTAGAAATTTCGACTGTCTACCTATTACGATCATGAGATAGACGGACGAACGGATGGACGGACAGCGGAGACTTAGTTGTAGGGTCCCGTTGGTTATCCTTCGGGTACGGAATCCTAAAAAGTGAAAAAAAAACAACAAATAATAAACCTCATCCATCCCTATAGATCGCTATTCACCAGGCGTGATCGATGTCAGTATACTACTCTACTTTATATATTTCAGCAATAAAAAAAATGGTATTATGTAAGTATCTCGGTTCTTAAAACAGGATCTGGCGTTTTGAGATTAAAATAGCAAAACAAACCCAACATTCTCAGAAAGCTAAAACCATAACACTTCTTTCATAAAAATCAGTGTTAAATAGAAATTTGGGAACATGATGTAGCGGGAATGTAGGCACTCATGAAAACAGAATGTTTTAACTTTTTGGCCGGATCCGCTGTTGGCAGGGGATCCAGATAATGTCACCATAACAGATTATGTCTTGGCACCGAACAACCACTATGAACGTTCAAGACATCACAAAGAGGTTATATGTGCGTATACTTTGCTTTCTTCCTACTTTGAAATAATTCGGCTATTTTCCCCATAAAATTGTGTTGAATCACAGCGGAAACGTATTCTTCTTTCGAGTGCATGAAACTGTTTTCTTTTTTCTTTAGAGGATTACCGGAGTTTAATTAAAACCTAATAACTAAACCTTATACAGCTACAGCATCAAATATTTCATCGGTACTGAAACATTTCACTAGTGTACTAAAACCAAAGCAGGCGTCCCTGACGTCACAGCTAGTAAACAGAACATGTAGATATCACGATACAATCAACTAAAATTATGCATTCCATCTAGTTAAACATCGTTACCTGCACACCTAGCAACCATCTACCTACTAATGTGCTACAGATGCCGTACTATTACATACATAGAACATTCCAAATAATTATGGCTACACCTGCGAATACCATCTATAGGTAATTGAAGTAATAAATCCCGGGGGAGTGAGCAAATCACGACTTATTGCCTCCACTTCCCGCGGAGACGACAATTAAATCAAGCTGTGAAGGCATGTCAAATTGATCTAACGCTATTCTAAGTAGGTCACACCTGACCACTGTCCAGAATAGTGTTCCGGTGAGATTCGGGAAAACTGCTTCGGAAAATGTTCAATTTACGGTACCGAAAAAATCAAAGAACATTGTAACCGTGTAGGTTTACAAATAATATTTGTAGTTAACGCGCTGAAACGCTTTGTGGCAATAATTGCATTAAAGGTTCAAAAACAGGGGCCCTACTGTCTGAGACTGTCAACGAAGATACGGGCCCGTCCGTAAGTAGTTCGATACTTTGGAGTGAACCCTTCCCTCGATTAGTAAACTTTTTCGGACGGGTAAAAACACATTGATACAGTACAACTGTCAAATGGTGGTGGTGGTGGTCATTCATTCTTAGTTCGTGCCCCAAACTAATATTATGTCCGTATGTCATATGGAGTAGGAAAGGCCTGTAACGTCGGCCGAATCTACGGACTTCATTCTTAGGGCGCAGATCTACAGGTGTTAAAAGGAAACTTTGAGAACGCCTTTGTTAAGCAGTGGATTTTAGTGTATTATAGGCTATAATTAAATGAATGGAAAAGAACAGAATAAATGAGCTTCCATATTATACCGAATCAGGTTATCCTTCGAAAATTCAACACAAAAAACTCGTTAAACCAGCTAAAATAGGTTCAAAATTTTATCTGAAAACACGGTTCCATTTCGTATTCCGTGAAAGAGATAGCTCGAAGATATAATGTATGCCAGTCGAGCATAATCCGGTTAAGTGCAAAAGACGCGAATGCTTCCAGGTGTGCGCCGGCCAGACCGCGTATAATTGAGCCCATAAATCCGTGCAGGTTGACTTATGTAGCCGGCCGCGCCGAGACGCGACAATTAAATCATGGAACACCACTAATTACTTGGCATTTTATTAGGCCATAATGCTCAAATATATTTTCGTTAATTAATTATAAAGAATTGCAAGGTGTGATGGGATTTTGCATGAATATTTATGAGTCTTTTGAGAGACATCGAGACATTTTGAGAGACAATCAATTAAGTGTTTCGGGAAATTGTTGATATTTTTCATAGAATACTTATTTATTACTAACGTAAATCATATCAATGTTTTTAAAGTATTGTCGAAACAGAAAACAAATTCGGAAGACACTCGCACGCCACGTACACATCAACACACTCGAATAGCCACTTTTCGTAACATGCGATAAAAATGCAAATATTATTAAATTATCAAAAAACTGACGGTGACCGACGTAATGTCATGTGTGTGCAATTAAATGACTTTATTTTCGGGTGCTGAGTCATTAAGGGTTCGCCTCGTCGGCGTCGTAACCCTTGATGTCGCTCGTAACTGTTTATAGTGACGCCTTAAATTAGAAAGCGGTGGGTACGCATATATTAAAGACCCACAAAAGAAACCCACGGAATACCAGTCAAGATTAAAATGTAATTGCTTCTGTATCTTAGCTGTGAACTGGCAATAAAGCCAGAAGCTTTTAATAACGTGTTACAGGTATTTACCGTCGAAGGTTGAGGAAAAACCGGGATCCCCCTTATAAGAAATCCTTAGACAGCCTTTTGGCTTCTGAATCTTTTTCCACGCGAAAAAACAAAGCTTTATTGGCTCTTTTTGCTACACCTTCGTCACTGTCAATTAATGATGCTAAGTTTATCTTTACACCAATAAGTAATTAACTTAAGAATTTAAATATGTAAATTGTCCAATTTACTGTGTGACGCAGATTTTGGACAGCAAATTATAGGACAATAGTAATGAATGTACCTGTGAGCTCATTAAATGCTTTATTTCAATAGCCTAATTGTGTTATCGCTTAAACTAATTGGTATTTTGTATCGCAGGGTTTGTTAATTATAATAATACTGATTTTGTTCGAATCAAGTAGGTGACCAGTTGTTTTACTATTTAAAATTAATGTTTATTTGGTAATACGTTACGCTTAATTTATGTTAGTGCTTTTTCTTCACGTCGGGTGACCTAAATGGAGAAACATGACTTTAATTTGATAGTGCTACCTACTAGCATAGATGAAGTTCACACACGACTTTACACTTGAACGGTGGAGTTTCTTGCCCATTCTTCTCCATATGAAAACTAGCTTTTGGAACGGGCAACTAGAATAAATCCATTTTTTTTTGTAAATTTTGTCGTTCAAAAGCGTCTTTTATGTGCCCATGTGATACAAATTATTTGAATTTGAACGAAAAACAACAAGCCATTTTCATCTTAATTTCCCCGAATTAAATAGAAATACTTACTTACCTGCAAAATAGGCAATATTATTTTAGGCCTGCCTCCCGGATAATATAATAAATAACATATCACCGATCCACACTCCCATTTCCAAAAAATATGAACCTAATTAAGTGCCACTTTATGAAAACCTAATTACACAGTGGTGTTATCATAGCGGTATTTACACGCTCAACCAAATTTAATGGGCCGCCTTACCTGGTTCACGGAGGACACAGGAAGCTATACCCAGGGGAACTTACCGACCATTTCTGTTCACATTTAGATATCGTTGTGAATGTAATGTGCTTATACAAATGTGAACTATCGTGTAAACAGCGAAACAATGCACGTGCTGTTAGATAATACATATTGCCGTTTGTTCACCGCTACGTCAACGGATCGTCAACGAGACCGAGATGACGGCGCCGAAGTAAGTACAATACCTTACGTTCAATATGGCTACCTGTCCAGCGCAGGTCCGTCAATGGGACGTCTCGTTCGGTCCGAATAATCTCGTTTCTCGTGGACGTCCCGTTGACGGTGGCGGTGTACAAACGCTGTACAGGTCTTCAAGTCAAATATCGTTTGAGGTTATTAATTTATATCAGAAAACTGTAATCCTGCTATTAACATAACATACTCGTACACAGTCAAGTGTCTTTTCAATTGATTATATTTTTCCTTTATTTTTCACAAGCAAGTTACGCTCGTATTACTTTTAAATATGATCAATCGACCATATATACAAATAATACGAGCCTGACCAGTTAAATCTGAAACACAGAAAAACTACATCCCAATATTTGTACATTGATTTGTATGCCAAAATATACATGTAAGAAAATGCAAAATTCGCCGAACGACGAGGAAACACATTTACAACGTAAGTACGTTTGCTAGTAGCTCGAGATAGCTTTAACTTCTAAGAAATATCAGTTGAATATTTCACATAATAATCCGTAAGATTTCTACCAGAATCCATGAACGTTTGAACAGAGAGTATCTTAAGTCTTAACGTGGCGGATAAAGAGAAGTCAGTGCGAAGTCAACTGTCCTAACTTGCAAACTTCACCTGTTGCCAAAGTTACCAACTATTCCAACTCAAGCGAGATAACATTAAGTAATATTATTACAGTTGTTGCTATTTTTCTGCCACATTCTGTAACAGAATTACTTGCATGATTTATGGCACGTAACTTCCTTTGTGCCGATTTGCTGCTCATGAATCTCGGGGGATGGAATGATATGTTAGTATTGACACCCTCGGGCATAGTAAACGATAGTTTAGGGTCCTAATCTGTGCCTACATAATAAAACTGTGCTTTAAAAACAAGAATAAAGTTTAATAAAAGTTAAAACATTATCTAAAATTTCTGGCCCATTCAATGATATTTCACAATCCATTAAATTTTTAATTTCCGGACTAAAGTACCATTACACAACCAAAAACTATATTCGGCAAAAACAACGCGTTTTGAAATGGTCGGCAGTCGGTTAATGTTTAAGATAGAGAGGCTCCGAGGAGCGCGTCCGGTTTCCGGCGCCGTCCCTCCGACGATTCAATTTAGTCCGGCCCGCGACAAACTCCATTGATTGTTTCGATATTCCGGTCACAAACGGCGGAAACTCTAACAATTTTTCTAGTTCTGTAAGGACAGATTTTTATTATGTTTAGTTGTTACACGCGTGGCCATGTTCTTAGTCTCTTACGTGTGCCTATTGAGTATAGACAATAAGTAAACTTAATCATACTCGTACATTCATATTGTTGTCTTTTACACAAGATAATTTGTACAAATAAATAATAGATTTAAATATCTAAAACTAAAAAGCAGAAAATAATTTCAAAAATGCGTGGTTCTTTTTGATTTTTACGTGGTGGCGTTTGTTTTTAACATTGTGGAACAAATTGATGAAATTATTGAATTCTCATCGGTCCTCGATAAGTCTACAAAGTTTAAATGAAATCTGACCGTTTGAAGTAGGTCAAAATCAAGTCCAAAGGAGTCGGTTACAAACAAACATACAAACATACAGGTGAAGCTAATAAAAAGCGTGTAAAAGAAAATATCACGTCACCAACTTAAATAGGGCTAAAAGGTGGAGATAGATTGTATGTGACTATCCACATCTTAAGCATACATAGCATAATCGGCCTATAATGTTCCTACTACTGAGAGACTGGCCTCCTCTCTGTGGAAGGGCCGTAATCCACCACGCGGGCCCAGTGCGGGTTGGTAGATGTCACATGTCTTCGAATTTTTCGTTTTAGGACATGCCGGTTTCCCCACGATGTTTTCCTGCACCGTTTTGAGAGCAGCGGTGATGAAAAAGTTTACACAAGGTAAAGCGGCTGTCTGGGTTCGCATCTACGACCTTCAAGTCTTCAGTCGCGGCCGTTCACATCTTAAGCAAAATTAACATTAATTCTAAATAAGTTTATTCTTTTGCCATGAATGTAGCCAGAAAAAGAGAGGAAGTGGCTCGGTGTAAGAAAAAACATCTGCACGGAACTAGACAAAACGAGAGATATTCGTAAAATTTGCGCTTTATAGACTAAAAATATTTAACAAATAAAAACTATTTTACATTTTATTAATTTTAAACTTGGTCCTTTCTAAAGCTTTGTCTGTTTCCGGAAAAACACTTTTCTAGGTAAGCTTGCGTTGTTTGTCGTGCACTCGGGAATCACAATAAATGCGAAAAGTTTGTGATTGAATTGTTCAACGCGAGTTCTGCTTACCAATGACCTGGCTATAGGTACCATAACATAGTTTATTTTTATATCCGGAGAGAAACAAGTTGTCCCCCACATACGCTCGCTTTCCGCCGGCGCCGCTCGGGCACAATACACAGAGCCTTCAGTGATTTAGTTTTATTGTCATGCACCCTCCATTCGTTGCGATATGCATCCAGATTATTCACGAGAAGGTGATATTGTTGTTTAATATCAGTCTTATAAACCCTACGTCAACTCAGAATATCTACATAATATGCAAAGCGTCCCAAATTGGGGTCATTGCTGTATGAAATCTATTTAGTCGTAAAGGTGACGTTTGATAAACTTGTAACGATGTCCCTGGCACTCATCCGTGACGAGGGATGATAAAAGGGTCATGGCACAACCTTCACGTGAGTACAAGCGGTTTACCTCGCATTGTAATGTGCCCTCCGCGCTGGCCAACTCCTTTGAATAGTAATTTCATAGACGCCACCCCTATTATTAAGGGTAGTATAAACCCGACTGCTAGTCGCCGTCTCAGCGGGTTAAACAGACGAAGAGAACCTTTAAATTAGATGCTTTGTGCATTGCAGTCGTTTCGTGAGCGACTGTGCTATTTTGTCAGCGATCCTTTTATCTAAGCTGCGATATCTGTGTTAATAATATTTGAGCTTGCTGCTGCATAGTCTGAGTTCTGATAAAAGTTAGCGTTTACAATAACACCATTTAAAAATTTTCATACCAAAACGAGTAGATGTATCGGGACCGTCATAAAAATTGTTCCGCCGAAATCATAAAACGATCTTCTCCGTCGATGAATCGCGGCTGTTAACCCATATCGCACAAAACGGCCACCACTCCATCCGGGGACGATCTTTGGGCGAGACGTGACCGAACGGGCCAATAAAATCTTTCCGAAACGCTAGCTGGTCCTATGTTGTAAAAATTGTCGGACGTGACAAAGACGAACCGTTGATTCTCCGCCGACCTGCCCGTTGCCGCAAACTGGAATGCTGATACGGAAACGAGTTTCCGTGTTTTTCTTTATTTTCTTTCGTTATGGATGAGCTTTGTGTGAACTGCCTAGGTAAACTAAAGTAAATGGATTAAGAAAACAAAATAGAGAATCTTGTGGAGTTATCATACACAATCTATCGACATCTATATATGTAATTGTATACGTTACAAAGTGTGGCCTATAGCCGCATTTGTGTGCTGGGTTGGCAGGAAATTAAACCACTGGAGACTTCTTGCTTCTAGTACTTACTAAGTAGCTTGGAGTACTTTCTTCTCGATAGCTGGCCGCTGAATGTGTCGAATGGCTTTTTTACGGCTGTAAGGTACGGGCCCTCAGCTCAGGGCGTCACTGGTGGTGGGGGGACAGCAAGTGGGGACAGGCTGGATCAAATAATTTTCATTATTATTAAATCTTGGGGAATTTAACTCTACTTGCTCAGCTGCGGCGCGGGCTGGCAATTCAACGAGCAAGGGACGGTTGGGAGTCTCATCGTTAACTCGGGTCTTCGCGGGGCGGGGGGGGGCATCAGGTCTAAGCCACGGTTTCGAAAAGAGAACCGCTTGACTTTTATCCGGATTTACTTCAATCCTCCACTTTCTGAACCATGCGCCAAGAACGTTGACTGCGGTCTGGAGAGTGGAGGCTATCGCATCCTGACTTTTCTCAGAGTAGTAGATGGCTGTGTTGTCTGCGAACAGTGCCAACTGTGCCTTTCTACTTTTTGGGATATAGCTAGGGAATAGCGTGAATATGAGAGGGGACAGCGCGTATGGGATGGGGAGACGAGATCGCCCCTTCGACGCGATAGCGAAAGGTGCGGTTCTACAGAAATTCTCGTAAGATGAGCACGAGACGGTCGGGCACACCGAGTTGGTACGGCTTGTATATTAAGCCGTTTCGCCAGACTTTGTCGAAGGCTTTCGCTATGTCCAAGAATACTGCACCGGTCATCGTACCACGTTGGAAACCAGCGTTTATATGTCCTACGATGCGGTGGACCTGTTGCACACAAGAGTGTTGGGTTCTGAACCCGAACTGCTAGTTAGGTATGAGGCCTTTCGTCTCGGCAAAATCTCTGAGGCGCTTATAAATAAGCCTCTCATAGATTTTACCGAGAGTGAGGGGCTTGTGGCTAAGTAACAATAGCTGCACGGGTCGATTGATCAGGTTAAGCTACGCTTGCCGCGGTTGGTCCGTGGATGGGTGACCATCTTTACATACCAAGACCCCTCCGTGCCTCGGAAAGCACGTTAAGCCGTTGGTCCCGGCTGTCATTTGTGGATCTTTGACAGTCGTTACGGGTCGTCAGAAGCCCGAAAGTCTGACAACCAGTCTTACCAAGGGGTATCGTGTTACCCAGTTACTGGGTTGTGGAGGTCAGATAGGCAGTCGCTCCATGTAAAATACTGGTATTCAGCTGCATCCGGTTAGACTGGAAGCCGACCCCAACATGGTTGGGAAAAGGCTAGGCAGATGATGAGATTTTACCGAGAGTATTCAGTAAACTGATGGGGCGATAGCTCTTGGGCTCGGACTTAGGCTTGCCAAGTTTGGGGATGGCGATGACCGTGGCTTGCTTCCAAGCCTGCGGGAAGATATTATTGCTCAAGGCACCGTTGGAGATGGTGGTCAAGAGTATGATCAGGTGGACGGGCAGCATCTAGAACACCTTGTTGGTTATACCATCAGCGCCGGGGGCCTTGCGGGGTTCCAGACCTTTGATGATCTCGTCAACTTCGTCCGGGGTGACTAGTGGTAATGGATCATCAGGGTCTTCATCGGGCGGGAGAGACGTTCTACGTTTGAATTCGGCGTCCACGTCGGCGCGGTGTGCTTGGTCTACTAGTTGAGAACTGGGCGCGCATTGGGCCTCTAGACTGTCGGCTAGGCATTTGGCCTTGTCGCTGTCGTCGAAAGCAATGGTCCGACGGCACCATGGAGGCGATTCTCGGGATTTGAGTTTCCTCTGAAGCTCCCAGAAACCCAGATGGATGGGCTCGTACTCGCTCAGCATCTTATTCCAGCTTGCGTTACGCAGCTCCGCCATGCGTGTCTTTACAGCTCGCTGTAAATAGCGCATGTGAGCTTTGTTTGCATCGCAGGGAAAGTTGTTGTAGGCACGAACAGCCGCGTTCTTCTCATTTAGCAGTTCACGTACATCGTCCGGCAACTTCCAGTGGTGGTCTTCCACCGCAGGAATTTCGCTTGAACAATTGTTCAGGACTGATTGTGCGTAACCCGTGAATGAGTCGATCGCGGCCGTTGTGTCAGCGAGAGAGTCAAAATGGTCGCGTATAGAGTCTAAGTGGGGGGATGTGTTGGTTTTCAGCGAATCGCTTACTTTTCTCCAGTCCGTTACCACTCTGGTGGGAGGGGGATGGTCAGGATCTGGGAGACACGTGCGAGGGGCCAGATGCATGGCAACCAGGCGATGGTCAGAGATGAGCTCGTTTATTGCTTCTTTGGAATTCAACCGTAAGTAGGTTGATTCTCTTGAGAATGGCAATGTCGAGTACATCGGGTCTCCGAACTACGTCGTAAGGGAAGGGGGTGGGAGTCATCGGGGCGATGACGTCAAAGGTCAGTATGGTGCAGAGGTTGAACAATTGTCTCCCTCTGGTCGATGTCCTGGAACTATTCCACGCGGGATGTTTGGTATTGAGATCGTCCGCTATAATAACGGAGTCACTCATGCCCAACAGGACGGAGAGGTCATCGGCGATGGGTTGAAAGTCCTCTGATTGGGACTGAAGAGGAATATAGGAATATAGGCTGAGACTAGCGTGATAGGTTGCGACCCGTCATGCCTAGTCGACAGACTGAAACTTCCAATCGGGAGAGAGTAGGGGGATCCGTAGGGACTTTTTATAGTAAATGAGTGTTCCGCCCCGATGACAATGCGACCTGTCGTTGCGCACTATGCGATGGTTTACAATTTTCGGGTCACGGTTGCAGGGTTTAAGGAACGACTCTTGAACTAACAATACGTCTAGGTGATGGTCATGGAGGAAAGCAACGATCTCATCACGTTGGCCTAGTAAACCATTAGCGTTGAAAAATCTTAAATTGAGGGATCGGAGTTAAATTCGCGTAATGACTGTGTTACAAATTATGGATCGCGTTTTGGGCTTTTATATCGACTAGAGCCTGCGTAATATCCGGATACGCATGGTAGATGGCATAGATCTGGAGGAGATCTCCGGCCTTAGTGGCCACGTCGACCTCCTGTGCCATTCGCATGGCACGGGCGTGCAGAACGTTAGGTACATGCCGTTTAGGGTATTGAACACGTCGGCGGGGTTTATGGTCTCGGGACCAGCGTTTGGGGTAGCTGCGGCTACGGGGCGCGCGGCGGTGAGCGCCGTAGGGTTCGCGACGGCGGCGGGCACGGGCCTGTAAGGGGATGGGGTAGAGAGCGCAGGCGCGCCGGTACGTGGGTCCACGAGCGGAGGAATGGGAACGACGGTGGGCCTAGCTGACGCCATTACAGGGAACGCCTGCTGATGGTTCAGGTAGTTCCAGGGACTCGGTCTCTGGAGACTGAGTCGATCCGGATGATTCGCGGTCGGGGCTTCCCTTTGTTGGCGGGCGTCTGCACGCTTCGCCAACTTGGGAGAAGAGGATTTTGGTGCCTTCGAGCACCCCCTATAGTTTGCGGGGATTTCACCGCATAGCACGCAGCTCGGAGGCTAGGTGCATAAGGGCCGGGCACAGTCGGCTGTGCCGTGGTGGCGTAAGCACTTTACTCACCTAGGTTTTGCGTGACAATGAGATTGCGCGTACCCGTACAGCTGGCACCTGTGGCATTGCCCGATGATCCCCGACTTGCGGGGCTTCTTAATGCGAATGCCCGACAGGTGACAGACTGTGCGGACTGGAATATCGGGTTGTGGCCCTCAGAGGGAGAGCAGACAATGAGTACCATGTCGTATGGCACTCCACGACGGGCGCGGTGCATCGGTGCACTTGAAGGACCGGGACGTTTTGGGACTCAAGGTCGGCCTTGATGTCCTCTGTCGCGATTTCCTTCGGAATCTTCGTGATGACTACTCTTGTCTGTCGGTGTACCGGTAACGAGTAGGTTTGGAACGACACACCTCTGTACCGGAGAAGTTTGGTGAGGTCCCGGTAGTCTCTCGACGTTGGGACGGTCACCTTGATCCCTTGAAGGGTCGTACGGGCGTTGGTGTACGCGATCCGTGACTCGGCACACCATTTGGACACGTTAGTCCACTTCCCTTTGTCCTAAATGAACACAGGGGCAGGCGCGGGCACCTTTTTTGTCGAATGGCAAACATACTAACTACTTTTATACAATTCCACTAAAGATTAAAAATCGATTTGACCAATCATAATCATAAAAAAGCGCGGCTAAAAGCGTCAGAGCGTTGCGGCAGAGCGAGGCACAATATTGAACATTTTACCTTAATTACCTCGAACCTTTACCGTAACGAGGACCGCGAGACATTATTTGCGATTTTCGCCATCTTTATTACGTTTACATAGGTAACACTATATATAACCGAACTCTATGCAAAAATAACTATAAGTATAAGAAAAATATAAAATCAATAAAACAATATAAAATTTGAGGAGTGGCTTGAGAGGCGGCATGGCGTCTTCACCTTCCGCCTGACACAGGTCCTCACCGGAGACGACTGTTTCGGGAGGTTCCTGTCTCGCATAAGGCGAGAGGAAACGCCCGGGTGTTTCCATTGATCAGAAGATCGCCCTGAGGAGACGGTGGAGCACACGGTAGAGGTCTGCCCGGCTTGGGCGGAGCACCGCCGTGTCCTCATGGAGGCGATCGGCGGCGGTGATCTCTCGCGTCCGGCCCTGGTGCAGGCCCTGGTACGGAGCGAGAGTGCATGGCTAGCAGTCGCATCCTTCTTCAGCGAAGCAGTTATATGTAGCTTTTAGTCAGTAAAAGTCTGACACGCCTTCCCGCTCCACCCAGAGCGGGAGAAGTTATTTGATGAATTCCCACCAAAAAAATAAAAATCCTTTACCGTAACGAGGACCGCGAGACATTATTTTCGCCATCTTTATTACGTTTACATAGGTAAAACTATATATAACCGAACTCTATGTAAAAATAACTATGTAAGAAAAATATAAAATCAATAAAACAATACAAAATTTAACATAAACAAATAAACTACTGCTTACCCCTAGTACTCAAGTACACAACTATACAAATGATTAAACTTTGGTAAACTATTCACTTTGTACTGTCTTATGACTATCTATGTATCACTTTATATACACTATTCTATTATGTAAACTGTTCTATCACTTGTCCACACAAAGAAAAGAAACGAATTTATTTCTCCAATATTTAAGGAAAACCTTTGATTCGAGCTAAGCCACGAAGCTCTGGATAAAATAAAGCTGGAAGTTGGTTGGTAATAATTGTGGAGCTACGCATGGCGGGGCTTGGTTCGAAGAGACATTCCGATGGCGGATAACAATAAAACTAAATCATCGGGAAGTTATCTATCTCCGTAGTCGACGGGCCCGGAAAGCGAACATGTGCACCAAATGTATTACATGGGATAAGATGTTAAATGGTGCAGCCTCAATGACTGCTACTGTTCCTAATTTTGTTTCCTCCTTTTGTTTCAGTGTTTGCTTTGATTCACTAATGAGGATTTATTTGCACGTGTCTCTACTCGATACATTGCCTATGCCTTCTACGAAACTTCTTTAGTTCAGTTATTTTACTTTCGCTTTAACATATCAGTATAGGCAATTACATAGTAGGTAGAAAGAACAATCTTTACAGCTTGATGCAGCTTCTATAAATCACTTTAAAAACAACTATGAAATAAAAGAGATTGTAAAAAGCTAGAAATTAATATTAATGAAAAATCTGTCTAGATTCAATACCAGCGAAAGTTGAAAAGAAATTTTATTAAACCGAAGTTTGAATATCCCCAAACTCGACGGAAAGCCCTTATCTAGATTCTGGTTTCGATTATGTAACAGGCCTTCGGATATTTTATCTGTAGGGCTAATGAGGCTCGAATATGATCGATTGTCTACCTACCTACCTGATCCTTAGGGTGGCAAATTGAGCCGAGCGATAAAAATAATATCAAAAATGTCGTGTGTATGATATTTACACAGGACGACATTTTGCAAATTACCGACCCCATTAACTTTCCATTAGGGATAATTGGGGCTGGATTTGAAGACGTATTTATTTTATTATACCATGTTTTTTTTTTTTCATGGTAACAATTTCAAGTGACTTGGATAGGTAAGTAGATATCTATGTTGACCAAATTAGGGCCGAATTTTAATCAAATTTTATGATGTGACTCCAATACATATTTAAGTCAGGCGCTTAACACGGGTAACTTCATTCATTATGGACCCTAGGTGCTCTGCAACGAACGTCTGTCAAAGCAAACAGGATCCAATACTTAAGGTTAGTAGCCTATCGTTTGTGACAAACAATCACGTTTTACAGCTGAATCATCCCTCATGGTTTGCGTCTCTGTAGAAAAAATGTATGAAAATTGTATAAGATTTTTTCAGATCACTTAAATCGGTAAAATTTTAAAATAAATTTCTAAAAACAGTAAAGGGTACTACTAATTTAAAAAGAAACGGACAATGGACTACAATTAAGCGAAAAAGTTAACTTCCAAATTCTTTATACAAAACTTTCATTCCACGTAACAAAAGAAATCGGATTCTACCGCGGATCCAGCCAGGCAGATATAAATGAGTTGGTCAGCTTTAATTATTGCCGAAATTAATAGTTAGCAGATAACAGCGCTAGTTACGTTTTCTTTCTGTAATAAATAACGTGCGTCGGACGGTTCTCGTCGATAACTTAATTCAATCTGGGCTCCCCTCGTCATCTTGCTCACAATATGCTTCCTCAAAGAATTGTTAGGTGATGAAACGCGACTTTTCCCTTCCACCTACACACAAACATGTCTATTCTGCCGATGAATTATTTCATTGGAATATTTTCATATCGCGTATTTTTCTTTCCTGTTTTTTTCGTTGGTAATTCTTCTGTTGTATTGTTTTCCTAAATGGGTTTACATGCTTACTTGCAATTTTGTAAGTATTAGACGGAAAGTCGTGTAAAGGTTTTGTATTGAGACAGTTATATTATTTTACCGGGCTTGCTTTAGTCAACAAGCCTTAAAACATAGGAACCTTTAAAAAGGGACTTAGTCAAAGTTACGGATGAACAATAAGATCAGTCACGCTTTTCCTTAAATGCAGAAACATTTGCATACAAGAACGAACCAAATAAATTTTAATAAAACTTTTGAACGATTGAAAAAGCCACATGTCAGGGAACAGACAGAAATAAAAGAGCTTGTTCTACTGCCAATATGAAATATGAAGCTAACTGCGTTCAGACTTGGACGCTAGGCAACTCTTACTTATCTTCGAGCTACATTGAACTGCAAAACTTTTAAATGCTAATAACAATTTGTGGTAAGCTTACAATTTTCCTTACCTAGACAGAATTTTGGTAGGAATGCTTATAAATTAAATAGGCACAGCATGCTTGTACTACTTTCTACTATCATCCTACTAATCCTACTATCATCCTACTAATCCTACTATCATCCTACTAATCCTACTAATATTATAAATGTGAAAGTTTCTATGATTGGATGTTTGTTACTCGATCATGCGAAGATGGCCGAATCGATGGAATTTGGCGAAATTGTACGACCGGCGACGCACGCGTTCTAATTACAAAAGAATTGAAATACTAGCGCAGCTACTGGAACGAAAATGTTGCGTAGTGTGAACAGTTACTTACCGTGTAGGTAGTTCAGTTACATTATCTGCCTAATTTACCTAATAATAACATCTAATTTTGGTAGTTTCACGCGAAGATGTGCTTAAAAATGATAGAAGTTTTATTTTTTCTATGCTCATCAGATTTTCACGAATTGTATTAAATTACGTTATTAAAATCCTACTATCCTTATAAATGTGAAAGTTTGAATGTTTGTTACTGGATCACGCGAAGATGCGGATGGAATTTGGCACAGATAGATTATAACCTGGATTAACACATAGGATACTTTTTATCCCGGTAATACGTTCCCGTGGGATAATTTTCGACCCCCACGCTGGCAATGCCGCTGACAAAAACTAGTAAGAAATAAATATTTTCAAAACGGATCAGTCCTGTAACATATGATGCTTTGAAAGGATGGAGGCCCATGTCACAGGCTAGGTTTTATTTTTTAATTTAATTTTGTTGTGCTGACAGTAACGCCGTGGTCATCGTTCAGCCCAGGGTCACAGGGGACGGGACAATAACTGTGACTCGTGTATTTTGATTCCACCTCGTCATCCCGTTAATTACTGATCGTGTGGCACACCAATGTGTTAGAACGTTCAATGAGCTATTGTGTATGGAAACTGACAATTTAATCGAACGAATGTAGGCGTTTGAATTAAATTTCTCTTCATGACATTTTCGCTGTAATCGGTAACGTTAATTGCTTAAGCTTTTCGCAAAATCTGCTTTGAGCATGAATTTTAAAATAAATTTCTAAAACCTTTCTTTATTTCTACAACAAGCAAATTACCTAAAATTAATTCACAAAATCCTGTAAAATACAAAATGAACTATTATCTCATTTGTTTAAAACCTACACCTCAACTTTGTCATTTACTAAATCTTTGGATCCATTAAAACGGGGAACGTACTTGAAACAAAATAATTCACCGGAGAATGGGAGTGCGGGATTTTCTGAAATCAAATGGCCGTGTCGACGAAGCCTTCGCGTTTCTTATTCAATTTGAAGCGAAGACGGCGTGGCTCGGGGGCAACTACTAGGCCGAAACAAGTCTGGGTGTAATCCCTCAAATCCAAATTAGATTTTCTTTCACTGCCTCTCACTATTGACAGGTTTCCGGCATCGGGCGTTGTGCTCCGTGTCTCGACGCTCGGCTTAACTTTTATCCTTACCATACCTCCGTAAGACTGCGACTTGCGACTAATTGGAAAAAAGTATACGACATTCTACAAATTAAGTTGATAGTGTCGGATTGGCTGCATTGTCGGCGTTGTTTGCAAACTGATTGGGGTTTTGAAACCATTATTGATTGTTGATTATACAGCGCATGCATTCGACCGTGATTATTTTAATAAAATTAAGAAAAAATGCTTTACCAATTACTTACTTCATTGTTAACGCTACGTTGCATATTTCAGTCTCAGTACTAACGAGAGGAGAACCCGCCTAATTAATAAGATAAAATGAACAATTAATTAACTAAATAAATAAGTCTGTAACATAATAAATTTAAACATTAAACCCGAAACATGACTAACAAGCAAAAATACTAGCACAAAATTAAATTCATACGTGTATATAATTGGCTATAAATTTTCATTGAACAAATTTTAAGGGGTACACGAAAATGAAAAGGCGTCGTTACAAGAAGAAACAATAAAATAAAACGCAATGGTAATGAATAGGCTGTACTAATATTGGGCCAGATTTAACAGGGTGTAAGTCGATAGCGGGACAGGCGATGTGGCGTGCCGCGGGCCCGTGAGCCGGCACGCACCGATATAGACATCACTTACAAAGCCCTACACTTGTTCTATATAAATATTTGATACAATTAATACGCACGCGTAAGCCTAATTGCTCGTTATAAGCCGCTTGTTTTGTATGTAGTGCTGTGTCTTTACGAAGGTTTATTTCTTGCAAGAATATTGTGCAGGTAGTGTGTGATTGATCCACCAACCTGCACTGGGGTCGCGTGGTAGATCATGGCCATTCTCTCACAGAGAGGAGGCCTGTTTCCCAGCAGTGGGAACATTATGGGCTCATTATACTATGCTTATACTATGTATGTGAGTGTGATTGCATTGTAGTAAGCAAGATGACCCGTGTAGCCGAGCTGAAAACAGGAAACTTTGTATACTAACTTCCGAATTACTCGTAAAACACAAGCAAAGCACTTGTATCATCGCGAATATCATCATGAATCTCCAGCCTACGTTCTTATTTAAAAAGCAAATACAATAAAGAGCGTATCTAAACAAATCCCGTAAAACGGTACGTAAATATTCGTATTTTCGCAAAGTTAATACATGTTTCAGTTCGGAAAACAATTTTCGTAAATAAATTCTCCTTTTTACGATCCGATATAACGAGTTCATTCTCCTAAAGTAAGGGTCGCCTGACATGCATCCCTCAAAGAATTAAATTGAATATGAGAGGAAATTACACGGGTTCATATCAACGCCGTCTCTTGTTCCAATCGAATTTCCCTCTGAAAACAATGCCGAAACGGAAATTAAACCGATGTATGAAAATAACTGAAATCTTCAAATGGACGCAGATTTATGTTTTTAGGTTTTGAATTTGTATGGATTTAATCAGTTTTGGAATTGTTATTCGATGAATAATGAACGATAATCGTTCAGTGAGCCGTTTATCTGAAAAACGTACCAATATTAATTTGGTGAAAGCCGTTAGCGAGATATTTATCAAATAACTATGTGTCTGACAGCAGTAATAATTTAATACCTAATACTTACTTTACATTATGTATATTCATTTTAATAATAAAATGCATGGGAGGAATAAATGAATATTTTGCGCGAGTAAGTTTCAGTATGTTTGCAGAAGATCGGGTGTTGTTCGAGAGCTAAGTGATTGTAAGTGGAGGCGAGTTCTGGCGCCTCGCCGGAAGTCGTTCCCACGTGACGGACGCCGGAAGTGACGGCGCGCGCCGGATCGCGTTCCTTCGTTATGTCGCCTTAGCATCACTCTCTAGAGCCTTTTATCCGAGCCCGTATTCAATAGATGCCATACTTGTGTCTGGGAAACAGAGGTAAATTGAGGTATTACATTTGTATTTGATGTGTGTTCCTGAAGATTACGGTGTGTTTGACATAGAAAATATTCTGAAGCAAGAATCTGGTGAAGTAATAACGTGGTGGCAATATTGTTGTCTTCTCGTTAGCCTGGTACAATACTTGATAAGAAATACAATTAAATCCAATTTCTTATTCTAAATGCATGCGTATTTTCATCTAGTGAATGAAGCAATTTCTTAGATAGTCATTCAATTACACTAAGATGTAGATACATCAGGGATTTCATAAAATATGTGACTGTCAGTGTTGCAAAAATATGCTATTTTTCACGGATAATATAGTTTTTTTCATAAACATTATTATTCAGGACGTTGAGACAACGCATCGCGCGTTGTTTCAACGTATTTACATACAAGAAAACAATGCCTGGCATTATTTTATTTATGTAGCGTGTAGTTTTCACAGAGCACTCCCAATTATTTACGAAGCAGGTATATCGTCTCAGAAAACAGGTCAAGAAGAAAATTTTCTTTAAAAACTACATTGCCTGCAAAAAAAGTGACGAAATTAAGTAGTTGGCACTGACAAAATGTTGAGTAATACGGGTTAAAGTGCGTCGTTGTTTTTGTAATGCCTTTTCTTATGACTGGCCCTAACGATTATTCGTCCCATTGTGAGCGGCAGGACGTTGCCAAGACCCCGCGGAGAAAGAGCTGAACTTACAAAACTTTCCGACTTGTTCAAATAGCCAGCTTTTGTTCGAGAGAGACTTATTGTTCGGGACAGATTGCTGGGGATCAGCACTGTGAGACATATTCGGTTTTTTCGTAGTAACAACATTGACTGTTTATTTTGTTTGATTTTGTTGTGGTTTTCAGGGATTGTGTATAAATTTTGTAAAATATTTTGTGGGTTTTACAGGATAAAGAGCTATTTTATACATATTTCTAGCAAATTGGATAAACATGGTCACAAAATAGGTACCTACGTAGAACATTATTTCTATTGTTTATACAGGGTGTAACAGAAACCCTATGGCTACCCTTAAGCACTAAAGGTAACAGCTAGTATAGAATCACTATACATAGTTTCAACTCAAAATAAAATACTCTAAGAATTGATACCAAATTTTTGGTTTCTTATGTTTCTTAAATTCAAATCATAACAAACGTGTCACTGCACTACGTAGGTCAATAACTTTCCACGTTACTTGCCAATATCACGATGATAAATCTTTTCCAAGTGATGTTTTTATTAAAATTTTGCCGTGCCCTTTGTATGTGTATACCCTCTCCGTTACACGTTGTTTAACAACTTTAATCTATGCAGTTATTTAATAAAAACAATGAGTCTATTGTCTACTTATTTTATAAAGCAGAGCTACTATTAAAAAAGACTTTAATTCAGACGGTTGTAAACCACAGCAAAATATTACGTTCTATTTATATTTTTTCCTACATTCGAACACAGCGCACTGTGCGACGCGGTCGCCGGCGTCTCGCCGTCGCCGTCACGGGCCGGTTACCGGCAAACCGACCCGGAGCACCCCAAAGCTAAATCTTTACACACTTTACAATACGGCTGCCCTTTTATTGGCCCCGTGTTTATAGCCTCGTAATTAATTAATGAACTTTCAAAATTATCATTGTTCAGTAGTTCATTTTACGGAGGGAAAATGCAATCAGGATTATGTCAGAAATGGGAAACATAAAACTGCGGTCTCCAGCCGCCATTAAATATGACGTTACCGCTGCCTACACTGTAATTATCTCAAAGAAATCATTATTATTTAAACAGAATATGATCATAACATTAAGTATATTTTCATTTTAAGTACAACTAAGTTGGTTCATATATTTTTGAAACATAATATTGTTTTCTATTTTACCATAACAGCCACAATGATAAATAGATCGCTTTATGTTACCTCGTATGTCAGTTTATTACAAAATGAAATAAGTCCCCGTCAGCTCTTCCTATCGGTATCAGAGAAATTTACATTTTAACAGCGGGCCCACAGTCACAATGGTGTACGCGATGCGCTCAACGATATTTATTTTTGCTTATAAAGGAAAGCGTATTATCCCATATAACTCTGAAACGTGTAGCAATATATTCAGTAATAACGAAATAATATGTTTTGCGAGATAGAATTCATATTTCATAAGCACTCATACGCATAACATATTACACAGAGAGTGGTGCTTTTTCTTTTATTCCATAGTGAAGATAAAGGGTAGCAGCCGATACGAGGGAGCTAACTGACTCCGCGTCAGCCTCCTTCAGATTCATTCCCTAACATTTACGTCACATAATATTTCACGGCGGGAGCGACAAAATTTTATATGCATGAAGACAACCGGATTTTATTCGGACATATGGAGGCAGTTTATTTTATTCCAACGAAGCCATATGCACTTACATGCCTATAAATATGTTACTGTAATATGCCAATGTTGTAGCGATATCGTTTTATCACACAGACATTACGCTCCCTACGGAAAGAACTTAATAAGTTATCTATCTAGTTCGCGAGACTGTCACGTTTTACTTTATAATTTTATCTGTTGGAACACATTTAATATTTGATAGTAGCGTCAAGTTTCGAGACGCCATCAGGACAACAGTAAAGTGAGCGTATTAAACGATATTACTAATTCAATAGTTGGTTCCAACGTCTGTAAGTGTTATAGCGCCTATAAAAAGCTCATTTGGGCGCCGGTTTAATGATCACATCTCCAACACGATGTGTACCGCAACACGGAGCTGTTGCTGCTGCATTATTAAGAACCTCAAATTAAATATCATATTTTACCTTAATGCCGTAATTCGGTGCACGCCTCTTATAACAAAAACATTCTTCTAAATCCGGCGAGATTGTATTAACATAACCGCTTTGTTAAATGGAGTCAAGATAATTTGTGGACGAAGTTCGGCCTGTAATACCTCGCAAATTGCCGGATAAGACTGTGTGAGACAACTGTTAGTTTTAATTAAACTGCTGGTTGCGCTCGCGGGGAGTCCTCGGAATGAGAAAATTATTCTAATCTTATAAGCCTGTCGGTGGCCCAGAGCTCGGCTTGGAATTAATATCATGTGGGTCGGCCCGCTGACGTGCCCCGCGCCTAACACATTCGCAACACCGTCCTAATGGCGCGAGGTGCGCGATCCGAACATGAAAACCTACGACGAACGTATCTCTTAAGGCGATTTGTGGAGAACGTCTGTTCAATTTAATGAAAAGTATAAAGCCCCGACGAAATCACCGGAATGAGATAATCTGCGGTATCAATTTGAGGGGAAACGTGGTACGGTGTCTTGGGAGACGTATTTCATTAGACGTCGTGGCCGGTCGCGGCGAGCACCTGTGCTTCCAGCAGCCGGCGACTCCCTGCTCGCTGGTCACGCTAAACTTTTGAAATAAAATTAATCCAAACTTTTAATTCCATGTCTGGAAGTAACGGTAAAAATTATTAGTAATAAAAATTTTTTTTATGTCAAAATGCATTCCTAGCTGCACTAATAGTAGATAAGTACCTCGACGGTGATTGTCTTCCGACCACGCTATCCAGAATTATTGCTAGCGTAGTTTAGTGAGTCGGACCGCTTGTCAAACTTTGGTAATTTAACTTCAAAACAGGTTCCTGTCGGTGCACCAGGACCGAGCATTTGTTCCACTGCGTTTGGGACGTAGCATGCTCTATGACAACAACATCAAAGACACTTCGATTGAAAATATTGAGTACAGTTTGAGCGCTTTCGCTTCAAATAAGTTTAATGTAGCACTTGACCATAATAAAAGAGCTGTAAAGTTCGTATCATTACGTTAGTTTATAGACGTTGCTGGTGTAGCAGATGTTAAAACAAAATTAAAAGAACACACATTGGCATTGGAGAGCCACACAGCGTAAAATGTGTTGAGTTTGAACATAATATATATGTAGGTAGTAGATACCTAACAGTACTTGTTAAACTTTGTCCCGACGGTATCCACAAGTCTAGTGGATTTATCTCTCACAAGTGCTGTAATAATCTTTATCCAGCGACTGACCCTTACTGCTTTAGGTACAGGTTTTATGAATCTATTTCAAAACTTATCCACATCCTTTCTATATAGGTCAGGTTAACAGAAACATTTGCAGCTTTTATTTTTGAAATATATCTTCTTAAAGCCAAGTAATTTATATTTTACTGTCATGTAAAGAAGATTTATTTTATACGTGTTACGATAAAATAGAAAATAATTTCCACAGTTGTAATAGACCTAATAAACAAAAACACTAAAACACTAAGTTCTAATTTAAATTCCCTTTGTTACCAACAAAGCGAGTAGATTTGTGACTGCACAGAAATACACAGTAACATATAACAATTTTACTATATTAGGTATGCGCATGAGAACGTCTGGAAGCCGGCCCGAATAACGCTGGAAAAAGGATTTACGAAAGTATATGAATAAGAATGATGTGGTTTTTTTTTGGTGGTAAATCATCAAATAACTTTTCT
The DNA here is from genome assembly GCA_949091785.1 of Polymixis lichenea. Taxonomy (NCBI): domain Eukaryota; kingdom Metazoa; phylum Arthropoda; class Insecta; order Lepidoptera; family Noctuidae; genus Polymixis; species Polymixis lichenea. The sequence goes on along the minus strand of OX420939.1, from coordinate 12,143,822 downwards.
CGCTCTGGGTGGAGCAGGAGGGCGTGTCAAACTTTTACTGACTAAAGCCCACCCGTGTTCCTTCAGTTGCCTGTGTGCCAGAGGCCACGGTATTTCTTTCGAACAACCCGCACCCCTGGCAGGCATCGGCCTTTCCAGGCTCCATCAGTTGGTGCTGACATCTCTTTGAGGCGCGCGTGGAACACAACGCACCGTCGACCCTGGCTTGGTCCTTACCGGACAGCGACCTACCCATCACTCACTGTCCACTAGCCCGCGCCTACGGTGGCCGGGAATCAGCCTGGGATTCCCGACGCCCAGGGCGTCTCCTGCGGAAGCTACGGCCGTGAGGGCGCATGTACTGCCTCTCTCTCACGGGCGCCGCCTCCCTCTTTGCGAGCATCACTGCTTCGCTGAAGGAAGCGATGGCTACCCATGCACTCTCGCTCCGGACCATGGCCTGGACCAGGGCCGGACGCGAGAGATCGCCGCCGCCGATCGCCTCCACGAGGACACAGCGGTGCTCTGCCCAAGCCGGGCAGACCTCTACCGTATATTCCACCGTGTCCTCAGGGCGATCTTCGCAATGGAAACAACCGGGCGTTTCCTCCCGCCTTATCCGAAACAGGAACCTCCCGAAACAACCGTGTCCGGTGAGGACCTGCGTCAGGCGGAAGGTGAGGATGCCGTGCCGCCTCTCAAGCCACTCCTCAAAGAGAGGTCTTACCGCCGCAATCGTGGCGTGCCCAGCACTGGGTTGCGACAATCGCACTCTCCACGTCGCCATGACATCCCACCGGAGCTCTGTCGGCTGTGCCGCGCTTTTCCGCGGCAGCGGAGATTCGCCCTTTCGTTTGGCCTCCTCGCGCCACTCCCAAGTGTAGAATTATGTGGTAACGTCACAAAAACCCAAAAAAAAGTTAACAGAGAGAACTTAAAGACTGTATGTGATCGTGGACACGAAGATGTGCACAATATTGTGCACTCGTTTATCACACTTTCTCTTCAACACTCACGTCAATTGGTCTCGTTGCGCACACGCGGCTAGCTTGCTACGCATGCGGCTACGAGTTTGTTACGCAAACCCAACGATTTTGCGTCGCTTTCGCGGCGAGCTTACTTCAGACGTGTGGCGAGCATGCAACTCAAACAATGAGCTTGCTACGCACACGGTACGAGACTGCTACGAACGGATAATGAAGGCGTTGTCTGAACGTTTTGCAGTTTTAAGTAATAATAGCCGTACGGGTCAATCGAACAGGTTAAGAGTGGATCACCAATATGCTCAAACTGAGAGCTGTACAAGTCACAGTGAACGTCACTACGTCGCACCATGTAAAATACTGGCATTCAGCTGCATTCGGTTAGACTAGAAGCCGAACCCCAACATAGTTTGGAAAAGGTCTAGAGGCAGATGATGACGCTCGCAAATGTTCAGTTTTACTTGGCTCATAACGTTGCACTATTTGGTGTATTTTTATTTATTTATAGCGTACTATGTTATTTTAAATACTATAAAGAATACTGGAGTTTTCATAAAACACAGTCATATAATTAATTAATTTACAGTTAGGTAAAACGTAAATTCTTTCAATGATTGGATAGCTAATCATTCGATCCGTAGAAAAATCGACACGGAACTAAATGTTTACTTGAACAAAACTATTGTTTATTGTACAAGATACACCCAAACTGGAGCCTTTTTGTTCGTCTGCCCTGTGACGGAGTTCGGTAAAGTTTTTCAAGTTTGTACGGCAAGGGCTTTTGTTGTGACGGTTCGGGTGCGGAGAGCAAAAGCGGCGACATGGACGAACCTTTTGTCATAACCCACAGACTGTGAATTGATAATGGTTGTATAGTATTTGTTGTGTTTTCTGCTGTTGACCCCGGTGTGTGCACACATTGTGTTGCGGGATACACAGGTAGATAATAGGAGCCTAGTTAATTTAATTACATTTTGCTGTGTTGTCAAAAATACATGGATTGTTTTTCCTCTTTTATAAATTATGCTATTTTGTATTTTTTAATATTAATATACTTATGGTTTTTTATATTATAATAAAGCCTTAAAATAATGAAGCTACCTAGTCCTGTAACTAACTGTGGTTCTATAATCAGGAAAATGGGCTGAAATATAACTTATAAATGCCCAAGTAGCACAAAATAGCTTTATTATGAATGGATTACTGAATTAGCATATTCTTAAAGCTTTATAAGAAGTCTAAAATTGGGCATTATAAACCGCTATACAGCTCTTGTAATGCTAATTTGGGCCCCAAATTATACAGACTTAAGTATTAGAATGGCATTTTAGCAGCATTATATTGGTTGTCTACCGGAATGATAAACGCATTATAATGGGCCGTGAAAACAGGTTAAAGCAGTGCGCATATCTTAAATGCGGCTCTTATACATCTGGTACTATTACAAAGGCAAAATAAACACATTTTCAAATGTATTTTGAATTTCTGTTAGTGTTAATAAAATCTTGTGTAAAAAAGAATATGGTCTCTGATACTTTCAACAAAAAAATCTAAGTGCTACGGGGAAGTAATAAACTCTTGTTTTTTGTTCTGTATGAGTGAATTAAGGTTGCGAGTATCAGTTTACTGTGAAATTATGTATTTATTTGCATCAAATATTTCATGCGCCTTCGAATTAAAGAGCTATATTTTTTACAAAAATACTATACAAAGATATGGAGTATTAAAATAAATTACGCTCTTACGAAGAAATCTTTAGTTTTAGTCATTATGATACCTGTCTTATACCGGCCGGTCAATACCATAGAATTAAGTCCTTTTTAAAGCATTATTTAGCATAAAATTAAATTTTAAATATTATCGAAATAGAATGCAAGATGGCGTAAGCATAATTAAAAAACTTTAGGCATTTGCTACATTCCTTGTGAATGTGAATGTGAATTTTGGCTTGGTAAAAGCACTAAAAAGGATTTTAAAATATGTTCAGGCTGAAGCAGAGTTTGATTAAAGCAGCGTTTAAGAGTTTTTAATGTTCATTATGATTAAAAAGACAAAAGTACACGAGCTGTAAAAAGCTGGTTATTGGCTGGATTTGATTCCGGTATACGACTTATTGCTTGTTAAAATTATTCTCAGCATACGTTTCTACAGATAAAGGCTATACAATATTACGATGAAATGCTTTTTAACAGCTGGCATTAAAACAGCACCAATGTACCTACACCGTTAAACAGTTGTGACCCATGCGAAAGGTCGTTATAAAACATGGAGCAGTTTTAAAGAATTTTAAAATGCTTTTTAATAGCCTAAGCCGTAATTAATGCTTACATACGGCTTACACTTTTGTATAATGCTTCCAGCTGTATTAGAAGCTGTACACAAGCATAAATTATATCTAAAATAAAACCTTTAGCTGCACAAAAGATTGAAAAAGAGTAATAAATAGCTTTAGTAACTACAAAGTTAATAAAATGCTGCTATACAGAAGCACGACTTTGCTAAAACCCTTCAAATTCTCTAATGAAGTTGGAAGAAAATTTCTGGTCACCATATTTTCCAAAAGATCGATTCTGTGTTACTTGGATGATGCTTCTATTTATTTAATAAAATATCTCATGGTTTTTCATATAATAAAGCCTTAAAATAGTGGAGTTACCTAGTCCTGTAACTACTATGGTTCTGTAATCAGGAAAACTGGCTGAAAAATGTATAAATAATGCTTTTATTTCGGTGTTTATTTTATTTTATTAAAAACACTTACGGTTTTTTATACAATCAATCCTTAAAATAATGGAGCTACCAAATCCTGTAACTAACTGTGGTTTTGTAATCAAGAAAACTGGCTGAAAAAAAAAACTTACATGATGCTTTTATTTGGGTGTTTATTCTTTTTAAATACAAATACTTTTGGTTTTTATACAATCAATCCTTAAAATAATGGAGCTACCAAATCCTGTAACTAACTGTGGTTTTGTAATCAGGAAAACTGGCTGCAATACCAGATTTGCATAATAAAGTGTTCCAATATCGTTTCGCGAGCCGCGCCATCAATCCTAGTACAGACGCCGCAGTTACCTGTCGCTTTTAAATCATATGAAACAATTTGTACAAACAAAGACGCGGTCGCATAAATTTGTTTTACGCAGCTCTGGTACGTTCGCCGAGCGACTAATTAGAACATAAATCTGTCTTAACACAAACCCGTACTTTTTACGACGGAATTCCGTGTCCGTATGAAACTCTAGTGGTACGCTGCCGGTAATGTTTTCACACGTCTACCTCTCACATTTTTATTCTGAACTTAACAAAATTGTACGACGCACCCGTTCTAATTACAAAAGAATTTAAATACTAGAGCAGCTACTGGAACGAAAATGTCGCGTAGTGTGAACAGTTACTTACCGTGAAGGTAGTTTAGTTACAGTGTTGCTGATTGCAACATATTTCAAAATACATTTTCTCGTTATTTTGTGTTATTAATTATAGAGCTGTTTTCAATTAAAACAAAACAGTTATTACGTTATGAACAACACATAGCATTGGTTGAATATGATATACAAGATTTTGACGTAAACAAATTAATTAATTTAATCTTAATTTCCTCAAAGATACCTGTGGTGTTTCACTACGGCAGAACTCGCGGTGAACTATGATTACAGCGTACTCGATCTGTCACTTGCCAAGTGTCAATTCATAGCGTCTGAAAAATTTACCGCTAACGACGGTTTTTTTTAACACTCGTTGTTTTTCTTAGAAAATTAGTAGTTTCAGGTAAAACTTTACAGAAAGTGAAATATAGTTTTACGCTGATCGTTAGTCAGTGAAATGCCGAAATCCGAGATCAAAACCTCACATATTAGTGTTAATAATAAGAGCTCATTTTGTTTGTAAGTTTTCATGCGGAGATGCACTTAAAAATGTTGGATTTTTTTTTCTCAAATGTTATTAAATGTCATTATTAAAATAATAAATAATAAACTTAACGTAAACTAGTACTCCTACTAACTACTAAACTTAAGTTTTTGAATTGACTTTGTAAATAAATTATGATCGTCTGGCTTACATGCAAGAGGTTATTTTTAGGTTCTCCCGTTCATTTTCTAGACGTATCTCCGAAGTTTCCGGCAACGTGAGAAAAAATAATTTCTGAAATTCTTCGGGTAGATTCGGATTTTATTATTTAACTTCCCTATAATACACAAGTTTTCGATGGAATTTATATTTTCAGAGAGAAAGTGGAGTGATACGCTTTTTTTTCATCAAGCTAAAACGTTGTAAGTGGTAAGTATATTTGTCAATAGGTAAGCCGAACATTTTAATACGATGTACGTTTTATATTCAAGGCACATGTACACGAGCGTGCGTTATTGCAGCGGGGTGGGATTTATGACGGTGCTCATTTTAAAAATAAAGCTATTCCTTCTAAAATATTGTCATATCTGCTTTAAATTTTTCACTTTATACGCCCCGTAGGCCACATTACAAAATGTCGCCCGGGTAATATGAGTGAACGCGTGAATTTTTGATTTTAATTTTATTGTCGCTTCCATTTCTGAATTCTACAGCCCGATGCTTTAAATACATATTTTATTTTATGGCTGTCCAATTTGCATTCCTTTATTTCATGGTCCTATATTTTCTAGAATAGAGTAGATATTTAGTCAGCATCATTTGGTGATATTCAAAACTGTTATTTTATAACCTATCGCTTTGACCCTCCACTTTAATCGTAATTTTTTTATTGAGACTCAAGTTATGCAATTATTTATAAAACTAGCTTTTGCCAGCGACTTCGCCCGCATGGAAGTCGAATCTTACCACACGGGAACGTACTACCGAGATAAAAAGTATCCTATGTGTTATTCCGCTGCTGATGAAGCTGCTGACCGAAAACGCGTTGACGCTTTTGAGATGTGGTGCTGGAGAAAGATGCTGCATATCCCCTGGACAACATATCGGACAAACGTCTCCATACTGCGGGAGCTCAAAATCTCGTCACGGCTGTCATCCGAGTGCCTGCGCAGAGTCTTGGAATACTTCGGTCACATTGCGAGGAAAGACGATGGCAACCTAGAAAAGCTAATCATGGCCGGTTAGGTGGATGGGAAAAGCCTCGTGGATGCAGCCCAATGTAATAGTCTGACCAGATCCGCATCGCCCTTGACTCCACAGTCCACCGAGAAAGATCATCCGAGAGAAGGTGATACTGAAGGGAGGTCACGAGCATTGAGGAATACGACGCAAGGTGGAAGGTGTTAAGACAGGTTTTAAACTATCTATGTGCCAAATGTCATCCCCATCCGTTCAGCCGTTTTAGCGTGATTGAGTAACAAACATCCAAACATCCAAACTTTCACATTTATAATATTTGTAGGATACATAACATCACTCCTTGACGCTCCTAAGACTGGCGAAATGAGGGTGTACCAACACATTTCGCCCATGTAATAGGGGGCGAGCCTATTGCCATCAGCCTGGCACAAATCCGGGCACCAGGATGCTATTGAGAAATTCCAGATAGAAAAACCCAATAACACTTTGCCCGACCTGGGAATCGAACCCAGGACCTCAGCAGTAGCGCTTACGCCCACTAAACCAACGAGGCAGTCTGAATTTGGTAGGTATTTAATTTTCTGATAACAATGAAAATCTCGATCATGTCATCACTTTACAAAATATCTATGAACAACACAAAGTTCAATTAAAAATAAGTAGCTTAGTAAACATAGCCTCAGTTTTTAATCTAAAAAGAACGCCCATGGGCTACTAATCTTTTTAAATTAGATACGAATTTTCGTTTACTTTCGAACTGAGATTCTTTTCTGATAGCTACTTAAACAAATTATACGCGTACATCATATTTATGTTGCAATATGGAGCGAGTTGAGATATCTACATATTTATTATTCACAGGTGTTGTTTATTGCACAGACAGCAATGTAATTGAATAACCACAGTGTGTTTGTAAGCTCAGTAGTTGATTAACTCTTAATGGGTAGGTATAATATTAATAAGAGCGGGCAGTAATTAACGCTAGATAGGTAATAACCGGCTGCTAGTTATTATTATTACAAGAAACATAAAAGGGGAGCACGTTCTGTCGTAAAATATCTAATGTTTTAATTCCTGTTTACTTATTTTGTTTATTACACTCTCTCCATAAAGGCTGTGCAGGTGGAAGTATTCTCACGAAGCAATTAACGTCCAAGTTGAAGGGTTGCTCTTGAACCTCAAAAAGGAAGCAAAGAAAAACAGTAATATGGTCTTAGCCATTATTTTGTTGTTTCCTAATGTTTTTTCGCTCAAGGTATGAAAATAAACGTGTAACCTCATTACGACTTGCTCGTAACTTTGGCTCTGTTTTTCACCTAAATATTTTCGTTATTTCTTCTTGTGAGTTTTTTAACGGTAGTGTGCGCCAGCCGAATTAATGCCGCGTGTCATGAATTTCTGTAGGAGGTCATAGAGCGACCGCGAAGTTAGCGCATGCAGTTGTGGGAGTGGGCCATAACTTTACACGCAACATTAAGTAGGGACGCAGTCGCGACACGAGCTCTAATGGGAACTAGGCATTGTTCCACTGGATAAGACTGCTCTTTTTAATCTGTGTCTGTGTGCGTACCTACATTCCTTTTTCAAATGGATGGTTTGTTACATTCTCTTTGAAAAAAGTTTTGCAGATAAATTATTTTGTTTTACTTTAAGGTTTCTTATCCTCATGATTGGTTCATAGTTCAGACGCATTCTTAATAAAGATAACAGGTACATGGCCTCACGACTAGTTGCCTGTTATTGACTTTAGTGTGCTTAGCTTCAGAACTCTCAGCACAGTAGGTTCTTTCAATATTATCATTTAACTTAATTACTCTATTGATTGATTTACTTAAGTTTTCTGATAAGCTACAAAGCTAAATACGAAGAAACTTCCGTTTGAAAATCACCCAGGGCAACCCAAAAAAATGACGGCTGTAACTTGTAAACACACTCTTAAACCAATCAGAGAGAGAGGTCATTATTACATGTCGATATTTCTTCTTATCACTCATCCACACCTTGACTTTAGTCTAGATTCTAACAGTTAAATAGTATATTAGCACTTTGTTTATCAATTTATTGAACGAGGCCAGAGATCGGAGAATATACAACGATCTTTCTAATTCCGTTGTTGGAGTTTACTATTTTTTTTTTGTTTCTCTTTTGGTTTACTTATTTTACTACTACCTATATGTCACAACATTTATTTTAGCCGAAAAAGTATTATATTTACGACAGCATTGTTTAACATAGTCATTACCTACCTCCGTATGAATAACATAGACGTTTGTAACATAAGGATTATTGTGAAGACGAACATTTTATAAACCTACTTTCGTAGACTTGGAACATAAAGTTTCTCATGAAAATTATTTGAGACATACGATTTTACACATTAACTCGTATAATTCATGTCTAAGTTCGTTACAGGTACAGGAGCGATCGTCTTTACTGGTAATGCTGCCTTAATTTATTCACAGGCAGAACACGATCCGACCTTAACAAGATACATTAAGAAAATTAACGTTTGACTCAGTTCTCTCTTTTGACACGGAATTCCTTGATTGGCCTGCTTACGTTACAGAAATTTGATTATCGTGTGTGCTATAAAAATAGAAGAAATTAATTCTGTTTGTACAGTTCTGTTTTGGGGAGGTCTCTAAAATGTTTAGTAAGTAAATTGCACCTCAGTGCTACTAAACCAAACTACTAGAAATCCTTGACGTAACTTTACATGTGCTTAAACTTATTGCTGCGGGATTATTAAATTTTGTATAGCAAAAATATCAAAGTAGAATTAAATGTCATAGAAGAAAATAATCGTACTTTTAAATATTCTCCTAATGAAAACCTAATTATCAAGTCGATACTATCGTTAAACAAAATAACGTGTATCGAGTCTTAATTTGATTTCAAGAGGCTCACAGGTATTAAAGGTAATTTGAAAATAGGCGATACGTTAAGATTAGTGAGTGTAACGAAACAGAGTCCCGGCGGGCTATCGTTTAAACTAAGTGGCTATAATTCGCAGGAGTTTGCCCTGTGCCGCCACCCGCCGGCCGTGGGGAATAGCGCTCTAGCGCTCTGAATTATTTCTTACACATAAAGGTACATAACAGTAATCCCTCACCTTATTCAAATTTTTTGTAACATCTGTTTTGCCACGGGACTGTCTGCATATTGTATGTATTAAACGTCTACAGTGCTCCTCAAAGCTTAGAACGTAAGAAACGTTTGTACGTAATAATTTACTTCGCCTTACACTTAAACAGATATTGATTGTAAAATGTACTAAAACTCGAGAGTCAAATTGAGTATTCTACATACATAGCTACATACATAAAGTCACGCATTTTCTTATCGGGGTAGGTAGAAACTACAGACCGCCAGCTGGTACGATCCTTACATTCTCCTTCTGCCTAGTTAACGTCCATATTTAAATGTTACTTAGTCTGTAGTCCGTTCGCATATTTTGTATTTATCCTAGTTAAACAGGGAATCCTAGCCATACAATACATACACTTTGTAACATATCGCTGTTGGTTGCCTAAATAAAGAAAATAAAATATTATTCTTCCTATGGGTTTAAAATATTTTATCGTTCGTTTTAGGCCGCTGACGTTTTAGGTTACCTCCCTACTTTGATTAGATACTCATTCAATATATTACATCGCAAACCCTGAAAAGGAATCTTAGTAACTTTCAATATTAAAACTGTTTCGAACTAACTTCAGGTTTCGTTGAGCCCTAACATGGCAAGGCATTACACATTCTTCTTTCTCATAAAATATCAAAGGCCAATTATTCATATAAAAAGATTCTTTGCCGAGCGTTTTTCCCGACAAGTGACAAAGTCACGGCCCAGTTCGCTTTTTCGGAAGGCGCCCGTTGTTTGTGTGCTGTTTATGTTTCTTTGCATATTAAATTGACAGGTCTGCAATAAGTTGAGGTAACTGTGTTGCCTTTAAAAATCTCAATAAACAAGTCACCCAGCAGCCTTCCATTTAAAGCCATCAGTGACCGTAAATGCGCTCACCTCTTGTCGAAGCCTGTGTGTACGTTAACACGTTCGATGTATGCGTTTATCGGAAGGCTAGGGGTAAGTCCAGCAGGGGTGGCGAGCAGTCGGCCGGTTTTATTGGCGTTACTAATGAGTTGCTAATTCAATTTCATGGACGCAGGGCCTGTGACGCGTCGGCCGGGGTGCACGCTCCCGCTCAGCCGCTTGGCCGCCGCACTCCCCTGGCTTTAACAAGTCGTACAGCAGCGCTTTGTGTGTTAGTGTTTAAGTGTGCTAGTGTTTTGTTTGAAGAAGAACTCTTTTATTCGGCCGTAGGCCTGACTTTCTGCTAGCATAAAAACATTCAACAAGAAATACGTGCGGAGATACGATTTGAATCTCACCTTTTTCATCTTAAACATATCATGCCTAGTCTAACAAAGATAAAAAGAGGCTTTTGTTAGGTACCATCAATCGCTACCAAGTAGTATTTCAGGCAAGTTCTACCACCATGGGCGGGCGGCTTTTGGGCGGGCGGCACGGACAACTTCCCGGAACACCACGCGAGACGAGATTTGATTGATTTTTGGCGCTGCTTAATTTATGGTAAAAAGGGCCTCGCAAAAGTTAGTCGTTACGATGGTCGCAGTGTCAAAGTCGAAATTGAATGTGGCTGAATATAATCGCGGCGACTTTTAATATTATTGAATAAATATGGCCGAATTCTAATAGCTTCACCTCGCCCTTATTTGAACTTTGATCATTTTCATTTTGAAAATAAATTCGTATTTACTGAAGCTTTCTGGCTGTGACTGTGTGACTTAAGTTATTTGTTGGTAAAGTTGTCTATAGAGCAAATAGAAAATTCAAAACTTTTAACTGAGTTCGCGTAAAATACGTCTTTCAAATGACATTCCCAGACTACATGTCTTGTCAAAACTTAGTCAAATGGCTCCGTACGTCAGCTTCTCGTCCATTTACTTAATGCGGTCAATAAAACCATTGTGTCATTTGGTTTATGACGACCTGCTCGTTCGCTACCCGAAGAAAGTTCGGGAAAATGAAGGAAACTTTTGATTCCCCCGCACCAAATCATTGTGGCGAAAATAAATAACCTTTTTGTCTAATAGGTAATGTTAGGAAAAGCTTTGTGGAGAAACTCTTTTGTTATAACAATAACCATAAAATCGTTTATTTATTTTCTTCGTATTTTCGGAGGGATTGTGTCCCATCCTAGTTGAGGAAGACTAGACGTATATCTATTGAACAATATGCTTTCTTGAATAAAACACCGAACTTTCTTTAGCACCCTTGTAGATCAAATGTCCCCTGAACCCTAGTAGTACGAATGTTCGAGAATGATCGATAGTGTCCGAATAGTAACAACATTATGTTTAGTACTTTCCACTTGCCTGAAAAAAATAAAATCGGCCAGCACTTAACATGTTACCTTTATAAAATCAGCATTTATAAACCAAAATACTTGTGTGGTACGTAACGAGCAGCAATAAAAACAGTAAGAAGTTGTGACATTTGTCCCATTTTGTTTGATTCAGTTATGTCTTGTCGTAAGTGTTTATAACAAATAACAAGTATCGAGTAGTCAATACTACGCAACTGTCAGTTCCGTTCAGCAACAAAGTTGTGCCTGAAAGAAATAACACACTTTAAAGTTAGTGAATTCAATCGCTGGAAGACGGTAACTTCGTACAATTGTTTTCTTTCTCAAAGTGTTGCACTTAGACGAATTTGTAGAGATACTGTGTATCGACTGGCTCCTGCCGCTCTGTTGCAAAAACTACCTCAAATGGATTGCTGTAGTAATTCTTGTACGAAATACTACCTTCGATGGCTTAGAGTTTAGTTTACGAGTATAGTTTGCTAACAATACTTGGCTCTGTTGCTTTAAGGCAAGTTTGGATTACACAAAATACCTACAGTTCGAGACTCAAGACTAGGAATGTTTGGGTGTTGTGGTTTTATGACTCAGAGAACATTGTTTAAGACCCAAGTCTGAATAAAAGACGGGTAGAAATCGGGTAAGTATAGCGACGTATTCAGTTTCACAGCCATTGTTAGCATGCTACTTAAATTCTTTATTTTCCAGAGATTTTAGTTGAAAAATCATGGAAATGTTAACATCCTAGGTCCTAGATAGCACATAATAACTTACGATATGCTGTTATTTATACACCATTTTCCCGCGCTTATTCCAGTTGCGAGTTAGTTCGACGCCTGTCTATCGTTTACAAGCAGCATTTAAGTTAACCATTAGGTACCCTCGGTTCACGTTCGTCGAACAAGTTGCGAGGATGATAAACAACAAGCTACGAGTATATTTTACCTTTAAGTTTCGGTTTCATCTTTGAACTAGTATTGGCAGTTGTAACTACCATTTAGTGAAGGCTTTAGGTTTGTTAAAGGTTCAATTTCCTTAAATCAAATGCATTTTAGATGATAATCATCATAATCAGCCTAGAATGATCCCGCTGCTGGGACACAGGCCAATCTGTGAGAGGGAGTGGGCCATAATCTACCACGCGGGCCCGGTGCGGATTGACGAATGTTGTGTCTCACGATGTTTTCCTTCACCGTTTTGAGAGCATTGGTGATGAAATAATTTACACGTAGTCAAATGCCTTCTTGGGTTCGAACCCACGACCTACAACTCGTCAGTCGCGGCCCTTACCACTAGGCCACCAGTGCTGTCATTTATTGTTTTTAGATGGTAAGACTTTATTCTGTACTTGCTACTCTATAACATGTATCACTACATAGTATAAAACAAAGGCGCTTTCTCTGTCCCTATATCCCTATGTATGCTTAAATCTTTAAAACTACGCAACGGATTTTGATGCGGGTTTTTTTAATAGATAGAGTGATTCAAGGGGAAGGTTTATATGTATAATACACCGACCTTCACGCGGGCGATGCCGCTGGCAAAAGCTAGTAACATATAAATCTCTTCTGAATATTTCCCCCATCTATTTCAATTCTATTCTCATACAAAAGGACAATAAAACCGTTATAGTCACTTATTCCGCACTAGCCGACGTACGAGTGTAATACAAGAATTCGTCGAATGCAAAATAGGAGAGCAAACAATTGTATGCACAGGCACCATGTTTCAGTGCCAAGAAATAATCTCTTACGTGACATTAACATACATCATGTGCAGAACAGCTGCCAAAACTGTCTGCCAGAGGTCTCTCCGCACTACTTACTAACTAAAACAATATTACTTAGCCGAGTTATTCTGGCGCATCGCTGGAGTTCTCGCACCCAAGTCCCAACTGCTGACTTCTGTGCGACAAGACCGCGACCTGAGACGTGCGTCACCTAACCTTTGTAAATAACTTGAAATAGTTAATTGTACTGATTGTTGTAAGGCAAAATTTAGGTTAGTGCTTTCTACTAGGATACACTAAAAGAGGCGATCGTTACAAATGCTACAATGAGCCTTGGTCTGAAAAGGAAATTGTTAACCTAATTGGGCACCAAAGCTACGCTGTGAACATAAAAATATACCAAATTAACGTTCTAGCTATAACAAGAATGAACCATGAAAGTAGGTATACGCGTTACAGCACTTTTACGATACTGAAGTCGCTTAAGAACTTTTAGCCAGCAAAAAGATAGTACCATGAAATCACACTTTAGTTTTACGAACTCTATTCTGCCCAATGCAATAACCAGCCTTACCTAAAATTCATTATGTACTTAGTAGCAGTTTGCATGCAACAGTTCGTTCGCTATTGCATTAAAATGTTGGCATGTGCACGGTCCCTAAGGCAGGCACCAGCGGAGCCAGCGTCATTGACCCATTTATGTAAAGGTATACATTTCGGTGGGATTGTGTGGTATCAACAAGGATTAATCCCGCGCAAATCTCTATTTTAGTGGCGCGATCTATGCTCACCCAAACTGGGCCAATTAGAGCTTACTCGCACTAATCAGAATATCGATGGAGCTATATTTCCTTGGTTGTTGCGTATTCGGCTCTTGTGCTGTGTGTCTCAGTTAAACATAGCGCTTGCATAATTCACGTGTCGCTCGTAATCGTTCTGTGAACGTTGAATACGGAATACGTTGGTTTAAGGAGGATTTTAGATGTTATGATATTGTAATGCTGATTGATAAAGAATTATTATCTCTGTTTTCAGTTTAAATTATATTTATCTCTCGATTTATCTTAACAGAATGTTCGTTACATCTGCTACTACATCTTAAATTCAGTTTTTGAGTACAAGACATTGGGTACCTACTCTTGGATTTTGCTCTGGTAAAATAATGTGATAGATAATGTCGAGAGGTCATGGTTGGGTCCAAAGATGCTTGGGACCTAAAAGAGATGTCTCCGAAAGTAAATTTTTAATACCCGTTTTCACCGAAGTTCTGTAAACACCTCGACACAAATACTTACACCACCGAAAATAAAACCAAGTCGTAAAATTAATGGCTTAGAAAAATTACGGAACACAGCCGTAACAGCGAACTGAAACGTTATCGAATTTATAGAACTTCGCTGAGCAGTCACGAGAACAGAATTTCAAGGAGCAACAAGATTTAGTCTGTATAGAAACTCAACGTAAACAATATAATGGCACATTAACATCAACGCCTTACTTTTGCAATCAAGCTGAGTATTGTAGTTGTATTTCCGTTAACTTACAAGCTTAATAAGCTATCATCTCCACCGCCAAAACAACACAAGTCCGCCATACAAACGGATGAATAGAAAAAGCAAAAAGAAAAATAAGGTAGTACGTTATTTACCAACTAAATAGGCAACGTAATTATCCCCCGAATCCCGGGCCAATTCCAGTGTTTAAGAAAGATAAACGAGAAGGAAAGGAAACTGTTCTAACAAAACTTGTAACTCACCCCAACTGGGGCTGAATTACTTAACTGCTACCTGATGAATGGGGTTATTGGATTTAACTTTAATTTAGATAGTTATCATCCTATTAAGGCTTAATCTTTGCGTTCGTTTTGGCTTATGACGTAAGCTGATTATTAAGCGGTATCTACATTTTGCGCATCGGTGCGAGGGCGATCGGAAATCGTTTGGTTTCGACAATAGCTCAGTGTTTTAGAATGTTGGGATAATTTAAAGGATTAGAGGTTTTGTTTAGTTTAACGAATCATGTGGAACTACTGTTATAAATGGTTAAGTAATTGTATAAGACCAAAGAGTAACTGTCACAAAGTGAGACACGATTCAGTAGGTAAACTGCAAGGTCTGCAGGTCAATTATCAGTCAGCCAATGACTGTGATTGACCGGCCGTGATTAAGTTAACGCAGTCCTCTTCTGGACACCCACATTGGAGGTTTTTCCCCATGAAACGGTATCATGAGCCAAAACGGAATTTTGCGATCATCATCTCTGTCAGCCTATAGGTTCCTCGAATAGGTACCTACTTTTCAGAATACAACACGCGACCAGGTAGGTAGTTGTATGCTGTAGACTGAGAATTTATTTTTCAGAATGCCGAACATAGAGATGTGTAAATACAAGTTAAATAAACCTTCACACCTCTAAAAGATATCAGCACCACCTACCATGTATGGTTTTATACTCACCCTTCTGGGACAGTGCGTGAATACACATCCATTCAATTAACAACAATGATATATGAGGCCGAAGTTTTTAATATTTAATTAAGGATCGCTCTCATGAAATATATTTTTCTGACCGAAGTTGGGAGAGGCTTGTAACTTCATTCCGGGCCGCAATTATATTGCAGTTAATTTTTTGCCGAGTGGCCTGTGTGGCATTCGCGAACATTTCAGCAATTGCAAACATTCGTCATTAGTTAACATTATTCATTCGAATGCCTTGTTTTTCAACGTCTGCCTTTAATGAAATGCCATTGAACTTATTTAAGCAACTATTGTTTGAAGGAACCTTGCGCCATTCAAATGCAAAGTGGACGCTGTCTTAAATTGATTGTCTCTTCAAGAAAATTCGAAGAAAACCGTTTGCCAAACAAAACAAGCCATGCAATTTGACACGTCTAATTTTCTTGTGACCTCGCCGCTTATAAATATTTGTGTCGGCAATATTCATGGTGTCGAGACCTTTATGAAGCGAATAGAAATGCCATTGTAGAACAGGCGCCAGATAGGGACGGAGCCACTCTAAGTTCCAATGTTGCGTACGTGATTACTCTCTAAATATTCCACTTTATTGTGCAATCCTCTCCTTGTCATGTGAAGAAGCGAAGCTAGGAGGAGCCTGAATAATTTAGT
Source organism: Polymixis lichenea (assembly GCA_949091785.1). NCBI lineage: Eukaryota > Metazoa > Arthropoda > Insecta > Lepidoptera > Noctuidae > Polymixis > Polymixis lichenea. The sequence goes on along the minus strand of OX420939.1, from coordinate 12,127,573 downwards.
CGGTCGGCGGCGGATGTACCATTTATCCAAATTGTCGTCTCCAACGTGAACCAGGGGCGAGAGTTAAAAATGAACGAGCTGTCAGTTTCGCGTCGCGCTCACACCGATTTGCTCCAGAAAAAATTGTAACAGCAGAGAAGAGGAGGTACTATTTATGTTTGCCGTTTTCAGAGTCAATTTGTAAGCAATCCTGTTTATGTGCTCGTATAAGATCTCTGTCAGAGGTCCTTAAGTTTAGGAGAATTTCTCGTCATCGGTACTAGTGAATTTAACTGCCGCTCTGTGAAGATACGCAGACCTTATACGACGAACAACTTTAGAGTAAATAAGTAAATATTCATTTAACTTTACTGATTATAACAACCTATATAAAATTAAAAGCTTTGAAATGCAGGGGTACGTGAGCTTTATTAGTTTCTGTGGAAACGAAATGGCTCATAATTATAGCAATATTTGAATTGGCTTTTCCATAAACTACAATCGCATGTTCAGAAACTATTCGAATGCGGCAAAATTATTATTTCGGTGTCTATTTCTACACAAGTTGAAATAGAACGGTGTAAAGTCACAAATTTAATAGTCTCGTAAATGCCAACATGTAAGGTATCCAACAGATGCAATCAAGATTATGTACGTATGTGGTCTAAATTTAATCATGACCGAAAACTTTTGAAAATTCCTAACACCTAGACCTACAATAATTCTGATGTTGTATGTTATGTAGCCAATATAAATATCCCATATCATATAACTACCTACCTACATATTATAGGACCTATATAATTCTTTTGAACGCCTGTAATATAAAAAGGTATAGGTTCAGTACAGAGGATAACACTATTGCACCGACATAAAATTGAAGGAGCAGGTAAATCAAATAATAAAGGAAAATTCCATTACTGTCCCAGGTCAGATAGCCGAAGATTTCTCGCGAAAAAGAATTTCATTTCGTTTGTAAGGAAGTTTAAAAGTAGTAAATAGAAAGTAGATATTCAATCAGAGACGGTATTCGATAGGAATATTGAAACATGATTTCGTTTGCGAAGAATTACATTAAGTAATCATACGAACGAACGACCGAAGTAATTTTAAACGAAAACTGGGTATAATTTGCTATTAAGTTATTTTATGGGAATATCAAACAAGCAGGTCGAAAGAAACAGAAGGTACCTACCTACGCGCTACAGCTACTCCAACGAGTAGCCAAGGGCACCCAATAGAATGAGCGCATTACCTAAGACACCTAAATTAGACTAAACATAACATCACACTGTTTTCCCCGTTTCACCAGTTAACTAGCTAATTGTTACAAGGGAGACGCCAATACTGCCTCGTTGGTCTAGCGGCCGCGGGTGGCGCCTGAGGTCCTGGGTTCGATTTCCAGATCGGCCAAAGTGTTATTGGGTTTCTCTATCCGGAATTTCTCAGTAGCAGCCCGGAGTCTGGATTTGGGCCCGGTTGATGGCAATAGGGTCGCCCCCTATTACATGGCAATTAAACATAACTAGCGAAATGTGGGTGTACTATTAATAGATACACCCCTGCCCAGCCCTTCGGGGATACAAGGCGCGATGTTATGTAAAAACCCCTATAAACTGCAACAATTACAGCAAAAAGGGGTATGTTTTTAACGAAATGTGACGTATTTCTAGTTCCTAACCCTACTATATTTATTACAGTATCCTGCTATACAAGGTAAATTTTTAGTCACCATTTAAATTTTTCATGGTTATAGTACCCGTGCAATTGAACAACTTTCTCCAATAAACGTGGGTCGAAATATGAAAAAAAAATCGGACCTCCCATATAAAATCGATCAGCTGACTATTGATTTGGAGGATGGAAGGTCCGATTTTTTTTTTACATTTCGACCCATGTTCCTTAGAAAGTTGTTCAATTTCACGGGTACTATCATCCTGAGAAATTGAAATGGTGACTAAATATTCACCTTGTATTTGAGGCCTAAATACTAGATTTCTAAGGGCTGATTTTTCAATAGTCAAATAACATTTATCTGAAGAATAAATCTAATAGTTTGACATATTTTCTATACAAATGCTGTCAAACTGCAATATTTATTCCACAGTGAAAAGTTAACTGACTATTGAAAAAGTAGTCCTTGAGAGAAAATATAGTAGGCGAAACTACTAAAATTATTCAGACATATCTTGTAAGTCTCTCTGTGTGTGTAAGTCAGGCATTGAGCTCTTACGACGAGCGGTAGATATGACGAGCCACTAAGACCAATTCAATCCATCCATAAATTACGTCACACAAATTTTATGGTTTTTGACACACCCCGTCCTTGTCACAGGTGGTCACACTAGTGAAAACCCCTCCTCCCTTGTGTGACGTCAAATGTTTTTCAATTTTATAATTAGAAGTAATGAAATAAAAACAGCAGTATTTCCATCAAAAAGAAAAAAAAATCTTTAGTAAAATTAACATAAAGTCAAATATTTTAGATAGATAGAAGAAGCCTTATAAATATATATCGAATAAGTCATATTTTTAACTTTTTGGTTTACATATAAATTTCGAGTTTTAGTATTTTAGATTTTAACATGTGAAGTCACGAAGCTTTTGACCCCTCTGTCCCTTGTCACACAATGTCACATTTCGTTGACGCCCTTCCACCCCCCTTAACGTGTGACCTAATTTATGGATGGCCCCTTATATACAGAGTGTAAAAATACATATCATGGCGGTCAACTACGCATTCGGTACATCAAACTAAGTAATAATTTCACAAAAACAATTCCTGGGTAACGACTTTTATTTTTTGTGTCAAAATTTGCTGTTTACGGTATTGCGCAATATAACGCACGCAAAACATTGTGGTTATGGGTGTGTCCAGACCTGACGAATGCACCGCTCGCGAGCTGCTTGCAAGCCGCTTGCGAACTGCGTGTGTGCATTTCATGTTCGTAGCCTACGTATTTTTAACCTCCGACGCAACCCCCGGGTTGTTATAAGTTTGACCGCAATGTGTGTCTGTTTGTGTGTCTGTGTGTGGCGCCGTAGCTCTTAAATGGGTGAACCGATTTGGGTGCGGTTTTTTTTTAAAGGTTTTCTAGCGATGGTACTTAGACATGTTTCATCAAAATTGGTGCAGCCGTTTAAAAATTATCACCTCTTTTCTGGTTGATGAAGGGATTTGAGCATCTACCAATGGCCAGACCCATTGGAAGATGCTCAAATCCCTTCATCTTACAACTTATAAAAAACTTTTTTCAAAAAAATAAACAACCGACTTCCAAAAAAACACTAAAAAGTGAAAAAAAGAAGAAAAAAAAGTGTGAAGTGAATTATGTATATATATTTTGTTGCACCTACCACTGTTTGTCTCTGCATCACCCAAAGGTCGACTGGTAGAAAATGCCTATGGCATTAAGTCCGCCTCTGTACATGTTTGTGCTTAAAGTATTAAATAAATAAATAAATAATAAATATAACTTTAATTTCGGAAGTCGGTGACTTTGGATATGTATTTTAATTTTTTGTCACCGCCTTCCGAAATTAAAGTTATTTTTCACTTTATAGTGTTTTTTTGGAAGTCGGTTGTTTATTTTTTTGAAAAAAGTTTTTTAGTTTTCACTTTTTAGTGGTTCACATGTGCTTACCCCTTCACAGCGTACCGGCGTGATGTTATGTTACTAACTGGTGTAAACAATTGACAGACATGAGATTTCAGCAATCCCTGTCCATTTGCTATCATTTATTGAGGAGTTCCGTTGCCTATCTCCGAAGTTCTTCATCAGATCTTCACCAAATTGAAATGGAACCACTCCGAGAAAGTACTCTTCCAAAAACTACACAAATTGCTTCAAGTATGCCTATAAAATTTGAAGAGTTCTCTCTATTTCTCCAGGATCCCATCATCAGATCCTGACTTGATGATCATGGGACCACCTGGGAAGTATACCCTTTCAAACAAAAAAAAATTTATCCAAATCGGTCCAGCCATCTTCGAGTAATCGGGAACATACATAAAAAAAAATTTAAAAAAAAAGGTTCCGACGAATTGAGAACCTCCTCCTTTTGGAAGTCGGTTAAAAAGGCCAATTTTTATTAAAGTCGTTTTAGGTTTTTTTGGGTCAGGGGTTTTTAAAATTTATAATTTAACATTTTATGATTAAAAACATGTTTTCGTAAAAAAATGTCTGTAAAGTTGGAGTTTTGTGCTTCAATATCTCCGGAACCAGAGAGTGTGGTCTAATACAAAAAAAATGTAATATATTGACGTCAGTACCAGTGACTCTCGGCTACGATAGGAGTATTTTTACACCCGGTAGATAAATGAAAAATAATAAAATTGTTTTCTGACACAAGATAAGTGACTTACCCGCTTGCATTAAGGAAAAGCAGTAACCAAGTAGGTACCCAATAGGCCATTGCATTGATTTTCTTTTAAATTACTAATAAGTTATTCAAAGCTACTTGCACTGTGCTTGGAGTACCTTTTGAGCATCGCATGTCAACTTTGTCACAAATTGGTTTCAACTGAACACACAGCTAAGTAGGCCGTAATATTAGTTAAACGGACTTAAATCTATAATGTATTTGATGTTCATAGCTTCTAAGAAACCCACGTGAACCCTTCTGCCGAGCGTTTGGCCTATTTTAGGTTCTTCCACAGCATTAGGTTTATCTAGTATGGCTATACTTAGATAAACTACCGATACAAGTAGCTACCTCATAAACCGGGCATCTATTTAAAAAGATTAATAAGAAAATATTATTATTCATAATTCTGGTGTACAATAAAGCACATCTAGATATAAACTAAATAAATATGTAGGATGTGAGAAAAAATCTAGGTATATCTTTTTAATTAAGGAATTGCTACAAGAAATTTTGGGCCACTCTAGTGTTGATCGTTTCTTTGTCATAGGAGACTATTATCACCCTGAAGCTTATTGGCTAGTAAGTAGATATCCTCTGCAACAAATATCTCGATTGCTACATCATATTCTAGTGGGCCCTCGGCCTGCACAAATTTAAATATCTTAATTTCACTTCTGGTTGCTTCTAACTTTACCAATAGGTGCTTATAGTAAACGACGAAGGCAAAATTCTTGACCTAGTAATTTCCATTAAATGATAGAAAAATGTATAACTCATAATTAAAAGCGCCTACACTCAATTTGTAAACAAGCTATTACAAATTAGAGGATTATATTCTAGATAAGAATGCTTGGAGACATGCTGGTCGTGCTCCATAGGACAATCTAGAGTCTAGACAAAATCAAACTGGTTGCTGCTAATTTACATAATAGGTATATTTATTTTGATGGCATTGATTTTACATTCCGTAATCCCTTTTACAGACATATTTCATAATTACTGTTAAAATTTTAGGAAAATCATGTACTTTTGCAATATTTGTAAATAGGTATGTAAATATTAATTATCTGATAGATATCTACATGGCGATGTATCTATCAAATATTTAATTAAGCTGCCATTGCTTTATATTCAATAATTTTTACCTATTATGGTACAGTAATTTTATTTTAGGTGCATCGTCTTCACTTATAATCACTACATAATATAAAACAAAGTCGCTTTCTATGTCCGCTTAAATCTTTAAAACTACGCAACGGTTTTTGATACGGGTTTTTTTGTAATAGATAGTGATTCAAGAGGAAGGTTTATATACATATAAACCTTCACACGGTTATACATAATACACCGACCTCCACGCGGGCGAAGCCGCTGGCAAAAGCTAGTTAATTATATAAATATTTGGATGATCGAGCTTTTTTCGGTATTTTTGTTTTTCGTTTTCTAAAAATGAAACCTAGCTAGATCGATTTACCGCCCCTGAAACCCCCTGCATACTAAATTTCATGAAAATCGTTGGAGCCGTTACCGAGATTCAGATTATATAATATATATACATAAATACAAGAATTGCTCGTTCAAAGTTATTAGATTAATGTTTGCTTATTATTGTAACACCTTTTAAAAGAGTAACGATGGAGTTTCTTTCCCATACTTCTCCATACGAAATTACCTTTTGGAACGCAACTATATTTTGTTATTGTAAATGACGTTCTAAGGTGGGCTTAATGTGCTTAATTGACATAAATGATTTTTCTTTGACTTTTAAAATATTATCGTTAAGTCAGATTAGCTTGATGTAAGTGACCTTTCAATAGTTGGGATAAGTAGATGAACGGGATAGTAGCTGGCGAAGTACTAGCACTGACTAATTATTTAGGGGACTTCTCTTATTAGGTTAGGTCAATACTTTGCTGGGCCCATAACCTGTTTGTTGTATTTTGAACCAATGAAAGACACTTATTAACCGACTTCAAAAAGGAGGAGGTTCTCAATTCGTCGGAACCTTTTTTTTTATGTATGTTCCCCGATTACTCGAAGATGGCTGGACTGATTTGGAATCAAGTCAGGATCTGATGATGGGATCCTGGAGAAATAGAGAAAATGCTTCAAATTTTATAGGTACACTTGAAGCGATTTGGATAGTCTTTGGACGAGTACTTTCTCGGAGTGGTCCCATTTCAATTTGGTGAAGATCTGATGAAGAACTTCGGAGATAGGCAACGGAAGTCCTCAATAAATGATAGCAAATGGACTGGAATTGCTGAAATCTCATGTCCGTCTATTGTTTACACCAGTCCATAACATAACATCACGCCGGTACGCTGTGAAGAGTAAGCACATGTGAACCACTAAAAAGTGAAAAATAAAACTTAAAAAAAAATCGACTTCCAAAAAAAAAACACTAAAAAGTGAAAAATAGCTTTAATTTCGGAAGGCGGTGACAAAAAATTAAAATACAAATCCAAAGTCACCGCCTTCCGAAATTAAAGTTATTTTTCACTTTTTAGTGTTTTTTTTTGGAAGTCGGTTGTTTTTTTTAAAATTTTTTAGGTATATAGTTATAATTTCTACTGTTTTATTTACTATAATTACTAAGCAGGAGAGGTGTGTGCGCGCTCTCGCTTAGTCCAGACGGAACTCCGTTTGAACTAAGCGAGAGCAAAAATAAAATAGTAGAAATTATAACTGTGTCTTTCATTCTCCCGAAAGCCAAATAAGTAGGTATTTTAGAGTGATGTCACTCAAGAGTACCTTCATCTTTTTCAGTAAAATCTCGAGGAATTTGCCTACTTATTATAGGCAGAACACGTATAGTTCGGTACTACGCTACTTCATTAGGTGGTTGGATTAGGTAACAATTTTTTTCATTTTGCACCTGGGTTATCTTCCATTGTCCAGGGAAGTGGCAGTGGGATAATATAATTCTCTTTGATTACCTACCGAACCCGCTTGTCGATCGGTGAACTAAGAGGATGCGTAGGAGCAGCTCTTCTGTCAACTAATGATGGAGCGACGATCTTCGCAGGTGTTGGATGAGTGTAACCGAGGATGAAATTCAATGACGCGATCGGAGAAGCCTGTTTAGCTGTGGAATAAAATAGGCTGTCATCTCGCATCGGCAGCACACTCACCGAGCTACGGTTCCAACTGCCGACCCCACGTACCGAGACCGGTGGCTATGCCGATTTCGCAAAAATCAAAACGAAACAAAAGAAAACTATTAAAATAATTAAAAGAACCCGCGGTGACAGCATAGAGATGGCCAGTTCTAATTGTTGATGCCCGGTCACGAACATGACACATGGAACAGCACCTAATGTACTCTGTGATTTAGCCGGTTTCCGTTTATCCACCCTAAGGTGTGGTGGTGATAATAAATTCCGTTTTTCCTACTGGGGCCTGGGGTGGATTCTCGGAAATGCGTTTTGGCGTATCCGTTCCGATTTTTTGGGATGAATAAATGGAATAACCCCATTCAGCTCAATGATGCAGCTCAGCTTGACGCTAATTTGCCTAGTCCATAATGCTCGAGTGTCGGGAGTAATTTATCGTGCTTTACGCAATCAAAAGCCTTAGACAGGTCGCAGCAAATTCGTATGTATGCTTGGGCCTCTTCTCTTCCCATGCATTAAAAATTATAAGGTTACACCGGCATTAGTCGTAGTTTCACCGGATTTAAAAAGTGGTATTACTTATAATTAGGGCTCGGATAACTATGTAAACACATATTTTTTATTTGAACCATTTGCAATAATTATTTGGTTTGCTACATAAATTATGATGGTTTGAGCTGGAAAATAAGGTTTTTAGAATCGAAATGGGTGTTTTGTGACAAGATGGTATCAAACATGAACAAGTTTTTCTTGTTACTTTCTGATGCTGCTCCTTACATGGTCAAAGCCGGATATGCCCTCAGTTTTGTACCCTAAAATGATTCACGTAACATGCTTGGCCCATGGAATCAATAGATTAGCTGAATGCATAAGATTCCAGTATAAAAACGTTGATAGCTTAGTATCTAATGTGAAGAAAAATCTTTCTGAAGGCACCAAGTCGGATTTTGAAATTTAAATAGATGTCAAAGTCAAAGTCAAAGTCAAAGCATTTATTTCAAATAGGCACCTAAAAGGCACTTTTGAACGTCAACATTTACATTAAAATAGAATTGATTCTAGTCGCCCCTTCCAAAATGTAGTTTCGTATGGAGAAGAATGGGCAAGAAACTCCACCGTTACTCTTTTAAAATGATTTAACTACAATATTTAACATACATGTGTGAAAACGATGCATCCAGAACAAAATTACTGTACCAAAATAGGTAAAAATAATGAAATTGAAGCAATTACACATAAATTAATTTTATAATAGATACATGGTTTTTTTTTTTTTTTCTGGGTGGGAAATCATCAAATAACTTCTCCCGCTCTGGGTGGAGCGGGAGGGCGTGTCAGACTTTTACTGACTAAAACCCACCCGTGTTCCCTCAGTTGCCTGTGTGCCAGGGGCGGCGGTATCTCTTTCGAACAACCCGCACCCTTGGCAGGCATCGGCCCGTGCGAGCCCCTCTGTTGCTGCTGACATCTCTTTGAGGCGCGCGTGGAACACAACGCGCCGTCGACCCGGGCTTGGTCCTTACCGGACAGCGAGCTACCCATTACTCGCCGTCCGCAAGCCCGTGCCTACGGTGGCCGGGAATCAGCCTGGGATTCCCGACGCCCAGGGCGTCTCCTGCGAAGGCCACGGCTGTGAGGGCGCATGTACTGCATCTCCCTCACGTGCGCCGCCTCCCTCTTTGCGAGGATAACTGCTTCGCTGAAGGAGGCGACTGCCAGCCATGCCCTCTCGCTCCGTACCATGGCCTGGACCAGGGTCGGACGCGAGAGATCGCCGCCGCTGATCACCTCCACGAGGACACGGCGGTGCTCCGCCCAAGCCGGGCAGACCTCCACCGTATGCTCCACCGTGTCCTCTGGGCGATCTTCGCAATGGAAACACCCGGGCGTTTCCTCCCGCCCTATTCGAAACAGGAACCTCCCGAAACAGCCATGTCCGGTGAGGACCTGTGTCAGGCGGAAGGTGAGGACGCCATGCCGCCTCTCAAACCACTCCTCAAAGAGGGGACTTACCGCCGCAATCGTGGCGTGCCCAGCACTGGGTTGCGACAATCGCACTTTCCACGTAGCCATGAGATCCTGCCGGAGCTCTGTCCGCCATGCCGCGATTTCCCGCGGCAGCGGAGTTACGCCCCGGCGTTTGGCCTCCTCGCGCCACTCCCAAGTGAGCGCGAGGACGTTTGCCTCCAGATCCCATGGCGGTAATCCGGCAAGGAGGCCCGCCGCCTCACCGGAGATCGTGCGGTATCCCCGGATCATCCGGATGGCCATGACCCTATGGGCCGCCTTCAACCGGCGTGCTGGTTGGCGCCTCAATGTAGGCGCCCACACCGGCGCCCCGTATAGGGCCATGGCCCGCACGACCCCCGCGTAGAGCCTCCGGCAGGAGGCGTTTGGCTCCCCTAGATTGGGCAGGAGTCGCTTCAAGGCAGCCCCGGCCCGCTCCAGTCTGGGAGCCAAACGTCGGAAATGTTCCCCGAAGTTCCACTGGCTGTCGAGGACGAGTCCTAGGTACTTCATCGTCGACTCGACGCCGATGTGAACCCCTCCCACCGTTATCTGGGAACCCGTCAGTGGCGCATTCCGAAGACCATGAAACCACATGGCCTCGGATTTGTGCAAGGCCACCTCGAGTCCCAGTTGCCGGATCCTATCGACGATTGTCGCAACTCCGTGTGTCGCTAAGTCGGCCGCCGCCTGATACGACCTCCCTTGCGCCAGGACCAGCGTGTCGTCAGCGTAGCAAACTACGCTGACGCCACTAGGGAGGTCGGCGCGCAGCACCCAGTCGTATCCGATGTCCCACAGATGCGGCCCCAGAACCGATCCCTGTGGGACACCGCACGACATCTCTCGCCGGTTCCACTCTCCTAGGTGACCGGGGTAGATGACGGCCCTGTCCGTCAAGTAGGCCTCGACCACACGACAGAGGTAGGTCGGCATCCGGTGATACCGGAGTGCCTCCCTTATGCAACTCCAGGGCAGGGTGTTGAAGGCATTGGCGATGTCCAGAGACACCGCCAAGACGACCCCACCCCGGGCCACAGCATCCCCCGTCGTGAGGGCTCGCACGCGCATGATGGAGTCCACCGTGGAGCGCCCCCTGCGGAAACCGAACTGGCTCTCCGCCAAATCCGGCCCCACCCGCACCAGCCGCCCGACGAGGCGGTCTGCAATGACTCTTTCAAAGAGCTTGCCCACCTCGTCGAGCAGCACGATGGGCCGGTACGCGGACGGAGAGTCCGCGGGGCGCCCCTGCTTCTTGATGAGGACCAGTTTCCCCGTCTTCCAGTGACGTGGGAACTGGCCCTCCTCCAAGCATGCGCTTAGGAGCCCTCTTAGTCGAGGCCCGAGAGCCTCCAAGGCCAGGACCCAGGCTTTTCCAGGCAAGCCGTCGGGTCCTGGGGCGGTATTCTTGGCATTCAGCCTACGTACCGCCACTCTCAATTCTACCTCGGTCACCTCTGGAGCATCGTCGTCGTCGTCGGTGTGGTCCGCGTCGGGCACCGCAGGTGGCGGAGCCATGGGCGGGGGAGCATGCTCCCCTCGCGAAGGAAACAGAGCGCTCACCACGTCCTGCACGAGCTGAGGCCGGAGACTCTGGGTCAGCGGGGGAGCCCACGGGCGGATTTTATCACGCACCGTTTTGTAGGGGCGTCCCCACGGGTCTCTGTTCAGAGTCTCCAGCGACTCCTCGCGGGCCAGTGACCTGGCCCGCAGGATCTCCGCTCGGAGGGCGGTCTTCGCCACTCTGTACCCCTCGTATAGCTCCGCCTGAATGGCTTCCGTATCCGGAGGGCGGATACGGAGCCTGCGGTGCCTGGTGTACCGATGCCGCGCAGCAACGCACGCCTCGCGCAGAGCTGTGAGCTCCGGCGACCACCAGTACACCTGGCGTGAAGCACGTCCTGGCTGGACCCGGGGCATTGCCAATAGATACATGGTGCCCACACATTTACAAACATTGTAAAAGTAAATATACCAAGTATATTTACTTTTATATATAACAAGTATGTAATCAGTCAGTGTGTGAGTTAAAGTAATCACTGAGTGTAATCAATGTCATAGATATAATTAATTACATAATTCAATTAGCAACCAGTTTGATTTTGTCTAGACTCTAGATTGTCCTATGGAGCAGGACCAGCATGTTTCCAAGCATTGTTATCTTGGATATAATCCTCTAATTTGTAATAATATGCTTGTTTACAAAGTGTACTTTTCATGAGTTTTAAATTTCCTTTCATTTTAATTGCAATATATCACAAGGTATTTTGTTATAACATTTAACACAGTACCCCATAAAAGATGTACGTACTTTAGCTAATCTGGAAAATGGTTGATCTAATTTGTCTTTGTTTCTAGTATTAAAATTATGTCTATCACTTATTTTATTAAAAAGATGTAGATTTTTTCTTACATACATGATATTTTCATAAATGAATTGGCAAGGTACCGTCATAATATTAATAAATAAAGATGGATTCAATGTCAGCAGCCCGACCCCACAGTAAAATGCCATACGACATAATGCTGTGGAAGTAGCTAAAATAGACCAAACGCGCGGTTTCTACATCTGTTAACTGTCTGATCTTCCTAACAGCATAAGCGGCGGAGCTTAGCCGCCCCGCAAGAGATGTTATATGAGGTCCCCATTGTAATTTCTCGTCTAGCGTGATTCCTAGGAACACCGTTTGATTAACAAATTCCAGTTTTTCTCCATTCAATATGATGTCACATTCGCTACTTCTAACATTTGGTAATTGAAATCTAATGCATTTGGTTTTTGTGCCATTTAGTACCAAATTATTTACCGTAAACCAATCTTGGACCTGAAGAATACAGTTATTCACGTCGTCAAGATTTTGTGACCGTCGGGCTATTTTAAATATCAATGATGTGTCATCTGCAAATAACACCATCTTCGGTTGATTTAAAAGTAAATAGGGTAAATCATTAATGTAAACTAAAAAGAGGAATGGACCCAATATTGAACCTTGAGGAACACCCATTGCCATTTCAGACGTACGACGATGTATCCAGACATACCTTTGCCACCAGAACCTGTGCTGACGCGTTGGGGTACGTGGTTAGCAGCTGTTGAGTACTATTGTGAGTAGAGAAGGTGGTAATGTGGCCCCCCATATTGTTTTTGAGGTCTAGTATAAAAAGTAAAAGGAATAAAAATCTAAATAATACATCACCGGTTTTCGTATTTATTTACCTTTAAATTATTTACTGTGGAATAAAAAAAAATGCGACAGAATATTAAAATATATATGTATTCTAAAAAAACGGTAATTTAACACTTTGAGATGATGTGAGGGTTATATGGCACCCTAGGGGCCAAATTAAATGTATCGAACATAACGAAAAAAATCTCAGATATAATATTCGCCTTCAGGATCTGCACAGTCGGTATGAGCTCATAAGTTACAGCTCTGACACTGAATCCACTCTTCTCGACGTCTGTCGCTGGAATAACTGGTGACACAATATATACAAATTGTATCTGAGTCCTCGGGTACTAGTGATGGACAGACATTTTCATCACATTCAAACGAGTCGGTTTCTACTTCTTTATTACCGGAGCTACTGCTGGATATCACGTCTCTTTGGTACCGGTTACAACTGCTGGCGTCATTTTCTCTATCTTCTCGGCTACTTCGATGGCCGCATCCACGTCCGCGTCCGCGTCTATGATTTTCTACTGAACACAAAGATTCGCACAATTTAATTTTTAATTTTTTTCGATGCTCTGGGGACTACAAAATTTGCGGTAAACAAAAAAATAATTAAAATGCCATTCCTGTATGTTATATGGCCCCTGGGACCATAATGCAAGCAATATGAGGGGGCCAAATTACCAATATGGTGGAATCTATAAACAAACCTCAATAAATATAAAACATCGAATATTTTGCATATTTACCTTAAAAACCCTGTAGGAAAACGTTAATTAAACATATTGTCCAACTCTCTGCAGCTATGACTTGATGTTTACAACATAAATCAATTTATTGCAGCACAATAACAAAGTTTTGGCGAGTGCAGATTTAAAGTAGTTCGTAAAACACGATGATGTGCTGTCCTCTCTCAGATTTTTTGGTATTATTTCAAAGTTGTCATATTAATGTTCCCTTTAAAAAAAGTTTCACTAGATGGAGTGATTTTAAATAAGAAATATCAAAGGGGGCCATAATACCTGCGTGGACCACATTACCACCTTCTCCTCTACTATACTGAGATTAAAACTATTGTTTTTGCATTAGAAGACGAATCGGCTAGTATTTTAAATGCAAAAGAAATTTTCAAAAACGAAACTCTGGGAAATGATTTAATCTACCTAAAAAGCAATTATTGTTTTTTAACTATCGCATCAAAGCGCTGGAAAATCCGACAACACCATTAATAGACAATATTACAGTAATTTCAACCATTGAAAAGAAAATAATAGAGGCAGCAGGCCCTGTTGCTGAAGTGGTAAAAGCGAAAAAAAGGTTTATCCTCGAAAAAAATAAAGGATTTACTACGCTACAAAAAATTATCAATATTCTCAGTGGAACACCAAACGGCAATCCAGAGGCATATTCGCTTACAGATTTGTACAAATTTAAGTTTGCGCCAGTTACTTCCTGTGACGTAAAAAGGTCAATCAGTCAATCTATAGCGTTTTTCCGACCAAACAGGAGCTTCAATTTTGAAAATTTGAGGGTACATATTGTTGTATACTGCAACAACTCGAATAAAGATGCAGACTAAATTTTAGATAAGCAATTTAATTTCGTCGATTTTTTAAATATTTTTTCAAACAACTATCTTAGAATAAAGTGTTTAATTTTATTTTTATTTTTTTAAAACGTTGCCCCACACTAGGAATTACTCCTGTATTGTGCGTGCGTTTACAGACATTTAAACTCACATACACAAACAGCCAGACCCGGAACAACTATTTGTAGGTCTTACCAATATTTGTTCCGTGCGGGAATCGAACCCGCGACACACAGCGCAGCAGTCAATCAGTTAGCCGCTGCGCCAACCGTGCCGCAATGTTTGTTAATAGTTGTTTTTAGTCCATATTTTTCCATATTTCCATTTTTTAGATCCATATATATGTACCTACATATTTTGGGATTTTTAGCACATATTTATCCGAGCCCTACTTATAATAGATACGGGAAGACTGATCCATAAACAAATTAAATATCAAGGATAAGTAGGGCAGTATAAAACAAATACGCAAAAGATTTGCATGCAGTTTTCACCAGGTTTTAGAAAATTTATTCCCAAAGGTTTAGTTTCGATATACATGTGACATATTATTTAAAAATAAATCTTAGTTTTTTGTCAAGTCGAAACCGCGCGAAGCAGGGGCGGGTCGGTAGAACATAACAAAATGGAAAACAAAAATCAGTTTGTTAAAATTTTATTAATTTAATAGTTAATACATTAATACCAAGGCATTAACGGCCACTTTAACTAAAAGCTATAAGTAAATGAAACTAGCGCAGCTCAATGTTTCCAGGATAACTAGAAGGGAGGCATTATACATTCAAAATCAAATTAATGTGACCGTGTGTGTCATTCATAGAATTTCACATTTGCATTCAAAATTCTTATTTATAATAACATACATAGAAACTCCGGTATGTTTTCACAAACGAAGAGATTTTGTTATTAAAATGTACTCTTCTGTGACTAATAATAAGGCTAAAGTGGTAAAGCTAAACTTAAAGTTATTTTATAAGTTGCTACAGACATAAAAGCATTCAGACACTGCACTATTAGCAAGTGCAATATTAATACAATAAACAGAAGCGGTCAGTCCGGTTAAGTCACTGGAAATCAAACTTACGTAGTGATATAAGCTCCAGTAAAACTATCTGATAGTTTTGTACAAAATATATGCAAAATCTGATACACATTTCATTTGTAACTTATCAGTGCTGGAAGGTAGGTTACCCACTTCTATTTATGTTCGTGGTTGAGGGTTTAGAATATTCTAGCAGGGACGACGGTCAGGTCCGCGGCGACGCGGCGCCGCCTTAAGAATGTTGTCTACACGCAGGATCATCTCGGCGGCCTCGGCGGCAGATAGCAGCACCTGGCGCTTCACTACGTAAGACTCAGTGATGCCCAGCTTCTTCATGTCTCCTACGCGGCCCTTCTGCATGTCTGTGAACAGAAATGGCTATTTCTAAATGTGTTTCACAAATTATACTCATTGATTCCGAGGTCACGATGACGACGTTTGTTCATAGTCCAGAAGCAATGCTCTCCACCGAATTGTATTCCAAGATAAATTAAAGATATCAAGCATTATTTACTAATTGTTTTGTACTCTCCGTTTATAACAACAGCACACAACACTAAAACACAGTAGGTACAGTCACGAGCATAATATATTGAATACCCTGGTCAGCAAGATTTAAAACCATTTTCTCTTATGGCATTGAAGGAAATTGTATTATGAAATAGGTCTTTTCACCAAAGTTGCAATCGTTACTTTACTAGAAAATCGCTTTGAATGTTGTGCAAGTGTGAAGTATTTATGCTTGTGACTGAACAAGCTACTCGGTTAAATACATTAGTAAAAAACAATATAAACATGCAGCTCACCAAGCCCCATAGTGATCTCCCCCTGCGCGTGGTGGGCGCGCAAGCGGGAGATGAGGTCGGCGGAGTCGTATCCCGCGTTGTCGGCCACGGCGGAGGGCAGGCGGCGCAGCGCCACGGCGAAGGCCTCGGCCGCCGCCGCCTCCTTGCCGGCCGTGCGCGCCGCCACGCGGGACACGGCCTCGGCCATCAGCATCTCGCTGGCACCTAATAGGTGGGTGAACTATTATGTATTACAACATTCAATTGTTTAAAAAAGTTACACAGGAACCAATTATGTGTGACCAACATAAATCTAATGGCTTGTATTTATTATTGCTAATCTATCGCATGTTCATGCTGGATTAGGAGACATTCATAAATAACTGGTCATGGAAACAACACAATTCAACATTCAGTTTCGCAAAATTGATGGTGATCTTGGATATGGATGGATACAAGATACTTGACTTATAATATCTTGATATGATTCCGTGAATGGCGTCCCATTCACGGAATCTATTACAAGTCAAGTCAAATCAATACTGAATTAATTATTTATTTTGTTTGTAAATATTAATTCCAGGAATATATCGCTTACCTCCACCATAAATAATTTTAGGTTCTTTGACGGTAGCGGCGAGAACGCAGAGCGCGTCGTGCAGCGAGCGCTCGGCCTCGTCGATGACTTGCTGCGTGGCGCCGCGGATTACGACCGTGCAGGCTGAGCCGAGTTCCACGCCAGAGAAGCGGATGAGGCACTCGTCTCCAATCAACACCTGGAATAAGGCAATAATTTATATCTGATATTATAAATGTGAAAGTAACTATATGGTTTTTTTTTGTGTATGTACAATATGTATATAACATGTATTGTTGTTTGATCACTGTCATTTCTTAGTTTATATAACTCTGTTGTTAGAGTGATGGTATGAGCTTTTATACGATATTTGTAAGCTTTTACACTGTGTACGTCTAGTCGAACACAGTGCATCACTTCTTGGATAGAGGTGCCTAAGTTATCATTTGAGTACTATATTCTGGAACCATTGTAAAATCTCCATGTTAGATTTTGTTGCTGATCCCCATAACTCAATTCCATACAGCCAAACCAGCTTGATAATACTTTTAGACATGAGTATCTTATTTTTGACTTATTGGTGATGTGGGATTTTCTGCCTATTATTCAGGTTGGGTTTCTGAGCCGTATCAGTCAATCAATCATAATCAAAAGTAATTTATTCAAACTAGGCTGGTGTCAGCAATTTTTGAACATCAAAATGACAGTCCCCCAAAACGCCAGCCCTTCACCACTTTCTAGTGCTTTAGCTGGGAAGAAGTGGCGCAACAAACTCTCCAGCAGCACAGCTGTCTGTTATGTTAGAAGTACTTGATTCTATGCAATAGCTACGTAATTAACGTTACGAAACATAAAATTAAAATATTTGCCATATGTCAGCTAGCACAAGCCAATATATATAAAAAAATTACAAAAAAATTTACTTATCAGAAATAAATAATAAAAACAAAAACATAAACAGAACTTAAAACCTAAATTAAAGCCTCCAGGCATAGAGGGCGTGCCCGCTTACGTATGCAATGCGGCATTATGTTCACATAATTCTAGCTAGAAGTAACAAAAGTTAAACTAGGATAGTATATTTAGCTTGTCGCGTTTTATTTGGATAGGAGTTTAGGGGCTGGGTTAGCATAAGGACTTAGGATACATTTTATCCTGGTAGTACATTCCCGTGGGATGATTTCTCACCTCCACTGCGAAACTGTAGGCAAATGCTAGTTATTTATAATATTACCTTCTTAAAATCAAGGTGTGTAGGTACAGCTAGAAGATTCCCAGAGCCTGCAAATTCTGGGAATCTTCTAGCTGTACACATTTTTGTTTTGTATTTAAGCTAAACTTTTCTTGTAGATACAGGCTCAAGGCATGAGTTTATGTATGTAAGTATGTACAGGCTCAATTTTAAATCAAAATGGTAGCTAAACAAAACCCTCCAACAGTTAGCACAGATGGCCAGTTCTGCTGCTAAAAAATACTGTCCTGAACTGCATCTCGAAACCAACTTATAGTACCTGAATTTTATAATATAGCACACAACACCTTTCTTTTTCTAAAGTCAGATGTGCCCTGCTATATTAATAATCACGTTTTGTACACTCAAGATACTTAACTGACTACAGAATAACAGAGAATTGATTTTATTGTAAGAACCCAACTACATCTAAACACAAAATTACCTGTTCAATAACTTTGCAGTGTCCCAGTTTGACTTTGTCAGGTGAGTCGAATGTGGATGCGATTTCGCCTCCGGTCACGAGGGCCAGTCGCTCAATACCGTCGAAATCAGCGTGCTCGATCGCCATGACGCCGGCGTCAGCGAACAGCTGCTCAGGGTAATTGTAGATAAGTTGCCTGGTGAAGAAAATATGCATGTCATGACATAAATACTGATAGTAAGTCATTGATGTACTGAAATGCTGCATTGTTGCATCCATTTCATATTGCCATACAGTGACATTATCTGTTTCATACAGTGTGGTGTCTACCAAACAGGACAAAGGCTGTTCCAAGTTAATACCAAGTTTTCGAAATAATGAAATGCATTGTAACTGTGTAACCTTCGCATGAGTCATAACATATTTGTTGAAAAAATTGACATATCATTGTTTCATATACCTGAGTAACTAAGGCTTTAAGTATCACAAATTACCTGTTGATAAAGACATTGCATTTGTGAGCCAAGATCTTGTTTACTTTGTCCTTCATCTTTTCCTTCTCAGCAACTTCCAGTTCTGCAATCTTGGCCATAGAATCTACTTTGATGGTGGATCCGAAAACTTTGATCTTATCCGTGTCCATGGGTGTGTTGGCAATCAGGATGCTAGCATTCTCAATGCGCTTAGGTTGGTGCACTCCCACCTGATGAGTTAACATTCCGATTTATCAATTATTCAGGTTTCTGGGTCAAATGTAATGTTGTAAATGAAAGAAACTTTGAAAATATCCAAATAAATTACACACAATTTACATGGATAGTGTTGTATTTTTTTTTTTTTGATTTGAGAACCTTATGCTTGAAAGTTTATACAGGCAATAAAATAAGTTGTTAGGACTAATGATAATTATCTACCTTCTTATTTAAGAGGAAACCTTCATCCAGGAAAGATTCCTCCAGTAGACCACCAGAGATTTTGATAATCTGGATAGCCTTCAGGTTGCCAGAGCCTTTGAGACGAAGCACTGCATCCACAGCCAACTTTGTGAAGTGTCTGAAATCATAAATTTTTCAATTATAAATCATGGTCCTCCAATGGCAGTTTATTTTTGACTTTTTTGTTTACAAAACTACTTAATTGTACTCTGATTAATAATTTACTCACTCTTTGTGGTTAGAAAGAATTTTAGAGCTCAATGTTGTACGTGCAATGTTCTCAAGGTCCTCACGCAGGGCAGCTTCATTGAAACTCTTCTCATGGTCAAAGCTAGAATCGGAGAGAGCTTTTTTAGCTGCATCTACAGCAATACGCCATCCAGCAATGATTGTCTGTGGGTGTAGCTTCTGTTCAATAAGCTTTTCAGCTTCACGGAGCAGTTCAGCGGCTAAAAAGGATGTAAATAATCTGTTTATTAGAACAAACATGGTAATTATATTCAACGGTTAACCTTCTTATACTAAATGAACTCACAAACTATTAGAATAATCAAAGAAACAATAAAATACCCTGACTAAATAAACTATGTACTATACCACGCTCCTCTTGGTAATATTTGACAAAATGATGGGTTTAACATGCAGACAGTAACAGGTATCTGTAGAAACAACTTTTATGTTCTCTTCACGAAAAACTTCTTTTGTTTACAGGGATACTGCAACAAAAATGTGTAACCTACCCAATACAGTTACAGATGTGGTTCCATCTCCAACTTCCTCATCTTGTACTTTTGACATGTCTACCAAAATTTTTGCTGCTGGGTTATCAACACCGATGGATTTCAAAATAGTAGCGCCGTCATTTGTAACCTCAACCTACAAAATAAACCAATTTATTAGAATTTCAAACTCTCGTATTACCAACATTTTGCAATTTCAATAAAATATTGTTAATTACGAAAGAATAAGAAAAATTTACCTGGCCAGCATTTCTGCCACAGGAAACCAGAATTTTGTCCATTCCCTTAGGTCCTAAAGTACTTTTCACCAAATCTCCAATGGCAATGGCACCGATGAAGCTGGACATACGAGCCACTTCGGCTTTTTCTTCTTCAGCTTCATTTTTCAAAATTCTGATGGGATTCAGTGACACCTGCACAATAATTTCATGTGATCAAGACACACGTGCAACAAGAACAACGGCTCGAACATTTCTAGATTATTCACTATTCTGTAAAGTTTACGGTATCTGAAATATTAAAAACTGTTGACACTATCGTAAATAACACATTAATTCTTACCATTTTGGCTTTTCTTCAGACTGTTTCTCTGAAATACGAAATTAAAATACCGGCGACAAAAATTCTACACCGAGAAATCAGAACTGACAGCACAAGAAAAAAAACTTTAGCACGACAGCGAATGTTGCCCTACTAAATAAACATTCCAATTATTTTCGTTTTAGCTAGCAACTGACAAAATTATAAGATTATTTCCATAGTGCGTAACCTAACCAAGTAACGTTATAGAATCACTCATAGAAAGTTGTGTAATTAAATCTTGAAACATAATATTGATGTAAAACTATTGGCGCACCTTGGGGTAAAACCAATTTATACGCCGCGATAGCAAACGGTAAGACGCAATCTTATGCCGACATGCTCCCTCTCCATCGCCGATCAAGTGAGCAGTGGTGGCCCAGTCCCCGGTAACAGCCCCGACTTACGTGTTGTAGGCTTTGACTATTATTTTGTAGGTCGTGGCCGTCATGGGTTCGTACTCAGGCTTATTAAAATTATATAACCAATTAACCATACTGCGATTATAACTATACAGAGGGGATCAAGTCAAGCTGTATTTAATTAAGCGGGTGGAGTATTGCTGGATCCCTAAATTAAAGCTCCAAGTTAGTGAGTGAAATTCATATTTTTTCAATTCGCTGGTGAGTGCAATCGACGTATTATTGGGTTTCCAATTTTTTCTTCAGAGAGCTCTCTCCCACAGTTTTCTTAACATTTTTGGGGAATACATGAGTCCCTGGATTTTTACAATCAATAGCTGCGCAAGTAGGCAATTATGAGTAAAAGACGTTGCTTGTTTCCAAAAAAATGTATAGATAGTGGCTGGTAGTTGTCAAATTCGTGGCACAATGGCAGCAGTGACATCTGTTTTTGTATGGCATCTCGCAGTTGACCTTGAGAGGCAGTGACTACTCAACCGGACTTTCCTGTGGTGCCTTTAAGTAAACTTAAAATTACTACTTTTAAACTAAGGGACTGCACGCTGAGGGCACCCCCTGTGCCCGAGCCTGTGCCCCTGTGTGGGGTACAGGCCTCGGCTCAAGGCGTGGGGGAACAGCAAGTGGGGACAGGCTGGATCAAATAATTTTCATAGTCTTGGGAAATTTAACTGTACTGACTCAGCTGCGGCACGGGCTGGCACTTCAACGAGCAATGGACGGTCGGGAGTCTCATCGTTAATTCCGGGTCTTCGCGGGGCGCGAGGACCTCGGCAGCGAGCTCGGAAGGATGGTTTCTTGTTTTTGAATGCTGTACTGGTGGCCCTACTGCTTTCTTGAAGGAGAGTAATGGAGTCATCTGGTTCGGAAAGGATATGTCTCGACCGGCAGATTCTATGGATTCTACTGGGGACATAACTAGCGGCCTTCACAATCGGAGGTTTGCGATGATTCGCGGCTATAACTAAAAAACGCTTCGAGTTGTGTTTCAGAAATTGAGCGATAGTGGGGATTTTTAGGTCGAGATGGAGGATCTCGTTCCGAACGAACCAAGGGGAACCGGTGGCTTGGCGGAGGAATCGGTTTTGGAGGGTCTGCATCTTATGGATGAATCGGGGGGTATGCATATGCAGTCTTTGCATCTTTGCAAAGACTGCACATGCATACGTCATGATGGGGATATTTGAAGCACATCTGAAGTGAGCAAGGGGCACTTTTTATCCTCATTCGATTGAACGATTATTTCATGAAAACGTCTCTAATATGCTGATAGCCATTGAGATAGGAAAAACATGGAGACATTGAGATAGGAAAAACATATGCTGGCAGCACTCTAGCCACATTTTTTAACCATAATGCAAGCAACTCTAGGAACAAAAACAATTTTATTATTGATAGAGTATGTAAACATAATACAGCACAGAACGGACCAATCACACACAAAACAAAAATTATGAACGTTAGCTGATTGGTCAGTAATCTCAATCTGATCTGTAAACGTAACCATACTATGACGTCATGAATGTGTCACGCTGATTGTTCTTTCTTCTGTCATTCGAGTCGAAAATTTTAATTCTCCGTGCCTTCGCCTTATTTACGTTATTGAACAGAATCACCGAATCAGTTTCAATAGAATAAAATATAGTTATTGAAGTGTGAAACTTTTCAGTGTAATTTGTAGAAATTTCAAAACAATCTGACAAAATGGAAGACCAAGGAGGAAGCTCAGGCCCTAGAGTAAGCGATAAGCGTTTGGCTCAGACTCAAGCCAAAGTCGATGAAGTGGTTGGCATTATGCGCGTTAATGTCGAGAAAGTTTTGGAGAGGGACCAAAAGTTGTCGGAGCTAGATAATCGTGCAGATGCTTTACAGCATGGAGCAGCGCAGTTTGAACAGCAGGCTGGCAAACTGAAACGAAAGTATTGGTGGCAGAATCTAAAGATGATGTTAATTATCGGTGCTATTGGGGCCGTTCTACTTATCATAATCATTGTGTGGGCAACGTCCGGTAATTCGAGCACACCCGCGCCCCAGCCCGCCCCTGTCACCGCGGCTCCTCCACCGGCAAGGCGATAGTCATCACGCAAACTTGTAAACCTTTGATATGGATACTTATTTATGCTGCTCTGTACTAAGAACCGCGAGTTTTATGGTAAAATGCGACTGAACAGTATGTAAGAAATCTATATTTTGTATTTGAAACGATTAACCAACGCACACATCATATTCTTACTATAAAATTTACACCTTGATAAATGTTTTGATATTTTTCTATAAATTGTATTAAATAGTACCTAACTGTTGATATACTGTTAAAGTGAATTTAATTCACTCATAAGAGACTTGTTTACAAATTGTTATACTTCTATAAAGAAAATAATAGGAAACTAACTATACATCAGTTTTAAATATGTAATTTATAAAGTGGCCAACTTTTGTACAGAATCACTTTGTGATAGGTAGTATTAAAAATAAAAGATTATTAAAATATTGCAAAGCCTACTTTAACAGCTAATTTGGGTGTTGACACAAAGAACTGATATTTAACTGCACAATTTAAATGTGCAACGATTTAATGTGATGGTTCTTTTTGCTGTAATGAGGGAAGCCCCGATGTAATCCTGTTGCAAAATTAATATATATTAAGTTAGGTAAAATATTTTATTCAAAGCCAGTTTTTGTCGCACTTTGTATAAACTATTATAAAAACTTATTTCACATTATGCTGCTGTTTGATTTAATCATAATGTAATTAACATTATAAGGTCATGATTTGATTTTCAAGTATGCATAATGTGAAAGAAGTGCTAAAGCACAAAACCATTTAGTTTTTAACTTATTTTAATATGTAATAAGCACATTCTGTTGGTTGGTATTGATCATATTATATTATTTAGTTATGTCTTAATCATATGTTTATAATGCATTTTCAAACATTACTAATTTTAACGGCTGTTGGGACCAACTTTGCGCTTGTATTGCACGGCATCCAAGGTCCAGTTACTAATTGGGTCTTGACAGTAAACCAGTTTGATGTTGTATGCAAATCGATGTAATATCATAATCTTAGTTGTTTTGTATTCTGTAAGAAATAATAAATATATGTATTTCTTCAATATTGTATGATTTTCCACTTGCTAGACAATACAGTACTTAGTGTTGTCTTATCAAAGTCGTACACCTACTTAAAACTTATCAGTTTTGTAGATAAGGAGCTTGTGATTCACACAATAATTTCATGACTTCAGATGTATCATATGTCATTGGAATTTCAGTGCAAAATACTACAATGCAATAAACAGATTTTGCTACAAGATATTGTAATCATGATCCAAGATTATTTAATACTAACAACAGACTAATTGCGAACCTCCTCATTTTTGGCACGTTTTAATCGCGTAAGGCTTTGTATTTAATTTAACACAATGAATAAAGGTATTATTGGTATCATGTAACTATATACATTACTAATATTGATATGATTATGTCACAAAGTTTCCTCCACTTACAATACTCATAATGGCTACTGGTGTCATTGTCAGTCGGAATAAGGTCACAAAATATGTGGCTGTTGACTGGAACTATGTTTCCTCTGAGGCACGTGATATTACATTATAACCAATTTATGTATGCACATGATTATGTAGATAAGTAATGTATACCACTACCTTCCCTTTTGTTACATCCCCCAAGCTACTGCTATTTGTCATCAGCCTGGGATAGTGACTGCATCTATGGGTGATTTTATTATCAGTAGCTGGATTCAGAACAAGTGGCACTGAAGATATGCACATCAAACAGTAAGGTTTTTCTGTGGGGACACTATGTGAATTGGGCAGCTAGGTGTTCAGCAGCTACATACATAGACTACCTACCTATAACCGATAGACTTAGTTATTCCATAAACCTTGTATAGCATATTAAACAGCTGATGTAAGCAACATATTTCCATTGGGTACGTAGGTCCACCTCTCCCTATATAAAATGTACTCTGTGGGTCCACCCGTCTGTCCGCAGCTTCGATCAGAGACTCTTAATACTAGAAAGCTATAATTTGGTATGGTTATACATATTAGTAATTTCGAAAAAATTATAAAATAAAATCTTGATAAAAACAATTGGGTACTTTAAGTAAGTATCTCCTCTGATAGACGTAAAGTGGGGATGTTTTCATTTTTCTCGTCTGTCCCATGGGGGCTTTGGGTAGGTATTTGAAATATATTGGGGGTTTATGACTACAATTTTTAAATTAAAGGATTCATTTGTGAAATATTAAGCTTTGAAGAGCCAATTTTAGTAAGAGTCAAGTGCCCCCCTGCCAGCTAAATAGTGATATTTTATATTAGATATGTGAACAAATTCACGGTAATTGTATAAAAGTACCTATAACTCAGTTAAAAGGAAAATTATCGTAGCTAAGCAGGCTTTTTTTAAAGTTAACGAGTAATAGTCCAGGTACCTTTTTTTGTTGGGTGGGAAATCATCAGATAACTTCTCCCGCTCTGGGTGGAGCGGGAGGTCGTGTCAGACTTTTACTGACTAAAACCCACCCGTGTTCCCTCAGTTGCCTGTGTGCTAGGGGCCGCGCTATCTCTTTCGAACAACCCGCACCCCTGGCAGAATAGTCCAGGTCCACGTCTACCTTACATTTACAGTTGGAATGTATGGGAAAAATGTTTTTCAACTGTTTACCTATAATATTAAGTTTGTTACCTAAATTTATCCCAACGACGGAACTCTTCATTGTGCATGGTCAGACACGCAAGTGGCCGGTGTTTTTTTAAAAATTTGATTGAGTTTTTGGATTTAGAGTTCCTGAAAATGTTTTCAGAAATTATTATAAGTATTTAATTTTAGTTGAGCTAATTCCAGCAAACTGGCCTACGATAAGATAATGAATAAAACAGTAGTTGGGTCAACGTAGGCGGTGTTTAAACTAAGCTTGACACCTACATTATGATAACGCGTTGTCCTTATATGGAATTCTGTCCGGCCTGCGAACAGCATGGTTGCAAATTGGATTACTTACTCATACATTTTTTTTATTAAGTTAATCATTAAATAAACATGCATAACTTACCATACAAGGAAGGTATTGACTGGGCATGCGGAGAGACATTTTTTTGTATGGTAGGTACCTACTCAGATGATCAGGAAGTCAACATGTACCTAAGTACATCAAAGAGGTATAATTATCATGCTTTCCACCAAATAATATGCTCCCACCCAGCTCCTGGTCCAGCTACGTATCTCAGGTCAGATAGGTTCTTCTGCAGGACAAATCAACAGCCTGCAGTGGAAAATGGAAATATCGTGTCGCATGATGACACCGAACTCTGACCTTTGAGGCGGCAACTCTCCTGGTGCGCTTTCCGCTGCTAGAAATCTTGGCGGATATGGACGTGAGGGATATGGCTATACCTAACCGAATCCGTGTCATCCGCCAAAGTGCCAATGGCGTGCCAGGAATAGCT
Organism: Polymixis lichenea; assembly: GCA_949091785.1. Taxonomy (NCBI): domain Eukaryota; kingdom Metazoa; phylum Arthropoda; class Insecta; order Lepidoptera; family Noctuidae; genus Polymixis; species Polymixis lichenea. Next base: position 12,101,133 of record OX420939.1, on the reverse strand, counting down.
ATTGTACCGTGTACGGCTGAGGCGGCAGGAACGGTGATACGTGCTCGAGCGGCGGCGTGAGCGGCTGCAATATATTCGCGTACCTACTTAAGCGTGAAATACTTACTTACTGAACAAGATTGGGCGAGAGGCCACGGCAAAAACCTCAGCAATGGTGGCAACCATTGTGAGGCGATTTGGATTCTGCACCGTACAATCTCGAGGAGTGTCCTGCGCGGGCTTCTGAAAGACGGGTCCAGGTCGTCAGAATCGGGCGAGATTTGTCTCTGCCAGCAGTAGTTGGGTCTATGCTGGCGGAGTCGGAGAACTGGAGGGAAATGGCCTCCTGTGAGACCGTGATGGCCTAGAAGGAGCCTGCCGACCTCGATCGTGAGAGAGCAGGATCCCGCTCGGGGTCACGCCGGAACCCCACCTCCATAATTTAACGGATGCGGGAATTTGGAGTCACGGGTGCCTAATGTGGACTCCTTTCCCTCATTGAGTGATCTCAAGTCACACGGCGCATACCTAGTGGTCACGTGCTGCGTTGCACACTTGCACAGTGACTAAAAAACGGCCGGTATCCCGGGACTTCATTTTCAAAATGTGCCCTAACAGGTGAGGCACACAGGGGTTTTTGGCGATCGTTGCCGATGGTGACCACCGGAGTGGTTTTAGTGAGGTAAAGCTCCAACACTTCCTTGATCTTATTCCCAAAACCCGGGCGCCTTTTGAAGGTTTCCCCCCGAAAAAAAGAAATAAAAAGTTATTAATTACATACTTATGGTATGTTTTTTGACCACAGCATCGCCCCCTCTTCTGCCTACCCCTTCTAAGAATACAGGCATGATGTTATGTACTTAGGTAGCGATAAAGGCGCATGAACGTAAGTAACTTTATTTGATGATGACTCCACAAACCGGCAGAAAAACTATTTTTTTTACTTACTATAATCTGACACGTGAAACCAGCATTAAATTGTGAATTATTTAAGTTAGAAACGTGACCATATCGTGTAGGTGGATTATATTTTGTTCGTAACTGTTTTTATTGACCTAGGTAGAAGTTTTCCTTCGAAATTGGCTACAAATTACAATACTCGAGGTAACCTTTGCTTTTAACTTGAAACAGCACGATGGCGCAGTGGTTTAAAGTGCTAGGGTTTCTGGCCAAGTTCAATACCGGTTTTGGATTCGCTTCCCAAATGAAACAAAACACTTTTTAGTCTTTGTGGACTGCTACTTAGTACCTCTGGATAGTCAAGTGAAGACGAATTAAGAACTGACTCTTTTTTAACAAAAAAGGACAATAAGGTATACTTAGCCGTAAATGCCATAATGTGTGTAAAATTGAACACGAATGTGTGACGTGTTTCCATTTCATTTCGTATAAATAATGCAGTTTAGATTATAAAGATTTATTAATGAAGTACAAAACTAAGTGGTAGGTACTCTTTAAAATATCAATGATTAACTTGTAGGTGCAATAAACATTCGATATTATCTATTGGCTCCGGCGAGTCCGGATCAGTGGCATCATGTTTAATCTTATTTCTCATTTCTGTCTGACTTTCCGTAGCACTGGAAGCAGTGATGTTAATTTCTAAAAATAACCAGCACGTCAAGGCAATACCCAAGTCAAATGATTTATACTGGCGTGCAAATATGTACGCAATCAATTTATCCTCACACATCTAAGTACATATTAACTGGGCCGCGATTAATAGTAGGTACAGTATTGTGCATTTTAGAACCACGATGGAAAAAAACCCACCTGCCTGCATAAGCTACATATTTAAACATCAGCATTTTTTAGACATTGGTTTAAATAGTCGCTTATAATTTCTCAACTTTCAGCAACGTTTATAAAAGGGAAGGAAGACTTAGGCATGGGAACTTGATTTTATAAACACCGGGCAATTTAGGTACCTACAGGCGGACTGCGATACACACAACATTTTCCTGTGAGTACCTAGGTAAGGTGTTTTCAGGTTGGCGTATATTATATTGAAATTGCCGTACAAAATGGGAAATGTCTCCATTCTCACGCTGTACTATAACATTGCGCTCGTTTAAGTTTCTTGGGTGACTTAACCAGTCGTTAGTTGGGATGGTAGTGCGTTGGATAAACTACTTCCTAGAATGCTTAATAAATTCTGTGGCCTTAATGTTGTCACTGCTTCAGAGCATCAGTAGACATCAGTGTCTATAACATTTTAAGCCCAATAGGGCTCCAAAATATAATATTGACTGATAATAAAAATAAAAAAAGATGATTATAATGATGGCTTATTAAAAGTGTGCAAATACTGAAAACTGAATATTACTTACCTACTCGTATATCAATTATTTATTTAGACATACATATGTATCAGTGGGATTCCCACAAACGTTCAAACCGTTTTATCTCGACTCAGACAGAAAATACCTAATTTCCTGTGCCTGTGCCTATATTTATCAACTTCATCATTATCATCATATCAGCCGAAAGACGTCCACTGCTGGACATAAGCCTGCCCCAAAAGGGGGACTTGCCATAATCGCCACGCTTGGCAGGGTTACCGAACGCAGTATGGTGGTCAAATGCATGGACAACGCTGCTGCCCATTCTCTAGTATGTCCCTTAGTCGCCTCCTACGACACCCATGGGAAGAAATGGGAATGAGATGATTTATCTACTTACGTAGGTATTATTATTTACTAACTTTCCTTTTATAGCAAAATGCCTAAACCGTTTACCTACGTAGGTACAACAAATTGTGCTTTTATTGAAATGTAGTTACATAGCATGAATTGACTGCACGCAGAGACATCATAGGAATAATATAACAGCATGGAGAACAATTTCATTAACATATGATGCGGCGTTGCCCCACATTAGTGAGCAATGAACCAACCATGATCTCACTCAATTACAGACCTGAAGTAGGTACACACGACGACATCGTGCTATACATTTCTAGTTTTAGCTGACCTCGCATTGTGTAGGCTTTTCGTACAATGAGAAGCCTGCTTATACTGGAAATGTATAGCTAGATATGTCGCTGTGCGTGCCTATAGCTACCGAGGTACATACAAGCTGTGTTACATATCCACAGAATTGTAAGTAGGTACTTATCTACTTATAGTATTTTTCAGGAAACCAGAAGGTACCTGTAATAACTAAGTTTCAGTTTTATTTAAGTCGGTAACTAAATATTGCCTTGTCATGATCATCAATAGGCATGTGTTGTTTTGATAAAAAGTTTTTGTTATGTCTTTTGCATATATTTAAAGGAAAGCCAATAATTGAAGATGCTGCCTAGAACTTTTCTAGGCATTTGCATAGCCTTTTCAAACCATTATGGTTAGGAGATGATGGCTGATCTAGATACGCGGTAGCCTGGCAAGTCAAGTTGAAAGAAAAAGGATAGAGATTTCAGGTGTAATGGACCAAAGCAATATGCCACACCACCCGTAACCCCAAAAGACCCGTAAAAGTGTGAGTTTGAGTCGCGCACCGAGGTTTCGAGAACTTCGAAATCATGTAAGGACGACTGTTATTCATAATATCTGGAGTGCAAGTGCAGCATAGCCCCCAGTTTGTAGTGCACGTTGCACTTACCCTGTATCAGGTTCCAAGTAGCTCAAGTAGAGTGTAGCTCAGCTCGAAGAATAATAATAGGGCTCGTAGCGTGTAGAGACCGTGGTGCGTAACGTGTGGCGCATAGCTTGTAGCATGCTAGCGTGTAGCCCGTAGAACGTGGCGCGTAGCGTGTAGCGCGTAGCTTGTAGCGCGTAGAACGTGACGCGTAGCGTGTAGCGCGTAGAACGCGGCGCGTAGCGTCGAAGCGTGTATCGCATCCAGCATTTTTTTTCTCACGTAGCGACGCGCGCTATACTTGTGTTAACCAAGTGTAGGCGTATGCGTGAAGACGAGTAGCGTGAGCTCATAACACACACACGCACACATAACTTCCGACATCCCATTGTACGGTTGACGCTTCCGTATGTAAGCGCAGGACAGAGGTCCTGCGCTTACATACAAACTCCCAGCCCAGCGTGCTTGTCCACTTGTTAACCACAAGAAAAGAGCGCGTCGCTTCGCGGCATAAAAATATTACACCTATAGTGTGCCTTAAGAGTTAATTTTACAACCAATTTTAAACCCTTTGACGTGTAAAAAGGTTTTTATTAAACGATTTACAGAAATGTGTCTAATTAAAACCCTCTGCGTTTTGTATTTGTCCATCGGTATTTGCCTACGTAGTTCATTCATTGTGTAAAACTGCAGTACCTACTATCCCTACTTTGTTGGATTTATAACCGGTTAAACTGCAATGCTTCATCGTACTTAATTATAATTAATTGCGTTAATTGGCGGGCAGTAAAAACACGAGCGTTGTGTGGGCTTGGTTGGTAGTGTTGGTACAACATGGTCCAAAAATCAACCATTTTCTTGGGCGTGGTGGTATTAAGTCTTGGTAGGTAAGTGTGATGACTGTATAATCTGCACCTTAACTGCGTAACACAATATCAATTAGAATCTGAATAATGTTAAAGGAAATTGCTGATCCATTGCTTCATAAGTTCGAACGATTTGTCTGCTCAGCGACATGGATAACACAATGAATGTAAGGTAATACGGGCTGGTGTCTGTGACTATGCGTCAAAGCGCGTGTTCTGCGTAAAGGGTCGCAATCTCTTTGATCTATTCTGTGGTCGCAATGAATGTTGTTTATCTGCCAAAATTAAAGCCATTCCTATAACATTGTTAGTGTGTTACGAAATTACTACTCTGTTCCATAAGAAGTACCTACTTAGATCACTTGGAAAATGAGAGGGGAGTAAGTTTTCTAATAAGCTCTATGAGAGCTAGCATTTCAGTAAGTCTGTGAGTAATCAAAGCAAGTTCAGATGGTTTAGTTTTATTGTTCGATCGGTACCAATTATTTCACGTGGTAATTGAGTTCAATTAAAATGGAGATCGCTGACCCACACCATGGATAAAAAAGAATATATCTTCAACACATCTATGCGCTCAAAATTTTACGTCATCATAGTTACGACGTACCTACGTAAGTCGTTCGACATTAAAATAAATCCTAGGCGTGATTTTGCAATAATTTCAATACAAACGAACGTCACGAGAAATCAAAGTCAGGCTTCGTTATGAAGCTGGTGACGTCATCTCTTTTCAAACTGCCTGAAGCAATCAGGGTAGCTTACGTCATGGCTCTGTTGTTTCCAATCGCAGGTACCTGCCTACCTACCGAACAACACCGAAGGCGTTACAATGGGGCTCCAGTTTTTAAAATAAGGACTGGCACTGTTTCTTAAGGTCTCGTGAATGTCATAATTATGTGTGGGTATGTTTTTATGAATGTCGTTTCGGTAATATTCATTGAACTATACCTATAGCAGGAAATAAACGAAACCGATCCACAGAGGCCATCGGTTTTGCAGAGTCGGCTGAAATAGGCTATCCAAAGTAGGTATGGCAGTTGTTTTAAATTATATTATCCTTCCTTAATTTTGGTTTTATTCAGTCATACTTAGGTACCATGCAGGCAGTACGGCTTTAAAGCTTAAATTTTCCTGTAGTCAGGGGCGTACCAATAAAAAATGGCGCCTAGGGCACGCATCACATTTGCGCCCCTTTGAAAATTATCTTCTCGGTCTACACTGAGCAAAGCTAGGTAGCATAATCTTTCTTGACCCACTATAGCCTTTAATACCGAAGGTATTAGTTTCAAGTTCCTAAAAAATCGTTTGAAATGCTAAGAGAATTTGAATAGAAATAGACAGATTTGAGTTAGGTTAGGTAACAATATGGAATGGTTTATTGATGTTTTTTTTAAATTTTATTTAATAATTGGCGACTTTTTGCACCCCCCTACGATAGGCGCCCAGGGCCCTGCTTGCACCACCCTAATTACGCCACTGCCTGTAGTCTAATAAGGTGTTTGTCATAGGCATGTACCGAATTGATTCTTCTCATTGTGCAGATTCTACTATTAAACTTTAAAAAGTCCGTACCTACTTACCTTCGTGATAAAGTTGCGAGTAAGAATCCTTTCCACTGCTGAGACAGGCCTTCTCTCTATGAGAGGGAGTGGGCCGTAATTCACAACACCAGCCCAGCGGGTTGGTAGAAGTCACAATATCTAGGAAATTTTTGGGTCTAGGACATGCCGGTTTCATCACGATGATTTTCTTTGCCGTTTTGAGAGCTGTGGTGGCATAGTGGTAATGGCTGAGACTTACGGGTTACAACTCGACCTACAGGGTCCTGAGACTAAACACATTTCTGTTAGCGTTCACGCCAAACGCTACGCCAAAATGTATGGGAATGACATTACCTGCACAAAAGGACACGACGTAATCTTTCCGCAGGTAATGTCATACACGTACATTTTGGCGTAACATTTTGTACGCTAACAGAAATGTGTTTTGTCTACGCCTGCAGGTTGAGATTCGCATTCGCACCCACGGGCGCTTTACTTTGTGTAAATAATTTTATAACTCTTGGTCTCAAAACGGTGAAGTAAGAATCTATGCATCTAAAATTAATAATGAAGAGTTAATTACATTGTTGCTCATCCACCTGTTCGCCATGTCAGTCAATGTGAAATCACGCGAACAAAATATCGAGTGTCATCGAAACTTTATAGGCTTGTGAGGAAAAATGCGGAAGGCGGCGATCTGAGGTTCCGCTTTCCGCTCTGCTTGTCACCCACCGCTAGTGTGAGTATCACAGAATGGACCTAGCCTTGATCTTACCTAGACTATTCGTCACACTTTGTTATACAATAATTAAACAACCTTGATGGCGTTGAGGACCTATCTGGTGTCCATTTGAATGCTGCTCGGATCTCATTTAACGTGGAAAACTGTTTGTTTAAACCAATTTACAAAAATAACATACACACATAACACACTACATCTATATTCCCAAAACGGTTAGGCAGATGTGCACCTATTCGCAAGTTAATTTTTAAGTCTCGTGCAATTTGGGGCGACCTTATTGCCATCAAGCGGGCAAAAATCCAGACGAGATGGATTTTTGGCCGGTTGAGAATTTCAAGAAGAAATTCCAATTTACTCTTTGCCCGACCCGGGAATCGAACCCTGGAACTAATACAGTAGCCAGTAGCGCTTGCGATCACTAGAGCCATAGCGAAGTGAAAAAGGTTTTTAAAATTAATTGCTTACAAAATAATAATGTAAAAAGCAAATGACGCCTTTAGGAAATGCCATTTATTTTTTGCATTTGGCATTTGGCAAGCCTGCAAAATGTTATGAAATGTTTATAAAGCGCAAACTTGTTTTGTAATGTTTACATGTTGCTAATGCTTTGAAAAGCTGAAATATGTCTTAGACGAGATTTATCGTGATTCGTGATTTAAATCAGCTTTTTCTTTTAAATCATACATAACCCCTGCCACCGCACTGGGTTTCTCGCGTTGGTGGCATGTTTTGGTGCACATAGGAATTCATTGTGAACTAGATTTGCCCGCGGTTCCGCCCGCGTGGATGTCGGTTATCGCGTAAAAAGCCTATATCGTTCTCCATATCCCACGCTATAACGCTGCCAAGTTTCATGACGATCGGTTCAGTGGTTTAGGCGTAAAAGCGTAACAGATAGACAGACAGACAGAGTTACTTTCGCATTTATAATATTAAGGATTGTTTTGTGAAGCTCGATCTTGGTAAATGATAGTATTTCCTAGGAAGAATACCTTCCTACGTAGAGAAGTTAAGTATTCATTGCTATTACCGAGTAACCACAAATCCGAAGAATGCAATTTGCTCTTATAGGGTTTCTCTTGAAATTAAAAGCATGTGGATCCGTACATCGTAGCATCGCATCAGCTCCTTATAAAGCCAGTTATTAGCACTAGCTGTAGCTAGGTAGGTAGTATAAGCAGCATTACGTCATGATCTTGCCCCGCGATCTATTCCTAATCGGTGTGGGTCATTCACCCGAGCTTATTAAAATTTAATCAACGTACTTGCCGCCTTTAGAGGAGCTTATCTGAGGAACTGTCATTACTTTTTTTTGCTTAATATAAAAAAAAATTATGGATGATTCCATTTCATATTGTGTTCTCAATGTGGCGTGCTGTGAATGACCTCTAGGTTTATCGTTTTCATCAACATTCCGGCCCAGACAGTACCGTGCAGTACTAGAATAGCAGTACTTGGCACGTTATTAGGATTTGTCAGTAACAAGATGGGTACATTCTGAGATAGAGGTAACATTAGAAAATTCCTTCGAAGTTTCTGCATCTGCGAAAATAATTTCGAGAGCAATTAGAGGTATTTGGTACCTACACAAACATTTCTTATGATACAATCTACCCAATAAGAACCTAAAATTGTATTCTTGGTACAGACGCGACGCCAGCACATTAAGCTATCCCAAACTGTTAATTTTTCCCAATTGAACATGAACATCTTTTGTGATAAACCTATCAAAGAAATTTGACAGATCCAGCTTGATCTGCTGGCGTCTGTACCTACTCAATAAAAAGTTTTATATTTATTTTGAACAGGCTCTTTCCTGTAAGTTAAATTCTCACAACTAAATTTTACGCGCCTATTGTAATCTGACAATAAAAGATAAATCGTAAGAGTCGACGGAGCGGAAGGAGTCATTGTTGTATTCAAACTGATCAACCTGTTATGTTAGGTACTTATTCACGTATGACTATGCACATGAGACGTCGAAATTCGAAGCGACACCCTAACCCAACACAATATCACAGGCACCCCGCGGCTCAGAATAAAAACATCAATCAGGAAAAAACTATGTTTGCCTAACTAAAAGCAGTTCTAAGTATACGATTAATTAGGCATACATTCTCATAATTATGAATTCTAAACTACCATTTTGAATCTTCAAATCGGAATAAAAGATATTTTAAGAAAATGACGTGAAACATAAGCTAATTCACTGAATCTTTGTTTACCGTCGTAAATATAAATATTATGCATCATTGTTTTTGACGACGATTCCTGGACGTTAATGTTTCACTGATATAAATAAAGTTATTATTGTAATTAATTCATTATTACCGTCTACGCTGTGAATAGCAACATCAGTGAGATGAGTCTATCAGAATCTGATGTATGTACATAATTTTGTAGTAATAAATAATCGTGAGAAAATGTACGGACCATTCGGACGCTGTGCGAGAGTCATACGGTCCTAATCTTAACGCAATAAATAGAGCGTGCTATGCTAATGAGAGGAGCACGACTGCATTATATCACTTCTAGACTTGTATATTGAGCTTTATACTGAGTCTACTGTCTGAATACATAAATGTTAATTTAATTTGGCATGACGTGCCAGGCATTGTCAGGCGCCATAAGAAAGTTTTAGTGTGATGTTAACTAAATCCTAACGAGAGTCAACACTACTATGTATTACAGCTCACAACACACTACACAGCCCTCACATTTCACATATTACCTATAGACTAGAGCTCCAGACATTGTGTCCCTTATAAAGAAGGTTCCCTGTGGTCTTCTGCAGTGAGCAACCGCTGGTGTCGCACAGTCAACAGGGCTGCAGTCTTTCTTCTGACCAATTCTAAAACAGTAAATAAATTCAGCCAATCATCCCTTAATTGGCTGAATTTATTCGCCAATTGCAGCGACCTTAGGGAGAGGACTTCAGCAGTGGCTGTTTTCGTTTTGACATGGTAACATTGATGACTTAAGCATAGTTCATAGGTTGGGCAAACTGGTACGCACCTACTCGTGCATTAACTTCTGCATAAACTGCACAAATTACAATACATGTACCGTCTCACGTCGCGTCACTTAAAAAAGAAACTGGACCGGTTTCAGCCAGTAGAATTGATAATAATGATTGCTTTCCTCTTGCCTTCTGCTTGCCCTTGTCCCCTTGATCCATGTTGCATAAGATCGGCACCACTTTCATTCTCTTCCTGCATGTTTTGCTCTCTTCTTATTCCTGTTTGGATAACGAGCTTGAATGTTTACATTTTTTATGATTACTTACTATTCATTATGGATTTCAAACCCCTGACCTGCGCCCTGTAAATGTGGTAGATACAGTATTAGAAAAGTGCCTTAAAAATCGTGTTTTACTATAATTTATGACACCCATCTAGCAAAAGAAAACATTTCCACAAGATTTTATTAATAATTCAAAGATTTTGAAACAACAATGTTTCCAAAAATAATCTTGACTGATTTCAACGTTCAACAAACAACGTTCGGCAGAGTAGTTTCCTGTGGTAAGAGAGCTGTCGGCGGTTATAAATGGAGCATTAAGTGTGGGGTGGATGCTTTTTCGAGGGATGACTAGTGTTAACATTGTTGAGCAGTCGAGGCTTATGGCACATGTAGAATCATGTCTATAAATACCGCTCAGAACCGTTTGAGTATCTTGTAGACAGTAACTGATGATGTGGATTATGTTTAACTGCCATATATGGTCCGAATTGGTGAAACGCTTCAGACAACTTTTTGATAGTTGCTTTTAGAACTTATGAATTTAGAGTAGGTCAAATTCAGAAAGTTTCGTAACCCTGAAGCTTATTAAAATTCGCCATGCTAAGGCTCAGTTCTAGCAGGGAGAATTACTTCGTGCAATCTGAGCGCAAACATCGTTTTTGATTAATGTAGGAATAGTTTTGAATTTTCTTGAATCGTCTGATTAAGAATTTCAAAACATTTTGGGAACATCCTTGGCTTGGCTGCCATTGAATTCATAAGTGCAATCCGACCTTGAACTAATTCTTGGGATTGGATTAGTTCAGTTCAATACCTACTAACCGAATTACTGGTAAATATCTCGCAATGATTGAAATTAACGTAGGTGTTATAGCATGAGTAATGTTTCCTATTTGTAATGAATACAACGAATATTACATATTCCCCTGCTGGTTAACGTGGACATAATTGGATGTTTTTGTCTTAACACTCTCAAGACATGACAAACTTCTGACTCATATTAGGCATCAAGGTCCACTGGCTGCTTTCATGCGGCTGTCGCCCTAAACGGACTTATATTTATTTAGCCATTGTTATAAGGTTCCCTATCCTTGTCAATGGGAAATGAAAGATTAAAATCTTTTAACAAGACAATGCCAGCGTATAGCTCTTTGATATGAAACAATTAAAAAATTTCAAATATACCAAACTGGGAGAATCTTGAAACAATTAGCCCATTTCCGCCGGTTCGTCAAATTCACGTCATAAGGCGATGGTGACCATCTAGTTTTTCTAGATTTTTTAAAATTGCAGAACTACCGTTTTTGCTTTACTTTGTCACTGAAGAGACGGAATGACGAGCAGGTAAACAAAATACTGCGATGATTAAGATAAACGTAGGTACATATTATGGTGTTGATTGCCTTAAACAGAAGAGACGGATTCAGATCAATGATTCATTCGTAACGTAGTGTTTGTGGACCATGATGTGTAGTGTGGTAGCGCCTATGCATCATGGGGAAGATGCTCGAGTGTGAGCAACGGCATGGCCAGACGTGGAATGAGCGAGAAGCATAGTGTGGGCCGAGTGACGCCGAGCGAGTCTCGGCGCGGCGCAGCGTTCGAACGTGAGGCTATTTAAAACTGTGCGCAGGCCCCCTGGCGCCGAGTCGAGCCACGACTAATGATCAGTACTGCCTTGTCTGCCGTTGAGTGCGTAGCGACACTGTGATCCGTGTTTACATAAGAACGTTTCAGTGTTTGTTTAGTTTCACCTATTCCACAAAACACACAACGCTAAAATGGCTGACAGTGGTCTGAAAAGGAATATTCCCATCAAGCTTGGTGACTTTTCTGTCATCGACACTGAATTCTCCAGCATTAGGGAGAGATTTGACGCCGAAATGAGGAAGATGGAAGAAGAAATGAGCAAATTCAGATCAGAACTCATGAACAGAGAAAGCAACAACTTCTTCAAAAGCACAACTAGGTATTTATTTTTATTTATTTTATAACTTATTTCATTACAATTTAATTTAATATCAACTTAAGTCTGCGATATTCGCTTTGATTCTTATAAGATAATTTATATCCAAGTTGGACATGTCAATAACGCATTGTATTTTAATTCGGACGTTTGTCAAAACAGACAAGAGGGTGAATAAACCGAGTTGTCTCATGGCTATAATATTATTCCGTCCGTAACAGTTACGTTGCCGGGCATGTTTCCTTAAACGGAATCTTGAATTAATGAGTTTGGTAGTTTCGCAAGACAGTCGCCCACCTCGGCCGGGTCGACTGCTTCAAGAAAGTATATTCAAAAGGTATTATTCGGGATCAGTCCGCGGAACGGCATCAACTGCAGACAACTCAGTCGCCTCCATTTAAAGCGTGCAGCGATACGTAAGCCCGACGCGGGATGATGTCATAAATAGAAATAGCGCCGGTTGTGCGCCTCTAAACAGAGAATTTTGTAGCTAAAACACAGAAACGCGTTAAATTGTAAACACAATGTATCCGCATAACGAGGTTTTATATAAGCGAATCCGCGCTATGAATGAGGCGCGGACTAGCTTTACGCAGCTCAATGGAGGCGTGGTGCAAAGAAATTAACTTCACATTGCCCATCGTTTCATAAAGAGCTGCAATTTATTTGTCAACTGTACCTACATTAATCTTGAGCATCAAGGACGTAGTCGACATTAAGTCACGTCTTTAATTTCCCACAAAACTGCATTATTAAAAACAAAGGATAACAATAAAATTAAAGAATTAAGTAAAAGCACGATGTTGATATCACACCTTGGATTATAGCGAAAACGCCTGCATACCGTCGAGAAAACCGGTTTACGATTATTTTATCAACACGGGCATTGAAGTTATATAGTTTTGTTGGCGCAAACGCGCTGAAATTATGTTAACGGCATGAATACATGACCCACTTGGAGCGAGTTGGTTCTGTTTCAGCCGCAAGTCTAGTGATGCAATACCAGCCTTCACTCAGTAGCATTCGACATCTCGACGCTGCGTAGGATTCGTGCTCAACCTTAATTCATATTCACACATGTGGGTAGTCAAATATGTATGGCAGCAATACGATTTGTATACGGCATAATGAGCAAAATAAACAACGATAGTACTTGCTAACACCACGTCACTAATATTTTTAGGATCTTGCTCAATTTCATTCAAGTGTGGGCTTACTGGCCCGCCCATGTTTCAATGGTTCCGTGTGGGCTGCGTTACAGTAAGAACTGTTTGGACATATTTGGCGGTAGCAGCTGTTAACAAATGCCTACATACTTAGCAGAATGATTAAAGTTAAGGCGACAATTTTTCACTTGTGTGTGGTTGTTTTTTGGCCACCGAGTCACTGACGTCACTAGCTGTTTGCAATACCCATACTGTGTGCTGCATATATTATGCCATATTTATACTGTATGCTTTATCATTACTTATAATATTTTTAATATTATACCTGCTTTCATATATGGAATAATGATGTTATTATTATCTTTATTTAACTTAATACTTTTATCGCATTGCCTTTAGGTGTTTCAGATGCTTCTCATGCCTATATTTTACTGTTGTAGGTATAACGGTCTGTTTCGTCTCAATGACTATTATAGTTATCGATGACGTAAACTTTATTGGTTTTATATTAATAATATACATTCTCTCATAAAATTTATCTCCGGTTGATTTGATACCCCCCGTTTACATCTGGTTTATTGCCTAGGGTTGTCACTTTTTGTGTGTATAATATTTATCTACGAGATAAATATTTTGTAAACTGATGAAGGTTTTTTTTGTAAACCTTATATAGTAGTTCCAATTCGGATTGAAAGAGTCAGCCGGGTACAAATGGTTATGGCTTTCATTTTCAAAATTCAGCAAAATTCATTGAGTTTAAAAAAAAGTATTTACGTTGGTGGGCAGACGAATTTTTCGAACATTTAGTACATTCTTATGAATCAATGGATTAGCAATACCTTCAGAGTGATTCAGATTGTTTTTGATAGTGTGTTACGTAATTTGGCTTCAGATTGGTTAAACGTACCCACAAGTTGACACAAATTCGCCTCGCTGTAAAAAATAAATAATGCAATGCAACATGAAATCTAAGTAACACACATTTAATTATTTTAGTGTTTAATTTTATGATACGTTCAACCAATCTGTACCCGTAAAATAACAATTGTTCCTCTACTGATTACCTACTTAAATAATGGTACAAGTCATGCATAGCCTTGCCTCCGCCGTTGTAGACAGATAGGTCCTTCAGTTCCTACCGATACCTTAAAAGTGGCAATCCTACGCTCAATTAACTTAACAGCCGTTTATTCCCCTCCGCCCCGAATTGTATAAAGACCTTTAACTACCAGATACAAATTAATATTGTAAACACTTGGTAGTGATGGATTTCATATAGGACCTACACAGTTAATTGAAATGAGTGTCCTTGTGGGGAAACTAATTCTATAGTTTTCCCTAAAGGAAGCTAAACTTTATGGTTAATAACGACCGTAAGCACTTGTGGAATAATGAAATTATTAGTGGATTAAAAGCTTATGATCTAAGTCTATGTCCAAAATACTGTCCATCACTACACTACCGTACGTAAAAATACTGTCCATCACTACACTACCGTACGTAAAAAAAAACTGTTTTGAGCTTAAAACTAACAACATACGTTGCTTTTTGCATGTCTTACAATTTCGAATCTGTTTCCTCCGGAGGAGTAACCAAGTCATCAGAGAGGTAAAAATTCTATCATAAAATTATCTATATTGTGTATGTTATCAGTGTACTTAATACTATGTAACAGTAGTTTATTTTATAGTCTGGTTACAGTACGTAGGTACGCATTAATTAATGGTTGTTGATATAATTAATCGTGTACTTATGCTTGCAGTAGTCTCGCACCTGTAAAAGAATCATTGTACAACATTAACTTACTTACTACTTATGTATTTATCACGTGTATTGTATCGCATGTATTAATCTTCACATTAAGACAAAGTATTGTTAACATTGAAACGTATTGATTTATGTCTACTTTAATATTCGAAGGTTGTTGTGGAAAAATATTTTCTGTGTTACGAACGTTACGGACGAGAAATCGTAACTCATGTGGGATTTTCTTTTATCAAAAGATAGATTATGTGGGTAGTTGCGTATTCACCACAAGACTTCGTGATCGAAACGTTGGTATCAGCAGACTAGAGTATAAAAAGTATTGAATACCACGACTTAATGGATTAATAGTGAAATCACGATTCACGACGCATTTTATCATTAGCAGTCTTGCACTAAACGCTTGGAAGCAAATTTTGCTCGTAATTTTATGATAATCATAAGTAGCTTCTATTTCCTAATAGAATTTCCATCACGTATGTAGGTTGCATATATACCTAGAGAGAGGTATACAGAAACGGTGCAAGTGCAAATGAAGCTAGCCGTGATTGTTTAATTTGAGCCTTAGTCCAACAAGCAAGCCTTTGTGTAGAGCTGCAATATTTGCAGTTCGCTGGGAGGCAAGGAGCTACGACCGAGACAAGTACTTAGCCAAGGCTAGACTGAGTAGAAAGTAAAATTTGCATTCAGGTGAACTAAAACTAGACTAGAATGAGTTACGACTAGACCAGGAAACACAAAGATTGTACCTATAAGTACCGTTTAATTGTTACACAAACGCAAACAGTGTTTCGGACTAGTTTACTGAGTCAAAAGAAACCGACTTATTTCACACTTTACAGATTCTTTAGATACTTTGCTAATTAATTCTGTAAACCGTACATAACGTTGTAGGAATTTGTTTTGTGTGTCGAATGAAACCTAATACATTTAGCATTGAAGTTATGCGATTGGCTGCAGGTCGGTAGGTACGAGGTATGAGGTAAACCGTTTACCACACAACTTGCTACCTTGCGGTACGGTGGGCAAAAAAAATGGTAAACCTACTCTGATGGCATGTGCTCTAAAATCAAAATTATAATATTGGCGAACTTTATCGTACTTATCTTTCTTAAAAAATCCGGGTACCACGTGCTGCTAAGCATATTCAATGTTAGACCGACAAACAATTTTTTCTGGACAACAGTAGGTGCCTACCTACCTACTTATGTATTGTACCTACCTGCCGCCCACTTGCACAATTGATCACAAATTACGTCGATACAAGTGCCCCCTCTAATATCGATGAGCTCATTTTGTTGACAGTGACCTTGTATCTGCGGTGATGACTTGAGAATGACATCAGCTGTTTTGTTGAAAAACGTAAAATATATAATGTTATGCACTGGCTGAATTGTTCACGGGTCATAGATTATTACTTGCTCCCAGTGACTGAGTCAGATAGTAACTAGTTAACTACCTAACTCTACGGCATGATGCCGTTTACGGATTGGAAGCCCGAGTACAAATTATAAGGAATTTTTAAGTGTTCACAAAGTGGAACTAAAATGGCAAAGAAATGCTGTGTTCGCACCTCATTCGCTTTAACTAACATCCGATCATTAATACTAAATATTTTTTGTTACCTCATTTAAGGCAATGGGTAGTAGACACGGCTACACATCAAGCTATACATTTCCAGTTTACGCATATCTCGCACTGCACGGAAATCCCATACAATGCGAGATCAGCTTATACTGGAAATGTATAGCTTGATGTGTAGCCGTGCGTACACAACACCTTAACTAGTAAGGGAATTTGCGTAACACACTAACAGTAGCAATGGCTTTCATTTTGACAGTTCAACAATATTCATTGCGTTATTTACGTTGTTGAGCAGACACATTTTTCGAACATATGAAGCAATGTATTAGCAATATGATTCAGATTACGATTGATAGTGTGTTACATAATTATGGTGTATATGATTATTTATACTGGGTACATTGTATTGTAGATAAGCCTAAGAAAATATGAAGTTACCCTTCTAAGGAAATAACACATATCATTAGGCTATTAAACAATTCATAACAATTGCTTGCAGTCCAAGTGGTCGATAGTGGATTATAAAATAATAGCGTGATAGTATTTCGCATGCCAGTACCTAATCACTTTTGCTAGACTCATTTTAATAACAGCTAGGTATTTTTATGTTATCGGAATAAATTCATTTTTAAATTACTTCGCTAGTTTTATCAGTTTTGTGTCTGGGTAGTATTAGAATCGATATAATACCGTCAACGACCTCAGGGCCACGTGGTATGGTTGTAAAACTGACTGTAGTTGTAACTAGTTCGTATCGTAGTTAGTATTCTTTGCATGTTGGTAAGTTACGATGCTCTGTTTAGATATCGTCCATTTCATTTATGTAGTTAAGTTGATTTGCATAAACATAAGCCACATAGCAATTAAAAACCTTCAAAAAAATAAAAATAAAATTCCTTAAAAATCTTTGGAATGTTATAGTCGTGTTTGAACAATTCACATCTACCCACATTTGGGTCCTTCACTAGTCTCTTGAACTTTAGATCTTCTTTGTTAAAGACTGTCGAGACGACGAGTGTCAACGTTAATCAAATTATGTTCTTACAACAGACTAGCAGAGCACCCACTTCGCAAACATCTACCTACACCTACACGATTGTCAATAAACGTCTACTTGGCAAAGGTTATCTCTCAATGTCGCCACTTAAATCATACATATTATTAATAATTATCTACTACTAACTTTGCAAACACTTATCCAACACTACGAATCGAATGTAATGCACGAATTTAGACGTATTGGTGGTATCTTCGGGGTATTGGAGTCAACATTCAAACTACCGAACAGATAGTTTCCCGTTACATTCAAAATAGAAATTTACCAGCCAGTGTTGAAACGGCAGTAAATTCCACATTTGAAAATTAGAACGAAACCCGAAACTTCCGTGTTTGGTGGTTCGTAATGGACTCCCCGATGTGTGTATCAGTGAATGCATTAAATAATTTGTTTGTTGTGATGTTCACAGCAGCACCACACAATCGCAGCACAGTGACAGCAGACAGCTGGCCGAGCCCAGCCACTGGGACAGCCTCAACTCGCCCCTGATCCAGGATGAGGGCGACGGCAAGTCACTGAAGCTCCGTTTCGACGTTAGCCAGTACACCCCTGAAGAAATCGTCGTTAAGACTGTAGACAACAAATTATTGGTAAGCATTTTAACTTTTCTTAAATGACTGGAGCATGAACAAGACAAGAATTTTCTGTAGGCTTACTTAAAGTACTCCTATCTACTGTATGCTTCCCGTTTAAACGAGCTATGTAAATTGTCTTATTCATGCCTACTTACCTGTTCCGTATCATCTGTGCAGAAGGTCAAAAATAATGTGATTTTGATTCCTTTATAATGTCTTCATCGTATTGGAATAGGCTTACTAGGCTCCATTAAAGGCTAAAGTTCGGTTAGGCGTAGGCGGAGTTCAGTTAGGAATAAACACAATCTAAAGTTGCTATTAAGTAGATTTACATTTTAACACCTTATAATGTTCCTACTAAAATACAATAAGGAATATATTAGTTTAAAATGTACAAGATTGAAATAATTTGCAAGAAATGAACCATGATTTGTGGATGTAAAATGTATTCATTAGGCAGTTTGAATTATATTGCAAACTAAATTCACAGCCAACGCTCGTTAAATTTATAGCAACTAAATAGTTAGCAGTTCACGCAATTTTCTCAACTATACAGTACAGTGTACAGCATAGATACCTACCGGTGTAGGTTTACACAAATATTTGGCAATGGGGCGGTTTATATACACACAATGTTCGGTTGCCGTTTGACGTCATCACTGAATTCCTGACTTATTTTAGGCAGATTTATCACAGCGCCACTGACGTTTAATGACCGATTCCACCAGAAGCAATAACCGAGATACATCTAGTCCAGTAAATGTAACCACTGTTTTGTGAACGTTAAATTTATTTAAATGTTGATGAAGTCCAGGCGCAGATTTGTGCAGACAGCACATTAAATGTGGCATTGTACAGCATTATCATCGTTCTCTTACCTATTTGTAGAACGCTACTATGCATATAGGGTTTCTCTATAGACAAGACATCAACGCTCCTTCACTTTTATTTTCTGTCGCGGTCTAATGAAGATAAATTATCTGTGAAATAATGAAGCGTTTATTTACGTATTTAGTGTGAAAAAATGCCCGAAACTTCTCAGAGTAGGCAGCATGCCAACATGAAAGTATCGCTTTTGTGCACACAAAACACAAGCATTTCATTTTTTTTATCGGGGTCAACGGAGTCGTAGGATGGAGCTAAGCTTGAGTTTCAGTAATTAACCGGAGTTGTTTGGTCGTATTTCAGGTCCACGCCAAACACGAGGAGAAGTCTGACACAAAGTCTGTGTACAGAGAGTACAACAGGGAGTTCCTGCTGCCGAAGGGCACCAACCCCGAGGGTATCAAGTCGTCGCTGTCGCGGGACGGCGTGCTCACCGTGGAGGCGCCGCTGCCGCAGCTCGCCATCACCGACAGGAACATCCCCATCCAGAAGCACTGAGTGCGCTCGCTCGCCGTCCGTCATGACAGCAGCTATTCCATAATACTGTTAATAATTTATTTTAATTTACGTTTTATAAATTTAAGAGGAGCAATTGGCGATATTTATTTAGAATCTTTTAGAGAATCTCAAAATTTATTAACACCTTAATATCTTTATTGGTCAATTAGTATTCTCGAAAATTCCAACCGTCGATATTTTGAGCACAGTTTGCATGTGGAATGTTGCTTTAGCGACATTAAGCTTTCTCGATGAATGATAGGAGATGTATTCAGTCAATTGTTACTTTTGTTTTTATATTGGGTATTACGATGAAGTTTTATTTGTGTCCTGTACGATTAAGTAGCTCTAGGATCACTAAAAATTGGAAAGAAATAGCCTAGAAGAAATATTTTACTGAGCTTAAACGTGTTCACGAATAATGAATTGATACAACTTGTACTTTGATATTAAAAGGCTATTTGGCAAATAGACTATGATGACAACGACGATTGATAAAGTGTCTTATACTTATTATGTACAGAAGTCCATTTTGCTTAACACTACCTGCAATGAGCAGCTATATATAACAAGCACGATATAATACACCAATTTAACAGCTTTTAACATAAAACACATTTATATTTTAGTACAAACAGTTGTTACGAATGTTTTAGATGTCAATAAAGTATAAAAAGCTTTGTTTTTATTTTATTTTTACCTAAAAGCAAATGTAATTTTGTTTAGCAAAAAGACTAGACTACTAAATATACCAACTGGTTATGTCAAACAAAACAAGATTCCACATAAGTATAAATACAATATTTTTATCTCCGAAGCGACATGTGCTTTACTTGTGGTAACCAGGGGCACAAACAAACTGTAATGTGTGTTCAAGCGCAGGAATTCTTGGTACCGTCCGAACAATGGCGAAGTCGGAATTATGTGCGTGTTTTGTGTGCTGACGCTACTCATCTTCACGTACACATCCACAGCATGTTTGTACCACAAGAAAAGTGGCGCTTCGTGAGATAAAAATACTACAACACAAAATCTACACAAACCTATCTATAACTAACTTGATGCAATGCAGAACGAATCGAATCATAAGTGGGTAGAACAAGGTAAATACACATGATAATTCATCATGATTATAATTGCACTGTTTAAGGAAACAACCATTGTTATAATAACAAATCGAGTAGTTAGTTATCTAACAACTGCATACCTTAGATTATGAGTCACGTCTCTGTCACAATGACAAAGCCAGCTATAAAAGGAGACTTGGGATAATAGATTAGCAATCAGCATTTATGGCCTATTCCCTTAGAAGGTAGGATAATACCTACTCTTCTTTGTCGTTCCCTCAATACTGAGGATCGCGACCCGTAAGACGTGTCACAAAGTTATGCGGTCTTCTGTAGCATACTACAAAAGACCGCATAACTTTTTGACGCGTTTGGCAGCATCTACAGAGCGGCGCACAGACCGCTCTGTAGATACCGCCTCCAACAGCCCTCTTGATCACGTTTGACCATATTGCCGATGCTCTACCTTGAGCGCGTTTTCCTTCCACTTGGCCCAGTAACATGCTACCCGGCCCACTAACATGCCACCCGGCCCACTAACATGCCACCCGGCCCACTCACATGCCACCCGGCCCACAAGCAGGATAATAGGATAGTGATTGTTTAATAGTTTATCTATTTACTAGCTATTGCCAGCGGCTTCGCCGCTGTGTGGACGTAAAAAATTACACAGGTCTACAATGATTTTGATGCCGCTAAAACTAAAGCAAATTTTAAGTATATCCGATACCCTGACTGTAGCAATATACTCATTTATTTAATGCTACGTGTAGTTTTAGAGAAACCGCAGGTGTATTGTAAAACGAAAATAAACATTTTAAACCATTTTATTAAATTAGGTATTCTTCAAATTAAAGACTATTTATTAATTTTTTTATAGGTTTTTTTATTATTTTTTTTATAGGTTAGAAACATTTTATTAAATTAATCAACAGGTTGGAAACTTCTTTTTTTAGATTTTCTACGATGAACGTCTTTGGAGCACTCCCGTGTGATACTCCAACAGTATTATCTATCGATACAAACCTGCACGTAGCTTTAATGTTTTGACGACTCCGTACGACCTCTCGAGGGTTAATTAACCAAATTATAACAGAATAATCGGCACCAATTTTTTTTTTTTGCAGGCCTGTTTTATCCCACGGGGACGTACTACCGGAGTAGAAGTAGCCTATGTGTTAATCCAGGTTATAGACTATCTGTGTACTAAATTTCATTCAAATCTGTTTAGCCGTTTTTGCATGATTGATTAACAAACTATCAAACATCCAAACCTAAAAACTATCACATTTATAATATTAGTAGGAAGTAGGATACAACACAAAACATAACTTTACGACCTCGAAGGGGTAGGCAGAGATGACTACACTGTTTTGTCAGTTATGTTCAGGTCCAATGTAACAGATGCTGATAACAGATGATAACAGATGCCATCACCAGGCAGAAATCCATACCAGGCTATCGTTGAGAAATTCCTTGTAGAGTACTCAAAGCCACTGATGCCCTTCTAACTTGAACAAACTCTTTTATTCATAAACAACATTATTGTTATCTTTACTGCTATTTCCAAAGACAACTTAAAATCATAGCACACTTTTTTAACCACCTCTGTGGTCTAGTGGTAAGACGACCTGTCTTAGATCCAGAGGCCCCGGGATCAATTCGCAGCGGGCGCAAAATTTTCTACTCGATTTGGTTGCTGGTAGGACTGGCAGAGGTTGTTCTAAGTCCACCTGGCTAGGTACGACTACCTTATCTAAGTCTGTCGCCATAACAGCAATGTTAACAGCATTGTTGTATTTCGGCAGATAGAGGTAAGATAGCGAGTTCCTCTGTGGTTGAGGATACCGGGTGAAACTCGCTTCCACCTTCGGCCTGATCATCACTTACAACCAGGTGAGATGAAGGCCAATAACTTACCCATCGTCGATAAACAAAAGAAAAAACCACCTACAAGAACAATTGCAATACATATTTAGATCACGTGAGCATGTCACAAGCGTTACAACACATCTGGAACTCATTATGAAACCATCATGGCTTAACGCATGCAAAATAAAGGAAACGGAAAGTGTTATTAGTAACAGTCGGCGTAGATCCTATGTCATGTTCGGGCAGACCGGACGGTGACTAAGGTGAGCAGTCATTGCGCAACTATTCGTGCCACAAACGAATGAAAAGGTCATTGTTTAATGTAACGCGCCTGACAACTGTACACACAATTACAAGAATACTCCAGAGAAATAAATTCCGTGTATTATTCGTTAGTAGACGTTCACAAGGACGTAATAATATCGTGGTAGGATTTTTTGGCGCATTGGATCTTCAGTGCTCTGCTTAGCGCCGAGAGATACAAAACGAAGTGTATTTTCTTCTTCTTAGCGATGGCATAAATAAAACGGAAAAAAATGTACATAATATGTACAGTTATTTAAATTTGTTTGGCCCAAAATTTAGCAACGCGAATACCGTCCGCTGATACAGCCATTAGGTCCTCACGTGTGCAGATAATAGGGCGGGCATGCGGTGCAAGATGGGAGGTGAGCTATTGTCTGTGGAGAGACGCCGCACGCACACCGGAGATCTGAGCCGTCCATGAACTACTTGGGTTCGAAATCTATTTAAGGTTTTCCAAGTAGGCCACGGTAACTTGTGGCCGGATGGCCATGGCTTTCTGATGGTTCAATGAAGAAGAAGGATTCTCGATGGTCGGCTGAACACCGATAGTTAAAATCCAATAACTACGCGATAAAATCCCGTCGCGATATTTTTACGTCCGTGCGAACTTCGACTTCGACTACAGAAGACATGACTCGGTTCTCTCGTCCCCTACATAAACGGCGTTTCAGGCCAACGTCAGTTCTCTTTTATTCCTTTAATTGATTTGAAGCACTACTATTACTACTATTCGAATGAAGGGGGACTGTCTTATGTAATTTTAACGTTCAAAAAGTGCTGACACAGCCTAGTTTAAATAAATAAATTTTGATTCATTGTTTTATTAGAACTAAGGACACCTCTGTTTAACTCTTCGTGGAAAATAGGCGTGATATTATGTTTTTATTACTCATTCCTCAAGATGACCTAAATAAACACACCAATCCCTACAATTAGTTTTGGTTAACGGCATTGTCACCGTGTTATTCTGTCTACTGTGGACACAACGGCATAAAGAGTGTGAAACATTTATGACAGCTTTAATTACCGGTCGAGGAGCGATATAGGGAGAGATATAATCTGTACTGCTTAGTGGGAATACAGTACAGCGTGTATTTAATTAAAGTGCTTAGTAAAAACAACTGCAAGGAACCTACTCTACTTTTATGTTTATTGGGGGCTTTCGGAAGTTCTGCGTCAGTGGATTTTGCTTCAAGGTTTTAATTTTAAGTAGTGCTATAATAATAATACAGGGTAAACAAGCATTCTGCTCAATAACTATTTTGGGAACGCGTGTCTGCTTTGACTTCGATTTTTAATCATCTGTTTAAAGTTTAGAGACGAGGCACAATGTTAGCAGAATAAAATACCTACTAATCTTCCTAAATATGGGACCTACACGCAGAGATGGGCAAAAAAAGAGCTGTTCTGCTTGCCGCATCAGAATACTTATTCACCACGACCAAGTAGTTACTTGGACTATCAGATCTGACACTTTTGGCTAAGTACGTAATTATAGTGGCAACGTTGTAGAAACGGATAGTCAAACTTAACAAATGCAACTTTTTGAAATGGAAAATTAACATTTTTAGCTTTCTAAATGATTGAAACATTGATAAAAATAGTTTTGGATAGTGATTAAAGCCGGGTCGGATAGGCCGTTAAAGACGCGCTGACCGTTTTTGGTTCCCAAGCATAAATTTAATAATTAAAAAACAAAAAGGTAGCAGCTTAATCCTAGCAAAGCTGAGACACAGTGAAAAGATATGTGCTACATGCGTCAT
Organism: Polymixis lichenea; assembly: GCA_949091785.1. Taxonomy (NCBI): domain Eukaryota; kingdom Metazoa; phylum Arthropoda; class Insecta; order Lepidoptera; family Noctuidae; genus Polymixis; species Polymixis lichenea. The sequence continues at coordinate 12,076,680 of OX420939.1, read as the reverse complement.
CGCCTAACAGACTCATTGGCATGCTCTTCGACCAGATGCTATTGGCGCCACTTGCTTCGATTAGCAGCCCATAAACCATGAGTGCTACCACTGATATGATCAGTTGTTTCTGCTATTCTCAGAACGAGACACAAATATATTGGTTAATGGAAATACATGGTAATATATTCATACTATTTCCTACTGATTATTTAAAGTAGAAGTTATACCTATGGATCTCTAATACATATAAGGTGTTTGGCTATGGCAAAACATCTTCACGTTAATCATTCATTTATTAGTCATGGTTTTACCGTTATGGGTAAACTGACTCTCAAGGGCATTAATCGTATTTCTGAAAAATACTACAAGGTCCATTGCGAGGTCAATTCATAGGAACAAAATAATTAACAGAATTGAATTCTGACTAAAATTACCTTCGAAAACACCGCCCCAGTAATTAAAACCAAACGTTCTTATTAACGAGGTAAAGTCCGCGTCTTATTGCTAGCGGCCAGTATTATCAGATTGACCAAGTTGGCTGGCTATTGCAATCTTCTGGCAAGTGCAGTATCAACAAAGATTACGAATAAAAACAGAAAGGTAATAGATGTTGACGCCGGGAGCTATAAGAACTGCAACGGAATTAATCAAGTGTTTTATTGGATAAGCGACTGTGTGAAAATGTCAACGCATTTTTGTGCGCTTACGCCGAGAATATTTCGGGACATGATTGCGTTGAGGTCAAGTGCAAAGTCAGTAACGTTTTATGCGCGTCTGTTGCTATGCTACATGGACGCAACTGGTTTATTATTGAAGCTTTTTAGCTTTTCAGTTTATTTATCATAACTTCACGCCTGTTTTTTCCTGAAGGGTTAAGCACAGTTGTACCTTACAGTATACCTACATTACGGCAGTTATGTTTAAGTCCCATGTAATAGGCTCCTATCAATCGGACACAAATGCAGAGTCTGGGCTGCTACTGATTCCTGATGGGAAAATCCAGTACCTAACACTTTGCCCGACTTGGTAATCGAACCCATTAACTACGCTCAGCAGTGCGTTTTCGATCACAAGACCAACGAAGCAGTTAAAAAAGATATATACGATAAAATTAAATAATGAAAAGGTATTATTACATCGCTTTTTGAAACAAAACTCAAACCTACACCATACTTAGTTATTACAATCTATGAATTGCTTTAACTCAATCACGCAAAAAATCGTAACGATACACATAGGTACCTATATTAGAAGATGACAAAACAGAGTTGCATGCAACGTATAAATGCACCAACTAACGCACCCACGCCGCATCCAAAGCATGAATAATGGATACAAATGACGTGCAATTAATTATGAACGAGCTCTAATTATCCCCAGCCAAATGCAACTAACTGCAGGTGACAAGGCCGTCAACAGACTGGCAAGTGACACTCATAATTTTCAATGTACGCATGTAATCTGCCATGATGCCTGTCGAAATCAATGAATTATAGCGGGAATAAATGTGATATACTATTCTAAAGTGGGCCGACTATGCCATTGAAAGCAGTTCATTTTGTCTTGTGATCAAATACGTGAGCTAAGATTTAAGATAGTAGTTGCTCCACATATTGAAACGCCCACGTGTTGAAAGAATTAAAACATCCATCAAAATATCAGTTAAAAACAAAATGTTCAACGTGTGTGGCCTCACTGTTATTGTGACTCAGTACTGTCTAACATTCTTTCTTGATTAAAGCTCGTCAAACCGTAATTAAAAAAATTAAAACGCGAGATAACAGTGTTATTTGCGGACCGTACGAATGTAGGCTCCCGCAGACAGGCGCGACGCGATTCTGGCGTAACAATTCCTATGAGAACTTCGTGAAACTTGTTCTACCGAAATCGCGTCGCGCCTGTCTGCATTTTTGAAAGACAACGAAAATAACCGTACTTGTAAAATTCGCCCTTCATATTTTGAACTGTAATTCAACATTCCAACATAACTATAACCCATCACGAGTGAAATTAAAGCTGCTGTAATTTTTCACAATTTAGAAAATAAACAATAACAACTTTTTGGCAAAACTGCAACGTGGATGTACTTTGTCAATATTTATCATTTCTAAAAGTATAATTCTTAGAATTTAAGACATTGTGAAATACGAAAACACCGAAGAATACATTGCAATTTATTCATTCATGTATGACCGGTTGACCGATGCGTACGGTCACAATACGGTCACACATTAGTCAGGGTGACCCTTTAATAATAATTTCTTGGGATTTTGTAGAGCATGTATTACAAAAAGAACGATTTAATATAGCATTTTTTTTTGGCTGTGTTGAGTGTGCTATGGAGTCTTCTATTCTTTATAAACTTCAAAAACGGGCGATATCTCCGGTAATTAATATGAATCGATTTCGAAAATTCTTTTTTTAATAACTATATCTACCCGCACTGGGCCCTCTTGGTGGATTATGGCCATCTCCCACTCACAAAAAGGAGGCCTGTGTCCCAGTGGGAACGCTATAGGTTGATTAATTATGTGTGTTATGTGTACGCGTAGTGACAAAAAAAGAAAATACAGATCGAAAGACAGATACTTCCGAAATTAAAGTTATTTTACACTTTGTAATGCTTTTTTTGTAAGTCGGTTGTTTTTTTTACGGATTATGATACAAGATTATGCTTATGAATCTATCAACAAGTCCACTGACAGCATGCGGCAACATTCAGTCTTTAGCATGCAGTCGAGCTCGTCATTTTTAATTTCGGCAGTCGGTGACTTTGGATATGTATTTTAATTATTTGTCACCGCCTTCTGAAATTAAAGTTATTTTTCACTTTGTAGTGTTTTTCCGGAAGTCAATTGTATCTTTTTGGAAAAAGTCATCCTTGGAGTCAAAACAATGCATACTTATGCATTGTTTTGATTCCAAGTCGGCGGACGGTTGATTTGCCGTCATTTTTTGAAGAGTTCCGTTGTCTGTTTCCGAAATACATCATCAGATCTATATGAAATTTAAATGGGACCATTTCGAAATAAAACCCCTTTCGAACAAAAAAATAATTTTGCAAATCCGTTTGTCTGTACATCCCCGCTTTTTTTAACAGACTTCAAAAATAAGGAGGTTATCAATTCGACATGTTTATATATATTTTTTAATGTATGTTCGGGCATAACTCCGTCATAATATTACGGAGTTATTATATATGTTCTGTATGTTATGTATGTAGTTTTAAAGTTTAACGGAGTTATGCCCCAACATACATTAAAAAATATATATAAACATGTCGAATAGATAACCTCCTTCTTTTGGAAGTCAGGTAAAAAAGCGGCAATTGGGCCGAGCGCCTTCAGTAAGGCCATGACGTCACAGTGGCCGGACTCAAAAATCTTTGTTTTGAGCGAATTGTCATCGCGTTATGGTCTGTTGTATTTTGATAGTTATTAATTTTTTTAATAAAACGTGCGCTGTTTTTTATGCAAAAATTGTTCAGGATTAAAACTGAAACATATTAATGGCATAACATTTCACGTGTAAATCCCTAAAATTAATATTTTCACTTTAAATCACATTTTCTAGTTAATCGCCAGATTGTAGCTAGTGACATCTGTCGTCGAAGAGATGCATTCTAACCACTTCTCAGCAATTTTGTGTTTTTATCATTAGCAATGCATGGTATGACCAATTTTCAAATCAAATAACTTACATAGGTTTATTTTGCTCGCTATAAGTTATTGAATAGATAAATTACATAGTTTGATACATGAAAAAAGTTGAATTAAAAAAAAAGATTTTTTCAAACCGTCAGGTTAAGGAAATTCCTCCACATACTTAATCGTCAGATTATGGGTCAGGATGACAAGGACATCAAGATGAAGCGTCTGTATAATAATCTGACGCGCTGACTATTTTAAGGTCACGATTTTTTTTTTGCATTTTCAAAAATCGTCCATGACTTTTGGTCCCGTCCAAATCGTCAGTCATTTGAATAGGAGCTACTGGAGGGTTCACTTAACATCCCCTCTCAATGTCTGACGCGCTCGAATAAATTTTTATTTTTCCTATTTTCTACCCCTTCGTACGGCCACCCCCACCATGCAAACCGGCAGATTAATATTTTTCCGTTATCAGAAACAAGTGGGGCGCATACACTATTAAAATCTGAAACGCTTGAGTATTTCTTTGTGCTTGTTTTTCTTTCATTTTTAAAAACCTGGACACGCCAGTGAAAGGGTGAACATCTTATAAACTTTTTTCTTTTTGACATCTGATCTACGCAATCCAATAGGTCCCCACGACGCTGGAGTAAATCCCTATCTAGTTTAGCCTCTTGGCCTCCTCTACTACAAGGGTGCAAAACGAGTATTAGTTTATGTTCAAAATATCTTACTGATTTTACTGTCATTTCGTCTTTTATTTCATTTTAAATAAGTCTATTCCTGAAAAGAAAACAAATGAGTCGCATTCTTTATTGAATCTCAATAAAATAACAGGAGAATAATAGTGTATTATTTCAGAATCCATCAGTAAAAAGCACGTAACTCGAAACAATCCTTTTTATTTCGTTCAGTCATTCCACAACAGTCAATTATGTCAAAAAAATAATTATTTTGCTTTATTAACGCGGTTAGACTCGATTGAACTATGTCATGCTGATACGCATTAGATTCTTCACATGCAATGTTCAGGACATTCGCAATAACTTTGACCTAACATGAGATAACGGTTTTTCGATGTATTGTAATGCCGTCGTTTTGAGCCGAGAATGACACACAATGATCGCTGAGTCCACATCCCACATGTCGACACCCTCGCAAGCCAAGTCAAGATACTTGATTTGTATTGTATTGTTATTTCCTTTATTTGACTAAAAACACATATAAATTACATTTTTAAATTAAAAATAGAAATATTTACAAATATAAAAAAATTGTAGCCCACCGGTATCGGGAACAGGGTCCAAGCTACCGGCGGTCAGGGCTCCAGAGAGAGGAACAGTAACAGTATTGTTATTATTATTATATAGCGGTGACTTAGAAACGTATTTATTTTTAAATTTCTAGGGACTAGGTATTTGATATTAATTTAACTTGAAACTTCCACGCGTTCCTGAGAAAGAGGGTCTTAACATACAGACAAACGGACAACGAAATGATCCTATAAGGGTTGCTTTACCTTTTGAGGTACGCAACCCAGCTTGACCCAGCTGCCCAACGAGAGCCTCCTAAGGTGTTGGTCGAGGCTCTTGGCTATCAAGCCATTGGCTGTAACGACTATCGGCACAATGATCGCTGAGTCCACATCCCACATGTCGACAACCTCGCGAGCCAAGTCAAGATACTTGATTTGTATTGTATTGTTATTATTATTATACAGCGGTGACTTACAAACTTATTTATTTTTAAAGTTTTAGGGACTAGGTATTTGATATTAATTTAACTTGATACTTCCACGCGTTCCTGAGAATGAGGGTCTTAACATACAGACAAACGGACAACGAAATTATCGTGAAAATGATCCTGTTGCTTTTTCCTTTTAAGGTATGCAACCCTAATGTCAAATCAGACTAAACATGAGTGTTTGCCTCGATAGAATTGATAAAACTAGTGCTCGCTTAGTGATCGAAGTTCATATAGATCATAATCCATTTAAATAATAAATATTAGCTTTCTGCACTCCTTCTCCATATAAAGTTAAACTTCATGTAATCGTCCGCGTAATTTTCGTAAAAAGGGGTAAAAGGTTTTTGCTTCACATATTCATATATTATACTGGGTAATTTTTTTTTGTAAAACCGACGAATAATTTCTTCGCTTGGGGTCTAGAATGATATGCTGAATTCATGGTTACAGTTTGCGCACTGGTTAAAAATGTATACTGTATAGATGATTTTTTTTTGTTTAAACAAAGACAAATAGTATGGCTTTAAAGATGTCGCCATCCAATTTATTAAGTACACAAAATACCAAAAAACAGTTGTTTGAGCAGTTCAAAACTAAAATATTTTGTGTTTATCTGTAGAACAATCCTTTTGGTATCCGAAGCATTATTGTATAATTAACATTTGAGTTATACACAAAACATGTTACTTAATGGATTTTAGAGTTTCAATCTGTAAAATACTTATGGGTTGGGCTGAATTTGTATCTACAGTTTTGTATACACGTTGAATTTTCAAAGTGAGTGTAGTTGGCTAAATACGAAACCATCACAAACAGCGAAATATAACATTTTGAATATAAAGTAAAACTGAATCATTAAATTCTTAAAAACACAATTTTCGTAGCCAGGTATCGAACCCTTTGGTTTCGGATTTAAAAAAAAACATTTTGTTATTCCACCAGCCAGAGCACATTGTACACAGGATTAGTTTTTATCCAGTGAGCACCTACGCGGTCAAAATGTATGGAACAGCTGATTTTTTTTTGGGTAACCGACGAAAAATCTATATGCTCGGGGTTTAGAATGATATGCTGAATTCATGGTTACAGTTTGCGCACTGGATAAAAACTTATCCTTTATAGTATTTCTTTTTTAACATGAAATGATGCAGTAAATAACTGTTATGGCAACATTTTACGGAGGAACTGCAGCAACATATAAAAACACAGAATATCTGTCTTTGGTCATCAGATACAAAGAAGACACTTCAGCCCAGACGAATTCAAATCCTTACACATATTTACTAACTAACAAAAATGAGAATCACATATTATTTTTTAACTATATAGGAGAATAAGTTTTTAACATTGAAGACCAGCAAACCTAGAGAGACCACGAACACAGCTTCAGTGACGTATCCCACGACGACGTCCTGCAGGGTCTTCTCTTTGATGAGATCTGCAGGCTCAGGGTTGCTGTCAGCCACCTGAAATACATGAAAGTATACGAATAAGAAAAAGGCAAAACAACATTCTAAGACTATACAGTTATTTTTTAAACATTTTATGACCTCAAGGTCATAAAATGTTATCCTCCTCCTTATGAATCTGTAGTATTCAAATACTAGATTCATAAGGAGAGGAACACATGGTTAGTTCGGGATATTTAATTGAAAATATGCTGGCAATTTTTTTTTACGATTGATAAGAAAAGACGTTGAGGAAGATAGATGGGAGGATGATCTGTCAAAAGTGCGGCGAAGAATAACTTTGAACAGGAATATTCGGAGAGATATAGAGGAGGTCTATGTCGTAAGGCCTGTCCTGTTATCTTTTAATTGCTAATGTAGGGTTAAAAACCAGAAGATATAATATTTTTTATATTATTATTATTGAAAACTTGTTTATGTACAAAGAAGAGTCAGAGGAAATAAAGATTTTTTGTTGAGTAAGAATGCATGGAGATGGCGGCAGACAGATTATTTGGGGCTGTGACTCTGTAGCGTACAAGAACGATCGACGCTCCTTTATCTAGATAAAGGAGCGTCGATCGTCGTGTGGCGAGATGGATGGACGACATTGTTCCAATCGTGGATAGAACCTGGATGAGACAGGCACAGGAGCGCAGAAGCACAGGCAAATAGATGCCTATGTCCAGCAATGGGTGATGACGATGAAGTTGAGAAACATTAAACAACTGGTCTGCCTTCTTTACCTTATTCAGTATAATTCTCACTCTATCCGACGCTCTTCTAATACTGTTGATATTTATGACAATTTTCTTAGCCGCATTATTTAATTGTCCACGTATCATAGAGTCTGATGGTTCGAATATTATTTGTTCCTGGATTTTCTTGTGTTCACGCAGAATATACTGCAAGGTCGCTTCTAATACGTATATTTGATGGAGGTGGGATCCCAGTGATGTTAAATAGTTTAGCATGCTGGAAAAGTGAGATTTAAATAACATTAGAAAAATACTGAAAAACTGGATACCCTAGTTTCAGCAGTAGAGAGCGGTAGAGTAGGGATACATGTATGTAAGGTAACCCGCAAAATTCAAATATACTTACTTTTGCAATTCGCAAATCAGTTCCAATTTCTATGTATGATATGCAGCCGTAACAAATATGGCTTTACAGAATTATAATCATTAGAATCAGCAACTTCTTGAGTTAATATTGGCTTCAAAATGTCACGAAATATTATATATTTATATATTTCATGAAATATTCATTCAATAGGGTAAAGGCTTCTTCAAACAGCCGCGACGCGACAGCGCGACGCGACACTTGTAGAACAATTTCCATTAAGTTTTCATAGAAATTGTTCTACGAGTGTCGCGACGCGACCGTCGCGTCGCGCTAGTCTGCACAAGCCTTGATATGAATTTAGAGAGTTGTATTGATGTTTTTTTTTTAATTATAAAGTTATAAAAAATATTTGTTAAGGGCTGATGATTCGCAAAATCATATTTAGATTAACATACAAACTGATTTGAATTTTGCGGGCTACCCCGACACTTTCGCCTTTATTAATTTATCGGCAATATTTTGCCGATAAGCTAAACTATCCAAGATATCTAAAATTAAAGTGGTTGGTAACAGCATCTTCGCAGTTGCTGTTGTATGGTCATCAGTGAACTAGTCATTACCTCCGTTTTGTGCTAAGCGGTTGTCCGTAAGTGGATTCAGATTAGCAGTCATATCGCCCATATTCCCCAAAAAGTCAAGCAGCGGCTATTGAACATTCACGATTAACCAATGACTATCTTAGTTCTATGTGATATACACACCTCTCTGTAATATAATAATACAATATTATATATTCATAGCTACCTAAAATTTTCTGGTTTTTGAATAGTCATTCCGGCCACAGCTTTAATTTTCCAGTTCCTTTTATGGAAGCTTCGAAGTCCACTTTTTAGTCTTTGTCGCTCGTACGGTAAATCCATGCCTAAATCAATCATATCCTTTTCTTCTAGCAACAGAAACGTTCTCAAATCCATGCCAGTCTTCATAATGGTTGTAGTGAAATTTTCAAGGTGCATACCGTATAATAGATGCGGGATTTCGCTCTTGTAATCTGGCCTGTAAATACAAAGTATACTCTAAGCGCCTTATCGAAAAATGGATTTCACAGCGAAAACATTGCTGTCGCATTTTAAACAGGCTCATTTTTTTATTGCACTATAATAGGGTTATGTCGTCTGCAGTTTACGTCGTTACCAAATTACAATAAAGATAACAAAATTCCTAAAATATATATTATTTTAAGACCGTTCATCCCACGCGGGCTGGCAACGTCGCATTTATATCGGTTTTTTGTGATTATTTCAATAAATACAAACAAAAGTAAACTTTTTGTCAGCCATGTACTAGATCATTGATATTTTTAAGTTTGTATGGTATTTTTTCAAAGTTATTTTGGTATTTACTTATAAAAATCGACATATCATCAATTATTTTCTAGTTCTATTACTTAGTACGATTCAATGTTTCTATTAAAGAATAAATGTTGAAATAATACCAAAGAACTAGTGCTTGGTTGATAAAAAAATTGTACTTTTGTTTGTATTTAATGAAATAATCACGAAAAACTACTATTAATGTGTCTTTGCCAGCCCGCGTGGAATGAATGCTCTTAAGACAAACATTCAAGCTTAGAGGAAATATTAAAAGTAAATTAACTACAATTCATTATCATCATCATCATTTCAGCCGAAAGATGTCCACTGCTGGACATAGGCCTCCCCCAAGCTCTGCCACTTAGACCGGTTCTGTACTTCCCGTATCCAGTGGATTCCTGCGGCCTTCACAAGGTCATCAATCCATTACTAACTACAATTACCTTCGTCCTTTCTTTATTCCTGGGTAAAAATGTTGCCAAGACGTTAAATCCATATAAAAGGAGGCCTCAGGTTCGTCCGGAATTTGAAGATGTCTTTTTAATATTTCAGCAATGTTATTGTATTCATGTAACTCTGCCAGATCCAAAGCTGTGCGATTATATTTGTCTACTTCGGTCATTCTGGCACCTCGGGCTATAAGGATTTCTAATATTTCTGGCTGATTGTGGTGTGCTGCCCAGAATATTGCCTGTAATTTAATTGCGTGTCCTGTATTATCAGGTATGTCTTGTCGCTCGTTGTACTATTGGGAAACTATCAACATGTTAGTACTGAAAAGCAATTGACGGTACAATAACTTGTTAGTAGTCAACACTCCAGTCGACGTACACACGGGACGTAATAATATCGCGACGGGAATTTTTCGCGCGCTAGATCTAGAGTGCTGAGAGTTGAAAATCGAAGTGTATGTTATCGACGCGCTGAGATGCACTCTGTTGGATTCTCAATGCTAGGTTCAACACCGAAAGTTGAAAATCCAGTGCGAGATTAAATCTTGCCGCAATATTTTTACGTACGTGTAAACATCGACTAACGAAAATTAAAATAAAGTTTGTGTCAACATCAAATAGTTACCATGGAAGTACACATGATTGTGCAATAACTATTGCTCACCACTAATATTTATCACCTAGTTGGTCATATTCAATCTCTCAGCCAGCTTATTCTAGATGTTGTATAATGGTCATAATGGTGTTCAATCGCTAATATGGTATTACACTCATTTTTAAAGTGTCTTAATTAGATTCTAGAGTGCCTAATAAACCATTAAAAAATCACAACATTTTTATTTAATCGATTAGTGCCATAAAATGCATTGATAGTTTACAAAAAATGAGTTATATTTCTACTTATCGTTGGTTTGCTGTTCCTTAATGCAAAATATTATTTAAATAAAAATTACTTTGGTTACGAAAATAATAAAAGTCAAAGTGGTTCAGTTGATTAATTTATACAGCGGTTTGACGTAATAACACGGCGGCTACTATTTCATGGTGTTCAAAATCAGATAAAAAAAAGGAAATCTTTAAATTATATTTTAAAATTTATTTTGTTGTTTCATGAACAACATTTTCCGACTGCATTTTGCCTATGCTATCTCAATAATATATTTTTAGATTTTTTTTACCTATAGAGTAAAATACCCTATGATGCACCAATCAAACATGCCAAGTATGGAATTATCCACAGAACTCTCCATCCCAATGGCATCCCTCTTTTTATTAACTAACAATCAAATTTTATATTGCCATGGTTAATAAGCTGAAATTTCTATAAATGATAAGACCTTCCATGGTACATTTCTGTTGTTATAATTTTGTTAAATGAAACTAAACTTTACTTACTGTCCATCCCTGCAAATCTCTTATTTCAATGTTTACTTTCAGATCTAACAGTTTCTGCACAACAGCAACTCTGCCACATCCAATGGCTTTCATTAGAGGAGTTTGTCCATAGTTGTCAATACAGTTCAGTTTGCAGTCCTTTTCTATCAAATCTGTTACAATGTTGTATATTGCTTCATTGCTGGCACTGCTGTTTGAGCATGCACTCATTATGGGTGTCATGGAATCTGTAAAATGTTTGTTTATTTCATTATTTACCATAACAGTATTACATTTTGAGAGATTATTAATATAAATCATTCCGCTTTGACATGTTTACATTGTAATTTATTTTGTTCTCTTCTAATATTTACTTGTAGTAAACTGATGATGGAAATAATCCTGACTTGGGCAATTTCTATAAATTGATCACAAAAGTAGTAAGAGCATGTCAATTTATGCAAAAGTCACAAAAGTGTACAAATCAGATGAACAGTGATGAATGGGTAAGCACCAAACACTAAAACATTTGTCCCTATTTTGGCACTAACAATAATGAATCCTGATCTATTTTAAACTTACCAGCACGATAGTTGGGATCAGCACCCTGTTCCAACAGATATTTAACAATATTATCCTGTGCGTGGAAACAGGCATGCATAAGAGCAGTCCAGCCACTGTCTAGCTTGTCATTCACATTGTTATTTAATCCTGTCATAAAATAATTTTTTATCATTAGTTCTCAAAATACCAGATTTATATACTTTTTTGTTGGAATCGCAAAGCCTAAATTACCATTAATGGCATCTCAAATCAATCATATAATATGAAAGTCAAAAGCTAATGGTATATTATAATTAGACCATTAAAAGGCACTTATGAATGTTACAAACTACAAGAAAAAATAAAAACTTGTTCTAGTTGCCCCTCCAAAGGTAGAGTTCCTATTATGTAATACAGTAAGCCCAGAACTTGGGTACAAGTTAACCACTTCCAGCAACGTCCATCAACTCCTGTAGCGTGAAGACAGCAGGACACGCTGGACAAGATAGTGCCCCATTGTTTGTGAGATAGCACCACATTTACACTCCAGGGCTGAGTCATCTGTGAATCTCCATCTGAGCAGTTTCTATGTTACAGGGTTTAGTTTCCATGGTAAGTCCTTCAAATAGACCATTGTGCGTAAACCTGAGCAGGTATTCTTTGCTTCGGCCTACCCGAAGCAGATATCTATTTAAAGACACTATAAGTTCTATTGTTTGTAATATTTTCATCATTTAGCACATCAAAGACAACTGACAAAACTTTATAATCGTGTGTAACACTTTATCACATCCATGGATAAATTATTATCTGGGGATCGAGCTACTGTAAAAAATATAAAGTCAGTAAATCAGAGAAAATAGATAAGAAAATTAATTTTACTTGTCGTGACAATTTCTTGAATATCCCCTAAATTCCCATTGATGATGGCATCCTGTATGTCTATTTCAAGCTTTTTTTTCTCATTCTGCTGTTGATGTTGGTAGTAGTTTCTAGGCTAAAATATAAATTTTGAATTGTTTAATTTTGGTATTTTTTTATTTCAAATATTTTTACTTACAGTAACAATAATTATTGTAATAAGTGTAATCATTAAGTGCTTCATTTTCTTAATTTATTCATCAATGGGTGAAGTATCAAAGCTTCTAGGATTAATCAATAGTGCTGAATGACAATTATATTGAATAATCCTAGAAATGTGATACTTCAATAAACATTTTGTTTATTACTTAGGTACACAACTGAGATGGTTAACTACACTAAGCCTTTTTGGACCATGCTACCTGTATGATAAGCAGTTTGGGCTCGACAGTTGAATATGATAGAACGACGTCTAATAAGTCTGGCGCTGGAAATAGGTCTTACAATATCTAAACACTTGTTATGTTTTGGGTTGAAAACAATTATTTCTGAATAAGCTTACCGATTACGCGGGTGTATTATGTGGCCAATTATTACAGAAAGATTAAAACATAACAACAAATACAATACAAGATCAATAGTTACCGGCTTTTCGTAGAAGCCGTAATCGTCGTCGTCGCTGTCCGAATCTGACGCTCCACCGGGTCTGCCTGGGCCATATTGAGCCATTTTATTTTTGACTACTAACTATTCATAAAATAAACGATACTTTCTTTGTAATAATGTAGCTAATTTAGGTTAGTTTCCAATTCAAAACAAAAGTTAACAGTTTTTGACAGTCGACAGTACCACAGATAACTATTAAGGCCACTTTCCGAATTAGAAAAATAGCGCTGTGAGCGCTCACATCAATAATTTACGTTCCGAGTTAGATATCGCGATTATGACAGCTAAGAACTGTCATTTTTGTCATCAACACGGAACGCTCGTGAACGCGCTAACAGTGCTCACTCAATGTTAAAACCTATTTACACCATATAAAACTTGTATAGACCACAAATTTCATCTTCTTATTTGATTAGGTGGCGATTGTAGCCAGAAGCACTATTTATAAGTTAGCTAAAACTATGATACGAATCAGTACATAACAGCACAAGTGTCATTTTTGACAGCGCTCACAGTGATATTAGTATAACGCATGGTCGGCGTTATCGCAAGATGGCGCATGTCATGACGTCATCTATGACGATTCACGGGACATCGTTATCGCGCTCACGCCAATTCGGAACGGATGTGAGCACGCTCAAATCGATATTATTGTATCTCGGAACGTAGCCTAAACTAGTCGACAGCACCAAGAAAGGCCGCATTCCGAATTAGAAAAATAGCGCTGTGAGCGCTCACATGAATAATTTGCGTTCCGAGTTACATAATATCACGAACTACGGAACGCTCGTGAACGCGTTAAAAGTGTTCACTCAACGTTAAAACATACATTAACCATATTAAACTTGTAACTTTCCTAGGTGAAAATTAGGACGGGGATAAAACTTCAGATGTCACTGCTGCCAGTGTACCAAGATTTTGACAGCTTGCTATCAATATCCATATTTTTTTTTTTTTAAATATGGATATTGACAGCAAGCTGTCTCCAGCCCCGTTGTGCATCTGTTATAAAAAAATTGTGCGAGAGGAGGAGTTCTTCGAAGAAAAAAGTTGAAACCCAATAATACGTCAAGGTTATGTAAACCAGAAGACAGTGATGCCAATTTAGCCCCTTCGGTGCTAAATGTAGTCCTTTTTCTTCTTGTTGAGCCCCGAATATAAAGATTTAGCCCTTAGCCCGTAATCTAGCCCCAAATGTGATTTTCTGTCAAAACCAATTAAACATAAATTACGAAACAGGATGAACTCTGAGTCCCTACATTCCATACTCATAGGATAACCCAGAGGATCTCCTTTAAAAAAAAATGTATCCAATATAAATTTATACTGAACAAGGCTACGCGCAATGAGGCCCAAGCCCGTTGTTGCCAACGCAAAGTGAAACCCTTTTTTGGGTGGAAAATCATCAAATAACTTCTACCGCTCTGGGTGGAGTAGGAGGGCGTGTTAGACTTTTACTGAAACTCAGTTTTTGACCAAAAGGGACACAAATTAGCAGCGGTTTTGCTGAATTTGCTTTTGTGTTGAGTGCTCTTATGTTTCCAATGTAGCCCAAACTTAGGCTATGTATATGCGATGATACTATGGAACCTCCAAACCATACGATTTCATTATCAGCAATTTAATTTTAGGGGTACGTATATTTATACGCTTTTACCTTACCATTATTACACGGTCCTCTTTTACTTGCAGTCCTCGAGATTTTCCAATAGGTTTATCAGGTCTTCCGAATAGGTAGGTTAATAGCCATGTTTCGTAGATGCTGCATAGGTGCCTACTTATTGCATAATAAACTGCAGTTCGAGACAATTAACAAGATGAACCTAATAGGTAAGTAGGTACTGTAACCCTTGACTTGGTTACCAAACCCTCATTTTATCTTGTAGAGGTCGACGGAATTGAGTTAGTTGCTACCAATTTTTTTTTATATAACTACGCCTTCATTGTACCTACAAGCAATTAAAAAAGCTTTGTGTTTGAATGAGTGGATGCCTACTTATCTTTGAAAACAAAAGCAATGAGTCTCAGTCAATTTGAAGAAAGCCGACTAAAAAGTCCGAAGTACAATTCACGAGGTTGGGAGTTATTCTCCGCGTCGAAAGGTAAGGATAATAGGCAACAGTTCCAATTAGACGACGAGGGCGTTTGTTAACATTTAATTAACGTCAGGGTGCTATTGTGTCGGCGGCGGCGCAGACACCAGAGCCCGGCTTCGTTGCTATGTCTTGATGAGCTGCAGTCACAATGTTTCCAATTACAACAGTTTTTTTAGAACGCCACATCGCATTACTAAGCCGTTGGAACAATGGGTGGATCGATTTTTATGCTGAGACGTACAAGAGTTTAATAAACAAACTTTTTATAGGGAGGTACTTTACCTATAGGTACCGAGGTACGTAAGTAGGTATCAGCGTATGGGTGTGTAGTTTAGTTCTGTAAGTAGGTATGTGTGTTTTCATCTCGGATGCTAAATAGATACAAAATACAAAAAATACAAAATTTTATTAGAAATAACTTTACAAACTTCTACAGTATTTAATCTTACATAGAGGTCTCCTTTTAAGTATACAAATACCTGTGCTAGGAGACCCCGCTCTTCTAAAACTAGAAACAATAATGTAGGAGTGTACATACATTGAAATCAACTTATATCTAAGAAGGCGTGAGTGTGTGCGTGTGAGGGTGGGTGTATGTGTGTGAGGGTGTGTGTGAGGGTGTGTGTGTGTGTGTGTGTGTGTGAGAGTGAGTGAGTGAGTGAGTGAGTGAGTGTCGCTTTATGTCAAATTATCGCATGGTGTTCAATAAAAGTGTTTCAATGTCATCGTAGCTCTTGCATTTTAGCCAGTCTGTTAATGATTTTTTACATTCGCGATATGTCATTGGGTAGATATTTACAAGTTTGTTTAATTTGTTGTAGATGGAAGCGGATTGTCTGGTGAACTGTCTTTCCGCATATGAGGTTTTAACCGAGATTTCTGGTGCAACAAGATATTTTCTTCTTTTTCCATTATGGCTAGAATCATAGCAAAGGGTTTTATGTAATTTTAAAGCAGCATGTAGTACGTATAATTTCCTGACTGAGAGAAGGCCACTTAGTGAGTATAGGATTTCAGTAGAGAATCTATACGGTTTAAAATACATGACTTTCAAGAGAGACCTTTGCACTCTTTCCAGTTCTAGGAATTTGATTTTAGTGGCCCCGCCCCATACAGGTATACAATACACTAGAACCGACTGGGCCAGTGATAAGTATATTTGGTTTAATAGAGTCTTGGACATAACATGTCTTAAAGTCTTGAAAATCCAAATAAGTTTTCTGGTTCGAGACATGATCATATCAGTGTGCAGATGCCAAGATAAACGTTGGTCTACCATAATACCTAAATATTTTATATTAGTCACTTTTGATATTTGATTGCAAGAACACTTTGTGCTAATAAGATTATCACAGCTATGTATTCTAAGGCTATGATTAGGCCCAGGTTGACTATTATTGTAGTTTGTGAATGTAATATATTTAGTTTTAGAGGTGTTTAGTGTCAGTAAGAAAGAATTTAACCATTTAGCAACCTTAATGAGACCCTTTTCGGCATATTCATATGCAGATTCCCAGGTATCTCCAGTGAAAACAATAGCTGTGTCATCTGCATAGGAAAAAACACGTCCATTGTCAAGATTCATTTCGCAGAGGCTATTTATATATATTAAAAAAAGCGTTGGACCCAGAACACTGCCTTGTGGGACACCGAAGCACACCTTTAACTCATCGCTAACGTAGTTTCCTATTTTTACACGTTGTTTTCTACCCTGGAGATAATCTGATAGCAGAGACAGAGGGACTCCTCTTATGCCTATGTTTTCCAGACTGCGCACAAGGACGGGAACAGAAACTGTGTCGAAGGCTTTCTTTAGATCCAGAAAAATAGTGAGACACCTTTTTCCTGCATCCACATTTTTAACTATATGTGAGGTTAATCCTGAAACTGCATCTTCTGTCGATAATCCTTGCCTAAATCCGTATTGAGAGCCAGATATTATGTTATATTTATTCATGTAATTTATTAGTCTAGTGTTAATTAGTTTTTCTATTATTTTTGAGATTGTAGATAAGACCGAGATGGGTCTGTAATTGCTCACTTCGTCCTTGTCGCCACCCTTGTGCACAGGTGTAATAATAGCTTGTTTCAGAAGGGGTGGAAAAATACCTTGTGTGAAGCACAGGTTCGCTAGATGTGTAATAATTGGTACCACCACGTCATGGACAGACTTAAGAAAAATGGTAGGTATATTGTCCCACCCAGGTGCACTCTCTGTTTTAAGACTCATCAGTACGCCATAGACTTCATCAGGATCAGTTTCTAAAAGCACAAAAGATGAGGCTTGTGTTCGTGTGTCCGTTGAGTTATTAGCCTCACGATCTTGCGAAAGACTGGTAGAGATGATTTCCTCAGCCAAAGTTTTACCAATGTTAGAGAAGTATTCATTAACGTGATTCACTGACTCGTGAGAGGTATCCTTTATCTCTAACAAGTTTAAATTATGCGTTTTGGTTTGTTTGCGATGTGTGATATTATTAATTGCTTTCCACATTTTTTTAGAGTCTTTATTTGCCTTATCTATTTGCTCCCTATCGTATTTTCTTTTAAGTTTTTTAATAATGTTGTTGCAGTGATTACGATACCTTCTGTATGTTATTTTTAAGATATCGTTATTCGGGTCTAAGCGTAGTTTTCTCTGCATATTATTCCTGTTCTGGATACAACGCAACACTCCTATACTAATCCATGGTTTAATTATGCGGTTATTTCTCGGGATTAAGGTTGTTATGGTATTTTGTAGAAGGCAATATCGGAGTTTATCAATCAAAAGTTCAGTAAGTGCAACAGGATCATCAATTAAATTCAGTTCGAACATGGTACTTTCCTTAACGGCAACCATCGCTTTCCCAAAATCAACAACTGTTTTTGTTTTAGAGCAATTATGGGCCGTTGCAATACTTGATAGCTTTAAAAATATCATGAAGTGATCCGTTATCGTAGTATCCAAAACAACAATAGAGGCAGCTTTTTTGTTTTGGTCCATTTTCAAGATGAAATGGTCTAAACAGTTTTCACCTCTAGTTGGCAGTGAGTGTCCAGGTAATAAGCCATGCATTGCCAGCATGTTTAGGTAGCTTAGTCGATTTATACGCTCATTAGTTTGTTCATTAGTCTTATGAATAAGATTTATATTTATATCGCCAGTTAAAACAATATTTTTGCATGATTTTAGGGAGTTCAGGTGCTCATTAAGAGAAGTTATAAAGTTTTCAGCATTGTTGTTTGATGGTGAGCGATAGATACCTAGGATAGTAAGGTTGGGCAGGCTTATTTGTAAGCATGACGCGTGAGCCAATATAACTTCTTTGACATTAACTTTGCGCGTTTTTTTAACAAATGCTACTATGCCGTCGCAGCGGTTTATGTGATTAGTAGTAGAGAAGGACAGATAATTTTTAATATCGGGGATGGATTTGTTCGCGTCCAGTCTGCATTCACTTAAAATTATTAGATCGACGTCAAACTTAAAGTGGTTTAAAGTAACTTGTAAATCATTTAGATTACTGTATACACTTCGAATATTTTGTGAAACAATTGTGAAATCTGTGTTTTGTACATTGATCTTTTCGGAAAAATCCTCGATTTGCAGTTGAGTAGATTGCGCCATAGCTAAGTCGTCTATTTCTTGCATAATTTTGTGCGTACTACTCATTATGAAAATCGTTTATCGGACTGTAGTTCATTAACAAAAAGGTGATACAAGTATGGTTGTTTTGTTTGAATAATAAATCGTAATTAGTAGTAGTACTGTGGGTCATAATACAACGACTTGATATTATGTGATTTGTTTTATTATTATGATATATTATTTGTCTATTATTTATTTCTATTTTATTCGGAATATTTATGCGTTGGATGTATGTGTATGTAAGAGTGGATGTTTGCTTGCGAACGTTGTGAAGAACATGGTGTGTATGTATATTGAATGTGTATGGAGTGTGTAAATAAGTTAAAACTATTACATTAATTATATTATTTAACAAACAAATTGGTTTCAGTGGAGTAAACAAAATGCTTAAAACTATTACAATATTATCTTTTACCGAACATAATTGCATAGGTAAGGACTGTGACGTATAATATAGAAATCCTGCTTCGAGTCATATCTCTAGCATTAAAGCTTGTATTTGGGATTCAGTTTTAATTATGTGAGTCGGCGATTCTTCCTGTTTTTTAACATAAACTTTACCGTAGGCGGTCCAGCAATATTTGTATCCTTTAGACTTAACAAGATCTCGTGCTAGGAAGTGTAGTCGTGCACCTTTAGCGGTGAGTTGTTCCGAGATGAAAATGGGGGTGTCTTCATTACTTTTAAGGCCAAGATGTTTAGCGCAGAGCTTACCTTTATATTTGGTGTTATAGGCTTTACACATCTTTATAATATCAGTCTTTAAAAGAGTGGACGAGATTTCCACTATAATAGGTGTGTTCGTCGTTCCTTGTTTCTTTCCCTTTACTCTGTATATATCTCTAATGTCCGGTTTCGAGATTTCACAGTTTATATTTTTAGTTAAGGAAAGCACCATGTCAATTAGGTCTTCTTTAGTCTCTTTCTGTTGCTTAGGAACATTTTTTATTTCTATGTTAGACTTACGAGAACCCCGTTGCAGGTCTTCCACTTTATCCTCAAGGATGGTGATGTACTCTTTGTCTCTTCTAGCCTGTATCTCCATTTGCTCTATTTTCTTTTTAAACTCTTCGTTCTGCGCCGTAAGGTAAGCCACAGAGCTTTCTATATTGGAGTTCGTCTGCTTTATTTCCATAAGCGTTGGGGTAATTTTTTTGAGCTCATTTTCTTGTACTAATAACATCGATTTAATCATATTGATCATGTCCTCTTTAAGTTCCTCAAGCTCATCCTCTCTCCTCCTTTTGCCTCGCTGAGAGACATAATTTGGTGGCGTAACGAGAGTTGCGTCCGAGCTCGTTTCAGCTAAATTCGATTCCGAGAGTGATTTATCCATTTTAACAATAAACGATGATAATTTTAGAAAATTACAGAGGACGAACTTGTCAAGCCGACTGAACGAATATATAGGCAAGCGAATAAGCAGAAGCGGAAGCACTCACCGACCGTTTGTTCCTTCCGAGGTAGTTTGTAAAATGCGTCGTTGGTGTGCGGCGAGTGTGGCTGGCGACGTCACACGGTCTAGCGTGCGTCAGGTAGCAGCGGCAGCGCAAGAGCAGGACAGCAATTATGAGGTGGTTCCTTGTCCCTCGCGGGTCGCGGGTGCGCGGGCGCACCTCCGCTGTGTGGATGGTCAGTGT
The DNA here is from genome assembly GCA_949091785.1 of Polymixis lichenea. Lineage (NCBI taxonomy): Eukaryota > Metazoa > Arthropoda > Insecta > Lepidoptera > Noctuidae > Polymixis > Polymixis lichenea. Next base: position 12,056,153 of record OX420939.1, on the reverse strand, counting down.
ACGCGAGGTTGGCAATTAGAGAGTAATATTTATGCACTATTATCGGTTGAAGTAAGTAACTTTTAATACGGAGTAACGAGCGACACGTCTGTTCTCGATGCGAATCTGGACGAAAGGAAAGATAAAATTACCGATGAGCGATGATGATTACCTACCTTTACCTACTTACTTACTTAGTAATTACCATACCCTTCTATTTTTTTCCAAGCTAACTAGAATCACAACGCGTGTTTAAAGGGTTAATAAAAAATTAGAGCCCAAAATATAAAATTGCTACGAGGCAGAATAGTCACAAATATAATTGGACGGTAATTTTTTACTGGTGGTCGAAGAAATGTTTGTGAATGTAATAGGGATTTTTCTAAGCGACGTAGAAGGTTAAAGATTTGATTTATCGTAGTCGGTTCGTGAGGCGCGCTGACCACCCGGCCGGCCGGCGGCCGCCCGGTCCGCTGCAGGGCCGCTCGCCGCCCGCCCGGACGCGTTATTAAACTTTTCCCCATATTAAACATTCCGGAGACGAATACATTTTATTGTTGCCTCGGACCGACGTCAGAGGCCCCTACAAAGCGAAACTCAAAGACGGCAATTGCGAAATAAATTGAAAGCAATTTGATATTGCGTTGTAAGTAATAGCCGTCAGAACCCACAAGTCTGTAAGAGACATTTTGTATGCAATTTAGAAAAATTTCAACGGGTCATTTGCTTGTAGCTTTTCGGTTGAATGGTGGTCTGGAGATTTATGGTTTACTGGTAATAGATGGACTTATGAGTTGTTAGGTACACCCTTACAACGAAATCCTCCATCTTCGAGTTTGTTCAGCGAACGTAGGTAATAACATCTGAAGATGTATAAGCAAACAATAATGTAATTATTATAAACTCAGTGAATGTGTACGTACACTGACTTATACGAAGGTATAGATAAACCATCCAATTAGACGCCGGCTTTGTTAACTTTTAATTAACGGAGTTGTGTATAGAATACTGTAAAGGTAAATGACTAGCAAGTAACAGGGCTTCTAACTTAAACTACTCTTTTGAAGCAATTAGTTGCTGTTGTAGCCATAATTCATTTGTAATGACATACAATAAATCATATAACATAATTTGTTCCTTGAAGTAAATAACTGCACTGGATGTTGGACATGAGGTTTTGTTAATTTACTACGGAGAACCATCGACAAAATTATCAAAGTAAATATTGTTAGGTAATAACTGATTTGCCTATTCTTTAAAGGAAATATTCCCTACTGGGTTTACCAGAAACAGGTTCTGAATTAATTTCTGGATACTTGGTAACAGACAAAAGTGACCTGGCAACATTGGAACCTGAATATTTTTTCTTGACCGTTTCCTTGACGGGGGCAGTACCTAACCACCCCGTTGTTGACCACGGTGTCCGACCTGAAGCCTAGCGTATAACAATAAATTGGACAGGAAACTTTTCATCACCATCAACACCAATGAATATTAATTATTTATACATAGGAAGGTACCCTCTTAATCTACCAATGTAAAAGTATTCATTCTGTCTACATTTAATTGTTTTTTCGTCCCAGTCCATCTTGTGGACGTCTTCATCAGACGGCGGTCTAATCCGAAATCTCATTTCCGACGAATAATTGTAGGAAATAGAGCGAGCCTCTTCGGCGTCGTGCTGAAAAAACCCTTGAGGGGCGGAGATATACCTACGTTATCTTAGCCCCTTTCAGGAATATTTTTAATAACGAAAAGTGTTGTCAATATTGAAATTAAGGAGACTATTTGGATATTGAGAATATTGAAATTGTTATTCCAATCATTATGTAAGGATTAAAAACTTTAATCATAACATAATTATGTCGTGTCTTTTTGAACGCGTGTTGTTCTACATGTTGTCCTGCCAACAAAAGCTTACGTCTAGATTGGAACATAACGTGTAATTTGGAGCGACGGACGTAATTTGTTGGTCTTGGCTTAAATCATGAGCGTTGAAGAGAGTTCTCGAGACCCAGACTTCTGCAATGTTCGTAGTAGGTAGGTATGGCCAGCAATCAAGGTCCATTAACACTGACACGTTTTCAGATCATTGAAAACTGCCTTTGAACATTGTTGTTAATTTTATTTAAATTTTACTTTCATTTCGATTATAATTTGAACATTTTATTGATAAGTTCTCTTAAGTTTTTTAACCATTAAATTAAGTTTTTATAATCGACTTTTTTATGACCTGTACCAACTATTTAACAGTAAGTATACACGTTCTAAATTCAATAGGAAGTCTAGTCAAAACATTAATTGGTTATCCATTGTTAAACTAACAAGCAAATTAATCAAGCTTATAACCGAGTCGAGATTCAAGATCCGTGTGGTATTGCACGTCAACGATAAACAAAGGCGAGCTTGCAGGGAATTATATAGAGCCTTGTAAATTTATACATGAGTGTAGTAGCTAGTGTATAAGTAACCGAGGTCCACCTCGCTAAGTGATTGGATCGGTCCATTATCTTGTATCTGCTGATTTCTTCAGAGCACTCCAACTCTTTTGATTCACTCTAAGCAATGAATGTAAATGTGTGGTATTTATCTGTTTTATCTATAGGAAGAGTATAAAGGCTATCGTATGTGGGATATAGTCAGCAGTTATAATGAAATTGTTCTCTTATCTATTGCTTGGGTATGGGTTTATTGAAGGCGATGGTATACCCTCGTTGCTTCGGATTATATTAACTTGTTCCTATACTATATTGTACTTTATGTTGAGATATTTTGCTAAGAGAGACATTATTCCGAGTTTAAATCCACCTTCACTATTAAGTTTCAAATTATTCAGTGTGCTCTTATGTATAAGTACATTTTCAAGCGAAGGAATCGTTTACAGATAGAACCTGTCATCACACATGCACATCGTTTATGAGCACGTTAAATAATTAGGTCCCTAAACCAATCAATTAATCGAGGCCCAATACTTTAAGAGTAAGAAGTAAGTAAGAAAGATTTCTACGAACACATACCATGTTCTTAGTTCAATAGTTAATTTATGTGCATACATATTTATTGCTAACGTAAGTACCTAGAAATATTGTAAGAGACGCGAGAGAGTTACGAGGTAGACTTATGGCTTCCATTCAGTGGAGGAGAGATAATGCTTGCAGGCAATCACATAAGTGGATCAAATAGCTGTAGTCCATTTGGATAATGAACTAGCGACTGTGTAGCCTCGCCGAGTTCTTTTTATTGTGCACTCCTTCATATAAGTAATATTAACTATTTATTCTATATGTTGAGATAGCGTTTAGTGTTTGTAAATGATTGATTAAGCAGATTAGTTGATGTTGTTGAGAACAGTACCTAAATCATACGCCAATTCAGATAATGGTATTGAAGTTATGACTGTATTTGTCCAGACAAATGTATTTTCAGTTAATCAATAAAGTATTTTCATAGCTATAGCGTGTATCAAAAATGTGTGGTTAAAAGGGTGTGGTACCTACAGGCGATCAAAATGAAAAATAATAATTATGTGACAAAAAATAATCAGGTGTCCTAAACATTTGGGTCAAGTAGGTATTGAAGTTTTGTATGAGACAGCTGATTATTTTCTCGCGATTACAACGTAGGTCTCATGGAAAGACTTGTTCTGTTTGATGGTCTGTACCACAACCTTAAATTTGACCTCACCTTTTTGATATCACGAAGGACATTATTTTCATCTTCAATTCATTTATGTTTTAAATGAAATAATATCTGAAGCCAACATTTATCACCACAAAAACAAGATACTTACTTACTACGTTGCTTAAATCTCGTTTATAATTTGTCATTTAAATAATACTGACATTTAATATTATTAAATCTGTTTACAACAATATACGTGTAAGAGCCTTGCCATTTATAGCATTTTATGTTGTCTTGAGCGACATAATTAAAACCACCAAAAGTATTTTACTGTCCTTAATAAGTAGGTAAGTGGAAAACTTAAGGTTCCCATTTACTGTACCTACTTTCAACATCCGTAAATACATGTTTACGTTCATATTAAAAATACATTCTGTTTTTAAAGCAATTAACCATAAAAACTGCATTAATTTAAAGCGCCAATTTACAATGAATAAATAAGAACAAGAAAATGTTGTTTTTACTTTCAAAAGGATTTTATAACACGCGCTCGTAATTGCATAATATCTGTAGACCATAAGACCATAAACCTATGCAAAATTTTCAAGGGATGTTACTTAAACTTTCACTTACAATAATTTGCAGAAACTTTTTCGCTGAAAAATCACGTAGCTACGAAATAACTACCTAAATAAAAGCGACATCTACCTACAACGTACAACATACCTAATAGTATAGCCGAAGCGTACTCAAAGTGGTATCTGATCAATCCATTACCGTCGCTACTCTGTCCAGGAGCTGTTAGGCCCAAGTTGGCGACACACATTTTCCATTTCCCCCTTGTCCCTACACGGCCCAGTTCCACGTCTTCCATAATTCAATCCATACTGAATCCATTGTGTGAATTTGTGTGACGATACTACTCGATAACACCGATGTAGGTTTGGCTGCGTGTTGTGTAGGGATTTGCTAAGGGTGTTGTTTATTTAGTCATGATGTTGGTTCTGAAAATTAATTTTGAACTGTACCTAATGTACAATGTGGAAACGACAATCCTACCCTTTGTTCGCTTTAGGACAGATTCGCTGTAAGACTTATTCGCTTCATGAAATATTATAAATTTAAAAGTTTGTATGTTTGGATTCACGCAAAAACGAATTTGGATGAAATTTAGCAAAAAAATATATTATAACCTGGTTTAACAAATAAGATACTTTTTAACCGACTTCAAAAAGAAGGAGGTTATCAATTCGATATGTTTATATAAGAATATATTGTTTGTATGTATGTTATAATATAATAATAATAATAACTCCGTCATATACGGATTTACAAAACTATTTTTTTGTTCGAAAGGGGTTTATTCCGAAATGGTCCCATAAAAATTTAATATAGTTCTGATGATGCATTTCGGAGACAGACAACGGAACTCCTCAAAAATGACAGCAAACAAACCGCGATTGCTGCTATCGCATAAATATTGCAATGCATTGTTTTGACCCCAAGAATGATAAATTTCGAATTGAGTGGGGTAGGTACTGTAACTAAAAGGTTAAAAATAAAAAATTAAAAAAAAACAACCGACTTCCAAAAAACACTACAAAGTGAAAAATAACTTTAATTTCGAAAGGCGGTGACAAAAAAATTATTAAAATACATATCCTAAGTCACCGACTTCCGAAATTAAAGTTATTTTTCACTTTGTAGTGTTTTTTTGAAAAAGTGTTTGTATTCCGGTAGTACGTTCTCGTGGGACAATGTTGACCTCCACGCGAGTGAATCTGCGCACAAGCAATAAAAACGATGATAAATGAAAACTCATTATATACGCACATATAAAACGCATTACATATGTTATAGTATTTTGAAGCTATCAAATAAATATCGAACTTAAAAAAGTGTTTTTTTCAAACAAACTAAATTGTAGTTGGGGTTGCCAATCTTTGACCAGCTACGTATAGTGTCTTGATTACTGGATATGTAATTTGGTTCATTTATTGGATTTGGAGAATTTAGAAACATCATTAGATATCTCGTACTTAAGTCGTTTAATTTTTTCTTCTTAGCGTATCGATGCCAAAAAGTTCAAACATATTTGCCCAAAATGCAACTGCGCGTAGCTTTTCCGCTCACTAACGCAGTCATAAGATGATCAAGCTGGCAAATATAACTTTAGTTTATATCGCACGAGAACCTACTACCGGGATAAAAGTATAATTTGCGTTAATCCAGTTTATAAACTATTTGTGTGCCCAATTTAATCCCAATCTGTCCAGCTGTTTTTGCGTGATTGAGTAACAAACATCCAAATTAAATAACATACAAACTTTTACATTTATGATATTAGTAGGATTTATTGTCGTCTACACTCTGTATAAGTTTTATAATGTGCCTATGTCAATTAACCGAGTGTCTTTAAAAAGCTCCTTTATTCACGAGAGTCTTGAGATCGTACAATTGTAGGTATTTCAATTTATTTAATTAACTTCATGTACCTTAGCTTTAACAAAAACGTAGAACTGTATACGTGAGAGTTAATTAATTCTCACATTTAATGCCAAAAAAGTGTGCTAAAAATAATTCGTCAAGTTTAAATTTGACTTAGGAATTAACTACGGTTGTGCTGGTCGGCTACATTATTAAACGTTTTTATTTCAAATGTTGTAGGTAAGTAGGTAGGATCTCTTCATCTTTATGCTTTACTAGCCTTTGCCAGCTGCTTCGTCCGCTATCCCACGGGAACTTATTACCGGGATAAAAGTATCCTATGTGTTAATCCAGGTTATAATTTAAACGTGTGCCAAATTTTATCAAAATCTGTTCAGCCGTTTTGCCGTCATTGAGTAACAAACATCTAAACATTTTAACAAACTTTCGCATTTATAATATTAGTAGGAAATAGGGTTTTCTCTTGGTTTAGAGTATTATTTTAATATTTTAAAATAATATGCTAATTCTACCTAAACGGAATATCTAAAACTATTATCTAAATATTTCGTAGACAGGTTGCTACGCTGTCACTGCTACGCAACGTAGACAATCTCTCCACTAAAATGTTCCTCGGAGATTTTAAGTAAAAACAGCCATAGAAATACTTATTTGATCTCTGAAAGTTGTATAAGCAGTATTTAAGTATATTATATAGCATCATCATCATCATTTCAACCGAAAGACGTCCACTGCTGAACATAGGCCTCCCCCAAAAGGAGGTGGTTTGCCATAATCGCCTCACTTGACAGGCGGGTTGGCGATCACAGTATGGTGGTCAAATGCATAGAGAACGCTGCTGCACACTCTCCAGTAAGTTAAGTATTATTAGCCCGTATTCCCACGGACGTAATAAAACGCTACGAGATTTTTTCGCGTACTGGATCTAAAATGCATTGTTTAATGCCGAGAGTTGAAAATCGAACACTGTGTTTTTTTGACACGCTGAGACTCCCTCGCGCTGCCCTCTGTTGGATCTTCAATGCTCAGTCTAACACCGAGAGTTGAAAATCCAGTGCACAATAAAATCCCGTCGCGATATTTTTACGTATGTGTCTAAGTCAACCTGAAGTAGTTAGCTTTAATAAGTAAGAACAGTTTAGCAATGTAGATAAGATAAAAATAAAAGCCAAATTCATTGTTTATGACATTATTTACCTAATTCATGACAATTAGAAACACGATTTCTTGGTCGTGAATTGATTATTGCAGATTGATTACAATTACTTAGCCAAACCATTTATTAAATTAATATTTCGTTAGGCTTATGCAAATATAAGTACTAAGAATATTCAACAACGTTCAATAATCTATTTCAAGATAGAATGTCCACTCGCTACATAGATATGCACTTTGTTTGAGTGCTGTTTCACGGTGACATTTCTGTGCCGGTGTGTACACGGTTGAAAATGGAAACGGTATAATAGATATATTTGATTTGTTATATTCGAATTATGTGCTGAAATAGAATGAAAATCTGAATTTTGGATGACAGAATTCAGTACAGGAGCAAATTGTAAATATGAATGTTTGATTGTCTGTGTGAATCTCCCCCATATTTATAAACGTTACTTAAAGTTAGATAACTAATGATTAGCGTCTGTTTAACTATACATTTTTGACGTTAAAATCTCTTAACTTTAAGCAACGTTTATAAATACGGAGGCCTGTGTTTAGTAGCAATTGCGAGCCCAAGAGCCATTGCATCAAGTTCGAGTTTCAAGGCAGTATATCAAGTTAGCACAAAGTTTCCCCTCCATTTACCACATCCATCGCGTTGTTTATCGCAGCCGGGTGGACGCTCGGTGCACTAACGCACTAGCAGTGTTTCCTTGATCCAGTCTATTTCGGCGGGATCCATTACCTCGAGAGTAGCGGCAAGAAGCAATCTCATTGAATGACCGTCTTTACTCCCAGCCCCCCTCGTACCCACCCTCCCACTGATCCACGCCAATCGGTAAATATGCGTGTTAAATATGTATGCGCTGTAAGATGCTCGTAAGTGTATTAGATTTTGCTTGCTTTTTCATTCTGTCAAGTTACTAAGTACACACACACTAGTCAGTGCGTACATAAACATATCCGCTCAATTTGCTTACGCATTCAGCGCACGCACCGATTTATTTCCTCGAGGATACCTACTTGAGATACCTAAAAGTATTAGTAGCCATTTCTAATGTATCATTTCCCTTCAAGAATTTCGAAAGGTTGATGAAATAACGGCTGGGTAAAAGAAGTTTGTTTAGTTCGCAAAAAATTAAAGAGAACCTTTTTATGTTGCAGGATTGCGAAGATATGAAATCCATTAGTAGCTATTGAGAGTACCCATTTGTTATGCTATTTGTCTATACCAACACACTTATTTGAATCTATAAGTCGTTGCCTGCACAAGGCTTAGTAATAACTTCTATCTGGCAAAAGCGAAAACTTGGAATGCACTTCGCACGAAGTGACTAGACTTTTCCATTAGGGGCAATTATCAGGCACAACAGAGGATCCCGTGCTTTCACCAGTGAAGCAACCCCATCCCCGGCGACGGAACCTGTTAGAGATAACGTCATAAAGTCGCCGATGCAGAGCCGGACTAACGTCTTTGCTGTTGCGACGCCCTCACCTCGGGATAATGGACCGCACTCCCTGTGTACCACCCTGCCCCCCTTCAGGCGCGAATTTGCAATATTTATAACTAAAGATCTCGAATGAATGGTTAGTTTGGATAAATATTTGGAAGAAATTCTTGGTTTACAATTCAAAGCTTTTCTCTTTTCTTATTGATTTGAAAGGATTTTATGTAATTTGGTTTTTAATTTGGTGTTATGCTGCGTATTAAATTACACCTTAACGAATTGTTTCGTGCCGATATTCGCACTTATTCACTGTTATTTTGATTTCCCTCGGGAACCTTAAATTTTCCCAGCCTATGACAAGCAGTTTAATTTTTCCGAGTGGTTTGAACTAATAAAAGTACCAAAAAAAAAACTTTTAATCACAAAAACTTATCTAGAGATCAGAAAATAAATATTAGATACTCATTTATTAGTATCTTAACACGTTAGCAACAAGCTCTCATAACATCGGTACTACATGATATTTAACTCAGCTCTTACGTAAACAATAATTACCACTAACATTATCCATTAGCTTTTAGAGATGTCCATGTATAGTGCTGTTAAATAATCGGCTCATGACAGCGTAAGGTTGCTAATGAAGTAATGTCGTATCAAACATCCCGGACTCCCCCGGCCCTCGACCGTTCTCTGCTAATGGAGCAGTGATGGTCCGTCACTCTACATTTGACTAGGCGGCTCTCACAGCGGCGCTCGGCACTTACCTAATGCTAGTAGACTTATACACTATACTAACGTGTCGTTACGATACGTATGTACAGGGCATTGTATGGACAGGTCCTACCTACATCTACCTATGTAAGTATGTTGGAAAATCAGTCGGTTGAGACAATAATTTCACAATATAATTACGATTTGGCTTAGGATAAGTAGAGAGAAAATCTTTGATTTTTGCTAGTTTCTAATAGGTATTTAACGTTAAAAGTCATGTTTTTATTATTCGTTATGATATTACCTAATAACTTCGTGTGCAATGTACAAAGTGGTCCGCTTTGACATCTTGTAAAACTTACAAACAGACAAAACGTCACTACATTTTCTTATTATACGACATTTTCCTTCGTACATCGGAAAGAATCTCAAATAGTAAAATCTTTTTAGGCTTATGTCCAGCGTTGAGTGGGTCCACAAATGTCGCTAAAAGGCTGGACGTCATTGTTTATCCGGGCAACATTAGGCGGGTAACCGGACACGCGCGCCCTGAGTGCGCTACAAGTATCCGCTTTCAACTCATTACGGCTCGGACGTGGTGCGTGGGCTGCCCACCCCCTCCCGCCTCACAACCCCTCGCCCATCTTTGTCCTTCAATCCCTCTTACAATCTTCGATCCAATTTCGAATACCCATACATCCGTCTAATGTTGGATTCCGCGTTTGATTAGATGACATTGGATGGACTAAGGTTTGGGTGTGAATGGCACTGTAAATAAATTTGATCTATCTGATGCTTTGACACCTGTTTCTGTGCATTTGTACATGTGGGTGTTTGAACCTTTGCTGATTCCTTTTATGTTTTTCTTCCTTTTCAAATTGGTTATCGTTATACGACAAATATGTTCAAGAATGAATACAGACTAATAGTGCCAACATCGTCTCCTATAATAGGTTGTAAGTTAAGTAAATGGTATTTGCGTAAACTTTTAGTGAAACAAAAAGTTAATCAAACAGATTTATTCCAAATTAACAATAAAGAAGATTGCGACCTCATGTCAGATGTAATCGCAAAATAAAGTGACACAAGTATCTTAATCAAGTGTCCATTCCCGGGAGTTAGAGCCGCCGGAGCTGTCCGTTATGGGCGATTCCGTATAAAACTGGACTGGCGCGGGATGTCCGTCCGTGCAATAACAGTTTCGACAAATTGAGTCCGCTGACATTGAAGCTGGGACGACATTGTAACCGGTCATTAATATACTTACAAGTCAGCTCAATTAACTGCATGCAAATCTTTACAGCATCTGCGGAGAAATCTCTTGATTGGCATACATTTTTGAATTGAGCAACTCTTCCACTCTGTTCTTCACAAACGTGCATAGCCATAAAATAATATAAGTTCATCCCACCAATTAACAAAAAGTAAATAGATTTAACCAAATAGTTTGTGAAAGTTATTTTATGAGAAAAATCATGTAGCGGGTTGCGGTCGCTGCGAGCTTACCGACCGCAATAACATAACCGTTTGGACAAATTGTGGCTCGCTCGGGCTCGGATTAGCGGCTTTATGGCACAATTCGCGTATACAATACCATCTCCAGCTTCCTGATAATTGATATCAATGCGCAGCGTCCAGCAGAGAAAGGAATTAAGCGCTCATTTATCTGTGTTTCTTTTTATTACATCGCCGCTTGACTTCGCAAAGCTAATTGAAGGAGGAATTGGACAGATTGCGCGAATGACTAATCAAATTAAAGGACGCAAACTGCTTAGTTTTATTACTGTTTTCGTGGGAGGATTAATAGGTTTTTAAGAATTCATTGACGTAAAGTACTAAGAGTTATTTTCGTAAAACAACGCAGCGTGAGAATTTTATTATGTTGTTACAAAATCTTTAATTAACAAGACGCAAGAGTCTATTTTTCTTTTCACAATTATTTGTATATGTTTCACAACCACTGAATCCAAACATCCAATATCAAAATTGATTAAACCGCAATCAAACTTAGCCAATTTATATTTTTGTAAACTTCGTTGTTTTGTAATCAGCTAATTTCATTTAAATCTCAAATCAGATAATACCTACAACCAAACAGCGAGCGTAAATTAGTTTTTTCTTAACACAAGCCATTCTGAATAGTAAACAAAATGAATGGGCCACCCTAAGCAAAGTTTAATCCGTTTTTATTACGAAGAAAAGAAGTAATTACTCTACCCTTAACGCTATAGAGGGTTGGAGCCCGAGGTAAAAATTTCCATAGATTTATCATAAGCAAATTAAGTTTATAATTAAAAGCAGGAGTTTTGTATAGAAGTAATTTGAATATGTAAATAATATTCAGCATGTTGCTTATTACAAAAATCTGACGCCGTCTTCTAGACAATGGCGGGCTAGTCGAGATGAAGAGTACTGCGGCTTGTCGGCGACAACGATCAGTATTAACATTGTTAGCACCTGATTAAATTTATTTGATATTGTTGTTTGAACTGTATCGATTTATATAGGAAATTTATCGGAGGATGTGAGGTCCTGTGGAGGCTGGCACATGGAGTAGATGGAGGGCACGCGCGCCCCCGCAATTTTCCTCCTCTCAGCGCCCTAATTATTCCATTAGCTGAGTAAATAATGGTAAATAAACTGATTAATAGTTAGCTCTACCAACAATATGTCCAACGAACTAGTGATTGCTATTAAATGGTTGATAATGTTAACTTCAGTAACTTTTTATACACATCGCGAAATTCGGGACTTTAGAAAATTCTCATGATCAGAAATAAAATCTTATTTTGTTTATGTAAGCAATTCAGGCGTCACCACATTCACGAGTTTTTCAATTAGATTGTAAAAAGAATTGAATTGGCATTTTAGGGTTGTCCGTAGGTAGATAACATTCACTGGGAAAAGTAGGTTTTGCCTTAGTAATTTCCGCATGTGTCACATTCTAACAAGTGGTTACGAAACCTGGAAGCGCATAGAGACGTTCGGTAGGCCCATTCATCCTCGGTGAACATTCTCATCCCAAGTGACGGTTTTATCACTTCATCAAGATACCAGCGAAATCAATTTAAAGCCCGTAAGGCCGAGCGGACTCACCTAAGAGTCCCTAAAAGTCCCGAAGGCGGGCGTCCCTGCCGCCCGTCTCGTTCGCTCGTGCCCGTTTATAAACGGTTTTATTGCTTTCGGAGCAACCGAACATTATTAAACTTTTCCAATTTCGATTTATCACGTAGCTGTCGGAATTTAATACCGCCCTACCTTCGGCGGAGGCGATCGCCCGCCGCGTGATTACAATACACGTCGTTAATAATACGAGTTGAGTGCGGCGCGACTCAGCTGACTGCGGAGCGCCGGTATGACGTGCCACGAGCGCGCAACCGCGCGACCACGCGGCCACCCTCCCGAACTGTCGACACCAATGCACCCCTACCATCCCTACTCTCCTGATACTGATACTGTTCTCTTCCTCACAAGTATTCAAATATCATTCAATGGGTTCAGTTGCCATTGATACTGAACATAAAGACGTTTGTTTCGTTTAATCGGTTAAGGTCAAAGAGATTTTCCAGGGATCATTCATCCCTAAAAATTGTTCTGCAACTAATTTCATGAACAATCATGTTTTATAAACAAACATTTTTTTCAGGACATTTTTCAGATTCTAGGTTTCCAGTTTGTGTCATCAAGTAAATTTCGTACACACGGTCAATGTGAATGAACACAATGTATTCCTGTTACGGTATTTGCTCATCTTGTTGCGAAAATAAATAGGAAACAATGTAAAAACAACATCAAAAAGTAATATGAAAGCTACAAGATAATTTAATATGTAAGCCGTACCTGCTTTACATATCTGCAAATATCATAACAAAATAAAGTCTCTTATATCGGCCTGGGTTAAAATTATGAAGCTAAAACTGTAGGTTATTGAAAACGTGACTTACATTTACATGGGTTAGTATCTACGGGATTTCGTATAGACATATAAGTACAAGGTGTATGCTTGTGTCCTAAAATATGAATGAGCTGATGATTCTATATTTATTTCTGAACCTGAAAAGGTTAACATTAGTCACGTGTCACATTTTAGTCCGCTAATTGTGATTGACATTTTAATTTAGTTTTTGTTCGTCAATTTGTGGGTTTGAGGGTTATTCTGGGGAATAAACCTCGGCTATGCGACACTTTGCTTAACCATCACATTTGATTGGTCAATTCATCGCTAGAGTCCAGTATGCCACCTAATAAATTGAGCTCTTCTTTCACTAACAAAGTTGCAAGGAATACAAAAAGTGTGCAATAAATAAAATAATATAAAATAGGGAGTGTGGTGGCGAGAGGAAGCATCGGCGATCGCGGCTGCGGTGCAATCTACTCACATTCATAGGGCCAATCAAGCACCGACCCACTGCCATCCGCGCCCCTTAGCTACACCCCGGAGAGGTACGGATTCTGACTAGTGTTTATTTTTTATAATTATTTTTACAAATATTTTTATTTGATCCTACATCCACGCGCAGCTAGGTACAATACTAAACCATACCGTCGCGGGCAGCACTAATGATTCGTGAAATCTTTTTTAGAAGATATTGTGATAATTAAATAGTTCAAAAACATGTAACAGTTTAATCGAAAAATGATTAAACACCGAAACAACTAAAAGTATGTCCAATAATTTTACTAAATGTCACGTGTTGGGCGGACGATTCCCCCAAACGGGCAATTTGCCCATAGGTACTTAATTTCAAACATGATGAATTTGCCGTAGTTTTTTTTAGACGAACCTTTTTAGTGCTAGGTGGACAACCAAACCCCCCAAACCCAAACGGACGAGCCGTTCAAACTGACAAATCTACCCATAGTAAATAAATGTCAACCCGCTTGAGCATCTGATGAACGTAGCTTGTTTTTAGGAAAAACGTGCCGTCTGGCGGTGGTTCTGTTACGGATAGGGCTGGAATCCCTTCAGAGAGTCGAACAGAGTGAGTGTTAATAGAAAATCGTACGTTAGCTAGTGCAAGATATGTGGAAAAACATCAAATGAGCATGTCGGCTCATATTTAATTGATATGAGTGAAAGTTTAATATTCATGCACGACAACGCCAGATCGGTTACAGCTCAAATTGTAAATGGGTATTTTCATGACGTTGGCATTAATCGCATAGATTGACCCGCTAGAATTTCGGACCTGAATCTAATTGAACACACTTGGGACGAGCTTGGGAGATGTGTATCGAGACCTGAAACATACGTTAGAGGAAGAATGGACCAATATCTCGCAACGTCGAATAAGAAACACAAGAAACAGTATGCCTAATCACCTGGCAGCTGTGAGAAGAGCCCGTGCAGGTAAGATAAAGTTTTAATTTTGATATTTCATACTTTTGATAAGTTTTCAAAATTGAACTAATAAAATCTTTCCAAAATTTAGTGTTGTTTTATAAACTAGTAAATTATCCACCACATACAGTTTTATTAATTTCGCTAGCTCTATTATTTTAAGAGCAGTTTTAGTTTTTCGTACAGAGGCCCTAGTGTGAGTTTCATTTAACCATCTACACCAAACGCAGTGAGCGCGTTCGGCGTTCCGATTGGCCCTGGATAGGTGACGGACCAATCGGAGCGCCAAACGCGCTCACTGCGTTTGGTGTAGATGGTTAAATGAAACTCACACTAGGGCCTCTGACCCTTCTTTGTCCGTGAGTGTATTTCCTTCTAAACCAAAACTTTTTGCCAAACGATACGTGCTGGTCACAAAATCCGCCCAAACAGACGCAGACGGTGCGCCCAAACGGACAAATTTGCCCATACTAAATTTAAACCACCACGCATTTGTCGCAGCTTTCTTCAAGAAACTTTTTTTTATTTCGAACCTTAGCCTTCTAAACGAACTACTATTTCCTTAACACCTTGTCATCAAGTGATGCTAAACACCAAGGTAACTGAAGCTCACTGAGCTACAGCAATCAATGTATTTTGATTTAAAGGCTAACAAGTAACAAGCAAAGTTGAAGGCGTAGTTAGATCCGGTCGATGTTAATGAGGCTGTCACTCTTATTAAAACTCCTCAGATTCATTCTATCTAGATAACAGAATCATAAAGTTCCTATACGTAAGTGATATTATAAATTGAATACTTGGAAGCTGTTGAGTGTTGGCTTGGAAGTGTTTTTTGTGTGTGTTGTGCTTTTATTAACTCTGTCAGCTGTATATGTTATTTCATATGAATTTGGTGCTTTTCGCTCTTTTTTTCTGTAGTCTCTGTCTCAGTTAGTTTCAGATTGGAAACCATCCAAAAGTGAGGAAAATAAGTTATTTAAAAAAATCACCTGCCAGGAGATAAGAATTTTTTACTGAAACATCAGGCATCAAGACCCTTTAGGAAAACGAGCTTCCCATTTTTTCGCGAATAATCACCAAGATTTTGGGTTATCCTAAGTAAATTCTAAATCTACACAAGAAACGTTTTAGTTCCAAACGTCCGAATACGTCCCTGCGTACAGAGCTCACGTACGACCGCTCGTAAGTTCAATGGAGGTGTTGATTAAAAATATTTCCCATGTGCGGCGTATAAGGCCCAATTGGGCAAGCAATCAACCGCCCGCGCTGCCCGCCCCTCTGCCCGCTAATCATGCGCGCTACTTGCCCGCTTATTGCAAGCCTTTCCTTCGTACATGTGTACTTTTTATGTCTTCATACACATTACAGGTGCTGGGAAGACAAAGGAGGATGAAATTGATTACATAAGGTTCATTGTTATGTTGTACTGTTATGTGTAGCGATGAGTCTGTTATTTGTAGCGATGATCTTGGGAGTTGTATTAGATACCGGTAGAGATGAGGCCAGTTTTTAAAAGATCGGCTTTTAATTAGATTGTCTAAGAATTAGTAATATTATTTGTGTAACAGAAACTAGGTATGTTACTGGTGTGTGCATGAAGAAGTAACTAGGGAAATTATTTTTCCACGGGATCTGTAACTACAGAGTACAGTTTTGTTTATGAATGCAGAACCTAATTAGAACCTAACTTACGCAGGTATGTATTTGTTTAATTTAATAATCGTGATGAATGCTTTTAGAATACCTGACGAAATTCAGTTTTCTTTTGAAAGTTTGTACGCTGAGGCCTTCAATCCCAAGCAAAATAGCATCAGATCAAACAACAATAACGTTATTAGGGCTCGAAATACTTTAAAGCAAAAATGTATCTAATGAATGGCTGTGTTCAAAGCAGCCGAATGTTTGCCATTGCCAGATTCATTCGGCTTCGACAAAGCGCGTCTGGCCTGCCTGCCTGGCAAAAACAACCACTTTCCATTCTTGGAGTGCGTTTAATTGGTGCGCTATCTCGAGTGCGTTAGTCTGCCAGCCCATTACATGTATATAGACTGAATAATAAATAGGCACCTGATTTATGTTAGACAGTCTTTTAAATTCTTACTTATTAGATGAGTCGGTGCGGTTCCTCTCAAACCACCCATCTTCAACAGTCGAAGATATAGGATAACTGCACTGCAAATCAGGAAATCGCTTCCATTTTGCTAAAAGATAAAGAATGTGGATTTCGTGTCCAATAGTAACGAGAAAAGTAAATTGTAGTAACTTTCAAAGAACCGTCGCACATCACTCAGTGACATGAGAAAACTTTTTGCTTTATTGATGTTAAAGATCAATTCATCATGTTAAATGTACCTTTATTCTACCATGCTAGTGCTTTTTCTTATCAATGTAGAAAAGAGGCAACAAAAGTGTGTAGAAACGATTGATTTAATTACTTCTAAATGAATTTTTATGGAGGCATTCCTTTGCGCGAGCAATCTAGAACTGCAATTCCCGATGCCACATCCAGACCGCCTAACTACCAACAATCGTTTCTTACAAGAATGATGACAGCGTCGTCTGAGACTAAGCAGGATGGCTTTCTTCGTTTTTTTCCCATTGATCTAAATTCAAGAGAGCGCGCGCGCACGTTCGCGGCCGTCGCAAGCGCACAAATGTCGCGCGCGCGGCGGATTCCGAGCTTTTTGCGCGCCATACTGTCTAACAAGATTGAAATAACTGCTTGCCTTTGAACAGGGGATTTGATTACTTCAAAGAATGAAACAAGATCAAGACTAAAAGATGAATTGCGTTAATTGCTAGTTAGTTTTGTTGATCTTGTTTCTGTGTCTATGTAAGGAAGGACTCTACAAAGTCTATTGTTTACGTAAAAAAATCAATCCCCTTATTTTAAAAAAGGTATCGTTTCATGTATTAAATTAGGTACTTATCGATAAATCTTAGTAGCCTAACTACTACGTAGCAAACAAAATCTGAACAATCTGTTTACTTACTGTTTTCTTATACATACTCGTAGGTATTAATAAAACTTTAAAAGTTGATGGGAAAGTAAAACCAATTTAAGTTCTCGAATCTTTACTACTTAGTTAATATAATATAGTGCAGATGGTTTAAAAAAAATCGATGTTTTATAAAATAAACAGATAAAAACTTCAGAAGATAACTCTTCATTTCGTGACAGTGAAGACAAAACCTCTTCTATAATTATGATTTGACATGGAGCCTAAAGGTATGTTTTTTTACGACCGCTTGTTCTGCTTGCAAGTTATTTAAAATTCCAAATCCCGATCTGTAGGGCGTCTTTGTGTCGCACGTTTAGATTCAATAGGCTTAATGGTGGGCTCAATCATACAATTTATGATCCAGATGCATCCGTGTCTATCACGTGGAGCAGTGCCACTTGTCCAATATGCAGTTAACAAACAATACCAGGAAAAGGAAATCCTACTAATATAATAAATGTGAAAGTTTGTGAAGAAGTTTGGATGTTTGTTACTCAATCACGTAAATACGGGTGAACGGATATGGATGCAATTTGGCACAGAGATAGTTTATAACCTGGATTAACACATAGGATACTTTTTATCCCGGTATTACGTTCCCGTGGGATAATTTCCGAACTGCACGCGGCCGAAGCCGCTGGCAACAGCTAGTTAAACATAAACTATCAGACTACTGTTGAGGTTCAGAAAAAAACATTTTTTCCAGTGCTCATTCATTATTTTATATGCCGTTCCATCCTACCAAAGATTCATCCAATCCTAACAATTAGGTTCCAATACAAATACTTGTAAAGTGACTCCACAGTTTTCCTGTGAAAGAGCCAGCAGCGGTTATTCAATAGGTAGGTAGGTATACCTGTTGCGGGCACAGTTGTCGCAGCCCTACGTGATTAGGAACCGTTTATTTTATTGAAGCACCCACTTATTGTTGATGCCGACGGTTTTTGCCTCGCCATTCCCATCTTGAGTGCGTTTGTGCAGTACCACGTTTTATCACGGGCTCGGCATTCAGCGCAGTAACGTCGGATTTAATTAGAAATTCCAGCATTTCGACTCTGATGCAGTTTTTTTATGAGTTCGCAACTGAAATGTTGAGTTCTACATATCTCGTTAACTATTTGGAATGGTTTATTGTTGCTCTTTTGATTTAATTTAGAGCACCGTCCCTGTTGAATATTGAGACGCAAGCCTCCTATTATACTCAAAGAGGAATTTGCTAATAAACATTTACAAAATAACATTACTATGTAGTCAGATTAATATAGTAAAGCTGGATGTCATCAGGTCGCGAGTGAACATACAGAGTTGTGTTAACAGGGAAATTACAGCTGGCATTAATATGCGGTCCATGTACATAAACTTAAAAGCGGCCATGGCATGTTGTGTGTCTACTTTGCAATGTTATTAAACAGAATATATGTTCATCTTATTCCGGCTGCATTATGACCTCGTGTGGATTCCAGGGGGTTCTCATAAGGCTGCCTACACATCGCGGCGCCAATAAGCGCTGTGGCACTGCCTCGGTCAGCGCCATGCTAATTAAATCAGATTAGGTATTAATGTTCATATAGCACTCGCGTGCAAATGTGATTTTCATGTATCGTGGGTGATTATGTGAGATATAATACGCGTCATTAAAATGCTTGCCGTGATAATAGTAGGATTATTATACCGATTAACACTTGGGTTCGGAACCGCAATAAACTTTGTGTGAATCTTAATTAAATTCACGAAGATGCAAAATAGTTTCTATAGTTCACTATACCTATATCAATACTTAAAAGCAGTTTTATCTTTTTGTTCGTCAACGTTTTATATTTTGCTAGTTAATTCTACCATAGCATTAGGTATTACAAAAAATATTTTCATGTTGTAACATAGTTCAGTCGTCCTAGAGACATCTTTGAATGCGCTAGTCATTCATAGACGTGAATTCGTTTTAGATTGGCGATATCAGTTATGGATATTCGATAGTACTCACCAAAGTAACTAGAAGCCGTACCAAAAAATTGTATGCATGCAGTCAAACGAAGGTTGCGTCCATTTTATTCGCCATGACCACCCACGTAAATGACAAGCGAAAATATATTTTCGGAATATAAATTCAACAAAATTGCCAAACAGCTTCACTAAGATAACCGCTAGTATATTTAATACGCCCGAGTACGGCGATTCTAAAATGAGTCCAATCATATCATTAAAAATACATATAAAGCAAGGATATTTATTTTTACGACTAATAAATTTTGGCATAAAATAAAAAAGATATGGAGGACATTTTCTGAGCTCGTTCTTTCGTTTTTATCGATTTCTCTTCTGGATCCATAATATGAGTGATTTAATTAACAATAAAGTCAAATAATGGTTCGTTTGATGATAAAAAAGTAATGCAGTATTGAATAATTCATAATTGGGTATCAGGTATTCATGTTTGAGTTATATTAAGTGAGTGGGGTCAAATCTTGGCTGAGCGGAGTGTCGGTCACCGCGCTCACTCGGCTCCTTTATAGCGCTCACTCTCTTACGGAAGTGCTTTGCAACGATGGAATAGACTGGATGCTACGGAAACTATATTTAACCTCGTTGAAAACATTACCTACTTAAATGATAGATGGTATACCATTTTATAATTTATTAAGTACGTGGTACTTGTTGACAGACCTACACTAACATTGTAAAAGCCATTTTTTGTAAGTTTCTTGCAGTCTCTGCTACATAGGAAACGACCAATTGGAACAATGCCCCAAGATTCTGACGTTTCATAAGTGCCCGGTGATGTAGAATATTTTGATTTGATTTAATACCTAGATGTTTTCTTGTTGTATGTTTGTTGAAATAAAAAAGGAGCAGGACAGTTACAACACTCAATTCTCACGTTTGAAACAACCTAAGTATTAGAGATTAGGTATTTTTTAGGTTGGTGGGTCTACGTGTTGTAAGTTGTGTGTAATGTGTAATGTTTCTTGAAAGATCGTTTTCAAGAAACAATTTTTAATTAGGTACGTGATACAGTGATCGCTGAAGCTTTTCACTTTGTGACTTCGGTAAATAAAAAATATACTCGCCGAAGTCGTATCCATACCATTCCAAATTATCGCAGCAATACTTTTAATGGATCTTGTGAGTTTTTGCCTTTATTTATACGTTACGATGTGCGCATAATGGATCAGCAGACGAACACTTAGTAGATATGCGATACTTGTATATTACTGGCATTCTACTCGATTCTCGATATAAAAACACTCGTAATCGATACAGAGTTTTAGGAGCCAGGCATGCTAAAGTCACTAAAGTGTTTTAGTAATTCCAAACGGAATGGCAAGCTCGTCATGATACGGTAAGGCTATTTCTAACTATTCCATCGCACACAATACATGTCGGCTGTAAAAACAATTAAACTTGCACAATGAAAGCGCCACACATAGTATTAAGCGCCTACCCATTGTGTAGCTCGAGTATTAATCGAATAAGTCGCCCGGCTTAGGGAGACTGTGCAAATGCTGTGCCACTCAGTACGTTGATTTCTCAACAGTTTATGACCACTATTTTATGATTAATCGAATGAAAATGTATGTTTTTTATATTCTTAAATTGAGTGCTTTTTAAGCTTAAGTAAACTGCTTGGATGTTACAATGTTTGGAAACACAGATGACTAAGTAAGTGTTCCTTGTCTAATATCTTGAGATAAGAGAGAAATACTGCAATAAATTCGTGTATATTGCCAAAAATACATGTACGAGATGAGAATAAACACATTTCCGTAGTAGTGTAGGGTGTAGTGTCGGGTACACAGCGCGCCGTTAGTCGGATAGGTCGGCCCAAGTGAGTTAATTAACTGGGAGCGTGTAAGGCGACGCTCACGGCCGCTCTAATTGCGCGATTATTCCTCCGCGACGCCTAACTGCTGGATGAAATTTAATTAAAGTTTGTTGTTCAAATAGATTTAATTAAAGTAATGTTGTAGCGAGCGGCGCGCCGACGCCGTCGCCGCGCCGCGCGGCTCAATCCGCGTGAGTGCTGCGCAACTTTTCTAATTCATTACTTCTGAAAGCGTTCCCGTGATGCCGAGCACTCTTAATAATTTGTATTGTGTAGTTATAGTCGCTCGTTCTCAGCTCGGCGCGAGTGGTGACTCGCGCTGCCGGACGACACTTTGATATCTCGAACGTCTCATGAGTAGCCGCCCAATTACACTAATGGAAACGTTCGATCTCGTCACTACCCAAATTAAATCAAACGTCGTGATCATTATGTGATGCTGAAACAGAACGCCCAATCGATTGAATTATTCATAAATTTTTAAATTAAATAACTACTCGATATTTATCCATTAGCGAGGCGGTAGTGCCGTGGAAATTACGTCGAAATGGTCTCTCGAAAACAAATGTATCGTTAAAGCCACATTAAGATAAAAGCTGTGCGCCATAACTCTTATTAATTATTAATAGCACCTATTGCCAATTAAGATTGAATAGCATTCGGAAGATCTGAAAATAGGGAATGTTTATCTATCCAAAAATAACAATCATTGCGGCGATTCGCGGCCGTAAGCGAGGAACGATGTTCGCGTCAATTACGGCTAATGGAAAACTTAAATTATGATAAAAGCTAAAGAGCTCGCGGCGGATGCTGTGTGTCCGTCCGCATCTCTTCGAGCCGTTAATGATGAGCCTGTCTCTTTTTCCTTAACAGCTTTATTCACTTTTATATCATTATAATACTAGCTACGCCCCTCGGTTTCCCCGCATAAGTTTCGAACCCGTGGGAATATCGGGATAAAAGTACCTGCCCTATGTCCTAATCCAGGTCATGGACTACTCGTGTGCTAAATTTCATCCAAATCCGTTCAGCCGTTTTAGTTTGAAACTGTAACAAACAAACATACCTACAAAAAAGCTAATCTTTTCTCTTTAAGTAAAATAATATTAGTATACAAGTAAATTATCAACCGAGTTTACGATATGTTCCATAAAGTGAAGAGAAAAGATAGTTCAGTCAAGGAATTGCCCAAAAGGGGGTGTAACGGGAGCTTTCATTTGGTACAAAACACTTTTACCTACGACGCAACGTTTGTGAGATATAAGCGAAAAACCCCAAAAGAAAAGGAACTTTGTACCCCCACTACAGCTCATCTCCTAGACGTCATACCTTTCAGTATCAATATTTCTCACTTAGGTCCCTGCTCATGCACTCTACAAGTCCTTTATTGACTGGACTATCAAGATAATCATAATTTTTTATCAAAATAATTAAAATAACACCACGTGTCCCACAAAATTAATACTTATGTAATCATGCGGCGTTGGACGTCCCTATTAATTCACTTCTGAACTTAAACTACCTCCTCTATTATTTGCTCGGCGTGTTGCCAGGGTTTGCATCGCTTAGTAAATAATGGCCGTGGTCATTTGCAAACGCGTGACCAGTTTCTTTAGCAATTTTTCTTTCTGTTACATTCCAGTGTATGCTGCTTGATCTTATCTGGAATTTTCATGGAAAGATTTCGCAAAATTAAATATTTGCTACATACATCACTTCGTTTTTATGCACTCTAAAAAATGACTTTATTTTCGTTAATCTTTGAAACAACTGAAAGTGCACAGTAATAAAAAAACATAAAAAGTAAAATTCCGAACGATTCCACTGCATTTTCTGTGCCGGGCGCAAGTGCAGATCTACGGACGGCGACCCACAAAAGCTCTGTTTACTTTTGCTATGCCACAATTACCTATATCTGGAACTTTGATGGATAGAGAACGGACATATTTTTTTTTTAAATATCCGTGTGTCTATCTACACACATAACAAGAATCTGTTGCATTCAATTTATTTTCACCAATCGACTTTATTTTTTGCTGTTGAAAAATGATCTTCGAACAGCGTTGTGTGATTTTTTATATAAAAGTAAAATTCTGTACAAATACACTGCATTCTCTGTGCAGGTCCACAGGCGGCGCTGTCCCGTCCCGGCGACCCACAAAAGCTCCGTCGGGCAGCTTTCAGCCGATTACCCGCGACGCGGAGCCTAATTTGATTGCCACCCGCCATCAATTACCTCACGACCGCCGCAGCTTTTTATTTACCGACCCGCTTTCGCGCCATCTCCTACGACTTTTTGATTCTTATATATCAAACATAGATTTATTAGTTCGTTGCTATTGTTACTTCTAACTTTGTTGTCGCGTATCATTGTGAGTGATGTTTGTGTGATTTGTTTTGGTAACTGTCAAACTAAAGTGACATTATTGGACTGTGTCTGTGTAGGATTTTTGCTAATAGATAGTAACTGAATCTTTTTGTTAATTTTTATATATGCCAACTTATACAAGTTCGTAACTAACCTATGCAATATATTTGCGTGCGATTACTTACGATACTGTTGTTTACAATATAAGTAGTTCTAACCATCAAAAAATGTAAAGTTTTCTTGACAGCTTATACTTAAAAAAAAACGGTAATTTAAAAAACTAAAAGACCCGACTGCTTTTCTGAGTATTCATGAAAAAGCCCTAAAACAAGAAAGTCGTTGTACCCGATTGCACTTAACTTAAGAATCGCCAGTTGCTAAGGCGATGCTTATAAGCAGATAAATTGTAGCAGTCGGGACCCATTCTAGAAAGTCAGCCGTCTAGTCAGTAGATTGGAGTAATCTGCAATGTAATATAGGTATGTGCTCCCAATTCACTAAGCCTCCATTCTAGAATGGGTCAGAGCGTGCCAAACAATTATACATACATAGGTACATACTCTCGAAAAACATAACCCTCCTTCTGGCGCAGTCGGGTAAAAAGACAAACGACACTTTCTTACAGATTTGTCTCATCTAAAATCCATAAGCGTGTACTACATTGCACCGATTTGTTAAAAAATTCAATAAAACTTATTTTGGCAGCAGACGTGATGTTGTCACTCGCAATCGAGCACGCGAAGCAATCGTTGTATGGCGAGCGTGATGTAAATAAAGAGTGGATTGCGTTGCGTTGTCTGCCAGTCAATTTCCTTGATGAACTCACAATTATTATTACGGAAATTGGAAGCGCCGTCGGACGCGCCGCCGCCCGCGCCGCCCGCTCTGCCGACACGTCCCTACCGCCGAACTTTCATGTCAGATTTAATGCACTTATTAAATTATATTTAATCCCTCGTGACTCAATTCACAAAAAAAAAACCTCATAACATGCAACATGCATACCTAAAAATTAATTAAACGCCACAGCCCCAACGGTCGGTTGACTCGATGTCAATTAAATTCTTGCGACAAGGAGTCCATTTCAAAAGCTTTACTAATGAGAAGCATATGGGCCCACGTCTCGGAACCAGTATTTGTCGTGTACTTTTTGCCGCGGCATGGTCGCGGCGAGTCGCGCAGCCAGCACCTATCCTTATTGAAATCTTTACTGGCCTCATTGTTCTATTCTCAATTTGGGCGTCCTTGCAAGTTTACGCATCTCTTTCACGAGTAAATTGCTCTGCTCCGTCGGAGGAGTCATAAAGAAAATTGCTATACAGTTGATAAATAATTTATCTGAAAGCCCGCCCCAGTCACCGAAACGCGCCCGGGGTAGCACTGCGTCTACTTCTACCTAATATTACTTTCCTTTTGTACAATTTTGCAACAGGGCCGTTCGCACGTTCCCTTACTTTTATGGGCAATAAGTGGAACGCAATTATATTTATGGAGGAAGAATGGTTAGAAAACTAATTTCACCGAGTATTATTTTATGTAACTTATGTTAATCTCCCAAATGAGTCGATATTTATTAACTTTAGATCCATTAACATTATTGAACGTAAAATTTAATCTGTAGCCTAAATATTATTTTTTGTGTGGCTTTTTTGTAATAATGTAGGTACAGCAAATTCAATTAGACTCTACTGAACCGTAATATTAATCAAGCTTAAGGATTTTTCCATTGTAATTGGAATGAACGCGATGACGTAGCTGCTAATTGGGAAAGTTAGGTATTCAGTTTCTGGAGCAGTGGTGACTGGTGCCTAATTAGTGTGCGCAGCGGCCTCTCATTACGAGCTCGGCTTTAATTACCCGCACGAACAAACTTAATATGGCGTTTGATTCACGGTATCGTCAGCTCTCTGAGAGTGTTTCCATGTTGTCTATAAACGGACTTTACACAACTAAGTGCGGATTTCACCAATGAAACTGAATATGATCATCATTTCTTAACCACGTTCAAGAGCTTTCAGTGTCAATATTTCATAACAATTTTAACACTGGCAGCTCTTAAACGTAGTTTAGGTGTGCTAAACGCGTTCATATTATTTCTTGAAATTCGCCCTTAACGAACGGAAACTAAAATTTCTCTGAAGTCAAACGTGAAACGGATGATCTTTGTTTGAAAAAAGACAGCCTTATGGATTTTTGCTGTGTAGAGTAGGTCGGGATAAATAATAGTTAGAGATAATACAGCATAATTTATTGGATTACCCATAAAAAGAAAACAATTTTAATAAAAACATTGTCAACAACACCCACCCAAATCTTAGTGTTAGGCCCCCAACTAGTTAACACGAACGCAATAGGTGGAACATAATAAAGGTCTATTACACGGAATTGTTAATCCCCAACCCACGTGCTGGCGGTTGTTTATTCAGCTGTATTAATTAACAGTCAGGTGGATTACAGGGCAGACGAAACGTGGCTTAATTAGAGAGATGCCTGTCTCGCGCGGCGCGCGGACATGGCCCGCTACCGGATACAACGCTAACGTAACGCCAGTCCATGTGAAACGACCTTTATATTATTAAATTATCTAATCTATTCGTCGGATATCTACATGGTGTTTGTTAATTGGTAGACTTGCCCGTGTTATTTCTGGCTTCTGTATTTTACAAAATTGTTTATGTTGAATCAAATCGTTGTTGTGAAGTCCTTCTTCAAGTTTATTTATTGAAATAACTACAAAGACTAGGTATTGGTTACCCAAGTAAAACAGCAAGTTGTTCTTAATAACTCGGAAACGATCAATCTTGAAAACTAAACTTCATAATTTAGGCGTAGATTGATACTTTCCTATAGTAATTATTTTAACAGTTTACCTATTAGTGTGAATAAATGAATCTAAAATATAATCTAGATTGCAATGAATATGCAAATTGCTTTAATGTGTGAATACTAAAATTATGTAGGTATAGGACTAATTAAAACGAAAGTTAATCAAAGCCATTTAATTTAATTTAGTTAAATACACACGAGCAGTGGTGGCCCAGTGGTAACGGCCGCGACTTACGAGTTGTAAGTTGTAGGTTCGAACCCAGACAACCGCTTTACTTTGTGTAAATTATTTAATCACCAGTTCTCTCAAAACGGTGAAGGAAAACATCGTGAGGAAACCAGCATATCCTAGAACTAAAAATTCGAAGACATGTGACATCTACCAACCCACACTGGCCCCGCGTGGTGGATTACGGCCCACTCTCTCTCACAGAGAGGAGGCCTGTGTCCCAGCAGTGGGAAAATTATACGCTGATTATGTAAATATACACGTTGTAAATAACTCTTTGCATGTGTATGTACAGACGTCAGCACATAGCAAGCTACCCCAAACTGTCAACTTTTTCCAATTGAACATGAACCTTATGCTTAAGTGATAAAGTTGAAAATAAATCAAACAGATTTGACAGATTGGGGTAGCTTGATGTGCTGGCGTCTGTACCTCAGAACATTAAAGAATATTCTATTCTCTATTACTTTACATAACTTAACATTAAAGTCCATGACTGCATTGTTATTTGAGTCGACGTGACCCCACTAATTATAAAAGTTTCAACAGCTTCAAAGATTAATTAAAACACTTAACAGACGACCTGATTGTTGATTTAGTAATTAATCGTCTCTATTATTTTCAAGCTCTGTCTGTTTGTGTCATCTAATTTAAAGAAGTAATTTATGTAAAGACATGGAAAATGTATCTTTGATACTAGCAGCGTGAACGCCGCGGACGTAACTTACGACTTCAATAGAAGTGGACTCTTAAAAATATTGTTCATTATATTAATGAAATTTTGATACAGATTAGTTTAGGTGTCTTGAGTGCATCTATTACATGGGACTTAAATTTAACTGTGGCGAATTGTGGGTGTAGCTTCTGCCTAACCCTTTGAGGATTACAGGCGCGAAGTTATGTTATCTTAAGTATCGTAAGCTGATTAATTCTTGAATATCAGTTAAGTCTGTTTTGATTATTCCCTTACCGAAGTAACCCTCTGTATACACATATTTAGTATCGAGTGGATCTCTTCCACGGCACTATGCCGACGTATCCGTAGCCGGCTGCATTAATAGTCAATAAACAGCAGTCTCCGGTGTCGAGTCTATAACATGTCAGCTGACGTCGGCGCAGCGAAATCAATTAGGTTCGTTTGCGAACTGCTCCAATAAATACTGCTATCGTTAATTAGAATCAATCGTGGGATTGCGTTGGGGACTATTCTGAAATCAGTTTGCGCCGCGTGGGCGTACGGCTCTGCTCTGACAGCAATTGGCTTATTAAGAAGCTAACAAAACGCAATAGCCTCCAGCTTGCTGGGATTAATTTATTTTACTTGTATCTCTTTGTATTTGTGAGTGATCGATCTTGTTTCGCGAGCTTTAATCAGCTATATTTGTTATTGATTGTCTGGACTTTCTATGGGATTAAATGTGGGCGTTGTTGAGTAGGTACTTACGGTAACACTCTGCAGTTGAATCACAAGCCTGATAGTCTCTTTTTAATTCATTCCTTGTTCTTGTGAGCTTTGATTTATAACAATAAAACCATATCTGTTGTCAATAGTTTATCTTTATCGATTTATTGTGTAATTACAAAAGCGATGCGTCTACGCTGTATTTTATAGCTCTTATGTTATTGAATTGTATGTACTTCGCGCATTTTCTTGCCGTGAAGTCAATAGAGAATCAAGTGGCAAGAAAATATGGAGTATTAATGCAATTATAAATAATGTATTGAGTAGATATGATAGAGTGCTATTACATCCTGCACTTGATGTAATTATTTCATATACAGCTTTTATTTCCGCGGCAATAAACTGTTAACACAATGTCAGGGGCGCAGCCTCCATACAACCCGATTCCTATCGGCTTCCCTTTGGAATAAACACTCTTCTTAGTGTCTACTATTGCCAAACAATATGTAACACGTGTGTGTATGAAATCACATTACTGATATTTCATACTAGCTTAATACATCATATAAAATTACAAAACATTACAAAAATGCATTTTTTTTATATCTAAACCAAAAATTCCAACCATAGCTGCCGTTAAATTTAGAAAAAGTAAAGGAATTACTGAACTTTGATGTTATCTAGAGTTTATGAGAAATTAACATTTTTTTCTTCGGCTTCCCTCTAGTAAAAATTGTAGCTCCGCCACTGCACAATGTACATAAATAATGGATTTGTTCACAAAACAGAATGTAGATTTCAAACGGAAGTATCAATATATCTATGTAGTTGAACATTCAAAAACGAGCTACAAAAGTTGAGATTATACTAACAAATATCATATAATGACTAGGTTACCCGCGGTCGATGCCGCGGTGGTGCAAACGCCGATTAATCTTTCCATTTGCATCGATTTGAATACTGATTGGAATTATACGAGTAGTACAGTCGAGTGCAATCGGCCAGTCACGCCTGAGGCGTGTTTACAACACGTTCACCGCGACAGCTTTACAACTTCGACGTCCCGTTTTAATATTTAATTTACTAATTAATACGAGTGTTATAAAAATACCAATAAATATTCTTTACATAAATTCGATGTTAGAGTTTTGTTGCCGTAATTAGAATTGCATCAGAATGATTATTTTAATTTACAACATCTTTATAGCATAAGTTTTGTGGCACACCTGATACGTTATTTAAGATGTTTTGTTGAAACGAAAACGAGTATAATTTAAATAATTTGAATATCTTTTAAAAATATAAACATAAACATGGACAGCTAAGTTTAACATGGCGTATAGGACTTTTTTTTTAATTTTGACATTTTGCGTAGGTATACTTATATAATATCTTGTTTTCATGATCAATTTAATAATACATTTTTATTAATTTATTCTAAATCTACAGCTTCACATGGATCACTGGTCGATCACCAATTTTGTGAGACTGCATTACCCTACTCGTATTTCAAATCTATCAAACAAAGATTGTTATTTGCGTTTAGTTAAATAATTCATCGTACCTACGTTGAAAATAAACAACACATATTCATACGTTATTAAAGTAGGTACAATGTTTTATAACCTTGGTGCTGTTATAACAGGAACACGGCACATCGATCCAGCAATCCCGACAAGTAAACGAGATGAGACGGGACGGTAAAGCCTTCAGCGTTATCTGTAATTAGGATCGAGTGCCGGAAGTGTTCGCCGAGACATTGCCAGCATCCGGCCCGTTGGCGAACGCAGCTGATACCTAATTAGTCATATATACGACGAGATGCAGATAACGATGGCATTAATAATTAGATTGATTGGAAATTATGATATGTTACTGTGATGGGCGACATTTTGCGTTATACAAACGTATTTGGTAGGATCGTATGTAAAGATCTGAACTGCCATACAAAAAAAAAACGAAACTAAGTAGATTGAGCAACTTTGCCAGACCTACATACAATTGGTGGCGGAGTAAAACTGCACCACGCTGAACGAGTCTAATGCCGAAAATTATGGCTTTTATTTTATTTATCTGGTTGTCTGAATGTATGTTTCATCATCAAACCGGATGTACCGATGGTCGAAACACGTCTCCACCCCCCTGGCCACCTCCATGACGCGCCAGTCAATGAGACGCGGTGACAGAGCGGAGCTGGCGAATGAAATGTCCACCACTGAATCACCCCGCATCCACAAACACTTGGCGACAGAACCCCGGTTTAGGACGAACAGGCCTGCCTCCAGAGCCCAATCCTCCACCATCCTACCCATTATGTGTCCGTGTACCGGAAACTCGTCGCACGGAGGGAACGGAACCCAACGACGACGGCTCTCAACTCCGCAAGGGAGTTGTGGAACTCGGCAAGAGTTCAGCTCGGGGAGAAATACACCCCTACCGCGACAATCTCCCCGAACCGTGCTGCCACACAACCCCTTCCCCTCTTGACAGCCTCGAGGGTCGGGGTACCGGCGGCGGTCGATGAAATTAGGGTCACTGAGCCGCTCAGGTCCTCCACCCAGTCATTCCTGGGTGGGACAAAGTAAAGAAAGAAAGGCTGGCTTTGGCAGGTAGAGCGCAGGCCTTGCTTCGAGGCCGGTGTTCAGCTTGCCGCTTAAGTAGCAGTGCGACGCGGTATTGTGACCAGGCTGACTGTAGCAGCGTTCCACCTTGGAGGTGCATTACACTCCCACATCGTGGCCCACCTGGCAGCAGAAGCACCTCAGAGGTCTGGGTTCTAGCATTTTAACATACGCGGAAACCCAGCACACACGGAGCAGCTCACCATAACGGTTCGCATCCCCGTGGCGTCAGGACGAATGCTGCCTGCTCCCATCTGCTCGGCAGAGCACCCCCCTGTCCTAACGACGGCGGCCACCACCTCACCCTCCGCCACAGAGTCGTCCAGGTCCAAGATGTGCATGTCAGCGCACTTAAGGGGCCTGGACAGTCGGACCTCGTCCACATTTAGGGACGCCCTAAGCCTTTCGACCAGAGTGTCAGCGGTCGGGCCACTGGCCGCACTGGGGTCGCCCAGCATCCGGACCCCAATCGCAGTGACCCTCATGTGGATGCCATCGGTGACTCCTAGCTCCGCCAGGTTCACCGCCACCCTCGCCTTGGCGAGCACGTCGCGGTAGGACACGCCGTTCTTTTCCACTTCCGGCTGTAATGTGATAACTACAGCTGTGGACTTCGGGGTACGTAGCCGCGAAGCTTTGCTCCTTGCGCCGTTGTCACCTTTCCCTACTTTTGCAGCCGCCCTTGCAGCCTTACCCGCCTTACTCTTCTTCCCGGCTACTTGCCATTCGGCGTCCGGGGGTCCGGAGTAAATAGCCTCCGCTGCCGCCATAATGGAGGCCGTGGCTGCGGGTATGGCCTTGTCTTTAGAGGACTGAATCTTCTTCAAGGCCACATTCTTAATCGCGGCTGCCACGAACTCCGCAAACCTGACTGCTTCTTTGCCGGGCCACCAGCGGCGTCTGATTCACCACCTGAAGACCCTGCCATGGGCGCACTGCGGCTGGTCACTCCAGGGTGGTTCCCCGCCGTGGCCAGCCTCTCGGCTCGCTGGGCCGGCTCGACTGGGCTGGCCCGGCTCGGCTCACCGGTCGTCTGGGTGGTTAGCCCTCTGCCTGTGCCCCTTTCCCGGACCCCACCCCACCGACAGACCTTTCCTATTTATCGGGGCGCAGCCATCCCGCCATCAGAGAATGACCCCTGGCCATCCCTTGGTTTGGGGCGCTTCTGGAAGAACTTTTTGTTCCTCCCAACAGCCCCCACCACTTTGCACTCCAGGCTCTCAAAAGAGCCCGGAGCGCCAGATGCGGCGTTGGACTCCGACCGCTCATCACTCTCCTCCTCTTCAGGGTTTTTGCTTTTTTGTTTATTTGTATCCATTTTTGTTGCCACGAGTAAAAAACTTTAAATTCTCGAAAACTAGTGGTTCGCACTAGAGACTAATTAAGCTACTCACGGTACGCCACCGCTTGGAGGTTTGGGCTAATTTTTTGTAGAGGTTTTCTTTCTCGTGGTCTGGGTGATTAAGCCAAGACCCCCGACAAAAGTCACAGACTTTACTGTGACAATCTTCGGGGCTACGAGACTAACAGTGGCGGCAGTGTTAGTGCACACCGAGCCCGCTCTAACTCCGCCGTTGTGCGCCACTGATTAGAGCGCAGAGGGACACACGTTGGAGCGTTCCTTCAATTGGCATACGGGCAAGGACATCCCTGAGGCACACAGTACCTAATGGGAAGTCATTACCCGCACCTCAGGGTGCACCGTCCCGGAGATTGGCCTTTCCCACTCTGGGTGGAGCAGGAGGGCGTGTCAGTCTTACTGACTAAAACCCACCCGTGTTCCCTCAGTTGCCTGTGTGCCAGGGGCCGCAGTATCTCTTTCGAACAACCCGCACCCCTGACAGGCATCGGCCCTTGCAGGCTCCACTATTTGGTGATGACATCTCTTTGAGGCGCGCGTGGAACACAACGCGCCGTCGACCGGGCTTGGTCCTTACCGAACAGCGAGCTACCTATTACTCGCCGTCCGCAAGCCTGCGCCTACGGTGGCCGGGAATCAGCCTGGGATTTCCGACGCCCAGGGCGTAAAATACTTATGGTTACGTGACTATTCATGAGGAACCCCGTGTGTTAACAATCTACTGTTAAATGATTTTATAAGAATGCAATATTCAGTTTACCCTTGTTATTTCATTAGGTAGTACTTATGTATATGCAGGAATGTAGGCGTTCATAAATTCTCTTCGCAGGGAATGGAAAATTGCTAGTGTAGTTGACACTAATAGCTGTTCGTCAGGCATAATTTGGAGAATGCAACGTGTCAGTGTTGTGCCATTAGGTTGTATGAGGAGGCTGTGCGTGTTGACCTCCAGACGTGCTGCTTCTCTGACTCTCTCTATATTTTGGCTGCTGAGACCAAAACTACAAGCGTAGTAGAGCAACGTTTTATAAAAATACGGCTGTTATTTTAGTATTTTCACCAGAATTAGCTTAACTACTGTCAGGTCATATGAATTACTTCATATCATTGTTTATTTAACTTGACTGCATAAATCATTTTTATTTTTTTGTTTTTAGCAATTAAATTTTCATTTATTGTTGAATGTTAATTATATGCTATTATTGTATAGAATCAAGTTCTTCTAACATAACAGACAGCTGTGCTGCTGGGGAGTTTTTTGCGCCGCTTCTTCTTCCCAGCTAAAGCACTAGGAAGTGGTGAAGGGCGGGCGTTTTGGGGGACTGTCTTATGTAATTTTGACGTTCAAAAAGTGCTGACTCTCAGCCTAGTTTGAATAAACGACTTTTGATTTGATTTGAGTATATTGTGGTGCCTTACGACTGCCACGCGAACGATATCGCGGGCAGAAACTAGTAATGTAATAAAGTTTTAATCTTATTACGTAAGTTATAATCAATTTATAATTATTGATGATAGTATCGTTAAGCTCTTGACGGTTATGAGTAGCTCCAAGCATAGCCTGAGGATATATTTTATGGCTCTTGGTGACACCTCTAGAGGAAAGAGCAAGTGGTTTATTTTTTATTTACGTTCCAATAAATTAACGAGGAAGACATTTTTCAGAATTTCTACTATCAGTATTAATTAAATCTAACGAGCCCGACACAAAAACTCGCTAGGTTTCGTAATGAGAGCGAGTTTTTTTCTTGTCCATCACGTGACAGGCTGTACAATGATTGGTGTGCGTAAATCTGAGACAGATGCTTGCACATGTCATTATTAAGAGTAGCCGAGGCGATCCGAGCCGATCCGATCCGAGCTTAATCCGGACTTGACCAACAACTTTGTAAATTAAATTGGCTCCGCGCTACGTCAACTCCGTGAATTGCACTTCTTATGGCCCCCGTAATCACCAGCTCTGTATAAATGCTCCATTAAAAGTGGCGTCAATTACATTAATTCCTTATATGTATCAAGTTAAATATATAATGTAACTGGAAACGTTCTCTAATTAAATGTCATGTGCATAGCATTTTCCGTATAAACAATCTTGTAGAATGCGAGCAACAGTTACGAGAAGCTAAAGACGATAGAAGAGAGACAGAAAAACTAAACTAATGGTCTTTGACATGGAAATGTAATAGAATGTAATGACGTGTATCGCTTGGAAGAAATCGTCTTTTTGTACGTAGAATTAATTTGTATTTTAGCCTTGTTAATATGATTTTAATTTGCTGTTTTTGTGATCGATGAGGAACAAAGAAGAAATACTCCAATGCACGTTTGTTACGAGTTTTGTTCAACTTAGACTCGTTACTTCTTATATGGTACCTAGTGCTAATAGTTGAGCTGTGTAATGGTAATCGGTTACCATATAGAATCTTAGAGCATCGTTAGAAACTGTGGGGAATAATAATTGCCATTGCACATAACTCATAAAATTATCAAATAATGTTACTCGATAAAATTTGCCTTAATTAAGCTAGCATTACATTCTATTTTCCTTCCAGCATAAAACAAGGCACACAACCGTGACCGTTCGCGAGTAATGTTTCCAAGAAAATGCGTCTCTACTACAAGCAAGAAGTTCATTAAGTAAAACATGAATCTTGATGAAAATTGCTTAATGGTAAGTTGTAAGATTGGCGCCAACGGCGGAACCGTGTGGAGGCTCCGCTCCGCCCCGCTCCCGGGCCGCGTCCGTCTCGTCCGCTCAAAGAGCCCCAAGTGGCAAAACGTGCCCAGTAATAAGGAGCAAGTTATTCATTAGTGTTTTGAGAAAAAGTTATTAGTGCCGACAAGTCATGCGAGGCGGCGGTGCGCATGCGTTTGCATTTTTCTCCGCAATTTTCTGTATCAAAATGCAGATGCAGAGAATTTGCATTTAGTTCACAAGGCCCTCGTTACTGACCAGTACAAAATCATGATTTATACGAGCTTGTCAAATTAATTCGTGTAAAATTAAACGAACCTGTATGTTGACTACTAAAGAACGTGTATTGTTTGAATCTGGTTGTAATTAATACATTGTGAATTATATGAGAATGTTGTCAGGAAAAAATATGAATACAAGCTTACGTTTTTGTAAAATATAAAGAATTAAATATTTTTACAAAGAACTTGACCGTTTCATTAATTGACAACATGGTTGTGCAGCGTTAATTAACGAGAGAAATTGCTCGTTCTGTAATGAGAGTTTTATGGCCAGCGGGATACTAGCGCGAGGCGGCGATAGCGGGAAGCTGCAAGACTCATAGCGCAATTTGCCGTCCATGTTGAGCTAGCTCCTAATGAATTAATACCTACATCCTATACACAAATAATTGCACAGGCTTTTTGTTCTTATTAAGGAAAATATTTAAGCTTCCTAGGGTTCCTTTTCTTGGCTTTATAACTTATTTTTACACATAAAAACCTAATGTTTTCGAAATTTATTTCAAAACAATGTTAGTGGAAAGTAAAAAAGTGAAAAAAATTACAATAAACGATACCTATTTGTTATGGATATATGATAATTTATTGAGATTACTAATATTATTAGGACGGCATATATGTATATACAGTTCGTCAGTCAGTCAGTCAACTTTTTAAATAATTTTTGTATTGAAGGATTTATGTCTAACATATATAAAATGATTGTAAAAGTTATACCAGACTCAAAAAAACACAGTGATTCTCGAAAAATAACTTTTAAAACAGCTACGGAACACGCGTAGCACAGATGCCGCTCTCACTTCTCACGTTTTCTTGATTTAATTACGCACGAAGTAAGATACAGCTATAAAATGTTTATAATTATGTCACGTGTTAATTCTTTTATAATTACTTTATATTCAAATAAAAATAGGGAGAGGTCCCCCAACAAGGAAAATTAATCGTAGCACGAAAATATAGACACAAAAGCGGGTTTAACTGCTTGTTAAATGAAAACAATAATTTTAATAATTATAGAGTTACTATTTCCATAGTGTATTTAATAGCCTACAGTTAGAATTAGCTGGCAACTGGCTTGAATGAAGCAATAACCATTAAACAAAAGTGGATAACAATGATTATAATTTATACAGCTGTAGTTACAATAAATTAAAACAAAAATTAGCACAGAAACACGAATCGCCTTACATCAGCATTGAGAAGTATACAATGTTCGATTAGTAAACTGACAAAATAAATGGCCACTTCACACCTGTAGCTGTGATTACCCCGCCGCCGGTTCGCTCGCCGTGGAACCGGTTACAGACACACGGCGACACGAGAGCCGCCGAAGCCACCCGATCCTATTATTTGGCTAACGAAGCCAAGGGTATCCCTTGATTATTAAAACGAACTCAGAGCCACCCACGGCGGCGCCTCCCGAGTGTTAATTGGGCCCCCGTAGACAATACTAATAAGGCCCGTCCGCGCCTCTATCTGTCTAATTAAACGCGAAACTTGAGAGTAGCACCCTCGGCGACGAGGGCCTGTTTGCCGAGCCTCCTGAATACACTGTAATAATACCGGCTAAGCGTGTTTGAGTGGCTCTTTTTCGGATCTCTGTAAACCCCCGTTTAATTAGCAGTATTATGCGTCTGAGTGTCGACTACCGGCTTGTTTAATTAAGCTAAGTCAGTAACAACAATCCATTCTTGTTACTGATGTTTTATTCGCCGTTCATAAGAATTGTTTATTGTGTTGTTCATAAGAATTGTTTAATGTCCCAAGTTACCGTTTATTGCAAAACCGCGCTTATTTTGTTAAAATGTTTCTTTCAACTTCTAAGAAAAGATATAAATGAATTAAGGGGAAGTTCATTAATTTCAGTGGAAGATAATTAAACCCAACCATAAACGTGTGCTGATATGAACTATCTACATAAAATGGAAAGAGTGCGTGAGCGCATTATATATTTTTACGACAAGCGAAAAGCCATAACCCTTTAAAAGAGATTTTTTTAATGCAATGTTTTGAACATTTATTAACACTGACGTCTTTAATGGGTATCATTATCTCGTTGAATTTACTAAAAATACTTAATTCTGTTATAAATACTCACTTTGTGGCACTAAACCAAATCCAAAACAGTTTATTTAAGTAGGTACTGTTTTAATAATTAAGATTATCTGCATTTAGCATAACTTGTCTACTTATACAATGGAATGAAAAAACAATTCGGACGTTTAAAAAATAATCGCTTCGGGACCTCATTTATAGCAAATAGCTCAGATTATATATTTTTGTCTGTCATAGTTTCGTTTCTATCTTTGTTTGCCTGCTCACTGTTCTTGCAGATAGAGACCCTTTTATCTAACCTCAAAATATGCATACTAATTGGGTCGCAGACGACAGACGGTTGCTGCTTCGGATAAAATGAATATCTGGCGCAAAAATATTGGTATAAAAATAAAAATCCATATAAAAGCATGTCCAAAACCAACAGGTTCAAAATACTTTTATTAACCATTGTGTAATTGAAACGCTTTCCCATATTGGGCCCGCCACGATTGCGGTGGTAAGTCCCCTCTTTGAGGAGTGGCTTGAGAGGCGGCATGTCGTCCTCACCTTCCACCTAACACAGGTCCTCACAGGACACGGTTGTTTCGGGAGGTTCCTGTTTCGGATAAGGTGGGAGGAAACGCCCGGGTGTTTCCACTGCGAAGATCGCCCTGAGGACACGGTGGAGCATACGGTGGAGGTCTCCCGGCTGGCGGAGCACCGCCGTGTCGTCGTGGAGGCGATTGGCGGCGGCGATCTCTCGCGACCGGCCCTGGTCCAGGCTATGGTACGGCGAGAGTGCATGGTTAGCCGTCGCCTCCTTCAGCGAAGCAGTGATGCTCGCAAAGAGGGAGGCGGCGCACGTGAGGGAGAGGCAGTACATGCGTCCTCATGGCCGTACGCCCTGGGCGTCGGGAATCCCAGGTTGATTCCCGGCCACCGTAGGCGCGGGCTTGCGGACGGCGAGTAATGGGTAGCTCGCTGTCCGGTAAGGATCACGCCCGGGTCGACGGCGCGTTGTGTTCCACGCGCGCTTCAAAGAGATGTCAGCACCAACAGGTGGGGCCCGCAAGGGCCGATGCCTGCCAGGGGTGCGGGTTGTTCGAAAGAGATACCGCGGCCCCTGGCACACAGACAACTGAGGGAACACGAGTGGGTTTTAGTCAGTAAAAGTCTGACACGCCCTCCCGCTCCACCCAGAGCGGGAGAAGTTATTTGATGATTTCCCACCCTAAAAAAACGCTTTCCCATATCTCGACTTCTATGAGTTTCATTCCCAGAACAACGACTCTTAAGTAGCCGGCCGATCATCCTTCAGTTTACTGAAAGGTCATGTTTCAGATTACTGTAAGATGATTCGAATCAACTGTGAACCATACCTAGCCTTGCCAGTTGCTAATTTTATTAAACTAATATTTATTGGCTTTTCAAATGAAGGCTGTATTTTACAGTGCTAGACGCCACCACCGGTGTATGTACCTCTCAGTACATTTGTAGCAAAACATTGTAGTTAATATACATGTATGGGGTAAAATGTGGTAGTGATAGCGAAAGTATGCATGAAACTAGTAAGTTAATAACATAAGTTGGGGGCGTGTATAAATTCCGCCCGACACTGACACCAGCCCGCGTGTAATTACACCAGATAGTGGTGTTATGCGCTTAAAACTACGCAATAATAACTACAGGCACTACCTAAGTTTTCCAATAAACGCGAATGGGAAATTTAATAGAATTCCTTTTACTGGATCGCTGTAAAATGGAGTTTTGCAGTCTACTTTACTTTGAGACAATATAGGTAGTGGAGAAAGTTTTAGCAGCTCGTTTATTTGAAAGGAAATCAAACAAAATTGTTGCTTTGATAGTAATAAGCAATACTTTCACATTTCCTGTGATCCTTAAGATGATAACGTTAGATCATTTCATGCAACTTGTACTTTGTATTTTCTAGTATCTCAATGACTAGTAGAGCACTGTAGAAAACAGGAACTCACAAACACCTAAAGATATTCTTAACACTAAGCACCACTTAGTCGTGAAAACATTATACTGACTGTACTCATGAAATCTTGCTAATGGATCAGGCGAGGCAATGGTTTAAAAATATCCATCTAATCGGGGAGTCGATTTAGCTAAAACATTTCGGATCTGCGTCCAACTCCCGGTACTAACAGGAAATGGGATGTGCCGCCCTGTTATGACTACCCTACATTTGCTAATAACGTTGCATTGTAGTTCGACGAAAGAGCGTTTTGAATTAACACAAACTGACGTGTATATTGTTCATTTATTAACATGTTCCACGTTAAACATGCTTATTTTGAGAATGGTTAATCGATTTTACATGTTGGATCTTAATCTGTACGTACATGTAGTAAGTTTAATTACATTTCAACATTGAAAACGAGTCTTGAAGACCGGTGAATTAAATTAAAGTGCTTATGTGTGGGATTAAAATTGTTTGTAACAGCGGTTAAGTGCGAATCGAATGAGTTTTTTTGTGATATTAAGTATGTCAATTACATAATTCACGAGAAAAAAAACAACAGTTCAAAAAAAAAAAACACTCGAAAATGTTAATAAACAGAGAGAAGTCAGTATCTTTGGTTTTTGTATTTTCGTTTATTGCCATTGACGGAATTTAAAGGTATTTTTCACTTTGTAGTGTTTATTTTACCTACCGCACACAAATGCGTATGAATACCTTCACTTGCCAAGTAAAATATAACAGTAACAAGAAGTTACTATTATTATTATTATTATATAACATCATCAACATACACTAACTGGAAAATGTATTATTGAAACTAACTTAAAAACCACTCGTCAGAATTTGACCAAATTTATATGGGACCACCCTATAAAAATTTTGTAAATCGGTTTATAAATGACGGACTTCTGAGGTGAACAAACACAATCAATACAAGTTTTTTGAAGTCGGAAAAATCTCATTCGATACACAGTAACTAACTAAGAAATAATAAAACTTTTAACACCAGATACACATTAATGTAGACATACTATCAAACTATTCGAGGAAACTGAGCTTAAGTGCTCCAAAAAGACCATTACTTAGTGGAAGCTTTGTTGTGTGAATCTTTGGCTGTGTTGACGGCTCTGAATGGGGAGGTGGATGGTATTTATTCAGCATTAGAAAGCATCCACTCTCCGCTGATGCGTCACTGACATATCCGTTAATGCTTTTTCCATTTCCCCGCCACCCGTACTCACACCCTCTACGTTTCATATAATAGTTTGACCGAAAGACTCGTATGATTTCAGCATGACATGTTGAAATTGTGTTCCTAAATAGAACTGAACTTTATTCATATTTTTATTTTTGCACCATTCTGACCTAACGTCTGAAGGCCCATTCTCGTAATTAAAAACGTTGAAAATCACTAGATTTTGAACGTTTTTTATTACGATTTTTGAGATGAGACTGCGACTACTCAGTCTCATCTCGCGACAGTCAAATGCCAAAAATGTATGGAAACGAGGTGTTTTTGACCGATTGAGTTTGAGATCAGGCTGTGAACGTTCTTAAAATTGCGAGAATTGCCCTTCTGAGCGTACTCGGGCAGCAATAACGAAAATGTAAACTAGGTAGTTGTTGTGTGGGAAAGCAATCAAAACTGTAATTCACAAAAAGAGACAAAGGGAATCAAGGGGCGAGGGGTGTACCTCCCTGGTTGCATAGCCCTCCAGTGGTTGCCCGCTGCCCTTTTGATTGCGCATTATTCGCGTGTTTATACAGTTAGATCGCTTTCTAGATTGTTGCTATTGTGATAGCGTTTTTTGTTGGCGCGGTTTTGAAGAGGTTTTAATTAAAAATGTTTGTAGAGAGAGCCTCAATGGTTATATATATACAATTAGACTTATTTTATTAGTGTGTTGTTGTATCGTTCTCAAAAGAAAGCATTTAACTTTTAAAGTATCTTAAGAAAACGTTTATGATTGAGTTAAGCTCCAATAAAATAAAAAAAGTGGTTTAAGCTGGTCTGCGCCTGATTGTGTAATGGACTGTTTAATATACTTATTTTTTAATTGTATTTTCTGAAAGTTTCAAATTGTAACGTCTTGTTGCGAATTATTGTATAAAAGTTGCTTAATCCAAAAATTGAGGAGGCCCGCCTATCTCGTCCGGCCCACCCACAACGTCGTCCATTCATCTCCCCAGCGCATTTATACATTACTCTCGGCTCAAGTATCCGATTATATAACACGCAAAATTTCAATTACAACTTGTAATTAGTTTTTCGAGAGTTTTTCTTTCAGGAAGGGGGATGTGGAGGCGCGTGCGAGCGAGACGCCTGCAGGTCTGCATCTCTGTCTCGC
Organism: Polymixis lichenea; assembly: GCA_949091785.1. Lineage (NCBI taxonomy): Eukaryota > Metazoa > Arthropoda > Insecta > Lepidoptera > Noctuidae > Polymixis > Polymixis lichenea. The sequence continues at coordinate 12,014,468 of OX420939.1, read as the reverse complement.
GCGGTGCAGTGCAACGCATTGAGTAATGTCCATGCCACTTATTTGATTATTTTTATGCAATCTGCGCAGGAAAATGAAGGATTTATTTCCTGTATGCGTTCGCTGTTAATTAATTTTACAAAGTCTGAAATGTTTTGTGCCCTGTTCATTAACTGTTTTAGCTTTTTCATATTAGGTTTGCAATTCGTTTAAAAGTTCCAACAGTTTTAAATTAGTTAGAGACAGCTTTACTGAACAATGAGCTTCGAATGTAATATTATAAATATACATTTTTAAACTTACTAAGTTTTTGCACAGTTATTAGAAACAGTTGAAACTTATTTTCTCACTTAATTTACGACGTACCTATTAAAATAAAGATATTTCAAATTGAATGTTAAAGAAATATTTTAAGTCAGCAAAGTATTCTTACTTAAACCAAAGTGCAGCATAAGTACCTAACGAAAACAAAGTGAAATTGTTCTTACGAAGTAAGTTGCACAACAGAAAGCGTTGACGTCGTATAGAAATGACCCTTTTCGTGGATTGGCAGCCTCGTCGCTGGCCGCTAATGCACGGAAGCCGGGCCATGCGAATTAATGGCAAGAATAATGGCGATCCCATTATGGATTGCCGCCAACATACTTTAGCCATGAAAAGAACCGAAAGTTACATTTGCGATACTCTGAATACTGAGCGCTCTTGGACCGGCCCCCTCCCCCTCCCGTCCCCACGCCACCCCCGGGGTGGCACAAAGATTGAAGTGGAGTGGTATTAATAAACCCAGATATTGTTTGGATTATTGTACAAATTAAATAAATGTTCCTTATTGCTTGATGTAGTTAAGCAATGCTTTAGCATTTGGGTTACTCAACATCTTTTTATTATACTTGTTATAATAAGGAACAAAGCAATAAGGAACTGAATTCACTGCAGCCTATTGTCGTTTATGACTATGACAATTTATGGGTACACAACTATTTATTACTAGATTGCTTTTCGTTCGATAGTTTAAGTTTCGTCTCTATCTACTTCATCGTTCTTTTGTCATCGTCTTTCATGTGAAAGTTTTAGAACGGAAAAGTCTTTTAAAACTGCTTTCAAGGAAATTAAAGCATTAATGGTCGCTATATTTAAAAGCTATCGTAGTGAGATGTGAATAGAGTGACAAGAGGCGAGGACGTGACGTGAACGTGGCGACGACTACTGGAAGTACGGGACAGGTTTCTATTTGCGTTAGTGCACTGGATAATGTTCACGGCTCGTTACCGTCTCGTAGCAGATCCGTAGCAATATCGTAGCAACGTCGTAGCCACGCCGTAGCAATCCCTTAGCAACTCGTTCTCACCCCGCGCGTCGTCTCGTTGTCGTGGCCGCGTCGTCCCGCACCTTGAGCGCCGCACCGCGCGCCACGGTGCCACTAATTGGCAATTTGTTCGATCCTTAGATCTGACATAATGATGCGAATTCGTTTATTTAAATGATTCGACGGAAACTTCTTGCGCCTCACAATACACTTGTACCTAGTTGTTTCTTAAATAAATCAAGGGTTAATGGACCATTCACGACTCGCGTACGAAGGTTGAAAGTCTTTAGTAGTTGCTTGTTAATTTTTTATAATTTATTTTACTTCAAAGTGGCTTTTGAGGCCGGGACGTTTTAATTAATAGTCGGGCGGATATTGAGTGATAATAAAATGAGTAAAATAAACATCACTCTCAATTTACTCGGCAAGTGTACCAATTAATTGGTTGCTGGAACATTCTGCTTGCACATATTTATTATTGATCGATCGTACACATCACACCGTGTAAAAGCAATGCATCCATAAATAGAATCAATTTATCAAGTGTCGACTCGTGTATCTTATATGTTTTAGATCTCAATGTGTTAAGTGCACGTTCCCAGCACTTTTTGCCGGTATGGTAAGTGACATTTACCTATACTCTAGAACTAAAAACATTTGTAGATTTGAATATCTAAGTGTACTTATGATTAATGAGTAAATAAAAAATCCATTAAATACTTTTAAAGTAATTTAGTAAACCTAGCGGTATCATTTATGGGACATAAGTAAAAGATTCCACCTTCATGTTCTTAATTAGTCTGACATTTTCAGAATGAAATCTAATCTTTTATGGATTACCAATTTATTTTGTTGGAAAATGTCATTCCTTTAAGTTAGGATAATAAATCGCCTACTCACTACAGTCTGTCTGTTAGCTTGCATGTTTACTGTATTTTATACTAGCTTTTGCCAGCGGCTTCGGCCGCGTGGAGGTTGGAAAGTATCCCATGAGAACATATTAAAAAAAACCAGTATAGAAAGTATCTATCTGCCAAATTTCATCTAAATCCGCTCGGCCGTTTTTGCGTGATTGAGTAACAAACATCCAAACATCTAAAAATACAAACTTTCACATTTATAATTACCTATAGTAGGATTTACGAAGTCTTTAATGAGTTCGCTAATGTTTAGTTAATTACGTGAGGGCAAGCAACGTTAACTGCATGAACTTTATAATAATCCATCGGTCGGCTTAATGACCAGCTGTGGCTCGGCGTTTTCGTTAATTAAACGCAAACAAAGACGGCTGACTTCACTTAGTTATGATCAAACACATTAGCGGGGATTTGCTCGCACTTATAGCTATTTCCTCGAATCAGATCTTGCTTGAATTCATTGCTTTTGTAATGTATTTGCTCAGATGGGACCTACTTTTAATCCATTATGTGGAGTTCTCTAAGCTTTTTCTCGTAATATACTTACTTGTAGTGACCCACATCTTTGTACGGCATGTGTAAATACGGAAGCTAAGTAAATTCTCGTTCATCGGCAGGTTTTTTTTTTGAGGGTAAAAATCATCTCTCTCTCTCTGGGTGGAGCAGGAAGGCGTGTCAGACTATTACTGACTAAAACCTACCCGTGTTCCTTCAGTTGCCTCTGTGCCAGGGGCCACGGTATCACTTTCGAGATACCCGCACCCTTAGCAGGCATCGGCCCTTGCGGACCTCACCAGTTGGTGCTGACATCTCTTTGAGGCGCAAGTGGAACACAACGCGCCGTAGACCCGGGCTTGGTCCTTACCGGACAGCAAGCTACCCATTACTCGCCATCCGCAAGCCCGCGCCTACGGTGACCGGGAATCAGCTTGGGATTCCCGACGCCCAGGGCTTCATCAGCAGGTAACGGGAACAGTTTATACGTCGCCGTTCAAGTTGCAGGATGCACCGCTCCGTAAAAGTCGATTACGGTGGTCATTAGTCTTCAGTGCGCGGAGTAATTAATTCAACGTTTTGAGTAAAGCTTCGGGATAAGATCCCTTACGGCGTCGACGAGAAAAATTCAAAATTTAATTAAAAAAGTTTAAGTGAGTTTTCACGGGCGAGCGTTGGCCCGCGGCTCTCAATAATTTAGGCAAATTCTATTCTTTCTGCAACCAAATTCTTTTGGGATTGCCTATGAACTGTAATTAACCTTTTAATCCCAACCGATACGCGGCTTTGTGACATTTATCGTAATTGAAATGAATTTCCTTAATGAAAAATAGCCGGCGATGAAAGGACGATATTATGATGCATACAGCGATAACATTGGCATTAAGGCCGTAAAAACTGCAAAATGCATTCATAAAGATACTAAAAATATTCTTCAATAAAGCATACTTGTAATAAAGTATGATAATTCTCTTAAATGTAAAGATAAGCGTGTGTGACAACAACACGAGCACGGCGTCAGTCATTACTGCGCCTGCGCAGACGACGTCCGTGAATACTCGGAACCCGCACACATTTTTGTGAGCTCATTAAAATTACATTACAGCTCTTATTTAAACAGCAAACAACTAAACGACGCTCGTTAATGCGTCTCGTCGTTGAGAATTTTATGGACAATCCCTCCCCGAACAAACGCTAAAACATTAAGCTTGTTAATTGTTACGGAGAAAGTTTGTATGAAATTAATGAATGCCAAAATATTTTATTGCACTATTATGGGCCTTTAACCCATAACATTTTATAAAGCATTTATTCTGGTAATCTTAAATGAAGCACTAACTGGGGGCACACGCCCAAACTATTTACCTAGGTATGTTGTTTTTGTGCCAATCGGTGAGCGTGACGGATATGATAAGTTATACAGACGACTGATTAAACTTATGTATATGCACACAGATGTTATGGGATATGCAGAACATGGACTGATAAAGCCTACATACTTAGGTATCTCTTTTGTCGACTGTACCTTCACCAAAATATTATTTTTTAAGCTTTATTTATAAAAGCTACGTGAATGTAACAGCTACAATTTATTAAGAAATTCATGAAGATATCTTCAGGTACCTGTCCCATCGTCCACGAGGAAGCGCCTTGATGTAAACGATTGTATCGCTCAAGAAATTTACAAAGGATTGTTTGTCCCATGTAACGTGTAAGTAAATGAGATATCGTTAACTATTCACAGCGGCCGGCAAGTTCTTGTTTGTCACAGCGAAAATGAGAGTACATCCCTACTCGCTCAGCAGCGCTCGCTTGGCGGGCAGAACTCTAGCTTGATACATTCTCATACCAACGAGTAACCGCTTGTCGCCGTCGCACAATCGCGTTGCTCGCGCGATTGTGCGACTCGTTTTTAGTTGCTAGCTCTACTCGCTTCTCGTTAATCGCCGGCTGTGGTACAATTGCCTAAGGCTAATACAGCTACAGAGTTCTGCCAGGCGTAGAGCTTCCATTATTTTTAGGGAGGTCGGTGATTATATTCTGAATTCTAATGAGGAAATAGAAATATCAAAATAAAATTGGTATTGATCGAACTTGATGTAGGTATGTTTAAATTAATTATGTTCCTTGTTCTTGATTATTTTAGCTTGTCAAGTTAAGAATATGAGCGTTACGTTATCATAACACCATAACATTAACAGTTCGGTATATAGGTAGATAGGTAGTTTTGTCAACCGTTTTCACCATAATTGGTAAATTACTGAAGTATTGGCATTTAACATTCGAATAAAATAAATAAACAATGTTTGTTAAGGGAGGTATCATATTTTGGTTTGACTTTAATAAGTAGCCATCTGACCGCCACTCAATAGAAACTACTATAGCAATTATAGTACATTGATGTCTAGAATACATAATAACATTTGGTAATAGTCGGTTTAGTTCAAGTTCCGACAAAGAGAATTAAAATGGCGTGTCCACACGTTTCCAAGGAAAACGTTTATAGTCGCTTTTTGTTTGACAGCATAATGTATTTTTAAACGAATTTAAAAAGATGTTAGTTTCGGTGTAAAGGCCTCTGGCCAATTAGCACAGTGTAGCACCCCCGAAGTACCTGTGGAGTGCCCAAACACCTCGGCACTGCGCATGAGAATTGTTTTAAGTGCTTTTCATGAACGGGGCTGTAATATTTGATCTGCAATCAACTTAAAAGCTTTTGTAATACAATAATGTACACTGACTTTTTTTAAGATACGCGTGTAGGTGTTCATGTAATATTTGTAGTGATTATTGACTCATTGAAATTGGGAAATTATTCGCAGAAGTTAAGCACTTTCTGATGACTTTCTGTCATATTTTCCTGCTCATTTGTGTCCGTATGGATTGAGGAGCCATGTCTGAGGTTTAAACGAGAGTACTACCAATATTTATTAGTAAATTAGCCAAATTTGTAGCTCAGATCCTGGAATTTGGAGTAAAACCCTTCAAAAGTTACAGGACGTTGAAAGTGGCTCCTCAATTCAGACGTCTGGATTGAGGAGCCACCTCAGAACTCGTAAACTAGGCAATGGATATTTCTGAAACGTTGGTAGGAATTAGTAGTGTTTATGCTTAATTTGAAAAATGGGTTTTGTACGGCTGAATTTGAGGTAGCTACAATGCTTTGATTTATCTGAAAAAAGAAAACATAAATTTCTCCGCGCTGTTTCTCGGAAACTAAAGAAGCATTTAAAACAGATTTTTAGTATTATTTAGTAGTAAATTTGTTTTAATTTGTAGTATTAAAAATAAAACGCAAAGGCTTCATAATTGCGGTAATACAACACATTTTATGTGGCTCCTCAATCCTGACGGTCTACAATATAATAAATTTGTAGAAATTTAATATTTTTCTTTTTTATTCTTTGTGTTTAATATATTGTGTTTCTTTATTTTAGTACTGATTTGGTGAAGAATGAATCATGTGTAAATAAAGTTCTGTTTATGAACACAGTTTGAATTATTTATTGACCATAAATAGTTCAAACTACACAGAAAATTCTTAAGGAAAGTTAAAATTATTAATATATTTTGAAATACTAAATGTAGAGGAATTTTGATTACGCCAATATTTAGTAGAAATTTCTACTAAATATTGACGTAATCAAGCCTCGAATTGATCAACTACTTTAGTAGCTACGTACATTTGTTTTTATAGACCGTCAGGATTGAGGAGCCAACAAAACCCATTTTTTTTGTACAAATTAAGCATAAACACTACTAATTCTTACCAAAGTTTCAGAAATATCCATTGCCTAGTTTTCGAGTTCTGAGGTGGCTCCTCAATCCTGACCTCTGAATTGAGGAGCCACTTTCAACGTCCTGTAACTTTTGAAGGGTTTTACTACAAATTCCAGGATCGAAGCTACAAATTTGGCTAATTTACTACTAAATATTGGTAGTAACCTCGTTTAAATCTCAGAGATGGTTCCTCAATCCATACGGACACTCTCATTTATATACCATGCTACGCTAAGATGTTCATTTCTAACATTAGTAAAAGATAACTTTTTTTATTGCTAATGGCATTGATAAGGTCTTCGATGTAACGATATGCCCAGAAGATGCCTGTTCACTCTTGCTTTGAAGGCAGATGGGTTAAATGTGGAAGTGAACACAGACGCGGCAGAGAGTTCCACACTTCGGCTGTGCGCATAATTAATGTGAGTGGTGGTGGTGAAGTGCTGCGCAGTTCAACAAAATCTTTCAGAAAAGAGTAGGTATAAGTAGAAATGGAGTGGGACTTAAATAAAAAGTAAATATCCAAGATGATTAGATTTAATTATTGAAGATATATTACAGGAAGTTAATAAAACAACAACATTAATCATTAAATAAATATATTTATTTACACGTTAACGGCAAAATGAAATAATATTCTGTCGATGTTTATGAAGTTGAAAATATGTTAAATCGGTTTTATGGTAAGTAGGTAAGTATTAAGTATTAAAAATTCATGGAACATTTACATTAGCCAATAGTAAGTAACGACAGTTCAATTTTTTACATAAATACATATTTTATCGTAAAAATCTTTATTTTACATTAGGTATTCTATCTTAGAAAAATTTTAGCATTTATCTACATAGAGGTTCCAACTTCTTTTATTATTAAACAAAATAAAGATTTAGCATAATCATCTGTGTTTCAAGATTGCTACAATATAATGCGCGAACAACATTCACTGAAGCTCTGTGGCCGAAAGAAAACATACCACCTTATTGATAAACGTAGCACGAACGACTGCCTGGCCCATAGCACACTGCCTCTCGACCACAAGTGACTCTTATTATAAACAATCTACATACGTCGCTACAGACAGCGTTTATAAGTAAGATGGGCGTTTACAACAAAAAAATAACAGTTAAACGTTTATATTATACAGAGGTACCTAACTAACCATTGCACCACTTCAGAGTACCAAATATATCACTAATAATCTACAATCTTAGCTCATCTGTGTAAACTCTTATTAAGAAAACCCTTCTACGGAAACTTATCTTTGGTAAAAATAACATTAACATACGTAACCAATCAAAAGTAAATAAAAGTAAGAAATTACGATCAATAAAACTTCATACCTTGTATGATAACAATATTTATGTTTAGTACATGTACATACATACAATCCATAACAATGAGATCGATTTTATCAATTAATATTTTAGTGTCTGGACCTGAATCGTTGTATCACGATAAAGAGTACAATCGATAAACAATCTGTTCGTTTTGAACCGAGGGCGAACCTACCCGGTACAGCGAACGGAATATATTACCGATAATACTATACTCCCTAAGTAAAATTCAAAATAATGTATTTAAATAAAGACCTAAGGTTGTGGGCACGTAATGAGCATTTTATCCTGTGCTTGTTTATTGGTACGGGGCGTGTCTAAATTGGCTAAGCGCAAGATGTGGTACAGAAAGTACAATAAAGTAGAAGCGAGAGCGCGCGCCCTACCCACGCGACGCTGCTATCTTAACATGTAAACAAGTGCTCAAATCGTATACATAATGGAAATATCGTGTTCTAACAACGTTATCGCGACTCATCCCGGACACTTTGTAAAGTGGCCACATATCCACGACTCGCGGCCGCCGCCCGCGCCGCCCGCGCCCGTCTAGCCTAATGTACTCTCGCGCACTGCTCGCACTAATATATTCCCGACATCTCCGTGTAGATCTGCACTTAGACGGCTTATAACATAGAATACCTGGCCACCTCACACTGTTATTAATATATCACCGTAATGTCAAGTACCTACAATTCGAGATTTTATAACAGATTTCAGGTTCGCAAAACTTCATTATGAACTAAATATAAAAATAAAGCATTACACACTAGTCTATTTTCTATGTAAGGTAGTTTTGTAGGGTGATGGCTAGTTTGTTTGTGGGGTGAAGAAACGGAACGTCACGCTAGTGTCTATAACTGTGTCGTTAGAAAGACGTTCGTCGATGCCGAGGGTGCTCGCCCAACGTCAAGAGCTAGCAGGCTTGCGCGCCTCGCCAGCACTCAGTGAGGTTTTACCTGGATAAAGCAGAAATAAATTAATATTTTAAACCAAACAAACAAGTAGGTACAATTATCATAAAATGCTCTCTGGACCGTTCTAGAAAGTTCATTCCAAATACATAGGTACATAGAGCTGTTAACATCTGTGAAGTTGTGTTAGGATCTCATTCTGCCTTTCCTCAATGTTGGGACTAACAAGATGGTCTAAACATTGAAAAGCAAAGGCGTATGAAACCCCCAACCGTTACAAGTAAAAATAAAATGCTCACGTACGAGGTTTAATTTTTTCACATTTAAATAGTTTTACTTTGTAGAGAGATGGATCTGCTTAAACCTTCCCCGCATCTGACATCACCTGTCCTTTTCCAAAGCTTATTGGTCAGTTAGAGCCAAAGCAAATAGCAAGAAAAGAATAACCACGAACCGAGGCGAGATGTCGGCGCTGCACCGTCGGTCATCGTGCGGCATCGCACACGTCGGGGTCGGGCGGGCTGCCGTAGCCGCTGGACGCGTCATCGGCGCCCGCGCAGCCTCCGCCGTCCTTATCCACCATTGCGCCACCGGCGGCGGCTCCGCCGCCACAACCTGGCACCCCGGCCACGTAACCACCACTTGTTGGTGACTGCACACAAGATTCAACATGTCAGAGAAGACACTTTTTTCTTAACGAAAAAAAAGCTCTACCTAAGTTCCAATTGTGGACGTTGACAAACTACCTTAACACGATCCTTGAAAGAGTTTATGGATCGTATAACCCAGAAAAGAGCCACAACAAAAACCGGGCCGGAGGTACCAAGTGGCACACCAGATTAGATGTCATAAGTGTGCTCATAATCTATTTTATAATTCACTTACGCGCCCAACAGAAGACCGTGCACGCAATCAAAAAGTCGATTAGAAATGTCGCGCGGCTGAATGGGTTCCTCCACTCGCGCGACTCATAAAATGAAATAGATTCCCCCACATTCGCATTCCGACAAGCGTTCGTACGAGAAAGATTAATGATCACAAAAGAAACATAATAAAGTGGAGATAGAATCTCCCACTAACAGTGTCCTTGTGGGAGTTATTTACTCCGCCGAGTCGACTTTTTCACGTGCCCTTTATTCCGAATGGAGACGTTTGAAAAAATATATTCCTTTCAGCTATGGTAAAATGCAAACACAATTATGCTCACTACAACAAAAGGCTATCTCCTCGCCTTTTACGGTACAGGCGAAAGCATGAAATCTCATAATTTTGTAATAAAGTGCAAAGCTGTTGCGTACATAATAACCGAATCCGTATTAAATCGATAAACGTATAATAATGTAAATGATATGTAGTCGCACCTTGCGAAGGGATATAATAGCGCTGGTTTGCGGCTATTAAGTTAATAATAATTTAGTAGTTAAGTGCGAGTGTTGGACCGCCAGGTGTGGTTCAGGCTTGTGGTCCCACACTGCGTATTGGTCCACGTCAGCTTTTCAGGCTCGATGTGCAACATGGCACAATCTGGCTGAGCCACGTACACCACTGCCGGCAGGTGGGAACCGACAACACGTGCGATTTAGATAATTATACAGCACATGACATATGACATGACCGTTTCTATTTGAGGACGACAACACTCGGAATATAAGAGTACCTACTGCGCTAACAAAGCAGCTAAATGAAGCTATTGACACCAATGAATGGGGTCAATCAATAAACAGCTGTTGTTGTAGATAAATCCGTTCATTATGAAAGCAGTCTAGACTTAGCGGAAATAGTCGTTCCATAAATATTCACCTGTAGTCCGCTTACTTGGCGGCGGATGTGGGCCAGTCCGCTGGGGTTAGCGGCCATGCTGGCGAACACCAGCCGCTCCTCGTAGTCGTACTCGCACAGGATCTTGTTGTCACACAAGTAGAATCTGTCGCCGACGCAGAACCTGTAGCAAACGATCATCTAAGGACTCTGTCAATCTATTTGTCGCTATACCTAATGTTGCTCTTATAACGGTGAAGGAAAACGTGAGGAAACCCGCATGTCGTAGAACGAAAAATTCGAAGACATGTGACATCTACTAACCCGCACTGGACCCACGTGGTAAAATACGGCTCCCTCTCACAGAGAGGAGGCCTGCTGGATGCTATGTTATGTTTAAAGTTGGGTAAACCTTTATTGCTTCTCATTACTTTAAGAACCAGAATACACATTGAATGCTTTTGATTCAAATGATTGATTCAGCCCGAGCAATTCCAATAATGCGCTAAAATTTTGTAAAATACTTTTTTCGTTTTCCACTCACCTATGATTGCACTGTTGACAGGCGAAGCATTCTAAGTGGTAAACGAAGCTCTTCGCTCGCATGACCATTTCGAAGGCGGGAATGACTTTGTTGCAGGCCACACAGTTGCCTGTGGCACCAAATAACCTGTTAAAAATAATAAGACCATAAACATAAAATACTTACGACTTATAAATACCGAAAGCACTTTACATTAAAGTATTTTAAGCGTAAAAATGTGATGTCACTATAAATTGTTTAAATTCAGTTACCTAAGGTAGTCTCTTTTGCAGAGCATCAGGTCTGCTTTGTAGTATAGTTTGGAGCCAACCTCTCCTAGACGACAGTCGCAGCAGCCGCACTTGAGGCAGTCCTCGTGCCAAAACCTCTCCATGGCTTTAAGGAGGAACCTCTCTGTGATGACCTTCCCGCACTGCGCGCACAGCCGCGCGCCGCCCGTGCTGCCCGTCACGGTACTGTTGATAGTGAGCCCATACTTGTTGTCGTCCTGTTGACCTGTTAACAAAGCATACTTCTTAACCATTTGACGTGCAACACGTAAAGTTAATTACGAGTGATATACTTATGCAGGTATGCATATTAGACAGAATAGGAAAATGAAATGGTTTGATTTAATGATTCGCTCGGTCGCTGGTACATGCCAGTAATTATTCGTAATACACGTCGTTATGGCGTTAAGCTAGGCTCGATTGTTTTCTACTGTGTAATTGCGCCAATTAATTCGAGCAAAGGCGCGCCGCGTGACATGCAGTCGTTGCTCGCTGACGTCATTAAGATGCGCATACGCATTTTTCTCACACCATAAAAAAACTGCAACATTGAAACATGCGGACTCATTATGTGCATTAACAGCACCCAATAAAACTTTATGAAGCATTCGCGCCATAAAAGGCTAAGCTACAATTCTTATTTCCTTTTAAACAAATATAGTGTTACGTGAACATATTTCGAATGACTGTAGGTATTGCATTTTAAAATCAATATCGTGTAAGTACTTTGGTATAAATAAATAAAGCTTTTGACGTTTAACCAACAATCAGTTCCAATTTATCGGCATACGGTCCACATAATAATAGTGCGTACGTCAAACCAATCAAGGATCCAATTGAAGAGGTACCTAACTAGGTGGACATAACTCATCGCAATCGATCACTTGCGCATCGCCGCCGTCGCCGCCGATACGTCTCGTTTATTAGAGCCGACGTCGCGACAATAAACTTAATTGGGGTATATTAATGACGGCTCTTTACTAATAAAATAATAAAGATGACGTGTGGCTTTCGGGCGTCGCTATTCACAATTAGCAGTGCTGTATGACGCCGCAAGGGGTCTGGTCGTATAACAACCAAATCGCCCAGAGGGGATCGCGATGTAGCGTTACTACAATACACTTACATCGACCTAGCTCATTACCACACTTTAAAAATAATATGGCAGGTACCTAATGTCCGAAAAATTCTCCCAAATTAAACTTTTCTATAAAATTACCTTATGGTAAAATGCCTAGGTAGGCTAATAATATCATTTCCATTAACACGACTCAGACGCTTTAACACGAAACGTTAAAAGCTAATCAATTCAATATGGTTTCCCTTAATATTCTCAGAACGAGTATGTACAAGCGTGGTAAGTTTTCTTCACGGTAAAACATTTACCATGTAATGCCGGTTCTACCCCATTTTACCAGGAGCGATTCAAAAATCTCAGTATTTTTCTTCGGAATGTTGCATGGAGGCGACAGGCAGGCGTGCGGCTACTGGCGTGTTTTGACCATTTCAGGTTGTATGCATGTTGTTAGTGCCGTAATTACGAGCACTGCACATCGTTCTAATAGCCACATCGATTTTATCCATTTGCTTTGTAAATGGACATGTCTGCTTCACTTTTTTGTCTCGGTAATTATATCTCAATTATTGTGGCCGTTTCAAAAGTTGCATCAAGGTAACATTTTTTTACGCGACTTAATCTGCAGTAGAAGCCATGGTTTGTGACCTGTGTGTACTGCTGACCCTACTTACTGCCTCTTCACTCAACCCGTCCACTATCAAGAAACAATAAAAGGCACGTTAATAACATGGACTGTACATAAATATCCGATGGTGGGAAGGCGTTTCGTATTATTTTCGTTTTATTACCTTCGACTCGAGAATTTGATAGAGACTTGGCTGCCGCACTAGCCCGGCAGTATAATTTCGCCGACACAGCCGGTTGGCCGCCGCCAACGTATTAAGGCGCCGAAATGAAAAGAAACCCGGAAATGGATGAAAAGTAATTTATTTTAGCGCAAGTAGGGTGACAATGGTGGTGCACAAGTTGATACTAACAGTTATGGTTCTAGGATTCCGGAGTAGCTAGCAAATGGAGCATAACGCATATTTTTCGTCCCCATTCAAAGAATTTTGAACAAGTTACCTTTCTAATAAAACACGGTTAGTTGCTTTTACCAGTAAAGCCTTACGCATAATGTTGACAAAGCTAAATTTAAAGTGACAACGTTACAACTGCTTTTGCGGAGCCTATCGCCCGAACATCTCCACAGTTGGCGATTACTATGTGCGCAAGAGAATACTGATCCCTCCGAAGCCAGAGCGAGCCCCTCTGACTTACTCCCCTGCCTTCAGTAACACAATATTAATTTTCTAATTTCACCGCGAAATTACATCTAAACATGGGATCTAATTGGAATCCGTAATGGACTTTCGTTCAGAAAATCCTTTCTTAGCGACGAAACTCATTTCCGTTTGTTTTGGAAGCGCGAGTAGAATGCGCGAGTTAGTTATTACCTGTTTGTACTTCACATGAATTCTAGTTCTGTTATTATAGGTGTCACTATATACGTTCGTATTGCCAACTAAATTGCAAACAAAGAAAACAGGAAGATAACTTCAAACTTGGCTTCTTTATTGGTCGGATTGAGCTCTCTTATTGGAGAATAAAACTCGATTAAATTTACAGTTTGCTATATCGGGGGACTAATGATTCTTTGAATCGATAATGTAATGATACCTTCTTTAAAACCTTATTTATAAAGTTGGAATTTAATCAAAAGCAAATTAAAAACTTTTCAGTATGCAGACAAGCTGGTTTAGGTTGAACACACACATGCAAGTCCACAAAAATGTGATTTACCACCACATTTTCAAAACACTTGTTCTTTATTAATGCTCCATAAAGCACATAAATTCCTTGGATTTAATTAATGCCAGGTTATTATTGTAATTAGTAAGAATCACGAGCACTCGCGGACATTCCGTGTAATTTACAATCGTTCATTACGTTTTGCAATTAACTGCCATCCCTATATGCTAACGCTACATGCCTACATTGACTATGCATCATTCTTAGAACAAGATTTCTACAAGGTTTTGTGGTAAACGATCGAAATACACATCTACTTCGTATTACACCATTAAATTGGTTCCTGCATGAAATCATAAATGTTTGAAATGCAATTTAATTAGCTTATTGCAACACTTAGCTACAGTTAGATAGGCCGGTATATATGCCCATCATAGGATTCCTTCCTACATAATGCTAGGAAATAATTCATAGAAATAGTACGCAATCAACATTTTGGAATATATTTCGTGGACTTATTAGCATGATGACATTGTAGAAGAGTGCGCGCTCGCTTTGTTAACTACCCGCTACTACAATAAGATGCCAAATTGCATCGTTACGACAACTACGTACGATGTGTTCTGTATCCGCTGATAAATTTGTTTATGCAAGAAATAGCTTTAAGGCTGATGCACTTCTGGCTATGTGAACTCATGAGCTTTTTAAGGGACAAATCAAGCAATATACTGTTAATTTATAGGCAGCGTTAACAACAGTAGTTCTTCAGTTTTCTCAGAAACCGTCTCAGGAACCGAATAAACAAGATGACCGTATGTTTACTAATGAGTGCATGACTCACGATCTCTTTCTTTCAGCTGACGGACCTTGGCAACGTTCCGGAAAATGAAAGGATGACGGAGAACGATACAAAGACTAAAATTAATTACCATAATCTATTCTACGGATAAACTAAACATACATATTTAATTAAATTTCCATCTAACGCAAACGCAATTGCTATAACAGAAACCGCTTATTCAATTTAATTACGAAAACAAATATATATATAATCATATGGTATAATCTAAAGTACGATACTAATGGATTTGTATAATGATTGTGGTTGCAGCTATTCTAAATGGTCGTACAGTTTATTTAGATTTAGTCGCCGGTCACTCATTAAACAATGGAGTTGATTGCGTTGTTGCGATATCCATTATGCGGGCTGTAATTAGATTTTAACCAAATGCGGGTTTTGCATTAATAGCGATTAAAATGTAAAAAATAACGAGCAGGATCTTCGCCCTGAATAACGTTACACACGTTCTAAATGCAGACGATAGCATCTATTGCGTTAGACAAATGTGTCCATCAGAAATGCATGTTTTTGCAGTTTGTTAAAAGAGAAACTTGTTCGCAAAGATTTAAATCGTTAGGTTAGCCCTAGCACGTCAAAAATAGTCGCAGTTCTGGTTTGTTTTGACTCACATGACGCAGTGAATTGACTTTTACTGTCATAATAACGCTATTTAATCATCCACATGATAAAAATAGCATTATAATGACAGTAAAAGTCAAGTCAAAGAGAGAAGAAAGTATCCAAAGAGAGAAGGGTGAGACTCTTCTCTTTTTGGACACTTGAGGGCTAATCTTGCTTGTTAGTACATTTGGAATCATCGTTTAGTCATTCATTGTCTTCAGAATAAGCACTACATATTCCTCTGCGTAGAGTCTATTTTCAAAAGTACCATTTACCGCGCATTGATTTGGGATTCAAGTCCAGAATATCTGATCTGATTTCTAGAAGCACGAAAAGTTCATCGTAAAAGTCCGGTCGGATTGAGATTCAATTCGGATTAGATCATTTTCCAGACTTGAACATGGCATTTTCAACATATGTGAGACTGTAGGTACACTTAGCGTAATTTGTACCTTTTAATCATATTTAAAAATAAAAGTTTCAAGCTCCATCTATTCACCATTATGTAGGTAAACTTGCCAAATGAAAACCTCCCGGTGCCTAGTATTTATGTGAGTAAATTCGAATTACTTTGTATATATGAAACCTATCACCGCTACTGGCAATGCTAATGCCAATTACAAAACAAAATATGAAGCCAATTTCGAAACATGCAATATGTTTAATGTCCAGGACCCTATTATAATCTTAATCGTAAGCGAACCCGTTATGGTAATTAGCAGATAATAATGTTACTTGTAAATCTCACAAGTTGCCCACAAAGCGGCAACTAACGAGGTGCAAAGGTGAAGGTGCAGACGCTTTATTAAAATTCCGGCTGACCTATGGCAACGGAACGCACCCTGCAACAAGCCCCACCCTCCCCTATTGCCGCCATCGTTAACATTTCCGTTATTAAAAAAGTACGAGACTTTGTCATCACAGAAGTTAGTTTTTTTTAAATTAAAATTATGAAATTGATATTGCTTTTACGCCGGTGCTCGCTTCCCAGCTCAACCTTGTGAAAGTTTAAATTAATTTTTGAATTAAGCCTAATGGCAGTGGTAAACGATTTCTAAGGAAAGAGTTTTCAGCAATTAAAATTTCAATTATTTGATGGCAGAAAACCGTATCTTAATTGCTTTTCATTACTGGTATAAAAAGAGACCGGCTTAACAATTTGCGAAGATTAATCAGCTTCAAGTTGAACAGGAAATTGTTGTCTAAACAAATATATTTAATTATGGAAATGAATGGTTATGAGCGTGCATAGTTCCATTATAGATGAATGCAGCAGACCACTAAGAGTGCGTACTTGTTATCTAACACAAAAACTGAGCAGTTACGCATGAAGAATTGCGTTTTCTTTTATAATCATTTCCCCTTCTTGTTAACACAGTCTGCAGATCTTCCATCTACATATTCAATTATGTAAGTAAGTAGGAGATGTATGTCAGTTTCTATCTAGTGCGGGAGATGAAGACAGTTTCTCATATAGATAGCGATTGGTTTCATCAATTATGAAGAACGAGTTTTCCAATCATTCACGTCACATTGTGAAGAGGCATTGTTTTAATTCTTACATAATAACATACAGTTATAATAACTCCTTGTTTATATTCAGCACTCATTCTCCGCTTTTGCTAACGCTTTTAGTGTTGTACTATTCGATTCGTTTAACAAGGTATCGATAAAATAAGTATCGAAATTTTATCTGAATAACATAAGACATTAACATTTCACATAACACATTTACGCTACCGTTGTATTTCATGCAGAGTGATTGTATTATCCAAGGCACTCATTATAAATTATTACTCAATGGAAATATTTATCATATATTATATTGGGTATTGTAAGTACCTATTTAATAACTCACAGCATTCATCGATAACATGATAGGACATACGTCTTCTTACATGAAGATTGTCAATAAAATTTTATAGTAGTAATTGATGAAGTTTAGTTTTATTGGTTGCAAAGGATAATTTATGTTCTACTGTTTCCAGTGCTACTTACAATTCGCGTAATATTTAAAACTTTGCTATTTAGAGTTAAAATATTATGCATAAACTTTTAGTATAAATTAAAAACAAAGATACGTGGAGCAAAATTAGACGTAAGTTTATGGTGCACATCACTAGATGATACATCGTATCCCAAAAATGACAATCAAACGTATACAAAGTCGAGACAATCTACGTCATAAATTATTTTCTCAGAGAAAGGCTCCGGGCGAAACTTAAGCCTGACATAAGTGGGCAATAAACTTCAGCCAATTTGGAGATTCGCATCTGGAGGCTCTTATTAAAGCCCGAAAGTTAGTCCTTTTCATCCATCACTCGTAATACGTGTGTGAGTTATTGTATGAAAAATTGAAGAATAAATTGAGTCGCTGCAGCAGCGGCGAGACATAAATCCCAACTGAGCCCTCAATATTGTTTTAAAGGGGAAGTGGCCATAAATTTTATCAGGGCCGCCCAGAGCAGCCGCGGGCGCCGGGCCGCTGCCGCCACGCCACGGTGCCGCGCCGCCGCCGCCTCGCACCCGCACTGTCTCCGCAATTTTTCGCCGGTGCCCGCGCTGCATTTGATGCTCATGTGAGTTTGTTTTGATATTTCTGAAGAAATTGAAATCTTCCTCATGGATAACTACGTTATCGTGAAATACGGGCTAATAACCACGAGTGCGAAATTGTCCAATGCGGCAGTCTCCGGCACTGGCAGTAGTAAATCGATGGGCCGTGATGTGTTTACACTATTAGGTATTAGATACATTGAATCTCAAAGATTGAAAATAACTTTAAGTGTTGGCCCTTGGATGTTATTGAATTGAAGTTTTCTAAGAATCCCTCTCTCCCTTTTTAAGAAATCTAAACCTGAAGCCTTTAACTGTATTATTAAAACTTAAAAAGATAATTCGAAAGACTCTAATTCGGATTCCGAACAAAGGCTGAGCATTGTTGCTCAAGAACCAGGAGTCAAGAAAGCACTTTAATGGAATTGAAAATGATAAATTAGATTATGTCTTCAAAAATATTTGATAAACGGCGTCAATAATGTGTGTTATAATTCATTGTTATACAATTTCAATGTGTTTCAGTCTGTGTGACTTCCTGTCAAATAAGCTCTATATTGTTCCATCTGGCTGGCGAAACGGTATCTATCTCGTTTTTAATGCTGTCATGATACAAAAAATCTTTACCATTTTATATCAGCCATCAGCCGTACAAGAACACACAGACTACAATCAGCAATACTGTGGAAAACATACTCCGTACAAGTTTGTGGGGCACAATAAAAAATCGCTTATTTTTATCAATACGATCTGGGTGTCGGACATTTCGCATAAATGTGATATTGCAATATCGTTCGTCCCCTTTTTAATATCGCGACGGTCGGTACTGGGCGGTTTATGGCACAACCCTTCCCGCGTTTTATTCGCGACCTGTTTGTCCTAATATTATGAAAAAATTGACGTCGGCAAAACGAAAACGTCTCTGCTTATATTTTTTGTTCCTTGATTTACTTTTTGCGGCACTAGTTCCGTTTATTTAACGTGAGTACCTATGTATAACTCCATTCTGCCATAAATATTCATAACGTGTATTCAGTGTTTACAAGACCGTTAACAGCTCGTAAACACTGGTCTTTAAATTTTAAAAAAGTATAGGTATTGTATGCAAATACCTATGTATTTGAAGACTACTACGCTATTAAAGTTTGCATTGTATCTCAAATGGGTGTTTCACATAAACACGACAGGTTATCATGTTTGCATCGGTCGCAAGTTGCATTAAAATAGTGTTTAATTACAGAAGACAACTCAGCTCTTGACCTTTCCGGTGCACGTTTACTTTTAAGGTGAAAAGGTAGCCCGCGGTATTCAAATTTTCTTCAGTTTTTTGCAATTTTCAGATCAGTGTCAAGTTTTATATTGCTTAAAATATGATTCGCGAACTATAAAAAAAAATACGAAATAATTAAAAAATATCAGCATTCTTCCTTCCTTCTCATCATCATCATCATCATTTTAGCTGAAAGACTTCCACTGCTAGACAGGCCTCCCCCAAAACTCCTTCCTTCGAAATGTGCCAAATTATACCCCTCCGTTCGCGTAGTTTTCCCTCTAAGTTAATTTAATCCTATTAATTGACTATTTCATGAAAAAATCATTTGTATTGATGAATTTAATTATAATAATTCTGTAAATACAAATACATACGTGTTACGGTCGCGAATCATATTTTGTTCAACATACAGCCAGACTCTGACCTGAAAATTGCAAAAAACTGAAGAAAATCTGAACTTCCCGGGCTACCCTGGTACTTTCCTCTACAGGGAAGGAGACAGGGAAAGATCAAGAATTAAATGTGTTTAATCTCAATAATGGTTCAACTGATCTTTCTCACAGTATAGTGAACAAAAAATGCAAAAATTTATTCGGTTTTTTTATTAATCTAGATTTTTTATGGTACTGTATCGAAAATCACTAGCCCTATCACCTGTCTTCGTTTTCGGAAGCGTTTCCCTTACACCCTGTATAACTCTTTTACACGAAGACATTTTTTGGCCCACATACCGTTAAGGATCACACACGCAGATTTTACGCCACTTAATTTTATTTGTAGAGTGTAAATTGTTTAAATAAATGAAGGTGTGTACTCACTGTTGGCACTGTCGGGCTTATGCATGGCCGGAGGATCTCGGATCATGGCGCGGTCGTCAGTCGCGCATCACACAACGATACTTGTGTCCTGAAACAATGGTAAATAACTGTCAAATATCATAACAAACTGTTATTTAAAAAGATCTTCTGTTATGATTAGACCTTGTTACATAAAACCCGAGTATCGTTAGTATTCACAAGTTATTACAGAAATGATGAAGTGTAGCTTATCTACGTCTGAAATCAGTTGGTGCAGGATACAATCATACTTTTGTTAAAGATGTTTAATTGATCCACAACTACTTCTTACGAGCTATGCAGTTCTTTGCAGGTTACGGTGAAGAATATTGTGTTAGTTTCTTGCTTCAAGTCATGTGGTTAAGACCTGAGTTTTAGAACACCAAGATGTTACTCTAGTCCAGACAATCCATCTGCCTAGCCTTTCCCCAACTATATTGGGGTCGGCTTCCAGTCTAACCGGATGCATCTGAATACCAGGATTTTTATGGAGCAACTGCCTATCTAACCTCCACAACCCAGTAACTGGGTAGTACGATACCCCTTGGTAAGACTGGTTGTCAGACTTTCGGGCTTCTGTCTGACTACCCGTAACGACTGTCAAAGGTGTACAAATTACAGCCGGGACCCAACGGCTTAGCGTGCTTTCCGAGACACGGAGGAGTCTCTAAATGTTATGGATTGTCACCCATCTATGAACCGACCTTGGCGTAGCTTAACCTTCGATCGACACGTGCGACTTTTCAAATCAACACATTTTTATTTTCTTGAATATGGTTAGTTACATGAGGTGATACATACAATAATAAAAGTTCTTATGACCATACCCTACCTTAATAGGTGTGCAAATAGCTTTTTGACCGACTTCAAAAAAAGGAGGAGGTTCTCAATTCGACTGAATGTTTTTTTTTATGTTTGTTACCTCAGAACTTTCGACTGGATAAACCGATTTTGATGATTCTTATTTTATTTGGAAGCTGGTGCTTCCCGTGTGGTCTCATTTCACATAGATCTGATGATGCGTTTTAGAAACAGACAACGGAACTCTTCAAAAAATTACAGTAAATCAACCGTGATTGCTGCTATCGCATAAATATGCATTGTTTTGACCCCAAGGATGATGAAATTTCGAATTAGTGGGGTAGGTACTATAACAAAGAAGTGAAAAATAAAAACTTTTTTTTAATATTTTTTTTTTATTATTTAGCCACGAGTTCCTCCTACTCTAGTCCAGGCACACTAGCTAATAATGTATACTTGCTTATGTCTGAAGTAGGTAGGTGTCCATTACGTATTATTATGAACAGAACGAAAGTAATCCATGACTTCAACATTTAAATCGCTACCCAAGTCCAAAATCAAATTCTTCAAGTCAGTTTGCAGCACTTCCGTCCAAATTGTACGTATGCATCTACATCGATGTTGCATGCAAAAGATGTCCTTATTTACAAAGAATTCTAGCAAGAGCTGGAAGGAAGGTAATACGCTGAGAGCGAGCCCCAGCAGCACGCGTCTTGCTACGAAACCTCATTAGAATAAACGATATCCTCTCCTTACGTCCACTCCGCGAGACCTTATTACTCCGACAAACTGCCGTCAAACGGTACCAACCAGGCAACAAGTACCCTACATGAACTGTACTCTATACACTCCACACTAGGGTCCTCTTTCCAATAACCAAACACAACTGGAGCTTCACATAATAATTTTCTGTCTTAGAAATACGCTTTAGAGTCCAATTTCAAATGTAACATGAATAACAAACGCACTATCTGGTGGTATTATTCCGTGAAGGTTGAGACGTCCAAGCAAAGCTGTAAATTGAAACTTGGGGAGGCACTAATATCTCTTGCGGCTTGTCTCGTGTGCATATTGGATGTCATCAATTCTCTAATGCCATAAATGGTAGTAACTTGTTCAAACTTACGTAAAAAGACTCGGATTGACAAAATTGGTCACAATCTTTATCGGAGAAAGAGTCAATCAATCTGCTATTTACGTCAACACCTCATTACTATAGCATGCAGAGGAATTGACGAATGCAGAAAATTAAAAGTAGTATTTAATTAAAGTAATATAATAAATATTAAACCACAAAAGAAAAACTCTGGAGGGCTAACATGTATTTCATGTTTAGTGACTACAAAGAGGCCACCGAAACAGAATCATCTCGTAAATAAGCTAAATGCACTAAGAAAGCGCTCACAAACGTCGGAAGACCCTTCTTTATCATCTGGGCCACTGGTCGCAATGAAGCGATCCATCTTTGGAATACTTTGAAACGATTTATAGGCTTCCGGCGGCGCCGGCGCAACTTACGAGTGTCTTTGGTATATTTAATAGACAATACTGATCTATCGAATATACAAAGAGTATTATCGCAGAGTACAGAGACAACATTAGATTTTTGTCATGATATGGGATTTGAAGGTATATCTCCTCATCCAGTTTTCTCGGCAAAAACCAAATCATAAGAACGTAAAGAGTCTCAGCTAGGTCAAGTGTCTTGTGCCAACTGGTCGCT
This sequence comes from Polymixis lichenea, assembly GCA_949091785.1. Taxonomy (NCBI): domain Eukaryota; kingdom Metazoa; phylum Arthropoda; class Insecta; order Lepidoptera; family Noctuidae; genus Polymixis; species Polymixis lichenea. Next base: position 11,991,715 of record OX420939.1, on the reverse strand, counting down.
TCCGTCCTACATATGTTTGTGTCGAACAAAGTCTCATTAATTGTGGTGACACCTGTTATTTGGTGAATGCTTGGCATTCGGCTTCACCACGCCGCATCGGTTATTCATGTGCACCATTCATTGATACCTGTCAAGGATTGAGGTTACAATGCGAGTCATTGAGTATCTATCTTTAACATCAAAGGTTTATTTGTTTATCAGATTTCAATTTTAAATTCATGAATCTAATCAAGGCAAGGCTAAGTCTGAAATGAACTGCAATAACTTTTAATCACAAAGTTACGCAGAAACAAGTTCATCATTTCAGCTGAAAGACGTCCACTGCTGGACATAGGCCTCCCCCAAGAGGAGTTCGCCATTGTCGCCACTCTTGGCAGGTGGCTTGGCGATCGCAGTATGGTGGTAAAATGCATAAAGAACGCTGCTGCCTACTAGTCGCCTTTTACGACACCCACCACCCACGCGAAGAAATGGGATGGTGCTATTCTTTACGTCCGGCACCACACGGAATAACAGAAACATGTTCGAGATTATTAAAAATCTTCTGTTCTTAACCGACACTAGAACACTTATGAGAAATAAAAGATTAAAACATAAAACATTGAAAATCATCTGTCAAAAATAACATGATGTGCAAATATAAAATAAAACAGAATATGCTATCAAACTTGAGTGGAACGAAAAAATTTTATAACCGCATCGAAATTCCCATCAGCACCTGTTACAAAGGCGGCTATCAAATTACCCGCGACATATCCGCGGAGCGCGCTGGAGCGAGCACGCCTCCATCCATAAATACGGTATTCGTTATGCATTTCTCATATTCATGAATCCGTTTTATTGGCCCCAATAAAATATGAACATCTCAGAATGGATATGAGAGAGCGGGCAAATCTAATATGGATTGCTGTGCGCCGGATTCGGTCCGATCGGCGGGTGGGGACGGACAGCTGCGCCGCTCTCGAGCCACACCAATCAGTAATGCCGCCGGTTATCTTTTTAACAAAACCTCGAGTTTAACCACCCACATAAAGCCCTTCTTTATTACATCGCAAACAATCGCGTCTTGTCGACTTACGTGACACCAATCACACAAAGAGTGTAGCATCCCCCGCGGTAATCTGTCGCTACTTGTAGTGTGAGACTGACAAACGATCCCCGCGGCAGCGCCCAACACATAATGCGAATTTAAAGGACTTTGCCCCACTAAACCACCTGAAGAAAAGGGCAGTACTCCGTCGACGTGTCAAAAATTCAACAGAGTGCCGGGATAAGTGGAATGGATGACGGGCGTCGCAGTACCGGATAAAATATTCTACGTCAAATCGTACGTCACTGGCTCTCGACTTGTTCTCGCCGAGAGTACTTCGCGGAAGTCGATTATTTATTCGCTTTTACGTCAGCTATAATACGGCTCTTTTGTGCCCTTTCCGATTTATATGCGCCCATCGAAGTGTTTTATAATTCGAGAGAAAGCGACACCACGCCGTATAGCGGCTAATTTTATTCGTTCGTTTGTCTGACAAGCGATAAGCCGATGTTGAAAAAATGATACGCTACAAATTGTGTTAATTACCGTTGCTTTGAAGTAGGTCTCCGTAATAACATTATCACAAAACATTTGCTATTACAGACAAAAGTGTCAATTAAATCACTAACACTGGTAGGGAAGCTAGAGAGGTGTAAGCACAAGGAAAAAGCCCATTGGTGCAGTCTGTTGAGAAAGGTTGACTAGCAGCTGACTATCAGCAGGGTGCTTACTCTCGAATATAATTCCGTTATATCGACATTGGAATTGTCAGTCAAACGTCAGGAATTGGCTGGACTCACTGAGTCTAGCCAATCCCTGACGTTTAACTCAACCAACTGACGTTTGACCAATGTCGACCTATCGGAATTATATTCCAGAGTAAGCACCCTGGTCGTTCCATTATATTATGTTATCAACACGATCAATTAAGCAGCATTACGTTAAAATTCACCCCAGCCGTCAATTACGTGACAACCGGCCGGCGCGTCGTCAAACACTCCGTCAGGCAAAACATGGACCTACCCTCCGCTTTACTTTCCGTCATGAATAGTATTAAACTGCTCTACAAATATTTTATGTTGAAAAAAATTATGTAGGGAATCAAAATCGTTTTGATACATTAGCATCTACGTAATCTGTTAGACACTCCCTTCTGACTCCGCTGATCGAATTCATTATTCACCGGAGGAGAGCAATTAAAGCTCCACTAATCAATCTCAAACTTCAGGCTGAGCTGAACTCTAATCAAGAAAACTCCTATTCTGTGAAAGCTTTTCGAACAAAATTTAACTTAATTAAAAATGTAAATTAAATTCCTAGTCGCTTCCACAAGCATGACGTCGCCGGGCCACACCGCGCGCCCCGCGCACAGCGCTCGGGGCTTTTGATTGCAGCTAAAAGGTTTGGGATTAGTGCGCGAAAGAGCTTTCAGTGCATTTGTAGAGCTTTTAAGTGGGAAGCTTTCGCTTAAGACACTTACATACAATGTAAATTTTATGTAGATAGCTGCCTTGTGAGTGTATCTTAGCAACTTTTAAAATAGTCCTTCCGTTTAATGCTCCAGAACAAAGTGAATTTTCGATAAATACATTGAATAGACAAAGTGGTGTTACCGCTAATTTTGTTTGTTTTAGAAGTGTGTATCTGCAGACAAACAGCGCTAAGCGAAGGGGTAGTGGGGTGTCTAGGGAGGCGGCCAGAGGGAGCGGCTCTGACCAAGGAAGTTCGGTGTCCGGAAATAAACCGCCCGTAAAATTGTCAATTCCGAGGGAGCGCCGGCGCCTGGGCCCGACAATTTTGAAGCGTGCGGTTCAACCGGCCCGCTGAGCTCCGGCCCGATTCAATGTTTAAAAGGCATCTCGTGTCAGCACTTTATTTTGATTTCATCACAATATTATTATTTAAGTAGGTTACAAACAGTCAAGTAACAACATCTGTCTCCACTTTTCACATCCGATTTAAAAGATGCAAGTAAATAAAATGTGGAGTATGTACGAGTATTGCAGCTCACGCTCTACGCGTCAGCAAAATGCGCATTGCCATCTGGGAGTGCGCCAAAACAATCACTGTTATTCAGTACTTAGCTGTACGATACAGTAAATTACACAACATTGTTTCACAGTCATTAATTCAGCGATTTCGCGATTAAAATTTAATTACATCCAACTGTTGGTATACAGAGCCATCAGATAAAGCGTATATTGAAAAATGGTTAAAAGCGTTAGGAGCGATGTAAAAGAAAATTGGGCGAGATATATCATGAGTAGCACACGCAGATAACACACGCATAACCCATCCAATCACAAGGAGCAGCGAGCAGAAAGCTTATTATCGAGACGCGGCGTTGCGTCACCCGGGTAATGAGCAGATCGAGACGCGGTCCTTGCGGGCCGGGCCGGCACGGACGGCACGGACGCGGCGCCGGCCGGCGGACCGGGCCGGCCTGCACACGTGCACCCATCCAACGTACAACCCTCGCGCTTTTTGAACTGAGATCATCGCGACGCTCATCCGTGAAATTGATTCTCGAGAAAAGGAAAGACTAAAAGATAAATAAAAAGGAAATAGGAAAACACAAGCTAAAGATTTGGCGTGAAATTGTTTTTCAGCACCCGGCCGCCCGCGCCGTCGACGCGGCTACGGCGGCGGCCCGGCTCGGGAATTTACCAATTACTGGGTGTGAATGTATCTACTTGATTACGTAATGGATACTTCAAACACTCTACTTGGAACTTTCAAGTATTATAGTGTTGTACCAACTTGTTAATTGTACAATGCTCTTCACGACTATTCTAAAACTAATTTGGAATGTAACCACCTAAATAAAAATGCTACTGATGCTACGTTTGATTAAGATATTTGTTCTTCATTTGAGTTGACTCTGCTTATTAGAAGTAATAACATAACCTAATATCGAGCTTTTGACAGAGCAGACTGTTAGCGCTATACATATAAGTAGAGGCTATAACTATCTAACGGATCGGTCGAATTGGGATCTTAAAACACTGTGACATCTCATCCACTACGTGATCCATTTGCCGAAGTAAGAAGCAATCTCATTCAATACCCGGCCGCCCCCACCCTGCCTCTGCGCTAGGGTTGCTAACAATGCGATACTTTGTGCGCGCCCGCGCCCGCGCCCGTATCACGGAACGCAATAAAACTTTACATTCCTCTTTAACTACTTTCCTGTAGTTATCAGCGTGTGATACGAAATGGGGCATAAATACAGAATTGTTTGTTGTTTGAATTTGTTCTAGCTAACTTAATACGGTGGGTGAGAGTAATACGATCAACTTAAAGGTAAGTCAAGCTATAACACAGTTTGTGTCATACCTAATTGACTAACTATCCGTCTGTAATACAGAATAGGGCGTTCATATTGCCCCGTCTTAGATTATTCGGTAAACAAACGGGTCAAAGAAAACTTGCAACGAAAACTTTTTCAATAACCTTTCAGAATATTCGGAATAATACACAATATCATTCTCCGAAACGGCGAGCGTCGTCAACCCTAACACAGTAGCGAGTATCGCTTTCCCCGATTGTATTAGATTCAGCTGCCCTTTTCATCTACATGTCGTTCTCTCTTTACCTCTCAAGAGGGTCGCGCGACTAGTGGATGTGCCGCGGACAGACGAGCGTTTCTTACTAACTGTGCCACCCTTCGATTTATATAAGCGGCAATATTAATTTTCGGGAAGCTTTGTTAACTTTGTTGACCTGTGTTTTAATGAACCATATTTAAGTAGGTAGTTAATTCTATTTAATATGTCCATTTTGTATTTAACTACTTAGTTAAAATAAAAACAAATATTTCTTGACGGTATTATTGTAAATCATTTGCGTGTAAATTCGATCAAGAATCGCGTTTATACGGCATTGCTGTCGCCTGTAGGCCCGTGATGGAATTTAGATCACTATCGGGAGGTCACCATCGGCGCACAAAAACTATTTTCATCTAAAAACTCATCTATATTTTGTCGAAAAACTATGAATATGATTATCCACACCATTCCAAAGGCTATCATCCAATAAACCTGGTTGGTACCAAAGGTATCAAATCTTTTTCGTCCGTAGTGAAATTGAATATTTATCCGGGTAGTATCTCTATTCCGGAACAATTTTTATGTAGGGGGAATACAATCTCAAGATATTTGGGAGGGCCACTCCACGAGGATATTGGCAAATACCTTGCCTACATTACCTTTATTGCCTTGCGACGTTGCGTGCCCGATTTGATCGTATCTACGATTATTTGCGTATTATTCAATGTTTCTAAATGTTATTCGACTTGAACTCTAATTCGTTATTCATGAAGCCGATAACAAAGAGTAAGGTTTTAATGCAATATTCATCGTTGTTTGTAATGCACTGTTTAAGTTTATTGTCCCTTATTATAGTCGTATAGGTAGTTAGGTCTAATTAAAAATACTTGAATAAAAAGAATCCATTTCCCTGACATTACTTTCCATATAACCCACGTTAATGTATTTTTATTCACATTAAGTATAACATTTTCTGTTGTGTTGTATCGTTAAAGTTAACAATAATTATGGTTGATTAGTGATTAGGAATGTAATTAAAAAGGTTCGTTTAATTTTGACATTTATAAGGCGTAGGTACTTTTCAATTTAACAAATTGTTAGATTCAACATTGCCATGTTATAAAGGCTGCCAGCCTTTTGGGTACTCTTCCTGTTGACAACGTTGCGGACGAATTTTTGGCGCTTAATAATTCTTTTCTTTTTAAATACTTGCACATATTATTATAGACGGTTCGTTTTTATATTATGTAAATATTTTTATTGAATAAACGTTCCATTTAAAAACAAAAAAACTGTTGCATGTTACAATAATAACGCGACATCTTCTAAGCCGTGACATTTGCCGTTCACGAACCGCCAATTAGTATAAATAGGTACATAGAGGTGTATCAAATCGAACCTCCTTTAATCTGCCCACGAGGCGGGCGAGGCGCGAAACCGCCGGTTGAAATGTAATTTGCGCAAATTAAGCCAGACAGTCTGCATAATTTAGCACATAAAACTCGCCGCCATACGCCGAATACTCTTATAATTGAGTGTACCGGACGTAATGGTGTGTTTCACGCCATCAATTCACCCATGACACACAACTTGTGTAAATGTCGGCGAAGATTTCGTTTAATGTTGTATTTAATTTCATATTTGGGTGTGCTCTGTGAACTCAATATTCAATCTACTTTATTACATTATTCTGCAGTATGTTTTAAGAAACGAATGTATTCATAAATCTATATTATTAATATTATAAAGAGGTAAAATTGGTTTGTTTGTACTTAGGGGGTAATCTCTAGAATTACCAGTCGTATTTGAAATATTATTTTTACATTTGATAGCCGAATGATTGAGGAAGATTTTAAGCTATTTAGCATCACGCTGCGACCCCTAAGGAGCTGATAAACAAGAAGTCAGAAATAACGCTAAGAGCGAGGGCGGACGATGCGATGCTATAGGATATATGAAATTTCTCGTAGCAAAGTCGCGGGCAGAAGCTAGTATTGTATAAGGGCCACTCTGTTAAAGAGGGGTGTTCAATTATGCTGTCGGAGTGTGTATAAACTAATACCTTGTCAACAAATATTAATGAAACCTAACAACCTACCGCTTTCAATAACTTTTAAAAGGAACTGTGCTCAAATAAGCTTACAAAATATTTTTATTTGCGAGAAATATAAATTCATGGTCATAATTAAAATTAATTGGATAAGTTCCTAGAAATTATTTCACGAATGTATTATTTAAGTAGATCCTATATTGTACTGTAAAGGCAAACTTGATTATTCACTCATATAATTACTTTAAAATTACTCAGGCATTAAGAAACCATTCAATCAAGTAAAGAAGTCTGTTATAATGATAATATTTTAAAAGGGCAGTTCTTAATTAACATTACTCGTGTCCTTTAACTTTCGCTATTAACAGAACATGCTTACTTGCTGGCTGTCAATTTTCATTACCTACGTGTTTTCACACATCATCATAAAACATTAAAATAATGTATAATTTAAGCTGAAGAGTTTGTTTTTATTTTTGTTTGAACCCGCTTATGTTTGGAATTAACAACGGGATTTTAAAATATCATATTGCTTTTGATTGCTCAATTCTCCTACTGTGTTTTTTTTTATTTTCTTAAAAAGCTTAGTCCCACACTAGGAATTTCTCCTGTATTGTGGTTGTACTTAACATCACGACTCTTAGGGGCCGAACAAACCGGAAAGAAGTGAAAAAGATTGCTACGCGAAACGAAGTTGTATCGCGCCCGGGCGATGGAATGCGACGCAGTGGCTCTGCTGCCAAAATTTCACGCGAACGAAGTCACGGGTACAAGCTAGTTACTTATTTACTTATAAATCAGTAGGAATTTACATTAAATGACTTTCTAGGTTACCCTTTTGGATTAACCGGAATACCAAAATAAATCAAAATAAACTCATGTACCAGGGTGCTACGGCCCTAACTCTACCCATTTAAACACTTCACAAGAGCTAAGTTACAACTAACGAGTCGACGGAGCACTGATATAGTTTAGCGCACAGATCGCTTGCGGTACAGTTCCCCCACATAATTGTCATTGTAACACGTCGCTGTAGATTCAGCGATAATGTAGCTAATTAACGCGCAGACGAGCGAGGCTGATTGTGGCACTGCAGCGCTGTACGTTGACTTAAGCTGCAATAACTTAGCTCCAGTGCAGTAAATAAGTGTTCGTGATCGTCGTCTACTAGGTATTTTAATGAGATTTAATAGCGGCGGTCATCAGCCACTTACCAGCGGCTCCGAAGCCGGCGCACAAGCAACGCTGTCGGCTTTTAAGGCCTTAATTGGTTCCGTACACGTTTAATCCGCTTAATGGTTGTTTTGTCGGACAACACACAATAACAAAATCCGGTTTCTACGCCGATAATTCTGATTGATGTGAAACTTTATACACTTGTCACTAGACATTCTTGTCATTAGGCAAATAGGCTATTAAACGGAAACGAGAGACTGACATTTTACCTTCACTAGGCATTGAGCGATGCGAAGCGGTTTTATTTACATCACGCTATACCTACACAAATTATACCTCCACCGAAACCTCTGAAATAACTGAATAATTTAATGGCTTCATTAGAAGGGCGGCGTTGGATGCTAATCGTTATTTATAGACAATAAATTGTTATATTCATAGTGGCCGGAGCGGAAGGTGCATAAATTCGACGAGCGAGTGTCGGGTTGACACCTGTGATTGCATTTACAATGCTAATTCACGGCACAATATCACGTCATCTGCCGCCGCGCTTCACGTTTTCACAATCGCGACCGCTGACGACACCACCGCACCATGGCCTGCCGCGCCGCACCGCCCGCCATGCCGCCGCACCCAAATATTTAACCAAAGTCACCACAACATTTTACCATCCGCAACTTTTTTTGCAATATCCAAGTTAATTATATTATTGGCGCAGCACCAAACGCGTGCAAATGGCCCACAACGACGCCCGACGACATAATATCCGATATTGACACAACCCGTGGAAATGATTGATGATTTAAATTCATTATTAAAAAGATAAAACGGGGAGTGGGTCGTTACACGTCGAGATAAGCCCGCGGATAAGCGGCCGCAATCCATTATCGAGCAGTTAATTGATAATTACTTTCTTCCATTACGCCGAACGAAAAACGTGGTGATTAACTCAGAATCGCTTTAACGAGCACAATGGGTCGACGTTCAATTAAAAACCCTTGTCGAATGTCGACGGCTTCGCAGAAAAGAGGAATCGACGCTGACTCAATCTCGTATACATGGAATAAGGAATTACTCGCGTGCGGAAAGTTTTTAATTAAATATTCACCCGTTTTGTAATTAAGACGCGATTCAATTGAGCACAATGGAGTTTCGTGCGGCGCTTTCCAAAGAAATCGGAGACAGCTTTAACGTTTTCATTTAAGGTGAATCTAGTCGACATTTTTTCCATACAAACTTCGGGAGTGTATTACTGTTCGACACTGCATATCAAAAATGAAACATGGTATGGTTTTGTCTCATTATTAATATTCTCTGTACGGAAACAGAATACTAAAATAATAAGCCATTAAAAAGTTAGGAGCCAACAAAGATTCGTTTTTCTTGCTAATTTTACCTATCTTTGGGCGTGTAAGTAATAAGAGAAGTGTAAAATATCCAAAACCAAGTCGGTACCGACAACGCTCAATTATCGAAAAGTTCAATAAACTTTATTGGTCATGGATTTATGCAGTGGTTTTTTCATAAAATCCGTAAAAGGACTTTTCTTAATTTTTCACGCGCCTGCTTGACTATAAATGATCCTGCATCTCACTCAATAACGTTGTGCGTGTAGTTTAGCGTCTAACTACTCATCATCTGATACTACCTCTGTCGAACGCGATGCCTGGCAAGACATCGTGCTTTTTAGTCAGGCCAACCAGTGAGTTCGAACCCGCGGATGGATTCCCCTTAATGCTTGCTTACCGACATAATATACTCACATATAGGTATGAATGTTTTGCCTCTTCATTATTAACTAATTATAACTTAAAAATCTTTATTATTTTCCTACACGGATCTTATGTCTTATCCTACGTTCATATTATTATGTTTTCCCTCAAAACTTAAAAGTTTCGAATTCATTACTGTCTAATGATTGTTTTACAAGTTCGTTTAAGTGTACGCGAGTGTTCTCATTATCAAATATTGTCTCATGTGGGTGACATGGCGGGAGAACGCGCCCGCGACCGCGCCCGCGCCGCCGACCCTCCCGTACGCGTCACATATGCCGCATTTGAACGTAATTTAAATGCATGCACATTACTCGCGAACGACGCTCTACACAATACCTTAATTTATTATAAATAGCTTTATTACATGACCAAACTCGTCAGAGGTTTTTTAGAGGAAAATCGTGTTTTGTAACGATCGTGTTTATTTAGGTTCGTTACAGACGCAACTCTAATAAACACAACAGCTAATTTAAGTATTTAATAGTTAGGGTACCTACGGTTTTATTTGATCTAAAATAGGTAAACTTCAATACCTACTCTAGTGAGATTATTAAACTAACTCAGAAGTTCAGCAAACTCCAAACTGCCTTTCGAAAGTATTGTAAATTATATTTCCTATTAAATGATCTGAAGGAACTGATAAGATATAAATTTAATAAAAGTTCCTCAAAGTAGTTCAATAAATGTCTTAGTTATCTCTGTGTAATCCCCAAACGACCCAACTGGTAATCTCCTAGACGTTTAATTTCGCCGTTTTAAATGAATCGCAGATCTCATATCCCGAAATCCGTACTACGATTGGTTCGTCCGACCGCGCGTATAAATTCTTAAGGAAAATCATCTGCAGAATTCCAATAGCTGGTTGCTGATGTCCAAAATCGTGATATATCGTGGCTCAGATCGTTTCGGAGCGCCTGTTTATGAGATATTTCATAACGTGCACAGTTCTTCGATCATTTATCATCACTGATTTTATATCGAGGAGCAGCTCTACTGCGGGTATGGTATGCAAATCAAGATATTCGCACTGCAAGGGGATTATTTAGGCTAACATCAGCCAGTAAGAAATTGGAATATCTAAACATTCGTACCTACCCACTCAGTTAAAAATAACTTCTAGTAGGTAAGATATGGTCAACGCGTAGAAAGTTACTAAGTAAATAATAGCAAGCCACGTAAGAACTACGCGCAAATATCTTCACCATGCACGTCTACGAATATTCCTCGAAATGTCACCTCAAGCTATTAGCACAAACAAGAAAATATTTCTTAACAATGTGCTAATGGTTCGCACACAATGCTGTGATGTCGCTAATGAAACAGTTTCGGCAAAAATTATGAACGCGCCGTGCACTATCGGCTTTTGACAGTCAGGTGAAAATTGCTAAAGTGCTATGAACAGCACACAAACTACAAAAAAAAAAAAAATCGTTGATTGTTTGGTCCCGTGGTGACTGTGGTGAGCGATGTGTTGTGTTATGGTTCGATATAATTGCAAATGTGGTGCGTGCCGCCACGTGATGGTCCATGGTCCCGAGCCGGCGCACGGGAGCTCACTTGCTCCATAAACAGGTTTCCGTATTTTTCAATCAGAGAGCTGTCAAAGCGTTCTGACACCCTCATCCCGTCGGCTCGCACTCGCCGAGCACCGAAATTGGTTTTCTACATTCAATCCATACAAAGTTTAATGTTATTCGTTCGCGATATCACCGGGATGCTGCCGATGTTTACCGACGCGCCAAATCATATTGGATTTGCAAACTTTTGTTTGCGGACTTTATTTCATTTCACTGTTAGTTCAGGCCGAGAGAATGTAATTTTAGATATTGTCCTCGTCTATGTTTTGAATAAGTCTCTTTTATATTTGTATTCTACAAAGTTGAAGATTTTATTAAAAATGCGAAAGTCTTTTCGATTTAGTTCTGCTGAGCGCAGTTTCCTTTGCAAAAAGTGCAAGTTACAAATTAACCGCGCCGGATATATCCACGAGAGAAGAGTAGAGCGCCAATAGAGGCGGGTAAAGGCTGGAGTGTGCCCGCAAGCGTTTATAAATTGAAGGGCTGGTACCTGCGGCTTAATACACCGCCGTTTCCGGTTCATTTCCGGGCGGCGCGCGCGGCGCCGGATATTGCTTTTAAGGTTGCGCCGCACGCCATCGCCCGCTACTCGCTACTCAGCACCCACGACCCACTGACAATCATACCTACATTTCACAATTAAACGGTGACTCACATCCCAAGTTCTTCAAGTCATCTTAAGGCTCACGGGCTTCTATTTTCGGAACGCCGCTTCCCCAAATTAATATCAAAAAGCTGTGCTAAGCCGCTAACAAATTGATATTAATTAAAGATGTACAAAATGAACGATCAGAAGCTCTATAACAGCTGCATTAAGAACGTCGGCATCATTACAAATAAAAATACAAGAAACATAATCCCTTGGAGCCGCTCCGGAAATTAAATTTTCCCTTAAGCTTAAAGTTTAATTAAGCAATATCACGCGAGTATATAGTGGCCAGTGCTGTAGCGGAAAACGTAGGGCGAGTGGGTTCGGATCCCACCGACAGCCGCGTCCCGGAGGATATGCGATTTGATGGACAGTCAATTTAAGAGCGATGCCGAGCCAGCAACTGTGAGCACTTTAATTTACACGTGAGCCGACCGAGAGCGTACAAACACGCGTATGACGAATGTAAAGAGGAAAGATAATGGTTCAATTTCACAGAGTGGTTACTGCTGAAGCTCACGTAACTTTTTATACTACTCATTCCTATTTACGAACATAAAAAACGATTTATGTGCAACCGAAAATGTCATTCAATAGGTACCAATTTAACCTCAATGTCGCTGCAAAACGTGCAAACAAAATGTCAACTGAACGACAATGACATTTTATACATTATTATCACACAATCGAAAAGTGGGAATTATTAGAAGCTCAGATATAATCCCAACTAATTGGAAACGCTGTAAGGTGCTGGACACATTTGTCCAATGACGTGGGGAATCCACAATTTTAAGAGCAAAAACATTAATCTGGTTCATATTGAGCAGCTGGCGACGACGCAATCTCTTCCTGGCACCTTCGCGACTGAGGCGCGCCGACACATGCGCTTTATTAATTATGTTCTACTCTCACCTTTATGCTGACATGGTTATGAATATTGGATAACGTAACTGTCGCATTACTTTGGAGCTTTGTTTGTTTACATGGGAACCTTGGAATATGACAGTATTTTTCTGATAGCTCCTAACTATTTATCGGAAAACCCACAACTCTCCTTGATGTTAAACTTTTTCTACTTATCCATCAAATGACCTTATGATTTACTTACATTAAAAATACATGAAGAATATAAATAAAATTTTCTAAGGATAAAAATTCTGTACTGACCAACCTCACGCCCTATAATCACGAGTGTCAACTATGAAGCCAATTCAAAGAAATACGTTTAACTACACTACTGATATCGATTGCTTTCTTAGTATTCTTTAAAAACTTGTATTAAGTAAAATTGTATTTGAGTAAAATAAAATTTTCTTATGAAGTCATTTTCTTTATCTGTTACGATATTTACACGCTTTTTATTAGCTTCACCTGTATGTTTGTATGTTTGTTTGTAACCGACTTCTTTGGACTTGATTTTGAGCCATTTCAAACGGTCAGCTTTCATTTCAACTTTGTAGACTAATCGAGGACCGATGACAATACAATAATAAAAAAAAAAAACACGCTTTTGTTGTTAGCAGAAATGAAAAATAGAAAATAAATAATAGATTAAAAATCTAAAAAACACGCTTTATAAAAAGCATAAAATAATTTTAAAAAAGCGTGGGGTGCTTGATAATTAATTGATTATAAAAATACATCAAAAAGCACCCTACGCTTTTTTGAAATTTTCTGCTTTTTTAGTTGCGTTTTTAAAGCTTGTTTTTTAGATTTTTTTAATCCATTATTTTAATTGTATCCCACAAACCCAAATCCAAAGGATTTAGAAACTTTTTGTTAGGAAATCAACACAATTTACATAGGTCCATTAATTAATTTTCTTTTTCAGGAACTTATATCATCCATTAATCGAACACGGTTGCCCACACTATCTAAACTCACCACCAAAACCTCTTTGAATAATCTTACATCATTAAGCATAACCGCGGGGCATAATATTAATTAATTCATGGTAATAGATAGACAAGCTCAAACTTAAATTAAATTTTATGACGTGTGAATTTAATAAAATGTCTGATGTATGTTTCGTGTTTTATTTTTTTTCCCACCACTAATGATTACCATATGGTACGAGTACATTAAGCGCCGTGTTAATAGACAAAAACGTTGGAACATTGTATTGTACTAGCTACAGTACATACATAGGTACCTACGCGGATAAGCATGCGGTTTCAATTAGAGCCGGAGTATTACGAAACTTCATAAAGCAATTACGTTTTATTACCTACTAACTTTATTTATACAGCGTGCTGTTTTTGGTTACAATTTTTTTCCACTTTTCCATGTACCTAGATTGGTTTTAAAGCATGATCAAAGAGCTTTTGTAAAATAAAACCATATTTTATACAAGCAATCAACTAAAAATACGACCGTAAAGCTTTTTATTTTACATATTTAAGTAAAACATATTGAGATACGACAAACACTTTGAAAATTAATATCTATTTGTGAACATTAGTAAGGAAACTGGTCTTATCGCTCGCCCTGATTCGGCTGCATTAAATCGTTTCCATTACTTTAAGTAGAATTCGATGTTTATGTCAAACGCGACGACGATAATATCGCAATTTATTTTATTAACACATTCACTCTAATGGGGAGCAGGTCGGATACTCACACGGATTATATTATAATAGATGACGTATTAATTATTGTTTATGCCTTTTTTTACTAACGCATTACTTACTGTATAAAAGAATTACCTTATTACTGGCCATACCGTCTCCATTTTTTGTAACCCTATATTAAATGTCTACTTACCATAGAAATATATTTTTTTAAATCTTCTGTTTAGGGCACACATTAAAATGTCGGCAAAGTGGTTTTCATCAAAATAACAAGTCACATAAATTGTATAAAAGTAAAGTTTTATTTTGCTTGTGGTTGCAGACCAAGCAATTCTTTGTTTTTATAATATTGATCTCAGTAATTATTAATAAACGCTAATAATTTGTCATCATCTAACTATTCATGTTCTCATTTTACTTTTAACACTTAGTTTTTTTTATTCAAGTCAACAAGTCCATATTCTTGTACCCAGTTTTAAGCCTTCTTAACTCATTTTTTAACCTCTTAAGGTTCTCTTCTTAATTCTCATTGGAACCTTCCTGGGCACCGTGATGGTGAGCACCCCATAGGACGAGATGCACGACTCCACCTTCTCGGGCGCTGCGCCCTCGGGCAGCGCGTACCGCCGCACGAACTGCCGGCTGATGTAGCCGTGCTCGTTCGTCTCCTCGTGTTTTCCTTCCACGATAGTGTAACCATCGGCTGTCTTCACTGCTATCTCTTCAGGCGCGAACTGTTTTACATCCAAGTTAATTTGAAGCTTGTCTCCGTCGGCCTTGATGCTGGAGCCCAAGTCTTTAGCAGCGGCTGCGAGGTGTCTCCACACGGTCTGTAATATTCCCTCGTCAGCAAAGGTCCAGCGACAACAGTGAGTAGGTCGTCAGGGGTTAGTGCCAGCCCGAAGTGTTGATCCATCAGGCGACGATGGCGGTAGAAACCGAGATCGTCGATGAAATATGGTAGCAGAGACATCATGTTTAGTAATGTAGACTTTCTTTCTTCCAAAAAGTTGCTTAGAAATAGCTTGTGCCGCTTTGAGATCGCTTGAGGGTCACTTTTGTACCTTGATCGCTTGTTTTTCAACTGCTTATGTTAATTTTATGTCGATTATTTAATGTAGCACCTACATAGCAATTTAATTTCAATATCCACGTAATATAGATATCTAATACATATGCAAATGTTAACATCTTCTGTCAACGTGGCGTAAGTAAATAAAAGCGTTTCTATCTAATTCTCCATTCCATTTAGCAATATATTACAACAGACTCTCAAAAGTTTCTCCGCATTCATATTTTATAATACATTATTTACGGAATCGCTGCCCACACTGCAGACCGGATTTAAACAATAAATATATCGTTTTAAATTTCTACGTCCATTCTCACGATTAAATCGGGGCTATTCGTATTGAGTGTCAAGTAAGTAAGAGATTATATCGAGTCGATATAGTTTGTTAGCAAAAGTACTGTAGTTTATCAGCCGTTAAATCAACCCTGTAATAGCGAAGTAGTGTAAGTGCTGTAATTTACATAAATGTGGTTCATGCAGACTGTTGTGTTACTAAATACTGAATGTGGCGCCAGCGATGCGGGGTTTACTTAAATGTCTATCTACGAATTCCATGAACTTTTAACCCTTCACCAAAAATATTATGCAAACTATTACCAGCAGCTTTGCCCGCGTGATGTCGGATATTGCCTTACAGGAATTTACTACCGGGGTAAAAACTAAGAGATGTGTTAATTCAGGTTATAAACTATCTGTCTACCAAATTTCATCGAAATCCGTTCGGCCGTTTTTGCATGATTGAGCAACAAACACCCAAACATACAAACTTTAAAATGTATATATTTGTAGCATATCTAATTAAATCTAAGCTGCTCAAGCGAAGTCGTTTACCTAAGTGCTGTTATTATCAAAGCGAAGTCTTGTTAAAAACATGCACAAAATTGAACTCTTAACCCTTTACAGAACATTATAAACTTATATTTAAGCACCAAAAGGTAGAGACGCATTTTAAATTTCCATGTGTAAGTAGATTAGACATTTTCTTCCCGACCGAATATACCCTCACGATCCCTTTTAATACGATAATATGCCTCTATCTTTCGTCTGCAGTCACACACGACCCTTGTGTGCTAATTGAATTTAAGGAATAAAATCCAATCGCCCCGATTCTTTATTATTCAAGATCCAATTTGGATAAGGTCTGATCGGTCCGAGGGGCGGCCCGCCTGAGAGGGGCAGTCGAGAATAAAATTGGTTTGTCACTCAAAACATAAGGTTATCAGTTTTGATATGAATGTATCGGTTTATTCTGAGTTTGGGCATGGACTGTGTAAAAGGAGCAACTCTTCCGCCGCTAGAAGCTACACGATAAATCCATCTTTAATCATAGTTGCTTAAGTCGGGGAAGTTTATTTGAAGAAATGGAAATTACATTTGCGGTAAAATTTCATTTTATTTCCTCGTTAATGAATGTTGTTACAAGGGTGTTACAGTGCAGGTTGCAATCACTGCGTTAACGTTAGACGTTATTTACGTCAGCGCGGCGGCGCGTGCGGCACAACACCCGGGTACCTTTCGACGCGAGATAGCAGTGATGACACAGTGCTATCGCCGACACACAGCGGCTCCACCCCTGTGCAACACTCTCCCTCGCAATAGTGCTAAAATAAACATTTGACAACAAAATATTGCAATCAAACTATGTGTGGTGTGAGCTTTGTTTGGTTAGATATTTACTTTATTAAAACATTGAGGTAACATATTACCATTATACCTACATATGTATAATGGTAATATGTTACCGCAATGTTTTTATACATTGAGGTCAATGTATAAAAATCGTTATTTTTTTCTTTTCAATCAGATACTATATTAAACAAACCTTTCACGCTATTAAAGTCAAAAATAAGTAGGTACCTATATGTTTTATAACAAGCATATTTTACAAAACACAAACTAAACTCATGAATACGATAATAATATAGTTTTTTTTTCTGTATCAATCGTTGCAAGCGTGTCAACACGGCCTTACGTAGCTCGTGGCTGGATTCACGAAATTAATGGCAAACAAACATACAGTGGCTTCTATTAGTGTGTGACGCACTGATTGCTATCGCACAAGATGGATTGGAGCGTACCCACCCCATACACCCCTCGCTATGCACTTCTTAACCTTTTGTACTTAGGTTCATTCTTTATTGCTAGTATTTGTACGTGTGCTAGTTGGCTTGTGGCTAAGTAATGTCAGCCGCACGGGTTAAGCTACGCTGGCCTCGGAAAGTATGTTAAGCCGGTCCTCAGAAGCCCGAAAGTCTTACAACTGGTCTAACCAAGGGGTTAACCTAGTAACTGGGTTGTGGAAGTCAGTCGGTTCATGTAAAACACTGATAGATCGAACATGTACGTGTGCAAGTTGTTATTACACTCTTTTAATATAATTCCAAATGATGCCACATTTAATTGTACAGTTCAAACAGCAAATGTTTGCACAATGTGAACAAACCTTAATAAAAACGAAAGATGGACTATGAGCGATGTTAATTGCATTTACATTTTAATTTGTTTGATGATTATGCTGAGCTCATAATTAATTAACAGCCACATTATGAAACAAACCTTAATCGTTTGTTTTGAAATGTTTCCGCAGCGCAACGCGTTCCAAGTAAGGACAATGGAGTTTCATATGCGTAATTAAAAACGTTCCAATACAGGTGATATATTCTATTAAATAAATTATTTGAAATCCAATCAACGATCAGAATTTTAAAGTGTAAAAATCTTTTTTTAATCCACAAAACTGTTATTATGGATCTAATATAACTAGGTTTCTACACGTCCAATCCAGACCAACCTCCGTTATAAGAGCCGAAACAATGTAATCTGCGTGAACAATCAGAAATAATACAGTCTCAGTAACAATCTCCAGAGACGTTGCGAATGCATTTAATTGCCTAAACAGAGTAGATCACAGCGCAGGAAATCAGTCTAACGAGGGAACAATAACAATTAACTTATGAATGAAACATTCCGTGTAATTTTCTTGATTATTCGCCGATGAGAATAGAAAAAGAAGAATTTCACTAAATTAAAAAATATTTTTAGTGCTGCGGAAAAGGTTGGCAGTTCTGTGTAACTCCCCATTTCTTGCAAAATAAATACAATTACCTAACCTCGAATCAATTTTCCGTAAATACCGTAAAATATCTAATCTATATCCACCAATATCTCTTTCTAAAGCGTTCTGAACATGATATACAGCGCAGTTCCTTTAGCATCAATCCATCATATAAGCCCCAGAAGCTTCAAAGTACGTTCAGGTGTAAAGCTGGCAACTGACAAGAGTTATATAGTTGAATATGAAACGATCATTGAAAGCACGGAAATTAAATAGCCGCTCATATCCGGGCGGTGAAGTGTCGTGTCGGGCCCGCGCTCAGACAGACCTCATGCACCTCTGATACTCACTACAGAGCACAAAGGATCAGCTACATGCTATTTTTATACTGGGTTATAATTAAAGCTCGCTTGCACAAGGGCTCTCCCACTGATTTGCTATTATGTGCGTTCCGTCTTTTGATTGGCTTGTACAGCTTTGTCAGTCAATCGACAGTAATGAAGAACGGTTGCACAAGCTATTAATTAGAACTTTACTTGTTAGATTTGGGCCTTGGAAATTTTACAGTGCGAGAACAGGTAATCACTTTTAACGGAAATGCAAAATGGTAATATGATGATACCTAATTGACAAAATGTGTAATTTTAACCATCGAACTGCTGTACTTATATCACACTTCACCGTGCTACATCGCACTACGTCGTGGTAAACGACAATACGTCGCACTACGCCTCGTTACGACGCGCTACGAAACCGCTACGACGCGCTACGCCACGCTGCGACGCGCTACGCTACAACGCGCTTTGTTTGCGTAATAATTATGTTTTTAGCAGTAGAACCAACAGTATAATATCCTTATCGAATTCCAGTTGAATTATATTATTCTCACGAAGGCAGTGTACCTCGCCTGACGCTGGCGCAGCGTTAAGGGCTTTATGCGTCGTATGTCGTACGTCTACGCAACATATAAGAAATTATTAACCAGTTTTATGTCGGGATTTATTTTTATTGTCGTCTATAAGTGAACCTTTAATGTTCTTTCTTTGAAGCGTACTCAAAGTGCATGAGTAATTTAATGATCTATTACCCTGTCGACTTCCTACGCTACTTTAATAAAGGCTCTAATTATCATGGTTATTTGCGATCGGTTTCATAAATAAAAACCGTTTCCACAATAAGATTTAACAAGGGCTTTGACAACCAATAACCGGCGCCGCATGCACCCTTATATCCGATAGTAAGAACCGAGCAAAGGCTAAATGCCGGCTCCATTGTCATTATTGTTGTAATAAAGGCCGAGATATTTATTTTTATTTTGTTTATGCGCGGTTGGTGTACCTAAATCGGCTTATACTTTGATTAAGACCTACCATGTACTATAATAACTATTGTGAGGGTTTTAGCGCATGAGTAGTACTTACTAACGATGAAGTTTTTCTATGACAACAAAAAAAAATCGCGATATTTTAATTGGACGCCAAGTAAAATAATGATACAATCTCAGTTAAGAGTCTCTTAAAACTGTTTTGCTTAACGACTCTTTAAAGTTTTACGCAAATAAGTAGACAGTTGTCGAGTTACCCTAAGCTACAAGGTACTCGTAAAATATTAATTAGGGATTGTTATCATAATGTGCGGTTCCCGCTATCGCTCGTAGCGCTTGGCCGCGTAGTCGCATGGCGTACCCACACGCACGCGCAACGAGCGTGAGTTGCCAATCAACCGGTACACTCCAATCAATTCAAACCGATGCTAATGTAAACGCTATTCTTTCTTAATTGGACTAATTATCGATATGCCCAGTTATTAGTTTCGTGAATCAAAAACATAAACAATGATAAAACATTATTAACGTGGGGCAGATAATAATTATTAATGAAGTGGGTAAGTACCTACCTTTTGTTATCATTTAGTCGTTCAAAATAAGACTGTTTTTCTCTTGGGTTTGTTTTTCTTTTGTGTGTTACTACATACTTAAATAATTTCAAAGACATTTTTATAACGTCGTTAAATTATCTTATCTTGAAACTTTTAAAGCGTTCATCTAAAATCGTTTTGTTTTTTTAAGTGCATCGATAAATTAGTAAAGTTACAAAACAGATATTTATAATGAATGGACACAAACAGTTAGATAATGTAGGCAGTTCCATTCTAAGTTGACATCGATAACCTCTCTAATTCACTTGGATAAATAAATTATGAAATGGAGATAGCGTTGACTGCATGGCTGAGATTTAGGGATACCTACCCATCGAGAGAATATTTTTGCATGTCCGGGTTTTAGTAGCTAGTGGTGTTGAAGTTTGTAAATAAACAGGATGACGAACTATTGTAGTATGAGTGGGAGTCGTCAAGTCACAATTGTTCAGCGAAGTTTGGACATACAGTTGGAAGAGGAAACATGAAGATTATTAAAGAATTTGTTGATTCTCTATGTGAATTTGCTTCTGTAATATATTTTCTGACAATAATTTTGAGCCTAGTAAGCTCTCTGAAGCTCGAGGTTAACAGAAAACGTCGCCGCGCCGTAACACAAGAGTCAAACAACATTAGATCTCAACAACAAAATATTTCTCGCTTAAAGTAAAGTAATTGGCAAAGCGTCAGGTGTTGTTCCTGTGGAGTCGGAGCCTATTGTACGTAATGACGATGAGTATACATTTTAGAGGAAAGCTCCTGTTAGTGTAGGCGAGCCAATTAGAAGTGTTAGGAGGTAGCGAAGCACCCGTGCCCCCGCCCCGCGCCCTCGCCCGTACCCGCGCCCCTCGGCTGTCCAATTAAACCCAGTCTCTGCGCTGACGACGGCGCACCCGCCGCCAACGCCGCCGGAACCGAGTACCACCTCGTAATTGCGTAAGCCACTTCAAAAACAAACCTCCGCTTTTTGCACCGACGCTAACAATGGAATCATGTCAGACACCACAAGAACACCCCTCCATTCTATTCTTCTACTGTGTAACTATTGAGTTGTTAATTAAATTCGCACAACATAATGGCCACTCGCAAGCCAGCACGAGTGAGGCGCTATTACAGTCACATAGAGGTGATTTCAGCACAACCCGCGCTTAGCGATCCGTACTGATGCAGCTTCTTGTTTAATTACAACAATAGTGGCCCCTAATGAGAGTTTGCGCTAATAAGCACTGCAGAATGTAATCAACATGCTTCGCCGGTCTAATGAGTCGAGTTCCTGGCAAAAACAAGCACTGTCGACATTTTACTGAAGATTAATTAGTCGTTGTACCTATATGGCAAGATCCTCAGTTACGCCGGAAGGCCCCTGTTTCTAACGTGTTAGCTAGTTAAGCGTTTTTCCTGGAAAGTGTGACGTTAAAAACCATTGCCCATCGGTATTGTTGGAACGAGAAGCATCGGACAACAGTGTCGTACCACGAATCACAGTTGCTTGTGAGCCGTACGACAAACACACGAAGAGCGCCTTTGAATAACTGCTATTGACAACAAAGTTCACATCCCTGGTAAACGTCGTTAACTTAAATAAGTACGTTTGATTACGTCGTAGCTAGCTACCCCATTAAAACTTAACGAGGGGCAACCCCGGGGAAAATAACTAACCCAATTTCCCTTTGCCGGGAAATCATTAAAAGTCTTAAAAGGGTCTTTTCATATATTTTTTACCCTGAAGCGTACGTGCAAATAAACACATTTTTACATACTCGAACAAACAATTCTCCTAACGAGGCGGCAGCGTAACGAGCGCGCGGCGGGCGCGGGGCGGTGACCAGCGCGCCCAGCAGCACCGCGCTAATTGGAAGGATACGTCCGGAAATGTGTCTCGTTACATGCGGCGCCTACCTGCCGACGACGACTGTACCTCACCTAACAACACCCCTGATTTATCTGAGCCAATACATTCAAATTGACAGCCGAAACTCGGACGAAACCCGACAACCACGCACCGCGTCGCTCCGCCCGAGGCCGCCGGCGCCGCAGGTCGTGCGAAAATGTCAACAGGAACAATCAGGACACCAGCCGCATTCAGCGATAAGTCATTAAGATTTCTTTTAAGCACAACCTGCACTAATTTGAAAGACATTTAAATGTTACGACCAGTTTGTGTCGCATGATAATTGTTGTGACATTTGTGTCTTGCTTGCGTCGGATGTGGGTGCCACTTTCACGTTTTTTATTAGAGTAGTCTTTCCAAAGGTTAAGAAAGATCGATAAATTAACTTCCGTTGTTGTTTTCCTTTACACGATTCAATAATAATTAATAGACACCTATTTTCGATTTCATAAAAAAATATAAAGCCGTGTAGTAATTAGCCGTATTTATCTCTTATTTGAACGTGTAATACCATTAGTTCATTTAGCATTCTCAGGGATTTCGTGATGCACTAATAGGTAATTTAATTAATAGATTTCCCAATTAGTGTTCACTGTATAATTAATGGATGTGTGCTGTATTAGCGTTGGATACAATCTGATTCGAGACTCGTCGGCAATTACGGACGACTACAAAATACGTCGAATTCCGCGTAATTGCTGAGAATATTACGGCAGTGAACTTAATTGTTCTCGACTTAATTAATTAAGCTTTTGTTTGAAACTAACAGCAAAGTGTAGACTTGGCAATTCTAAATTGGATCTTGTAATTACCTTACCCTCCCTTTGCTGAAACTGTATACCTACTTTCAATTATGGGCCAAGCTTTGTTAATGAAATCAATTATAATTGGGACACAATGAAATGAATTCTATTTGAGCCGTAGGAACAATCGATTCCATTAACTAATTAACTTTGTTTTCATATAAACAATAACGGCGAGAGAAAGAAGAATGTTTCGCAATAGTACTGTAGGGTTACAAAATAATGATAAACAAACAAATAACGTTGGGTGTTCATTTCATCTGTGTCGGTTGAGTAGATATTGCTGTCTTCATTATGGAGAGTTTGCCATTACGTAGGCCGTCAGCGAATCATTACGGATGCCTCTAATGAGTATCTCTTGTACGCCTAGTAATAATCCTTATCGACATTCCCAAGGCCACTCCGGGGCGGTTTATGAACTAATTAATTGCGTTATTACACAGACTGAATTTCAGTTAATTTTCAATGGGTAATAACAATGCATTTATGTAAATCACAATCATTAACTAGGTTTCATGAAATGTTAATTTGGGTACTGTTGTAACCGAAATGGAATATAATGCCAATGAATATTTTCAGTGCTAATTAAGCAGGTGATCATAACACCAATACAAATGGGACTTTGTGTTTGTAGGGCATCGTTTATGTCCAACTTTACTTCTTTATTATAATTAAATTATCCGCTTTGGAACTTTTATATTTTTTTTACTAATTTTACCGATTAAAGTAGGTGGAAAAAATCTATCAGTGTAGAATCAGAAAGTGAGTATTAACTCATAATGCTTTTGATTTTACGCAGAGTCATTAGCATAAAATTTTCACAACCCTTTATTGTGATTCCCGTGTCCTTATGAAATGATACCTATTTCAGGCCTTTTTAAATCTTCTCTAAACGAATATAATAAAGACGTAATATTTGTAAGATGTCATATCTAGATTTACAAAAATATTTTACAACGCTACACCATTCCCGAGCGGCGTAGGCTACTTTTATGGCAGAAATGCACCGTTTTTGTGATAGTTTACGGAAGCCAAACTGCTGAAACAATGTAGTAAACCTGGACTTAATATTATTAAAAAGGTTTTTAGGTATGTACGTGGTAATCTTCGAAACTACAAATACGATTCCGAAAATTCTTTCAGTAATTAGAAGCTCTACGACATATCAACAACTACAGCACTTGGCGTCATGGGCTATATCTATAATGATAGGTTATTTACACGCGGGAAAAACACTTCTCATAAATATACATAGGCTCTGAATGTCTATTAGTTATTTAATATTATTTGATTGCTCTCAAAAACCAATTTTGCTCATTCCAAACATAGAAAAAGCTTTCAGACTAGAGCAAATAAATAATAAAAAAAACGGCTCATTTTGAGACTAATATTCTTCGCTACACAAATAGAGACGCTACGCCACCTAATGCATATTAATTTGCAATTAAGATATGATCGTGATGTAATTAATATCTTACGAACAGCAATGTTCATAAGCAAACAAAATATAATGTATGTGAAGTAACAGCTACCTACATTCCTTTTAAATTAAAGTGTAGATAATATAAAAATAATGTTATTCACATTCGGGTCAGAGTCATAAATATGTATGTTAACATTTAAATCTTATTAAGTAACTTATCTGTTGAATTAGGTTACCACTTTACATTATATTTGAGATGTTAGACAAATTAAATTCTAAGATAAAAGCTGAGATAACATAAAGTAGCAATGACCTCTGCATGCTCAATGTTGCATCGATGGCATTTGGACAATATTATGCTATCTTTTAAATAATGGAGTTATTTAATTATAAATCGAACTTTCCTGCACTGAAAAGTTTCGAGTTACATATTGTATCATCTTATATTCGTCAGAAGGGTGGGCAAGGGTTGGGGCGGCTCTACCAACTTTAATTAAGACACAATAATTAAAATAACAAGCGACGGGCGTGGTGGCGCATCAGTATGCGAGCTCGTGGGCCCCGACCATGGGCCCGTGGGGCCGCATACACGACACTAATCCACCGGACACATACTGGTGGAAGCTATTGTGTGGCCCCTCCGGCTTCAATCTTGTTCACAATGATATTGGTACAGGTCGGAGCGAAGGTCACGTGATAGTGTTATGAAAACAAATCATTGGATTATTCTGTTTATAAACGGTAGAGCGCTCCTCTATGAAAAGTAATTAAAACTTAGTTATGAAAGGAGATAATGTGTTAACCATTTTATGAATGAAATTCCAAGGAGTTACTCACATAAAAATTACAAAAACACAAAGGGATCAAAGCCACTTAATATTTTTACTATGTCTGTTACTAGTTAATTGGCTCTACGCAATTTTATTTCAACACCGCGCTTTTATTAAAGCGTAAATAAGCAATTGTTTGTAGCATCTCTTCCAATTACACTGAATGGACACGCACTCACGCCCAAAATATATCACTACGTGTGATAACATAACGCACACACGTAAACATTGCCGTGAATGAGTTAACTTTCTCGTTTGAAAGCGCACTCCACCTAATTGGTCGCTAAATTAGATAATGACTGTCAAGATTAATATGAGTAATTTATATTGTCTGCGAAACTAATTTAATTATTAATGAATATTTATATCTGAAGGCTCTATCTTACAAATTAATTAGGTAAGTAATCATAAAAGTTACAACATAATTAACTAAAACAAGCAAGAAGATTTGGCATTATAAATAAATACAAGAAGCAACAGAAAATTAAGGAAAAGAAAGCATTAATAAATAGTATAATTTACCTTTAAATTGTATTTTCCGGTGAAAACAGTAAAGAAAACAATTATTTCCCAAGAACTCTGGTCTGGAACCACGATAAACAAATCCACAGTCAAAAACAAAGCACCAAAATAAATTGTTACAATACTTGTCCACTCTAACAATTGTCACTTCAGAAAGATTTACTGAAAATTCGCTTTTGTAAGTAAATGTCCAGGGGCGGTAGGTCGCCGGTAACGTAGTCGATCGTGAGATATTAACCTTAGACTAACCGCGGCCAATTAAAATGATTTATTAAACTTGTAATTAAACGACAAGGAACGTTAGTACGAGCGGGTCGGCAGCTCGTGTAAAGTTTGTAAGTCTGCGAGGGAAGCCGGCACGTGTAGCGTCGAGGAGGACTCGCGGCGAAGTGAGGCGAGCGTGTGGCGGACGGTGGCGGCTCTCGGCCTCGCAGGCTCCGCGCCGGCCCGGGGCACAGTGGAACGAATGTATGGGAGCGGTTGGACGTAGACATGTCCGAAAAAAAAGAGTAAAATTATGCCAAACTAATGATGCCATCTTATTCGATTACTTAATGCCTTCATAACTTGTGGTGATGAATTTCTTCATAACTCCCATATTTCGGGAGTAATTTGAGAAAATGTGAAATTTTACTATGAAAATGAGTGTATCGAGCTCTCTCCCTCCTGATTCCGGGCTTGTTTCAAGTAGCGGTCTCTAATATCATAATGCTAATACTAAGAGCTATATTTAATACTAAGACACATAGTGCGCCAAATGTGCACTTTCTGGGATAAAGAGTGATGTTTATTTTATAACACAATTTTTTTATTTTTTGTTTATTTTGTTGATTAAAACCGTTTTTCTAAAGGTTTACCTTATTACAATAACATTTCTGAGCAGCCAATTAGAGAAGATATAAGCTAATTAGGATATATAATTAGGGACTTAAGGTTTACATATAAAACTGATGCACTAATGATTACTGATAAGAACATTGCTATTATTTAATTACTAAATGGCTCTTAATACACTAATTTAGCATGCATCATTTACTAATTATCACAATAACTAATTACCTTGCAATATTTAACAAAGGATACCTGGGATACCTGGATTTTATATAAATAGGTCACTATTAGTAACTTTAAAATCAGTGTTGATTTACACCTCGTTGTATCCAAGCTAATCTCGCAATGTATTTTCCAAATTTTAATACAAATCTTGATATTCACGTTGCTTTATGCGCACGCGCACATAAAGATTTACGCGACTTTAACTATTTGTTCAGTGTTTTAAAAGATAACAGTTGTGTTCAGTTATGTGAAAGTGCTGAAACAAGTTTAAAAGACTGGTGTCGTCGATTTTGCTACCGCATTTATGCAAAATGGACACAGTCTGGAAGAAGCACAGATAAGTTTCGGAAGAAACATGAGATTTGGCTACAGGCTGCAATTCAATGGCCGGAATTACAGAATGAAAATATGGAACCTTCTACAGAAAATATAAGTGACGTCATCGAGCCCATAATTTCTCCTGCTAAATCTGATGCTTCAACTTGTACACATCCTAGTCCTCGTAAATCTTTTGAGGACCTTAGTAACCGGCAAAAAAGAAGACGCACTGAAGATAGTCTTTCATGCAGCAGTAGCAGCGCTGAAATTATGTTTTCGGCCGAAAGGGCGCTTCAAAAGGCAGGACAAAGCGATACAGCTTATGTTATGAAATACTTGACGGAGAATCCAGAAGAGGCCTCAAAAATCAAAGCCTTCATTGAAGGTAAATCAATTCAGGTACGGGAAATATCCCCTTTGAAGGCATTGGCTCTTTATGTATCGATGAACTTATCGAAATGGCGCTATAACACTCTTCGGGATTTCAACACTCAAGAAGGAGCTCTTCAATACCCGAGTTACTACATGTTGGTTAAAGAAAAAATTAAGTGCTATCCGGCCAAAGAAGATCTCACAGTTACAGAGAGCTCTGCAAAAATCAAATTACAAGCCTTGATGGATTTAACCTCAAGAAGACTTATTAGGTCGTTAGAAACCCCTGTTGATCCCAATCAACAGCTCGTATTGACCAGCAAATGGGGTTTTGACGGATCATCTAGCCAAAGCATTTATCATCAAAGGACGAGTGAAGATGAGCAAATCGATCTTGCTAGTAATTTTATGATTAGTCTTGTACCACTGCGGCTCGTCTCCAAAGGTGTAACAATTTGGGAAAACGAGCGACCATCTTCCACTTCATTTTGCCGGCCAATATTGTTTAAGTTTATAAAGGAAACCAAAGAAAATGTGCAGAGAGAGATGGCTGAAATCGAAGCAGAGATTGAAGCCTTAACTCCATCCACCATCACTGATGGAATTAGTGTCAAACACCAACTGCTGTTGACAATGATTGATGGTAAAATTCATTCCATTATATCCAATACAGCAGCTTCAGTGTGTGACATATGCAAGGCTTGTCCTAAAGAAATGAATAATTTAGAGTTAATCAAAGATAAACATGCAAACGAGGACATGTATAAATATAGCTTAAGCACCCTTCACGCTTGGATTCGCTCAATGGAATGCTTATTACACATTTCCTACAAATTAGACATAAAATCATGGCAAGTAAGGGGTGATATAGCAAAAAGGCAAGTTGATGACAGGAAGAAAAGAGTTCAAGAGGCTGTAAGAAGAGAAACGGGCTTACTTCTCGATGTTGTGAAACAAGGCAGTGGATCCACCAACAATGGCAACTCGGCAAGGAGATTTTTTGAAAACTACACTAAATCTGCTGAACTGACCGGAATAGATGCTATGCTTTTAAGAAAAATCTGTGTGATCTTGCAGTGTATTTCATCAGGAGAGAAGATCAACGTAACTAAATTCCGAGAGTTCTGCTTTGATACTGCTAAGCTTTACGTGGAGTTATACCCATGGTATTATATGCCTTCTTCACTTCATAAAATTTTAATGCATGGGCCAGACATAGTTCAGAACATGTCAATTGTGCCCATTGGTTTTCTATCCGAAGAGGCATCTGAGGCTAGAAATAAAGATTTTAGAAAATATAGAGAGGGGCATTCTCGAAAGCATAGCAGTATCTCATGCAATGAAGATATTATGCACAATCTTTTACTGTCTTCTGATCCACTTGTTACAAGTATCCGTCCAAAAGGAAATAAGTTTGTAAAAAAATCTTCTTTTAAGGAATTTTATGAGCTTACGGATTCTGAGAAAAGTGATATCGAATTTGTTAACATAAATGATTTAGCGGACATCGATTCTGAATTTGAATTAATTGATGATGATGATGATGACGAAGATAATTAAATGATGTTATTGTTTTAAAATGTGTAACTTAGTAAATTAGAGCTTACATCTTAATTATTTATTGTACTTTTAATGAAACTAGGTAATTTATTATCAACTTACTTAAAAGTCATACTCTCATCAGTTCTTGTGAATATTTTTGTTAATATATATTTCTGTATATATATATAATATATTTATAGACCTCTTAATAAGTCTGTCTGCGGTTTAAAGTAAATACAAATGGGGAAAAAACGTTTTTTTTTTTAAATTTTCATTTCCTTTTATCCCAGAAAGTGCACATTTGGCGCACTATGTGTCTTAGTATTAAATATAGCTCTTAGTAATAGCATTACGATATTAGAGACCGCTACTTGAAACAAGCCCGGAATCAGGAGGGAGAGAGCTCGATACACTCATTTTCATAGTAAAATTTCACATTTTCTCAAATTACTCCCGAAATATGGGAGTTATGAAGAAATTCATCACCACAATTTATGAAGGCATTAAGTAATCGAATAAGATGGCATCATTAGTTTGTCATAATTTTACTCTTATTTTTCGGACATGTCTACGTCCAACCGCTCCCATACATTCGTTCCACTGTGCGGGGTGGCATGGAACAACACTCTAATATAATGACAGGGTCGGAACACTTTAATACTCTAATTGAAAAAGTATACTCCGACAGCTTTTAAGTGTAATTAAGGTTACGCTTCCATATTGCGACTTTACTGACTAGAAAATGCTGATTCTACGTCGATCCTCTTTGTTTAGATTGGTTGTGCTATGAAATGGCTTTTCTTCTGGCGTTGAGATGAATTTTTGGCAGTTTTACGAGTCCTACATCTTTGTTTATTTTTTATTACCTAGTGAACATTCACAACAACCCGTCACCGTGAAAGTATACTTATTGTAGGTAATAATCACCTAAAGACAGTAAATGCACGCAACGGGCTGAATTTTTCAGTATTCAGGATGCGATATTGCCTGTTGCACTAGGCGCCAACCATTAGGTACTATATCATTTTCATCTATACCCAAGGAAAAACAAGGGGCTGGTAAATTAGATAGCTACACACCACTAAAGATAACGAATACAGACAACGTTTATTAACACAAACAACTATGCACATCGCTTTCTAGATAGTTAAGTAATAACAAAAATAATTGCATGATCTTGGATAAAAATAATTAGGCACATGTTTAATTTGATAATGTGAGTATACCAGCATCCTACTCATACCTAATACACATCGGTACATAATATTGTACGCTGATATCATATAAATGTTCGTAGAAATCGATACCTAATAAATGTAATCGGCAAGTGCGTCACGTCCCACTACTGCTACATAGGTAAGAAATATCACAAACACAACCTCGCTAGTGAATTCCGGCCTAAATTCAATTCCACCCCTTTCTCCGCGCCCGTTCGACTAGGAAACCAATCTTCTTTACATTCCCTTGCCGACAAATTTATACACCTCCATACATCGTGGGTAATGGGTGGCGGCGGTGGCGGTGGCTCAGCAGCGGCCGGGCGGCGTCGGCGTCGCCGCTGCCTCCGCCGTACATTATTAAGCAGGCGCCGACTGAGGTGACCCGCAAAGAAACGGCAAGTGTGTGTCCAGCGGCCACCGTCGCTGAGAATTTAATTTCCACGGCCCGCCCGCCCTCGTCGCCATTGTCCGCCCAGTATTTCATTATGGCTCGAGCTTTTCTATTAATAAATCACTCTTCGCCTCCGCCGTTTAATTACGTCCCGGATCCGGCCAACGTCTGATTACACTTTCATCGAACATCTAATTAGGAGTGCAGCCGAGTCATGCGGGACTGCGGGGTGGGAACGTGTGTATTCTTTGTTCCACAGATATTACACTCTGCCTATATTACACCGCGAAGCACTGCCTCCCCAGCTAAGTTCAAAATGAACGAACTTTGATTAAAATCGACCGCTTGCACTGCCGCTAGAGTATCAATTTAAATGTAGGTAATGTCTTGACATTCTAGTCATATATGGAGCTCTCAGCAATGTTATATCGATACAGCCTTGTGTTTTATATTGAGTTAAAAATCAATAAGGCTGTATAAAAAGATGATATTGGTTGTCTATCCTTTCTCGTTGAAATCGGATATTATTAAAAATCTAATAAT
The DNA here is from genome assembly GCA_949091785.1 of Polymixis lichenea. Classification (NCBI taxonomy): domain Eukaryota; kingdom Metazoa; phylum Arthropoda; class Insecta; order Lepidoptera; family Noctuidae; genus Polymixis; species Polymixis lichenea. The sequence continues at coordinate 11,960,385 of OX420939.1, read as the reverse complement.
ATTAAAATGTATATTGTCGATTTAGGTAATTTTCTAAGTGGCAAAAAAGAACAACAGGACTAGGTACAGTCGAACAAGCTTGAACGACCCGATAAGATGCATATGTAAACATATTTTTTGAGGAAAAATACATGTGTAATTGATGGTATTGCATAATAATGAGAGAAAACATCGAAGTGGCAAATATGACGTCGGTGGCTCAAGACTTTTTTTAATTTCCCGTCGCGGGCGCGGCGCGGGCTCGGCGGCCGGTGCGGGCTGCCCGCCCGTTTAACTTATTGCCACGGTTAACGAGAATACGCCGTTGTGTGCCGGCGAAATTGAAGGATTTACTCCGCGTCCCTCCTTTATTAAACGTATTGCACACTCGCCCAGTGGCCGTGTGTGCGTGCGACTCTACACGCAGTATGCCGAAATTACATTTCACATGAGTCGTAATAACAAGGGCGGGCGTAAATCACTAGCATTATTAGTTTCTCTTGTTACTGGTGCCATTTGTCACTTTATATTGATGCGAGAATACCGTTTTCGAAAAAAGTTCATAAAACATTAAGGCTGCTCGCCGATAACTGTAAATCAAAGTTGATAATGTTCTCACTTAAAGCGGGATAATCGATCAGGGCAAGCGATCGGGTGAGAAGCAGTGGGAGTAGGTGGGTGGTATACTTACAGAAGCACTTATTATATACGCAAGTGTGTAGCATTAATACATCCGAAGTTATTAGAATTACAAATGAGGGTATCAGCTAAGCCACGATTGATCTCGCAGCAAACAATTGGCTCATAGCCGGAGCGCGGGCGGCTGCTGGCGGCGCGGCGGCACTCGTGACGGCCGCGGCGTGCGCAAGATCCTATATCGCCGGACTTCCTGTAAGCTGAACGTATCGCATCGCTTAAAGTTTCGCAATATACGCGCACCGAGCCCGTCCTTTATTAAAAACTATTCTCACATTTTTAATTAAAAACTTGTGTTCCCCCACTAAAACTTTATTTAAGCAATAAAGGCGGCGCAATTAGCGGCGCTGTCCCCGCCGCCCGCCGGCGACTTCACCTACTTTTCCTTTGCTTTAATGAGTGTTTTTTAATAAAGCCGGAGACTGGTGCAAGTTTATTAATTTAGTTTAACTCGTGTCACGGCACCGGCCCACGGTATGCCCGCCCTAGCGCTAGCCTGCACGCTATAACCATACTTTTTAATTTAACGCTCAACTACTACGTTCAATAACTATCCTCTAAATATAACTTGTGTAATATATTTTTTTTATTAATCTAATAATTTGTGAAGTTAGTAAGTTGCATAATATTGCTATACCTATAGCTACATAAAAATGTATAAGCGATCCCTCACCAACTATAAGGAATTTTGTTAGCTAAAAAAAAATCTGAAAGCTATGCGGTAGTTACAAGATTGCCACGCAAGGTTGATTTAAAAAATATTTTAATTGGCCCTCCCATTAATAACATGTAGGTACCTACCTACCTACCTATAGGAAAATCTGATGGTTTCCGAAACGTACATTACGAATCCAAAGTAACGATCGTTGTCGAGCAACGAACTAAAAGCTTGAATGACGTGAAGCCCTCACTGCAGCCCCCTCCCCCCGCCAAGTGTTCCGGCCATAATTACATTCCCGTGTCTAACAAATGGAGAATCGGTGTTGATTTGTGTTTAGCCGAGCACGCGTCCGTGATCCGCGCGGCCCGCGCGCCGTCGCCGTCCCGCCACCGTCCCGCCGCCGTCCCGCGCCCACCACGCCGCCGCGCCGTGCCTACTGCCCACGTGTGACCATACTCCACCAATCCCGCTATTCAACTTCACGTCAAATTAACGTCAGCACCGCGCAGGCTTCCTTGCACTGCTGTTAATGCTATTGTTGTGTCAATGTCTGGTATTTTCGGGTACTCAGAAAATGGAATTAAATGACTATAAAGCAAGTTTCGAATAGGTTTCCCATTTCAGCATTACTCATATTAATTAGAGTATACAGGTACCAGGCTAACGCTATTCGTGTTTTAACCCAAAATAGTTATACTACCTATAGTTAATTAACAGAAGGTGTAGTTATTATTAGAGGTAGCGTTTAGAATGTGTTTTAGTTTCGTGCGAAGCGAGTAATTGCGCGCACATCGACTAAGTGAAAAACGAAGCTCACCGGCCAGTCTAAAAGCTTCGCGGTAGATTGCATCAGCACACGGATTTTCCATTACGCGCTAGTTCTTTATTACGAGCCTCGAGAACCAAGTTAAGGTCGATGCTTTAACAGGATATTTTAATTAAATAGAGGCCGTAAAGTTTACCCATTAAAGTGTACCCAGTCTCAAAATATTATGGCTATATCCAGTGGTCCTGAAATAGCCCGAGCTAACAATCAATAGCAGTACATTATAATATAAAATGTTCACAAACTACATAATGGTGGAGCATTGGCTAGTGGCGTTCCGCGGACTCGGAACGGGGTCGTTTGTGCAATGGTTCGCACGAACTGAGCAAGGAGTCGTTAGGGCGGTCGTATATCCTCGGATAACCGCGAATATTGGCCGCACTAACAATGTGCGTCTTTATAAGTTTTTAACGAGCTCGGACGATATAAATTATGTGTGGTGCGGGCAGTGGGTCTCGTTATCTCGCTAACGGCGCACTAGCGGAAGCTTAATGTACCGAGAGCTTTATTGTAGCCACTTACGGCCGGCGCACTGCTACTCCAACTAGTTGTACTACACTATTGTCGTCTCGTTATATTACTTTTAATACAAAAAGTAACACCGTAGAACGTACCACTATCTTTAATAGGCGTGTGATTTCTACGAGTCGTTTAACACTCCTTAAAATAAATGGTAGTTACTCATTCAAAACTTGCATTTTTTAAAGTATTCAAATAATGGAACAATCAAAATAATTTCTCATCTTTTCTTACAATTCTTGCGTGAATTTTGATCATAAATCCGTGGTAATTATTTAATTTATTTTACCTGTCATGGACTATAATTTCATGTAATACGCAGGTATCTAATTAATACAGCCAAACCAAATCAACAATTCATTCAAGCTGTAATACGAAAACCATTAAGGGTGGTTGAAAGTTAATAAGTAATAGGTACAGTAATTGCTTGCCAGGGACGCATTTGGACTAGCCAGAATGTTTTTCGATTTCGTGACAACTACGGAAGTATAATATTCTCGCCTCTTAATAAAATCATGTTCCAACACAAGGTGTAATTAATTTAACTGTAAACCTCTTAATGGGTATTTTACCTATTCATCATTATGAAATTCTCTTACTATGGGACCAACCCTGAAAACCCAGTGCGGGTTGTTCGAAAGAGATACCGCGGCCCCTGGCACACAGGCAACTGAGGGAACACGGGTGGGCTTTAGTCAGTAAAAGTCTGACACGCCCTCCCGCTCCACTCAGAGCGGGAGAAGTTATTTGATGATTTCTCACCCAAAAAAAAACCCTGTAAACCCTATTATTATTTCCTCTCCTTCAATTAGTAACCTAGTATACAAAATTATTTTGTATGCTGAACCTTCTCTACATCTGACTGGGTCTAGTACTGAAGTAAAGTATATCACTTAAAGTATAAACTCTAAGTTAAAGATTTTAACCTAGCCCATCACCAACAGTTAAACTACGTCCTTACTTGAAAGTGTTCAGTATTTAAGCAGTGTAACGTTTTCTGTAGAGATAATGCTCAACGTTAACATACAATGTTGGTGCACGCTGTTTTTTAAAGTCACACGGATCTTAATTAAGTATTTATCTTATCTGTTAACTAAATAAAACTTTCCTTGAGCAATTAAGTTAGGAACGGAAGATACATTAAAGTAATATTTAAAACCATACTTACCTGAAAGTCAGTTCTGGCACTAGGCCACAACCCAAATTACTATAAATGGCTGTATGTAAGTCGGACAAACTATTTCGTCATAAAGTCAGTGATATTTTTAATAACACCATCTGAATACATCACTGGGCTGTCCCTGGAGCAGGCTTCACGACGAAATGAAGGTAACCTACCCTGCAATTAGTGCTTTATGGTATTAATAAAGAAATCCCTTAATTCTTCCTTAATAAAAGAAATTCTTAACGTATTAGGTGCCAGGAAAATTCATTAGCATAACTCAGTTTTCTTACTCTTAGGTAAATGTAAGGAACTCATTCCACACAGATGTTAGAAATGAATGTTAAATTAAAGTAATGGTATTTTTAGTTAAAGATAAAGTATTACCGAAGCGCTTGTCTAAATACCTTCGCAGGAGATCCCGTCGACGCTCAGAGAGCTTTGATTAAAAATACCAATTAAGATTACGAGCTTTTTATTCCACTTGTAATCAAGCAGTTAATTAGGATTTAGCGCGGGCTGGGTCGCCCGGCCGGCCCTGCGCGCTACTTACCGACATTTTCATAATGATAAAATTAACGTTCTACTAAATGAATTACCTAGAATAATACTCCAAGCACGAGCAATCTTTGACTTAAAAACTAATTTAGTCTTGACTACTTAGTTACAGATATTATTTTCCAAGAAACTCGGAAAATTGTATAAAAAGGTACAGTAATAAATAGGTCTAAGTTCCAGTTATTTCCTAAGAGACAATAACTTCTACTTGTTTTAAATATAGGAACGAACATGAAGGCCAAGACATATCTCTCCCATTTTAGGAGCGGCGAAGTAACAAATCAATATTTGGAGTGAGTGCTTTTTCGTGCTATGGAGAAGCTTTTATCTGGACAACGGTCGGATGGCAGCACAAACAGTCACACGACAGAGACATTCACTTTAACATAAAACGCTCTATCTGTCCCACTCTGGGGACTTTGGACGCTGAATCAACTTTAATCATGTTTTTAAGTTACATCATTAGGTGCCCCCATGATCAAGATGACCTATAGACCAATGTTTCAGATAACATCTGACTTTTTGAATATTATGCCACTATCGCGGAAATAGATTCAAAAATAAAATTAATTGCTTTATTATGTTGACATACCTAATTATTGTATTTTAATTAATGATTCGCACTTATTTCTTTATATTTAATTTAGAGATCTGCGTCATTCAAATATAGTAACAAACACAACACGAACACGTATAGACAAAGTAAGGAAATAGCGAGGATGTTGGTATTTGTTTATTCATAAACAAACGGATATCAATAAAAATAAAAATTAAAAACTTCTCACAACCGATTAGTAAAGATAAGAAAAAATTGTTTAACAATAAATTCCTTATCTGTACAACGCTCAATCTTATTTTAACAAATTAGAAGGGCAGGAAAAACATTTAATTAACGTTGCCAATGGTGTAGTGAGGTTTAACCGATACAGACTAAGTGGAACTTTACCGCAAGCGTTAATTATTATCTGTGAGGAGTGCTCTTTGTTTAGTTGCTAACTCTAAATTAGTTTTCGAAATGGATCATTCACACCCCGGCAATCTCCCCCCGCCCCACCCCGCTCTTAGTAATTGGAACGTTCTGAGATGACACCACTCGGCTGCCTCTAATCAGTTAACAAGAAACTCAGTGTACACCATTGTGATCTGTAATCACATGCCACACGTCACGACGAACTTGAAACCCTTGATTGTGTACCGCACTTGTGTTTAGAACCTCTTCGGCCAAATTAGAACCTTCAACCCTGTGGGAAATTGGGCAAAGGTAAAGAAAATGCCAACGTGAAAAGCGACCACTTATGGAATAACAATGTAGGTAGATTATAAAATTTGAAGTTAGTTTTAGTCAAATGAATTAAGTGAACAACTGTTTATGGCTTGAAGTTCATAATGGGCCCATCAGGATGAGAAGTGCCGCATGACTATCTGCCGACACTTACAAAATTAGAACGTTACTTAGGCACAAAACGTAGTCGTTTCAGCCGCTCAGCGAGAGCCGTAAGTAAGCACTTATCTTTACAGTTCCTGCATTAAGTCGTCAACAATTAAGCCTCATTAAATTTCATTAGTGGAACAGTCCCGCGAGTGGTGGCGCGGGGCGGCAGACTGCCGGTCCGACGCCGCTTAGACGGATAATCTCCAGCTGTCAGCCGCTAATGCGTTTTAGAGTACGTAATTTGAACCGTCGAGATCGGTGGTAATTAACGGCCGCAATTAAGCTAAGTGATTATTAGTAACTATGAGCGCAAAACGATGGATGCACTCGTCATGACCACTCATTGAACCAACTTAATTGGAATCTGATGGTGAAATGTTTGCCCGACGTCTTCACAATGAGCGACTCATTCCAATATAATTCGAGTCCAAGCTTTCAACATTACTTACGGTCGAGAAAATATCTTCCAAGTTTTGATTTTTTTACTACTACGAGTGAGATGTTTCAGCTTTCCAATAAAATGTAATTTAAGTGAAGATACACATGAGAGCAGAGTGAAGGCTTTACGTCACTTCAATTTTGTGTTAAAAGTAAGTGTGCGCGCCTCAAGTAACCCGGAGGCAGGGGTAATGTATTCCCATATATACATAAGTGAAAACATTTTAAGAAGCTCCACGGACCCACTGCATCACCCCCGGGGTTAGGGCCTAAAAGCACTATCTCGGAGCCAAAGCCTTACAACTCTTCTCAAATTCAACTTACTTTGCTCTATGTGGAGGTGCCCATACGTATGTTTTATACTGTACTAAACCATCTTGATACATCGCATTTATAAGAGCAGTTCAGTGTTGTTTTATTCTTTTATTTACTTCTAGCATAAAGTTGTCATCATTCCTAAAATAGGCAAAATCCGACATATTCGTTATTTAACAAGATTATAATAATTTAGTGAGACCCTGGAACTTATTGAATTTAATTAGTTAATAATGTTTTCACATGACTCATAAAAATAGTCTTTAAATTAAAAAACTATCTAACTCAAGTTTTGATTTTGATGTAAGCTTATCACAGCGTAAAAGTTGATAGGGAATTACATTGGCATTTTTTTTTTAAACCACCTTTCTACCAGAACTATGTTAAGTTGCACGGCGATGGATGTGTATGAAACCTGATGATGATAACCATTGGATCGATTGATTCAAAGCGTAGCTTGGTTTATAAGGTTTATCGGCAAAGGGTTAAACGAAGCTAAGTTTTTACATACGCGCAAGTCGCGTCTTCTAACACATATTTCACGCACCGTTAGATACAGCACTTAGCTCTGGTGGAAGTAAAAACGTAGTTTCGATGTTCAGCTTCGGCACTTAGCTACCTCGTACGTCTCCAGTGGAAAAGCAGCCTTAACACCTTTTTTTCAATGTAGTTTATGTACTAGTCGCAAGTTGCTATATTTATGAAGACTGTTTTCATTCAGTAAATTCGCCATGTATTTTTTAAATCTCCCATGCTCGATGTGGTAAAGTATCAAAAATGTCAACCCAAAGTATACGGACACAACACACGTAACGAATTCAAGTTTAGTGTCGCACAGGGCTGAGACCGTAGAGCCGTGGTTGCAATTGACCGGCGGACAAACCGCAGCATCACCGCTCACGTGGCTTGCTTTGGGTTAGATCCCCTACATCCGCCCTCCCATTCCCCCACAAACATCCAACATTAACCCGCTGTTTCTTATAAAAAGCCACGAGTCGAACGACACCAAGTTTGCTTTCTTCACGTCACGAATACGCGGCTATGCTCGATTTCATATAAAATAAATTGAAAAGTTTTGGAGTTTAATTCCGTTCCTCAAGCCGCCATCAGTTCGCGCTCGCGGCGGCGTGGCGGAAGCGAATCTCGATGTTTTGTAATGGAGCTTTTTAAAATGGAAGTCGAACTTTTGTCAGACACTTTTAGCCGCGCCGGAGATACATTTAAGCTTTTTAACTTTTCCACTCCGGTAATGTATCCCACACTTTCCTACGTCTGTAGTGGAGATGTCGTATAAGTTTTTTTTACTGAGTAGATAGATGAAGTAAACAACTTTTTTATTTATGTGACTCAGCTCGTCCCCAGTTGCTTGCAATAATCCTGCCAAAGAGCTTCTCTCTATCCGACTTCGTACTACTTGTTTTTTTAGTGTTCGACGACAGTGTAAACATTTTGCCTACGATCCATTAAGTAAATGCACTCTGGCCGCCACTCGGCACTGCATTAATATTGCATTTCTAACTCCTCCCTGTTGCCCGAGCCCCCACGATTGCAAGCCCTCGATGGACATTTACTTGGGCAGGTTTTCAGAAACAAAGCTAATGGACAGTGTTTTACATATCGCACGAATATTAATTTACAAATGTATGAGTAGATAATGTACGTTCTTTTACATTTTTATTATTCAAAACCTGTGAACCAATGTAGGTACCTATAGACTGGCTACAACAGTGGATCACATCATATACAAAACATTATTCAAGCCATCTATATGCGTTAAGGAAGGTTGACCTACCTTATCTTCAGGTTTGTTGTGTCTTCATTATAATTAGTCGGCCAGAAAGTGGCCGAATCTGCGGCCCGACCGAAAATAGCATAAGGCGTTCGTGAGCTTTCGGTTTTGATAGAATACGACCGACTGACTGACAGACAGCCTAGACTTAGTAATAGGGTCCCATTTTCACCCTTATGTATAAAACCCAAAAAAATGGTGTTTACATAAAAATAAAAGTCATTTAGCTTCGATTTGTTGTAGAGTACATGGAATCAAATTATTTGTAACAAATTTACAAAAACGACGCGCGACGGGTCTCAGAAAATAATGTCAATTAAATAACTATCTCTTTTTAACGTCATTGGCCGAAACTAGAAGGGGACCCTAGAGTTCTGTTACCATTTCGGCTATGGCTGAAAATCGTGTTTCGTTCAGACACAAATTTTATTGCGCTAACACTAAAAATAGCGGCACAACAAACCTGAAGACAGATTTCCGAATATTTCTAATATTTCATCCATCTATGGCAAGATAAAAAGCACGATGTAACTCCTGTAAAAGACGTAGCGTACATTTCTTACAAATTATATCAATCTCTCAAAATCAATAAGTGTTTGTAGCTAATGTAAGCGCTTAACGAGCCGCGAGCGGGACTCCTGAGCGGATCAGCAAATGGAGTGCTTCATGCATAATGTAGTGCAGGCTGAGTGTTGTTTTGAAAAGCGTTCTGAATTTGTTATTTTCGTCACACCAGGTGATGCCCAGGCACCTCATGAAACATTTAACGACATATCGATGTACATAATGTTGTTTGTTCGACAGGCTTTATGAAGACTCCATTTGATGGTATAGGCACTAGGTAAGTGTATCGCCTCATTATGAACTTCGGTTCGGTTATGGTTACTAATTTCATGATTCAACTGATCTTGATTATAAGTTCTATCAACGATATGTTTTGAGAACGTCGTTAGTTAATAACTGTGTTAATCTAAACAGCATGTGGTGTTACGTAGCGAAATGTAGTACCTACCTACCTGGTATTTCTGCTAATTATCTATGACTTTCTTTAAAATGCTTTTTAATACTTTAAACCCATCCAGCGCACCTTGGGCAATCAGCTCCGCGATATGGAGTATTCTTACAAAGTTTTTACCAATATAAGACCAAGCAATAGGAAAATAGGTTCTGAAGGCTGCGGGTGTCGGCCTCAGGACGAGCTGCTTCTCACACATTAAACTGTACGTTGCTTGCTTGTTTCGTCACCAGTTCTGACTCTTTTCATATTTTTGCTGCTGAGACCAAAACTACTAAACGTAGGATTTAGGAAAAATTAAAAAAAAATGTGGCTGTTATTTAAGTTAATTGTGGTGTCTTACGACTTCCACGCGAACAAAGTCGCGGGCATGGGAACAAATGTTTTTTTTTTATCTACAATAAAAGTTTGCGTTTGATTTATTTACTTCCTCGTAAGTTTGTTGAAAAACATCGTTTGACACACGTGTGCATCGTGAGGGAGAGGCAGTACATGCGCCCTCACGGCCGTAGCCTTCGCAGGAGACGCCCTGGGCGTCGGGAATCCCAGGCTGATTCCCGGCCACCGTAGGCGCGGGCTTGCGGACGGCGAGTAATGGGTAGCTCGCTGTCCGGTAAGGACTAAGCCCGGGTCGCTGGCGCGTTGTGTTCCACGCGCGCCTCAAAGAGATGTCAGCACCCACTGGTGGGGCCCGCAAGGGCCGATGCCTGCCAGGGGTACGGGTTGTTCGAAAGAGATACCGCGGCCCCTGGCACACAAGCAACTGAGGGAACACGGGTGGGTTTTAGTCAGTAAAAGTCTGACACGCCCTCCTGCTCCACCCAGAGCGAGAGAAGTTATTTGATGATTTCCCGCCCAAAAAAAAACAAAAACACGTGTGCGTTTATATTTCGCTCAACTTACGCCCAGGCCGCAATCGCGCCTTGAGTGTCCGTTTCAATGGCGCGGCAACGACGTAATTTAAAAAAAAAAGAATCTACTAAAATTTTGTAAAAATTTGTAAAAGTTGAATCCCAAAACCATATAGCTGTATAACCCGAAATAATTGTTTTTTTTTACCTATTATCGAAAGTTCTACATATTAATAGTTGTTGTTTACAAAAAAATGTCGCTACTACTTACTTTCTTCGACAGATAATCACGACTTATTTCAACGCAATACCGTACTACAGCTCCTGAAATATAAAGCTTGTATTTTTCGTTGTATTTTTACTAATTTTGACAAATTCAAATCTATGTTTTACAAAAAACTTCAGACCTCTGCGATGCTTTTCAGCGAGATATCGGCGATATCGTTTTTCACTGTTTCAATGGCGCGGCCATGGGGTTATAGTCTTGCAGCTTCTAAAATATAAACCTAGGATTTTCTATACATATTTTCACAATTTTTTTACAAATTCAATCTATCATTTACCTAAATTTCAGGTTTCTGCAATGCTTAGTTTCAAACATCTCCGTGGCCGCGCGGTTCTCCACGTTTCAATGGCGCGGCCACGTTCAAACCCTTATACCTTTTTAACCATAACTTTGACAAATTTATGGTATTGGAATGAACATTTACAAATTTTTACAAAATCTTTTGTTTATATCGCCGTGGCCGCGCCTTTGAAACGGACACGCTTGAGTGACAAACTTTCCACAATTGCATCTAAATGTACCTACAATAATGAACATACTCACCTTTGCGGAACATAGGTACTCGTAGTTCGAAAGCTAAAAATATATTTTGAGTTTGTTTGGGTAAGTATGCACTTCTGCAATAAAATTGCATTGAGAAATGCATCAGCCATGAAAAAATGTTGTCGGTTAATTTACCTACTTGCATACCTGCTACTAGGTCCCTCCGTCTTGATCAGCCCGTTAATAATGTCAATTAAAATCAAACTTAACGGAGTTTTTTTCATCATTCACATTTTTCACCGGTAATAAAATTATCTGCCCTGGCCCTATAATTATGTAGTTCGATCAAGGGGATGTACCTACAATAGCTTCATGTTATTTTTTATTGAATAAAATATATATGTAACTAATCTCAATCTGGATCAGCAAAGAAAGGCTTGGGTAAATTTCTTCAGTGTCTACGTCGTAACGGATACAAGAAAGATAAGTCGTAATACGAATGAGTTGAATTCTTGGTACCTCCGAGTTGAAAGCAGGAATCATCTCTTTGCCGTAAAGCGAAATTTCTATATCCTTACGTAACTTTATTAAATGATAACAGGAGATAACCGGCACCTCAGAATTAATTAATCCACTCAGAGATTGCATCTAAAAGCCCGCTGCCCCCGCGCACCCCCCTCCACCCGGGGTCGATCCGTTTCCAGCCACTTAAACTTCACGCGGCGCGCTCCTAGCTTCCGTTTTAATTACAAAATTAATTCAAAATGTAATTAAAGTTAACAATAAGGCAGCAAACAATTGAAGTTATTTATGTTAGTTTATGCTTTATGGCGAGTACTGCTACGTTGGAAATGCGATTTACTCAAGAGCCGAGTTGAATAAGCTGACTTCTATTATTAGGTGTTTGGCTCCACAGGCAAATAACACAAATAGCATTTGATGATATATGGGAGACGGCTAATTAATATAATATGGGTAGGTAGGTATGTGTGTCACATAACGGTAGTAGGTTTTTTATCAAACTTCTCTATTACTTACTTTACTTACCGGAACAAAACCAAAACATGTTTAAAAAAAAAGACATGGACTCTTTTGATTTCAAAGCTGGCCTAAGACCTAGGAGGTAATAGTACACATGGCTACACATCAAGCTATAAATTTCCAGTTTACGCTGATCTCGCACTGTACGGGAATCCTATAAAATGCGAGACCAGCTTATACTGGAACTGTATAGCTTGATGTGTAGCCGTGTGTACAAGTGATCAAGCTAAACCTTTATTTCAGTAAAGTATTAGGAGATGAGCCGCATCGAGGACTGATCCAGTCGACGTCGCTATACAGCCAATAAAGCTCTGTTGAAAAGCACTTAACAGGATTGATTCAGACCATTTACCATTCTATAAACAAACACAACCTTTCCATTATGGTAAATTATAAAACCTTTTAGCAAATCGAAATCGAAGAAAAAGGAGCGGTCTGCTTTGACGCTATTGGATATTATTATTTAAATAGGTTTGGTATCTAGCGCTCAATTCGTTTAGTCGCTTTAAATTACTCTGTGGGTACCTTTACTTTATTTACTAACCTGGTACCTAATTGAATATTAGATTCTATGCAATAACGCACAAGCATAGAAGGCTTTAGTCCTAAATATGCAAGAATGCAAGTCACATATTTAGGACTAAAGCCTTCTGCTTTAGTCCTAAATATGTGACTTGCATTCTTTCAGTTAAGCGGAATTATTACAGTTACAAAATTTTGCAATCTTAAATAATGGCCTCTATAACTAAAAAGGTAAATACCATTGGCAAATACTTGTTGATACGATACTAGCTCCAGTGTGGCCGCGACTTCATTCACGTGAAATTTCGGCTCCAACTGCGACCGACAACGACGCTGCGCAACGCCATCGCCAGCCCACGCTATAACGTACACACGGCTACCTACACATCAAGCTATACATTTTCAGTATAAGCTGGTCTCGCATTTTATAGGATTCCCGTACAGTGCGAGATCAGCGTAAACTGTACTGTAGAATATAAATCGCTTGTCTACATTTCTCGGTATAAAACTGTCAACATACGGAAAGGTCATTTTTGTCTACTATTCCGACGACAAAACGTTTGTCTTCGGTTCTCGTGCTAAGCTTGCAGTTTACGCCGATCTCGCACTGTACGAAAATCTTATACAATGCGAGATCAGCTTATATCGGAAATGGATAGCTTGATGTGTAGCCATGTGTACCTACTTCGTTTTCGCTTAGTATTCTTTCAGACTTTTTTTTTAAATTTCTGCTCGGTTCATAAGGGTCGTATGTTAAACAGCCGTATGTTACTTTTCTCAAGAATTGGGCTTTCAAAAGCAAAAACCTTTTTTCAAATTCGACGGACAGTTCTTGAGATTAGCGCGTTGAAACAAAGCTCTTTAGCTTCATGTTATATTAATAATATCATTTTACATAAAGCATCGTATAGGTACTTAGGTGTATACGTCAATATGTTACCCCGTTACGAATCTGTCAAATGACCCAAGAGTTTGATTGACCCGACACTATTTTAAAGACATCCCGGACACCTCTCTCATCAGCTTGTACAAGATTAGGATGACAATGAAGCAGCTCAAAAACAACAGAGGAGTTCGGCCGTAATTCCGTCAACACCCAGTGCGGGTGTTGACGGAATTACGGCCGAACTCCTAAAGGCCGGTGGAAAACCCGTTCGCAATGCCCTCTAGAAGCCTGTTTGATTTCGTCATACTCGAGGTTAAAACGCCTAAAACAAACGCAATAATAATAGGCTAAAATTTACCGAAAGGTCAATGGAGAGGGCTTTGCTTGGAATTTCCCTACATGATCGAATCAGAAGTGAAGAGATCCGCAAGACAACCAGGGTCACCGATATAGCCCGAAGAATTGCCAAATTTAAGCGGCAGTGGGCAGGGCACATTGCTCGCAGGATCGATGACCGATGGGGCCAAAAGGTTCTTATGTGGGGACCGTGTACTGGAAGATATAGAGTTGGAAGGCCTCCCATAAGGTGGACCGATGACCTTGTGGGAGACCTTAAAGGCCGCAGGAATCCGCTGGATGTGGGAAGCACAGAACCGGTAGAAGTGGTGGAGCTTCGGAGGGGCCCTTTTCCAGCAGAGGACATCTTTCGGCTGATATGATGATAGTATAGGCAGTGGCGTGCAGTCCATAAAGACAAAAAGACACTGCCTACCCTACCCAAATCGGATAAATCATCATCATCATAATTTCAGCTGAAAGACGTCAACTGCTGGACATAGGCCTCCTCCAAATGAGGAGGGGATTGCCATAATCGCCACGTTTGGCAGGCGGGTTGGCGATCGCAGCATGGTGCTCAAATGCATAGAGAACGCTGCTGCCCATTCTCTGTCCCTTAGTCGCCTTCTACGACACCCACGGGAAGAAATGGCATGGTGCTATTCTTTTACGTCCGGCACCACACGGAGTCGGATAAATATTCAAAACTAATCTTATTTTATCAATAAACAAAAACATATTTATAAATCAGCTCCACCTATCGAGTGTCGGTCGTATCATTAGTATCATCGAGGCAATACCTGGGCCCTATCCAATAAAGCTGACAATCCGACATATATGTCGAAAAATGACAAAATTGTAGAATTGTCGCGCTTAAGCTGTTTAATAAACGTGACAAATATGTCAAAAATCGACAGGTGAAATCTTGACATATTTTTAATGTAAAAACACGTTTAATAAAACTCGACATATCAAAAAACCACAGTCACAATATTTCTGACAATTGTCGGTGACAATATTGTCGGATTGTCGTGACAATTATGTCGACTTTTGACATAATATATTTGCAAAGAATTTTGTTTTATGAAGCTGGATGAGGGTAAAATTGAAAAAGATATTATCAAAGTACAAGAATAAAACAATCACTAGTGTAACTTCGATTGTGTTATGATCGCGTGTAAGATGGAAATGCACAGAAAACTTACCATTTTGGGCCTTATTTACGAAAGTAAAAATATACTTTTTGGGAAGTTTAGTGACCAATTGACCCACGATGTAAAAATAAATAAATGGAAGGAAATAGCCGAAAACTTAAGAACATTAGGTATTTTCAATAAAGACTGGAAATACCTTCGTGACACTACATGGCAAAATTGGCGCAAAAGGACCATGGTAAGGTTTAGTTTATTTTAACTAGTTTATCCTTCATCAATCCGTAATTTTTTTTATTTATTTAGACCGTTAACCAATAAAGAAGTTATCAATTAGATATGATGTATTATATTGTGTAGGTATGTATGAAATATTCGCATTGTGTATGTGGAAACGATTTTTAGGGTTCCGTACCCAAAGGGTAAAACGGGACCCTATTACTAAGACTCCGCTGTCCGTCTGTCTGTCTGTCTGTCTGTCCGTCTGTCACCAGGCGTTATCTCATGAACCGTGATAGTTAAACAGTTGAAATTTTCACAGATGATGTATTTCTGTTGCCGCTATAACAACAAATACTAAAAAACAGAATATAATAAATATTTAAGGGGGCTCCCATACAACAGACATGATTTTTTTGTCGTTTTTATATATACTGGTACGATAAATCTTTCAGGAAAAGAGAGATAATCGTCTGCAGACTGGTTCTGGGGGAGGAAAAAAATGCAAATATGACGATTCTGATGAAATGATACTAAAAATCATAGGAAAGGATTCTCCAGCAATAGATGGACTTCAAATACCAGAATCTTCAGGATCAAATGAAACACAGATATCCGTGCCTGTTTTTACAGCAGAAACACCACCTCAACCTCAAAATCCAATACGAAGAAAATCACATCCCCCAGTTGATTTATCAAATGACTTATTTGATTTTAAGAAACAAAAAATGGAAATAGAAGTAGATATTGCTAAAGAAAAACTTCAAATTGCAAAAAGAGAAAAATACAAGCTAGATTTGGAGCTACTCAAACTTGAAAAAGAATTAAACATACAGCCATCAGAATTTACACTACCTTTGTATTTACAAAACGCTCGGGTTATTGATGTTTGTACTGAACAAATTGAACAAATTGTTCGAACAACAGAGTCGGGTGCTGATAATGAACAAGTCAACGATATTATAATAAGTGCTATGAATGAAAATCTTTAAGTATAATCGATCATGCATTTATTAAAAGGATTAAATAAATTATTCATTCAAATAGTTGTATTAATGACTGTAAAACTGCAATCGCTTCCTCATCAAATACTTCGTCCACATTGTTATTATCTACAACTGTATCATTGTCATTTCCGCTAATATCTTGTTCTAAATAGGGTACATTTGAGCCTAAGCGGTTTTCAATGTTATGCATAACAATGCAAGATAATATTACATTGCTTGCAATTATTGGCTGAACTCTAAGGTGATTTAGACACGGGAATTTTTCTTTTATGATTCCCAAAGAATTTTCTACCAATCTTCTCGTTGACTTAAAAGCACGCAAGAATCTTTCCAGTGATGCTGTCCTTGGTATTTGTATTGGTATATTAGGCGTCATAAGCCACTTTTTTAAACCATATCCACTGTCTCCCAGGATTATTGCGTTTGGGAATGGTCTCCATCCACTTTCCCATGTCCGTGCTAAAGAAGAGCATCTCATCACTCTGGCATCGTGAACAGAGCCAGGCCATCTTGCAGATGCGTAGAAAATTTCTAAGTTTGGCCCGCACACCACCATAATATTAATTGAATGGTTTCCGTTCCTGTCTACAAACGCAGATTCATTTTGATAAGGCGCATCTAGAGGAATTAACGAACCATCCACAATACCAGATATTCTAGGTATCCCATTATGCCTCATGAAAAGTGTTGGTATTCGGTTACAATTATCAGGCCAGCGAACCTCTTCTCCGAGTAATTCAGTAATCACGGCTCCACATACCCTTCTTATGCAATTATGTACGGTTATTTTACTAAGCCCATGTGCATCACCAATAACGTGGTACTGTGAACCACAACCCATCCAATGCAAAGCGCATAAAATTTGTTTATCGGGTGTAAGTGCTTGGTTTCTGCTTGTACCGTGTTGAAGTCGATGAGCAATTTTATCAATTAAATATTCTACGGTAGATTTACATACCCGAAATTTTTCTTTAAAGCAGAAATCTGTAATTGAGAAGGAGAAATTGATTCTGCTTTTAAATGATCGTCGTTGCCTCCTCGTTTGTATTTGTTCCAAGTATTCATCATCACTACTCTCACTGCTCGATGTAAGTACCATTTTTTTGTAATAAACTTTTTCAATACACTTTTTTACACCTTCAAAATTCAAAATATGATTTCGCGACAGAGGGTAACGCGCCTGTCAGAATTGTCGGACAATTCTACAAATATGTCAACATGTCACGACAATTTTCTGTTTAATAAAGCAGATTTGACAAGTTTTTCACGACAAATTGTCACCTGTCAGCTGTCGCATATAAAGTTTTATAAAACAGAAAAATGTTAAGAAAAAAAAAGAGTCCGACATATTTGTGAATTTTCCACCATGACAATTTTGTCGCCTGTAAGTTTTATTAAACAGAAAAATTGTCGAGTTGTCACTTTTTGACATATGTCGGACTTGTCGGATTGTCAGCTTTATTGGATAGGGCCCTGGGCCCTATCCAATAAAGCTGACAATCCGACATATATGTCGAAAAATGACAAAATTGTAGAATTGTCGCGCTTAAGCTGTTTAATAAACGTGACAAATATGTCAAAAATCGACAGGTGAAATCTTGACATATTTTTAATGTAAAAACACGTTTAATAAAACTCGACATATCAAAAAACCACAGTCACAATATTTCTGACAATTGTCGGTGACAATATTGTCGGATTGTCGTGACAATTATGTCGACTTTTGACATAATATATTTGCAAAGAATTTTGTTTTATGAAGCTGGATGAGGGTAAAATTGAAAAAGATATTATCAAAGTACAAGAATAAAACAATCACTAGTGTAACTTCGATTGTGTTATGATCGCGTGTAAGATGGAAATGCACAGAAAACTTACCATTTTGGGCCTTATTTACGAAAGTAAAAATATACTTTTTGGGAAGTTTAGTGACCAATTGACCCACGATGTAAAAATAAATAAATGGAAGGAAATAGCCGAAAACTTAAGAACATTAGGTATTTTCAATAAAGACTGGAAATACCTTCGTGACACTACATGGCAAAATTGGCGCAAAAGGACCATGGTAAGGTTTAGTTTATTTTAACTAGTTTATCCTTCATCAATCCGTAATTTTTTTTATTTATTTAGACCGTTAACCAATAAAGAAGTTATCAATTAGATATGATGTATTATATTGTGTAGGTATGTATGAAATATTCGCATTGTGTATGTGGAAACGATTTTTAGGGTTCCGTACCCAAAGGGTAAAACGGGACCCTATTACTAAGACTCCGCTGTCCGTCTGTCTGTCTGTCTGTCTGTCCGTCTGTCACCAGGCGTTATCTCATGAACCGTGATAGTTAAACAGTTGAAATTTTCACAGATGATGTATTTCTGTTGCCGCTATAACAACAAATACTAAAAAACAGAATATAATAAATATTTAAGGGGGCTCCCATACAACAGACATGATTTTTTTGTCGTTTTTATATATACTGGTACGATAAATCTTTCAGGAAAAGAGAGATAATCGTCTGCAGACTGGTTCTGGGGGAGGAAAAAAATGCAAATATGACGATTCTGATGAAATGATACTAAAAATCATAGGAAAGGATTCTCCAGCAATAGATGGACTTCAAATACCAGAATCTTCAGGATCAAATGAAACACAGATATCCGTGCCTGTTTTTACAGCAGAAACACCACCTCAACCTCAAAATCCAATACGAAGAAAATCACATCCCCCAGTTGATTTATCAAATGACTTATTTGATTTTAAGAAACAAAAAATGGAAATAGAAGTAGATATTGCTAAAGAAAAACTTCAAATTGCAAAAAGAGAAAAATACAAGCTAGATTTGGAGCTACTCAAACTTGAAAAAGAATTAAACATACAGCCATCAGAATTTACACTACCTTTGTATTTACAAAACGCTCGGGTTATTGATGTTTGTACTGAACAAATTGAACAAATTGTTCGAACAACAGAGTCGGGTGCTGATAATGAACAAGTCAACGATATTATAATAAGTGCTATGAATGAAAATCTTTAAGTATAATCGATCATGCATTTATTAAAAGGATTAAATAAATTATTCATTCAAATAGTTGTATTAATGACTGTAAAACTGCAATCGCTTCCTCATCAAATACTTCGTCCACATTGTTATTATCTACAACTGTATCATTGTCATTTCCGCTAATATCTTGTTCTAAATAGGGTACATTTGAGCCTAAGCGGTTTTCAATGTTATGCATAACAATGCAAGATAATATTACATTGCTTGCAATTATTGGCTGAACTCTAAGGTGATTTAGACACGGGAATTTTTCTTTTATGATTCCCAAAGAATTTTCTACCAATCTTCTCGTTGACTTAAAAGCACGCAAGAATCTTTCCAGTGATGCTGTCCTTGGTATTTGTATTGGTATATTAGGCGTCATAAGCCACTTTTTTAAACCATATCCACTGTCTCCCAGGATTATTGCGTTTGGGAATGGTCTCCATCCACTTTCCCATGTCCGTGCTAAAGAAGAGCATCTCATCACTCTGGCATCGTGAACAGAGCCAGGCCATCTTGCAGATGCGTAGAAAATTTCTAAGTTTGGCCCGCACACCACCATAATATTAATTGAATGGTTTCCGTTCCTGTCTACAAACGCAGATTCATTTTGATAAGGCGCATCTAGAGGAATTAACGAACCATCCACAATACCAGATATTCTAGGTATCCCATTATGCCTCATGAAAAGTGTTGGTATTCGGTTACAATTATCAGGCCAGCGAACCTCTTCTCCGAGTAATTCAGTAATCACGGCTCCACATACCCTTCTTATGCAATTATGTACGGTTATTTTACTAAGCCCATGTGCATCACCAATAACGTGGTACTGTGAACCACAACCCATCCAATGCAAAGCGCATAAAATTTGTTTATCGGGTGTAAGTGCTTGGTTTCTGCTTGTACCGTGTTGAAGTCGATGAGCAATTTTATCAATTAAATATTCTACGGTAGATTTACATACCCGAAATTTTTCTTTAAAGCAGAAATCTGTAATTGAGAAGGAGAAATTGATTCTGCTTTTAAATGATCGTCGTTGCCTCCTCGTTTGTATTTGTTCCAAGTATTCATCATCACTACTCTCACTGCTCGATGTAAGTACCATTTTTTTGTAATAAACTTTTTCAATACACTTTTTTACACCTTCAAAATTCAAAATATGATTTCGCGACAGAGGGTAACGCGCCTGTCAGAATTGTCGGACAATTCTACAAATATGTCAACATGTCACGACAATTTTCTGTTTAATAAAGCAGATTTGACAAGTTTTTCACGACAAATTGTCACCTGTCAGCTGTCGCATATAAAGTTTTATAAAACAGAAAAATGTTAAGAAAAAAAAAGAGTCCGACATATTTGTGAATTTTCCACCATGACAATTTTGTCGCCTGTAAGTTTTATTAAACAGAAAAATTGTCGAGTTGTCACTTTTTGACATATGTCGGACTTGTCGGATTGTCAGCTTTATTGGATAGGGCCCTGCTCGTTCGTACAATTTGACGCAACTTCGCATTGCGATGCACGGGCGCCGCTGAGTGTCTCGGGAGAGACACAAAATATTCGCGTCTTGATGTTTAGATGTGTACTCTCGTGGTCAAGCAGATTTATTTGGTGTGCATTTCTATACATACGCGGCACACAATGTATCAAATAACGCACACAACCGTACAGGGTAGGCCTAGGCAGTGGCTTTCTTACGCTTTGTGACTAGACGACGAATTACGAAACTTACCGAAGTTTTCCGAACAAAGTTGGTTAAGCGACTATTTTAAAAAGTAGCATTGTTTCATTGAATTATTGTTACTTATACAACCTTTACTTTTTTTGTATTTTTTATATTTCGACGCCATTGTTTGTTTCGATTTATTTGTTTTGGTTGTGATTGTGGGCTATGATAGCACGTATTTAAGATTTTAACGTTGATAATACTGTAAAAAATAGTTAATATTCACCGTAAAAGATGTCAGTAACGAAAATTATGCGTTTTCAAAACGATGAAAAAAGAAACAAGTGATCGTGAAACCTAGTTGTACACCAGATTTGCAATTAATATAAACTCAAGGTAAATCAATCGTAAATTTAATACAAAACAATTTGATTAATAATTCGTTTAATTGCCTCACAAGTGTAGGTAAAGCAATCGGTTATTCTGGACTTTTTGTACATTAAAAAAAAATTGCCTACCTTGTCGAAGCACTCTGTGCACGCCACTGAGTATAGGTAACCTAAGTAGGTACTATGACAAGTTTAGGTACGATACCGACTACACGTATATAACTACTTCAAGAATCAAGATCAAGAACTTACGTATTTATTTTAATACGATAGACAAAGAAGAAAGGTGTTAAAATGATTGTCTAAGCGAAGCGACACACCATCCGTAATTAAGCGACGAAAACTCGAGCTATGGCCATAAGTAGGTAGTTGAAGAAGCATTAAAGGTAGATAAACATTAATAATTGCACCCTCCTTAGGTAATAGGTAATACGGGCTGCCGTCCGCAACTCCACGTCAAAGCGCGTATTTTACGTACGGGTGGCAGAATCGCTCATTCGATCCACCCCAGCTCCTCGAGAAAGGCCAGCAACGCCTTGGTGTTGCTGATAATCTCACGTAGGGTACCTGGTAACCGAAGTATTTTGCCCTGTAATTGGTGACCACCGGGCTGTTTAGCAGCACGTGCGCTGCTGTGTCGTCGTACTCCATGTAGGCCCTGCACAGCGGACTGTCTGTTACTCCTATGACTAAGAGATGTTTGTTAAATGGCCCATGGCCAGTTACAGCTACTGTAACTGTACGCAGCTGTGGTTTAGTTAGATGGAAAACCTGTTTTGTGAGGCGGGCATCGATCGTGGGAAGTGCTTCCTTAGCCTGCCTGCACTCACGTAGGTCCAGCCATAACTTGTGATGTTGGTCCCTGATTCGTTTTCTTACCAGAGTGCGTAGATACCCGAAGGATAGAGGCGCGATGGGTTCTGGTCCCACTGGTGCCATACTTGACCCCTCCTGGCAAGTTCATCGGCTGCATCGTTACCTAGCGAGCCGCTGTGTCCTTTGATCCATTGAATGGTAATTTTATTGAGACTACCTACCTGGTTTAGGCGCTGGTGGCACTCGTCTATTAGCCCAGAGTCAACTGTGTGACTGTTCAGCGATTGTAGAACAGCCATGCTACCTGAGAGTATGCGAATCGAGTGGTCTTTAACTTCCCTAATCATGATAGCAGACGCGGCAAGGGTGCCCATGCATTCGGCCTGGAACACTGTGTTTTGGACCCCCAATGGCGTGGCTATGTGTATGTTGAGGTCCTCCGAAAAGACTCCAGCACCTGTGCCACTACCTGTTTTTGATCCATCCGTGAAGATCCGCAGCTCTGCGGGGCGCAAGCCTTCGCATCGTCGATCCTCATGAAGTTGGATTTTGTATTTTTTATCAAAGATAAACTGTTTGGGCACCCGGTCATTTATTGCCTTCGTAATGGGGAACTCACTGTTGAATCCCTTAAGCAGCGCGGTGTGTTGAGTGTCTCTCTTACTCCAGAAATGTGTTGCCTTAAGACGCGCCGCCGCCATCGTTGCTTCCTGCTGTATGAACAGGTGGAGCGGCGGTAGTCCCAGCATGGCTTCGATAGCTGCAGTCGGAGTGGTCCTCATGCAGCCTGTGGTAGCCATGCAGGCTAGTCTTTGCATGCGCTGTAGTTTGTTGGAGGCTGTAGCTAGCTTGGTGCGGGGCCACCAGACCACGGCCCCGTAGGTGATCATGGGGCGGATCACTGCGGTTGCACCCTTCTTACAAACAATAATAAAACTGACGTGCAAAGGAGGCGCGCGCATTTTTAAATAATACAAACCAAGTTTATGCTTAGTTTTGATTGTAAACCATAACCTGCTACGAACAACTTTATTATTAAGTTCAAAACAAACCTGCGGTCGCAGAAGTAAAACTACAACAAAAATAAATTTAGGTACTGTTCCCTAACATGGGTAAGTATATTTTGCTGATTCTTTTCAGGTTTAGGTAGGATAAACAAAAACCAAACCTTTGCAATTAAAAAAAAAAAAAATAACACAATCATCGCATCTTTCCACTTTATCATAGTTGCGTAGGTATGTATTTTATTCATTTATTTACAATGTTTTAAATCACCAGAATATTATAATAATGGGAGCAGAATCCCAATTGTGTTACACACTTTCAATCGCAATCTAGAGGGTTTTGAAGGAAATTCAAACGTAGTGTTTGAAAAAGTCGTCTGCCTCTGCCCTACAATGTAAAAACACAATGACTGATTGAGTTGAGTATTGAGTATTGACCGTTGCTGAACTGTCAAAATGAAAGATATTGTAATCAGTTGTTATTTCTGTAGCCTGAACCTTTAAAAATAGAATAGAATATAACAATTTCTGTGTGTTACACGTTACGCCTTAGCCCCACTGGATTTCTGTCACTGCTGTCGGGTCTTCAATTTTACGATATTTATATTGCAACCAGTGTCGACATCTACAACATTGTCGTGTAACTAAATATTATTGCGCGCAAATACTGAAAAGAATGTAGCAACACTAAACACAATGTCACACGGAAGTCGCATCTGTCACTGTCATACAGGCGTGATTCTGATTGGTTTGAAGGTTGGTGTATCTGTAAAATCATATTATTGAAGATAGAATAAATACTACGGCTATGAAGAAACGACATTATTTTTAAAATAATTGCCTTTGATACACCATCAGAATTGTTCAAGGTTAAATTGTTTAAGACACCATGCCTACTACTAGAAAGAAAGTTATCAAAACCGTATACAAAGATGAAGATAGTGAAGCGGAAGACGGTGATTTTAGCGATTCAGGATCAGACGCGAAATTTTCTGCAGAAGCTGAATCTAGCTCTGAAGGAGAAGCTGACTGCGTACCTTCATCTGGAGACGAGTTTGACAGGAAAAGCGATGTTAAACTAACTGTTAAAAAACGTACAAGAAAAGTTAAAACGCCTGCCAGGAAGCCGAAATTTGCGCAATCATTAATAAAAAAAATAAACAAACAAACGACTGCAGGCGATGAAAATGATGATGAAATTCCCACATCACAATTCTCCGTTAAGGACCTCACAGAGGCAGATAAATTACTGCCGTCTTTTCTTAATTTATCAGAAAGTGGTAAGTTTTGGTAATAACAGGTTTCGACAGGTTTGGACTTGTTTGCAGAACCAAAACGTATGTCTTGGTTACAATTTATGTAATTTAACTGTCATATTTCAGACAGTAGCGATGATGAATCTCCAAAAGTTTCGAAAAAAGCCACTATTACCTCAGTTTTGCAGACAGAACTTGATAAAGACTCAGACAATGATATTGATGTTAATATGGAATATAAAGATGTAAGTACCTTCTCATTGTAAAGACCCTCTTCATTATTGTATTCTTAAAACCAAATAATTTTGTAATTAATAAAAACCTAGTATTAATGGTTGCTATAAGAAAATAATCTCAACTTTATTTATTATCTTCGGTCACCTCTTGTGGCTGACATACAGTGATGGTCTTTCCAAACACCTTATCGAGTTGTGGAAAAAACAAAAATTACTGTGGCACCTTAGGTTTTGAAATTATTTTACATTAAATAAAAATATGTAACTTTTAGTTTGGCCTTTGCCCCAAAAAAACGTGCTTGCAGGCTTTTTATTTATAAAGGATAATCTTGTCAAATAAAAAAGTATGGCACAGGCAACTGTATATTTTGTAGTGGATAAGATTATATACAGTAGAATCTCACTAATCCGGCACTTCCATAGACCAATACGTCCAATATTCCGGCACCCTCCGCACACATGCATGAAAAGGTTTTCAAACAAGGACTACCTACAAGTTGCAAAAAAAACAGACCTTAATCAAGGATTATTTTTAAACTATGTAATTATTTAGATAGAAGATATGTTATAGTTAAAAAAAGACATTTAGAACATTAATACAAATATATCATATTCTCTTTATGAAATTCTTTATTTTATTTATAATGGATTTTTGTATATTATCCAATAATCCTGCACCCTCTGGATTTTAATAGTGCCGGATTAGTGAGATTCATCTGTAATAAAAAAATATTATTTTATGAACAGGTGTGGTCAAACAACATCCAAGACAACAGTGAAGAAATTGCCAAGAAGACATTTATGGAGCTTGAACAACACAAGTCCAAAGTTGAAGAGACTAAAGCTTCTCTTCAAAACTACACATTGAAAGTTAATTTACAAAAAGAATCTGATGTTCAAGATCTGTTGGCAATGGGAGAAGAAGCAATACCTGAAGTAATTGAACCAGTTAAAGTTAAGAAGAAAAGCAAGTTGAGAAGAAAGAAAGATGACAGTGACTCGGAGGAACTGGAAGACTGGGAAGAAGTTAAAGGTATTTCCCAAAATTATAAATGGATTTGCCCCAACCTGTAGGCTTTTTATTATAAAAGCTACTTTAAAAGCCCTAAAGTGATGCAGCAAAAAAACATTAATAATACAACTATGTACTACAATATAAAAGAAAAGTAATGTTATAGGTTGCTGTTGTAACCTTACCTGAATGTAGTAACAGTAAATTTTAATTATTCAAAACCGATTTTTTATCATTTCAGAATCAAATTCATCATCTCAACAAGGCATACAACTTTTTGTTAAATTCCCTGAGGCAGCTTGCAGAAAGAGTAAAAAAGTAGATGTTGAAATGATGATGAAAAGAAAAATGAACAGAGTTAAAAAAGAGTATCAAGTTTACATGCATAAAGTACATGTTCTGTGTTGGTTAGGTCATGGTAATTTTGTGAGTGGAGTGTTGAATGATCAAGAGCTTATGGCAGCTGTATTATCTTTGGTTCCATCCAAAGAATGTTATCCTGGAGAAAGAGTAGACATGAAATATGTCGAACAAATTACTACTTGGTACAAAGACAAACTAACACTACAACAAGATAAAAATGAGAATAAGTTCAAACCAAAAGCTCCACCTCTTAAAATGATATTGTTAGAACAAATAAAAAAAAGAGTTGTTACAACTAATAAATATCTAGTTTTTATATTTGTCACTATGCTAAGAGCACTGGGACTTCAATGTCGTGTAATGTTTAACTTTGTAACATTGCCTTTAAAGCCACCCAGTTCTGAACTGTGTTCACTTTCTACAAAGCCTAAAGAAGAAAAGGCATCCACTTCTGATAAGCTTAAGTCACCAACTGTTAAGAAAGAAGATAAAAATTGTGAAAATCGAAAGCAAAAAGCTGGTCCTTGCAATTCCAAAGCTAAAAAGCAAAAAATTGCCCAAGTTGATGGGAATGATGACAGTTTTTTTTACAGTGACACTGATAATATAATGCAAGTTGATGGAAGTGATGATACTAGTACCAGGAAAACAAGATCTGTAAAACGAGCGAAAGCAAATGAAAATAATACAGAGAAATCTGAAAACGAAGATATATCACCACCAAAAATAGCTAAAAAGAAAACCGGTTGCGCATCTCCCAAACCAACTACAAAAGAAGATGAAAACAAAATAGTTGATGCTAAAAAACTGCCAGAGAAAGGAAAAAATACAAAGGAAACTAAAATTAAACATAACGAAAGCACAAAAAAAGCAACTGATGCAAATCATAAAGAACCAACTAAAAGCTTAACTCGTGGACAAAAATTAAAAGCTGAAAATAGTAATCAAAACGTATTACAAACAAAAGAAAACTCAACTAAAACCTTAACTTGTGCACAAAAGTCAAAACCTGAAAATAAGAATTTATTAGAACTGAAAAATACTATACCATCTAAAAGCTTAACTCGTGGACAAAAGTCAAAAGCTGAAAGTATTAATGATTTACCACAAGCAAATGATATCAATACTGCTACTAACACTAGAGCTAGACCACAAAGGACTAAGAAAAGTTTATTGAACACAAATACTGAAAAAAAAAGAAGTGTACCGAAAATATCTGTAACAGATGAGAATGCAGAGGATGTAGAAAGCACATATTTTGAAGAGACGAATCTTGCAGCGAAATCCAGCAGGCTATCAAGGAAACGTTCACAAACTGCTAATCCTAATGGCTCACAGACTGCAAACAAATTAGAAGATAAGGGCAAAGTGGTCAAAGCAAATACCAGAACAAAGAGTGCCCCTGGGACTGATCTAGAAAAGAGCAAATATTTTGAAAATCAGCCTAAAGAAACAACTCCTAAAAGATCCGTAAGACAAATTAAAAAAGAAATCAAAGCTGAAAACAGTCAAAGAGTGAGTCACAGAGATCTTGGGAAAGCTAAGAAAGAGAAAGGTGATGTCACTGAGGATCTGGTAAATATTATCAAGAGTAGAGTTAAAGATGCTAAATTGGAAGCAAAGAAAGGAGTAGTGAAAGGTGAGTTGCATAATGATAATACTAAAGTATTTTATCTATATTTGGACTCATAATAGTTTTCAGTAACTTGGCAGTTCGAAGAAAAATAATTTTACCATACTTAAACTAATAGTGTTGGGGTAGTGACCGATTTTGCGTAAAGAACGAATGATAAAAATGGTTTAATTTCGTTATAAAACTTTAAAAATTCGTTTGTAACATGTGGAATTTAAGGATATATAAGAAATTCTACTATTTTAATAGTGCATATCATGTTTTAAGACAAGTTATTAAAGTAATTTTTTATTAAATGTAAGTACATTATTTTAAGTTCATTCAATTTCATTCATTTTTACACCACATCACTATCTTTTTTTTGTCATAATCTGTACCCTTCAACTGTCAAGTTACTGAATACGAATAAAAGAACAAGTATAGTTAGTACTTTATAGTGTTTGATGACTAGAGATGGGCCGACTGACTTTAGACGACTATTCGGCTGCAAAATGGCCGACTAGTCGGCCATTTTGCTTTTGGTTGAGTTTGGGTGACATCGGCAATGTTCAAAATGGCAAACTTACTTATTGCCAATTGTTTGCTATAGAGTTTCTTCTTTTTTGTTAGAAGTATTAATTAACTTGTGACTTTATTTAATTTCTGGATCTAAGTCCAATTAATTCATGGACCAAACAAAGGGTTCCTATTCCTTCCTATGCTAATGTACTACCCTATTCTAGATTGCACTGAAAGTAAACTGTAAAACTGATTCTATAATCAAAAATAATAAAAGTTAAGATTTCCATTTAATTTCAATCACCGTCTTAAGTACCTATATATTTTAAGCATATTAATACCAGTATAAAATGGGCGGACTAGTCGGCCGTTTTAGCCAACTAGTCACCGACTACAAATATGGCCGACTAGTTGGTACATCACTATTCATGACATGTCACCATGACTCAGAACAAGGGATTTGTTCCAAAAAAAAATCGTAATAGTAAGAGAGATCACTGCATATCACGACATACTTAATATAAATCAATAAATGTTCATGTTTTCAGGTAAAATAAAGAAAGAATCCGACGAAGATAGTGATTACTTACCTGTAGAAGATCCTAAAAAACGCAACTCTGAAAGCGAAGACGAGTTCAAACCCACCAAAATTAGTCCCAAGCCAAGCCAAGCAAGTACCAGCCGCCGCATAGACCGACGAGTTCTGTCATCTGTCTCCAGTGATGAGCCCAAGAAAAACAGAATTGATGTGTGGTGTGAAATATTTGTTGAAGAGTTAGAACAATGGATTTCTGTAGATGTTATCAAAGGGAAAGTTTATTCTACTGGTGATCTTTATGTAAGTACTAGCTTATGCCAGTCAGAAATTATCTAATGGAAACATACTACTGGAATAAAAGTATCCTGTGTCCTAACCCAGGTCATGATCTATCTGTATGTGTCTGTGTAATTTCATCCAAATTGGCTAAACGGATTAGGATAATCGTAAGGCGTGAAAAGGTAACAGCCAGACAGACCAGCAGTATGGGTAGACTATAATATGCTCTAATCGATTTAGTTATCACATAATAGCCCCGAATTGTATTATCAAATCAGTGCTCATATTATTCCCATAATATTTTTTCCACAGAATAGTGCCACTCACCCTGTGTGCTACGTCGTTGGTTGGGATAACAGCAACTACTTGAAGGATTTAACTCGTAAATATGTGCCGCACTGGAACACAGTGACTCGCAAACTTCGCGCCGAAGAACCATGGTGGACCGAGGCAGTTCGACCCTGGCTAGGACCGAGGACTGCCAGGGCTCGAGAAGAAGATGAATACTTGCACAGAATGCAGTTAGAAGCGCCGTTACCAAAGAGTATTGCTGAGTGAGTAACATATAAGATTTTATTTTTATCTATTCTGTAGTGCTTAAACATACCATTGTTAGTTAACGCCGTGTGCGTAGTCGCAGCGGAAAAATCACGAATTTCTTAAGTTCAGTTTAGCAAATATTTAGTGTATGACATCATGTACTTGTGGTAAATACAAATTGTGCATCCAACCATTGGGGAGCTATTCAACAAAAACTGTTTCCGCTAGAACTACGTCATCCTAGCGGCACTTTTTTCCTATAGACGTACAAGAAAAAAGTACATTCAATAACAAGTGTTTAACGAGAGGTAAATGTGTTTAAATGAAATTTGTGTGTCATTAAACTGCAGAGATAATCAAGTTTCCGCTGCGCTGACGTTTGGCTATTTGATGAAAATCGTATAAAACAGTTTAGTGCAGAGTTGTAATTTTTTACGCACATTGATTTGAATTTGTGTATAAAGTGTGTGAAAACAGAATTTGGAAAAATATACCATTCAGAAGATATACACTTAAAAGTAAAATAAGGTTTTAGGTCCAAGTACTTAAAATAGGAAGTCTGGAGCCTAACTGATTTTGTTTCTTGTAAGGGTCTACAATGCCTTGCCAAGTTTCATTTATATGCTCTTTGTAATTAACGAGCAATGGTATAATTTACTACGACTGGACCACTATCTTGTATGACATCTGATTGTAGGATTTTTTTATGGAAAAGAAGAAAAAAACATCTATTCTCATGTAAAATTTCAGCTTGTTACACTCAATAATTAAAGAGATATATTAAAAATACCAGGACAACCATAATACATGGATAAAACGACCAAGTTTGAGTGGCTACGATAAGGCGGCCGTGCAGTATATAGAGCTAACCACTAACGTAGTCCCAGCGGAAACAGTTTTTGTTGAATAGCTCCCAATGGTTAGATGCACAAATTTGTACTTACCATACACAATTACACGACGTCATACAATTAAATATCTGCTAAACTGAAATGAAGAAATTCGACAGTTTTCCGCTGCAGCTACGCACACGTTAACACTCGATTTTTTTAAGTAATTTCCTTAATCTGCACTCAACAAAAAATGCAGAGTGCATGGGTAGCCGTCACCTTCTGCGAAGCAGTAATGCTCGTGAAGAGGGAGGCGGCGCACGTGAGGGAGGGGCAGTACATGCGCCCTCACGGCCTTAGTCATCGCAGGAGACGCCCTGGGCGTCGGGAATCCCAGGCTGATTCCCGGCCACTGTAGGCGAGGGCTTGCGGACGGCGAGTAATGGGTAGCTCGCTGTCCGGTAAGGACCAAGCCCGGGTCGACGGCGCGTTGTGTTCCACGTGCGCCTCAAAGAGATGTCAGCAGCACCAGATGGGGCCCGCAAAGGCCGATGCCTGTCAGGGGTGCGGGTTGTTCGAAAGAGATACCGCGGCCCCTGTCACTGTGTGCACAGGGGCACACGCAACTGAGGGAACACGGGTGTGGTTTTAGTCAGTAAAAGTCTGACACATGCCCCTCCTGCTCCACTCAGACCGGGAGAAGTTATTTGATGATTTCCCACCCAAAAAAAAAAACCAAAGGGTAAGTAAAAAAACCAAAGGTACCACTGACGCTGGTGTCACCCTAATAAAGAACATTTTTAACGCCTGGGAAGAAGCAAAAGATATCGCAACTGAGGGAATACGGGTGTGGTTTTAGTCAGTAAAAGTCTGACACTTGCCCTCCTGCTCCACTCAGAGCGGAAGAAGTCATTTGATGATTTCCTTCCCCAAAAAAAAAAAATGTCATCAAAATAAATGTTAGGTGGCATTCTTTTTTTCCAATGTGGAGTAGAAGAAACATCTGACATAACGAGGTTAAAACTTAAATACCTTCTTTTCGTGTCGATGATACTCGTACACATTCGTTTTTTTTTTACCCGACTGCGCCAGAAGGAGGGTTATGTTCTTCGAGTGTGTATGTGTGTATGTATATCTCTGTGGCACGCTCTGTAGCCTAAACGGCTTGATCGATTTCAGCTTGAAAGATGCCGTTAGATTCGTCTTAATTGTGAGAGCTCAGTATCACTTACGATTAAGACGAATCTATATCAAAATTAAAATGGCAGATTTTTGGCGCCCCATTGAGACTTCAAAAAAATTTTTTTTTCTCAAAACCAGTGGGGTATCAAAATA
Organism: Polymixis lichenea; assembly: GCA_949091785.1. Taxonomy (NCBI): domain Eukaryota; kingdom Metazoa; phylum Arthropoda; class Insecta; order Lepidoptera; family Noctuidae; genus Polymixis; species Polymixis lichenea. The sequence goes on along the minus strand of OX420939.1, from coordinate 11,928,774 downwards.
AAGGGTTTCATAAATAGTTCTCATTAACGTGAAAAAAATATATTTAAAGACATGTCAAAGTAAGCATTTTATACTTTTAAAAGTAAGGCACGCAACTATCAGTAGGTTTAATTTTATTTGGTTTTTGTAAAATTATTTACAAAATAAAAGACCCGACTGCCTAAAATGTGAACTATAATTAAAAAAGATGGAAACAAGAAACTTGTTTTAAAAGGATGACTATTAGACTAAATATTATAAGCAATCTCATGCAGTCGGAGGCATCATCTTAAATTTAACAATAAAGACCTTTTCATTCCATCTATTCGAAAAGGACGACTTCGTTCGCCTTTAAGTGCACCCAAAGGTGGTGTTTTCTATAAGAAACTTTTAGCGGGCAGTGATGAGTTTTTAATCCTCTTTATAAGTGCGCCGCAATCATCTTTGCCGCGCACTTTTGAATTTGGAACATCTTAGTGTTCAACGCCAAAGAAATCGAACGCAAATATTGTTTGAATAAAGACTGGCTGGTACGATGGCCCATAGTCGCGCCGCCAGCTGAATAAAAAAAGAAATCAAATTAAAAACGCGCCAACTACATCCCGCGTTTTGTCAATTTTCCCGGATTGTTAGAAATTCACAGTTTTGTTTCGAAAAATGAATTCTTCAAGTGACAGTGAAAGTATAGAATTAATTACTGAAAGTATTAGAACTGACGCAAGAAATGTGATGGATAATCTATTACCTACTAATCTGCAAAATCGCGGGAGAAATATATGAAAGCCTAGGGTAATTTTATTGTATAGAGAAATACAAGAGGCGCCAAGAATTTTTCAGAATCTGTATTTTTGGCCTACTTCCAGTACTTAGCCAAAACTAAACAACCTTCCACTCTTTGGAGTACCTACTCAATGCTAAAATCAACAGTCAGTTCTAATAACGACGTTAAACTGGACACATATTCGAAATTAATAGCGTATCTGAAGAGGATGTCTGATGGATTTAAAGCTAAAAAATCTAAAGTGTTCTCAGTCAAAAACGTGGAGACTTTCCTTAATGAGGCACCCGACAAAGTCTTTCTTGCCGTAAAAGTAAGTAACTATGTATATGATGGATTAGTAAAGTATAACCATAGTGTTTTAAAATGCGTTTTTATTGTAACCTGTACTTCGATAGATACTTGTCTTATTCACATTCGGTTTTGTTACAGGTGGCTTTAATTTTAGGAGTACATGGAGCTTGTCGTGGCAATGAACTTTTAAAAATAACTGTTGATGATGTCGAAAATCACTCGGATGATTTACTGTTAGTAAAGCTGACAGACACAAAAACGAAAATCGACCAATCCTTCGTAATCCGAGGAGAATACAAAACTATTTTACAGAAATACCTGGACCTGCGTCCTGCTGATATGAAGACCAATCAAAATGGCAAGTGCTTCAAACAAGTTATGAGAAAAAATAAAATTTCTAACATGCCACAAGAAATCGTTACTTATTTTAAGTTACCAGATATCAAACTGTATACAGGACATTGTTTTCGTCGTACTTCTGCTACTGTTTTGGCAGATTCTGGAGCGGACTTAACTGTTCTCAAGGGACATGGAGGATGGAAGTCGAGTGCTGTAGCAGAGGGGTATATAGAAGATTCCATTGAGAACAAGGCGAAAACATGTGAACGCATCGTGGAAAACATTAAATTGTAACCTTCAGTTAATCCATCCATGCCACTGTCGCCGCGCCCATCTACATCCAAACAACGAGATTCACCGTCACATTTTCCTCAAAATGAGCCAGATTCGGACATTATTTCAAACACGCAGAATATAAAATCTACAACACTCTATTCCTAATAAAACTGTAACAATAAATTTTCATAATTGCGAAAATGTCTCAAATGTAAATAAAAGTTTTAAGTTGTGTTTAGATACTATTTAATTTCAATTTAGTTGTTACTCTATGTTTTATAAAATAATAATATTACAATAAAATATGAGGCGCCTTTTATTTTCTCATAGAGGGTGATGAAAAGTAGAGTGTATCACTTGGGCGCAAAATATGTTTTTGGCTCGGGCGATGTACTTTGAATCCCTTGTTACGTTCAGGATTCTACTAAGGAATCCCTCGCTACGCTCGGGATTCTACTCTAGAATCCCTCACTTCGCTCTGGATTTAAAAAAGCGCCCTCGCTTTAAAAATATTATTTTACTCCCTTATGATACAATCTACTATTTTTGCCTCCGACTTTTTTTTATTTTGTAATTTCATATAGTTAGTGCCCAGTATGTGGCCACGTTTATTGCGACATCAGTGGCATTATTCAGATCATCCAAAGTGCAACTTAGAGCACTCAGGCACTTAAGCATGGCTTGATCAAAAGCACCGCACTCCCCCAAATTGCCACCTAGAAACTGCCCTCGCAGTATGAGCCAAGTCATCACGCCATCTCTTTCTGGGCCGGCCTAAACGTTGCCTACAAGAAAAAATAGAAAGCTAATGAACTCTTACTAATTCTATAGATACAAGAACCATCCACTGTACGCGTTGAAGAGACATCTATTGAAGTACGAAGCTCTATACCCTGCCGACTCGGCCGTGCTTGGTTTCGTACGAAACGAACCTGTGTATGCGCGGGAGTGTATATACACCTGCCGGTCTAGGGACGTGTGGCTCAAGGAAGCTAAAGTCGTCAGACTTGGGGAGACCCCATACAAGATCGTTAAGGCACGCCCTAAGTGGGATAGGGTAAGTTACCTTCTGCAAAATCACTACTAATTTATATGACTGTTACATTTCTTCAATGCTGACATGCAGTTTATCTGGTTTGAGAGTGCAGTCATGACAAAACAAATGTACCGTTTGATACCTAGTAGATCATCAGAGCCACGTTCGTTGGCTGATAAGACTGCGGTTTGTGCTTTAGTTGGTACCTTATACTGTCTCGATACCTTCTGCTCTACTATTTTTGTTTAATAGTAGAGTTAGTGCCCCTAGTCATGTCTATCCTGCCAGTATTATGTTTGATTTTGCACTCCAGAGGAGTCAAGCGTCATCATAAGCGGAGACTATTTTTTTCTACTTATGTTATTAAATACTGCACCACAGCTGGGCATTGCGTATTCGATTGGTTAGTTTTGACCATGGCTATTTACAAATTATTTTATTTTATTTTCAGCTCTCAAATAAATTGATAACTGATAAACCTTTGGAAGTATTTGGACCCTGGCAAGTGCAAGAATACGAACCACCAACCGCAGAGAATGGCGTAGTGCCTCGCAATGCATATGGCAATGTAGAACTCTTCAAAGTTTGTATGCTGCCTAAAAAAACTGTACATATCAAATGTAAGTTATGTTTTATGATTTTTCAATCTGAACGATATCTATATCGACCGTGACAATTTCAAATGTCGTAAGGGACAGGGATTTAAAGATCTCTTTACCACATTTGAACCGTACGCAAAATACGCGCTTTGACGTGGAGTTGCGGACAACAGCCGGTATTACCTACCCTACCACATTTGAAATGTCCACTGTCGATATGGCCTTTCAAAATCAAACTAATGTCATCACTGGCAACACGCACTGGTCAAAGACTGTCTTGTGACACTGCGGTATGTGGAACGAGAAGATATTGCGCTGCCCAACCGAGTCGGATGCGACGATTGATCTGTTTCTCGAAGTTTGGCCTACCGGTTAGGTAGGCCAAACTTCGAGACAGTTTGTTCGGGACAATTTGTTCTAGCTAGATAAACATAATCATCCACTACTTCGAGTGTGTAAGTCTTCTTATAGAATAATATGATTTCACAGTACCCAACCTGAACAGAGTGGCCAAGAAGCTGAACATAGATTGTGCGCCTGCGATGACTGGGTTCGATTACAACGGCGGCTTCTGCCACCCAGTGTACGACGGGTTCGTTGTGTGCGAAGAATTTGAAGAGATCATCACTGAAGCATGGGTTAAGGTGAAAAATAATATTAGTCATTATCGATTGCCTATTACCCGACTGCGCGACAGCAAATATAGGGTTTTGTTTTTCACGCGCATCTATGTATGTGGTATTCTTTATACTCTCGAAGCATCCTAAAGGCTGGATAGATTTAAATACTTACGGTGTCTATCGACTCTACCCTTGTGGGTCGCGCTATGGTAACAGGCCAGGATTTGTTTTATTACGGGTTTTAGACGTCATATTAAACCATGTCTTGATGAATTGATTTTTTATATTTTAATTACATATATGAAAAAGAAATCTTAAAATATTGCCTCTATTATTCAGGATCAAGAAGAACAAGAACGCAAGGAAAGAGAAAAGATAGAAACAAGAGTTTATGGTAACTGGAGACGCCTGATCAGAGGGTTGGCGATTCGTGAACGTCTTAAGTGTAAATATGGGTTTAAGGAACCCAGCACATCAGAAACTACAAAAAATTCTAAAGGACCAAGATTACTTGTGAAGAAAAAACCGTAACAAAAGTATTACACTCTTTAATTAATTTTAAGATTACAGCTAAATGCATGATAGTAATAATTATGTTAAATTACAAAATACCCAATGATAAGTAACTGTAATATGATTACTAGTTACATTGGAAATGAGAATTGTGTACATTAAGATTTGCATGTGAATAATAATATTACTACTTTAATTTTTTAGAAGAATAATTGTTAATTTAATTCAAATTAATTATAATTTCATTTGTTTTAGTTTTAAGTTGTTATTTTACACTATTATCTTAATATTAGTTTCCCCTTCTACCTCATTTTTATAATCATCAATCACATGATACTCCAGTGATATCGAAAATTTTACAATAATTGTGATAAATCTAACAACCTAAGGTTATTTTTCTGCTTATACAAAAACGACTGCCAGTTATACCTTCGATTGTTTTAATTTACTGATTTTGTTTAAGGCCCATAAAAAATTGTGTTTGTACCAAGTGATTTTAACAAATATAATTTTATTTTTATTGAAAATGCCTTTTACTAAGTATAAACTCAACTTTTGAATATTTTGGATTCGTAAAGAAAACACTTAATGTCGTATATTTATTTAATAAAAATTATAACTTATACAAATTTGGTTTAATATAATAATAATTATGCAAAAAGCTGCTTTAATCTTTACATTATCCTCTTAATATGTTTTCGTTAGATATATATAGCAAAAGCTCCAAAAGCGTAATACACGTAGGTGGTTAAAATTGACCGTAGCACAGCTTACGTGCATTAAGTAAATTACAAAATTATGTACAAAAATCTTTGGTGTATAAAAATATGTATAGACACTTCAGATCTTATACATTAAGATCTGGTCGGTCGAAACGATTACAATTATTTGCAATCTTATCCGCGTTTACAGGATAGTTTTTTTGTATTGCACGTACCTTCATATCACGGTGTGATAAATATAAGGTACGTGTAATCACAATGCCATTATTTTTTTAGGTTTTTTATTTTTTCTTGCTGTTTAACAAATTATTTATACCTCTTACATACCTACATTAAGTCTATTACCTTATGTACTACAATATTTTATAACGAAATATGTAAACTAAGGGCCCAGACACATTCATTCAAATTGTACAATAATTTATGAAAGGAATGTAACCTTAATTTATACTTTCGTAACAAAATACTTGTTCTCAAAGGCTCTATTACTGTTTACTTTATTAGTCTCTTTGAAAGTAGGTATCAACCATTATTAAAGCCAGTTTAATACATGGTATGATAGTCCGTCAAGCTAGGTAGCAATATACAGTAGATTAGATTCCTTTCATGCTACCATTATAACTAAATGGTTCCTATAAAGACCAGCTTCATAGTCTATTTTATGCCATAGTTAATGTGCCTGCGCCCATACCGAATCCTACACCCTTAGGACCATAGTTCCTGCCGTAACAACTTCGGCAGTAAATTTCTCCGTTAGGTCCGTCGTTTAAGTTGGTGGAATCCTGAAACAATAAATGGAATTCAGTGGAGAAAGAATTACATAAGTAGCAAAAATATTCGTCGAATGGATAACACCTCCCCCTTTATTTCAAGTCGATATAAGTGTATTCGAACTTTATTCATTAGCTAGGAACTCAATTTCCCCACAGTATATATACGACCATGTATGAAACATGTTCATACACAACACAAAAACGTATTTTAGCGTGTAACTTAATATCATGCAAAAATGTAATAAATTTATTATTTGACTGCCTCGTTGCATTGGTGAGGCTAAGGTCCTGGGTTGGATTAGCAGGCCTAGACAAAATACAGTTCTGGTAGCGTTCACGCCAAACGCTACGCCAAAATGTACGGGAATGACTTTGCCTGCAAAAAGATTACGTCGTATCCTTTCCGCAGGTAATGTCATTCCCATAGATTTTGGCGTAGCGTTTGGCGTGAAATCTAACAGAAATGTGTTTTGTTTCAGGGCCCAGGTCGGGTAACGTGTTATTAGTTTTTCCCATCCGAAATTACAAAGTAGCAGCTGGGAGACTGGATTTGGGCCCGTTTGAAGGCACTATTTTCGCCCCCTAATGTATGGTACATACAATAGCGCTATGTGGGTGTATTATACTTAGTTATAAATACCTGTGCCATACCCTTCGGGGAATATAGGCATGATGTTATGATATGATAACATCGCTGGCAATAGTCAAAGTAAAAAAGCCAGCTACCCAAAGACGGTAGAAAAAAATATACAATGGTGCGTTCCAGACCCACTATTTCATGTTTGATATAAAGTTTTGCATTAGAAGTTGTTCATTCTTATAGCTGCAAAGAAAAGGATGGCTTCGAAAAAGCTTCCAGAAAATTTAAACAATGTTGCGTCAACACGTCGTCATAAATGTCATAATAGTGTCATCATCACACGTCAGTGAATGGATTGAAGCTATGAAATGAGAAAAACGTAACGTGTTTTGTACGTTATTATAACATAACATTTCTAGACCTAAGTGATACAGTGATATTGAAGATGTTTTCAACCGCGATGCTGGTGTGTTTTGCTACACTCTTTGTACATATTAGCAATGCTGAGTTTACGACCGAAGATTGTGCTTCTCTTGGGTTCATCAAAGCTAACCTGCTATGTTCGTCTTGCGATCAATTGAAAGATTTCGGTTTGGAGCAACTTTTATCACACTGTAAGGAATGCTGTCATCAAGATGTAACCGCTCCGCAAGAGAAGAAATATGCTCGTGCTATACTAGAAGTTTGCACATGTAAATTCCCGGCATATCCTCAAATTCAAGCGTTTGTGAAGAGTGACAGGCCGGCTAAATTCCCAAATCTACAAATCAAATACGTTCGAGGCCTAGACCCGATCATCAAATTACTGGATAAGGATGGAATTGTTAAGGATACAGTGGCTATAGAAAAGTGGAACACAGACTCTGTGGAGGAATTTTTAAAGGCTCATCTCGATAAAGAGGAAGATGATGAACACGACTATTTAAAAACCAACAAAATTTAATTCTATTATTAAATCTGTTTAGTAGTTACCAAGTTTCTTTTTATTTATCCTTCCTGTTTCAAGTAAGAAGTGTAGAATATAATTACTTACAAGAGATCTATGGCAATCCGCACATGAGAAGCACCGTTTGTGCCATGTGCCATTCTTGGAGTTTTTCTGTTCAGCTGCATAAACTGGGAATCCACAACGTGGGCAGCCCTGGCCCTTAGCCGCCTTCTGGCCAGTGAATGGCATCTGCTCCATGCTGTAAAATTACAGTGTACTTAGTGTATCTATTTTCATATTGAATTGAATTTACTTTCAGACGTAATGTTACTCAATCAAACACTAACAACAAGTTTGCAAAGAGAAATAAATAGACTATCCGAAGGTCGTGTAGGTGTAAGGCGCAGGCCATTGTGACGGGACATGATACGAGGATGTGATGCAGATGCTGGGTCCCTTTCACTTATCTTCATACAAAATGTATTCATGCAATCTGGCAAAAAACATACAGAAAGGACAAGATGCAATCGCATCCCTTTTCTATCTGCATCCTTGTAAATTTAGTGTTTTATCTATGCTGCATACTTCTGCCGCGTCTCGTCCTATCCTCGTCTCACGTCGCTTCTGTACCTATGGCCCGCGCCTTACATTTGAGCAAAGGGTGAAGAAACATGATATTTCTAAAATGCAAGACATGTTGCTCAAATTCTGCATAATACACATCCTACTTAATATGTAATAAATTATTTAAATACTTACTATGTAACGGCTGGTTCTGAGTCGCAAGAGACGAGGGTTGGGGCGTGGCCAAATCCGAATCCTTTAGGTCCGAAGAGCTTAGCGTAACAGGCGCGGCAGTGGATCTCCTTGTCGGGACCGTCGCAAGCCAGCATCGAGTCCAGAGGCCGGTGGCACTCCGCGCAGTTGAAACATTTCTTGTGCCACATCTGTGAGCAAATAATAGGTAATAATGATAACCGTAGTATAGTACCTTAGTAGTAAAAGTATAGGTACCTAGTTTAAGTTTTGCTGTAGCAAAACTCAAACTAGGTATGTAAGTACCTATACCTTTTTCTTTAGTTTCGTTTTTTATTTATATGGTGTACCTACACCTACATAATAAAGAGTTCTTGGGCGCCTACTGTCTTATACAACGCATCAATCTGCCAGGTCTTTTCCCCAATAATGTTAGGGTCAGCTTCCGGTCTAACTGGATGCGGCTGAATACCAATATTTTACATGAATCAACTGCCTATCTGACCTCTACAATCCAGTTAGGTACCTACTGTAGTAAGACGATACCCCTTGCAAAGACTGCCCGACTTTTACTTTCTGATCAGCCTCGTATCGACTGTCAAAGATCTACGAATGAGAGCCGGGATGCATTCCGTAGCTCCAACGTCTACCGCCCACTCTAGTACTCTGTGGAGAATATATCCAACATTCTAAGGTAGATTGGTGTTCAGATTTTTCGACCCTCCCATTTTAAACCCACTGCAATTAATTGGTGTAGCGGTTACCATGCTTCAAACAGTCGAGTATAAAAACTTACCGTGCCCTTTGCCAGTTGCTGTTCAGCGGCGAAGACCATGCCACCGCAACGCGGGCAGCCCTGGCCCTTGGGTGCCTTGATGGAGGTGGTATCGGGGTTGTAATAAGGACGGCTGGCGGAAATCTCCTCCTCGCTGTAAACGAACATTATAATATTATAGAGAAATCTCTTATCTTCTCTCCATTTAATGTCAAACGTTAAAAATCAGTGTTAAGAAATCACTTTCTATTGTAAAAAAGTCTTACCTTAAGCCATCTGTCTGCAGGAAGCCGGAGCCGCAGGCAAAACCGTAGCCGTGAGGGCCCCATTTCTTGCCGTAGCAAGTCTTGCAGTAAACCTCGGACTCGGGTCCGTCGCAAGCGATGATCGAGTCCAAAGTCTTCGTGCAGTCGCGGCACTTGAAGCACTTGCGATGCCATTCGCGACCTTTGGCCAGCACAAGCTCAGCAGCAAACACAACACCACCACATCTGGGGCATCCTTTGCCGGGTGGCGCTTGGATTGAAGCGGTATTGATTACCGTTGTCTTTGGTGCTTGGTCACTGTAAAATAAATGAAATGCCCGGTGTGAAGAGCTTGCAGCTGTACAATGTCGGTAAATTCCTAAGTAGGTACTTTACAATAACTGTCAGGTATGATATAATTAAAGCTCCCACAGGTAACAGCGACGCGACTTTATTAGAACAATTTCTATGAAAAGTAGAGTAGGGAATACCTAACTACTACCTACTAGAATCGCGTCACGCCGGTCTGCGGGAGCCTTAACGCTACAAGGTTTATTAGAACAACAAATATGCACTTTTTTAACATGCCAAATAAAGGTATTAATGTATGTACCTATCTATTAATGTCGTTTTCGTTATGATGATGATACCCAGGTATGTTTAGGTTCGAAATCCTACTTGTAAGTATATTCTGTAAATACTGCTTGTTCTGTTTTTTGCCTCAAATATCGTACCTTTCAAATAGGCACCTACAAGAAAAACCAGCCGTGTTCTGTCTAGGGACCTAGGTTTATATATTTACGAAACCTCTTCTAGCAAGCATACAAATAGGTAGTCTTCAGTTTGTCTATCTGCTTTCTTGCACTGTTACTTTTGCATTAAGTAGGTACCTATATAACACCTATGGTAAAACATAAAGGTGGCTAGCCAGCTACCTACCTACCTACGTGTTGCAAGCGAGTTTGAAAGGTATTTAGATTACCAAACGTCAGCTAGTTGGCTGGCTACCGCTTTAGTTCTCGTCAACCTTATCGGGACGTTGCCCACATAGCATGAATTCAACGTTGCAGTCTGATAAAATTGTGTGGTAATAAGATCGGTGTCATGATGGTCCCGGTTTAGCAGTAGACCTATTTAATGATGAAGTTAAGCGAAACCGCCAAAGATTACATGGTGTAAGCTCAAAACGTGTAGCTGGTCTCGACGATATTAAAATTAGTCCGATCGAGAGCGGAGAACGCGCTCTATTTTCACATTGGCACGTTGCCATCTCTTGTTTGTATTATAAGCTGTTTTTATGAAAGTGACTATGCGATGGAAATAACCTAAACCTGTCATGTAACCTGAGAAGTATACGTAATGTTACCGAAGCTTCTGGCGAAAATAACTTGCGTCAAGTGAAACAGGATTGAATAGTTGAGCAATCAATAAGTGTCATGAACGATGATTTCTTGAACACTTAGAAAAAAAGTAAAATCTAATTTGCTAAAGCAGTCTATAAGTAAGCAAATTGGGATATTAGATGTTTCGGTTAAAAATGAAAACTAGGGACTTTATAGTCCTATAGACTGTCCTTTGGGATCCATCAGGGTCTTGGTGAAACTCTAATAAGTATTATACCTTTGCCATTCCAAGTCCATAATATCACACATAAGACCCAGGCTTGACATTCCACCATGTCCTACACCTCTTGGACCAAATCTTTGTGCGTAGCATCCTACAGCAAAAGCAAAGCGGTATTATTGCATCTGTAGAGCACACAGCAATCCACGCTCAAACGTTTTGTGTTTGAATATATTGTTTTGGTACAATGTGTCAAAAGCTGTGCCCTCGCCAGATAAGTCACACGGCCGATCCTCAAGCGGTTCTTACCCATTGGCGTAACAATCACTCTGCAAGACACCAGCTCCTCCTCCGTAACCATATCCCTTAGGACCAAACTTCTTCGCATAACATACTACAGAGAAAAACATTTAATTAAAACCACGAAAACAAAAAGGAAAATATCATGCATCACAGTTAATAGAGTTTGTAATCACTCACAATATTATTAAACCATAGGGACTTGGTAATACTTGTTGTTTATGAATATTTTTTTATGTGAACTTAAGATTTATAAAGATTATGGGAAATGAGGAGAAAAACAAACCTTTGCAGTAAATGTCTTTGTCTGGGGCCTCGCAACAGTTTGTAGAGTCCAGACCTTTTAAGCAGTCTCCGCATTTGAAGCACTCCCTGTGCCACCCCTGGACATACAGTGAATAATGAGGATACGTCAGGGCATGCAGGGATCATACTAGCTTAGAGGATCACTCACGTTATTACAATGATACATGATGTTATGGCACATACAACATATTTATGGGTGGGACATTTAATTGACACGTGGTACATAATTAATCGTTCAGATACCTCTACAGTAAATGTCACCATCTGGCCCATCACAATGCATCATTGAATCAAGGGTCCTGTTGCAATTTAAGCATTTGAAGCATCGCCTGTGATAGCCCTACGGCACAACATTTGAGTTATATTTATATTTGCGTAACTAGCATGTAAAACATATTGGATATAAACAATTAGAAGGATTAAATGGATAAATATTTCTTTTACTTTGTTTAAGCATCTAAAAGCAGCGCAAGCTTGCAAATGAAGGCATTTGAATGTACCAAATTGTACTGAAATGACTTTTAATTTATTGTACGTAGATCCATAGAATCTTACCCGTCCTCTAGCTAACATCTGCTCGGCGGCATATACGAAGCCGCCGCATCGTGGGCATCCTTGTCCAGGCGGCGCCTTGGCGATTTTACGTGGCTCCATACAAGCTCCGTTAGTTCTCGCGCCGTCCCTGTATACATGCCGCAAATCAATAAATGTTCAACAATGTTCAGACCAAGCAAAAGGTGACAGAAGAATAGTTAAAAGCCTCTCAGGCACCGGAAGAATCCGTGCCTCTACATTCTAGTATCGGCCACACGGATTGCGGCTAAGCAGTAGATGCCGGCGGCGCACCTCCGCCGTAATGGGAGAAGGTAAGGGCTCCCGGCCGCCCGCTCCGCATCGGCCTCGCTATAGCACTACACAATATATCGACATAGAGGGCGCTTTCCTTATCCCATCACATGTATTTACTATGAGTTAAAGCTAAGACGGAAGCGTTAGCTGAGGGTTAGACAGAGTGTGAGTAGCGAGGAAAGTTATTCAACATAAGAACGTCTCGGTGCATGCCATCTAGGTGCGTCTGGAGCGTTGCTAAGCCAAGGCTACAAATTGGTTTCTCACCGTGGCTCCTTCGTGTGGGGGCACGCCCCGTTGGGGAGGAAGGGATCGACAGGGCAGGAGCGCGCTCGAGCCGGCGCGCGCCCGGCTGCGCACGGCGGGCGCGCGCGCGCCTCGACCGCGCTCACGAAAACATTACTAACTCAGGGTTGGTAGTCGACTATTTTTTATTTATTTGTGTTTTTTATAAATAATATATAATACCGATGAACAAATTAAATTAAGCGATAGCGAATAAATAATCCTAACTAGAGTAATTTAAAGTATAGTAAGGCGTGCGTTCGCGAGGCGTCGCTGGTAGGCCGAGATGTGTGTCGGCGACCCGCAAGTTCTGCTGGACGGCTGCTCGCTCAATTCCTGTTGCGACATAAACGGAGACTGGTCATGCACGTGTCAGGCGGCGCGTAATGTACAGCCAGCGCGCGCTTTCTACTGTATAGTATGAGTATATGTACACGCGGTTAATGTGGTTACGCACGGGCCCGGAGGCCGGCCGTCGTTGCGGCCTTAGATAAGGAAAGGCCCTCAATGGCGCGGGCGGCGGGAGATCTAAGAGGGATGGTACTTACGCATTCTCAGCCTTCAGGTGGTCACCAGTGTCCATGGACAGGCAGCCAGCACCACCGCCGAAGCCGTAGCCTTTTGGTCCGAATTTACGTGCGTGGCACATTTTGCAGTACAGTTCACCTTCGTGGTCTGTGGAGTTGGTGGAGTCCAGCAACTTCTGGCACAAGCCTGTATAACATAAACATTGAACATAACTCAGAGACTAGAGACTGATTGAAATCACATTATGAATTTTAAAAGTAGAATGTAGAGATTCGATACTCTGTTTAACATAGTTACCTACTATGTAAATACAATGGTAATTGGTGAAGACCCATTGAGCTAGGCTACTACCCTACCTACTTGGCATAGTGATTCATGGGTATTGTTCGTACCTATGTATCAGATCATAGCACACTTGAATCTAGAAAAGCCATTCACGTAAACTAATACTACATATTGGAAAACCACGGAAAGTTTTAAAAATACATATATGAAACCTTTCCATTGAATTCATTTTTTATCATGACAAACGTAACATATATCTATCTACTCATTGTAACTTTGTTTCAAACAAAAAGTTACAATCAAATGGAAATAACTTCAGTTGCTTTGTCTTATTGAACCCATCATCTTATCTCATCAAACAAGAACTTAAAATCGGTTAATAGTTTAAAAAAAATATTTTTATTGCTTTTGTAACTAGAGACAAAGAAACTAAAACCCTTCAAGCAAAATATAGCAGATTTTTTTTACTTTTATATATTCTTCGATTTTAGTGGCAACTGATACATATTGTCAGCTCCTTTGTCATTTGTCTCTAGAAAATCACCAATCTCGAGGTTAATTTTATTATTTTCTAATCTTATAGGTAGGTAAACAATGTAAACGTGCATATTGTTCATCAACTTACCGCACTTGAAGCACATTTTGTGCCATTTGAGTCCTCCGGCGACTCTCTCCTCCGCTGCGTATACTGATTTGCCGCATTTTGGGCACTTAGGGTTATCTGCTGGTTTGAAAGGCATTGTGCTCGCTTAACTTATCCTGAAACAAAATATTTCTACTTCAAACAAAAAGTCACATAACCAACAAGACCGGGACGACGGGCAGACGACTTGAAACTTGGCTTCACAACTGTGGCGATGACATCCCAAATACACTTTTTAAATCACCATTAATCCTTTCTGGTTCTCTAAGATCCACTTATCACTATTTATGTAGTAACACATGTAGTTAACACGTTAAAATATTATTTGGATACGTTGTCAAATTTTATTCTAAATGCAACAGCCGTTGGCCGGAGTCCAAGTCGCCTGCACCACTTCAATCTCAACTGAACGGACACTTTATTGCTCAACAAGCATGTATATTGGGCGGCTTCCTGCGAATGCAACGAACGCGCGGTTGAAAGAATGTAGAAAAATATGGAACGTTGGGCGGGCGGCGCGTGGGCTGATGCGCCTGCGCTCCTAATTTGGGGCGTCCAGTTAAAGTTACGTCGCTGGAGCGTGCCGATGCAACTCTAATAATAGTTTCACATAGAGAAGACTACTATGTTTCACTCGCGGTTAGGTTACATTATGCAATAAGAATAGGTTAAATGTCACTTTCACTGGAATAAGGACCTGTTCGTAGAAGTCGCTGCGGGATGAAGCTCCCGGACGCGTATACAGTTCAGGGCGTAGATGCCAAGACTGCGGTGCGCGAAGTTCGAATGATGCGCGAGGGCAGCGGGCGACCGTAGTCTATGCGCGAGTTGCACACGGCCCCAGTGGGGGGGGGGCGATCACCACCTTCGCCTGCGCTACACCCTCAGCTGCCCCCACGCACAACCCTCAAGCACGGGTAACCCTACTTCCTCCTATATTTCTTCACCCCATTGGGTACCTATAGACTTTTCAATCTTAATTTTTGAAACAAAATATAGTATACAGTGCGTAGAAAAGCGCTTTTTCGATAATATCATCGATAATTCTGTGGAATGGTAGGTTGTTTAGGTATACTCTGAATCCGTTATAAAGTCTATCCGTTACCTACATATATACTCCTATACCTACCTATTAAACTTTGAGTAAAACCTATGACTTCTTGACCCACTATTGTCCAAGTGACAAGTTTTCAGCAAGTAGGTAAGATCCCTACTTACTGGAAACTTGTTTAGTGTCTAGGGTTACAAAACCAGTTAGGTGAGGAACCAGTTGGGTAATGTTTATAATGCTACCTGCTAAGCTTGACCAAAACTACCAGAAAGCAGCTTGGCTCAGACCCTTTACACCGGTAAAGGGTCTGAGCCAAGCTGCTTTCTGAGATTAGGCAACATGGTTGCCTAATCTGACAAATAAATGAACCTTCTCGAACATAATGTAAATAACTAGCTTATGGACATGCTTTGACGAACATATTCGTGTAAAAAAGCACTAAATCAGTAACCTATTATCCTGCGATGCTCAATGACATAGATAATAAAAAATAGACAAGTATAATAACACCAACATATACATTACAAAAAATCTGCAAACTGCTCATTTTCAGTTCAGTTCTTACCCATAATAGCAGTGCTGGACCCATGTATGACCTATTCATATTTCCTTCATCATCATTCTTCTTCCCCTTATCTTTTCATATTTCCTTGTAACCATAATTATTTGCTTACAAATAATATTAGACAATTGATTGCAACACATTGACAATTAACACATTTAATTGGAGAAACATTTTAGTGGCTCCATTCGTTAGTGATTTTATTGAAATCGGTTTTTCGTCATCGTAATTTTTTATGTTTACGTGGTCGTACCAGATACGACCACGTAAACATAAAAAATTAGGGGAGACCGGGTACAAAAGTAACATATTGTGTTTTTACCTTGGTTTCTGATAAAGTATTATCTTTTTGACCAAATTATTATAGCTATATATAAATTCCGTTAATGTTCTACAGATTAGTATCTTGATTTACCTAATTATTATGTATTTTGTATGAATCACAGAGACTTTAAAAAAATTCAGCAGTTGTTACTTTCGACCCCGCTGCCAGGTCGAAAGTAACATGTTGTGGGGCGAAAGTAACAGGATAAAGGGGTTTGTAATAAAAATGATATAAAATATTAAATCAACAAATTATTTATTAGAAAACTTTGTATGAATAACACAAATCAACATTTGCATTTTAAATGCTTAAAAAGTTATTCTCGTTAGGAATTATTTTTAGTCTAAATAATGACTAATGAGATCAATCATAATACATTTTTTTCGAATCAGACTGTTCAGTATCAGACTCTTCTATTCAGATTCGCAATTATGGTGAACACATTTTACAGTCGATACATTGTAACCATTACTCATTTGGTAGACTATTAGCAAAAGATTCTAAACAAACGAAACAGAAGCAATCCTCGTCATCAGATTTATTTTCCTTGCCTTTTGTTGCCTTCGTTGACCTCTTTCCTTTTCTCTTTCCTTTCGTGGAGGTCAACTTTTTACCTTTTCCAGTAACAGATTGTAACACCGTTTTCTTGGCTTTATTTCTTTTTTGTATTCTTCTTCGATTGCGTTTTTTTCGAGTGTGTCCGTCAATATTGCAGTCTTACGTTTTTTCCGTCCTCTATTCGTTAGTCTTCAGAAACGCTGTCGAAATCAAACAAAAGAGAAACAAACAGTCTAGCACTCGATCAAATAGTCCTGAAGATTTTTTCCTCATCAATAGAAAAAATACGGTTGACGCAACGGTAGCCAACAATTGCGCTACTATTTCCTGCTTTCATTTCTGTAATCTAATATATAAAATTCTCGTGTCACAGTTTTCGTTGCCATACTCCTCCGAAACGGCTTGACCGATTTTGATGAAATTTTATATGCGTATTCAGTAGGTCTGAGAATCGGCCAACATCTATTTTTCATCCCCCTAAATGTTAGGGGTAGTCCACCCCTAAATAATTTATAAGGCAAAACAACGTTTGCTGGGTCAGCTAGTGTATCTATATAATGTCACATGGCAAACATTATCTTTTTTGTCAGGGCTCAAATTTTTGCTCCATCTTTGAAATGCTCTTCAGCTGCTTTTCGGTACACATCCATGTCCGTAGTTCCTCATGTGGTCTTTCTTATGCGTTGTAGCTGCATTCTGTTAAAATAAACACACACACATAAAATTATTACGTGATTATATCAATACGGGGATAAAAGTAACACGTTACTTGTGTACCCGTAGGGCTACGTTACTTTTGTACCCTACCTTATTTTTGTTAAAATATGAAAGATAACCTTGAAACGGAACGTGCTAGACAAAAACAAATTTAAACACTTTGCAATCAATCTAATCAAGAATTAATATGCAAACATTCATTTTAATATTATTCTTTTGATACTACGTAAACACCAAATAAGTAAACATCAAAAAACTTACTTTTGATTTGTGAAATCACGTAGCGTCCTCTAGCACAAGCTAAAAGCGCGTGGCGTGTGCGACGACTAAATGCAAGTGAGGGGGGCGCCACCGGCTATCACCTGACGGCAGCGAAGCGGTGTTTCGACTATTGGATAAACCTACAGAGCATTTGTTACTTTCGACCCGCTGTTACTTTTGTACCCGGTCTCCCCTATACATACAGTGATCCCGTGTAAATTATGACCCTTCCTTTTAAATCAAGTAGGAATGTTTTGAAATGAAGGGTCAATATTTTATTTATCACAAGTAAAAATTTGCGGCATCATTACCTTTGCTGCCACCATAGATATTTCTAGAAAGTACATGTTCTTCGGTGATTTACAAAGGGAACATAATGTTTTCGTATACATTTCCTACATTGGTCATTGTAAAATAAATAGATCTTGGCACACCTTATACGGCAGAATATGACTAGTTCCGTAAATAAAGGAATCAGTAATTAATCACTCATAGTGCTTTCAACATCGTCAGAGAAAGTCTCGCATAGGTAGATAGATACTTACGTATAAGTATGTACCTTAAATTCTATGCTCTTTAGTCATACATGGTGACACAACATTGAAGGGCAACAGCCCAACAGCATTCATTGCGTTGGTAGAATTAGATAGATACATACATAGACTCGTCATTTTATGATGACAACCAGATGCAGTATCTACTGCAGCCTATCATATCGACTATCTATCTACCTACTATGTACTGTAGGTGTGATATCTGTTTTCTTTTAGATGGTATTTTTACGGATATCTGAATATGTGGTTAAAGAATCTTTATTTACTCAAAAGAAATTTACTACAAATTTCACTTAATGAGAAATTATTTAACTAGAATAAATATAAAAATGATGATATTCGTGAGCAGAGCTAGTATGACATGCACAAAACAAGTACCTAATAAATGAAGACAACAAAAATAACAAGACTATGAAGGAAAGATTCATGCGAAGCAAAAAAACTAAATTTGTAACTTTACTGTTATTGTTAGCCTGTATGCCACTGCTGGGCAAAGGCCTCTGCCCCTGACTTCCAGCTCTTTCGATTCAGGGTTTAAGTGGACCACTAGTCGTTTGATTTCTCCAGCGCTATCTTCTACGGAGTCTGTAACTTTATCCTACACTTATCTATCATCCTGGTAGGGATAGGGAAATAAGTCTACTATTCCAATTTCAACCACTTGAATCTGTCCATTTGAAAAATTGTTTGAATCACAATACGACCTCCGTGTTTAATTCTCTAAGGATTGGTAAAAAATGGTATCAATTCTCCAACATAAGTTGGAGAATTGACCAAAACATGACGATAATAATTTGGTTTGCTACGTTGAACGAAACGTGCACTAGGGTCACTAGACACCGAAGTAAATAAAATAAGTTTATAGGCTACGGATATACCATTTGCCAATTACGATGTTCAGTTCCATGTTGTTTAGTAATAAATATCGTGTAATTATGATATAAAGTATATTTTATGAACTTTATTCGCCCACGGAATTTGATATATTATAAGATGGTTAAGTAAGTATACCAATTTATAACTGTATTACATGCCGCTGCTTGCAGATTCTGCGCTGACTATTATCAATGCATTTACATCATTATTGTAAATTTACGTTCCTACCTACCTAGTGTAGGAAGGCAAATGAAAATTATAAGTTGGCGGGCAGTATTTAGAGTAGTTAAATAAACTTCCTTGAAATAAAAATACTCCCGCATAGGTACACTTTTCATTTCCGGCGAAGGAAAAAACTATAACCGGAGATTAAATAGTGACCGAAACACTAGTTAAAATAACGTTTGGCATAAGTGTATGTGTTGAGTTAATAGTTGATTCATTGCAGAAAGTTATGACAGGGTGCCAACCTGCCAAACGGTTACCTAACCCGTGCCTGCAATATTAACCTCGGTAGTTTTTTTATTAATTATTAATGCAAAGCAGTAGGTGCACACTTCAATAAATATCATGCCAGCGGCGACTAGGGGTCTGGAGCGAAAATATCTCAATAAAAAAAAAAACTGAGTTGAAGAACAATCTATGTATTATCTGTTCCAGGCACGTAAGTCTTTACAAAAGAAGTAAAATTAAATTACATTTTACCTAAACCGAAAACTGATGTTATGAATTTTGCGATCAGCACACCTGATGCAGTGCCATCGAGATTTATTAAAAATAACAATGTAGCTTGGTCAGCGTCATCTATTTTCGGTCTGGCTTTCAGTGTAAGTACCTAAACCAGACACCGCTGAAATTCTGCACTTTTATATGATGTACCTAAATCTTGCTCGTTCTTTGGCCAGCTAATTAGAGTTTAATTAACCAGAGAGTTGCCATTCAACGTGGCAAATCTTGCAATAGGAATACTTTGACTGTCCTTTTCATTTTTTTTTTGTATAGTCATTTAGTTTATGAGCTCTCGATTCGACTGACCGCAAATCAAATCAGTTGCTACGCTCGATCACTTAGTATTTACTCAAAGTTTAGGGGTCCTCTTACTATTTATATCATGCGATATTTTGTCTGCGATTAAGAATCTAACATCAAACCTAACAACGCTGTAATTTATATTCAAAACCAACAAGAACTATCTCTCATACGACTCTAGGTAATATAATTTGAGATGGCGTAAGTTTGTACGACAAATAAATGAGTGTCCATTATACGCTTGGTTACACCTGTCTAGAATAACGAAGATTCAGACGAAAATACCTGCTGCTATGTCAGTGATATATGAACTCGTAGAAACATTCCGAATCGGGCATCATTAGACCTAAATATATAACTGTGAATCATGAATTTGGCAAGCTACATCTGTCCATAACAACATCGGCAATGAGCGAGGGCCGCGCGGACGAACAAAGTGCTAATATCGAAGTGTAAACAGATGGACGAACATCGCGGTGAGACTCGCTGAGCACGGTGAGCACGGTGAGAACAGCGGCACCCTCACCGCGTACTCATAGCGCCAGAAATAACAACAAACATACCTACTGTTTATTATGTTTACAATTAGTCCAGTACCGTGTCATATCGTGGTATAATACTCTTCTTGCCAACTTGCACTCGCACCTGCCCATCTATTAATATTTTTTTATAAAAATAACTTTGCTCAAAATTAAACTCCTGTGCAATGATTGAATCCTCACGTGTTAATGAATAATTGTATTGTTTATAGATTATGACATCATTGGGGATATCTATCGATCATTGCGGTGTGCGAGACCGCATTGACGTATTTGGAATCGCATCAAGATTAATATTTGGATATAAACATAAACAAAATCATTTTTAATTTTCCTGATGTTTTTGTAAATAGCACGTGTGTAAACTGTTAAGGAATACATAATTAGGCTTCGCTACACATTGAAGGTACCAAACCTACAAAGGTATTGGATACTTTTAGCTATGCTTATTTTACCTACCAAATTTGTAGTCACTCAGAAACCCTGCAAGCTATTGCAAGATGCCATAATAGCCAAATATGATGCCAAAATAGAAAATAATAGTCCTTGAAATACATCAATTGATTTTACAGAACCTGGAAAATGTTTTATGTGTGATGGAGTAATTTATTACGGAAATATACGTACGAGCTCCTTCATCAAATTGATTTGTTGTTAATACAGATGAAAATCTTGATGGGAAAATATCCTTTAATCGTCAATTAGCATAAATAGCACTTGGTTATGAGAACTACAGTTAGCTAGATACGGTAGCTACAATAGTTACCGTATCTTGCTTAGTTAGGTAATCTTTTCGGCGACGCTCTATCATTAAATCTCCACCTATTCCCTATAATGCTTGAACACCCAGTCTTAAAGAGTGCATTTATAAAAGTATGTAGACATTTAATTTCCTAATAGGTTCAAATTATAATTGTTTAGTTTGCCTCTTCGTCCAAAATAACCGAGCATTTTCTTTAATATTTTCGACGAGTAAGTAGATAGGTAGTCTGTCAGTACACTACCTTCCGACTTAGGAAGTTGACAATAATTCGTTCATGGTCTTGACCATATATTATGACGGTGGGGGTCAGTGCAATGCTAGCGACCATATGTTGCCAGTTTATGACGTAAGACATCTCTTGGTAACGCTATTCTATTAATCTAACTTCTAAAACTGAATATCAAAAATCATATTTTGTTTCTGTCTGCGCCAGAATTTTCTTCATTTTATTTTTAAGCGTACCATCAATTATTTTGACGCAGGTAAAGAGTTATCTAATATTTTAAACGTAAGTCTGAGCACATCGCTATTTTTGCATCGAATTTTATCACGAGCGACATAAATTTTATGGCCGTGAAATGCTCTCCGAAAAATGTCTTACGTGAAAATTCTACGTTGGCACGTTTTCAAACCTGTCCGTATCTCGATCGCACCCCCTTTGTGACTCGTCATGGTTTATCGAGTGAGTTAAACACCTGTCAAACGTAATTACCTAGTAATATTTACAATGACAGATCTTAATTGCCTTGCAAATACCTGGGTTGAATAAAAAGGCAAGTACATAATGTATCTTTGTTCGTTAATTAACCTGAGAAGCCAGAGAGAAAATTCCAAGAAAGTAATCTATAGTAGTGTAGGTAACTACTGTGGTTTTTACGCAACAACAGTGAAGTTTTTCTTTGGATCACCTGTAACATTTTCTGACACAATCTTCGATATCGTTTGGCCGATGAGTTACATTATTGTTTATTTTACATACAATTTTATGTAAGCGTAGTAAAGATTTTATAAGTAAGAATGCGATGAATCCGGGATTGTATAACATTCAGGTGTTTATGAGTCAATCGGCGGTGGCAGGTGTGGTGGCTCTCGGCTCTCCATGGAGCGTGTGGGCGACGCTAAAATAAAATGGAAGCTGCAAGCACCTCGCGAGTGTTACTCATGAAACAGAAGTCATCGCCGGCCGAGCATTACTCATGCTGCTGCCGTGGGCAGCCGCACTCCCACGCAACACCAAAATTTCATAGGTACGAACAGTTTTAGACGTTACTTCTACTGAAACACAATCTTAACAAACAGTCTGCCTGTGCGGGAGAGATCGCGTTTAAGACACTGTTTTACGTTGTGTGCTATGTACTAATTCCTGCACATTTCTAGCCAATGGAAGTTTTAATTGTTTTGATAAATCAATATGGCACAATTCACTGAAAGTAAATCATTTGATCTAATAAACCTACTCGGACAAGTACCTACTGCACCTAGAATATTTACAGTTTACAGTAAACATAAACAATAGTTAAAACAACTAAATGTCTGGAAACAAATTCTTGGTCAATAAATCGTGTAGAACACTAAACAAGTAATTAATTACATTGTCAAGTAAGTATTTTCACTTTCTTTCGGAGTTTATATCTATTTGTTTTTCAGTTGCACGCAACACTTTGCTGTTTAATATCTCATCATTCGTTTCTAGACCGAGAGTTATTTCGTATTAAGGTACAACTATTTCTGAAGATTGGCTAACTGTGATACTAAATTTAAATACTTAGGCCATCGTTGTTACCGAGTACTATATTTAAAAGCATTCACAGACAGATTGGTGGCGCGATTTGTAAATAGCTTCAAAGAAAGCTACTCGGTTACTTCAGCAAGTAAGTGCTTATTACAACATTCTGTTGTTACTTGGATGACGATGTGAATATTGAGAAGTGGCAGTTGATGGACATGAGCATATGAGTTCATGAACCTAGGTACGTGATACATACACGTGTTAATTTATATCACTGGTAATTTGGCAAGTATCTAACAAATCTGTCAATTCTTTGTCATGAAGGCTGGCATCCAACTGCCTATTGGTAAAAACGTAAAAAAATCAGTGAATTCAAGCAACACTACGACGTTATAAAGGCATTAAGTACATAAATGGTTTATGATTTTTCGTATTTCACACCCATAATTTATGTTTTTAATAAACTATCGCTAATAAACTATCGTTATTATGTTCAAAGTTTAATAATAGTAGTGGTCACCCAGTGGTCGAAATTGGACCATAATCAATTTATTATTTAATCATCAATGATAAAACATATTAGCTTTTTGCAATTCGTCGCCATATAAACTTTATAAAACTTTGTCAAATTTCATTATCCGCCGTTCGCGTCATTTTCGTAAAAAGGGGTACAAAGTTTTTACTTTAATTATTAATATGTAGATTTACAAACATTAGTACTAGCGTTCTTTTTCAAAGCTGAAACTGAAATTTATTATGCGTGGACGCAATTTATTTCAGCAAACTAGAATAATAACCTACTTGGCAGATGCAGTATTACAAATGAAAAGGCATTACATTACATCACTAGTACACTTTTTTCAAGATCAAACAACAAATTCATTAAATCTAAAAGTTTTGCACTACCCACCTATAACTAGTATAATACTATCGTATGTAAGTAGTTGGCACGTGAAAATGTCGCGCAAGCTTTTAAATTACTTTTTATTTATATACACCGCATTATATGATAAGATCTCGATAGCATCATCTATTCTAATATCTCAAGGTCAAACTGTCAATTTATTAAAGAATAAAGTTTGTAGCAAAACAAAGGTCAACTAAATTAAATAGTATTCAGTATTTACGAAAAAAATATTTTCAGGAAACTCAAATTGCTGTCCATTTTGCACGTGTATGTATTTATTTATATACGGATCTATTGACAACTTCAATTAGTCAGACTTTTAATGTGATTGCGGAACTGCGTTGACTCTGTAATGCTCTAATTTATCAGTTTGTAAACACATAAATTCATGTAATAAGCTAACAGAAGCCCACCTTAATAATTCCCTTTGTGTGCCGACCCGCGTCGTTGCTATGCGCGGCTAGTGAAATTTACAACTAATAAAACAGCTATTTTTGTCTACTCATCCACAAGAATAGAATGTTCAGCAACAAACATTTCCTGGATGTTGCAACAAAAGATTCCCAGTTTATTTTAAAGTGCATTAGGGATTCGTTTTTAATGTTATTGATGGTTTTAATTAATATGGTGAGGCGAAAATTATCTTTGTTTTATTTTGCGAGAATGTGGTAACATAATAGGGGACCATTAGCCGACTTTCAGAATCCTCTGTTAGAATTGGATCAGGAAAAGAAAATAAAAAGTTGGTTTCCTGTATCGTCTGAAAAGCTGTGCGCGGACGCTGCTTGGACGCGCCTGCCGACCGACTCTATTTCGGTCGTCGGTCGACAGAACGCGCGGGCGGCGGCTCGCCACTGGAGTCCGATCGTTTCTCGGAAAATCCAGATTATACAAAACATCGCGTAATTCAGTAAGAATACCGACTAATATAATTAAACTTCGGAGAACAATACAATTTGTCAATCATTGTATGTACTTTACATTCACTACTTTGGCCCTCAACTCCCCATACTCGGGTTATTTCCGACGCCCAACCTCAATAATGATACCTACAAATATCCTAAGTGCATCAGAAATGCGTTCTACCACACATCTGTAATATATACCTATGGGGAAATCCAACTCACTTGCTGCCACCTACAAATCAGGATTATGTTATCGAATTTGTTATTCTCCCGTTTTGGTCGAGCAGTCTATTTCAGTCGAAGTAGACCGCGCAATAAAATGGAATAGCTCTCAATCCACCCGGAATTTTCCGATGTTGTAATCATAACATAATATTAGAAATGTATAGATTTCTTTCAGAGTGCCGTCATGGAAAGTTCTCGGGTTCACCACGACCAGACGGGTTCGTTGACAGCACCTGGATGACGCAGCTGGATGCCTGCCGAGTTCGTCATATCCAAAATTTGACTTAACCATTAGACGAATAGCTAAACTATTTGCGTTGGAACCCGAGCCGACAATAAGTTACCTACTCACGTTGGTGATTTCATTGTGGCCGCCAGGTAGAGTGTGTAAGACATTAATTAAAATTCGCATGAAACTGAAACTGATTCTTTGTAACTGCTCAAAATAGATACTGTACATTAAACTCGATTCTATATCCTACAAAATTAAAATCTATTTCAGCACTTAATTATTGTTGCTAATTGGCCAACAAATATTTTATAATTTACGGTCCGCTCTTATTTTTATTTTCGTTTTATAAATACTCATTAGTAGGGTAATAGATAATTCTGGCCGTTAGTTCAGAACACATCAAAGTAGATGCCAAATTCAATGAAAAATAAATGTTTTATTTTTTTATTTTAATGAAAATATTGAGCTTTTTAATGCTTTTTTTTTTTTTTCTCCACAGAGAAAGAATCAAGGAGCATATATGGTGAAAAACGTCGTTTTGTTTTACTAACCCACCCATTCGTAAATGTAGATAGTAAGTACTACTCTTTCATAACTTGAAAAAGTAAATAAGTGGTTATATAATCTACTACATTATTTATGTACTCAGCGTGCCGTAGTAAATCGCATGCCGAAGTTATTAGCACCTATTGTTAAGTAACGGTTAATTACCCATATATGATGATGAATTTTCTAATTTAATCATGAATGTAATGGTGAATTGTTTTTTTTTTGTTGGAAAAACTGCATTTTACTTGATCCAGTAAAGTAACTTGACATTTTAAATCAACCACTGTGAGTTTTATGATTGTTAAAATTTTGGTAACCTTATCTGTTACATGTGGATACCGTAAGAATACACCAAATAAGACTTGGTATCTGCCAGAGGTGCGGGTTGTTCGAATATCTCTTTCGAACAACCCGCACGCAACAACCCGTGTCCGTACGCAAAATACGTGCTTTGATGTGGAGTTGCGGACAACAGCCCGTTTTACCGTTTTACCTAAGGCGTCAATTACACAGAAACGGCGTGAAGCGCGAATTACACAGAAACGGCGTAAGGTGAAGGCACGGCGCAGGCGTAGCGTAGCGTACGTAGTACATTTTGTATAAAAACGTTAAACGTTTTTATTTTTAGTACATTTTGGTTAAAAACGTTAAACGTTTTTATACAAAGCGTACTGCGTACGCTGCGCCTGCGCCGTGCCTTCACCTTACGCCGTTTCTGTATAATTCACGCCTAAGAGATACCGTGGCCCCTGGCACAAATGCAACAAAAGGAACACGGGTGGGTTTTAATCAATAAAAGTCTGACATGCCCTCCTGCTCCACCCAGAGCGGGAGAAGTTATTTAATGATTGCCCATCCTCAAAAAAAAAAGTCTTGGTATTAATTATCGCACATGCTAGAGTCAGCATTAACAAACAGTCCGCTCGCAGTTATTATACCTATGATAGCAGCAACCGAAATGCAACATTAAATTAAACGAGAACAAAGACTACTTTGTGTTTGGCAATGACGCAAAAACAGAGGTAAAATAAGTGTGAATATGCTGCATGTTCACCCGAACTGATAAGTCTATTGCACTTTGTTTATAATCGAATTCTATTGTCAATATTGTTTAATAATTTACTGATGATACCAATGTACACAGATTCGATTACATAGTAGTTCAGTTCCTGGACTTACATATCTTCACCTTCCAGTCTAACCGGATGCAGATAAATACCAGTATTTTACATGGAGGGACTGCCTATCTGACCTCCACAACTCAGTTACTGGGTGACACGATACCCCTTGGTAAGACTGGTTGTCAGATAGTGTTTTATTTCATTCTTATTACTATCTCTCTCTCTCTATTTATTTTTATTGTAAGTCTTATAAATAAATATACTGAAAGCTATAGGAAGGTACATAGAAACATAGATTCTCTTGTTACTAATTTCTCATATGTTGTATTCACGTGAGTTTCGAGCATATCTATAGGAACTTCATCATCTGCCTAGCCTTTTCGCCACTATTTTGGGGTCGGCTTCCAGTCTAGCCGGATGCAACTGAATGCCAGTATTTTAAGCGGAGCGACTGTCTATCTTACCTCCACAACCCAGTTACTGCGTAATACGTGCCCCTTTGGTAAGACTGGTTGTCAGAGTCTCGGGCTTGTGACGACCCGTAACGACTGTCAAAGATCCACAAATGACAGCCGGGACCAACGCCTTAACGTGCTTTTCGAGGCACAGAGGGGTCTTGGAATGTAAAGATGGTCGCCCATCCATGGACCAACCGCGGCAAGCGTAGCTTAACTTGATCGATCGACCCGTGCGGCTTATATTATTTAGCCACAAGCCCCTCCATACTAAGCCTACATAATAAGAATAAATGTTGCATGGAAAGGAAATCCCACTCAGTACATTTTAATCAAGGAGCGAAGACTGGATTTGTGCTCGGTTGATGGAAATGGGGTCACTCCCTTTTACATGTTACATAGGACTTAAACATGACAGGAGAAATGTGGGTGTACTATTGTAGATAATTGTTCCACTGTCTAACCCTGCGGGGAATAGGTACGGGCGTGATGTTATGTTATGTGCTACTGTAACTATTAGATATTGTTAGCCTGCATCATCATCCCAATGCTGTACAAAGGCCTGCCCATGATGTTATGTGTATTTTACAACAACAAAACAGCTTTTTCGAAGGTGAGGCAGAGTTCCGCAAAGCTGAAATGGTGGTTATATCTACGTCATTGTTTTGTGTAAGTATATAAATACCTACAGAATCGCCAGTATAAAACTCTTACTCAACCGATTCCCAGAATACTCCTAACCAACCATACAAATGTTTACTGTATCGAAGCCCGAAATAAATTAAAATGAAAACAAAAGCAGTGCTGAAAGAGGCAAATGTTATTGGATTTACCAGAAAATATACCATGTGTCGTTTATACATCGTTACTCTTTTTCTTGATGACTATAATTAGACAGATTGTGACACCGTTTAGAGTTAAACAAGTATAAGGTAATGACCAGAAAAAACTTTATAAGAAAGCAATAAATCGCGAACATAGGTATGCCTACAACCAGTTGTGGATCGTTCAGGCTGAAAAATTTGCTGCATGGTGCCTAAAGATTGCGTTTAGAAAACAAATGACTAATGATTTCAAGGAAAATGACAGATTAATTTTGTCATGGACGAGTCACAACTTAAAATAGGTAAAATATTAAACAAGGATTCTTAGAAATAGTGTGTTTTGAAACGAATTACCCAGTATTTATAAAATAAAATAATAACCCAGTGTACCTATAGAAATACATATTTAGGTAAAGTTTCCTTTGTTATCAAGTTTCCTTGATAAATAGAGAAGCCTTAGTGCAGTTGTGAACAATCGGACGTACAACAGTAGAAATAATAGTACCTAAATAAGTATCTTCATCTAAATATTAGGAAAATGGTTCTCCACCATAAAATCACGCCTATAATGCCCGAGGGGGTAGGCAGAGGTGTGCCTTTAGTGCACCATGTAATGGGGATAACCCTAATGCCATTTTTAACATTAGATATCACCACGCATTTAGTGCAAAAAATCACTGTAAGTGGTTCTGGATATTTGCATGTCCCAGGTACCTACTTGTTATATCATTTATAGATAGATCGTCACAACGTCAAATTTAATAGCTTATTTTAGGTACGCTAGGATTTTTTTAACTCACTAACTTTACTAGATATAACATAAATAGCAAAGTATTTTATAAAGAGTATGTTATAACAAACCAAGTCATGAATTCGAGGGAATTAGGACTAGATTATAGAAATGTCAAAACGGCAGAAGTATAGAACAAACAGTAAAATATGCATGCTGTAAAATCTGTAAATTCGACTCACCATTCACTTTTCAGTCTTTCAGTTCCTCGTAGCGCTATCTATCGTAAAAGGACGTAAACTAATTGCAAAGCCGGAGCCCTATACGCTGGTTGCTCCATCTGGCGAAACTAAATGAAACTAAGAAACTACGGACGCACATTGACGCCATCTGGTGTCGGAGCAGCGGACAGCGGTGCGGAAGGCTCCGCGGCCGCTCTCCGACTGAGCCTTCGCTAAAACGAACGGCGAATTCGAGAATCATGCAAACCTATTTTCAGCGGTCGGCCTCGTTACCGTTACGACGCTGGTTGGTCGTTATTTTCGTTAGTCGTTACGTTCACTGTTTTTGCACACGGCCGCCAGACGCCGCCGTTGTTCAACTTCGCTGCGAACTATTTTCGTCTTAGCGGCGGCGTTAGTCGTTAATGTAACGACGCAACATGTCTTTACATAGTTAGCTCACTGGTCGTCGTTCTAATTTTGCAGTTGGTTTAAATTTCGGACATTAATCATGTTACCTACCGATTGGAATATTAATGATAATGAAATGTTTGGTGTTAAGTACTCATTAAAAAAATAATCTTGAAAAATAATGATTTAACTAATATGGCACGGTTGGCGCAGTGGTTAAGCGATTGGCTGCCGCGCTGCGTGTCGTGGGTTCGATTCCCGCACGGAACAAATATTTGTATGACCTACAAGTAGTTGTTCTGGGTCTGGGTGTTTGTGTATGTGAGTTTAAATGTTTGTAAACGCACCCACAATACAGGAGAAATTCCTAGTCTGGGGCAACGTTTTTTAAAAAAAAAGAAAGAAAGAAAAGAAATATTATTACATCATGGCTTGTTTCGCCGGAGAGTTGTGTGTCCCATGTAACAGGGGGCGAGCCTATTGCCATCAACCGGGCACAAATCCAGACTCCAGGCTGCTATTGTAACATTCCAGATGGAAAAACCCAATAACACTTTGCCCGACCTGGGAATCGAACCAAAGACCTCGTGCTCAGCAATACCGTTTGCTATTGCGATTTATCTATGTAAATCATTAGCTTCTCTGAATATAGGTTCCTCGTTAATTACTATCTTTAACCAAAAATCGAGCAGTGGTGGCCCAGTGGTAGCGGCAGCGACTTACGAGTTGTAGGTCGTAGGTTCAAACCCAGACAGGCGCTTTACTTTGTGTAAATTATTTCATCACCACTGCTCTCAAAACGGTGAAGGAAAACATCGTGAGGAAACCGGCATGTCTTAGAACCAAAAATTCGAAGATAGAAGAAATAGAAAGAAGAAGATGTGTCATCTACCAACCAGCACTGGGCTCGCGTGGTGGATTACGGCCCACTCCCTCTCACAGAGAGGAGGCCTGTGTCCCAGCAGTGGGAACGTTATAGGCTGATTATGATGAACCAAAAATCGTAGGGACCATCAGGATGACATGAACATTAGCATGTTGTTAATTAAGTCTCAAAAACGATAGTCTACTCTCTAATACTCGATACTCTAAATCACTTCACCTTTTTATCACTCATAGTTAAATGCACAATTTTCTGTATACCACTACACAAATAATAATTAGGAGGTATTTTATTAGTCACTATTAACTTAACACCATTTTCTAGTCACACACTTTTTTGTAATTTCTTTTATAGTACGTATCGTCACAAACGTCAATGCACAGCAAATCCTACATTAAACAAAGAAAACAGTCTGATAGCCAGGGCTAACGGGGTCAATGGCACGTAGACAACTAGCGTATTTTATTAGAAACCAGTCTTAAGCCAAATGCCATTATATTGAAGGAAAACCATTTCATTCACGATTGCCGATTTTAAAATAGGAATTAAAACGATAAGTTTAGTGACTAACTAATACTAAAGTTTGAAGAATATTTACAGTAGGTGGGGTCATCAAAAGAGATAAGTAACTGGTTACCTATCGTAACGGTCGTCGGATATAGTTGAAGTTTAGTAAGAAACCGATTAATTCGATTGAAATTTAATAAATGAGCTGTTTGTTTTCTATTAATGAGGGTTTTCTGAAATGACGTTCACTAGGTGGCAGCACTAAGATGTCAGGTCCGGGCACCTTTCAAAAGGGTCAAAGCGCCTCCGGACTGAATGGTGAACGAAAGAATGAAACGAATTTCATCAAATATTTGAAGTTCATTTTCGAACTGGAAGACCTCTTGTCAAAGTGGCGCCAACTGGTGGCCTAAATATTCATGAAAACCCTCAATTCAAAAACACCCATCAGTTTCTTACTAAACATCAACCATATCCGACGACCCTGGTTACTAAAGTATCTCTTTTGGTAGATAATTCTTCAAACTTTAGTGGAAAGTCACTAAACTTATCGTTTTAATTCCTATTATATGTATCTCTTTTAGTGTCTCATTCTTCAAAGTTATTATCATTCAGTTTAAGTATTTTCATTCACTAAAATCGGTTCGGATTGAAAGTTATCGTTAAGTTTTTTTGCAAAGTTTTACAATACTGATTTTATTATGCATATTGCTTTCAGTTATGTTTAGGTAAGTCCCAAGTAAAACAGGGTGACCCTGTTGCCATCAACCGGGCACCAATTCAGACTCCGGGTTGCTACTGAGAAATTCCAGAGAGTAGGTAAAACCCAATAACACTTTGCCCGACCTGGGAATCATTCGATTTCCAGGTCGGGCAAAGAGTGTGGGTGTCTTGGATTCCCAAGACCTCAAGTTCAGCTCATAACTACCTGCATGTTAGCCCGTAGAACATATTTACTGAGATTAACTTATAGTCGTTTGTTGTTCGTTGTAGGGTCTTTTCCGAGGCCTTGTCCAGCCCCAGATCTAGGGGGAAAGGGGCAAATCGGGCACATGCCCCGGGCGGCAGTTTCAGGGGGCGCCAAAATCTTAATATAGTATGATTAACAATTAAAAACTTGCTCCACAAAGCGCCTAGCATACGGAAACCTGGTTGGCTCACCGTCTAGACAATTTTGCAAGCATGCTAGAAAATAAATTAAACGGGCTGTAAAGTTTCATGGTAATAGTGTCTGGACTGGACAGGGTATCAATATCAACGGCGAATGCATCTCACACCTTCGGTTTGCCGATGACATCGTCATAATGGCAGAGACACTGGAACAGTTAGACCAGATGCTGCACAGCCTAAACGGAGCCTCTCGGCGGGTTGGCCTCGGCATGAATTTGGACAAGACGAAAGTCATGTGCAATTCTCACGTCTTGCCGAGTCCAATCCACATCGAAGGGTCGCTTCTCGAAGTTGTGAAGGAGTACGTCTACCTAGGGCAAGTCATCCAGCTCGGTAGACACAACTTTGAGAAAGAAGCCGACAGAAGGATCCGGTTGGGTTGGGCAGCGTTTGGGAAACTACGTCAAGTCTTTTCGTCGCCTATTCCGCAGTGCTTGAAGACTAAGGTCTTCAACCAGTGCGTCCTGCCCGTGATGACATACGGTGCCGAAACGTGGACACTGACGGTTGGGCTGATCCACAAATTTAAGGTCGCTCAGCGCGCTATGGAGCGGGCTATGCTCGGAGTTTCTTTGAAGGATAAAATCAGGAATGAGATTATCCGGAAAAGAACCGGAGTTACCGACATAGCTTGTAGAGTGAGCAAGCTGAAGTGGCAGTGGGCTGGCCTTGTTTGTCGAAGGACCGATGGACGGTGGAGCAGACGAGTCCTGGAGTGGAGACCGCGCATCGGCAAACGTAGTGTGGGACGCCCCCCGGCTAGATGGACCGACGACCTTAAAAAGGTGGCTGGAACAGACTGGATGCGGAAGGCGGAGGATAGAGTGTTGTGGCGCTGCCTGGGAGAGGCCTATGTCCAGCAGTGGACTGCGATAGGCTGAGTTGATAGTGTCTACACAGCTCAACAGATGGCAGCACTGAACATGTTGGAGAGTGATATTAATTTTATTTCAAACGGCGCGCGGTAGCGGGCTTTGTTTACAGCCAGGAAAATTAATAATTAAGCAAATTGACACCCTACATCAGTTTACCGTGTTATAGTTACTTTTTACAGCTTTTGAAGAATGACACTGTGATTTCAAAATACAGGGTGGCTGGTAAGAAGAAAAAAAATCACTTGATTCTGAACCGTTTGAATCTGTGCGTTGAAAGTTATCGTCAGCTATTTATAAAGAAATGCTGTTCCATACATTTTAACTACGTAGGTATTGCACTTTTCTACGAAACAACAGATGTTTCGTCGACGCGCAAATTGCAACGACCTTGTTGAGTCGATTTAAGTTCGTGATCAATTTGTTGAACATTTAATGATTTATGAATATAAACTCTGCATAAACTACTTCTGAAAAATGATACATGATTTTATTTCTGTAAGTAGGTTTGTACATACACTTTTACACGTCAATCATATTTTTTAAACCAGATGGTCGACGTTTTGTATCTGACTATTCTGAGAAGAAAGACCGAAACAAACTCAGAAGTACCTAGTACTCTCTTTTCATCGTTTTTATACGATCGATGAAGTAGTGTCATGTCCAAAAGTAATAATTTTGTCAACCTCAAGGAAGATGAAGCAGATAAACCGGTGCTAAAATGACAAAATTGAATAATCTGAAGATTGCAGAAGATTTGTCAAGATTTAAATCAATCAATTCAAATCAAATTATTTTATTTCACATAAACATGCATGGCACTTATGAAACGTCAGAAGCTAGGTGCACGGTTCCAATTTGTCATGCGTTCTCAAAGTATTGATGTTCCCAATCTCGTCAGCCGCAGTCCCGGGAGCCACAGGTGGTGTAATGGTGCCTATACAACTTGTAAAGAACCATGTCCGATCCTTGAGGGTGTTGTTAGGTGTAGTGCTAAGAGTATATTAATTATGAGTTGATATTAAGAAAACATGATTAAAAATATCCTGCATTTTTTTATGGAGAATTTTACCTGGCTTTACCTGACCTGACAGCTGTCGTAAAACGAAGTAGGTACGTACCCGTACCCGTTACGAAGTAAGTAGGTACCTAAATAGAAACAAGCACACTGAAAGTCAAAGGATGCTCCTATAATAAAGTCCTTTTTTTATTGCTGAATAGGCCTGCTCTTGGCGTCGATCACGCCTGATGGAAAGCGATGGATGACGTCTTTTACGGAACAAGCGTACCCAGAAGATGCTTGTTCACACTTACTTTGAAATCAGCCGTGTTAAATGTGGAAGAGAACACAGACGCTGGCAGAGAGTTCCACACTTTGTCCACGTAATGAATGTGGATTGAAAGCGCTGAGTACGACTGATGGGGATGGCAACCAAGTGCCGATAGTACCCTGCACACTACGTGTGGTGGTTCTATAGCAAAATGACGATTGTTCTATTCCAGGGATAGTTTTAGTAGTGTCTACCAATAATTGATCAAAATAAGCTAGTTGAAGGTACAATCCATTAGGGACTGATGGGCAGGAACGTCATTACTTCATGTTTCTATACAGGAAAAAGACAACAAATGACTGCATACTAAAGCAATGGTCACGGTCACTTAAAGTTTTCCTAATAAAACTTAAGTGACATGAACATTTAATAACAGTTAATGATGCAAAGTGTGCAGCTGCTGACATTTCTGGCGGCTCTCCAATCATCTGTGTATTCGCAATCATCATGAAACAACGTTTTATACAATAAACCACATGTTTCAGTGAATGACTTGCTTGATGATTCCATTCAACAAGCCGTCAACACCAAACATTAAAGTTAATTGTTTTACTCCTTGGTAGCAGTTTAAAGAATTTTTTTTTTCTGATGGCATGACCTTGAAAAAATAATCTAGGAAGTTGCGGTAAGCTTCTTCTGCTTTGTAGTTCATCGCCCCTTTTACAGTTAATTTGATTAGCTTGATGTTGAGCTGTAGCTCAACTCGAATTTTCTACCACGAAAAGGCCACCTATGCAAATTTATAACACCAACAATTTTTTTGTGTTCCGTTCTTTGAATCAATAATAATTTTCCGGATATCCGCTTAGAATTACTTATAAACAAACTTTATCACAAATCCATTTTATATTTTCATTAATTACATTTGTTTCTATTTCAAGGCAGTGCATGTTTATGGAAGTCAGCACTGATTGCTGAATACAGGCTCGATGTGAATTAGTGTAAGCCCAATTTATCGTGTAAGCTTAGGTATGATTCGTCTAGATATGTTCTATGAATGTAGGTAAATAAAAGTAAATATTTTGTTTTGTATTTTATTATAAAACCATATAATAAAATGGAAATAAATAATTTTATCTTAATACTAGGCACTTATGTACAAAATCATTTTGGCGCTACATGGAGTGTATTTAATGAACCTATTGCAACATATTGCAAGGTACTACATCGCTAAATTACAGAAGATAAAATTCCATATCACGCATGACTAGATATTCATAAGGCTAACAGTCTCACATTAGCGTCCATTCATCTCAGTTTTGTACAAAAATAATTATCTTATTAAATAATATCACTGGATGAAGGCGAGGTGCTCACTTGCCGAGCAAGATCTTGCGGCCGGCGCCCATGTTGGAGCCTGCCTGGGTGGCGCCTTTGTTGGAGCCAGCCTGGAGACCGATCACGGTCTTTCCAGCGTTCAGGACCTCGTCGGAGAACTCACGTTTGCACTCTTCAGAGGGCCTGGGTCCTAGGTTGGGGCCGCTGAACTCAGGGTGCCTGTAGGTCTGCAGACAAAATAAAATCATACATTTAATGATGGACCATTTCGCAGTGTTACACTTTGTAACCCATGTTGAACAGTGTACATGGTAAAGCTACGCTTTAGAAAAGCACCTGTAGACGTATGAGATTCCAATATTGCCCACTCGGCCTCAACTAAACAGGGCGACCTTGGATATTTATGAAAACTGAGGTAATGTTGCAAGATGCTCGTAAAATTTGGTTGAACTTGGCTCAGCGCCAACTCCTTAAATTCTAAACGTATCTTAAACCAAACAATCTGTGAACACATTATTTAATCCGATGCTTGGTGAATTCTATATTCTATTCCACCGATCGCACTTGTTTATAATAAATGTTCTGTATATAAGATTGAAAGTACCTACACGTTATTGCGATGTTAAATTGGGTGCGATAAAATCTGGATGTTTACAAGATTATAAAATCGATTGCGTAATACCGTGTACTATATTTCGAAACTCGTAAATTCTGGTGGTATGCAGAATTAAGAGGCCAAATTCATGCTGCTTGTTGCGACGTGAATTATGGCATGTTTGGCATTATTATTGGTAGTAAAGTGACGGATGCTCACCTCACGGCCGAGAGCGAATAGTGTGTTGGTGACCTGGGCGATGTCCTTCTTCTCCCAGAGGTCGACGGTCTGGAACACGTCGATGTCTTGCACACCGTACGCTTTTAAGGCCGCCTGGAAGCTGAACCAAAAAAAATGTCATGAATTTGTCTGATTTTTTGCTTACAAGGAACAACGATCGTTTATTTTCAATTTTCTTTACGGCGTTCTTAAAACTCATAACGATAGATACTTGCAGATCACTAACTGCAGTTTAGTATCTGGTTGTCTACACTTATCTAGATACGCTTACTAGAAATATATACGTGTAGACAAGTTCATGATTTTATGAACTTTCTACCAGTTGGTACCTAATAGGCAAAATACAGTGATGACATAGAACTTTGATTCTAATGAATCCACTGCATTAGATGTAAAAATTGCACATAAATTGTAATTGTTTCATAAGTATGACTTACTTGGTAATGTTCTCCATCATCTTGAACTGTCCACCGGAGGTGTTGATCTTGGGAATGGAGCCAGGCTTGATCTTGTTAATGAGCTGGCAGAGGACGGTGCCATCCTTGATGACATCCTCGTAAGCTTCACCAGGGGGGAACTTGGCGCCAAGGATGGTTTCGATCCACTCCTGGGCTTCCTTCTCCTGCTCGGGGCTACGCTTGGAAGCCAACTGTGGATATACAGATACGTTTTTAGTCATTGCAATTGATTAAATGGAAATGCTCATCGATATTTTGAAAAATTAAGTTATTTTATGGAATTCTGACAACGCTTTTGTCGATCTTGTTTCTTACATGTCAGTCATACGAAATTGAAATATTGAAATAATCTCAAAATCATAAGAAGTTCTGTTCTATAAGTTTAGTTATAAAAAGTAAATGAGTAAGTAGGAAAGAAAATAGTTTTCTTTGTTTAACTTATGAAAAAACTCTGTACCAATTTAATTTGTGTAAATCTAAGAAATTATTTTGTGAACACTTTGGGATTTGTAATAATATAATGGGGGAAAACAAAAGAGAATAAAATGGGAATATTTAAAATGTTTTTCTAACCTTAGCGCGGACTTGACGTTCCAGAGACATGGTGTGTATGTGTGTGTTGCTGCGGAGATGAGGAGTTAGTGCGCTGAGGAAGGCACGGCTAGACTGAACTCCTGAAAGCTGAGTCCACGTATTTATAGCGCGCTCAAGATGCGCCCTTCTGGAAAACTCGTGCGCAGCGCTCGCCACCCGATGAGCACTCGACACGAAATAGCAATCTGACTCAACAGCCTTTGTGTAAAGTTATTGAAAATATTTGTATAATTTAAAAAAATATTTTAATGATATTCTAGGTTTGTAGCTTATATTTCACGTATTTGCAGTACTTTAAGTAAGTAGGTACCTAGTCAGAAAAGCTCATCCAATATTATGTTTTATGAAGGCAACAGATTATTTAAAAAACAAACTTAATTTTAATTAAAGCAAGAAAATTCAACATTCCATTATTTCATCCAACACATAATCTGGGGAATAACCCCGATCAACTGATGTTTGAAATACCTACCTACTTATTAATTTATATCTTTATTATAAATTGCAAAACTAACACATTCAAACATAATTTTGTTTTCCTCTGATATGACATGCTAATTGATTAGTGCTATTCATTTCTAATCATCACGGAATGAAAAACTTGAACATAAACATGTCAAAGACAAATGTGTCGGGAACAAAATAAACGGCAATTTTACTGTACTGTCCAGTAAATTATAAAATAGTGCTATTTTATTATATATTAATATTTACTTTATTATATACTATGCAGGTAAGTTGGACCAGAGATTTTACATTGAAATATTTTTTCTACGGGGGCTCCCGTAGAAAAAATAATAATATCAGATGATAGAGCTGTTTTATGAAAACAGATAATATTATTTTAAAGTTATTTTCTTGAGTCGTTGTTGTTTGTATTTTTATATGAACTTAACTGCCTAAATATTTTAAAATAGTTACTGAGATATCATCAAGCAAAACTTTTCGATGAAAAGGCAAACATAAAAAAAAATATCGCATAAAATGAAATAAAGTCAATTCACACCGACGCACTATGGGACCAAACGATGCGTTGCATCTCCAAAATCTATAACTTTTTTGTTTCTTGACATTTTTAATTGAAATATTGTGTACGTATTCCTGAATACTTATTCTATTGGATACTTAAAACACTAACACTTTAAAAGCTATGTTTATTTAGTGAAAAATTACAAAAATAAAATGTTGAAAATCTTCATACAAAAATTAAATTAAATGATTAAAATTAATTGTTTTCTCAGATTAAGTTAAATTAAAACTATTAATAAGTTAATAACTACGTAATTACAGGATTTTAGACTAAAAAACATACTATTCACGAAAAAAAAGACATTATTCTACTCATCACTTGTCAATACTAAAAGCTCTTTAGCTTCGTTATGTAGTTCTGTTGGTATCACAATACTTGATCCATTTAAGCTAGATATATAGGGATCAGAAGTAAACAACAGTATGTGCAGAACGTCTTCCGTTGGGGCTGACCTGGAATACTTTCGAGCGTGATTTAATCGATAATTCTTATAGTCTTTATTACGAGCTTCTTGGGCATCTTCAGACAATTGGCCTATTGGCAAAACTACAAAATGCTCGATTATTTTGGCACCATGTATAAGAATTTTGTGAACTGAAAATGGCATATAGTACCAGTTATATAGGATCTTCAGATGTATTCAAGTCATCGTTTTCAGATGTTGAGGTAGGTACTGCACGAATTCAACGGTACCTACTATAAACTCGCCATTTAACCAATTTGTGTTTTGGCTCTCGTTACGATCTTGTTTTCTTTGGGCTTTCACTCATTTTTTGTAACAAATCGTTATCAAAACTCTTTGTATACTTTGCATAACCATATTCACATCTGTTGTTGATAAAATAATGGAAATTGTCCAACAAATATTTTTCAATATCTGAAGTACTTTTCCACATGAGATAATAATATCTGAGCATATATATCGCGTCGAAAACAAAAGATTTTTCAGTTACTGAGGGAAGGTATCCGGACTCTTTGACGACCACGCTGAAAACCCGAGTATTTATAGGACCCTAGTTTCAGTAACTTGTGCAAAACCAATGAGAAAATTGATAAAAGCAGTTCTCACAGGAACGCTGTAACCGATACTGATTATAATTACCACAACAGTTATGACCTATGCAACATCATTTTTATCATACGTGTGGTTAAAATGATCACCGTAAAAAAAAACCTGTTGAGAAAAAAAATCGGTCGACATTTTTGCTTCTAGCTCGAAATGGCGCAGTAATGACGCAGGTGTTTTTGTTTCTTTGTATTACTGAATAGTTAAGGAATCTAAAAATGTCATTAACTCGACATCGGCAGCCATCGGTAAAAAGGAAAACTCAACTTGAAAATTAAAAAGACGGAAAATTTCCTTATGACAATAAAAAATTGAATAAAAATAACAAATTAATAAATTCCCATAAACACGACGTACTTAAAAGAAAACCTAGTAAATAAAATAAACTTCAACATAATTTTTAATCTAACGTTTAACGTGTTTCTTAAACAATACGGAAGCTCATCGTCCTAATCAACATAGGTACATCCAAGTACCGGGTGTGTAAAGGATATTAATTTAAAACATCTAGGGGCGCTTAAACTGTGGGTCACCACGTTTATTTCAAGACTTTAGAACATTATTAGATGCTTACAAAGTCGCGCCTGTCATTAAAATGAAAGCCAGTATATAATAATGTACTCTGTGATGAATCTAATCTAAAATTATTTGACGTTCTTATTTTTGAACATCCTAAATGCTCGAACATAGACAGCCCCATTGGCTGCCAGTAAGTGTGTGAGGTTCTTTAGTAAGGAAATAACCTCTACAGTACGTACTACCTATGAAAGACATGTAAAAGGGTATCATCATAAAATAAAAATGTAACAAAGCTTTCAACAAAAGCTGAGCAGAAAAAAATCCTTGGACGGCCATATTAGGTACTAATGCATTTCGTAGGCGGGTGCTACGCCACCGCTGCGCAGGCGCCGCCCACTCGCGCGCACGCCTTTGAGATGAGAACCCGCTGAGTTATCATTGTCGCCGTAGCCCACGCGAAACAAACGAATTCTTTACGTGGGAAAATGAAAAATAATATATTTTTACCTTCGTTACAAATAACTCCTTGAAAAAAATATTGTCTGGGAGTTAAGTCATTAGCGAAAGCGTCTTTCATGCTTTTTTGTGGTAAACTTATTGGCTTTACATGCGAAATGATTCATGACTGTCTTGTGAAGTTGTGACACACGTCATTACACCATATTGCCTGAAAAATATTGGCAATGGTAAAAGCATCGTTAAAGAATGATTAAAACTGGAAGTAGGTATAGAATGTTAGTTTGTACTAAACTAAATAGGTATTAATACACCTAGTAAATCAAATCCCACCAAAAACATTCACATGGGCGTAAGGTGAAAAATGTATCCACTGTTCATTACTTTTCTGTTATACTATAGTTCTTATAGTAACGAAACGGCCAAGCCACATATTTTGACTAAGGTGTAGAGTTTGTGAAGTTAGGCCTTATAGAGTTAGGGCGTGTAGAGTTAGAAGCTTGGCTCTACATGAGATCTGATAACTTTTTGACAGTGCGAGTCTCGTCTTGACAACATTTAACATGAAAATGTTTTTCGGGGGATTTCACTTCTTTTTGTAAGTTGCTTGTGACAATTTTTTTCTTTCTTTTTCTGTTTTATTACATTTTTTATTATTATTTATAATAACAAGGAGTCTCTATACCAATTTTCAGACCTCTAGTGTCAAAATAGCGGAAGTCTCATACAAACTTCCATCCCCTAGTTTAAGGGGTTGGGGGATAAAAGTTCAATGTTTTAGAATTTTTTTATTGTCTGTGTACTAACACTAGCTTCCGCACCAAATTTCCACTGTCTAGGATAATAGGAAGTACCCTAAGAATTTTGATGATCATCAGTGAGTCAGTGATGAAATCAGGGTTTTTTAGATATCAATAAAATTTAGAGTATAAGAGCTATGCAATTAAAACTTAATATGTTTAATAAGTCCGCTATTGACAACATATCCCGAGAAGTTTGTTTATGAGGTATAATCCAAACCCAAGTTATAGGGGTTCAAAAAAACGACGAACCACTTCGAGAAAAGGTAGGTAGTGCCCTAGCGCTCCGCTTGGCTCGTCTTGGCGGGGCGGGGGCACGACCGTTCCCCCAGATACATTTTTAATGGTAGGTTTTGAATTTTTTGTTTGCAAAATAATAATTGCTTTACAAATGTTCCGTGTGGTGCCGGACGTAAAAGAATAGCACCATCCCATTTCTTCCCGTGGGTGTCGTAGAAGGCTACTAATGGACTTACTAGAGAATGGGCAGCAGCGTTCTCTATGCATTTGACCACCATACTGCGATCACCAACCCGCTTGCCAAGCGTGGCGATTATGGCAAATCCCCCCTTTTGTGGGAGGCTTATGTCCAGCAGTGGACGACTTTCGGCTGATGTGGTGATGATGATGAAATGTTGCGACTCTTCTTCTTCTCCTTCGTCGTATCGATGATTCCGTTTGTTAAATGATTAATTATTTTTTTAAACTAGATGAGGTCGGCGTTTCCTATCTGACTACTCTGAGACGAAAGGCCGAAACAAACTCACGAGGTCACAGTCTCTTTTAAAGTCCAGACATAATCTTGGTCAGATCATGTGAAGACCATGTGGATTGGTGTCTGAAAAGGTCTTTTAAGTAAAGAACCACACAGATTGAGTGGACCTGTCCATTCAGTGCACGCATTTATCAGTAATCATGCAGTTCAACTCAGAACTTGAGGAGCTCAACGATTTGACGAACAATAACAAAGAAGGGACATTTGGGTAGGCCCGTAGGCCGCATAAAGTACTCAAACTGCCAGATTAACATTAAAACTAACTGAGAAAGCGATGAAACACAAAACAAAAACAACAAAAAAAATTACCCACATAGTCCTCACATTCACAATAATTATAACAATAATAATATTATACTGTACAACAGTGGCGAAAGCACCATATAACACGATTCCTACCGGCTGCCCTTCGGGGATTCGCATCGACATTTCTATCGCTATTAAAAACTGGCACGACAATAGTTTCTACTATTGTCAAAAAATATAATTACACTACCTTAAATGACTTTTTGATTTTGATTTTGATTTGATTTATTCGACACAGACACAACACAACAGCAACAAACACATAATAAAAGAACAATAAACATGACAATAAAATTGCAGTAAAAAAGTGCTGAGCGTGCCCATACCGAAAGGGTTACCATCTCAGCATTTGCTGGGCGTCAGACACCCAGCGCTGGTTTTCAGTTGGCACCCTGCAGTGACACACGGACGTAGGCAAATAAAAAAGATACATACTTGAAAATTAGTAACAATTTTTTTTTTAAATACGTAAATAAATAATGTAAAAGATTTTTGTGTGCTATAAGTAGCACACAAAAACTGAACTAAGGTTCAGAGATTTTTTTAAAAATACTCACGAATCTACAATATAAAATAGGCCTGTCACTTGACGCGGTGACACATCATCGAGAAGTCGCAAAAAAAAAAACAATAAAAGAAAAGCCAGCGAAGGAAATGTGCTTTCCATAAAATATTTCTATGTGCCAGTGAATTAATATTTCTAAGGCGTAAGACCGACCCACCTCCAGTCAAAGTTTATATTGTAACGGAAAAGAGAAGATAAGATCGAAACCTTGTGGTTCTTGGAGACACCGCATCAAATCCAGCCTAAAGTAAGGTTAGTTTCTATAATAAGAGATCATTAAATAAAAATAAAGGAGACATACTTAAATTTGTGATTGATTTAACATAAACTATTAGATTAATTATAATTATGTATAAATAATTATTGGATTAAATAAAGAATTTATCAGTGTTATGTGTTAATCATTATCATTTTAGATTACGTGCCATCGCTTGATATCGACGAGAGCAAGCCGCTGTGTAACGAGTTATGACAGAGACAGATATATAAAAATGCGTCAGGGAGACCGAAATGGAGGAATATTGAACATTTTATTTGGTTTTCAGTAGTTAAATTTTATTGTATTTAATTCTTTACAATCCTATATTAATTTTAGAATGATTTATTGGTAAGTCAGTAAGTTATAGCCAACTTCGCTTTGGCTTCTCTCTTAGAAAAATTGACACCTCGCCAGAGATGTGAATTATTTGAAATACATGTATTTTAAATACAAATACAAAATGCAAAATACCTATTTTTATTTTACATTTTAAATACTTTTTTCGAAATGTATTTAGTATTTTATTTGAAATACTTTATATAATATATTTAGTATTTGTAAAATACAAAATAGTTTTGTTTTCTTATCCCTTTTTCAAAATGAAATGGGTGCCAAAAGCCAACAGAGAATACATTAAAGAAGTATTTGTTTCAGAAGTGAGAAAGATAAAACAAGAACGTGAAAAGAGTTCCCAAGTCCAACATACTGACTTTAATAAAAAGAAGGAGAGAGCAGAATCGTATTATACGTTTGTTGAGGACTCTGATTCTTCAGCAGCCAGTGATAATGCCAATACTACAATAGATTTGGAAGCACTACAATATTTAAAAGATGAAGACAATACTTTAGAATCCTTGAACAAATTTCCAAATGTAAAAAAACTCTTCCTCAAATATAATACCTGCTTACCAAGTTCTGCACCTGTTGAACG
Source organism: Polymixis lichenea (assembly GCA_949091785.1). Lineage (NCBI taxonomy): Eukaryota > Metazoa > Arthropoda > Insecta > Lepidoptera > Noctuidae > Polymixis > Polymixis lichenea. Next base: position 11,884,623 of record OX420939.1, on the reverse strand, counting down.
ACTATTTTCATTCGGTGGAAAGATTATGAGGCCCCATAGACGTAACATGAAAGATGAACTCTTTGAACAAATACTAGTATTAAAATCAGTTAAATAATTAATAAGGTATTTTATTTGGAAAACCTATTTTGAAATACGTATTTTGCATTTTGTATTTAAATACTTTTATTTAAAACTATTTTGTATTTTTATTTTAAATACTAATGTACCAATGCATTTGCATTTTGTATTTAAATACTTTTAATAAACCATTTTTAACATCTCTGCACCTCGCTGCTGCTTCTCAAAGTAAATATTCATGTCAAAGTGTATTATCAACTGTCAAAGAGTATAGGTTTGCAAAAACAAAAAACAACATTCAGTATGCAAAAATTGGAGCAGGTCAATCCCAAGCTTTTTGTCCTCAATATAATCTTTGACGGTATAAAAAGCGTATGCATTGACATCTGAATGATCCACCTATTTTCTTAAGCCTTCTTGATGGTACAACAAATTTGTGTTTGTTTTTAGTATTTATACTATGAATATCACTCTATTTTTTGGTTGGAAAGAGGTAAGCTTCGACCAGATTTCAGCCACTTCGACAGCATTATCGTTGGTCTCGCAAAGGTCTTCCATAGTGCAAGTATTAGTGCATAGATAGCACGACAAGAGGAGGGGCATAGTTTGCAATGTGACTCCACAGTCACACTGCGGCTCATCGGAGTAACCTGACCAAGATGTGTCAGCAGCAAATTACCTGGTCTTCTTAGTCAATTAAGAGATTTCCAGGTATGCCATGGCAGTTAGTAGCCCGCTGGAAGCCTTTTTGCAGGCTCAACATAGTCAGCTGGGGGGATGTTTGAGACGCCACAGTTTCATTCGTGCCGCACTAGAGCTACCGTCAAATAGTGGGATGGTCAACTTGAGAAAGCTGGTACGGCACTTCAGCCTGCTCCTCGGCTTCGTTACATTGTAAAGTAAATGCCGTTTTGTTTTTTGGGTAGGAAATCATCATATAACTTCTCCCGCTCTAGGTGGAGCAGGAGGGCGTGTCAGACTTTTACTGACTAAAACCCACCCGTGTTTTCTCGATTGCCTGTGTGCCAGGGGCCGCGCTATCTCTTTCGAACAACCCCTGGCGGGCATCGGCCTGCCTCTCCCTCACGTGCGCCACCTCCCTCTTTGCGAGCATCACTGCATCGCTGAAGGAAGCGACGGCTACCCATGCACTCTCGCTCCGCACCATGGCCAGGACCAGGGCAGGACGCGAGAGATCGCCGCCACCGATCCCTCCACGAGGAAACGGCGGTGCTCTGCCCAAGCCGGGCAGACCTCCACCGAATGCTCCACCGTGTCCTCAGGGCGATCTTTGCCTTATGCGAAACAAGTAAATGCCGTTTGACTGTGCGTCTAAGTAAGATATGAATATTTTGTTTTATTTCATTCTTATTACGATGGATACGATAGTTTTATGTCATAAGCAACTAGAAATTATCTACGGTTATATTGTAAGTCTTATAAATACATACACTGAAAGCTATAGGAAGGTACATAGAAACATAGATTCTTTTCTTACTAATTTCACATATGTTGTATTCACGTGACTTTCGAGCGTGTTTATAGGAACTTCATCATCTGCTTAGCCTATTAACCAACTATTTAGGAGGCGGCTTCTAGTCTAGCCAGATGCAGCTGATGCCAGTATTTTACAAGGAGCGATTGCCTATCTGACCTCCACAACCCAGTTACTGGGTAATACGTTACCCGTTGGTAAAACTGATTGTCAGACTCTCGGGTTTCTAACGACCCATATAGACTGTCAAAGATCCAAGAATGACAGCCGGGACCAACGGCTTAACGTGACGGAAGCGGAAGCGTAGCTTAACCTAATCAATCGATCCGTGCGGCTGTTTTTACTCAGCCGCAAGACTGTCTATAGGTACTTAGCTATTTAATTTATTGGAAAATTCAAACTATTGTATAAAATATCGTATAGAACTAGCAGAGATAATACTCCCACCTGCCGCTTTGATCACGAGTGTAGACGCCACGTGGGAGTGATCAATGTACTCATACACTGACATTCCGTGCAGTTGCTATGCATTTTTACAAAACTTCTTGCGTCGCCATTCCTATCTAAATGTACTAAATATAACATTTGATATCCTACTAATATTATTTATTTAAAATTTATAAATGTGATAGTTCGTATGTTGGGATGTTTAGATATTTGAATGTTTGTTACTCAATCACGCAAAAACGCCCGAACAGATTTGGATGAAATTTGGCACACAGATAGTTTAAAACCTGGATTAACATATAGAACTTTTCATCCCAGTAGTACGTTCCTGTGTGATAATTTCCGACCTCCACGCGGGCGAAGCCGCTGGCAAAAGCTAGTTTTGAAAAAATCCAAATTTCTTCAATGGAGGACCTTTTACGAGTTAGACCTTCGACCTATAAACATATTATGTAATTTTGTCTCTTTTTAAGTCTAGTTACTTGGAAAACATCACAGAATTTCTCATTCTTTTCATGATGGCATTTGGTAGGTTGGTTTTGGACGATTTGGCGAGTTTCGATTGTGGTTCTGACTGTCACGGCTGCTGTTGGTAGCCTGCCACCACGGGTCGCAGGTTTGAAGTATTGATTGATTTAATTGTTAAGTCCTCGCAAGTAATTGTAAAGTTTACTTACGCTTTTTCGATGGCCATTACAGGTACCTAATATTATAGGTAGATGAATGTTGTTCGTATGGGTTGATCTGTTCAATATAACTCATGGGTAGGTAGTAGGTATATTTTTAAGAACACTTAATATTTCCTCGAACAAGCTCTGAATCATCATTCGGATGTGTATAAATACCTACAGCTACTTATTGGGTTCTTCTCCTGAATTTTTCCACTGAAAAATTTGAAACACTTTCAGTCCTGCTAAAGAGACTGAGTTTTGACAACCACGTGGTTATTAGAGAGTAATTATTATCGTCACGTGTATTACACCTGATTTACTTCACATTTCCTCATTGAAGTGAGTACTTTACAAATTCATTTGCAAGCTTTTAATAATAATCAAAAGTAATGTGTGAGAAAAGATGTGCTTACATAAGTAATATTTCACTTAGGAATAAATTAAAACAAATCTTTACTATTTACTTCATCGTCATCATCATATCTGCCGAAAGACGTCCACTGCTGGACATAAGCCTCCCCCAAAGGTTTTGCCATAATCGCCACGCTTGGCAGGCGGGTCGGCGAACGCAGTATGGTGGTCAAATGTATAGAAAACACTGCTACCCATTCTCTAGTAAGTCCCTTAGTCGCCTTCTACGACACCCACGGGAAGAGATGGGATTGTGCTATTCTTTTACGTCCAGCACCACACGGAAGTATTTACTTAAACTTTACTATTCTTTAATTTTTTTGCAGCAATTGCTTATTTATGTACGTAGCTAAAATGTGCCCCCTAAATGGTGGCTTCAGTTGCCTGCTGAAAAATTATATCTAACTGCATGCTCTCATCTGCCTAGCATTTCCCAACTATGTTGGGGTCGGCTTCCAGTCTAACCGTATGCAGCTGAATACCAGTATTTTACTATCTATCTGACCTCCACAACCCTGTTACTCATTAATACGATACCCCTTGGAAAGACTGGTTGTCAGAGTTTAAGGCTTCTGACTGATCTACGAATGACAGCCAACAAGAATGGGACCAACGGCTTAACGTGTTTTCCGAAGCACGCTAAGCCGTTGGTACCGGCTGTCACTGAAGCACGCAAAAATTATAACTTCAGACAATGCTTACCACAGACATCGGCAGCATTCTCTTGATAGGTAGGTGCAGAAAAACGGTTTTAAAGATACCTACCGATATTTTTTCGTAAAGTCATGATTACAACTTGTTTCATAATCTACATAGTATTTGAGAAATAAACTTTTTTAGTCCTTTGTCCCGTGCTTGTAATTTATACTTAAATAAGCTAGTGTGCTAAGAGTAGTATTTTAAGTTAAATATAATTCATGAAATCAGAAAAGGCTACTATAGAGCATTATAAGGTTTACGCCCCCGTATGCAGAAAAGGTAGGTAAAGCTACCTAGAAGTTTCTAAAACATGACAGCCTGTAAATTAGTTAACTAACCATTTTACAGGCTGTAAACTCATTTCGTCAGTTTACTCCATGGAATAAACTGAAGAAACAAGTTTATTTCAATTTCACATTCAGCTCGCGGAATCCTAAACAACATGTACGACCACGTGAACGCAGGACGTAAATAGATCATAAAACTATAAATACCAACATAAATCATTTCGTAATTACTCAAAATCTACGCAGACATCCGAAGCGGCTTTTTTCGTGTTTACGTATTCGTACAGTAATATTTTACCTAGAGCTGTCTACAGATACGAAAACAATGTCATCTTGTTTAGTGAGCAGAGTGCGACGGCCCTACGACGAACAAGGTCGAGACGGCCTATAACCGGACCAAGGCGCACATCAGTCGTGGTTATGACTCCACAGAAAAATATTTGTCCTTTTAATGTATTCTAGATCATTTTCTCCTCAGTGCTCTTCGTCTTGAAGGTCGTTCTCATGCTTCATCGACCTTTATTGCTATGGAGACCAAGGGCGTGTCCTCTCCTTCTCTCCAACGAATTTACTTATTTTAGTTCACAAAATTGGGATGATAGATTACTTCGGTGTGACAGTAAAATACCACGCTATTTTTCAAATTATAATAAACAAGCATATTTTGAGCTTTACGTACCTTCAAGGAGTCTCAGATGCAGGTGATAAAATAAGCCCTTCTATATTGCGAAATCGGATCTTCTCCGTATTTAAAATCGATCTCCGAACCTGCGAAAAGCCTTATTGGCGAACTATTCAGATAGACATCTTAAAAATGTAAGTCTGTAAAAGAAAATGGCCGTTCAAAAGTACAAAAATAAAATCTCTTCATCATAACATAGGTACCTACGTAACTGAACGGAGTAAATTAAAACGGAAATGATAAACACTCGGAATATGTGCCGTGACTCCTTGTGCTCAATTCGCTTGCAACAGCATTTGTCGTGCCCTAATTTGAAATACACAAGTTTGTAAACAGTCTTGTTTTGTTACAAAATGTATGCAAGGAAACTTCAATGCCGTAGGTATAACTGCATTACCTACACACCTGCCTCCATAGGACAGACTAAAGTAAAAGTAAAATATGTGTTCCATTTCAATCGAGTAGGTATCTAATGATATAACAAAACATTTCTATCCAAAGACTAATTAACTACAGATTAACTTCCAATCCCGACCCTGACTTATGATACTACTCGTAAGTCGGCGTCGGGACTGGAAGAGGTCGTGAGTTCGAACCCAGGACCTACTTTACTTTGTGTGATGAAATATCACCACTGCTCTCAAAACGGTGAAGAAAAACATCGTGAAAAAACTGGCACGTCCTCTTAACCATAAATTCAAAGACATGTGATATCTATCCAACCGCACTGGTCCCGTGTGGTGGATTATGGCTCACTCCCTCTTACAGAGAGAAGGTCTGTGTCCCAACAGTTAAAACTCATACTAACTTTCAAAAAACTGTTTTGTACGTTCACACAGAAGGTCAGGGTAAACACAAACAAAAACAGACGATTTATTGTTTGCTTTATTAAAACACCCTCCACAAATTCATCAATAATTACATACACTCGGGTACACCACTATTATATCTATTATTTACAAATAATTTATTACATATTTACATTGCTCGTCGCCAACTCCGGTATGTTGGCTAATATATCGAACTAATTTATCTATGCACATAATTAATAAATAAACATTCTTTTAAAATAAAACTAATGTTCCGGTGACTAGAAGTAATACAACGACACAATTCCGTTACAGGTTGCGGAAATATTTTAAAATTCAATTGGGTTAATACATTTTATATTTCATTTAGGCATCGACGAATAAAATACATCATAATTTTATAGGACAACATTTAAAATTAATTCTTTTCATTAATTTACTTATATTCCTTTACTTCAATTCTTCACTGAACAAGTATACCTTTATTAAACGTATACAATCGGAATGTTATTTACAATCGTATCACACAAAATCTTCATTACCATAGACTATTTAATATCTAAACACCCGTGTACGTGTAACAGGCAATTTTTCGTTCAACTGCTTTGTTACGATAAATACATCTAAAACTTCATTGAGACAGTTCATTATTATTGCGACAACACATACTTAAATGGACACAAATTGGCACTTGGAATGTTTTACGCGCAGTCGAAATCAATATCGCAATTTTGTCATTTAGATATCACTTTAGAAAATGTTCACTTGGCACAGTGTAACCTGGAATGTTAATGAAATGCAGATGGGGCGGGTGCAGGGAACGGGTTGGTGGCAGTGCGGGCGGGGCAGCGGCGCGCTCCCCGTGGACTCGTCGCGCCACGGACGGTGACTCAAGGCGACGCTGCTACGCCCATTAGAAAAGATGGTTGTTCGTTTTGGCGAGAGTACCGAGATGGTCTGACAGCAGATAGTTGGGTGGCGCGACGCCCAGGAGTGGGAATCCGGAGGGCTGGCGCAGCAGGCCGCAGCCACCGGCCCACTTGCCGCCACCGCTGCCGCTCACCGGCGGCAGGCCCACGTCGCCCCCCACGCCGTTCAGCTCATCGCACAACTTGTTTGCTGCACAACAAATAAACATAACAATATAGCATTCGTTTGTCTCGTAAACAAAGCATAATTCAATAATATTTGCAATATCTTCACGTCCATTTAACATTATTGTCGTTGGGAGCCTAACACCGACTGGCTATAAGTACCTACAATGCTGATATTCTCACAACTGAATCCAAACAAGCAAAACTTGTGCACACAAATCTGCTCGAATATGAAATCAGACTGCAGCTCGACGGGCGAATATGAAATAATCGTGGTAACACAATTAAGCGCTAATCACCTAATCCTTGCTGCGCGGCTCCGTTGTTTATTCAAGCCTGAGTGACAATCGCGCGCACAATTAGCGCAAATGAGCCGAAGTGAAAATCTGGTGCGGTAGCGGCGGCGGCGTAATGTGATTAACACGACCACAAGTCCGCCATTACCCGGTGAACCACCTCGTCTAGTTCAGCCTACATGTGGTACCGCACCAGATGTTCCTATCTGAACCTTTATAGTACTTTCTTTTTTGATGTTTCTACTTATAGGAAACTGAGAAGGGCTGCTGGGTTTTGTAAAACTTTTAAATTATTTTCTTAATATTACATCTAGGTATGATGGTGTTTAGGAAATGATTGAAGGTCCCCGTGATGAAATATTAGGTAAAACATCCACTCTTGTTCTAGAGCCGCTATCATCACCTGGACATCAAAGTTCGCTAGTTGCAGCTTGAAATGCAGATAAGTTTTTATTCTTCTCTTCACGACACGTAGGTACTTTTAGGCTGTTCTCGGAACCCCAACCTAACCTCATAGGTTAGGGCTCCGAGAACAGCCTAATTTAGAACATTAATTTACTTTCATTACTTTGGCATCCAGTGGTTTTCGTAGTACCTACTTTCAAAACTGAAATGTAAGTGTTTAGAAAAAAAAGCTCGAGGAAAAGCTCCCAGTTATTTAATTTATTTCTCTGACTAAACCCTGAAGTGATTCTATAAATCTCCTGAAGTGATTTTATAAATCTTACACAGATGTAACTCACAATATTATATTCGGTTCTATTTATGGCAGAAACGGTACAGACTTGTTTATACAGGATAAAATGCGCAAACTGTAACCATGAATTCAGCATATTATTCTAGATCCCCCACCGCAAAAAAAATCGTCTGTTATACAAAAAAAAATCAGCTGTTTCATGGAAAAGTGCCATACCTACGCGGTCAAAATGTATAGAACAGCTGATTTCTTTTTGTAAAACTGACGAAAAATTTCTTCGCTGGGTGTCTCGAATAATATTCTGAATTCATGGTTACAGATTGTGCACTGGACAAAAACTTTTCCTGTATAAAGTGTATAAACCGATACCAAGTTTATGGAAAATTCGTCTTGTATTGAGGCGTACGTAGCAAAAAAATTTAAGTTTCATGAAGTTTTCAGTTTTTAAGCTTCGCATAATTCAACTTTAGTTAATTAACTCTTATGATAAGTTCAGGTTATCTTCGTTGGCATATCAATTCTGTTTTTAACATGCTTTTATTAGCTTCACCTGTATGTTTGTGAGCATGTTTGTAACCGACTCTTTTGGACGTTATTTTGACCCACTTCAAACGGTCAGATTTCATTTAAACTTTGTAGACTTATCGTGGACCGATGACAATTAAATAATTTCATAAATTTTTTCCCTAATGTTCAAAAATGAAAAAAAAATCACGCTTTTGTAGTTAGCAGAACTAAAAAATTGAAAATAAATAATAAATTAAAAAAAACTAAAAATCACGCTTTGAAAACCAAACTAAAAAAGCAGAAAATAATTCAAAAAAGCGTGGGGTGCTTGATTTTAATTGATTATAAAAATACCTCAAAAAACACCAGGTTTTTAAAGCGTCTGTTTTACTTTTTTAAATCTATTATTTATTTTTATTATTTATCTGCTAGTTAATGCCTATCTGGCCACTGAAACAGGGTCTAAACTTATTAAGTTCAGGTTTATGTCTGAAAATAATTATCGTTGTTTTTCACCAACTAGTGAATGGTTTTGAGACTGGTCTTATTATCAGTCATAAAAGCTTTTCGCTATCAACATTCTGTGGAAAAGATTTTATTTTAATCTTCCTGGGTATTTAGGAGGTACACATTCCTAAGCAATGTAGCATTATATTAATATCCCATACAATAGAATCATGATTCTATATTTAACATCCACTAATTCGAAGAGCTGTATATATTTTGTCGAAAGCAGCCTTGTTGTATTCGCCCACGTAAACATGTGAGCTGAAATAGTACGTTTGGCTCTCTGATTGGTCGAGCAGCATGACTCACGCGGCTATAATTTCAGCGATCAATGTAACATTGGTAAGATATGTTGCCCAAAAATATTTCGTGACATCACGATTGGAACGAAAATATCCAATCGGAATGTACAAAATAAGTAACTATAGCATTCTTGTGTTTTCTCTGATAAATGTTGTTGCAAAGCTGTGTAATTACTGTAAAGTGTAAACATTTTCTTTGTAAATGTTCGCCACACTGTGTGAGCTGTAACTAATTAATCTATCCGAACTGAAACAAAGCGTACAGGCGTCTAAATTATTATTTGTCGTTCATTTCCCGTGAAAGCTTCACCGTTTTTAATTTTAAGAATGCTCTCATTAATTTAAAACTTTTCATCAATTAGTAGCTGAAGTTGACATGTCTATATCCCACAAAAATAAGTTTATTTAATGCATCAAAAACAACTAGTAATTTTTCATAATCCGTCTCACATGGATGCCAAAAAAATTAAGCAAAAATAAATATCGTCTCACATTGCAGACAAACATAAATCCAGAGAAATATTCACGCAATTGATATTATTAAAGTAGCATGGATGGATATTTTTACATGTCGGATACTAATCGCCAAGCGGACGTATTAATGTTTTTTTTTTTATTTAATGTCTGTTGCAGTTTGAGAAACTCGTAATATTTAGTAAATTCGTCTACCTACAGTAGGTATGTATTTTTCGAAGTGAAAACTTCTTTAGTCGCGTTGGGCATTTTTCGAGATGGGAAAAGCAATTGAACTCGCGACACAGTTACCAACACCACAGACAACACGAACGTACGAACGAACAACGTTGAACGTACGTTGAACGTTGTTTAATCTGTCGATTAAAAATATATTTCCTGGCGATTCAAAAAATACACACGTAATTGTTCAAGTTTTCACTTCTGACGGCACTCTCAGAGTGCCACTGTTTTATTTTTCCTATACATTTACCTACCTACTTAGGACCCTACCTACTAACTATCACTCTAGTAGGAAAAATTTTTTCATAATGTTCAAGCAATTATACACCTGTTTTAAGCCTAGATGGTTAAAAGCAGATCGAAATCTTGTTCTTGTGTATGTAAACTACGTGCTCATTAACTGGAATCACGATATAACAGTGTGGGTAGATGTAACATCACAAACAAAACTCTATAGTTAAAGTACTATTTCCGTCGCCGAACCCCTACACAAATAGTTGATCAAATGTGACTTAATGTTGTAACCCGCTAAATCTGGCGATGACGTCAACAATTCAACATCTCGGGAATAAGGTAAACACTGCGTTCGCATCATTACCACTGGTATGCGACTGAAAAAACTGAACGATTTACTAAGAAGTATTCTGCGATTCGCTACTATGTACGGTCTTAGATGTTTCTTGGCTCTGTAACACTATCTTTGAATTGCTTTAAATAGGTTAAGCTGGGGTCTCCTGCAAGATCAGAATACGCACCAAACTTAACTCTTCTCTACACAACCAAATCGCTCTTGCAGAGGGGACTTGCTGCTGAGTCCCAGCAGTGAGTCCCTACTGCTATAAGAACCAGGCCTATTGAAAATACAGGATGTTTGTTGTCTATCTCGCTGTCTGGTACTGTGACTAAATATATCGATTTGAACGACACTGACACTAGTGACACTCTACACATAATGATTCCGACTCCAAAGAATTAATAACAAAAATTTAAAGTATCAATCTAACATGAAGCACCACTTACGATATCTACCTGCCGAGGTGATAGGCTTGAGGTCTGGAGGGGACAGATGCGGCAGTGCGTGGTGAGCGGGCTGCGGCGCGGGCGCAGAGGGCGGGTGCGGCGACGCGGCCGGCGACGTCGGCTTGTCGCGCTTGCCCTCCGCCTTCACTGGCGCCTCACCCGCCTTTTGTTGGGCTAGACGCTCCTGCTTGCGGAACTTCGCACGCCGGTTTTGGAACCATACCTGAAAATGTGAAAAGGCCTTTCAGCATCTCTATCTCTGTCATTATACACTGTCCTTCAAAACTTACTACCACACTTTTAAAGTACCTACATAAGATATATTATTAAAATATACTTAGGTACAATTGTTATTTTAGTGTTTTGTCATTATGTACAAAATGCCTATTTTGTGGTTTTTATCTTTTTTTAAGTTAAAAACTTTATTTTATTTTCATGATTTGTTGCCATAGAAATACACATTTTGTGAAAATTTCAACTATCTACTTATTAATGAGATTCCAGTCCGCTGAAAAAAGCGGACGAAAAACACGTTTATTAAAATTGCCCATAATAGTTCCACTCTGCGGGAACTAGTTAGACCGAATTTATAAAACATCATGTTATCTTAATTAATTTTCGTTATGAGATAGCTAAGCTAGAATTGTTTTCGCGTAACCGGTAGATACTTAAACCCTAAAAACGAGAGGTGATCAAGTTCCTAACAAATACGTTTGAATGGTTGTATGTAGAGGTAGCTGCTGTTTTTAACAACAGCCAGGTATACCCAAAATTAAAATCCGAACACCAATGAAGTGAAAAGCATCGTAAACAAAACCGAATACGTACAATAAAAATATAATGAAAACGCCAGCAGCGGACGTGGGCTCGAATAACCAAACAAAGTTAGCGCTCGACCGGACTAATGGGAACGCATCCCATGCATCGAGCGCCAAATTTTAATGCAAACCGTTTTATATTCGTTCGGATGCGCGCAAATCCGAATTGATCATAATTCGATTTGGTGCGAAAGATAATTGCAACTGCCACTGGCGCTGATTGAGCACAGAGTAAAAAATGCTCGACATACGCGGCCGCACCCGCTCCCGCCCCTCGTACGCTGTGACCTGCACAATCACACGCACCATTGTTTGAACATCGCAGTTCGCTGATGATGTTTGTTCACCTTTATACATATTTCTTCATTTCGCTGCCATCACCGAGATCCACGTAGAATGCTTAATTATCTGTTAATGTGTGTACGCTCTTAATGAGCTACATTACTGTCTACCGGACGGTACAATTAAGTAGGTACCTACACCATTTGTAAGCGTTTCTGTATCTAACTGTAGAATAGAAGCAGTTTACATGTTTGTGCCTATTTTCCTTTGGTCCATGTAATGGCTACGTAGACAGAGTTGAGCTAATTTAACTGATTTACAATGACTACAAAGTTTAGCCGTCTTCAACGATATCACAAGCCGACATAAACTTGGTACTTGCTAATTGGTTTATTATGATGAACACAAACGAATATTAATAATTACTCGCCGCCTACGTACTTCTACATAAATTCTCCTTGGCAGTGATCATGACAACCGTTAATGACCTGCTTGTGTTCTAGAAACATTTCGAATGCTTTATTACTGTTACACTTGAACAGTTGTCGGAAGATTCCCAAAGCTGGTTTGTGCTCTATAAATATTTGGGTACATGGTATGACAATTTTCATATGTGTAAGGAATTATGTAGATATGCACATGTGTGACTAAACGCTAAACGTGTACCATTGGCATTGAAACACAAGATATATTGATGCTACTTTTGTTTCGTGTAGGCAGTTGGTCGTATGTCAGTGCGTGCACAGGTGCTAGCTGGAGTGCCGCCGCATCCGCATGCATGTCATCGCTGCACTGACGGCCGCGTCACGTCAGTTATGACATATTGATGCCGCTTGATCTCGTTATAGCACGCTAATGTAATGATGCGGCCCACTCGCGGACGAACGTGACTTACCTTTCATACACATCATCGTGATTTACAAGATGTTCGCGCCAACACTACACTCGACAAGGTTCACTGCAATCTCTAAAGTTAACAAATAATAATAATCCACTGAGTAATGAACATTTGACAGTTGATTATTTTCAAAACGATGTTATACAGTTCCAAATATAATTTGCTAAACAGTTATTGTACTGAAAATCGCTTGAATTCAGGTCATTGTTAAACTTGGTAGTCACATTGATTACTCATCACTACTCATACTAAAGATCTCGACTGACGATGAAAAGTAAATAAGTTAATTATAAATGTCATAAAGAGCCTAAAATCAATAAAAATATAGCCGCCTGAAGTGTTAGTACCTATTCATTGTAAATCCTAGGATTTAAAAAAATCATGTTAGAAAAAAAATGACGGAATTAGTGGATATTGGGTGAGGGATCAGGTGATGGGTCTAAATGTGTTTCTAAGCAATAATGAGGTCTATGACATATTCCAGGTCAAGGTCAACAAACCAAAAGTCACAAGTAATTTTTTTTACAAAATATATGGAGTTAAGCAAAGTTGCCGGAGCCCCGCGGACAACCTACTTCAGCGTGGTTTAAAAAAAATAACCACGAAGGCTAACTAGACCCCGCCATCCTCTTGTAACCTAACCTGTCCGAGTCGGGTCCTGAAAGAAGATTGTACTTTTGTTTGTATTTCATTAAATAATAATGAAAAAATACTATAAATGCGGCGTTGCCAGCCCGCGTGGGATGAATGCTCTTAATAAACGAACTGTAGTTTTGCTAAGGAAAAGACCAACCAACTAAGCCAACCCAACCGTTCCAAGTAGGTACAATTGTGGTTATTTTGTTAAAACCCAGCACACAAGTGGAGCAACAAAGCATTCGAAATGAATCAAAATGATTCCTAGCATTTACTAAAAAAAGCTTTTCCATGAAAAATACGAGTAGATCGATGAGGAGGCTGAGCCGTCCCAATTGTCTTCACCAGAAACCTAGTTTCTGAAGTAATCTAACAGTGCCTTCCGAAGTATTATAACGGCCATTAGCGTGCTATAACGAGATCAAGCGGCATCAATATTACAAAATCTGGGGGTAGGCACGACCTTTATGTTTGTAGATACTATAAAAAGGCACTTGTAAAACCTGTCCTATTTAGTCTGAACAACTGTTATACAACGTGTGTGAGCAATTTTGTGATAAGGCAGTTAAGGTTTTCTTTCCGTTCACGTATCACGGGAACTCGTCAATACGAATTCACGAGTAAGTAGGATGGTTTTTACACAAATCAAATCAAATCAAATCAAAATATTTTATTTCACATAAACCTGCAAGGGCACTTATGAAACTTCAGAAGCTAGGTGCACGGTTCCAATTTGTGGCTTCCTATGCAGAAGAACCGGCAAGAAACTCCACGGTTACTCTTTTAAAAATAATTGGCTTTTATAATGTTTTCAAATTACAGTGATATTAGGTATGGGAGGACAGTGCAGGCCTGTCAATAAGTACCAGGTACTTAGAGGAATGAAAATAAAGAATAGAAAATCGTCTATAAATCTGCAGATTTATAGACAACGTCTGTAAGGCCTACAACGTTCTCTCATTCACAATATGTAAAAGAATCTACATAAGTAGATCAGACATAAGAAGACACATAGATCTTAACAAATTCAAACAGATATAACTTTGCACTTCCTTCAACGGAAAATTAGACTAAGAACTAACATGTCTTGTCTTGATAATCTCTAATTATTGATCCATTAGAATTATTGTGGTAATTTTCTGTTTATCACCAATTGGGTCGCCCGCTAAGTAGTAACGTTCAGTTCCTCGACACAACCTTAAGTTTTTCAGTGTACTTAAGTATTGCAAATATCCTGATAAAGAAAACACAATGTAATCTAAACAGAGCCAAAATCAAAGTGTACGTGTAGTATTTCGCGGTAGATTTGTTCAACAAATGAAGTCGAAGATTGCTGAAGTTCATCATTTCGTTGGATCTAAGAGAAAATCAGTGCTACCGAGTGGAAAGGTCCCACGTAGATACGTGCCCGGCTTAACCAAGCGGCAAGCTCGCCGGCGCCGGTACTAACGAACACACGGCTCGGCTGATTGGAGCCGGGGCACGGAGCCCGGCGAGCCGATCGCCCCCAGCACCACGCCTTCCGCATTATTTCCGAATTGGAAAAAATCAAAGCTCCCACAACGTATGCGGCATCCGCAAACAAACAAATAATACAAAAGCCACCGCCAATACAAATGAGTATCGATACGACGGCGAGCGGAATGCGAAGTCGAAGTGAAGCCGAGCGTATGCCCGAGGCAAATAAACGTCCGCCGATGTGTTTGTAGGAATTCGTTGCGATGTTTATCGAATGTGATGCGTGCCCCTAAAGTAAATACTTTGCCGAATTTTCCTACCGATATGGGCCATATAATCATTTTGTGAAGGTGATCCTCTGAACGAATTAAAGAGTGGAACTTTGCAGTCGTAAATCGAATAGCTTTCATTGTATAGGCGCACATAAATGTACAAACAAACGGTAATAATAAATATCGGGCGGGCAATTAAGCGCAGGGTTGTTCGGACAATCGAGCGCAGCATCGAAATGCACTTTGCAAATGAACCGAATTGGGCGGCGAGGGCGCGCGAGGTGCGACCCGGCAAATGTAATTAAATACAAGTGCTCACGAGCTGCAGATGCAAAGCCCATAAGATACGTGGCCATACAATTGAATTGTAATTATAGTGAAATCAATACAATATTCATTAACATGGATTGATGGGGTTCGTAGCGAAGCGACTACGCGTATATAACTATCTATTCGTAATCATACTTACCCGACTACTACGAGATGACTTCAAGTTTTAGCTTTTCATTTCATAATACCTATTACCTACTCATAGTTCTTAAGAGCAGTCGTGGCCAAGTCGTATGAGCCCCGGCTTACCGAGTTGTAGGTTCGTGAGTTTGAACTCAGGAAAGTTTACGTCGTGCATTTGATTTCATCACCAGTGTTCTTAAAACGGTGAAGGAAACCGGCATGTCAATTCGAAATCATGTGCCAACCACCAGCCAGCACTGGGCCCGCGTGGTGGATTACGGCCCACTCCCTCTCAAAGAGGAGGCCGGTGTCCTAGCAGTGGGTACGTTATAGGCTGATAATGCATAGTTCTTTATATCAATTAAAGTCTATGTAAAAATCGGTATAATTTGATTTGTAAAGCAAGATGACCGCTATTCATTAAACACACCAAATAATGAAACCACTAAACTTAACAGGACAAAAAGGGTCAGTAAATAAAATAAGTCGGCGGCTGTCCAGGAACCTGTCACATACCATCAACCATGCACTGAACCGATTGATAAACTAGACACTTACTGTCTTGAGTAATGCCAAAGCAATTAGCTTTATTACCCCTTAATTTAGCGCATCATAATTTCTCAGAAAACATTAAAATAAATCAGCGAATACTCTAAATCCTGTGACCTTAGGGGATAAAGTTGCAGCTGGTCTGGACTTCTGGAGTTTAGCTTTTGGCAATAACTACACAGTATTTTAACACATCGGATAATTAAATTGGAACGACTCGTTTTACATCAGCTATAGAAACAAACTACTTTTAGAGTCAAGGTGATGGACGGCGTAACTTAGTATATGTAGGTAGGTACCTACTTAAAAAGATTTGTTTTAGTTACTCTCTTCTCAAGTAGAGAGCTTTTGAAAAGCCGTTGTCATCTCCTGATTCCTGTAGGTACCTACGCGAGCAAGTTAGGAAAAGTTCTGCTTCCCCAAATAGGTAAGTTAGGATTTCAGACTGTGAGCAGACGACATTGTAAAAGTTTTACCGGTAAACAATGCTTTGTCTAAACCCAATTCATTATGTTTAAAGGGTTTTCATTCTGAGACTTTGTTTAAATCACTTCCTGTAGGTATCATATGCGAAGGTATGCTCAGAAGGGGTTATTGTATTCGCCACAAAGTAAATTTGTCACATTTTGTACACTCCATACATTGAAAGTGTAATCGCCATTTGTATAAAAATATGTGTAAATTCGTCACAAGTCTTCATAGATGGATAATTTTTACATAAAATACTGGTAGCAAAGAAAGTTATTGGTTTTTAGCGCTCGAAATGAAAATATTTTCTAAATTTATGAAAGTACGATAACCTAGCTTTTTAAAGACTTGTAACATATGCGGTCTTAGTCTATGATTACATTTAAGTCAATGGTATGTTGAATCGTTTCAGAGAATTACTGTGATTATTAGACATAGTTACTAAAGTAGCTTATTATTACTTTTTATTAGATAGGAAGTTCTTAAATTATAAGATTAAACTTATTTATCTTTCGTTCAGGCTTCAGGCTGATTTGCCTACAACAGCAGGCAAATCAGCCTATTGCAATAAATATATATTTCGTTGTAAGTAAAACTGTGATTTTTTTATGTAGACGTAAATTAATACAAAAAAACGTGATTATTACTGTGATTGAATTATTTTTCTTATAATTGTAATGTTGTAAGCAAATCAGCCACTTACAGTACATGTTTTTAAGGATTAGGCGTATCACGCAGGTCACACTATTCTTGACAACGCGGCCTTAAAAACGAACAAAACCAGACAATATTAGCGTATATTTCAGTTGTAAGTAGAACTGTGATTTTTGTGTGAATTTCTGTGATTATGAAAAATAAATAAATAACGTTTTATTCTACTTATTTTTTTATTTTCTGCTGTCTGTGCGGAAACAATAACAACACGGTGGAAAAAATATGGCGAATTTACTTCATGAAAATAGAGCTGTGGCGAGTTTACACATACTTTTTTCGTGGTGAATTTACTTTGTGGCGAATGTACAACAACCCCTCAGAAGGAAGTAAAATTACAAATTATTTTTCCAACATTTTGTAAATGATAAAACTTGCTAAAGATTAATTTGAAATGAAGCAAGATGTTGGTTAAAACTCTCTACAGCCATGGAGTCTGACTTAGTTTTCCGAGACATTGCCAAACGGTTGGTCGACTCTTCACGTGACCAGAGAGCTGGCCTATTTTTTGCCCAAAATATCAGCATTGCTTTGCTTTTCCCGTTGAGAACGATGCGGACGAATTTTTTATGGCCTATGATTATTTTCTTTTTATGACTTGTAGATACTATCTATTATTATTGTTATATATTTATAAAGTATGTATGTATGTGTGAAAGCAGCCATAGCTGCATGACATCTGTCAGGTTTACATAAGCCCCGCCCCTTTTGTGATTACCATTTGAAATAAAGCGTCAGTGCGTAAACCACTTCCACGTCATTACTTGCTTCCTTCTTACGAACATAACAATTATTTTAAGATCGTTAGTTTTTTAAATATGTTAACAGTTCATATAAATTTTTTAGAGAGAGTGGGCTTTGGTAAATGATAAATGATTTTATTTTTGTAAGTAGGTTTGTACAAACACTTTTACATGTCAATCATATTTTTAAAACTAGATGAGGTCGGTGTTTCCTATCTGACTACTCTGAGAAGAAAGGCCGAAACAAGCTCAGAGGTCACAGTCTCTTTTAAAGTCCAGACATAATCTTAGTCAGATCATGTGAAGACCATGTGGATTGGTGTCTGAAATGATATTTTGAGGAAAGAACCACACAGATTGAGTAGACCTGTCCAATCAGTGCACGCATTTATGAGTAATCATGCAGCTCAACTCAGAACTTGATGAGCTCAACGATTTGGCGAACAATACCAAAGAAAGGACATTTGAGTAGGCCGCATAAATTACTCAAACTGCCAGACCATGATTAAAAATAAATGAGAAAGAAAAAGAAACCAAACAAAAATAAAAAAGCACCAACACAGTCATCACATTCACAATAATTAAAGCAATATACAAAGTGAACACTACAGTACAGTACAGTACTTTATAAAGTAAATATTTTTTTTGGATAAACAAGACTCGTTAGTCTTTTTTAGTTGTGAAAAACCTGTAAAGCTTGTTGGTAAGCTTTAAGTTAATTCTGACATATACCAGCTCGCCTCATTCAAATCCGTAAGGGGTAGTTGAATACAGTTCCCTCGGCAAACAGTGGCAAGCAACAATGGTTGAGTATTAAAATAAACAGAGCGGCGCGTCGCCATGTGGCTCGGTCGTGGCGAGCAAACACAACACAGACTAATGTATTCACAGGCTGCACATACAACGCCCGCGCCCGGAGCCGCCTCCAACTTCTCTTTGATTTACTAATTAACCTATGACTTGCATAACTTCACTTGCAACACAACATCACAATCAAACGCTTGTATTCCATCCATTATATATCGTACATCGTTTCTCATCGAGTTAGCGGGGGGAGTCGAGAGTCATCTGTTCAGCCCATTATTTGGCGCTACAATGTAAAAAATATGAACGCGATAAACGTAGTGGAAACTAAAACGATTAGTAGTAAGTGTGACATGGAACCTGCTGATATACAAATGCTTTTATCACAATAATGATAAGTATCTATCCCAAAGTGTATAGAAAACTTGCTCTACAGGCTAATAGATCAATATTGCTCCAACGACCTAAAAATACCTTTCTATTTATGATTCTGGTCACTCCATAAGGAAAATGAAAATAAAAATCCTTTAAAACACTTTGGTCTTCCAAAGGATCCTCAGAGTCCTGTACAAATAAATATAAGAGATATTTACTGAAACGCTATAAAACTCCGAACAGGACTAGCAGGAAGCGTCACTAACTGGTAAGTTAAAGCTATGAGTAATAAATAAAGGCTCGCTCGCCATGTGTCAGTGTTTGCTCATTCAACTAGCGTTATGTGCAAAGGTTGGAGTCGACACGGCCGTCTTTATTTGACACGTTGGCAGAGGGCGGCCCTCCGGCCCTCCAGGCGTATGAAAAACGTGAGGCCGCGCGGAATGATCTAATTGTATTCATTAGCCGGGCCAGGCCGCGCAAATATTGACACGAGCGGGATGCGGCCCGGCTCCCGAGCACCGGGCTTTGATCATAACCGATAGTTAAATTTTCAGGTGATATGTAACTCGGAACTTACTTGATCTGTTGGTAGGTTTATGTTTGTGAGGGAATATTAATAGAAGCAGATTTTATAACTTTATTTCTACAAATGCTGGAGCGAATAGTTGTTGGCCGTACCTACACAAGTTTTGTTTTCTCGAAGCCAGATAAATCTTGCAACTGTGAGCAAATATCAGGTCAAAAAAGGAAACGAATGAGTTACTTGTTTGTTTTATCCTGCAATGTATTCCAAAAGATTGATTAAAACACAGTTTTTAGGTGTAGTTTTAAAGTGATAGCTAAAATTCTTATTTTTATATCGTGATAGTCAAGGCTAAATTAATTATTTAACATGGGCTTGATCAGAACAGTCTTATTTTATCTTTAAACATAATTTAGATTAAGAAACTCCATGTTCTATATCTATACATTAAAATCATAAAGCTAATG
Organism: Polymixis lichenea; assembly: GCA_949091785.1. NCBI lineage: Eukaryota > Metazoa > Arthropoda > Insecta > Lepidoptera > Noctuidae > Polymixis > Polymixis lichenea. The sequence continues at coordinate 11,864,483 of OX420939.1, read as the reverse complement.
TAAACATCATGAGCTAAAAATAATTAGATACCAATCTCACTGAAAACAGAGCGGGTCTGCGTAAAGTAAAGCTAATACAAAATAAATCAATCGTCGGCCGGCGCGGTCGAGCGCGACCAAACATCGCGAACACACCCCACTGTTTATACTTAGCGGATGAAAAGGCAACACCGAACGCCCCGGAATAATATTAGCTACCCTTAATAAGCCATTGAAATCTATCGACTGAAAGCCGACACCACGAAAATCAACTCTATTTTTTGTGTGTTACCGTTCAATTTGAATTGCTGGAACAATCTTCCTACGACGCTTTGGAATGATATTATTTTTTTTACTAACTGGTAACATGTGTTAACATTTGATGATAATCCAGGATTAACACATCATAATAAAGAGATGAATGCATCGTTTATTCAGGCCGTATGTCGGCGCTATTCGACAGTGTTTAGTGAATGACAGGTGTGCTGACGCAACTCATCTTATTTGATTGGATTGGATTTAACTGGGTCGCCTAAAGACTTTACATAAATTATAATGGTGTGATACGTGTTGATAGTCTTTGTTATTGTGTTTAAATGCGTAATAGGGTTAAATGCGTAAAACGGTCGTGGTTAAACCAGGCCTAACTAGTCTTGTGTAGTTCGCGAACGATGGACGAATAGGAACCGTTTCATAGCACTGTACTAAAAGAAACTTTTCCGAATGCTGACTTCTAATCGGTCTATTAGTTCTAACAGCTCCTCGTACATTTACAAAGAGCCGTATCGTATGTCCGAACGAGAAGGAGAATGACAGCGACTGTCTTTAAAAGTAGGTACTGCTGAGAGCGAAGACCGAATAGGGCTAATAGAACTAATAGAAAGAACTAGTTCACCGACCGAAATGAACTAGTACCTGCGGAGCGATCTTAAAACTGACCGAGCAGGCACAAGACTAGGCCTAACAGTTCTTTTGTAGGAAATTACTGAATTTTCTTGCTATCTAACAAGAAAACTACGCTTTTTGTTCTTTGGTTTTTTTTTCAAAATAAGAGTTCAAAATAAACAAGCTTTAGTGCATAACAAAAGCTTTAATGAGAAACACTTTCAAAGGTGCCATTTCAGCTTGTGCCAAATTGCCAGGTCAAGAAGGTACTATTTCAACTCTATCAAATCCCTATAAACTTTAATGGTCATAAATTCTGTAATGGCAATATGAGAATGATAATGACGTCACACGACACGACAGATGTGAGCAAAGCGTACGGTCCATTACTTGTCACCCCTATTATCCCGTGCTAAGTAAATAAACATCGGATCAACTATTAACTCCAAATATATGACGTTTTGATGCACTTCCATCAACATTTCCAAGAATTTATAGTTGTATATTTTAAGTTGGTCCTCACACAAAGTAAATTATAAAGAGTGTAAAATGATTGTAAAACAAATGTATAGTATGTATGTAATACTCTTCGTTTAGAACAATTGTTATTTCTACTCGAAGCAATAAAATAATAATAATAATAAAATAATAATATCTGTATTATCTATAAAGGTCAAGCTGTATGAAGAATAATAAAAGTTACGAAAGTTAAAAACAGCATTTACCTACCTCCAACATCCAGCATCAAAGCATTCACATTTTCTTGATAAAATAAATTTATGTCACACATAATGCTTACAATTACATAATTCTCAAACTTCACTAGAAAACACGTAAGTTCGGGAACAATCCGAAAACCACAAAGGTTCGATTTTTATTTTCATAACATCCGCAAATAAAAAAGAGGATGGTGTTAATTTTTTTTACTGCTTGCTGAATGTGTCGAAAAATATTAAGACTAAACATTTAGTTGTAAAAAATAAAACAAAATTACTTTATGGCATCGGACGATTCTTTTCAGAGCGATTTGCCAGTATCGCTGGGAAATATAAAACTAGACTCTTACTCACAACACTGTAAAATAAAGTGTTACTATGCACCAATAGGACATACTAATTCCATGATTACAACATATTCGTTTATTTACGGATACCTACCGTTCTTCTATGTGTTTAGTTTTAAGATTAACTTGTAGAAATAAATGTCTAAAACTGTAAATGTACAAAGTTTTTACTGTCCGCAATACCCAAAATCACAAATATAGATAAAACCAAAACAATTTATCATTCGTAATCGATATCTGACTTCCCTAAACCATTCACTCGCATCCCTACTGGGTTTCTCAATTAAAAATGGAACAGATTTGAATCGATTTTGACGAATCACCGTGATTGGTCCGAGTAGCCGCTTCCGCGAGACAATGCCCGTAATCAGTTCGATCGTGGCACGCGACACGACAAATAGCCGATACCGATCGGCAGATGTTTGGTTAGAACTGCCTCTGATCATTTGCTTTATTGATTGAACTTTGAGCCATCATCTACTACAAACTATACCTAGTAGTATATATAGGACCTAATGTGGAACACTAGGCACACATATAAAATCAACAGAGTTATTCTCATGACTGGCTATATAACCAATATGTTTGATTGACCGTACTGTGGTGTTTACAGTATTTGCCCGTTATTGCTAGCAATTGGAGGGCTCAATAAACATTATACCCTAACGTTAAGCCGTAAACTGTATTCGGGAGATATGAAATGGTATGAGTAAAATTGTCATACTTAGGTTGAATAATTCTCACAAAATAAAAGTATGTCTCTGTAAAAACTGTAATTATACTGAAGGTGCACTTTACTATGCGTCTAAACTCTTCAGTCACGAGAATAAAAGGTAGCATTGTGCTTATTTCGAAATGTTTGTTATGCTGCAAAGTAGGTAAACCCAACATAAATCTCATTCCAAGTACTTATTTTTTCGTAAATAGGTTACAATCCAATATTTTAACAAATTCTTGGCCAAAACTGGCCAAAAAAAAAGTAAGTTCTAAAATAGCAGTACGTAAAATCAAATAATACTCCGGAAAAACATTTATCTAATTGGGTTTTGTCGTAATTTTCTCATAAGTACTTACTTTACTATTGTTTTATGTACCTAAGTATGGGAAAAAAATTAAGATAGCCCGGGCATATCAAAATAAGAAATATGACTTTTGTCTCTAGTTTTAACAGGTATATTAAAAAAATATAAAAATGTTTCATCTTCATCATAATCAGCCTATAACGTTCCCACTGCTGGGACACTGGCCTCCTCTTTGTGAGAGGGAGTGGGCCGTAATCCACCACGCCACTTGAAAGATAAAGATGACTTAAAAGTGTGCTGACACATGTTTAATACCTATGTTTCTACGCTGGTTAATAAGTAAAAAAGTTTCCTTTGTGACTAAATTCATAAGAATACCTCGAATATTGATATTAGGTATCAGTATACAACCATTGATGCTTTTTTCGCAAATCACTGATGAAAAAGAACCCCAGCACGCCATGTGGGCTAATATTACAATAAACTACAAGATCACACTCACTCTACAAAATAAACAGGGTAAATGAGTTGCGATTTTTAGAATGATAAATGTTTTGAGGAAGGGCTAAGAAAAAATGAATAAACTACAGTTAATGTACGGACAATGGAATCACTTGTCCCTCTGTCGTTGTTAAATGGTTCGTGCGCATAGAATAACGTTTGTGATTGCCACCGCCAAATGTGGGGCGTTGGAGTGACCTTACTGTTTGATTGAATTCGTCCATTGTATAGGGTCGATCTAAAATAACAGTATGCAAGCAAAAATATGGTTGTACAAATATTTTCGTGCTTAGATTTGTAACTTCTATAAACGAACTGAGACCAGTTGCTCTTATCTTTAGCAATAGGTTCAATCATTAAGAATGATCTTGATCTATTTGAAAACAGTTCTGTTGCCTATTTTTCTTACATCATCATCTGCCTAGCCTTTTCCCAACTATGTTGGGGTCGGCTTCCAGTCTAACCGGATGCAGCTGAATACCAGTATTTTACATGAAGCGACTGCCTATCTGACCTCCTGAAATTTTGCACACGGCTTCCTTTCATAAGGTAGGGCAGCACTAAGAAGGGGTTTTTGGAAATTCAACCTTTAAGGGGGTGAAAAGGGGGATTTTAGGGGGGAAGTTAACAAACTTGAAACTTGGCTCAAATACTTTTCTAAGTAAATTATAAAATTGATTATTTATTGTTTTTTAATTGGGGGTGTTAACGTTTGATTAACTCGAAACTCAGTATTTAAACCTGAAACCAAAAATAGCCAAATATACCTGAAAAGAATAACGTGTATCAGGGTTTTTCGAAAATCTACCCCTAAAGGGGTAAAAAATGGTAGTTAATTTTACAAGGGATGATTTTACTGCGTGTCTTGATTAACTCGAAAATTGGTATAAAAACCTATATGTTAAATAAGGTAAAAGAAACAAAAGACTTTAAAAAAATTAACCCCTTTGAGGGTGAAAAGGGGGATATACTTTGTGTGAAAGATCTTATTCGTTTGATTTAGAAAACGTGGCATAAACTTATCTAGGTAAATAATATTAAAAATGGAATCATAAATTTTCAAAACTGACTTGAAAGGGCGAATTTCTTTTTTTTTGCATCGTGATGACTGTGCATGACAGCCGATCCCAAACATTTTTTTACGCGATGACCGACGACCACGCGAGCGGAACCGCGGGCAAAAGCTAGTATAATCATATATGACGGCATTTTGATTCAGATTATAAGTAACACACTATTAGCAAACAGTTTTGAAAGAGAGGTGAGTCTATAATAAAGGTATGGTTATATTTGTGAAGTGTAAAGTAATATTATTATAAGATTATGTGCGTAGTGTGAATGTGTGAGGATGTTTTTTGTATACGCATGTAAGTCCGGTGCAAGTGTTTGTGATTATTAGTAGAACTGAGGGTAAAAATTTAGTGTTGTTTGGCAGGAGGGGGGAGTGGGAGTGGGGGGAAGGGGGTGGGGTGTGCCCCCCTCCTCCCTGGCACTACTCCCATGAAAAGGTAACTCATCGTTTCCGAGAAAAATGATTTTTTGTAACCTAACCTCAAACACTTAAAAGTTGCCTAAATTTAGTATCGTGTCGCAGGAGGGGGTGAGTGGGAGTGGGGGAGGGGGAGGGGGTGCCCCCGTCCTCCTTGGCACCACTCCCATGAAAAGGTAACACACCATTTCCGAGAAAAATGACTTTTTGTAACCTAACTTCAAAACATTCAAAAGTTGCCTAAAAGGCGTAGTCGGAGCCCCGCTTCGCGGGGCTCCATGGTCTAAAAAGTAACCACGAAGGGGATGGCAGGGTCTGTGTTCGCTTGCTTCGCTCGCTTACTAGACCCCGCCATCCCCTTCTAACCTAACCTGTCCGAGTCGGGGGGTCCCAAGTCCCGAGCTCGCTTCGCTCGCTCTTGCATCCAAGTTCTCCTAGTAGATAGTCAGAGCCCTATATCAGGGCTCAATGGTTTAAAAACCCCGAGTCGGGGTGCCCCAAGTCCTAATCTTGCTTCGCTCTCTAGTGCATCCTAAGTCTAGTAACAGTGTTGTAACTGCCTTATAAACACACATACGATCAGTACACTAACTTTCATCTAAGCACGATTTTTAGGATGATAAATAAATAAACTTTTTTTTTACGTTCCGTTTTACCGTTTTGCACGATATTTACACTACAAACAATAAATTGTGTCAGTCAGATTTGGTTGTCAATCACTCATTTTAACGTTCCGTTTTCGCTTTTAGCTGATTTGAGGTTAGAAACTTATTTTGTAATTTTCTCGAAAAATATGCATTACCTTGTAATAAGAGTGGTAATGTTATAATCGGGGACACAAGCCCTACCAGTTTTCATCATTTTTACCCCCCAACTCCTGCCAAAGGATACTAGATCCAACCCGAACTGAGTGGGATGTTATTATTTAAAACACTGAATATTTTAAAATAGAATTAACATACCTAAATACACCAACAAGTTAGCGTACACACTCACCCTAATGGGTGTGGGATTGTGTGTGGTGTATGTAGTGTAGATAATTCTACACTACATACTCCACACCCATTCCCACTCTTTACCTACTTTACACACCACACACATTCATACCCTATACCCACACTACACACACCTCTCGCATACATTTGTATCATCACTCACCCGTCAAGTTTTAGACTTAAGTACATACCTCCTTTTATACTCTAAGGGCGAATTTCACCAAAATTTTATACCTAGAATAAGTCTTATCCTATCCTATTATTTTAGAGAAAAAAAAAATTGACAGATTTTCCGTAGTAGAATTGTCAGACGTAAATTTTATTCTACGGATAAAAAGACTTTGGTAAAATTAGCCCTAAGTCATTTAAAATTGAAATTGTCATGTATGTGATTTAAACGTTTTTACACCTAATTCACCACGGAAGAGCACTGATTTCCAAGATACAGGTTCTTATCTAGTTTAGAAGTCAGGAGTTCATACAGTTTTAGCCGTCTACTCACCTACATTATTTGTATCTTAGTTCCCAGGAATATTATTGTTTTAGGCTATATTTTTATTGAGTCCAAATAAACGTTATTATTATTATTATTTTATAGTTTGGACGATACCTTCATAGTCCAAATCCAGCAGCCCTATGGGTCCACCATCATTGGGTATGAGGTACCAACCACATCAGAAGAGAACTGAATATTGTTTATTGTTGCTGTAGGTGATTAAGAAATAAAGTCGGTAAAAAATTGTGCCAATCAAAAATAAATAATATTTTTCTCATGATGACCCAACATTTAATCAAATGTTGGGTCATAATGAGAAAAATACTTGTTCCGATTGTAAAATTGTACCTTCGCACGTACATTCCTACGTAAAACAACGAGTTAGAATGTCAATTTAGCAAAAATTATAATAATACCCTTCCCCTAAGTGATGTAGCATTTTCCTTCGATACTCGACAACGGCGCATCGGTTATGACAGCCATATATTCATGACACTAGATAGTTTGTGACAGCCGCCTATGCTCCCCTGCCAAACTTCCACGACAAAATGGAGTAACAATGAACTTGCTGTTTAGAATCGCAATGCCTTAACTTTTTGTAAATCTGTCATAAATGTGCTTCTGAAATAGTTGAATGACTGTTTTTTGGTGCCCGAGTAACAGATAAAAATCAAAACAAGTAGTTTGTGCTTAACAGCATTTGAAATTATAATAGAAATTTAAAATAAAACAATAATAAAACATTTACAAAAAGAAAATGGACAACTTACTCACTTACCCCCTTATTTATAACCGCTGTTTAAAGTTAACTAATGATTAGCGTCTGTGTAACCATTTTTTAACGTTTAAATAGCTCTTAGCTTTAAGCAACATTTATAAATAAGACGGTTAATGTTTATTATGCGGTTCTCACACTTGCTAAGTTGTGGGAATTAATCATAAAAATCCCTACGGTAAATGCTAAACTGTCACCCACACCCTGGGAAAAACCAAATTACAAAGCCCAAGACATTTTTATACATCCCCTTCATGGCACAGAGCAATTCTCTCGTATTCGAATTGTATTACTATACCGTAGAGACGCGATAGTTGCACTTGATCCCACGATTCCCAGAGGACACCACAACAAGTCGCGAGCTAAATGAAAAATAATTGCGCGAACCACGCTAAAGGGTGACAAGTCTACGACAGAGATAGATATAGTGAGTTCACACGCGTTAGATAGAGACGCCCATATATTCGCACCCCGTAGGCTAGGCCAGAGTCGTATAATCAGAACTAGGTATAAATGCTTTTGTAATTGTTAGTGGGCAAACTTCTATACCTTTGGGACGTTTAATGTGAGAACCATGAAAAGAATGAGTTTCACACGTTTTCGTATTGATATAGTGGGTTAAGATGGTCAAGATGAAATGCCAGGTTTAAACATTAATCAGACTAATTATGATCAGTTAAATTATGTACGCAATATAGTCTTAATTAAAATCTCATTTAGATTTTTGGTCGGGCCATTTTGGTCAGTAATAGAAACGTGCATTGCCATAAAATAATTAAGAAAAAAATAATTCAAAAGAAACCCTACTGTCATTTATGAAGTTACACTTCTTTTTGCACGTTTGGAAAAAATCATGAGAGTAAAATTTTAACGATGCGCGCACACACCGACAGGCAAAAAGCGACATGATGAAGTTAGCTGATAACTATCATTAATTTATCATTCCTTTTAGAAACAGAGAGTTGTGATATACGCGATGAAATCTTTAGCTATTTTTGTTCTGTAAGCCAAAGAAGTATAACTTCTTACGTGCGTACATAAGTACACACACACGTTTTTTTTTAGATCTAGAAGCGACTGTTCTTATTTCAAATCCAAAAAGAATGTATTTTTTAGGCTTTGTTTAAAAAAAAGTTCTAAAATGTGCTTAAACATGTTTATGGAATTAAATGTCTGTTTTGCCGTTGACGGTTTTCTTGTATATTATTTTTAGTACATGCTAATTCCATGTAGTTTTCACGTACTCTACTTTATATGGTAAAACTATTGGTAGACTGCGACTAGAAATTACTTTTGTCTCTGGATAAATCCATAGACAAAAGTCAAGAAGTCGAAAATTATAACTATTTTAATAATTTATATCTTACTACTATTATTCCGTATTTTCGTTGTCATAGAACGGGCTATAGAAATAAATTTAATGGTGGCGTTGCATTGCTATGATTTTATTTATTGTTTACAGAATTTATAAAGGCTTAACCAAAATATATTATCATGACTTATACATATTTATACACTTGCCAAACATGTTGGTAAGTGTAGTACCTGATAAAATGGTCGGAACGAATGAAAAGTGTATTAGAGTCAGAAGAATGATGCCCTTATTTACTCTCGTATAAAACAATCACTTCCGCTTGTAAAAATAAATCATTATAATATCTTATGACGTATTTCGTAGCCGTAGCAACCGTAGCCCGTAGCGCGTAGCACACCCTCCGTAGCGCCTCTACATACCTACGACCTCGAGGCACTTTTTAATCGCTTTAAGTGCTTGCTAGGATTTCCAACACTTATTTATCGTGAATAGCTAAAGAAGAAGAATTATGTTTTTTGTGAAAATAATACCTACTATTGTTTGCTAGAAGATAGTAAAGCAATTTCATCAAGAGTCATATTTTACGCTGTCATAAAACGTCAGACATACCTTTATTAAAAAATAACCACATCTTCTTTGTTTGTAAAATTTTTAATTTATTGATTTTTTACGAAAACATTTTTTCTATGGACTAAACATGCTTAGTTTATATGCATGAAATTAGCTTAATATGATCCACATCTCTGGCTTAACATCAAAATTAAAACTACCAAACATTCCGATTTCACACGTCTCTAATTTTGCAGATCGTGTGAAAATGCAAGAGATGTTAATCAATTAGGCGAGGCAGATTATCGCCAGATCACAACTATGGGAGAGGCACGACACGGTGCGCGGGAGCAATCGTCCGAACTCGTCCGATCTTCCCACGGAAACTGACGAACTTGTCTGTGATCTGCCCTCGCCGGTACCGTATCAAATGTCACGCCCCACGTCCAGTTTAACATAGATAATACCTTTGATGATCTTAATCCGATACGCTTGTTTGTCGTTTTATACAGTTGTCGTATACTAAGGATTTATTTTGTTAACATGACCTAGGTATTCATATAACAATGATAGACGAATAATTTAACGTTTAACTATGTAATTCTTCTGATACTTGTTGTAAGGTACCACCAACACATTAATATGAAATACACATAAATATGTAGGTGTGTGTAATATGTTTACACATAAACTGATAAAATCTTTTCATATTTACACCAACATCGTTGTAATAAAATAATAATAATATTATTATTATAAGCCTGTTGTTTCCTTTTCCTCCCTTAATTCTTTTTTTTTTTACAATTAGAGCCGAAACCATCGGGTGGGATTCTAACGTGTTTTTTTACCGTTACTTTTAATCAGTGCGAGCCAAAAATAACAAAGCTGAATTCAACTTCACTCCACTTGCGTTAAACATCACGTACCGTGTTATGGGATGAAACCCCATAAGTGTTTGTGGTACCCTACTGACAAAAGCACGAATCACGAGACAAGAGCGTCCCGCCACTAAGTGATTACTTAATCCGCTTTTATCGTTAGCCGAACCGACGGCAATCAACGCGATTAACTAAGGGTTAACACTAAACCGTCCCATTACTTAACGCTCTTGTTTCATTTAGATACTAACCACTTAATGTTTGATATTGAGAAGTTAGTTTTGGAAAAGGGAACTTTAAACGTAGCGTTTTATTATTTGTACTATGTCCGTCTGGCCGAAATTTAATAGAAGCCTTTTTCCAACAGTTGTCTACGTCGACTCCGCTGAAAATTGATATTTTCTATGTCAAAAGATATAAAACCAACAAAATCTGAATGTATTTATTAGACAACCTATAAAAAATCTTACCATCTAACGCAAACTTTCAACACAATAATTCTCCTTCTTCATCCGATAATAATATTATTATGGTTCTGTCGCACCATAAAACTCAATTGAAGCAGACAATGGCAGTTTTATTCCCTATTTGAAGTGCAGCGAGCGACAAACATTTGTGGCAAGTGTATCTAATCAGGCGGGCGCTAGGCGAGAGAGGCGACGCGTGGCGGTCACGTGACGCACGCGTGCGACACCTGCGCACACGCAGGGTCACAAAGTGCTCGAAACTGATCATGATGCGAATCTGTGTTAAAATAACAACTGCTGATTTTAGACGCCCTTGGACGAAATAAACGGTCCTCTAAAATATCACGTGACTTAAAACAATATTTCTAGAATGTCTTTTTGTGACATGCAAAAATAAATAGGTCAACTACTATGTTACTAACGACGTGTTAAGTACATAAATATCATGTTCAAACAACTTTCAACGGCTCATAATGTACAATCGCATAACTTATCAATTGATTGAACGCCTAATTCCGTTCTTTATCAATTAAGAGCGCTCATGCCTCGCGGGCTGGCATCGTCGCATTTTAGTGGTTTTTTTGTGATTATTTCATTAAATAAATCAAAGCACTATTTTTTCAGCCAATCACTAGATGTGCTTGGCTGAAAAAATAGTGCTTTGATTTAAACATTATTAGATAATCACGAAACACCACATTTAATGCGTGTTGCCAGCCCGCGCCAGATGAACGCTCTTAACCATAAGATAAGGTAAGATTACTTCGACTATCGAAGTAACCATCCAACAACTTTAAAATTAACAGACCAAAAAACAATCATCAAATCATAAGCCGAACGTCGCACTTCACGAAGATAAGACATAAAAGCAATTACGACTAAAAGCAATAGCAGTCAGTGCATCAGTCCCGGCGGTCCCAATGGACTGCCGGCGCAAGATCTTAGATCGAGAGCTGGATTGACATTTTGCTGGCGGATCCCGACGGGTTGCATGTCAATCTTTATTGCTGCCTCTCGGCAGGCGAGCCCCTGTCACGTGTCAGGTGACCACCGCACTTGTAATAACAATGAGTTTGCATTCTAAAATGAATTGCATATTGAAAGCTAGGCTTTTCCTAATGACTATGTAGTTAGTCATTGCCTTCATTCAACGTGCCTTTTGTACCACTCAGAGACGGTTAGGTTATTGGCGGAACTCGGTAAAATATGAAAGCTCATGAGGTATAGGTACTTGGGTAATTTTTATCAGCATTTATTTGTATTCATTAATAGTTTCTGCCTGCGACTTCGTCCGCGTAAAATTTCTTGTTTTAACATTAATCATATCCTATAGCATAGCATCTCTCGCCCACCATTTTGTTTTTTTGTGTTTTTTTTTTGAGATTGGGATATCATCAAATAACTTCTCCCGCTCTGGGTGGAGCAAGAGGGCGTGTCAGACTGTTACTGACTAAAACCCACCTGTGTTCCTTCAGTTGCCTGTGTGCCAGGGGCCACGGTATCTCTTTCGAACAACCCGCAACCCCTGGCATGGCCATATTACTTCGTTTTCTCTAACGTCTTTCTGCCTTTTTATTTTAGTTTACTCGGCTTCTTAAGTTCGTAGCGTAATGTTACATAGCCTATAACCTTCCTCCATAATTGAGCTATCAAATGCAAATAAAAACTCTAATCCGACTGGCAGTTCTAGAGATTACCCGCTACATACAAACTTATAAACAAACCAATGTCACCTCTTTATAATATACAGGGTGGAAAAAATCAATGGGCCCTGAAGGGAAACTACTTTAAATCTTTAAGATAGATTATTTTACTGAAAGGAACCTTTCTTTTATTTATTTTTTAAAGAAACAAAACTGCATTCACAGATTTTTCGATGAAGTTACCTAAACCGGGAATCGAAAAAATTCAAAAAATAAACACTCGCTATTTTATTTCTTCAAGAAACATTTTAGGTCTAACACTCGCTGTCGTAAAAACAAGCAATCGGGTTAGATTTCCCATTTTCCAGCAATATGGTTGTTTTGGTGCACGTTAACGAAGAACATTGATATATTAGATCTTTACAAAATGAATTAAAATCCCCACGGGAAGAGGAACAAAATATCATTTTTCAACAAGGCAATGCTCCTGCTCACAATAATATAATTTCCAGGGCTTACCTAGACAATTTTTTTATGTCTAGGTTGGTACAAACGGGACGATTGCTTGTCTTGTAAGAAATTCAAACCTGTCGCCTCTGGACTACTTTTTATAGGGCGATGTAAAAACAATATTTACGAAAAGTCTTATTTATGATGAGCCTGTAGAAGAGGTAAGGGTTGAGGTAGAAAATGTTATTAGCACCCTACAACACTTTGCGGAAAGCTATACAAAGTAAATTAAAAAAAAAAAAATAATTTGTGTATTCGTAACGAGGGGTCTCATTTCGATCAGTTAAATTATTAAAGTGTAACAAAATTGTAATTTTAAATAGTTCGAGTATCAATGTTGTGCTTGTAAAAAAATTATTTCGTGTTTACGCGTCCTTCATATTAGACTTGATGATAAAATAAAATTAATGTTAGATTTCATGATCACTTTATTTCTAAGACCATATGTTTATTAGAGAGATTTTATTCTGAACAATAATCCTATCAATTAGTAGAATAAACTAGCGAGTATTTATTTTTCGAATTTTTTGCTGGTTCGATTCCCGGTTTAGGTAAGCATGTCGAGAAATCTGTGGAAACAGTTTAGGTTCTAAAAAAAGTAAAGAAATGTTTCCTTTTAGTAAAATAATCTATCTTAAGGATTTAAAGTAGTTTCCCTTCAGGGCCCATTCATTTTTTTTACCCTGTATAGTATAAATAAAATGCATTTTCAAATATATCCATCTAAATTTATTTTGACTCATTTTGAGATTTTGAGAAGCGTCCTTTGGACTTTATTAATGAAACATAAACACACAATACCGCCCTTGTCTCAACTGGAACTAATCTCTCGAGCCGCACAGGAATAACAATAAAACCAAAATGGTCTGTGATAATATAGAATTTATTGACTCGGACGCTACCGTGCAACACCGCTTGATGGATTAAATTGCCCTATCCCTATGACAACGTTGGCACAGAAAAAATACGCTCTGTATTAAAAAGCAGCTGGTCATTTTTCAAGTGATTCCTTTTGCTCTAACAGAACAGTTGGCCGACTTTTTGTTTCGGACGGGTGGCTTATGGCAAATTGTGCGTTTGCTTAACGTTTACGCCGACGAGCAGTGTTTGCGCACAGCCTCTGATGAATTTGGGTAGGAGCCGCGTGTTGAATTAGGACACGTCGCGTTGCTTTTGACGTTTATATTTTTTTAATGTAAATTCGTCGCTGACCACAGCTTCCGTGATTGTTGGTAGACCTTTTTGCACAAATATGATTCTATCTGCCAAAAATCAACATCTTTTGTATCTCTATTAAAATTAAAATAAAACAAAATTGCAAAAACCAAAAGCCTTTTACCAATATCCAGTATTTACAATCACACTGCAAACAAAATTAATTATTATTCAAAATTTAAAACGCGCCACTGCTTAATTGTAGATATAAAATACAGTGCAACATTAAATTGATATTTGTTTATTTACCGAAAAACAACCCGCTCGTTGCAGTTATCCGGTTTTAATTGTAATATGTGAATTCGTATTTTCCAGGCGAGTTTTAATTATCAGGAGTCGCGCGCGCTTGAGTTACGCGACCGCCCGCAATATTTATGGCGGCTCCCCACCATTCCAATACACTTTTTAACGTAATGAGCGCTCGTTGCCGCGGGAGGGTGCCACCCGCTTATGTATACAACAACGCGATTGTTTATCCATTACACAGACCCTATATACTCAAACGTACCTACACAATGTTGTGTCGTCAGTATAACGGCTAACAGCAACCGAATCGAAAATATGAAAACACGTTTCATGTAAAGAAATGAAACAAAATATAGGTTTGTGTCGTTGGGAACAATAAGAGTGTCGGTTGCGCCGAGGGCGTCATATCCCGGAATACGTGAGCAGGTCGCGGAGTCGCCGCGCGATATACGTGATCAGATAACTATAAGACGGCGCAGCACTCGCCCGATTCTGAATTGCATTAAACATTCAGGAGGAGCACACGTCGCAGATCTGACTCACATAAAAATGAGCGCTTATTATGAAATTAACTAGAGCTAACCGCACGATGTCTGCTCGTTTTTTTTTCGTAGGCACCGCCCGTCAGCCGCACTCGAATTACTGGACGCTAATTGGACTGCGGAAATGTGACGGACGGCGCGGGAAACCATTTATTTTTTTCAAGCCTACTGTGCCTTATGAGAATAATCTCCCTAAATCCGTATTTTTTATCTTCATTTTGGTTTCACCGAGGCTGAATCAAAGAATAATTTAATCAGAATATGAAGGTTTTCGGTACTAACATATCAACTGTACATTGAACATTTTGCTTTTTTAAATTTAAGAGAAAAATGTCATTGAAATACCTTCTTACGAGACATTTTCGTTTCGTGAAAATCAAAATGGATTTGTCCCATCTAAATTCATCTGTTTTCGGCTGTTTTTATCAAACCAAATAAACAGTTTGACTGACCTGTACCCTCGCCTCTGTGAGGTCGATCTTCATGGCGATCTCTTCCCGGGTGTAGATGTCGGGGTAGTGCGTCTCCTGGAAAGCCCGCTCTAGCTCCTTGAGCTGAGCTGACGTGAACGTCGTCCTAATTCTTCGCTGCTTTCGCTTCTCCGTCAGCGAACCCTCATGGCCGCCGTACACTTTGTATGGAAGACCAGCTGCGAAAGAAGAAATTTCTTTGTAATATTTTGGATGATTATTTCGTAGATGAAACTACATGAAATAAATGTGGAGTCATCAAACATGCTGCGTCCGTTTTTGTTGTGGTCAGTACAATACACAATATAACAATTACTCATTAGTACAATCGACACACGAAACTTACATTTTTCTTTTTAAATTCAGTCATAAACATACTAACTTGAAGCACTATGTACAACACTTTGACATTAATGGGAGTCAAATAGTATTCGCCACGAAAATGTTTTAAACAATAATATTATACTGAGTTTCAGAATACATTTTGATCGCTACATAATGGATCTTTTACTCAAAGGCACAGTAAAACGCTTCAAAGAAGAATATGAAAATCCTAAATGTATTAGATAAATCCAGGTTGGTAGGTACTACCAATGAGTTTAATAATAAAGGTAGCAGTCCATTTATCTGACTCATTAAATATCTACCTAATATAAATTCTCATTCCAAAAACTTTTAAATAATCTTTCAAGCTTACCAACTCTACTTAAATATCACAAGATTTTCGTTAGCAAATCAGTTTTCATATAGTGTACAATTTAATGAGTAGGTATGTAGGAGCAAGGTGCAGGTTCGGAGCGGCCATTTTTGTCTCCCCCTGCGCGGAGACGCTTGTCGCTCCCTGCCCTCTCAATACCTACGTTATCTTCACAGTACACTTATACATCACCAGAACTGCTCGAGGTTACGTGACGGCGTATTTTTGCTGCTTTATCCCTATCAGAACGTGGCTTATTATATAATTTTAATTGCTGAATGTATACCAGTTATGATGAGTTCATTGATAAAGTTTCAATATTTCTTAGACGTTCAAGTAAGTGATCTTTTACATCCATGTATTGGTCATAAGTTACATGCAATACCGAAAAAATAAAGCTTTATTTTATAAGAACAACCGCCCACTACCTTTACTTGCAGTTTCTCCATTTAGGTACCCATACTTTTCATTATTTGATTAACTAATAATGTTTAAATTAATAATTTCAAAAAATCATAACACAACATGTTTGACATATTACATGTCTGAATGTGAAATACACAGAATTTCACGTTCCTTAAAAAAATATTTCTACTGGAAAAGTTGTAAGCAAGAAGAGGTAAGTAATACCTAGAACCTATTTATTATGTTCTAGATATTATTTTATTATTATTTATTTTGAGTAACTTAGGTTTATTTGGATATTCTGGATATTCTGTAACTGCCGTAAATATAGCGCTGTCGAAAACGTAGAAAAACTCGTAGCGTAGGTTGTCGCGTGGCATAAGTATCGATCGTCGTAGCGCTACGCCGTAGCCCGCTGCTACGTGAGGCAATGGACTCCATTTTATTTAGCGTAGCGTGCAACTTTGTGCAACTTTAATTAAAGAAAGAAAATCGAATCGGCTTAATTTATTAAACCAGTGCCTATTAATGTTATTGTGAAAAACTAGACTTTTGGAAATTAATATGAATTGAGTGATGTTACCAATATTTACTGGAATCACAACGAGATTCTTCAAACATTGTTTAACTTAATTCGTTGGCGTGATTTGTTAAATCATCGCCGGCGTATTAGAATATGGAAAGCATGTAAAAAACATGGCTATACCCGTTGGTAAAAAAGCTTAAATTTAAGTTGAAGAACTCAAACGGTCGCAAAGCTAAAGACCGGAATCTTGTGAATAATGTAGCAGTTAGTATCCCAAATAACTCGTACTGCTCAGTGGCGATAAAACATGATCCTATGAAACCATAACCCTAGCTGGCATTAGACATTAGATGTGGCATCGGGCTGTGGGCTCAGCAGACCGCAGACCGCACGCGCGCAGCGACAATTACCTCAAATGAACCGGAATTAATCGAGACTCGCTTCTTGGCCGAGCTGCGGTCTCATTTGCATTATTAATAGAGGCTGCGGGGAGGGACGCGGGGCTGGGGGGCTCGTGTCACTGCCCCCGCGACCCGCACCCTCCGCGCAATTTGCGGGACCTAATGAAGAGGATCTTTGCAAGATGTTTCTGTTCATAAGATGTTTAATTTGAGTTTGCAGTTCGTGGGTCAGGCAGGGCCGCTCATTGTTATTGCGAACGTTATGTTTATTGGGAGACTGCCGAGCTGTGAGCCGGGTTCACTGGGAAAGTATTTTTATACCTTTTCACTTTTGAGGGTTCGTTGTAGGAACATGGATTTACTTTTTTGCAAAACTTGGAGAATCCTTTCTACGTTATCTAACGACTTTCGTAGACTACTTCCCTAAGATATTCTGACTCTCATTACATAAAACCTATAAGCTATTCAAGGTTAATGTAGGCAGTTAGGAGGCGAGTCACGTGGTGTTGCGAGGCTGAGGTGCGTGCGAGCACGTGGCGCTAATTAATCGTCACGGAGCGATTAATTCACAGGTGATATGATCCGTGCCTCCCTCCGACCCGCTACACTCCAGCCCCCCGAGACTCCGCCTGTTAATTACAGAACGACGAGACTGCTTGAAGGGCGCTAAGGACTTTATCAGAGGCATGTTTGCACTTGGGAATCTTACGATTCTGAATATTCTTACAAGTTTTATGATACGGTTTTGTTGTCATAGGGTTTTATGTAGCGTAGATTACATAAAGGAAGGCTGCCTGAAAGTTGCTACTGGACGATGTTGACAAATACGTAAAAATAGTTTTAATTTTGTAAAAAGTTGTGATCGTAACCCTTATTCTATAGCAACATCAAAACACTGTCTACTTGAAAACGCATCGCCAAACTACAAACACATGATAGCTCAAATCCCGCGAGCTCGGATTTACCCAGTAAATTATATCGCGATCCATCTCTAAGTGAGGCTTGGTTCATTTTTCTCGCGTCACGCGAAAAGTTCGCCAACATCCATAATGCAGGCGATGTCGGCGCGTCATCGCGGCATATTGCGCCAGCGCCCCCGCGCGCCGCGCCGCCACCCTGCTGATGCCCGCGCGGCAAGGGTTACAGCTTAGATTAATGAATACTGCCCCGCGACCGTGTTACACGGCTTCCCGACGCCTTCACGCCTCCATATATCAGCCACTTGAGACTTGAAACTTTCATTTTGTTATATGAATCTAAAAATCGTGAAGCCCGCCTCGAGGAAATAATAAAAAGGAATAAGTATGTAGGTACATCTGAGTACACTGTGTAATATGCAACAGCAATATATTTTATATTACAAATAAACATGTGGGTAAATTTGCGTAATGGCGGCAGTAAAACGGAAACAGTTTTACGTGAAGCTAAATAAAATTGTGCGGGATGGCGTCACGTGCCCCTCAACGCTTATCTACGTAGGTATAATATGGCAGGATTAATATTGATAGGTACTTATTTTTTAGATGCCCATTCTTTGGCTGATGCCAAATGAATTAAGGTTTAGAAACAAACTTGCTTCTGTACATAATTCACTAACCACTTTTTATACTTTCTTGTGGAAATTATACCTATACAAAACAACAGTGACTTACTATGACTTATCCCTGCTTCCACCGCATAGGTACAAAACAAATATTTAAGAAGAAAGTTCAGTGACTTAGCAAAATCAAACCCAGTGATGTGCCGACGAACTCATGTAGGTATAGCTTTAACATATTCACATTTGTAAGAAAACAATAATTTCTTTTCTAAAAATAAAAGTCAGCTCCCTCGCCGAGTGCGGCGCAGTAACATTGTAGAAGTTACGATCGCGGCTCCGGCTCAGCTCAACTGTGAGATATTGCCTTTTTTATGACCCACTCTACTATACTATACTATACTGGGACAGAATAGATCACATGATACGATAAAATATTGCCCTCGGTCCTCGCACCAAATCGAATTAACCCGTCCACTTGCATACAAAGGCGACATGAGAATAGAAATGGCGATATCGAGTTAGGATACCGACCTGTTTTCCCTCCGCAATGCTCAGTTTTGTGGACGTGGGACGAACACATAAAATGTTTGCTTTACGCGAAAATATTCTGAAGTGAGATTTTTAAAAGACATCGCTTAGAACCTTCACATTGTTGATGCTTTAAGAGAACGAATAGAAGCACCGTTACCCCAACGGAGTTAAAGTAAGTTATTTTTGTATAATGAAATAAAGTTTTTGACATTCATTAAAAACCGTCGTAACGGGGGTCAAAATTCTGTTTTGGAAAGTCATCCTGACTTTAGCAAAATATCCAGAAATTAATAAATTGCTAATAACTTGTATTGTAATTGTAACACATTATGTATGTTGCAACATACCAAAAATCCTAGACTAAAGACAACGCTAAACATTGCTTGGATGAATGTTTATTGTTTCAACTCTGATAAAACCTTATAAGGTCGCTTTCATCCTGTAGGAGGAAAAAGGATTTTCATTCAAAACCTACGAAGTAAAGCTAAATATTCTTATACGAAATGATAAACAAACATGTAAACTCAATTTACCGTAAGGAAGTCTACCGATTGCTGTCATATAATAACTCTCCTTGGAATGCAAATGGAATCACCGTAATCTTAACCCTGTAATTCTTGTAATTGTACTACAATTAATACACAAACTTGTAATTAATTTCCGAGTGATTAACGGGCATAATCCGGAGTTACTCGAGATTACGTGAGAGTTGCCGCCCGAGGTAAGTTATTGTGTTGCGTGGGCGTCGGAGGGGCTGACTGCGGAGGGGTAGAGGGGGAGGGGTCGGAGTCCACGCAGACCCGTGAGCCGCAAGATGCAGAGAAGACTCGCTCGAGCTCGGCTGTCCTCCCCTTAAGATTCTCGTGGACGCCGCTGCCAATTAGGGACGCAATCGCTCACGCGGCGAGGACTCACCCCCTTTCTCCCCGAACCCGCCCCACCCCGTGCACTAGTCTTTGTTTCGTGACCGACGCCGGCGTCGTCGCAACCTCCCGTCCCGCCACTTGTTCACCAAATGAAAACGGTTTCACTTTGGTATTACTAAGAGTAAAAGCAATAAAGATAAAGTTTAAGAAAGGTTTTCCACCTTTTTTTCGCTTTGGTTTCCAAAGTTTGTTTCGTCTTTTACTAAGACATTTTTATAAATTATAGTAATATAAACTTTAAAACAATTTCTTAGCAAAAATACAACGTTATTATGCTCTTATTTGTTGCCTTTTTCGAAGCTCAAGTTATGCAAACGTACAACTAGGAGGTTCATTATCTCGAAAAAATCAAATATTGAATTAATTGACATTAAGGGTCAGTTCACACCGAGACGCGACGCGACGCGACGTTCCGCGTACTTTTTAAGATCACGGCACAAAATAGATCTTATTTACTTCACAATAAGGTATACGGACTGCACAACACGGTGCATCTCAGCGTTCTTCGACACGCTTTCGCGCTCGTAGTGAAATTATACCTTTTCGTGTTGTAAATAAGTTAGATATTCTGTTTATGCTATCTTAAAAAGTGCGCGCAGCGTCGCGTCTCGTTGTGAACTGACCCTTATTCAGCATCGTCGAAGATTTGAGAACTGACATGATGAGAAGAGTAACGAACCAAAAGAAAAAAGATATTCAAAAATGAAAAAAAATGAAGTAGGAAGGTCTGGGTAACTAGGTGCAGCATAAAGGCGTTGTACCCGTTGAATTCAGCTGTATACTTAAAATAAATAATAGATTAAAAATCTATAAAACACGCTTTAAAAACGCAAGTAAAAAAGCAGAAAATAATTTCAAAAAAGCGTGTGGTGCTTTTTGAGGTATTTTTATAACCAATTAATAACAAGCACCCCCACGCTTTTTTGAAATTATTGTCTGCTTTTTTAGTTCTGCTAACTAAAAAGCGTGATATTTCAGTTGCTTTTTTAATTATTGAATTGTCATCGGTCCTCGATAAGTTTAAAAAGTTTAAAATCTGACCGTTTGAAGTGGGTCAAAATCAAGTCCAAAGGTGTCGGTTACAAACAAACATACAGGTGAAGCTAATAAAAAGCGTGTAAAATGACTTTCTGAAATCGTTTTTTTAATGCCATATAGGTGTACCAAAACTTATCACGACTGTGAAAAAAACTGTCCTTTCAATGTACGGTTTTGACAATCTGATTAACATATTACTTTCATATATACATGGGCAAGAGATACCATCAATGTAAATAACTTTTTTTTTAAATCATTTGACTAATTTGACCAAAACATGCATGATAACTTATGTCTTCAAGTTAACGATAACGTATTTTAAAGTTAAAAGACGCTACTACTTCTGCTGCTGTTGTTAGTACTAGTTCATGCTTTTCTTAAAGGTGGTAAATTACGTTAGATATATAATAGAATACCACAAATCTGTGCTTTATGTACTGCAACTCATAAACACTATCTTCCATTTCAAAGGTACAATGATTTTCTTATAGATCTTTTATTAAAGAAATTTTTGAAATACAATTTAGTCACATCACATGGGCAAAGTAAACAAATAATTTTTCACATTTTTATGAAATTGGTTGTGTATCAAACAATTAAAAGATCTCCTTAGCAAGGTAGGTAACATAAGGTTATTTCTGACCTGGTACCATTTTCAGATCAAATGTATTATCATTTTATGCATACTTATTCTAACCACACACAAAATGATATTTTTTACGCACAGTTATGCCCCTTTTTTACTTTTATTACACTACATGTGGCCTATAGCCGCATTTGTGCTGGGTTGGTGGGGAATGAAACCACTGGAGACTTCTTGCTTCTATATTTGGAGTAATTTATTCTAGGTAGCTCGCCGCTGAATGTGTCGAATGACAAGAATGTTCCTATTTTTATAAAATTTTACAAGGATTTAAAATATCGATTTGACCAATCATAATTATAAAAAAGCGCGGGTAAAGGCGTCAGCTTATTAGAGCAGGGCACAATAAAAAAACGCGCGTAAAGCATCAGCCAATCAGAGCGAGGCACAGTATTGAACATTTTGACCTTAAATACCTCGACCCTTTACCGTAACGAGGACGGCGCTACATTATTTGCGTTTTTTGCTAACTTTATTAAATGTACATAGGTAAAACTATATATAATCGGACTCTATGTAATAAGAACTATCTAAGAAAAATATAAAATCAATGACAATATAAAATGTAACATAAACACTTGTACTACTGCTTCCCCTAGTACTCGATTACACAACTATATGAATTATTGCTTGTACTGTCTTATGAGTGTCTATGTATCACTTTATATACACTCTTCTACTAAGTACACTATTCTATCACTTGTCCCTCACACTACACTACACTACACGTACGTTACACTTCTAGATAAAAAGAAAGAGAAAACATCGGAATAAATAACGGTCCCTCTACTATTTTCCGAACTTTTCCTGCTCCACATAACATGTACGTATTTACTTAAACAGTTTAAATAGATTTATGTTTTGATATCTCTTGCCTCCACAACGTTCTTCAATTAATTATGAATTTAATTGTATTCGGAAAACCATCCTTACGTATTACGAAATGCAACTTCTCTCCGTCTGTCTGTCCGTTGCTACGTTTACAACGCGAGAACCACTGATTCAGTTTGCATGCATTTTTTATTTGTAATTCATCTGCTCATACTTGGGATGTCTACTGAAGCTGTGGTTACTCGGTTTTATTAAACTGTGCCAAGGTATTCGCTCATTAGAAATTGGCTTTACAAACTGGGAGGTTCTTTGTGCAAATCCAATCTATGCTTTAAATTAGTTCACTTTTTGATTTTTATTTTTTTATCAGGTAAGTAGTTCCCATCTTTAAAGGATTTCAAAAGTAATATTTAACCTCGTTCTCATCATGCCTTGTAGTCCAGGTCTTCTTTTTATTTTTTATTAATTTTTTATTGTTCGAGCAAGTCTTCCTCGCATTACTCTCGAAAGAAAGCTTTGAGTAATTCCACGTAAAGCTTTTCTATCCATCGAGAATTAGATAAAGTGGTAAATTCTATAGATAGAAAATGGATTGCAAGATGATGACCTGCAACATTTGAATGCAATTAGTTTTAAAGAGAACCTATGTATCTTCGATTTAATGGGAGTTTTGCTCATTTTTGTATTTGATCTTTCGACTTTTGGGCTGCCGGTAAACACAATTACATTAAGACTTGATTAATAACATTATTGAAATAGCAGCTACTAAATCGAAAGCAACTAGTGGAGCACAATTCATAACATCAAATCCAGGAGAGAACGTAACATACCTATAACCCGAAAGAGAATATTCCCATAAAACCAGAACTGAGAATGAGTTTATCTTCATAGTCATTTATTCAGGCCCAAGTCTAGAGCTAAGAAATCTTTAATTAACTTAAATATTAGGATATCTAAAGTCTTCAACTATATTTAATAGAACTATGATTAAAACTGACTAAGATTGAAAAATATTTTATTATGTTTTAATAAGTCGTTTAACTGCGTCTTCATCATCATCTACAGCACCACCTACTGCTAGACATAGACTTATCTGTGCTTGTGCCAATCCCGTCAAACTATAACGAAATTCCAAATGTTAAATATTGATATCCAGCAAATATGGGTTGATTCGTTTGGGCATAACCGAGTCCAAATGAGAAAGCCATAGCTGCAACAAGAAATATTATCAAATCATACGACAGCTAATTCAATGGTAGGTATAAAATAAAAACAAATAAGCTTTAATATTGAAGCAACCTGGGGCTGAAGAATTAATTAATATTTGTGCGCAGTGAAGGTACTGCGGACTTAATGCCTTATGCATTCTCTACCAATCAACCAAGGGAGGTTTACCGTTACTTTCCTTAAACCTCTTTAATTTTGACTAGTACAGTTATGCTTATGAAGATACATTAATGTTTCTTATAACAACTGTACATATAAAATAAAGTGAGCCTATAAAAATAATTCTAGTTCATTACTACATAAACTTCAAATGACAAAAAAGGTGAACCGGTGATGCAATGAGATAAAAACAGACGAAAGAAAATATACAGCAGAGGGTGTTGTTAAATTCGATTTAATTTGTAGATGACGCTCTTAAGGGAGCAAAAAGAGACATCAAACAGTTGAAAGTTATGATTAATTAAAATATTAATTAGCTAAATGAGAACATCATATACCTATAGAACAATCTTCAGAAGTTTGTTAATCGCAAAATCTTACTATAACATGTATTGTCATAGTAAGATTGCGCGTAACCTTGTGGGTGATATATTGGAATTGTTAAAATAAAATCTTCAAAAATTTATTCATCAGAGGTTATTTAGCATTACTAATACACTTTATTAAATTAAAACTAAAACCATACCTAACTGACGAATTGTTAACATCAAAATAATTTTCTGTTGATGGTAAAAACTATGCACCTTTGTGGTCGATATCGCTACTGATTCTATAGTTTATTTATAGTAGATAGTAGTTAATTTTATGAGGCCTTAGAACATAATCCGCTTCAACACTTACAAACTAGGTGTCTTGAAAAGATCATGAGACCCTACTCTAAAATCACAGTATCCTTGAGCTTGCTGGTCTGGACTGTCATTATGGCGTGAAAGCACATTGCAGTATGTAGAACTAATAAAACAGGCACAGTCAGGTTCAAATATATGTATGTACATCGACAAGAATTGAACTTTACTGTCTACAATATTTGTGTTTCTTAGTACTGTTCCACAAATTTATTACACATTGGGTACATAATTCAGAATAAGAATAATTGATTGGTTCATGTATATAAAAAAGGTCCATTGTAACAAAATAAATTTCTAAATTTCTTACTGAAATAATTTAACATAGTTATTTGAACAGTGGTCCCCAAACTAGGCAGCACCTGTATCTTGGGGGCCAGAGTTGCGTTAACTTAAATTTAATTTCATGATGTTTGAAAGTGGACAGAATACTTAATTAAATAAGGGTAGTGATCAAACTCAAAACTCAAACTCAAAGCATTTATTTCAAATAAACCAATTACAGGCACTTTTGAATTGTCAAGGTCGGTGAGTTAGAAAGATGAAGCTATTTGCCCATTCCAGATCAAGATGTAAGTAAGATAACCATATTGAGCTAAATAAAACAATTCTAAACAATGGTATAGTGTGTGTGAGTGTGGTGGTGAGTTGTAGGTGTGGGTTTTTGGGTGAAGGAACTGAATAACTGTGTGAATGACGTGCTTGTAGATTTTGGTGTTAATTGACTATTTCCTCAGTGTCTGTTGTATGACAGGGAAAGAAAGCAACTTTTGTCATTCCTTTTTATAAGTGGGTGTGTAGATATGAGTGTGTGAGTAAGAGGTGCACCGTCTGGCCAGAAGACTGTTTGTATTAAGAAGAGTGACTTGTAAGATACGTTTTGAGGGCAATCTTGTATAGTTAGGTATGTTTTTAGTCGATTATGTCTATATAGTGTGGCTTGTTTGACTGACCAAGACTCAGCCAAGTGATTCAAATTTAGTTCAGTTTTTTTCCACTGCGGCGCTAGTAGTCACCAAAACAAATATGGCGTCAAAAGCGCAAAGTGTGAATGTTATTTTTCGTTCTTGTGCGCAATTTTAAGTGAAATTATTTATTTATTTATTTTAAAAAATATTTCACTATTACTAGTTACTTAGTGGTAGGTATTACTAAAAAGTATTCGTACATAATTTCGGAACTCATAGTCACCCCCTAATCAAACATCACAAATTCATCAATATCCAATTTAACTAAATGACTACACGACATTCAGTCATCTGGTTAAATGTTGCGCTCAATAACTTGGCTAATTGTCCTTCAGTTATATAAATGGATGCCGGCGTTTAATGAACGGCCTAGGCGTCCAATTAGCTGGCTAATTTAACCAGATGGCTGCAACATATATATTAATAGTTGACCTTCTCGAAAAACCGGAATTTGATGTTTAGCATATCTATCGGAAACCTAAAGGGATTTCTAAGCATCACTTGATTACGGCTCTTGTAGTTGTTTCTTTTCAATAAATGTGCTGCTTTTCGGGCTACGCCCTAAACGAAGATTCCATATTGGAGTGCTGATTGACAGAGATCTAGGTATACTGTTCGGAGACTTTTAATACGTGTGCAGTCACGTAGTTTTTTCATAACGTAGATTTGTTGTCTGGTGCGGGCCGCTAGCATGTGTACGTGAAGTTTAAATGATAAGTTGTCATCTATGTAATACCTAGATAGGGAGGAAATGCGGTCTATAGGAGTATAGATGCAGTTTGTGAATAGTGGATTGTGGAGTTTATGTGTCAATAGGCGAGGAGGACTGGAGGACGAAAATCTTAAGCTTAGTTAGCGGTAGCGGTGCATTAAGGATGTCGTTCATATAAAAGGCGAAAAGAGTTGGACCGAGAGAACTACCTTGAGGAATTCCAAAGTTGATTGACAGTAATACTCTAGAGTCGTCACGTATTTTTACTAATTGCCGCTGATTTGTTAAATTGCTTCGAAAGCAGTCTAGCGCGTTTCCTCATATTATACACAGTGGCTTAGACAGGAGTAGATTCTTCGATCTTGTGTCAAACACCTTGGCTAGCTCAGGGAAAACTGCCATAAAATGTTCGCCCTGTTCAATACATGAATCTATGGGGTTAGTCAATAATATAGCGGCGTCCTTGGTCACCTTGATTTTTCTGATTTTTGTAAAGCCAAACTGTCTTTCAGATATTAGATTGTAAGCTTCTAAATAATTAACTAGTCGCTTATTTACAACTTTTTCAGAAATTGGAGTTGCTTCACATTGATTTAGTATTCTGCAACACAAATTGTAGACAACCAAATGAAGTCTGGTCGATGTATACATATTTTTGAGGTTGACTGTACCTTGACTGACGATACATAATAAACGTCTGACGCACTAATATTATCATCTCGGCAAGGTAGTACTGAGGCTGATCCACTTTGCTATCTAGGCAATTTTTTTTTAACGCAGCATGAATGTACCTGGTATTGTAACAGCCATACTTACCATACCTTACGAGAAAAGAAGAAGAAGAAGTGATTCTGTTCTACAAGCCCCAAAAAGCTTCAAACGTAAATTGACAAAATCCTTTCTATATGAGATTATTTATCCTACAGGTAGGGAATTAACGACCTTTCAATCGGTCTAGTTACTTTTAACTGTAGTGAACTATAACCAAATTTCAGCCTTAATCACCAGCACCCATTTCTTTATAATTTTATAGTAAGGCACTTATTCTTGATGAACACATATGGACTTTTATAATTAGCAAACAGTCGTTACACGGCAGTCAAATAATAATTAAGGATATATGAAGCACGTTATCAGAGGGGCTTGTGGCTAACTCATAACAGCCGCACGGGTCGATCGATCAAGTTAAGCTACGCTTGACGCGGTTGGTCCGTGGATGGGTGACCCTCTTTACATACCAAGACCCCACCGTGCCTCGGAAAGCACGTTAAGCCGTTGGTCCCGGCTGTCATTTGTGCATCTTTGACAGTCGTTACGGATCGTCAGAAGCCCGAAAGTCTGACAACCAGTCTTTCCAATGGGTACCGTATTACCCAGTAACTGGGTTATGGTGGTCAGATAGGCAGTCGCTCCATGTAAAATACTGGTATTCAACTGCATCTGTTTAGGCTGGATGCCGACCGAAAAGGCTAGGCAGATGATGATGATGATGATATGAAGCACGTCATCACTGTTATATAGCAAAAAAAAATACATATTTAAAATAGTATGAATGATTTTGAAGTGATCTGCGGTCATAATCTAACAAAAATATGTTAGTGGGCAAAGTAGTATAATAAATAACCACTTTTATGCGCTATAAAGTATAGTAAGTAGTATTTATCCACGATGTTGAAACGTAAAAAAAACTGACGGTATTAATTTTCATTACATTGTGATACTTAGTTAAACAAACTACTGCCGTTTTACATAGAAAAAAAGATTAACAGAAATTGAAGAAAACTGGGTTATAAAATAAAAATGCTAAACATACGTTATAAAATTACATCGGCGTAAACAAAAATATTGATATACAAACAACCGGACAAAGCAGATTTTACAAAATGTTGTAGTGTCTTAAGAAACAGAACCTCTACGAATTATGCTACGCTGCGCCATCGTAGCCGTAACCGCTATGTAAGTTCCGCGGAGCAGTAACCGCGTAGCGCTACG
The DNA here is from genome assembly GCA_949091785.1 of Polymixis lichenea. Lineage (NCBI taxonomy): Eukaryota > Metazoa > Arthropoda > Insecta > Lepidoptera > Noctuidae > Polymixis > Polymixis lichenea. The sequence goes on along the minus strand of OX420939.1, from coordinate 11,836,161 downwards.
AATATGTCTTAAAATACCGCTTTTTAACTTTCTCACGTAATTCGATTTGAAGAGAGTAAATAACGTTAGGTTTAATTGACGTAATAGGATCCTACTTTTATTAATAAAATAGAAAAATGCCGTCGGACAAAGTTGGTTTAGATTACTTACGTTGTAAATTCATGGATGGCGGAAATATGTGGTGGTTTCTCATGGCAGCGTCCTGTGGCCGCGCGCACTGTGGCGGTGGGGGCTGGTAGCGCATGCCCTGGTAGCGGTAGGCCGCCTGCGACATCTGGCCGCACGAGGCCAGCTCGCCCCACGACAGCTCGCCGCCGCCCGAGCCCAAGCATCCTCCGTCGAAGCCGCCGCCCGCGCCGCTCAGGTATCCGTACTCCATGGCGATCAGCTACAACACCGGCTATCTACCCAAACACCCGAACATGTGCTCCAACAAGACTCCTAATTAATATTTCGCATAAAACAACAATAGTGCCGCGAAAGCGCCGCGCCGCGCGGGGCGCGTGCGTCTTGTGTCGAAGGAAACCGCGCGAAGGCTCACAGCCGCATAATTGGATGACCCGCGACTATATCGAATTATGCCGATTACAGATGGTATCGGAGCCCAACGATAGTTTTTGCTAGCGCAGAGGACCGCGCGCTCGCCCCACTTGAAATCGAATGATAAGCCTAATTCAATAAGGACGATCCTCGAGGACGGGGCGGGGCGCGCACCCCCGGCGGCTGGCCAATGGTCTGGGCCGGCGACGCAGCGCAGGCTCCTCATTGGTCGACGTGCACCCCCTCTCCGCGCCGTGACTCGGGGGTGCGTGTCACGACACTTGTCTACTTTTCTTTTCGCCGACAGTTCCTTTGTCATTGAGGAAAATAAAAAAGTTGTAATTAACGATCCAGGTAGGTACCTACTTAACGAATAACTGTAGGTATTTAGTCTATAACTTTGTTAAATGAAATGATAGGTATTTTTTTACATGTATTCTTATCCTTATTAAGTTTTTTTTTTTCATAAAAGTTAAGTTAAGTTAAGTACTTACCTACCTTCTAGGAATTAGTAGGAATACAGAAGACTTAATAGGTTTAAATTAAACTTGTTGCTATTCAAAGATATATAACAATGACAAAGTTTTGTCTGTAAGAAAGCAAACTTTTGATAACAATTTATGTAAATGTAGCTCGATAGACAGGAACTTTACGAGGCTATATGCAGAAGACATTAGGCCACCTCTTTACTGCCATTTAATGTTAAAAACAATATTGTAAATACAGACAAAGCAATTTGCCACAATTTATGGAGTCTTGTCTAAATCATTAATATTTAAGACAAATGTTTAATATTATCGTTTTGGACAATATACAACTCAATTATATAAATCTGTAACAGGGAGCGTAATAAAACGGAATCATTTCATTTAGTTTCGGTTCCTGAGGGATAACTCGATAATCTGATAAAAGTTCTTTACGAGAACTCTCCGCGTCCTAAGATCCGAGGCGAGCGTGTAGCTCTGTGGCGCCTGAATAAGTAAGGCTAAGGCTCAAAAATGCTAATAAGTTACTTTTACGTTTTTTACATTATTTTACGAAATGTTATTTTGATTTATTTTGAAATCAATGTAATTGATTTAATAGTACTTTTACCCCCCCCCCCCCCCCCCCGGGTACGGGTGCTTTTTGAGGTATTTTTATAATCAATTAATATCAAGCACCCCACGCTTTTTATTAGAATTAAATTATTTTCTACTTTTTAGTTTGGTTTTTACAGCGTGTTTTTTTAAACTATTATTTATTTTCTATTTTTTAGTTTTGCTACCTACAAAACCGTGTTTTTTCTATTTTTTTTTAATTATTGAATCGTCATAGGTCCTCGATAAGTCTACAAAGTTTAAATGAAATCTGACCGTTTAAAGTGGGTCAAAATAGCGTCCAAAGGAGTCGGTTACATACAAACATACAAACAAACAAACATACAAGTGTAGCATAGTAATATAAAGCGTATAAAAATGAAAGGTTATATTCCTGAAATAACTTTTATTTATTAAGTTAATGTATCTACTAATATATGTATGGTCACCGAACAATATAAGTATCCATATGTAGTTGAAGTTTAGTAAGAAACCGATGGCTGTTTTCTAATAAATTTTATAGGAAAAGCCGTTAATTTATCAATTCGAAAACAGTCATCCATCGGTTTCTTACTGCAGTTTAAATATATCCGACGACCCTGGTTACAGTACATCTCTTTTGGTGACTGTAGGTACCTACGTGTGTTTGAAAAGTTACTAAATTTTTCAGAACGATTAATGATGAAGAAAATCGAAATTGAGGCATTACTTTGATGTTATGGTGCTCTCCTAAGTGTTAATAACAAATTATTATTTATTTATTTCGCCCAATATAAGAAATTAAAAAAGAAAAGCTGCATCCGGTTAGAGTGGAAGCCGACAGCAAAAATACTGGGAAAAAGGCTAAGCAGACGATGATGATAATAAGAAAAGAAAAACAAATATTTGGATCACTATGGTATGATCTTCAAATTATCGCACAAGTTTTCTACTGTAAGATCAGAATTTTCAACTTAGTTCTTTATTTCCCTAGTGGTGCGATGTGCCCCCATTTAAATGTCTGTCACAAAAACAGCCAATGATAATGCAAATAAAAAAAATGTAAAACTGTTTAGATGGTCATAATTACTGCACACTTACAATTCAGTTGAACAATTAACGCAGCCTTTTGCAGTTTACTGCTGGACATAGACCTTCCGTCCAGTCTGGACCCCCGAGGCGCCATTTTAAGGTCATCAGACGTCTAATACTAGGTACGCTTACCGGTACGCGGACAGCAATGTGGGACTCACAATTAGAAATCATTAAAGAAGTAATATTTTAAGTGCAAAAGGCAACCTGTCCCATATATTCTGATATGATAGCATACAAACACATCTAAGCCCAGCGGGCGGGCTAACAAATGCAGGGGATCGTGTGAGAATATGACGCGTATAATATTCACAATATTGAAATTACGTCTCTGGTCCTCGGGGACGGCGCACGCGGCCGCGCCCGCCCGCGACACACAGCCCGCTGCCTTATTTATTATTTATATTAATTACACTGTTGCTACTACGGCTTTTTTTTTGTTGTTGTTGTTTTTATTGCTTTTCCTCTTTGGTTTTGTTACATGATGATTATTATTGGATGTATGATTTGTATCTAGTTGAATGTTGCTTGTTAGCCCATTTTTCGTTATTTAAGTAGTTATTACAAAATTGATACTGTCTTGTACCATTATTCGTGCGAAAGCAACTCCACATGTTTGCCTTTTACCTTTTTACGCCTTAACCACATAACCGATATGTATGAAATTGTATAGATAAGAAGCCGGGGACCTGGAGAAGGACACAGATTAGTTTAATCCTAGATATTTAACAAAGTCAACGTCAAAGTCAGAGCATTTATTTCAAATAGGCACTTAAAAGGTACTTTTGAACGTCAACATTTACATTAAAATAGAATTGATTCTAGTCGCCCCTTCCAAAATGTAGTTTCGTATGGAGAAGACTGGGCAAGATCCAATCCAATTACAATATTTAACATAGAACATTCATTATATAATTATGAGTGAAAACGATGCACCCAGAATAAAATTACCATACCAAAATAGGTAAAAAGAATGAAATTGAAACCATATTGATTAATTTTATGATATATACCTACATGGTGCGCACATATTTACAAACATTGTAAAAGTAAGTATACGATTTTCCTAGAATATTAACAAGTAATAAGTCAGTGTGTGAGTTAAAGTAGTCACTGAGTGTCAATCAATGTCATAAATATAATTATACAATTCAATTAGCAACCAGTTTAATTTTGTCTAAAGTCTAGATTGTCCTATGGAGCCTGTTCCATAGGACAATCTAGAATCTAGATCAGCATGTTTCCAAACAAAATATCATAGCATGACATCACGCCGATTATCCCCGAAAGGTTAAGGTAGAGGTGCACCTACTTATAGTACCTACAGCCACATTTTGCCAGTTATGTTTTTAAGTCCCATTTAATAGCTATGCCAAAAACACTCTACCTGAGCCAGGAATCGAACTTAGGACCGCATGGCGAAACACTCAGCGGCGGCGCTAGTGCATCGCAATGCGAAGTTTCGTCAAATTGTACGAACGAACATCGATGACATTAATGATACAACCGACGCTCGACAGGTGGAGCTGATTTATGAATAAAGATGTTTTTGTTTACTGATAAAATAATATTAGTTTTAAATAATTATCTGATTTAGGCAGGGTAGGCAGTGTCTTTCTGTCTTTATGGACTGCACGCCACTGCCTTCGAGGCATATTTGGATTAAAAATTATGAAATCTAAAGTACATGCCATAAAGTGGCAGGCAACAGCTAGTAACCTATATATTGTTAAAAATACGTGTAAAACAAACATCGGAAGAAGAGGATTGCTCAATTGTGGTTTTCAGAAAGACTGACGATGGAACCCTTAGACCATCTGTTACAAACCATGGCCTCTCACCGGGTTGGCGTCGGCATGGATTTGAACAAGACGAAAGTCATGTACAAGTCTTGCTCAGTCCAACATCGAAGGATCGCTTCTCAGAGTTGTGAAGGAGTCCTAGGGCAATTCATTCAACAGAGATGCCGGAACAGTTAAAGCACATGCTGCGTGGCCTGAATGGAGCCTCTCGGCGGGTTGGCCACGGCATACATTTGGACAAGATGAAAGTCACGACGAGAAAGAAGCCGATTGAAGGATTCAGTGCGGTTGGGCAGCTTTTCCAAAACTTCGTGCAGTCTTCGTGTCGTCTATCCTGCAATGTTTGAAACTAAGTCGTCAACTAGTGCTTCCTGCCCGTTATGACATAGCATAAACACAATCAACCTAAAACTTTCCCACTGCTGGGACACAGGCCTCCTCTCTGTGAGAGGGAGTGGGCCGTAATTCACCACGCGGGCCCAGTGCGGGTTGGTAGATGACACATGTCTTTGAATTTTTGGCTAGGACATGCCGGCTTCCTCACGATGTTTTCCTTCACCGTTTTGAGAGCAGTGATGATGTAATAATTTACACACAGTAAAGCGCTTGTCTGGGTTCGAACCTACGACCTACATCTCGTAAGTCGCGGTCGTTACCACTGGGCCACCACTGCTCCGCTATAACAGGTGGTGCTGAAACCTGGACACAGTCAGTCACGTTGTTCCACAAATTCTAGTTCGCTCAGCGGCTCGAAGCTCGGAGTTCCTTTGAAGTATAACATCAAAAATGAAATTATCCGGAAAATTACCAGGGTTTACGGACATATCTTGCGATGTAGATCAATTCAATTGACAGTGGGCTAGCCATGTTTGTCGAAGGATCGATGGCCGGTGGAGCAGACGAGTCCTGGAGTGGAGCCTATGTATCAGCAAGCGTAGTGTGGGAAGCAGCTAGACCAACGACCTTAAAAACTGACATGAATAAAGTGGCTAGGACAGACAGTATGCGGAAGGCAGAAACAAGGTGTTGTCAACCCTGGAAGAGATGTCCAGCAGTGGACTGTGTAAGTTGATTTGAAACCAATTAATTTAAAAAAAATACACGAAAAAATGTGTTATATGTATAACTTCACCTGAAAACAATCTTTATACAAAATCAACCTTTCCCCATTCCTGCGTCATATGCAGGGCATCCTGATAAAGAGAAGTAAGAATAGAAACTACCTATGCAGTTCGACGACTATATATACTATTTTGTTTTGTTTTACTAAGTATAAGTTTTCGAGCCAACTTATCTCTTTTTATGGACGTGTTTCTGAGACTCTAAAACATTTTTTACTATTTCTTTGAAACAAATTCGACAGCATTCCGATAATTTTCAGCAAACCCACTTGAAAGAAAGACTCCAGTAACACTTTATCATTACACAAACCAAAGTGCGTAGACAAGGGTAACGTAAATAGCGGGTAGGTAAGTATTCTGCGTTTGTCGTCTCGCGGGATGAAAAACAACGAGTCTCCGCGGTAAAATATGTGATCACTTAGCAACCTGCAATCAAACAACAACTGCTGCTGAGTTTTTCTCCTTCGCTGTCGACAATGTGCCTTTTTCGTTGTTTTTGCCTTATACGGTTATTGTTTGTAGGTATTCGTATTTATTTTTCCTCTAGCATACTGTTTGTAGAATAATATTTTGGATGTTTTAAGGTGAGAGTTATGCTCTTACCAGAGGTACCTAGATACCTGCTTACATTTTTTTTTCATCTGTACCTCTACCTTAAGTTAAGGAAAATATCTGGATGACCAAGCTAATTAAATCAATTTATCGCCCCCGAAATCTCCTGCATACTAAATTTCATGAAAATCGTTAGAGAAGTTTCTGAGATTCAGAGTATATAATATATACATATATATATACAAGAATTGCTCGTTTAAAGGTATTTAAATGATCAAAAACAGTATCTACATACAGTACTGTAAAAACAGTCGATGTAGTATTTTCACTTAATCAAATCAAATTCAAAGTTATAATACCAAAACTAAAGCTAGCAAAGTCCATACAATTTCGACCTTGACATACCAAATCAGTACAAGACAAACAGCCTTAGTAAAACATTGCATGTATTTGCGGACGCCTGCCGACGTCACATCGCAAGGCACAGGCCGCGGCATCTAATCTGATAATGCGTCGGTTATGGGTGGTGTGCGTGCGCCATTCTCCACTTACCCTCGACTAATTCGATTTGCGCCCTCCCGGCCACATGCCGAGCTGCATCGCGACTGTCCCCACACTCCACTTGTAGGTGTTTTTAATTAACATTTTTGTTTCTGAAATAATTATACTTAACTGTTACTCTATTCAGCAATTCAGATTCTAAAAAGAACCGCACTGTCCTCTTTCAGACACAGCGTTATTAAACCGTAGGCTGTTCATAGTGCAATGCGGGGACTTCTATCGAAACCAAAAACCAAACCAAACCCATACCCAATCCCAACCCAATCTTACCAAATAATAGTTTTTAGAAGCTGAGACCATTAATTACTTTTCCGGCATTTATTTTTTAAATATTTTAAATAGATTTGTTGCTACGGAGGAGCATTGACTTCTTAGTCACAGGAACCTAGCTTAGGAGTAAACATTTAAATACTGACTCAAGTAATTATGTTTTTTAATGTCTTTAGTCATAAGGATATTGTGCAATAAACTACTACTAATATGGTGGATATTATTTCACTAGCTGTTATGGGAACTTTTCTGTTATGGGGAAACTGGAAAATTTTACAAATGTTTTCTTCTCATACGTGAGCTAAGCCAAGTTATTGTCATCGATATGGAAATACAACACTAATCGTACATCCTACGTTTGCACGGCGTTGAAAGATATACAATATTTTACTTTTAGGGCACTTTTAATTATATTTTGATTGAACTATAATGAACTATGGGATTTTGACGTATGATTAGGAACGGTCGTTCGCTCGTTCTGTAGATACCTAACAACGCCGTGTGAAGAGCCGCTAAGACATACTTAAAATAGTTACTAAAAAGTCTTTGTCTTTGTACGAGATAAGTACATATTTTAATTAGTAAAATAGACAGGTACAGGTCCAAACTACTTAGGTTTAGAGAGACGAGCGCTTAATGAGTATTTAAGGATTTGAGGGACCATGAAACTTCAACGAGTTCCTACTGACGAAGGCAAAAACTATTCAAATATTGTAACTAATATTAATGACCAAAAAGTTTCGATGTTTTAAGATAACGAGTTAAATATACGCACAATATTTAATCTAATTGATGAGTTAAGTAATTAAACACAAATGAATATAAAGATGATGAAAGGTGATTCAGGAATAAATAATTCATAAAACCTGCAGTTTGATGTTTCGGAAAGTAATATTGTAGGATTTCAAACGATTGTAAAGTTATTTTCTTAGTTTTTATCAATAGACGGCGTATATGGTATCGAGACAATTTACATTACCAGACGACAGCGATTTTTTTTTTTTTTTTTTTCTGGGTGGGAAATCATCAAATAACTTCTCCCGCTCTGGGTGGAGCGGGAGGGCGTGTCAGACTTTTACTGACTAAAACCCACCCGTGTTCCCTCAGTTGCCTGTGTGCCAGGGGCGGCGGTATCTCTTTCGAACAACCCGCACCCCTGGCAGGCATCGGCCCTTGCGGGCCCCATCTGTTGCTGCTGACATCTCTTTGAGGCGCGCGTGGAACACAACGCGCCGTCGACCCGGGCTTGGTCCTTACCGGACAGCGAGCTACCCATTACTCGCCGTCCGCAAGCCCGTGCCTACGGTGGCCGGGAATCAGCCTGGGATTCCCGACGCCCAGGGCGTCTCCTGCGAAGGCCACGGCTGTGAGGGCGCATGTATTGCATCTCCCTCACGTGCGCCGCCTCCCTCTTTGCGAGCATAACTGCTTCGCTGAAGGAGGCGACTGCCAGCCATGCCCTCTCGCTCCGTACCATGGCCTGGACCAGGGTCGGACGCGAGAGATCGCCACCGCCGATCACCTCCACGAGGACACGGCGTTGCTCCGCCCAAGCTGGGCAGACCTCCACCGTATGCTCCACCGTGTCCTCTGGGCGATCTTCGCAATGGAAACACCCGGGCGTTTCCTCCCGCCCTATCCGAAACAGGAACCTCCCGAAACAGCCATGTCCGGTGAGGACCTGTGTCAGGCGGAAGGTGAGGACGCCATGCCGCCTCTCAAACCACTCCTCAAAGAGGGGACTTACCGCCGCAATCGTGGCGTGCCCAGCACTGGGTTGCGACAATCGCACTTTCCACGTCGCCATGAGATCCTGCCGGAGCTCTGTCCGCCGTGCCGCGATTTCCCGCGGAGACGACAGCGATGCGGATGATTTTTTCGACGCTATATTTTAATTTGTAAATAGTTTTAGATTTCATTTTGTTATAAGTAAATTTTTGAACAAATAAATTATTTACGCAACCTAACACGCATGTTACATCAAAAGCAATGTAACGTGCTTGTTAGATTATGAATTTATTTGATACTACCTTCTCATCTATTCTTGAGTTCATTTGTGACCATAGGTACCATAAGCGGGTTTATTTCCTACACGGTGACAATGGCGACCCATGAAAGTTTTCTAAGTTTCTTCTTTTTTCTAAGTTTCTTTTTCTAAGAAGCTTCTTGTGAAAACTTTACCACGATGGAGACAATTCCGTAGCCATGACAGCTATAATTGAAGACTCTGAGCGAGGCCCTTTGACTGTGCAGTGCAGACTAGGGCAGGGTCCGGAGGGGTGGGTGCGGCGTTCGGGGGCAGGGGGGCTGTAGTGCACCTGAGCCCGTGATTGATGAGCCTCAACCATTGCCATGATTGCGAGCTGGATCAAGTGACGTATGTAGGTACTGCCGTACTGCCTCAAGATACAGTTTGACACTTATCTGGTAACGTATGCTCAGAAAATCTGTGAGATTTGCCGTTAATTACTAGGTGCCAAATTTGTATGAAAGTAAAGGTTCTTATTTCAGATAATCAACATTGGCAACATCTATTCATAAGGCAATACAAGATGTGTACATTCAAACCGACTCTACGTAGACCAGTTTGTTAATTCAGCCAGATTTACGTAAACGCCTATGCAAAGATACCGTCGTTTGTCTAATAAAACAAACCGCGTATTTACTATCTGCACTCCCGATAGCTCTTTATAGTTAGCGTTAGATCAGTGAAGGGGAAGATCGGTCCTTGCCGGGACGGAGCAGGTCCTGCCGCGCTGCTTGTCAAAGTGGCCGCCGGCGTGTTTGAACAACTAATGAGCGGCTCCCGGGAGACATCGTGTTTGCCCCGAAACGCCCCAAGCGCTCGCCTGGGTTTTTCGTACAAACGCCTGGGTTTGCCGAGGTCTCTCGCCCCCCCACTGCCCTCGCGGCGCACTCCTTGTTTGCTCGCCACTCGGTGTCGTATCGGACTTTCGAGTGTAAATTGGAAATTTGTAGATAAACCTACGTACATAAACGGGATCAAGTACCTGGTAAATCTTTGCACCTGTGAGTGTGTACAAATAAAGCCAGGTGTGAATTATTATGTACAAGCTTAAGAACAACCATTGTTGTTCAAAGTTCATTAACTTTTCAGATAGTTTTGCATGATATAATATGATAATTACTATGACATGTACAGTTTGAATGTATATACTTCTAGACACATTTTATTAATTGTAATCTAAGTTGGTCTAATTTTGTTTTCTTTTTGTTTTTTTTTCTAATAAAGCACAGAGTCCATCAGTCATCATCATACTCCTAGATATAAATTAGGTACTAGCGACCCGCCCCTGCTTCGCACGGATTTTAGACTTGACAAAACATTGGGATTTCTTCATTAATAAACTTAAATAAGAAATCTCGATATTGAAATCTGGCGATTTTAATACATATATCAAAAGTGTCTAGTGATCAAGGTGTTTTGTCAATTAAATTTTATTGCCCTAAGAAAAATTTAAAAATGTTTCATTTAGATCGACCTACACTCTGTTTTTGGATTAATACTTTTTGCGATTTTTGCTAATGCTGGATGTTTCATCATAGTTAATCCTGACATAAAAACGTGACAAAAAGGTAAAAACGAAAGATTCGTATTGCGTAAAATAAACAATTAGAAGTCTTTATTTCCGTCGGTAACAAGTTTAAATCACAGAATACTAGCGATTCGGCATACTCATGATCATGGGTTCATCCAAAGTGAGTTGCGGAATGGCCGCCTGCGTCTGTTGTGACAGATTGAAAAAGATTTTCTGGCGTGTGTACGGCACTCATATTTGGCAGAGCTCTTTCTTGAAGCATATCCCATGCGTGTTTAATGGGATTCAAGTCTGGCGATCGAGCAGACCATGGTTGAAGTTGATATCAGCTGTGGCAAGTGTATTTGCAACAACTCTGGCAGTGTGTGGATGTGCATTAGCAGAAATGGAGCACAAAATTGCCAACATCTAATACAATCATTTCAGCGTAAATCTGTGCATTAAGGTTACCTCTGATCCAAATCAGTTCGGTTCTTCCGCCGTTCGTAATACCCGCCCATGACATAATTGTCCCGCCACTGTGTACATGACCTTCCTGGCATGATTTGACGTTCTTGGCGCACAACGGTCCTCTCAATACAGTGTGCGTCTAGTATCTGTCCTCATACCAAAGCGAGATTCGTCAGGAAAACACACAAAACGCCACTCTTCTTTAGCCCAATGTGTATGTTCACGAGCCCATTATTGTTAACGGGCTCTGCGATTACAGGGCTCAATAGGTGGTACACGTAGCGGCCTTCGGGAATGGAGATCAACTTCATGCAAGCGATTTTTTATGCTTTGATCGCTTATTAACATTCTTGAACAGCTATGAATCCTTGTAACCAACATCATCGCGGTCATTGTACGATTTCGTCGAGCAGCATGTTACCTGCGCGTGGTTATTCGTGCTCGTCCACTATGTCGCTCCGCCACGCTGCCACCAGCCCCTCAGAAGTATTGCATATTTTTTAGAAGCTAGCACAAACGTGCTAGTTAAAGACAGTTTTGCCCAAGACAGTTTTGAATTGTGTATAAACCTTCCAGAATCAATTCTCTAAATAATGTGGAAAACCGCCTCAAAATCGGTTGCGGACTTTTCGAGAAAAGCGGCTACACGGGCAAACACGAAAATCGAATTTAAAATGTATATATCATAGAAAACTCAGAGTGTGATCACTAGAAATCGGATATTCGGATGCATATTTACCTAAAGTTAATTTTTGGTTATGAAAGAATGGAAGCGGCTTTTAAAAGCATATTTTGATGCCAGGAACACCGGGAATGTATAACTAGTCAGGTGTATAGTATGGAAGCGAGTTCTAAATTATTAGCATTGCAAAACTATTCAGATACATATTTATTTAGAATTCATATTTAAGCCCCGATGCAAATATACGTATGTAGGGTGGTGTTTGTTAGTTAAAAAAGAAAACATAAATTAAATTAAGATTATTTCGATACAAAAGCGCATTCCATAATTAGCCAGCATCGCAACTTCAGGTAAATATCCCAAGTAGCATTGGAAGCTGTACACAAGCTGTATTTAAGTTCGATTTTATACTAGAAGTTCAGTCTCATTCAGTCTGTATAGAGGCTGTATAAGCGCTTATACAGCCCTTATAAGTAAAAAATGCGCACATTTTATACAGGGTTTTGCTTTAGTATAGTTGTATAATAGCTGTATTAGAGGTGTTATTCGGTGTACAAAGAAACCATTATACTATAGATATTATCTTATAAATACTTTATAGAGAAAAGAGTTTTAAATAGGTTTTTGAAGAGAATCACAAAATGAATGTAATTCTTTTCAATGAATGGCGACATTGTTATTTATAATATTTATTAGTAAGTAAACGTAATCTTGGACTTAGATATCTGAAGGTGTTAATTAGTGAATTGAAATTGCGGATTCAAATTTATTGTGAACCTGTCTATGTTTTCCGCCAAAATATTCAAGCGCCAGCAAAATAGTCGATCTGATATAAAAGAAAAATACTATTTATATGGTAAGTCAATGTTGGTTTTAAGGTTAGAATAAAAAACAATTTTATAATAACAGAAGTGAGGGTAGTGTGATCATTGTGTCCTCACATCAAGCTGAAAATCATTATATCTTCCCTAAATTATGTTGCAAATTTTGTTTTATATCTACATTTGAAATTACAAAAATGTCGACTATTTTCTAAACAGCCTAAACGATAATCGGAGTGTATTATAGTCTGAGTAGCTGTACTAAGTAAGTTAAGGATTATATTGTACAGCTTTTGGCTGCTAATCAGCTTTATAATAGAATATTTTTATTACTTAGGCTGTATATCAGTTCTCTATACATAACTTATAATGCTCATAAGGGTTACTTAAAAGAAATAAAAAACGCTGACTCAATATGATACGTACCTACATATAGTAAAACTAAAACAAGTAGCTGTTTAATTTTTAATCCACAAAAAAAAGGAAGAGATTCTCAATTTGACCTTATATTTTATACCTAAGTAAACTTATTGTAAAGCATTATTAGTTTGTTGTATGTATTATATCAGTTTTACTTTATTTTCAGGAAAATATGCCGACTAAAATTTAAGCAACCATTGAGAACGGACAAAACAAGCTTTGCATTGTACCAAGTTTGTGGGACTCAAAAGGCAAGTTAACATGGCCAAAAAAGCGATTACATGTCAACAAATTAGCAAAGGATGAAACATCTCGGCCTTTACATAATTGGTCCACCTCAAAATGCTGTGTGAAAAGGCTATCAATACCGTCATACGACGAAGCAGTAAGAGAACTAGATCTCATGGTTCAAATCAATCATCATTTGAACTACTTGCGCTGCTTTATGAAGAAACGTCATAATCATGTTCCGAAGGGTGAATTAAATTTACACATTTAACATAACTGTTATGATCATTAATAACCCTGTTTAATGTTTTTGCTACGGAACCCTCTTCGTTGGACATCGACGGAATTGGCGGTTGACCGTAAAGTCTTTCCGAGTGACTGTCATTAATACAAAATAAAGCTGTACTGTAGCTGTCATTTATTTTTTTAGTTTTAAAACACCCTCAAAAACAGAAGTTATAAAACCACTGTATTTACAAGAGTGTACAATTACGCTATAAAAATAAGTTTTAGAACGGAGTTTGCATACACCATTGTACAGAAACAAGTGTTAAGTATAATAACACAAGATACTATAATAACACTAAGAGCTGTAATAAGTAAGTGTTCACATGCAAAACACAGCTTGTATACAGCTTTAACGATAAAACCAGATTAAAGTGTCACAAAATACTTAAGCTGTATAGTGGAGTTTTCATATTCTGTTTAAATACCCTAAGCTTTCGCGGATCCCTTAATTAAGATTTAATACAGTTTGAGCTGTATAATTACTCATAAATCACTATTAGAAAGACTTAATAATTTTTTGACACTCTTGTAAGTCTCTAAAAGAACTGTAAGTTCTAAATAGGCTGTTATATTGATGTTGAGAACGCTTGCGTGCTGCTTGGGATGCATCCGAATATCCGATCTCTAGTAATCACTTATGAGTTCTCTCAATCATTTATTAACATATAATTGATTAACCACCACCACCACCACCACCACCACCACCACCACCTAAGCCACCACCACCACCACCTAATCACGGTCGTCAGATATAGTTGAAATTTAGTAAGAAACCGATGGATGTTTTCGAATAACATTTTCTTTGATTAATAGTTTGAAACTTTTCCCAAAAAAAACAACCGACTTCCGAAAAAACACTACAAAGTGAAAAATAACTTTATTTTCGGAAGTCGGTGACTTTGGATATGTATTTTAATTTTTTGTCACCGCCTTCCGTTATTAATGTTATTTTACATATAATTGATTAACCACCACCACCACCACCACCACCACCACCACCTAAGCCACCACCACCGCCACCTAATCACGGTCGTCAGATATAGTTGAAATTTAGTAAGAAACCGATGGATGTTTTCGAATAACATTTTCTTTGATTAATAGTTTGAAACTTTTCCCAAAAAAAACAACCGACTTCCGAAAAAACACTACAAAGTGAAAAATAACTTTATTTTCGGAAGTCGGTGACTTTGGATATGTATTTTAATTTTTTGTCACCGCCTTCCGTTATTAATGTTATTTTACATATAATTGATTAACCACCACCACCACCACCACCACCACCACCACCTAAGCCACCACCACCGCCACCTAATCACGGTCGTCAGATATAGTTGAAATTTAGTAAGAAACCGATGGATGTTTTCGAATAACATTTTCTTTGATTAATAGTTAAAAACTTTTCCCAAAAAAAACAACCGACTTCCGAAAAAACACTACAAAGTGAAAAATAACTTTATTTTCGGAAGTCGGTGACTTTGGATATGTATTTTAATTTTTTGTCACCGCCTTCCGTTATTAATGTTATTTTTCACTTTGTAGTGTTTTTTCGGAAGTAGGTTGTTTTTTTTTTGGAAAAAGTTTTTATTTTTCAATTTTTAGGTATAGTACCTACCCCACTAATTCAAAATTCCATCATCTTTGGGGTCAAAACAATGCATATTTATGCGATAGCAGCAATCGCGGTTTATTTACTGTTATTTTCTAAAGAGTTCCGTTTTCTGTCTCCGAAACGCATCGTCAGATCTATATAAAATTAAAATGGGACCACACGGGAAGCACCAGCTTTCAAATAAAAAAAGAATTATCAAAATCGGTTCACCCAGTCGAAAGTCATGAGATAACAAACATTTAAAAAAAATACAGTCGAATTGAGAACCTCCTCCTTTTTTTGAAGTCGGTTAAAAACAAACAGTTCAATTATTTACTCTTTTAGTGACCGCACCTAAGACTTAATGAATATCATTGTTAAAGATTAGTAGTATTTTACATATTACGTATCCTGAAAGAGGCAAACTGAAAATGTTCACATGTCCTAATTGCAAAGTGCCTATTACCTACCTTTTCCCGGTATCGAGTTACCCACTCCGTATTTCATCAAAATCGGTTTAGTAGTCAACGTCGTCTAATCATAAAAAATACAATAAATATCTAACTTGTAAAAATAAACACAAACCAATTCACTTTTGCCTATACAACATTTGTAGAAGATTATCAAGAACATCATCAGGTTATGACGATAAACGAGTTAATAATAACTTTTTCGACGCTGCTGCTACCTATGATTGAAGCGTAGAATTAACTGCTCCGAAACAGACTCACGTAACGGTATCAGTAGGGTAAGTTTTTTCCTACGAGAAGCCGCCGGGAGCTTTAGTACTTCCCTCATTCCCGGACAGAGGGTGCCTGTACAGAAAAATTTAAGCTTTTGTAGGTAAAGTTTTGAAGTAAACTCCTTTAAAATTGAATATTAATGTTTCAGGTATAAAAATATATCCTATTATCAAAATCAAAGTGAAAACGGAATATTTATTGCATCTCACGTGGTTGTCATAGCGTTAATAGTTTAGAAGCTTTCATGTTCGGTAGTCACTAGCGCCATCTAGGCTATGTAGTAATATTTTTTTTAAGGATCTACGGTGATCGCAACTTCCAATCAAAGGAATCGCATTATGATTTTTTTTTAATAAATAGGTCTACCTCGTTGGGTGGGTTTCTTTTTCTTTGTTTTTGCGGAAAACCACCTTAAAGCCCCGGCCTACATGAACTGCGGAGAAGTGAGGGTTTCAATAAAATCACAACGGGGGTCAGCATCAGCACATAAAAGGAACCATCTCCAGAAACCCCCTGCGCAAACCTATAAGAGCACATCTCTGGAGTTCCCTCTTTTAAAACTTACTAGTGGTTGCCCAGTGGTCGAAATTTAACCATAGTTCATTAAAAACTCTAATTTATTATTTAAAAAAATTACAACTCTTCAACTCCTTCTCCTTACAAATTTAAAGTGTGCCAATTGTCATACGCCTCCGGCCGCGTAATTTTCGTAAAAGGGCAAAAAAGTTTTTGCTTCAAACCTCCCTCTGACATTCAGGTACTAGACTTTGAGCCATTTCATTTTCAGCAAATAGTAAATATGTCCCGGTAGTATAGGTAGCCCTGTCATGCACGAGATTGTAGGTTTGAATCCAGACGGGTGCCAAAGTGACTTTTTTAAGTCATATGTAGGGAAGTACTTTCGAAGCATATTTTAGATATCACTGATAACGGTGAAGGCAAACATCGTGAAGAAACCTGCACTTACCTAGAGTCAATCAATGTAAGTCTGAAATCGCCATTCCGGCTTGAGCAAACTTGTTGATTTGGTATTGCTCATGCCTTATCTACATGAGAAGAGGCCTTTCGCCTGCAGTGAGACAGTGCCCGTCCTTTATTATGTAGGTAACTTAGTTATGAAAGAATGTAGGTAGGGAGCGCTTAATAAAATATAAGTACTTACTTATATTTTATTAAGCTCTCCGCTTACCATAAGTACTTACTTATGGTTAATAAAAATACTCAGGTGTTTGTGTTTTGCTTTTATTTTAAAACTATAAATTATAGCCAACCTTTAAATAAGGCTGCGCCATACACTTCTATACAATATGCATATATATTATAATCATAAGTACCTAAACACATCAATCGATCTTTAAAACAAAACCTTAACTAGGTATACAAGTGAACAATAGTCATTCCAGCGACTTTATATCAACTTTTCTCATAATTAAAACTTTTTAAAGTAGAAATTATAATTAAATTGATTAATCTTTTTGAATACGTTCAAGATTGAAAGATAAAACTGTCATGGTGTCATGTACCCACTTCTATCCATAGTCTGCTGTTAACCAACTTAGAATTAAGAAACCATTGGACCCACTTCATGTTTGGCTGACGGCAGATATGAGTGTGCATCGTGACAACACAACAGATGAATGAGGATTATCTATGATCTAGGTACTTGTTCATACACTGATCAAATGCCAACCAAGTTAAAGAAATAAACAATAAATTAATTCAAACAACAATGACAAACGATTTACAAATGTAGAAATACTCACAGTACACGTGGGATACATACGCCACAATTTAAAGTTAGCCGTATCGTTGAAACATTCGTAAACTGCTTGCCTAATTTCAATTCGAGGTAATTTTTAAATTACGTGGTTGCATGAACATCCACATTTTTTTTAACTTATGTGAAAGTTACATCGAGTCGAGACGGAATAAAGAGAGAAACTTGAAAGCTCACCCATTAATTTATTACAATTAGTATAATTAACATTGCGTAACGTAACGCTCCGCTCGTCGACTCCACGCCGCGCCGCCGCTCTACCTACCGCCTTACTACGAGGTGTCTATGCAAGTCTCTCCCTTACTCCCGCCACCCAATAAATACACTTACATACTAATTACAAGCGAGGAAATTTAATTGTCTATACATTTACTAACAGTAGAACTCCTACTGCTCGGTGATGAGTATTCTATCGCCTTCAATAACGATTTGCCAAACAAAACTAAAACATCCTAATTACTTAAACGATAATACTTACTTACAAGTTTATTTTATAATTCTAAACTTTAAGTTTGGTCGAAAACAGGAATGTGGAAAACGCTTGACTAGAATTTACTAAAACATAACATCGACCTAAATAAATATTACAACATTTAACATTTTCACTCATTATCAGCAAATACTAAACACACTTCCCTCCACGAAAAGGGACTAATATTTCAATTTACTATTGAATGAGATCTTACAATTTAGTTACACAGTGACACACAAAACTATAGATACAAAATATACATAGTCTAAACTTTTACATTTGATTTCGTTAGGTAATTTTGTTCTGAAATTAAGATAGGTACATAAATTGCTAATTATAGCGGGTATTTGTAAATTGTTAAATGTAAAAAAGTGACTTCATTTGCCTTCAGTCTTTCTAAGCATTTGGAGTTAATGGAGATCAAACAGCACAATATTATTTATTTTATAATGTTCAGTCGTACAAAAATATCTTTGTTACAACCTTTAGCAACACACTATAAATGAATCTATTTTACAATAAATAACATTAATCTACTCTAATGTTAATATTTCACATAAATAATTTGAGATCAATGAACAATAAATTCTCCTAGATAACTTTTCTTAAATCGTACAAGAATTGACATCGCTTCTTTTAGATAAAGGTCCATTTTTTGCTTCTGCGCGGGTCTTGTCTTGTAAATCCAGGTGCACGGAATAAAAAATGTTCATAACAATGCAATCCATACTTTCATAAACACTGAGATCGTTGATTTTGGTTGTTGATTTTTGTACGGGCTGTATACCATTAGGTCCAGTAGTCGGCACATATTGCCATATCCTTGAAAGCAAATTGAACTATGTCCAAGAAACAAGACGTGAATTATTGATAAGTATTAGAAATGTACGTCTTGCACGTCTGTGGGAGTGTCTGGTAGTTGCGTCTGCTCTGGTGTGTTCTGTTTGTATGGGAGTGTGTGCCTGGCGCGAGGCTCCTGCGGCTGCGTCTCCCGCGCCAGCACGCGCTCCACGTGGCGCGCCACCAGCTCGGCGGCGGCGGACGGCGTGCGCGTCAGCGCGCACATGTCGCTCACCGACATGCGCACCCGCAAACCACGAGCTGCCGCCGTGATACACGCAGCAGCAATCAACGATGGTGGTACAAGAAGAAACTCGGTCTCTGTTGACAAAAAAAAATGAGTTTAATATCTAGGTTTTCGTTTTCCAATATTTAGGTAAGTACTAGTACTAAGCGCGTTGTTTGAATGCAATGCAACACATTCTCGGACTATTAATAAGTTTGATTTTAAAACAGGTTTCTTGTTTACATGTTTTTGTATCGAAATTTTTATACACGCGGAGGACGCAGGCGCAGGTAGAGCGTACACATCTGTTGCGAGATAATTGCCGCGGAGTGCGGACAGGTGGCTCGGACACCTTGCATCTCAGCGTCCTCACGTCCTGCCATGCGATGATCCGACGTACGGCGTCCTTTATTAACATCTTATAACCTACTGACTGACCAAGATCAAGACCATCATCTAAAAATAAAACCAGTCAAGTCAAATAAAATTAAGCTTGTATGCAACAATATGAGCAAAAAAACTGTATCGAACGTCGACGCCGAGGTTGAAAAACAGTCGCGTTACATTTTGCACAATGCAAAAACTCTTTTGTTAATAGTTTGAGAATAAGGAAGGAGAGCCGAACAGCTGCCTGATTTGTGCATTACGTCCCCGTCTGCATCTTTGTGTACCTACTCCGGGACAATAGACGGGGAATAATGGTAATTTACATCTTAAGTCGTCTAGGTAAGGGCGCAGCTGCAATTCACTACGAAGGAGGGACTCTATTGTGCGATTTTGAAATGTAACTTCGATCACATGTCGACTAATCAATACTATTTTCGTCGATTAAATTTTGCACTCAAACGGTGGAAATTGCACAATCAATAATTCAACATTCGTATTTTACAGTCAAGACACGTTTAATGTATGTGCGTACATTATATTAGTATCAATATGTTCAACATATTTTTAACGGTGTAAGCATTGGAGCGTCACAAGTCAATACAATATAAACTTCAAGTCGCTTTGGGTGTACCTCGACATCAGCCAAGACGGCAGATGTGAGGACACCTGGCGCGACCCTTCCGCTCGCACCTCCGCGAACCATGCCACTACCGTAGGGTCACTGCCCACCTACTACATGCACCCTTCTTACCTCCATCGTGCCCTTATACACTATACATCATGGCTATACCTTAAGAAAAACAATATCGCTACACGCGAGCGCGTCATAATATTAATCAGAAAAAGTGCCCACACTTTATTAACGTAGGTACCTCAAGCTCACTAGCTTGTGTGTGGCAGGTCAATGAATCCAGGCTAGAAATGAACTTTAGGTCCGTTACAGACGTTACAAGTTTTAAGCTCCGTGCATGTCACCTAGCGCCTGTACTTAATCACTTTAATACATGAACATGCAACGGTGCACTTCAGAAATGTATATTAAACAGGAAGGTCGTTGTTGTTTAATGTATATTTCTATGGACTAGTAGCTTATTAAAAATCAAAAACGATTGCGAGTCACGTATCAGGTCTGATCTGGTCAGCATGACCAGCGGTGCGGCACGATCCGTTGCGCGACAGGTTGCCTGTCAGTTGGCGTTCCGACATCTGCTGAGTCGGCCCACGCGACTGCTAGCGACCCGAAGACTTTACACCCCCGCGTCTTACCCTTCTAATTACCACAACTGCATTGACATAGGCCGTACACTCAACAGACATCGAGGACCGTTAAGTTCCGTTTGAGAAACCTGTCAGTCTCACCCCAATAGAGAATCCTAACCTAACACAAATAGAATGCAAAAACGCAGGGGTTGCAAATAGTTCGTCTAATGGTGCGTTAAACTGGTTGTGATTATTATATAGCGAATATTATTACCTTATTACAGATTTAATGTCTTATTCAAAAACCTCGTTTAGTCAAAGATTTTTATATCTAATCGGAATGAATACAATGCATTATTATTTTACTAACAGTTTATAATTTATTGTATCCGTTTTATTGACAATAGAATCGAATCTTGGATCGGATGTTGAAAACGGAAGCTCGCATCTCGCAAGATATTACGGTAAGATTGTGTTTGGAAGAGACGTACCTACGACGGCTTATCGGGTTAGATAGGGTGGTACCCCGCCAGGTGCGCGCCGAGACGGGTCTTTGCCGCGAAGCTTTTGTCAAGAGTTTGGGACAGGGACTCGGGCGCGGAACAATGGCCGCGGGACGTCTTCGGGTATTGTCCCCGAGTCAGCTGGCGCGGTCGCCAAGCGCTCCCCTGCGTATGCGCCGACTATAAGTCTCATAAGTCACCGTAACCGTGACACTACGCAAATAAATTAGTCCGGTCAAACTGCACATGTTGTGCTTTATACAAATTGTATCACCTGCAATAATAATAATATGTAGTCTTCAGAAATTTTAAGGCTGGCCGGGTTGGCCAGACTTTACATTTGAATGAGATCCAATTTCGACTATTGAGCACCTAAACTTTCTTAGCAGCGCAAAAATTAGTAATTATGATCATAGTAATTAAAATAGCTAATAATAAAGGAAGATGAAGGAAGTTTAGGGGTCAAGTAATGTTATTAACCCTTTCACACCTCGTGTAATGCACGATCAGTTACCGGCAATTATGCTACTTCCGGCGACACCGACAAAACTTGACGCCCCGCTACACGAAACGTTTCTGTTTACAATAATACTTAATAGATGCAACTGATAGTTGACCTGGTGTTATATTAACACAAATATAGGTACGTACAATAGCGAACACGCTGTAGCTTGAAAAGCTCTCATGTCAAAGCTTTTCCGTTACCAGTAAGCTGTACTTTCAAGTTCGCCTTGCAAGCGTAGATGAGTATTACACAATTAATTCGCTTAACGGTTTCCTACTTCATTATAAACGCTCCAGCGTCTTCCACTTTATTTTGTACTACCTGGGCCCCGGGGTTTCACTCGCATTCCCATGGGAATATCGGGATAAAAAGTATCCTATTTCCTAATCCAGCACCCTAATTGCGTAACTTACGATCAATACTAATCGGTTTCATTTTGACAGTTCAACAATATTCATTGCATTATTTACGTTGTTCAGCGAACATATGAAGCAATGGATTAGCAATCTGTTTAAAAATTATTCAGATTATGATTGATCGTGCGTTACGCAATCGTCAGCTGCCAAATTTCATCTAAATCGGTTTTCCCGTTCTAGCGTGAAAGGCACCATACAGACTTATGTACCTACTTAAAATCAAATATTTTCTCTTTATAATAGCACTAGCATCGGTAGCTAGCTCGGTCACTAGCTTTAAGTCGTTTTTGAGTTGATCCATAACAAACAATTTGACAAACAATCAAATCTTTCCTCTAGTGTAAATTAGTTTAGATTGTAAATTGTATGAAGTAACATATTAGCATCGACTGAGAAGTCTGAAGACGTTTTGTTCAGTTTCAAAATCATTGCTATTTACAATACCTACTTATTGTTTACTAATTTCATGAAACAACAGACGAAGCCTAGAAAACTCCAACAGTGAAGTCAGTGAACCAATGGAGGGTGACAGAGCGGTGAGCGTGTGGTGGTTATAAATAACTGTTATCAGGATTCGATGGACCATAGGGGCGGACAGGGTTAACTATCACAATATTCTTTCGGTTTACTACGAGTTTAACGAGTAATTATAAAAGTTAACGACATAATAAGTAGATACATTTCTGACTTTACTGTATTCGGTTTTCACTAACGGGATCCGACTACACATAAAATATCTAATAGTAAAATATAATTATTTATTATTTAATTATTTATACAAAAGTACTGAAGACTAAAAACTATACTAGGTTAGGCTACTAAAGTGACTTTCTGGCTGAAAATGTGTAAATTCTAAAACGTTTTCGTTAATTAGCGAGCCTCATGTACCTACTTAAATACATTAAACTTCGTTGAAACAACAATCGGAAATATTATTATCCTTGCTTTTTTTTATAAATTAAAAACTTAATGTAGGTGCTAAATAAAAGTCAGGTGTTTAGCCAAGCAACGAACTTAATATGAATTAGTAATTTCCACTAGTTTTTATTGTGTTCAGTGATCGGAAAAGCGCAACCGGCATAGGGAGGTAATGTCACAGGGTCATTGGTGGTTAACGTCTACAGACCGCACTATGAACGTTCACAGTACATAAACTAACCACGGACGTATATACTTTATGTACAGGAGCACCTACTAAATTGTAGACAATTTTAATACTTGCCTATACAT
Source organism: Polymixis lichenea (assembly GCA_949091785.1). Lineage (NCBI taxonomy): Eukaryota > Metazoa > Arthropoda > Insecta > Lepidoptera > Noctuidae > Polymixis > Polymixis lichenea. The sequence goes on along the minus strand of OX420939.1, from coordinate 11,812,829 downwards.
ATAAATCGAGTCGTAAGTTCAGTATCAACATTGGCTCAAAAAAATATTTTCGTATTGAAGTGTTATATTAAAAACCTAAACTCACCACTAATGACATTTATATTAGGCGGTATTCCTATCAACAAAACTATCGTAGGCCACAAGACCTTCTTTCAATGTAAATATAGTGTACTTAGGTACAAACCTAAGTACACTATATTTACATTGAAAGAAGGTGGAGGGAGGTACACAAATCGCCAGCCACGTGTCCTTTTTATAGAGTTTTTACTACACTAAGGTTTAATACCCAAACAGGTTTACCATTTGATGTATTGAAATGTAATGGCATAATTTGAAATTTAAAAATGTAGTGAGGTCATTCGTGTATTTACAATGGGAGTGCGAGAGGGTCAGTGGCTGAGGGGTGCGCAGGCGCAAGGTGTGCACGTTATCACGGCGCAAACGGCATGTGCGCGTTCCGATACACGCGTGCAGCCTGCACCCCACGTTTCATCGCTACACCCCGACCACTAGCCCACAATCACATTCCAAAACAAAGGGGCCTCCCATATAACCATTAAGCTAAAACCTGAACAAATTAGTGGAAAAAAAATTACATCGAACGGCATTTATCGATTAAAGTTAATTACTATCATTGTAGGAAGTGTACTCGGCCCGCATGTCAGCCAAGTTCCGCGGGAGATTTATTGTTGCTGAAATATGTACGCACGTAAAACCTGTAAGTACTTGTTAGTAATAAAAATTGTTAAGGTACGTACCGGTATAGCATACTGAGGTGAGCGTGAGCGCGTGTGTTCTGACCAGAGGGTTGGAGCGGCCCCACGGCACTCGCGCCAGGAACGGCTCCACGAAGTCAAACGCCGTTGCAATAGACAACTGCCAGTTTAATCGTTGAAGGAGCATTACTTCCCATTGCTATAACAAAAAAAAACCAATATAAGGGACGGTGGTTTCGCTTTTGAATATAGTTATCCCTAAAGGGCACGACCCCGTGTGAATAACAGCATACTTTCTTACATTTAAATAAAATTCCCTGTGTATTTAAAGGAAGGGATGTGCGACCTATTCTTAACAGTTGATACGTAACCGTCATACTTGATGGGTTAGGCGGAAACCGCAAAAAGTAGCGAATCACGTTACAATTACAGTACAAATGTCATAAGAAAACATAAGAGACAATGGAACCCTTCGCTGGCGATATTTTTCACATGGCCCTGCCCTGATATAATAAGGGCAGTGAAACGATTCCTTGTTTACACTCACAACAACAAATGTACTAATTTAGATAAAGACAGGGTGAACGCCATTCGAGCTACGAACTCTTCAGTGAGATTTGAGTTCATTAAACCGTACTACCAGATAGATAACCATGATTTATGTAGCCATGCATATTCAAGATGTTACAACAATAATTTCTTTAAAAATAAGAGCTCTAAGAAAGGCAACATCTTGAAGAAATATGAAATTTATTTACTTATTTGGTTTAAAAAACTGACTTAGCTTCACGTCCAGTTCACATCTATGTAGAAGTCATCAAAATATTCGTTACTACTAATTCTTTACCCATTATCATTACAGTTATGCAATATATATAGCATTTTAATGATGCCTGTGAATATTTAAGTAAAAGTCCCTAAGTATGGGAAAGTAGGATCGGCCCGCACCATATGACAGCATTAAGTATGCGCGTTTCAGGCATATCGCGATCATCGCACGAATTAATAGCAAGGAAATACGAAGCATTCCACGGTGTCATACGCACTGAAGGAGAGGCCAAACATGTTCTCACGGTATCCAAATGATATTTAACTATACCATATGGTGCATGTTAGTTATTTTAACAGGAAGGAGATCAGGAATCAAGAAGATAATGGAGGTATTTATTCAAAAACATAAGTATGCACCCGGGCTTCCTTTCTAGTTCGCATACGTATTATTTGTCGCACCGCAATACTCTTGGAGTAGCGTCAATTATTATATTTTAGATGTTCCATAAAAAGCACATTGCCATTGTATAGTTATGCGTGTGAATAAGGTGACAAAGTCGAAATTGATTACAAAGGGCAGGCTCATGAGCGACTACGAATCGCACCTGTCTGTGCGGGTGTGAACGATTATGACAATTTTGTCATTATGTTTAGCTGTGGGAACTTATTCAATACCACGTTTCGAGTAAGTGTTGTGATGCGTCAATATTTAGAATAGCCCGTGACTAGCCCTTTATACCTCGAACTTCATCAACCAAAAATACCGAGAGCAACAACCTCATCTCATTAAAGACGTAAAATGACGGCTACTTAAATTAGTTCTAATTTAACTGGCCATGTATCGTATCTTGTAGCCCACATTTCCGTCGGAAGCAAGTGAGCGACCAATTCGGTGCCTTACTTCGTCACAGGCTGTGGGCTACATAAGAAGGGTGACAGTCTTATAAGCCCTCTTGACTTTCTTGAGGAAGGCATAATTGCCGGAAACTGGCATGGTGTAAGGAAATGTTGCTTTGGGGTGAAGGAGTGACATTTGACTCGACTAATCGAAGTTCATTCACAGTAGAATCAAAACAACAATTAAGTTTTGTCACAGGATGTATACAGTGCCGGACGTCGAAGGAGATAGAGCCACTTGGATTTTTTATGTACGATTGTGTTAGATTAAACGAAGGATATATCCCTTGTATTACACTGGCATGTACAATCTAAGATAGTCTGCCCGAATCAGGGCGAATCAACTGCAGTTTCCTGGTGATTGATTAAGAACTGTGTTTTTGAGGTAGGTCAGTAATATTTTACATGTCAATGCCTCGTAGGTTACTACAGTTACCAAAAGAGATAAGTAACTAGTGTTGTTGGATACAGCTTCAGTTTAGTTAGAAGCCGTAGAGAGTTTTTTTTAATAAAATTTTATTTTATAAATCAACTGTTTTATTTACTGCTAGGTTTTGCCCGCGGTTCTGGCCCGAATGGATGGATGTCGGTTATAGGTTAAAAAGTAGCCTATATCCTGCGGAAATTTCGTGATTGGTTCAGCGGTTAAGGCGTGAAAGCGTAACAGACTTCAAGGGTCAGCCACGTGCTGGTGAAGATGAAGATGAAGTAGTGAGCTGCTTCTTAAAGAGAAACCTTGACCAAATTAATAATAAAACGGAGGATGCTTACCCTGACTTCATGTGGGTACACAGAGTTATCGGTGTACGCACAAAGCAGGTCCACAGACAGGGGGTGGCACTGACGGAACTTGGAGGCGAGCAGCATGGAGGTGACGGCTAGTAGTTGCAGCTGCTGCCGCGATATGGCCCGCTGAGCCAGAAACCGGTCCATGTAGCTCACTGCCAAGGGAAATACCTGCTCCTCACACTGTTGCTCTTCGCATACCTGTGGAGGAAATATTATGCTGAATTAGATAGGACGCAATACAAAAAACAAAACATCATACAGAAATGCCTCACGACACCAACATTTTTTTTTTAGAAATAATACAATAATTGTGTGTTTCTTGGTGTTGTACGATAGATTAGGCTCACGCAGTTACGTCACAGTGCAGCGAGTGACGGGACGGGGTCATTGTCATCGGTGCGTAAATTAGAAGACGCCGGAGGAACTCCAGAAACGATTCCATAGTATTAGAAAATCATGTTTACAATGAACCATTTTTAACTACGTTGTTGGGTTCATGAACATTTAAAATATGTCATTTACTTAGAAGTGCATTGACCTCGTTAAAAGGTTACATGAGATGAACAATATTAGGTATCATTAGATGATAACATGATACCCAAATTCTTGTAAGACCCATAATTACACGTACCTATAATTTTCATTTTTACATTGTCAATATACCTATGCCGAAATTTTGTTTTCAGCCTACCCACGACATAGAATCTCGAAAATTTCACTTATGTATATGTTTCTACCAAATACCTACATCCTTATAAGAATAACTGTTTTAGTTATTCTTCCACTTCATAAGATAATAATAGCACTAGAAAACTAAGTTACTATGACATGATAGGTACTCTCTCATAATATAAATTGGAGCAACTACGCACATAGATAAATTATACTTACTTAGATATTCAGGTCATTCACTCTAATCAGCTGTTAGCTGCGACCCGATAGTCAAATGATACTTTGATTTAAATGATAATATCGTTATTGTATTTGTCTATAAGCTTTATGTACACGGAAAATTATTAAACTTATGGGATAGTAATAAACTGTGATGTTGAAACTTACCTCCAACATCCAGGTAGTGACTACCTTCCGCATGAAGGGCTGAATGTCAATCTGTACATTTTGAAAGTAATCCGTGTGAAGAGCGTGTGACCTCTCCAGAGCCAGCAAGTTGAGGAGCAGCCGAGGGTCACGGTCTAAAGCCCGATCAGGACCTGCAACGCACATGTCGACCATCCTTCCACTTCCACTGTTGTTTCCAGAATTCTGCATGTTTTCTCCGCAGGACAAATCCATTGCTTGCACAACTCAATTAACACTATAATGTCCACCAATTTTTTATAAAATTGTTCGATAGCAAAAGTGAAAGATTGTTATGATTTTTTCCGAAGTCCGCGTAACGTTAACAAGTTTGTTTACAAAATGGATTCGTAACTCGACTGAAGCGAACGCACGCGCACCGTACACAGCCGCTCTTGGAGCGGCCTACAAACAAAGTAAATAGGGCTGTGTCGGAACGCGGCTCCACACCGCACCTCACCCCACTTTTGATCTCCCTTGGTCCTTGACGCGTCTGGGTCTTATTCATAGTACGATCCAGTTTAAATTATGTAAAAAAGCTTTCACAGATACAGAGCTTTTGTGTACTTAGTAAAAAAAAATAAAAAAAAATAAAAAATAAAAATAAAATATGTACCATGTATTATGTACCATGTAGAAATTTGTGTTACAATACTACAATGTTATTCTTGATGGAACCAGAAAAAGAGATTCACTAGACTAAATAGCTTAAAAAAAGAGAAGTATTACCCAGACAAATATTGTCAAATTGAAAATAACCAAAATATTGATTCTGTGCCATTTACAAAACAAAGTTTAGTCGAGTCTGAAAAGGAACTCTAAATCTTAATAACAGGTTAAATTATTTTAAAAAATCTAATAAGTATGTCAAGGTATAATATCTTCGCACTATGTGTTAGTCCAGCTGCGTAGGCGCGGCGTAGGCTATCGTAGGCGAGGCGTAGGGCAGCGGAGCAAAGGTGCGGTCGTAGGCAAGCGTAGGCGCAGCGTAGGCTAACGTAGACGCGGCGTAAAATATCCCGCTATCTTAGTAAAGACATCTTCTTATCTAGTATAGGATACACATTTTTTACAGTAAGCACCTTTGTAATAGAATGTAAACCTACATTTATACATTTTAAAGACGCCAAAGCATGAATATGGCCGGATTTAAAATATGCAAAAAACGTGTCTGGAAATTAAATAACAAGCGCTGATTATAGTTTTATTTTTTATTTAACTACCTATTCCATTCAAAATAAATAGTTGAATACGGTACAATACAATATTACAATACACTACAAAGAGGTAATGTTTATTCGGAGGGCACACCTCAGCGGAGGCCAGAGGAGGGCCGACAGCTGCGCGAGCGCCTGCGCCGGCTGCGCACGATCCGGTTGACATTTTATTACAAATCTGAGCACACCTGATGCCAACACCAGTCATTATTATAATTCCATTCTTTTTCCAGATTACTATTGTGTTATTTCGGGCGCGTGCTCTTAGCTTGCCCTCTCTTCATTTAAATAACAAGTTTTTTTTTAATTAAAGCATGACCACCTGTCATGTACGTATTGAAATATTATTTTAATGTTAAGGTAAATAAGCAAACCTATTTTTTAGGTTTAGGTTTTTCTGGTATGGGATCTTGGAACTTTTCTATCCCATTAAAAAACGGAATGTATTTGCAAACAGCTTTCCATTCGGTGATGTATAACAGAGTAACAAGTGAACCGATTCCATACGCTATTGCTGACGAAGTGAATGCTGAAAGCTGCTCAATTTGTTTTTTTCCTAAAGCCATGATTGATTCTAGCTTTTTAAAACACAACAATGAAGTTATTTTGATTGAAAGAAATATAATTTAATTTGATCGACTTTAATATGTCAAATTAACTCTGATGTCAAATTAATAGACAACATTAATAATATCAGGTACAATCATTATGAAGATAGATACAGCTTAAAAAGTTTTGTTTAGATTTAATGTTTGACTATGGCTGTCTATTTAGAGGGGTACGATCATTGGACTAACCAATAACTACTACTTACTTATTTTCTACTCCAGGCTGCTTTTGGGTGGGAGCGCGTAACTTTATACCTTACGCGTGACTGCGCAACTGCCACAGTATAATAAAGCCAGCGGCCCAGTCAAAAGTAGTTATAGAACACCGTGCCTTCAGTCAGTAAGAATCTGACAGAAACCTCCGCCCGCCGCAGCTCGGACTATATTCGGGAGGGTTACCACATACGAAAAAAACCTACATCGGTATAATATATGGTCGGACCGCGTTTTATTGCTCATATAAATACCTATATAGAAAGCTTTTTTTTATATTTAACAGCGCTACACTGACATCGACGCGCAGCCTCTTACCATGGATTCAGAACCTACATGATTCTGAAAAAATATCGCTTTCCCATTAGACCGCGTAGTAGGTTTGCATTTTTCTATGTTCCTAACAGCAGATTTTTTTGATAACCGATGAAAAGTTTCTATGCTAAGTGGTCTAGAATCATATGCTAAAATCAGTTGTAGTACTTAGTAGTTTAGAGGGTGTAAGGGGAACGCTTCCTAAGCCAGAACGTAAGTTATACATTTTGACTGCGTAGGTATTGCACTTTTCTATGAAACAGCTGATTTTTTTTGTATAACCGACGAAAAATTTCTGCTCTACGGGGTCTAGAATGATATGCTGAATTTATGGTTACAGTTTGCGCACTTGTTATAAAATTTTCCTGTATACAACATAAATGGAATCGGATACCAATAACCTTTCGCTTTAAATTGGTTATTTTGCATCAATTTATAACGTTTGACGCTTCCGTAATGTTTCTACTTATTTTATTTTGGCGGCGCTTTACAAAGCATAGTGTAAAAAATACAAAAAAAGAAAATAGATTAAAAAAAAAATAAGGAGATTTTTTGATGGTACTGTATCGAGAATCACTAGCCCTATCACTTGTCTTCGTTTTCAGAAGCGTTTCTCTTACACCCTGTATAGTGTGTAGTCTATGTATGTATAGTGACCTTATTGGTGATGTTCTTTAGAAAGGTCAGGTGCATAGGAGGTACTCGAACGTAAAGGAGGCAAAAGGAGTAGGTAAGGATTGTAGCAGGTGGCGTTCTGTAGTTTCTACCTACCCCCATGGGAAGAAAGCGAGTGTTTATGATACGTAGGTTAACATCACGTCTGTATTCCCAGAACGGTTAGGCAGTGGCCCCTGGTACACTGGCAAACTGAAGGAACATGGGTGGTTTTCACAGTAAAAGTCTGACATGCCCTCACGCTCCACCCAGAGCGGGAGGAGTTATTTGATGATTTCCCACCCTCAAAAAAAAAGGTTTAGGCAGAGGTGTACCTATTTATGGTACACCCACATTTCGCCAAGTGTGTTTAAGTACCATATAATAGATGGCGAGGCCATTACCATCCACGAAATTCCAGATGGAAAGACCCAATAACACTGTGCCTGACCCGGGAATGACAGCCATGCTGACAGCCGTGACTTACGATATGTAGGTCGTAGGTTTGAACGCAGACAGGCGCTTTCCTTTGTGTAAATTTATTCATCACCACTGCTCTCAAAACGATAAAGGAAAACCTCGTGAGGAAACCGGCATGTCCTACAATCAAAAATTCGAAGACATGTGACATATACCAACCCGCACTGGGCCCGCGTGGTGGATTACTGCCCCCTCCCTCTCACAGAGAGGAGGCCTATGTCCCAGCAGTGGGAACATTATAGGTTGATTGTGCTGACCGAACCCAGGACCTTATATGCTCAGCAGTCGCGCTAGCATACGCTAGAACAACGAGGCAGTCAGTTGCTCATATACCTACAAAATACTAAGTGAGTATCATATACCAAGATAAAGCACTTATTTGGTACACAATCACATGGAGCACGTTCGTTTTTCAGTCCTTTCTGTAAGTATCTAGGTTCAAAATGCAATAAGAACTAACAAAAACGCATGGGTGCCTACCTACACTTATTCAAAATACTGAGTAATGTTTTGATAATGAAATGCTTAATATCCGTGTGCACGGCCGGAACTGTATTAACATTTGGTGTCCGTCTGGGATTCTCCGAGTGGACAGTTCCCGCGGTGTTACGGGCTCATCGCACCACATGCTATACTCAAATTAGACCACCGCACACTAACCACTAATTATAAAGTTATCAATTTGTCAACTCGTTCCCGTCTCGGCATTATTGTGCAACAAAATATGAGATGCAAGATAATGCTGGAAATCGATTTGGAATATTAGCAAAGCGTGTTCAGAAACGCAGTGTATCAAGCAGTGATATAATACGTCATTGATATCAAGATAAAAAACTGATATTTAGCACTATTTATATTATTGTTATTTTAAAACGTTGCCCCACACACTCCTGTATTGTGGGTGCGTTTACAAACATTTAAACTCACATTCACAAACAGCCAGACCCGGAACAACTATTTGTAGGTCAGACCAATATTTGTTCCGTGCGGGAATCGAACCCACTGCGCCAACCGTGCCGTCACTATAGAAAACTACGTTAAAGAATTACCTGCGAAACCGGGCAAAAGTATTTTTTTACTTTGAATCTCTCGTTTTTATGTCTAGGTACTCTGTCCCTTGTTACCTACAGGTAAATGATTTATCAGCGGAAAGACCTATAATAAGACGCACTAATAGATAATAGGTACCTACGTAGATTGATACTTCAATTTGCGTTTACGTACACGCGGATACATATCAAGCTATACATTTCCAGTTATAGCTGACCTCACTTTGTATAGGATTTTCGTACAATGAAGTTAGCTTATGGAAATGTAGAGATTTTTAAGTCGCCGTGCGTACCTACATATTAATCCATATGTACACACGGCTACACATCAAGCTATACATTTCCAGTTTAAGCTGATCTCGCATTGTATAGGATTTCCGTACAGTGCGAGCTCATCGTAAACTGGAAATATATAGCTTGATGTGTAGCCGTGGGTACCACCTACATTATTTGATAGGCTTTGTGTCTTCTACTTTTTTCAAAATAACACACAATATTGTTGGCAAATCTTCATCAGCTCAATGATTTTTCCCCTAAACTGAGTGCTGCAGCTTGTGCAAAATAATGATTTGCTTACACCCTCCTAGTTTGGGAGTCCTGTATAGAACGCTATTGTTATAGAGCTACCCGTAACACCACTTGGGGACTCTTATTCTCCTAAACGGGAATAACAACTTTAAGTAGGTTGGTTCTCTTAAAATTAGGTGTCTACGTGTTACTTTTATTCAAATTATCGCAGACGTTTTGTTGGTGAGGTGATTTTTTTCCAGTGTTCCCATGCTGGGAATCTTTTCTCGTAGTTTGTAGCCTGGCAAGCCTTGCTTTTTGAAAGAAGTCAACGGTTGATTGAATTAAACTTGCGCTATCAACATCCGCAACATTGCAGTAATGTTATATTGTTCTGGTTTTGCAACCGTAAGTGTAGCTACCTATCTGTTTTTTTTTTTTATATTAGGGTTACAAAACTAGAACATTAAGCCATTATACACTAGAGTGTAGCATTAGGTACCTATAGATAGGTGCGGACGCCGTTTTTCAATTTGCAGGTGAGTATCAAGTTGTATGTAGATCAAAATATACTCCCGGATACGACACCTCAATCGACCCACGCTACATGTTTTCGTGTCGGATCAATCTTTTAAATATTGAAAGTACAAAAAAAAACTGGTTTTGAAGTCAGTTACTCACTATAATTTCCGTTCGTCATTGCTGTTTTGAAATTGGAATATGTACTAAATATTTATGATAGGTAGGTACAGCCAGATATCATACACTCCCGGACTCCTAAATAGAGCTCGATAAAAGTTGGTAGTTTATAAGTCAGTCAATCATCAGAAAACCAATTTTCCATCTCCTACTACCTTTTTTAAGTAACTACCTAACATTAAGGTTTAGACATATTAAAGTCTATTCTAAACGATTTTCTTACTACCAAATGTGATAGAAAGCTTTAATAAAAGAAATGCTTTCTTATTATTGCAAAAAATCTAAACTCTTTAATTATTTTTGTCGTGTGCCAATATTTCAATTGTAATTTATAACTGAGTTTACTCACAAGTGTCGGTGGTCAAACACACTAAGTGATTTTATAATAATCACATCACAATTTTTGCCCTAGTAAATACGTTGGCTTGTGTTTTGATAACACTATACTTATACCTAACGATTCGAATGCAGAGGCCCTAGTGTGAGTTTCATTTAACTATCTTCACCAAACGCAGTGAACGCGTTTGGCGCTCCGATTGGTCCGTCACCAATCCAGGGCCATTCGGAACGCCGAACGCGCTCACTGCGTTTGGTGTAGATGGTTAAATGAAACTCACACTAGGGCCTCAGTTCCTTTTTAATTCGTGTAAAGCTACAGAAGGCCCCTATGCGGATTTTGAGTTTACGGTTATTTTGTAGGATGATCATCGTTGAACATTGCTAATGTAATAATAAGTTCCACTCCAATGTGTTCCATCTCCACAATCGTCATGCAAATAGGACTCTCAGGATCATGAAGGAAGGGGCATAAAGCATACTATCACTCTGGAAAGGACTTCGACAAACAGTTAGTTGCTGTAAAAACATCGGTACTTCGCCGCCTTATATGCACTAACTCGACTCAGGTTCTTCACACAACTAGCACAGTTATTTCTTCTTTTGCTGAGGAATTCATATGCAGCATGTAGTATCATTCTGCGGCGAAGAAAGTTGTCACCCTCTGTATGGACACCAGCAACCTTTTGTCCGCTTAAAGAGCCAAAACAGCTTCTAGACACTCGTCCTCTTGGAAAGACAGAGCAGTGGATGAGCACACTCGCACACTGCATTTCTCTAGAAAAACCTAATGAGCCCTGGACAAGAAATACGACCAAGACGAAAAATGTAATATCCTTTGACCGCTATTAGCGGGCAAAGATTGCACTAACATCAAACCATCCCGAATACAGTGTGATTGTGGAACCCTGTAAAAACCCTTCGTAGGATATAATCAAAATGTAAATATTTTATTTCACATAAATCTACATGGACATTCATTCTGAAACGTCAGAAGCTAGATGCTCAGCTCCAATTGGTAATTTCATATGGAGAAGAGCCGGCAAGAAACTCCACCATATTAGATACTCTACTCTTTAAAAAATAATTAGCTGACTTTTTCAAATTGGGAGGACAGTGTAGGCCTGTCAACAAGTAGGTACCAGGTACATTACAAAATTGAAAATGGTCTATAAATCTACGCTCTACGAGGCCTACAACGTTCTCAAATTCACAAAATATTTAAAATATGAATTAAATAAAAAAAATTGTGACATGATTGCCATTACAACTGTAACAAATCTAATATCTTGTCCCCGCCACTAATAAAGAGTTGAAATTAGAATTGTAGATACATAATTACTTTTATGATCTGTGTATAATGACAAATAATAAAAGTTAAAAGCAATAACTTTTTTTAAATGCGTTAAAAAGAATAAAATAAACTACTAATCTCCTATTAACATGCTAACTGAACGTTCAGTCAAGATGTTATAATGAAATTCGACAAATTCAATGGAACTTGTAAGGCGTCTAATTTACGTTGTAAAACTAACGCCCATGAACGCTCATGATACAACGTTATCATGAGCTACATTAATATCAAGGAAAACTGCAACGGTAGATTGGTTATTATATATATTATAGAGAAGGATAAACAAATACCAGATATTAAAATACTTAAACAGTCAGTTGTACTTTTACCTTTTCTAAAGCCATATTCTGATTCTGCCAAAAAACATTCAACATATCATTTTAGGCGATTTTTAATTAAGTGTTCCGCTAATTTCATCAGAATTTAAGACAACTATGGGACGATATGAAGAAGCATCAAATGGAGTTTTATTTGGTTTAAGGAATGGCAACACTTTTTGACGTTTCCATTCTACAGGGTTGTTTCCTGAATTTAAAATAAAATTAACAGTTTCAAGTGTGCCTATAAAATTTGAAGAGTTCTCTCTATTTCTCCAGGATCCCATCATCAGATTCTGACTTGGTGATCATGGGACCACCTGGGAAGTATACCCTTTGAAACAAAAAAGAAAATAATCCAAATCGGTCCAGCCATCTTCGAGTTATCGGGGAACAAACATAAAAAAAGGTTCCGACGAATTGAGAACCTCCTCCTTTTGGAAGTCGGTTAAAAAAGGAATAAGGAATGCCATCAATGCCTGGTGCAAAATCCTTAGTTTTATTAATAACACCCTTTAAATCAGTGAGATTTAATGGAAGATCTGGCGTCGTATGAGTGTCTTGGTTATTGGATACGTGAGACAGGTTAAGGTTAATAGCTTCAGGAACCCAAGGCGGAGCTAATTTATCTAAAAACTAGCTTGTGCCCGCGACTTCGCCTGCGCAGGATTAGTACTTCGAGTAGCTTATTTTTCCTATCTAACGTATATCTATCATTAGAAATAAATTATCAATTTTTATTGCTGGTATTTATGGGTCACTATTTTGGCGATAATGGCTTACACATAAAAGATATATATATATGCTGTCGCGGGCTTTTTTGTAGGACTATTAAAGATAAACATTTCCATTACACATAACATACGTGTAACTCTTACGGTTTTTGTAGCGCACGCCAGAAAAGCTCGCAGATGGCAGAATTTTTTCCTACTTATTTGACACTTATCGTCATATTTTTGGACAATTCACGTAATATCTTTATAAATTATAGCATAGGCTATAATTTATAAAGATATTGTGTGAATTGTCCAAAACACACTCATCAGAACAGAACAACACACACACAGAATAACACATATGTGTTATTCTGATGTATAATAAGCTATATTATTGTAAAGTTTCATTAAAAACCATTTAGTCGTTTTTGCATGAAAGGTTACTCTTTGTTACTAAACATCCATACATCCGTATGGATGTATGTATGTTTGTTACTCTTTGGCTGGATGTTTATCCATACTCACAAACTTTCACATTTATAATATTAGTAGGATTCATTGGCTAAAGAATCTAGAATAGGAGAAGGGTTGTTATAAATAGACTTAAATCTACGAATATTGCGCCAGACAATCGTTTCGGTGAAATGAATAAGCAAATGTTACGCATTGATTCAATTTTTTTCTTCTTAAAAAGTTTATAAGTTTCATTAATTAAGTCAGTAACTTTAACAAAATCAATATCAGACATATCAAGGTTATAATTGTACATTTCTGTGCACTCTGAGTCTCACCACGGAGTGCCACGGAGGCGAGGGAATTGCACTAATATTGTTATTTTTTGAGGATAAACTTCATCTGCCGCTGCTATTAATATGAGTGCTAAAGCTTCAGCACAACTATTTTCATGGCCATCTGAAATGACAGGCAAGGAGCAAAGCTTACTGTCAACGATATTCCTAAATTTGTCCCAGGCGTCATCATTTCTATTAGGAAGTTTATATTTTAAGTTTGATCTCCTTAATGGTGCATTTGGTTTGGAAAGAGGATAAGAAATAACTATTGGAAAATGATCACTACTATAAGTAGAGGTTAGAGTTTGCCAAGTTAATGAGGAGGCTAAGTTAGGGGAACAGATAGAAAGATAAATTGCACTTTGGTTCTTATTGGGATCTGATCGACGTGTGGCACCTCCTGAATTCAAGATACATAAGTTATCTAAGTCTACGATATCTAGGAATTATTTAAATAACAGTTAAAACTTGAACAACTCCATAATTGGTGATGGCAATTAAAGTCCCCTTATATTAAGAATTGCTTTGGAAGAAAAGAAAAGAGATTATTCATCTCTTGAAGAAAAGAACAAGAAGGGTGAGGAATGTAAATAGAAACAAGACAAGTATGAGTACTTTAATAGCTACAATTGAAATTTCCTCACTATGAGGAAAAGGAGAGGAGGAGGGAAAGTAATGATAGAGAAAGGGATAGAATCCTTGACGAGTATAGCTACTCAATCATATACATCAGATCTATCCTCCTATATCCTATTTTGTCTAATATATAAGATATTGGCAAAAATGAATTGAGATGCTACCGTGAGAATACCAATTTCTTTAAAAAAGTCCCTCAACGAAACTCTGGCACCTAGCTGGTAAATTGCTCGAACAGCACGTTTTTGAAGCACAAATATATTTTGAATATCAGCAGCTTTGCCCCATAGCAAAATACCGTAGGACATAACGCTGTGAAAATAACTAAAGTAGACTAACCGAGCTGTATCGACGTCAGTGTATTGTCTTATTTTTCTGACGGCGTAGGCAGCTGAACTGAGCCTTCCTGCTAGGCTTGATATGTGTAATCCCCACTGAAGTTTGGCATCTACAGTTATGCCCAGAAAAACTGCCGAGTCTACAGTCTCAAGCACCTCTTTATTTAAGACAATGTTGGGACCCAGATTTCTAACATTCGGTAAGGCAAACTTTACACATTTAGTTTTATTGGCATTGAGAACTAGGTTATTTGCCGTAAACCAATCCGTAACCATTGAGAGTGCACAGTTTACGTCGTCAAAATCTTGTCTATTCCTGTCCACTTTAAAAATAAGAGAAGTATCATCTGCAAACAGTACAACATCACAAATATCCTTTAAATAAAATGGTAAGTCATTGATATACACTAAAAACAAGAATGGGCCGAGTATTGAGCCTTGAGGCACACCTAATTGAACTGGTAGCCGGACGATTTTACTCCATTAACTTCTACACATTGCAACCTATTATGTAAATAAGAATTTATTACGTTTAAAGCTACGTTATGGACACCGTAATAAAGCAGCTTGCGCAAGAGCATCTCATGGTGCACGCAATCAAAGGCTTTGGAGAGATCACAGAAGACTCCAATAGCATTCTGCGATTTCTCCCATGCGTTAAATATGTGTTTCACAAGAGCAACACCCGCATCTGTAGTCGAACGACCTTTTGTAAAACCATATTGCTCATTATGAAGGAGGCTATTTAAATTAAAATGCCTTAGCAACTGCTTGAGTATCAACTTTTCGAATATTTTGCTAAATGCAGGTAAGATAGAAATAGGCCTGAAATTACGAATGTCATTTTTATTACCTGATTTAAATAATGGTATGACTTTACTACACTTCATGAGGTCAGGAAAAGTCCCTGAATCAACACATTTATTGAAAGTGACAGCTAGATAGGGGGCTACGGTGTCTATTATATTACTTAAAAGCTTAATGGAAATACCCCAGAAATCACCAGTGTTTTTAGACTTAAGTGTGTTAAAAACATTAACTACATCACGAGACGTTACATGTTCGAATCTGAATAGGTCGCTATATTTAGGCACACTACTATGCAAAAGGTTTTCAGCTTTAGACGGGGACGAATTTAGGGAGCAAGTCGTAGTTACAGGTATGTTGGTAAAAACTCATTAAATGCCTGTGCTACGTCAGCTTCCTTATGAACTAATTGGCTGTCGACCATAATCTCAAGTTGTTTTTCTTGTTTAACTGATTTACCCGTTTCATTGTTAATGATTTTCCAAGTGGTTTTTACTTTGTTATTAGAATTTTTAATTGTACTGATTAAAAATTTAGATTTTGCAAAAGCACTAATCTTTTTAAATAATTTTGAATAGTTTTTGACATACTCTAGGAAAGGAGTATCAAACCTGTATTTTTTCAAACCATATAACTCGTATAGTCTCGATCTACTTTTGTAAATACCTGGAGTAGCCCATTGGTTAAAGCCAACAGAGGTGCCATTAATGTTAATGGTTTTGGTCTTGAAAGCAGATTGGTACTCTTTTTGCACAACATCAAAAAGGGCTCCATAAATTTAATTAGGATTCTCGTGTTGTGCTATGGAGGGTGTAATTCTACGAGCTATATTATTTTTAAACTTGTTGCAACGACTAGCTGTATATGGCCTGCATTCAAACGTATGCGACTTTTTATATAATGGCATTGGGAAGCTAGCTAATAAACCACAGTGGTCAGATGTTAAGTCCGTTAACACTAATTTATGTTTGGCATCACAATCACTAAATATATTATCAAGACATGTTGACGAAGATGCCGTGATCCGAGTAGGTTCAAAAAACAAGTTAATTAAATTAAAAGATCTGAACAGATTGAGAAGTCTAATACTTAATGGAGTAACATCTAAAATATTTATATTAAAATCTCCACATAAAATTATACTTGTTTTACTTGATTTTAACTTATTGAGTGAATCCTCCATTACCGATTCAAAACGAATGAAATCCCCAGAGGGGGGTCGATAAACGCAAATTATAACGTATCGCTCGAGTTCAACACAAGACAACTCAATAGTGCGCTCAATAGAAAGATTAACTAAATCTAAACGTTGTTTACATTTCAACTTGTTTGAAACAAGAACTAAAGATCCACCGCGAATAGCAGTTTTTCTTACAAATGCACTTTGTACAGTAAAATTATCATCATTGATAAACACTACTTCATGTTCTTTCAACCAGTGTTCAGTCAAACATAACACCTGAACATCATAGTTCTCCATAAATAAGCTTAACTCAAGCTCTTTGCCGGACAGACCCTACATATTTTGATGAACAACATTCAACATATGCGGCTCCCCCGTTGTCGCACCTAATAGTTTAAACTACTAGGCGAATCAAAAGTAGTGTTAGTACCACTACTAACAGTAGTCAAATATGACTTCGACATACTACTTATGTCTGGGTTTATATAAGCTAATAGCCTTGCTATTTTAAGTCTAAACCTAATTGGCAGATACACTGTATTCCTTGTCGATTTTAACTTATCAACAAAACTGTTGGTGTCAAAAAATATAAGTTTTTCACTGACTTACTAAGAACTGCATATGATTATTTAACATATGTATATAATTATTTTTTCTATTAGATAATCTCTCAAAATATGGGAAAGCACACAAAATAATTTTGTTACAATTAATCCTTAAAATCTCAGTAACACTATCAGTGATATCTTCTTTTTTGACCTGTGAACTATTACCTACAAATACAGTTATGTTGGTATTACAATCATATTGATTTCCTGTAATTGATGTCATTATTTCTTTGAAGGATTTCCCAGGTAAACAAATGTTTTGAGTAGAAATACTCAAGTTGTTGCTAAGTAATTTCCCTAAACCTCTTCCCATACTATCAGAAAACATAACTGACTGATAACAAACTTGAATACTACAAGGGGTAACACTTGTACGGTACAACGGTTTGTATTGAATAGTACTACTACATACAAAACTCAGGTATTTTTACAAATAACATTATTGAGGAATTTCTGAATGTTTTAAAGCTCATATTTACACATTTGTTTTACTGCATTTATCGACTTATAACGTTTATCACGTAACCAAGGAAAGTAAGTAAGATCCGTGCGAAAGTAATAGAATTTCACACAATTTGAAGTGTTCAGCATACAGAAACATAACAATACATTTTTCTTAGTAATTATGTTTTGTTCAATTCTGTATGAGATTATTTTATTACGTGAAGTGTCAATTTTAAGTAAAGATTCCGAGAATACTTCGGATTTGCGCCACTAGATGGCAAGCCCTTCGTCGTGCACGTTCTCTATACCCTTATAATATGGAGGTACCCATATAATGGAGGGGGTAGTGAAAAATTATGTAATCCACCATTTTGTATTGGCGGCCATCTTGGATTTACAATGATACTGATTAAATTAAATTGTATTGTTATCAAAACTAAAGGTGTGTACCAAATATCAGATGAATCTGCTAACAGGAAGGGGGTAAAACATTAAGTACTAAATTTTACCCAAAAAACAAACAGGGCAAGCAATAATGGGTAATTAATAAACAAAGGTTCTATCACTGCACATTTTTGTCATGTTGCATTGTAATCTAATGTTATGTTATTCAAAAATAAAATTCAACACCAATAAGATGAAAATGCAAAAAGCCAGTAGTCCAATTAAATGCTCCTGTCAATCTGACACTGACATTGACCAGACAGTTTTTCAAACTCCGTTTTTTAGCTTACACACACTGACTGAAGTAAACAGAAAGATTTTTGTTTAGATTCGTCAAAATTATTAACACAGACAAAATTAATCCTGTAAAAGTTATGGCTTCCGAAAAGGATCCACTGGTTAGCGAGCGCTCGGGAACTGTTCGAGAAGTCGGAAACCATGCAATTTGGAGCTTGTCTTCTTGTAAGCCAGGTCAGATTTACAAGATCTACTAGATTATAATTTAGGACCAAATATAGAAGGCCTAGTAACTGCTGTTGAATAGCGTCACTTATGTAAGACCTATAAAAACAGCTTGATTAATGTCCATTCTAAAGACCGTTCGATTTTATCCAATATTTTATATTGTGTGATTAATCATATTACAATGTCAATGTTTTAGGATTTGGTATAGATCAGTTGAGAGATGACTGTATGGACACTTACTGGCAATCTGATGGCCAACTTCCACACTTGGTCAACATCCAGTTTCAAAGGAAAACAATGGTCTCCCACATCTACATATACACTGACTACAAGCTTGATGAGAGCTACACACCCAGCAGAATATCAATACGAGCTGGAACACATTTTAATGATTTGCAAGAGATAGAAGTTATTGAACTAATTGAACCTAGTGGTATGTATATAATATTTAAACATTGATGATCAATTTACATACTAATAATAAAACTGAAGTTTGCTTGAACACACTTATCTCTAAAAGTACCAGTTAGTTATTTAGTTAAAAGTACCAGTTAGTTATTTAGTTAAAAGTACCAATTAGTTATTTAGTTTTTAAAAACTTTTTGCATTTGATATCCCAATCTTGAGGAAGGCTATAGGCTACTTAAGATGTTGCTAGGACTCTTAGGAGCCAAGCACAAGGAAAAAGTCAGAAGCAATGGTGTAAGCAAAAAGGGAGTCATAGTCATAGCACCAACAGGTGATGCGATGCAATGGGTGGGTCAGCGGAATAAGCAATTTTACGCAGATAATATTGTGGATAGAAAGAAGCTAGTCATTTAATAAAAGGGATCACCTGTTCATGTGTTAATGTGACAATTTTCTGTGTGAATTTAAATTTAATGTTGTTTATTTTTATTTAGTAGAATTATATACAAAATTAAATTATTATATAACTAATTATTTACATCTGGTACAAATTTACACAAAAAAAGGATACATACAAGTACTCCACATCGCTATCAATTGGAAACGTACACAGAAGACCGACAGCATTGCCACTTTAATTAAATCATCATTCTTTGGCAAAAGAATGAGTTTGCCTAATTTAAGTTATATGTCAGATTGTTGCCGCTTCAAATTTTAAATATTTTAGTAATCAGATATTTTACTTAAATTGTGAACTATATATATTCATATTATGTTCTCATTTTATTTCAGGGTGGGAGATGATTCCAATCAAAGACATCCATGATAGGCCTATCAGAACCTACATGATACAAATAGCAGTACTCAGCAACCATCAAAATGGACGAGACACACACATGCGCCAAATAAAAATACATTCTCCTTGTGAGCCAACATCTTTTGATGTAAATAAATTTAGGAATTTTTCTACTGTACAATTTCAACAATATGCTACTATTCGTTAAGTGATTTTAAGGTCACTCTGCATCTGGTTGCCCTAGAAGAGCATGGTTCAGTTACCTTAAAAATATAGTTGTTCTTTAAATGGACAAAAATATAATTTTGTAATTGAGAACCTTGATTCATTAGATCGCAAGAAGGGTATTCATTCTGTGATTTGTAATGTCTGCACAAAACTGGGAAATTAATGCCAAATTAAAACAATAGATATAATAAAAATAACTTTTATTTACAAATCACTCTGATTCATCACTTTCTTCACTTGCTTCTTCAAGCCAGTCGAAAAACTTAACGAGCGATGGCTGGTTTGCAATGGGACTCTCATTTTCTTCCAAATCTTGGTGCCATTCTAGTAAAGAATCTTCATCAACAACATCTGCTTCATAAAGCAAATGCAAAATTTGGCCAGACTTGCCATCTAGCCACTCACATTTTAAACAGCTGTCCTGGAAACAAATAACTATTTAGCATCCTAGAGATGGGCCCAATATTCGTTTTATGTTTGGTATGCGGCAGATTGATTGAACATTCGTATTCGGCCGATTATTCAGCAAAAATGCCGGACAAACTATAACCAAAATTATATAAGATGTAGCACAATTATTATAACTACAACTCAATCAATCATTTTATTATGTTAGACATAGTTAAGGTTACGGATAGTACATTGTCTAAAATATGTGCACTATATTTGCCAATTTAAGGCATACAAAATTAACGCAAACAAGCAATTACAATTAGAATGTGGCATGCCAATACATCACAAAAAAAGAAAAATCAATTTCTAATATACATGTAAACAGCACACTAATTGCGTAACTCACGATTAATCATAATCTGTTTCGTTTTGAAACAGATTGAACCTTTGCTTTTTATTTCAAATAAACCAATTACAGTTAACTGAAATAGTTAGACATTATGAACAAGTATATAAAGTAAAAAAGGGAAGAGCTCACTGGGCATCAAAGAAATCGTCTGCATCGCTGTCAGTAGGAAAAGTGCCCAAAAGGCTGGCAGCGTTGCCACGTTGGATGGCAATGCTGATTCGACCTAAGAATAGGCCAGCCCTTTGGTCACGTGAAGAGTCGACCAACAGCTTGGCGATGTCCCGAAATACTCGATGAGCACTCGGACCCCACGGCCCTAGTGTTTCAACCCCAAACGGCTCAAACATATAGCTCCCAATAAGGTTGTTATATTTGCGCCGTTTGAGGCTTTCTGCACCTGCAGCAGCCGCACCGGCACAGCCCGCCGTGCTCGGAAGATGGGATGGCGCGAGGGTGTCGACACAGGTAGCATCCCACACCAAAGGCCTACCCAGCTTCCAAGGCATTATGGTCATCCCGTCTGACCTCTTCCCGTCGTTGCTTTGCTTCATATGTTGGAAAAATGTGTCTGCTCAACAACGTAAATAACGCAATGAATATTGTTGAACTGTCAAAATGAAACCGATTACGATTAATCGTGAGTTGCGCAATTAGGGTGCTGGTCATTACAATTTTAGATAAATAAACGCATTCATACATAATGAATTAAAAAAAGTCATATGTGTTTAATTAGCAATTCGGAATCGTATACCTCTGTTTATCAGTACCTAGTAAATCAGTGATGGAGTAAGTAACATATGGTGACCGGTAATTAGTGACCGATATTTAATCACATGATTGTATTCAATAAAACAAACAACTTCCCCAAAGAAACATTTTTTTTTTCACACACGCATTTCCCTATCACCCCCAATGGAATATTGAGTACCTAACAAGAATAACACACCATTAGCTGTAATTTAATTTAGTTACCTACAAACAAAAAAAAATCCAGTTTTACCATGCATTATTTCTCCGGAATACTCCGGATAGATCGCGCGCGCGCTATCCGTTATTAAATTAATGAAAAAAAGAATAATGCACGGTAAAAGTGGATTCATTTGTTTTCTTTGTAGGTAACTAAATTAAATTTACTAACTTACTAAATTACAGCTGATGGTGTATTATTCTTTTTAGGTACTCAATATTCTATTGGGGTAATAAAATTGGGGTCTTATTGACCTAGTAGATAAATAAAAAGAAATCGTTTCTTTGGGAAAGTTGTTTGTTATGATGCGTACATGAGATCTAAAATGAATTTAAACAAGGACCTTTTAAAGGATCCCAGGCACTCTTTATTTCTAATAGCTGCTGGTATACTATTAGGTACATATAATTATGTTTTTGGGGCTATACCTAGGACACTTTTGCCGAAAAACGGTTTTATGAGAGGTAAAATTAATGGTATTCTGATAACGGCGAGAGCGCAGTTTTTCAAATAAATGCAGGTTTTTTTTTTTTTTGGGTGGGAACTCATCAAATAACTGCTCCCGCTCTGGGTGGAGCGGGAGGGCGTGTCAGACTTTTACTGACTAAAACCCACCCGTGTTCCCTCAGTTGCCTGTGTGCCAGGGGCCGCGGTATCTCTTTCGAACTACCCGCACCCCTGGCAGGCATCGGCCCTTGCGGGCCCCATCAGTCGGTGCTGACATCTCTTTGAGGCGTGCGTGGAACACAACGCGCCGTCGACCCGGGCTTGGTCCTTACCGGACAGCGAGCTACCCATTACTCGCCGTCCGCAAGCCCGCGCTTACGGTGGCCGGGAATCAGCCTGGGATTCTCGACGCCCAGAGCGTCTCCTGCGAAGGCTACGGCCGTGAGGGCGCATGTACTGCCTCTCCCTCACGTGCGCCGCCTCCCTCTTTGCGAGCATCACTGCTTCGCTGAAGGAGGTGACGGCTAACCATGCACTCTCGCTCCATACCATGGCCTGGACCAGGGCCGGACGCGAGAGATCGCCGCCACCGATCGCCTCCACGAGGACACGGCGGTGCTCCGCCCAAGCCGGGCAAACCTCCACCGTATGCTCCACCGTGTCCTCAGGGCGATCTTCGCAGTGGAAACACCCGGGCGTTTCCTCCCGCCTTATCCGAAACAGGAACCTCCCGAAACACCCGTGTCCGGTGAGGACCTGTGTCAGGCGGAAGGTGAGGACGCCATGCGGCCTCTCAAGTCACTCTTCACTCTTCATTGCGGCGGTAAGTCCCCTTACCGCCGCAATCGTGGCGTGCCCAAAATAAATGCAGGTTACAGCGAACAAACACTCCCATTTCATAAATGTACATAGACGCTAGAGTGAGTATACTAAGTTCTTTAAATAATGGTTTACAACTATCAATCGGTTGTAATTTTGTAAACGATCGCAAGCATTTCTTTTGAGCTATAAAGGCAATGTCTGTCAGTGGAGTGGCCCCAGAAAATGATTCCGTACCTAATGCTAGAAGCCACATAAGCATTATAAGCTATTTGTACTGTGATGCGGTTAACCGTTTTTGATAGTATGTACAGAGCATACGCAAATTGACTAAGCTTCTTCGACAAAGAATCGATATGATGTTTCCAATGCAGAGATGACTATCTATGTATAGGCCCAGAAATTTTGTGATGACACTTTCAGCGATTGCTACGTTACCTTAAATTTAGTTTTGGTTTATTTGTTCATTGATTAAATGTCATTATTTTAGTTTTGTTAAGTTTTATTTTAGATTGTTATCAACTAACCAGTTTATTATATGGTTTAAGATCGTCATTTGTGTAATTTTCAAGAACATTAATGTCATTGCAAGAGAATACAATAGTGCTGTCATCAGCAAATATGACCATCTGGTGCTTACAGACCATAGGCATGTCATTTATGTAAATTTTAATTAATGGGGGGCCAAGAATGTTACCTCGGGAACACCGTAAGTGGTTTTCCTAGGACGTGACATGTATGTTCTTTCAACTTTCGAGTTCGCACATAGCCTATCAAGCGTTGTGATTTAAGTGAGATTAGAGATATAAGATTTTAATAGATTTAATGCAGTTCCTCTAATCCCATAACGCTCTAATTTGTTTAGCAGTATATGCATGATCCACATGGTCGAATGCTTTTGACATATCCATAAACAAAGCCGCCACTGGAGTTTTAGTATCAACACTAGACACAATTCTCTTTAACACGTCATAAATGCCCATATTGATGGATTTACCTTTCCTGAATCCAAAATGAGATCATGTTTTTCAAAAAACGACAAAAAACATGACCTTTTCTTTCATTTTGGAAAAAAAGGAATAAGTGCTATCGGCCTATAACTACCCATGACACTTTTATCATCTTTTTAACCGACTTCCAAAAGGAGGAGGTTCTCAATTCATCAGAACCTTTTTTTTTCTTTTTTTTATGTATGTTCCCCGATTACTCGAAGATGGCTGGACCGATTTGGATATATTTTTTTTTAAAGGTTATACTTCCCAGGTGGTCCCATGATCATCAAGTCAGGATCTGATGATGAGATCCAGGAGAAATAGAGAGAACTCTTCAAATTTTATAGGCACACTTAAGCAATTTGTGTAATTTTTGGACGAATACTTTCTCGGAGTGGTTCCATTTCAATTTGGTGAAGATCTGATGAAGAACTTCGGAGATACGCAACAGAAGTCCTCTATAAATGATAGCAAATGGACTGGGATTGCTGAAATCTCATGTCTGTCTATTGTTTACACCAGTTAATAACATAACATCACGCCGGTACGCTGTGAAGGGGTAAGCACATGTGAACCACTAAAAAGTGAAAAATAAAAAACTTTTTTCAAAAAAATAAACAACCGACTTCCAAAAAAACACTACAAAGTGAAAAATAACTTTAATTTCGGAAGGCGGTGACAAAACAATAAAATATATATCCAAAGTCACCGACTTCCGAAATTAAAGTTATTTTTCACTTTGTAGTGTTTTTTTGGAAGTCGGTTGTTTATTTTTGGAAAAAGTTTTTTTTATGAATAGGTTTAATAACAGTAATTTTTATTTGTCCTGGAAATGGCCACATTCAATGCAAATATTGACGATATAGCTCATAGCAGGTCCAATTAATGGCGCTACATGTTTGACTACATTTGTAATGATGCCATCATATCCATGGCTATTGATATTATTTAAAGAGCGAATTATTGCCACTATGTGGCAATAATGTGTCTGCTGGTACTGTAGGAGGAATAAATATGGAGTTTTAATATTTTTATAGTGTGCGTAGTCCCCAGTCCCAGTGTCGAATTTCTTAATTTCAATTTAGCAGATATTTAGTGTATGACGTCGTGTAATTGTGTATGTTAAATACAAATTTGTGCATCCAACCATTGAGGAGCTATTCAACAAAAACTGTTTCCGCTGAGCTACGTCATCCTAGCGGCACATGTTTTTCCTATGGACGTACAAGAAAAAAATTGCATTCAATAATCAGTGTGTAACGAGAGGTAAATGTGTATGTTGAAATGAAATTTGTGTGTCATGAAACTGCTATGATAATCAAGTTTCCGCTGCGCTGACGTTTGGCTATTTGATGAAAATCATATAAAACAGTTTAGTGCAGAGTTGTAATTTTTTACGCACGTTGCTTTGAATTTGTGTATAAAGTTTGTGAAAACAGAATTTGGTAAAAATTTACCCTTCAGAAATATCTTCTGAAGGGTAAATTTTTACCAAATTCTGTTTTCACAAATTCTGTTTTGTACTTGGACCTAATAACCTTATTTTACTTTTACGTGAATATCACGTAAAAGTAAAATAAGGTTATTAGGTCCAAGTACTTAAAATAGGAAGTCTAGAGCCTAACTTATAACGTTTATTTGTTTCTAGTAAGGGTCTACTAATGTCTTGCCAAGTTTCATTTATGTGCTCTTTGTAATTAATAAGCAATGGCATTTAATTTACTTAATAAATTTACTACGACTGGACCACTATATTGTGTGATGTCCGATTGTAGGAATTTTTTAAAGAAAACAAGAATAAAATATATTCCAAAATTTAGTATATTATTGCAACTACACGTAATATTTCAGCTCACTACACTAAATAATTAAAGAGATATAATAAAAATACTAGAGCAACGGTAATACATGGATAAACCGATCAAGTTTAACTGGCTACGAAAAGGCGGCCTTGCAGTATAAAGAGCTACCGTTCTAAAATGTCCAGTGTTATACCATTATTGGATTGGTACAAAAACTAGCAAGTCTCATATTTTTTCTTAAAGTTACGAAATGATTACAACAATAATTGCATCTGTGTTAACAAATGCATTTATTTGTCAAAATAATACAAAAAAGTTGTAGTAGGTAATTATTATGTCCTTAATATTCTGGTACTTCCAGCGTACAAATATTTTGTTACAGGGTACAATTTGATTAAATGATTTAATTAAATTGTCCGATTTTTCGTGGCCTTACATGGACCCAATGTAAATTTACTAGCATCCGTAACCTAGCTGCGTTTCGGTGACTATTTGATATTCTAATATTTAATTAACAACGTATTTATATATTAACGTAGATATATATGCAGTGGCGGATTTACCAGCAGGCTGAGTAGGCTGGGGCCTAGGGCGGTAAATTTTAGGGCGGCGGCAAATTTGACTCAATTAAAAAATGCATTATTATTTGTTGGTCGACTTCTTCACGTGACCAAAGGGCTGGCCTATTCTTAGGTCTAAGAATCAGCATTGCCATCCAACTTGGTAACGCTGCCAGCCTTTTGGGGACTTTTCCCACTGACAGCGATGCGGACGAATTTTTTGATGCCCAGTGAGCTCTTTCGTTTTTTACTTTATATGCTTGTTCATAATGTCTAATTATTTAATTTAACTGTAATTGGTTTACTTGAGATAAATAAAAAGTTCTATCAGTCAAAAAAAAAAAAATATAAACGGAGAAAGGAAGTCTCGAAAATTTAACAAAATGACAATATTTTAATACTATTCTAGTATACGGAATACTCCAACGTCTGTATATAAAAATGACTAAACTCTGTGTAAAGTATTCTATTAAATTGTATATTCAAAACAATTAACATCATGACGGTACCTTGTCAATATTATATGAAAACATTATATGTTCGGAAAAATCTACATCTTTTCAGTAAGATAAGTGACAAGCACCATTTTAACACTAGAAATAGGA
This sequence comes from Polymixis lichenea, assembly GCA_949091785.1. NCBI lineage: Eukaryota > Metazoa > Arthropoda > Insecta > Lepidoptera > Noctuidae > Polymixis > Polymixis lichenea. The sequence goes on along the minus strand of OX420939.1, from coordinate 11,785,972 downwards.
ACAAATTAGATCAACCACGTTTCAGGTTGTCTAAAGTACACACTTCTTTTATGGGGTACTGTGTAATGTATGTTATAATAAAATACCAGTCGATATTCTTGAACTAAATGAAAATAAATTTAAATCATGCATTAAACGCACACGATGTATATAAGCATATTATAAGTTAGATGACTATATCTTAGATAAAAATGCTCAGCTTAATGCTGGTCCTGCTCCACAGCCACCTGGGCTTACTAGTTAAAATTTTAATATTTGGAAGAGATGCTTCCCTTTTTGATTTTTTCTGACATTACGAACATTTTTGTTCGTATTATTATATTTTTTGTGACATTACGAATATGTTTTATTTTTACTGAACCAAGCGTTAGTTATTGAATATAATATTTCGAAGAGATGCTTCCCTTTTTTATTTTTTTCTGACATTACGAATATGTTTTATTTTACTGAACCAAGTGTTAGTTATTGAATACTGCAATATATATTAATGTTTTTCTTTTTTTTAGGAAATCAAATTTTCATCTCAAATACATTATTGCAAACTATGGTTTTGTATAATTTAGAACCATTTTGTTTAAATTTTGTAAATGTGAGTACCATGCATCCGTTTATTGTGTAGTTTTAATGTCATGCTTTTTCAAGTCAACGGACTTGAAAAAGCATGGCAGTTGAGAGTATGTCATGCTCACTTAAATGTCTCACTGATGGTGGCGCGTGTGTTGGATCATTCGATTCCCTACAAAATGGTTGAGCTGGATGGTGCTGATCCACGCGTCAAGTTCGTGAACGGGCGCTGTCGGTTGAGACTGATCATATCCTAACTTCCAGGGCTTATTTTAAATCTTGTATTTAGAATTGTTTACTTTTTTTTACATTGTTCTCACATACAGAAGCAACAACAATAATGTTCCCAAGATTAGGAATGGGCTACGGTTTGGAATGGGCAACTAGCTTCAACTTTGCAACTGATAGACTTTTTCACAATTCAAAAGTGCCTGTAAATGGTTTAATAAATGCTTTGAGTTTATGATTTTATTTTAAATATTCCAATAACGTTTCAATATTTCGATTTATTTCGACGAAAAAAAAATAGATTTAGATTTTAGAACGTGACTTAGTTCAGGAATGCGTACACTTTCGATGTTATCTTTCGTCTGAAAGAATTTTAATAAAACCGGATACTGGATCATTAAAAAGTATATCTTCGTTCCAGCTAAAACAGAATTTGGAGAACATGTATCCAAACTTCAATATAGCACTTCGTATGGCTCTATGTACACCAGCAACAAATTGTTCGGTTGAAAGAAGCTTTTCTTGCTTAAAGCTGTTGAAAAACTATCTACGATCGACTATAAATCAAGAAAAACTTTCGAACGCTTTTCTCAAAAAAAAAAGAATCTAATCTTCTTGCATAATGAAATCTAATCTTCTTGCATAATGAAATCTTGTACAAGATTGCATACGATGATATAATTGATGATTTTGCGGATTTAAAATTCGGAAAAAGGTAATGTAAAACTCATAACTTAATTGACTCATTGCCATCATAAAACGGATTGCTTACAGATAATTTAGTAGGGATATTGTTTATAGACTGTAAGTGCAATAAAAACATTTATCGAATTTACATTATTTTGTGTAGGCTGTGTTCATATTGCTAAGTAGTTTTAAGGCCTTCCTTACCCCAACTTATAAGTAGTACATGATTGAGCTTTTCTTAGCTCAGAAATATACCCAAAGACGATTTCTTCCCCCCAGTGGGGTTCCCGCATTGTCGTTGCGGGGGGGCTCAGTAACCGTGGTCACCCTCCCACGGTGAAGCGAAGAGGAACCCCAAGGTGGGGCCGCTCGTCAGGGCTTGTGCCTCCAAGCCGACGACGTAGCGGCCAAAAAGTAGGTTGCGGTGAGGTGCATCGCAACTGAGGCGGGCCGCGATGTCGAATGGGAGGCATCGCGGCTGAGGGTTACAGGCTGCGGCGGAGGAGGAGTGCCGGTACTTCTGAGTAGCGCTCTTCCCTTCCGTAGCCTGGACGGGGCCGCCACCGTTTGATGGCGGACGCGGTGGGGCCGCAGGGGAAGAGGAGTGTCGGTATAGCGTTGGCCGCTCTCCCTATCCCCTGCGGCCGAAAAGTGGTTGGCGGCGGGGCCACTGTACTGACCCGTCGCAGGAGGACGTCAGCAGCAGCTGGTGAGGCCCGCAAGGGCCGATGCCTGCTAGGGGTGCGGGTTGTTCGAAAGAGATACCGCGGCCCCTGGCATACGGGCAGCTGAAGGAACATGGGTGGGTTTTAGTCAGTAAAAGTCTGACACGCCCTCCTGCTCCAATCAGAGCGGGAGAAGTCATTTGATGATTTCCCACCCACAAAAAAAAAAAAAAGACGATTTCTTGAGTAAATTTCACTAAATCGTAAGTTGTAAAAATAATCTAGGAACTGACACAACAATCTTCACAGTCATACTAATAACGGGAAAAAGCTTAAGTATAATGACTATAGACCACAAATCATAAAATTGCAATTTTATCGACGAAGAAAATGTAATTATAATATATGTTAATATGATAAACTAAGGCATTGTATTGCAGAGGTTAGTAGGGGCGGCAAAAATCGAATAGCCTACTGGCGGCGAATGTGTAAATTCGCCACTGTTTATATGCATTTAATGTAATAGATTTGTTGCTTAAAAGCTCGAACGAGAACAGCAACTTCCGGAAATGTACTAGTAAAACCTAAGATTTACTTATTTATACATAGATGGGCTTTTACAGTAGGCAATATATTTGTTATTTACATTTAATAAAAAACACTTTATATCAATGTTTTGGTTTAAATGTTTCTTGTGTAAGTATATAAGATTCTTTTTATCAATGTTTTTTATGTCTGACATATCTCTGGACCCTGTGGTCCTAGTCCTTTGGAAGACGTACGAGAGGTCGCATCGAAGCCAACTCGCACAGGCCCCTTATACAATTTAGATGGAATGAGGCACCAACCCACGATTATCCCTATATGCACTGTGCAAATGCATACAATATCATTGGCATTAATACTTTGTTACTTAGACCTTAACTAATAAATACTTTTAAGAGTAGGTACCTCCAAAGTTAATGCAGTTGTTGTATTTTCTACTAAACTATTGTGTTCGCACTTGTACGAAACTATTAAACCGAATAACGATACTATACTGGAAATTTTAGAACGTTATCTCTATATAGTACCGCCTGTATTTCTTTATGGTGCACCTTTGCAGAGAGTCTACAGGTTTACATATCTTGGTCATATATTGACTCCCGACCTCAAAGACGATGATGACATTGAACGGGAGCGGAGGGCGTTGTCGGTTAGAGCGAACATGCTGGCTCGCAGGTTTGCACGTTGCTCACTTCCTGTTAAAATCACGCTCTTTCGAGCCTACTGTACTTCTTTTTACACGTGCAGCCTGTGGGCTAAATGTTCGCAAAGATCGTACAGCGCTCTCCGCGTTCAATATAACAATGCATTTAGGATACTGGTGGGGCTGCCCCGTTTCTGTAGTGCGTCAGGGATGTTCGCGGATGCGCATGTAGATTGCTTTTACGCAACAATGCGTAAAAGGTGCGCTTCCCTAGTGCGCAGGGTGTGGGGCAGCTCCAATAGTGTCTTAGGCATGGTTGCGAGTCGCCTGGACTGTGTTTACGTGGGTCACTGTTGTGCCGTCTCTCATGGGATGTCGCAACGGTGATCGACCGTTGTTTTTGTATTGTTTTCCTTGTTTTGTGTATAGTCTGTGGTTACTAACATAGTCGTAAGTTTTACTAACAATTTTGTTGAGTCTCGGTTACTTGAATAAATAAATATTCTATTCTATTCTATTCTATATACTACACAGCCGCTTTTTCGTAGCCACTCAAACTTGGTCATGTATTAAGGTTGTTCCGTTTATTTTTATTATATCTTAAATTATTTAGTGTTATGAGCTGATATTTTACATGTGAATAGTTGCATTAATACACTAAATATTGGAATATATTTTATCCTTCTTTTCCTTTAAAATTCCTACAATCGGATGTCATACAATATAGTGGTCCAGTCGTAGTAAATTATGCCATTGCTCATTAATTACAAAGAGCACATAAATGAAACTTGGCAAGACATTAGTAGACCCTTACTAGAAACAAATAGAAGTTATAAGTTAGGCTCTAGACTACCTATTTTAAGTACTTGGACCTAATAACCTTATTTTACTTTTACGTGAATATCTTCTGAAGGGTAAATTTTTACCAAATTCTGTTTTCACAAACTTTATACACAAATTCAAAGCAACGTGCGTAAAAAATTACAACTCTGCACTAAACTGTTTTATATGATTTTCAACAAATAGCCAAACGTCAGCGCAGCGGAAACTTGATTATCTCCGCAGTTTCATGACACACAAATTTCATTTCAACATACACATTTATCTCTCGTTACACACTAATTATTGAATGCAATTTTTTTCTTGTACGTCCATAGGAAAAAAAAATTGCCGCTAGGATCACTTAGTCCCAGCGGAAACAGTTTTGGTTGAATAGCTCTCCAATGGTTGGATGCACAAATTTGTATTTACCATAAACAATTACACGACGTCATACGCTAAATATCTGCTAAACTGAAATTAAGAAATTCGACACTTTTCCGCTGGGACTACGCACACATTTTATAGGAAGGAGTAGAATTATTCGGTTGAATTTCGTCTATAAAATAGTAATTAATTTATTTTATTATCATTCATTGTTACATAACCAGGCATATTTTCTCTAGGGTAGTTAATCTTATTTTCATTGATAATCCTCCAAGTCGCTTTAGATTTATTCCTGGCCGAATTTATGTGAAAGCAGTGAACGAAAATAAACATGGAAGCATTACTTCAAGGGAACTAAGCGCGCATCTTGACACAAAATCCCAAACAAACTCACACATCCAAAACCCGTCGCTGATTCGCAAAACCACAGAAACAATATTATTACTACTCTGCATGCACAGTTAAAAATGGACCTTATTTCCTGACACTTTGGGTTTAAATTACCATGTAACGTATAGGTCACTACCGACATTTCTATGAGGCCGCTTCGTCCACCATTCGTCGCCCGGGTTGTTTTATGTTATACTAGCTTTTGCCAGCGGGTTCGCCCGCGTGGAGGTAGGTGTATTTTACATATAAACCTTCCTCTTGAATCACTCTATCTATTAAAAAAACCCGTATCAAAATCCGTTGCGTAGTTTTAAAGATTTAAGCATACGTATGGATATAGGGACAGAGAAAGCGACTTTGTTTTATACTATGTAGTGAAGGTGCAACGCAAATAATTAATCGTGATATTGATGATATTAATATACATATAGAATTATGATAAAACATTTATGTTTTATGAACTGTATACCAACAGTGTTATAAGGTGTGTAAATAGAGCAGTGTTTAGGGAGTAGTAGGTAGGTATGTATGCTAAAATTATAAGGTAGATAGGTACTTAAATAAAAAAGTGTGGTCTATTTTTTATTTATTATTAATCGCAATTTAGGTATCTATACAGTAATATCAGTTACATACATACATAAACTCACGCTTTCTTTACATGGGGGTAAGCAGAAACTACAGAAATTATTATTGCTCAATCATGAACATAATAAACGTGAATCCCAATCTTACTGTCTTTGATATTTGACTATTATCTACGTGCCTCGGATATAATAATAGGCGACCGCCGCTGTTGCCTACTGCGGACGAACTAAAAGCGTGGCCGGTGCAATCTGCGTTGGGTCATATTTTAGAGCTAGGAATGCTTCCATGTTTGTTTTTGTTCACTGTGTGAAAGTCGTCAGCAACTGGGCCGTTTTAACATAATCAAAAATGAATTATTGCTAACACAAGGCAAGATGCATAACTAGACAAGATGATGCAATAACTGTCCAGGCCGTCCGGGGTAGCGGTGTCAGCGGGCGGAAAGGAGGTGCGCCTCAACGCGCTTGATGAGCACAGATTTGAATTTATCAGATGCGCGGTAAAGTGCGCCAAATCCTGCCGAATATTCAGTTCGGTAAACTTTTAACCGAACATTCAGCTGATTATTCGTATTCGGTAAAACCAGTCTTTCGCCCATCACTACTTTAAACCTCCTTTTGTTTGCATAAATTTTCCTTTATATTTTGATTTCATGTCGTTTTTACATAAATCATCCAACAAAGTCTCCACATCAAATCTTAGTAATTGAAAACTAAAAATATAATTATTGGTTCAACTTACTTCCACAGCCCTCAAACAATCCATTACAGAAGGTTTCGTTTTGATGTAGTTTGATAGAACAGGTCTAAAATACTTCAAAATATCCTTAACAGTACTGAGAACATTTTTGTTTTCTGCAAGAACAGGAATACTCAACAGAGCTCTTACAACAAAGAAGTTAACTTCATGCAGTTGGATATTGTAGGCATATCTTGATGAATTGATCTCCAAAATCAGATAATCATTCTTTAGCTTTTCTTCAAATCCTCTGGCCAAACTGTCAATTACTTCTTGCAGGAATACTGAAAGATAGAAGAGTAATTTGCATTATTTGTAAACTGTATGCTTTTAAAATGAATACCTTTTTAATATGTCCATGTTTCACCAAATTGGCTAACAAACTGAGGATTTTTTTTTTTCATATGTTTTTAGAACTTGGAACGGGTGGAAGGTTTAAGACAAGGCCTTTGCCCAGGAGTGGAACAGTTAAAATTACCAAGAAAATACAAACTTACTATTTGTGTCCTCAGGGACAGGAGAATCTGGTAAAGAAGACTCATCACTACCGTCTGATGAGTAACATGATTCACTGTCACTCCATGACTTTTCAAAGCCAATGAAGTCATCACCACCACTGCCTGATGATTCATTCTCCCATTCTGTACTTTCTGATGTTGATTTCATCAAAGTTTTCTCTGAAATGTTAATGTGTCTAATTAGATTTCATATCAAAAATTAAAATACATTCAACCCACACTCCAGACTGTTATCATTAAAGTGGTCTGGCCAATAGATTTCTATATTTACCTCTCTCAGCTTCTCTACTTTCCAGTATATTTCCCTTCAACTGACTGCCAGCATCAACAACAACATTTGATGCTATGATGGTACCATTTTCAATAACACACTTCTCTTCTATTGTGCAATTATCATCAATAAAACTATTAACAACTGTACAATTATCTTTGATAACAACATTGTTCATTATATGACTTCCTTTGATTGTTACATTATTTCCAATGACACAGTTCTTTCCAATCATTGATTTTGACACAGTTGTGTTATCATTTATTTGGGTTTGTGCACCGATCAGAACATCTACTAATATTGAGCATGACCTGAAATTTTTTTTGTTTTTGTAACAATGTATGAAAAAAAATTGATAGTCTGAGCTGTTACCAGAACTAGACTATTTATTCAATCTACCTGCTCAGCGTTGATGACTTTTCTCGGAAGTTATGATTGGCCATGTTGATAAAGTTGTTCTGGTTAAACGAGCCGGCTTCAATGGTTAATGGATATGTCCAGTTGTGTAGTACATCTCGGCTGTAACGGAATGAAAACAAAACACCATTCAATGTTTATAAAGAATGACAATTGTATTTATTTAAAAGTAAAATATCTTACCATACTGTCTGATATGTTTTCCAGTTAGTAACGGCTGCAGCATACTGACGTTCTTTCAAAAGAACGTAATAAAGGGAGCTGGCAAGAATTTCTTCATTTATCAAAATCCCATGTATGAAATCATCTCTTGTTTGGAAGTCAAAGTTGTCAGAGAAAAGTGGAGGCACAGATGGTGAGCAAAGTGCTATGCTTGCATCGGCTAAATTATGATGCAACTTCACCTCAGAATGGTTTAACACAATTTCCTGAAAACAAGCATACAAATCATTGGTAAACATAAAAGGATTTTGTAAAATTATCTAATTATTGGTATAGATAAATTGTTTTTACCAAAGGTAGATTTACAGTTTTTTCAGTTGATTTTTGTTTATATTTCTGATGCATTAGCACTTTGTTAGTATTTGCATCAGCTGCCAAGAAAATAGGCTTGTCACAGCTGATCAAAGGATGCTCCCAGGACACCTTTTTGTAAACAAGTGTCATTGCTGCACCTTTATCCTTCTTACATATTTGCCTGAAACACAAGGATGTTTCGTTTTACTTCATTTCACAAGATTTATTATTAAAACATTATATTCAACATTTACATGTATCAATAACAAGGAAGTATAATAAAATTATTTTTACTTATGTTGCTCCAGCAATGATGCAAAATGTATGTTGGTGAGACTGTTAACTCCCGCTAAGACAAAATACCCTCTAATGAGTCCAGCAGCATCAATCTCGCGCATCACATCTCCCATGGTTTGACATGTATCAGACATCATCACATGCACTTCCATAGTTACACTCCAAACTGCTTTATCATCAATACATTTTCTGTAAGTCAATATGATTTAACTAAACTATGTTGCAATAAACTTAAAATAAAGCAAGTAGGTATCAGTTAGTTACATACCGTATGTAATCTTTAATTTTTTGTCCATATTTACAGCAAAACAATATGACTTCCCCTACTCCACCATAGGAAAGAGATTCCAATATGTAATTTATTAGAGGTACTCCTGCAACTGGTAGTAAGCCCTAAAATATTAAGATCAGTTTTAAATAACTGAAGTAATGCTTCAAACTTGTATGTAAATTGCAAAATCTATTAAAAAATGAACTCACCATGGGTTTGTTGTCGCAGATGGGATTGAAGTGATTATTAAATGTGTCCATTATAACTACAGCTTGGACAACATTTTCTTTGTCTATCTCCATTTTGCTTGTACTTTACAATAAATAGATCACTTTTTTTCTAATAATAAAAATTGTGGACATAACCTGATCCAGAACACGAACCAACACGAATAAATGACAGTGACATCTGTGACACCGACGCGACTAAGCGACACTGACACCTATCAGAAAAGTGTCAAAAAAAATTCTATTGTTTTCATGGAATTAGTATGTACTTTACAGTAATTCTTTTAGATCTTTGTTGTCGGCATTATTATTGCTAATGTCTTTGGTATTGGCAACTCAGCCAACAATAAAAAAATACTTTAATGATTAACGAACCGCGTAGCTCATTAGATCGATTACTAGGTCAATCAAAGGTATACTTTACGAAATTCTCGTCTCTGTGACACTATCTGTAGGTACCTATCGAATTTTCACTATGGCATGCCTCGGATGTACAGACGCCAGTACATCAAGCTGCCCTAAACTGTCAAATTTTCTCAATTGAACATGAACCTTATTCTTAAGTTTTAAAGCAGAAATCTATCAAAGAAATTTGACAGATTGGGGTAGCTTGATGTGCTGGAGTCTTTACCTAAGTGGTGTACCTAGATATTAGTTGTAGTCAGTAATCCACAACTCTAGTTAATCTTCGGAAAGAGGACTTTCCGAACACGTATTCAAAGTGAACAATTTTATTTAAAAAAAATATACTAATCGGGTTTAATTAAACGGATTGTTTAGCAGTACAAGACGACAGTTACACAATCCTGCGATCAATACAGCTTGCACGTAGACCTCAAACCATCCTTAATCATTACTATACATAGGGAGATACAGTCAGCAACGACGAAGTAGTAAATATTTTATCATTAACTTTAGTGTATAGCAAAATGTGGGTGAAGTCAAGATTACCTACACCTGTACTCAACCCTTCAGGGAATTCATGCGTAAAGTTGTGCTTTTGTTCTAATAATATTTATGTTAAAAATGGAAATAGATTCTGATGTCAAAATTAAATAAATCGAACTTTTAATTACTACGTGAAACGCTGAAAATCGAGTACAAAATTAAGTAACTTCTCGTTGTTGACCGCACTACCTACCTACATTTTTGTGTTATATTCCATTTTATTCTATAAGTCAGTACTGTTGTTTTTTTATTTATTTTTTCTGGGTGGGAAATCATCAAATGACTTCTCCCGCTCTGGGTGTAGCAGGAGGGCGTGTCAGACTTTTACTGAGTAAGACCCACCCGTGTTCCCTCAGTTGCCTGTGTGCCAGCCGCCGCGGTATCTCTTTCGAACAACCCGCACCCCTGGCAGTAGTCGGTACTGTTGGGGGTTTCGTTGCCAAGGCATTATCGATTGACTTCATCATAGCTTTGGCAACGATGCATAAATAGTTGTTAATTAAAGATAAAAAGAAACTCTTCAGAAATACAACGCAATGGATTATGACTTGTCTCGAATAGATTATACAATATGCGGTGTAACTTATCCGGACACTTTGAAAATATTGCCTCCTTCCGGACAAAAGATCGACCAAAAGGTTTCACTATTTTAAACGGTTAACATTAACATTTTATCTACATAAGTACCTAATTACCTGCATTCTTACTATCTTCTTATTCCAGTTAGCAGTTGGTGATAAAAACGGAGTCCTACAATGTTTGAGCATTAAAGAGGAAGAGCCTGTGGTCCATTTCAAAACATTACCGGGCAAACCAATTACTTCTGTGCAACTGGCCTGTGCAATGGGTAAGTCTACGCCACCTATTATTACCCCTACTCAGTAGGAAGGTAATCCGTATGCCTTTCTGTACTTAGATGACTCGTAACTTTGATTACCGACCTAACTAATTTGATCCTTTTATTCTTAATCGTAGGAACACAAGCAGATAAAATATTCACGGCATCAGGCAATGAAGTCAAAGGATATACAAGAAAAGGGAAAGTGTTCCTCAGTATTGAAACTGCTCTTACAGAAACAATCACATCAATGTAAGATTTAAGTATCTTTTTAACCGACGAAAAACAAAAAGGACGAGCTTCTCAAGTCGAGACGTATATACCTTTAAATATTTTTAACGGCCGACGCAAAAACGACGGGGTGTTATAAGTTTGACGTGTCTGTGTGTCTGTCTGTGGCATCGTAGCTCCCGAACGGATGAACCGATTTTGGTTTTGTTTTTTTTTGTTTGAAAGGTGAATTTGTCGGGAGTGTTCTTAGACATGTTTCATCAAAATCGGTTCATATAATCGGTGTTTAAAAATTATCAGCTCTTTTCTGGTTGATGAAGGGATTTGAGCATCTTCTAAGGATCTGATATTTTTTTTCTTTTTTTCGTGGGAAATCATCCAATAACTTCTCCCGCTCTGGGTGGAGCGGGAGGGCGTGTCAGACTTTTACTGACTAAAACCCACCCGTATTCCCTCAGTTCCCTGTGTGCCAGGGGCTGCACTATCTCATTTGAACTACCCGCACCCCTGGCAGGCGTCGGCCCTTGCGGGCCCCATCAGTCGGTGCTGACATCTCTTTGAGGCGCGCGTGGAACACAACGAGCCGTCGACCCGGGCTTGGTCCTTACCGGACAGCGAGCTACCCATTACTCGCCGTCCGCAAGCCCGCGCTAACGGTGGCCGGGAATCAGCCTGGGATTCCCGACGCCTAGGGCGTCTCCTGCGAAGGCTGCGGCCGTGAGGGCGCATGTACTGCCTCTCCCTCACGTGCGCCGCCTCCCTCTTTGCGAGCATCACTGCTTCGCTGAAGGAGGTGACGGCTAACCATGCACTCTCGATCCGTACCATGGCCTGGACCAGGGCCGGACGCGAGAGATCGCCGCCGCCGATCGCCTCCAAGAGGACACGGCGGTGCTCAGCCCAAGCCGGGCAGACCTCCACCGTGTCCTCAGGGCGATTTTCGCAATGGAAACACCCGGACGTTTCCTCCCGCCTTATCCGAAATAGGAACCTCCCGAAACAACCGTGTCCGGTGAGGAACTGTGTCAGGCGGGAGGTGAGGACGCCATGCCGCCTCTCAAGCCACTCCTCAAACAGGGGACTTACCGCCGCAATCGTGGCGTGCCCAGCACTGGGTTGCGACAATCGCTCTCTCCACGTCGCCATGAGATCCCGCCGGAGCTCTGTCCGCTGTTCCGCGATTTCCCGCGGCAGCGGTGTTATGCCCCGGCATTTGGCCTCCTCGCGCCACTCCCAGGTGAGGACCAGGACCAGGACCAGGGCGCGAGGACCTTAGCCTCCAGATCCCATGGCGTCTAAGGATCTGATCAAGTCGCAATTTGGGATTCTATTACTTCAATGATATTAGACGAACAAAGTAACCTTGAACTGATGCTGGAGCAACACCTGGAATTTCCAGGATACCCAAGTAACTCATCAACAAACAGCAGAAGTATCGTGTTTGGGCTCATTGAAAAGGTCTCAATGAATAGGTTATGGATAAATGGTGATCAGGACGAGGAATGAGGATAAATTAGTAACAAACTTCACTGTGGGAAACATACGCAACGCTGCGCAGATTTAAGCGAGACATAAAGTTTAAAAAGCAGGAAATAAAAGTTAACTTAAAAATTTAAAAACCGCCGACCCAAACAAAAACTCTAAAAAATAAAACATATATTGGCCTTTTAAGTTGTAGGTATGATGATGATGAGACTCCCTTTTCCGCACTTAGACTCCCATTCGGTCCGTTGTGCGTGGGGATTCTGGCTAACAGAGCCAGCCTAGCTCCGCCCAGAAGCACAGAAGCTTCCTGGGAGATTCGCAGGCTTCGCGGAGCGACCTCACTGTTCCGAGGATTTCTTCACGTTGAGAAGCCACGGCCTCGCATTCCAGGATGACGTGGGCGGCTGATTCCTCGGCGTCAAGGCAGCCCCTGCAAAGTGGGCTATCTGTGGCGCCTATGTTAAAAAGATGTTTGTTAAGGGGGTTATGGCCCGTAATTGTTCCTATTATTATTATAAGTTGTAGGTAATATTTTGATCAAAGCATTGTCAAGTTGGGGGACGGCTAATGAAAAGGCTAGGCCTCCTCCGTTTGGTGTTTTCATTGATCGTCCCCCGACTTGACATTGCCTTGATCAAAATATTACCTACAACTTAAAGTTTTTGTTTGGGTCGGGGGTTTTTATGAATGACCACGCGTAACTTTTTACTGAGTAGATAGATTTTGAAAATATTTTTTGTTTTAGTAAGGGTACTTTAATATTGAAAACAAAAGCCACCCAAAAATACCAAGTGTAGAAAAAAATATCATATAAAAACTTAACCGATGAAAAAAGAAATTGCGGCTAAATTGTAATTTGCTCATTTTGGGTCGGCGCCAAACAGACAAAGGCGCAAAGTAAAATAATGGCAGCTAGGTGCCGACCCAAAATAATAATTTAGGAGCTTAGTTAAACTTAAAAGGTTTGTTTTTTGCTTTCAATTTAATATAATGAATTATTGTATTGTATTTTAGTTAAGTTTATTTTATTCTTGTGCGAGTCTAATAAATACTTTTTCTTTCTTTTCACTTTATTCATCGGTTTAATGTTTTGTAAAAAGTTTTTAATGATAACCAAAAATGTTCCTTAGGTCTTTTTTCGGAACTTTTGCCCTAAGATGCTAAGTAGGTAGGTATGCTTACCTACTGACGATAATTTGTATGTATAATGTAACACATTGGGGTCAATTTGTTTTCCACATGGTATAATTTTTCAGGTGTATAATAGGAAGCGATTTGATACTTTGCAGCGGACGAACTGTGACTTATTATAGAGATCTACGGGAATATCACTCGTATGTTTGTGACGATAGAGTTCTCGACATTGCAGCATTTGCGGTACCTAATGTAATTATTTATTTGATTGCTTATTCTATAAAAAATTTAACCTGTTGAAAATTATTCTATTGTTGACTACAGAATACAAGAATTCGAATATTGGTGTTGGTTGCTAATAAAGGAGCGGTTCTCCTAGAAAATGGAAAACTTATATCTCGCACAGTAATTTCTGCAGGGCCGTCCCGCCTGGCTGTTCCACCTTCCACACACGCAACAGATATCATAGCCTTCTACGGTGCCGGTGACGGTTCCATAGGAATCATTAGTTATGAAGAGCAAGTTATTTTTAATTATCTCCAGACACTTTCTTAATATTTTTTCCTACCTCTCACACGTGCATTTTTGGAGCATTAATTTTACCCTTTCAGCATTATTATTATTCCCACTATTTGCAAAGGCCAAAGTCTGTTCAATATTTTTATTGCTTCATAGTTTTTGCTAAGAAGGTTTGACCACCTTAGCGTGTAGATGGCAAAAAAAATACTCGTTTGAACTCAAATCAAAAAACACGAACTTATTTTACGCACCTAATACATAAGGTACATTTTTAGTATTTCTGCTTATGTAAGGTACATTTATTAACTATTTGTAGCTTCTAGGTACAGTCTGCAACAAAAGTACGGTAATACTGCCCAAATTATTTTGGAAAAAATATTAATTATTGAAAACACTAAACACTTATCTTACTTAGGTACTTATTTGTTAGAGTAGAACTAATTATTGAATAATGAACGGAAATAACCAGGTACTTACAGGTATACATACCTATAATTATTTATAATCATAATCGACGCTCAAACCTTAAAAAATCATAATTTCCAGCGACTTTTGTAGCTGACTGTACTGTACCTTCGCACAATGAATGAAATACCAAAGTACCTCTACTTAACTACAATATTGTAATTTAATATGTTTGCAGATTAACACTGTCAAGTAAATGCTTAGTCGATGGTAGAGGTTTGGGAACCGTTGTATGTCTCGGCTGGCATTTCAGTAAAAGCAACTACCACCTTAGTGTTGGTCGCCATGATGGTTCAATCCAGCTGTATCTCATGGACATGGAGAATTTCGGTGAAAAACCACGTCTGAAGTACACTTATGTTTGTATCGGATATCTAAGTTGCAATAATGATTAAGTACCTTCATAAAAAATGTGAGCAGTTTACTTCTATAACATTTTGTCTTTAGTTCTGCGGAGAACCTGTGACTTCTGTAACGGGTGGATGCGTGGGGACCGAGGAATCTGAATTACTTGTAGCGACTTTTTCGGGAAGAGTTTTCGCACTCAGATCTAGCCACTTGGTAACTGGGGCTAAAGTGCCTCAAGATATTTTATCAGCGCGACGAGGAAAACTCGAGTATGTTATTTTTTACTTTACCTAAACTACACTAAAAAAATTCTTGTTACCTGTTACTTAACATTTGGATAATTTTTAATATTTTTGCTTCCGAATATTAGCTGCGTATCTAATTATCTTCTTTAAAAATTTACACCCAGTATTTATCTTTGAGTCCTAGAACTCAAAGATAATACTGGGTACAGTCATCAGAAAAAGTTTTAAAATATGCAGACAGTTTTAGTTACAAGTATTAAAACTTCCCACTTTTTAACCCCGAGCGTGTGCAGTTAGCACACTGCACATGCTCAGGGTTAAAAAGTGGGCAGTTTCAGATCTCAGTAAATCGATGTTTTATTTGTGCTAATTGATAAGATTGTTTTCATAATAGAGTAGAAGTGACACGTTTAGAGAAACAAACCGCAAATGAAAGAGAAAAATATCAACGAAATACTCGTTCTTTACATGCTGGATTATCGACGCCACCATTGCTGGATATTCAATACGAGGTAAGTACTTGATTAGGTATCCACACTTATTTCCGATAGCATGCTGTAGGTACGGGCTTTACCTTAGGTATTATTTACAGTTGTTAGGAGCACCAAGTGATGGGTGGCAAGAAGTGAGAATTACTGCTGCAGTGCCACTGGATATGCTTTTTATTTATTGTAACAAAAAACTGGAAATGCAAACCGACACTGCGGCTGTCTTAAGTATCTGCTCATCAAAGGTAGTGAAAATCACATCTTTCTTGTACTTACAGATAATATAATTCTTTTTCTGCCTACACATATAACTGACATCTTTATCTTTTTCTAGGAAACAGGATCTGATTTGTTGGCTTCAGTAAGATGTCAAGCTGGAACGCGAAGAGTATGGGTGAAAATGCGTGATATTTCTGATTCTCCTACAGAATCCAAATTCGAAGGAAAACGTGTACTTATTTACGCTTTACCAGCAGGTGCCCCAAGAGTGGCTCGACTCGTTACCCTAAAATTACCAGCACTTCCGTACTATTCTGGCCATGAGACATCAGAAACAAAAACTGAAAGTCAAGAAAAGTACGTACCTACAGTCAGCATCAAAAGTCAATTACCATTGCTACCCAAATTACCTTTGAAATTCCAAAGAGGTCGAAATTATTCAATACCTACACTGTACAGGGTACACAACTTTTTTATCATTTCATTTTAGGTTCTGATTTATAAAAATACACTTTTTATTAATTAATTATGATTTGAAAACTGAAGTGTTAATCGGCTTTCATTGCCAACCTGTTAATCAAAAATGTACCTTATAAGTACATTCAGCACTAAGTAATTAATTGAACACCATAATTAAATTATAGAATTTGGTGCCAACTTGAAATCACAGGAAGCTTTTCCGTAGCTGAAATTACTTCATGGCTTACTGAAGCACTGCCGGGTGAGCTACCTAGACCAGCTGCGAATGTTTCCTTTACCCGGTCACATACTCTTCTAGATACTGTTCTAATTTGCCAATATCAGTAAGTAGCTTATATATTTTTTTTTAATAAAAAAATTCCAAAATATACATATTTTACTGTTTAGAACATTCCCCCCCCCCCCTATTCATTTAACAGTTTGTTTAAGTTAAGTTGTGTTTGTGAATAAGGGGGTTTATTTGAATATTTTTCAGACGTGGTCTAGCAATTTTCAAATCTGACAATGTATCAACTATAGCGACTATCCGAAATATAGTGTCTAACTGTTCAGTAGAGAAGAGCATTCGTGTGGAAATATCCTGCGGTATGTAACATAGCATTGTTTTATTACATTAAAATCTTTTAAAATTGAACACCTGTTAAGCTTCCTATACTTTTTATTACAGATATTCCAGATAACTGCTGTTTGCAGTCATTTAATAATCTAGAGAGTAAATTTAAACAAGAGTATCAAAAGAATAAAGATATAATTTTGAAAAATGCTCTCAGGTTGCTATGTTTTCAGCTATTACACATTGTGTCTCTCTGCCAATGGACTAATAATATCTAATTTACAAAAATGATGTGTTGCAGCATGTTGGACTTTGATAGTTCAATAAACAAGGAAGGTCCTATACTGTGTCAAGAATATGCTCGCGTTTGGGATTCCAGAGATAGTATCAATGAGACCCAATTTAATGAGCTTGTAGGTGAGTCTCATAATAGTAAAATAAAATAGTAGTTGTTATATTGTTTACGCCAATAAGTAAAAGACATTATTAATTTTGACAGATACTGTTGTTCAGTGGTATTCGGATTGGCAAGCACTGTCCTTGCATGAAAACAATAGCAATGAAACTTCTAAACTACGGGCTGATTTAACTGAATGTAGGCTGGATGATGTTCTAAAAATACTTTCCAGTAATTCTTCATCTTTGAAAGAGCACTGAAGCAATTGATGATCTCATTATATGTGGCTATTAGTCAGTACATTATATATTTAAGAAAATTGTACCTGTTTGCAGTATGTAATTAAAGTAAATGTTTGGAACCATTCTATTTAATTTCAGTTTGAACTTTGTGTGCAAGTGGAAAAATTTTTTCAAGTTCTAAATCATATTGATAAACAGCATGGTTATTGTTTGAAAATGCAGTTAATTTAGTGACATGATTAGCCATTTCATGAATTGACTGCATTTGTTCTGTTAAAAAAACAGATGTGATAAAATCTGCATAGTGGTAATCTTTTACTTCTTCAGCTAGCTTTACACCCTCTTCTAAAAGCTGGTGAAATCAAATTTCTTATTAGTTAAAAGAAGAAAAACAATGATTGCGGCTTGAAATGGTCTGGATTTTCATAAATTTTCTCAGAATCTGGGTCGAGTTTGGAACAATGCTGTTTAAATTGCCAGCCTTTGTAGATGTATTGTATTATTCATTTGAAATAAAAAATTGCTTACCACTGTAATTTTTTTTTCCATACATAGTCCTTGTTTAAATGCTTCGAGAAGTGTTAGATCTTTGTTTTGATTTGGTGGTTCAAGGCCAGATATCAAAGGTGTCCCTCCACGTAATAACTGATATTTTATTAGTTTCTGCATATGATCTAGTTCTTCTTTATACATTTTCATGAAAAACCCTCCCGCACCAAATTGTGATTTAGAAGGATGCAGAAAAGTCACAGCCATATTTAAATAATCCTGCCCAGCTTGTTGTTCTGCTTTTATTTGTATGTTAACCACCCCTTCTATGTCGGAATTGTAGTTATTTTGGTAGTAACTCCTATTCATTGTGACTATAGGCAACTGTTTGTTAAAACATAATTTGATGAGTGCACAGTGCCTCCATTTACTATTCAGGTGCAAGCCCATTTTATTATATTAACATCACATGCATAATATAAAACTTTGGATGTAAAAATAATGTTTCACATTTAAGAATTTGAAAATAAAACTAAGACAGGGACAATTGAACATAAAATTTCTAGTAGGCTGAGGGCTTGATGAACTTGTATTATTGAGATAGTTAAGCAAAAGGTACTTGATACAAAAGAGTTTTATATATTGAACAAGTTTTTAATACACTATAAAGAAGAAGAATACACTATTATATTCAAAAGCACTACATAATTATTATTAAGACTAAAGTACTAAAAAACAATACATAAATTACTTCTGGAAAGGATAATAATCAAGACCAGAATTATATTTAAATTTATATGTAAAGCGATTTACTTGTGTTTTTCCCAATTCGATCATCTTCTGTACATCTTTTCGGTACGCCGGAGGTAGAAGTTCTTCTTCTAGAGTACAATTGTTGTCACAAGTTTCTTGGCTTTTAAATACGCGTTGTCTTACAATATCGACATCTCTACTATATTCTTCTCTTAAATCCCACACAGCTTTAGTTGCTGTATCTATTTTAAACACAAAATAATTAGCTTCTCTGTGAACTAGTCCGTGGGCAGTCGTTTTGTATGGCATAGGTCTGAAACCTAGGTTTTCTATGTTTCTGATAATACCACCCCGGTCGAATATAGCATGAGAGATTCTTTTAAGAGTAGTTTTAAGCTCTGGTTTAGGCATAGCACGCAACATTACAGCTAATTCGTAAGTAGGCATTTTTCAATTTTTTTAGGTTATGTTGATAGACACCACAGACTAGTGGTGAGCGTTGAATGAACGAACTGGTTTTTTAGACTGTTTATTCGACCTGAACTGTTCGACTAGTTTACTGTCCACAGATAAACCAGTTTATTCGTGAACGACATTTTACGCATGCGACCGGCGGAGGCGACAACTTGATTTCGCCGTACACGTAGTCGACGCTCGACGGAACGGAACGAGTGAACACGAACACTGCCGAAGGCCGTTTGTTATTGATTCTCTCTCTCTCATGCAGAAACGAACGTTCATCTCACTGAGCGAACGCTGTTAAATGAAAATAGACTCTATAGCAAAACGATAGATACCGATCTCTATTTATTTCGTTGAATTAGTTTATCATACATACAAGTTTATTAGTCAGCCTGTCAGTCCTAACCCTGGAAAAAGTATGAAGAGAAGTTCATTTCGATTCCCAAATACAGTTCATCTATCCGTCGATTAGTAAACTAGTTTCAACTAAACGACCTAATCTGATCGTACAATAAACGGTGGATAAACTCCGTGAACATAAATTCGTTTATATGCTGTTCAGTATATTATGTAAACTAGTCGAAAATTAAACTGTTTTATCAACTAGTTTATTGTATGCGGTAAACCAGTTTCGTTTCGTCGACGGTAAATACGTGAACGACCCACTCCTACCACAGACTACATAGGCTACGTTCCGAGATACGATAATATCGATTTGAGCGTGCTCACACCCGTTCCGAATTGGCGTGAGCGCGATAACGATGTCCCGTGAATCGTCATAGATGACGTCATGACATGCGCCATCTTGCGATAACGCCGACCATGCGTTATACTAATATCACCGTGAGCGCTGTCAAAAATGATACTTGTGCTGTTATGTTCTGATTCGTATCATAGTTTTAGCTAACTTATAAAGAGTGCTTCTGGCTAGAATCGCCACCTAATCAAATAAGAAGTTGAAATTTGTGGTCTATACAAGTTTTATATGGTGTAAATAGGTTTTAACATTGAGTGAGCACTGTTAGCGCGTTCACGAGCGTTCCGTATTGATGATAAAAATGACATTTCTTAGCTGTCATAATCGCGATATCTAACTCGGAACGCAAAATATTGATGTGAGCGCTCACAGCGCTATTTTTCTAATTCGGAAAGTGGCCATAGAGATACTAGTGGTGAGCGTTGAATGAACGAACTGGTTTTTTAGACTGTTTAATCGACCTGAACTGTTCGACTAGTTTACTGTCCACAGATAAACCAGTTTATTCGTGAACGACATTTTACGCATGCGACCGGCGGCGGCGACAACTTGATTTCGCCGTACACGTAGTCGACGCTCGACGGAACGGAACGAGTGAACACGAACACTGCCGAAGGCCGTTTGTTATTGATTCTCTCTCTCTCATGCAGAAACGAACGTTTATCTCACTGAGCGAACGCTGTTAAATGAAAATAGACTCTATAACAAAACGATAGATACCGATCTCTATTTATTTCGTTGAATTAGTTTATCATATATACAAGTTTATTAGTCAGCCTGCCAGTCCTAACCCTGGAAAAAGTATGAAGAGAAGTTCATTTCGATTCCCAAGTACAGTTCATCTATCCGTCGATTAGTAAACTAGTTTCAACTAAACGACCTAATCTGATCGTACAATAAACGGTGGATAAACTCCGTGAACATAAATTCGTTTATATGCTGTTCAGTATATTATGTAAACTAGTCGAAAATTAAACTGTTTTATCAACTAGTTTATTGTATGCGGTAAACCAGTTTCGTTTCGTCGACGGTAAATACGTGAACGACCCACTCCTAAGAGATACTTCGTAAGTTCGTATTAGTGGTGAGCGTTGAATGAACGAACTGGTTTTTTAGACTGTTTATTCGACCTGAACTGTTCGACTAGTTTACTGACCACAGATAAACCAGTTTATTCGTAAACGACATTTTACGCATGCGACCGGCGCCGGCGGCGGCGACAACTTGATTTCGCCGTACACGTAGTTGACGCTCGACGGATTGGAACGAGTGAACACGAACACTGCCGAAGGCCGTTTGTTATTGATTCTCTCTCTCTCATGCACAGACGAACGTTCATCTCACCGAGTGAACGCTGTTAAATGAAAATAGACTCTATAACAAAACGATAGATACCGATCTCTATTTATTTTGTTGAATTCGTTTATCATACATACAAGTTTATTAGTCAGCCTGCCAGTCCTAACCCTGGAAAAAGTATGAAGAGAAGTTCATTTCCATTCGCAAGTACAGTTCATATATCCGTCGATTAGTAAACAAGTTTCAAGTAAACGACCTAATCTGATCGTACACATTAGTGTACGATCAGATTAGGTCGTGGTCGGTGGATAAACTCCGTGAACATAAATTCGTATAAATGCTGTTCAGTCTATTGTGTAAACTAGTCGAAAATTAAACTGTTTTCTGAACTAGTTTATTGTATGCGGTAAACCAGTTTCGTTTCGTCGACGATAAATACGTGAACGACCCACTCCTAGTACGTATACCAATAGACACTGACACCGTGTGACGGTGTTACCAGTGTTGCCAACTCCAAAAGTTCTAATTATCGAATTCCCACGTCGAAATTATCGTATGGTGGGCAAAGTTATCATACACATGGCTAGCGTAAACTGGCTTATAGTATAGCTTGATGTGCAGCCGTGTGTACAAAAAAATCACGAAAAAGAAAACTTAAACATTTATCACACTATGATAAGACCACCAAACTTTGCACACTACCACGGAGTGTATCACAGGTCACAAGAGTCTTTATTTACTTTTTACGACCTGCGTTCACGCGTGCCTACACACAAAGCTAGCTAGAAGTAAATACATATAAAGTTATCTGAGAAAACCATAAGAATACAGTATAAAACTCGGAGTTGCTGTCGGATGGAAGCAAGTGTTATTATTTTCACATGAAAAATGTGAGGGAAATAGAGAGAGAGAGAGACAATATTATAGCTAGCGATGGGCGCGGGCGTTGCATCAACGAACCAGTTGAATCAACCGTTGATCTCCTGTCAAAGTATTGACGTTAACTGTTTATGAATCAACTAGTTGAATTTGTCAACGAAGTTCATGAATTTATCTCGTTTAAGAATCAACTAAACTAAATTTGCAAACGTACCTAACGAACTGAGCAAAAAACTTACGTTGAAAATACCATCATAGATTCCGAACGACGGTCATGTCGTAGAATTTGAACTCTAAATAACGTACACGAGAGTTATACCAATATAAGAATCGTTGAACGTCGCAGCGTTGAATAACCTTTCAATGAATGAACGGTTAATGTTACAAGTCGACAATAGTTGCACGTTAACTCGTTGACGAATTTAACTAGTTGATCAACTAGTTACAGCATTCCTCCCATTAATATTATTATACTCTTTGCAGCATTCTCTGTGTAAGCATTTACATGTTGATGTTGATACCTGAGCCTGACAGTTGACTTTCTGCGTTTTATTTTGCCTGACAAACACGTTTTGTTCATAGAACTTTCTTTTTTTTTCGTAGCTCAAAATTATCGTACAGACGCCAGCACATCAAACTACCCCAATCTATAATGTTTTTTAAATAGATTTTCACCATTACAACTCAAATTTTCCCAATTCAAGATGAACCCTATGCATAAGCTTAAGGTTCATCTTGAATTGGGAAAATTTGAGTTTGGAGTAGCTTGATGTGCTGGCGTCTGTACGTTATTTCAAGTTCATTCAATTTCGTTCATTCTTACACAACCTCACTATCTTTTTTTTGTCAAAATCTACCCTTCAACTGTCAAATTACTGAATTCAATTATAAATAGAATTATAGTGCAGACGCTAGCACATCAAGCTACCCCAAATTGTCAAATTTCTTTGATAGATTTTCTTCTTTATTACATAGGGATAGGGTTCATGTTCAGTTGGGAAAATTTGACGGTTTGAGGTAGCTTGATGGGCTGGCGTCTGTACTTTTCTTTTCCTGACCTATTGACCGTGTCACACTGAATGATTTCATGAATCAGGAATGACAGGAATCATGACAGTCATACAACAGGATTTAATGATTAGTCTCCCTCTTTCTGATATCGTTATACAAAGTTGCGATGCGACGCTTGGCTATGTGTTTTAGCTACAATTATTAGTAGTATTTAGTTATAGTATTTATTCATATCAATTGACTGATGACTTAAATGTAAGCATAGCACTAGAAGTTGTCGTAACTTGCACCCTTGCTAAGTTTTCAGGATAACTTGTATTAAGGGCACAAGTCCCAACCCTTGGTTCATATATATAAGACTATATCTTATGGTTTAGGATAAAATAAACGAATGTGTTGCTTCTGAAAACAAAGATATAATTTTTTAATTTCTTATCAAAGAAAACATCTTAATTAGTACACTATTGTAACAACCTTACCTGAAAACAAAGAAACGACATTTAAAGTTTATTTTTCCACCAATTGTAATCTTTGTACACGAAATATATCCCAACAAAAGTTTACGTTAGGCCTTTTTCTTAACACAACATTCTAGTAATCCTAACCTCTAAATAAAAACTACAGACTAAAAAGTTTGACATTTATCAACAGTCGCGCGAAGCGCGCCAAATTAAAAAAAAGAAATATTAAAGAAAACCTATTTTCTTTACATCTCCCCTTCAGGGGAAGAAAATTCACCCGTGAATTTTCTTTTCAGAGTTCGTTAACTTTTTCTTCCATCTCTTTTTCACTTGTTCCCTCCTCTTCTTCATCTTCTGTTATTTGTACTGGAATTAGTTTTGAAATATGAAATAGGTTTGACTCTGTTTTCCTGTGTCCTGTGTCTACCTCATAAATTGTATTAGATCTTTTTTCTACTATTTTATATGGTCCAATTCTCAGTTCATCCAGTTTTCTTCTATTTAGTTTATTCCCATTTTCTACATATACTATATCTCCAACTTTAAATTCTGTATTTTGTCTTTTTCTGTCATAGCGCATTTTGTTATAATTATGTGATTTCAAAGTATTATTAAGTGCTCTTTCTTTATCTCTAATCCAGTCACTGAGTATACATTCTTGGCGCAGCTCATTTGGTAAGATTGTAATGTCTGTCCCATATAACAAATAGCATGGTGCATAACCGGTTACCGAGTGATTAGTCTGATTGTATTTTTCTACACATTCATGTGCTATTGTAGTCCATGCTTTTTTTCCTCCACATCCATTTATTCTGCACCTAATCTTGTTTACTAGTGTTTGGTTTAACCTTTCATTTAGGCCATTTGAAAAAGGTGCGTTCACTGCTGTAAATATCATTGTTATTTGCTTGTCACTAAGAAATTGCTTGAATTCTTTTGAATTTATTCCTGGATACTGGTCGGTGAGAAGCATTCCTATCTCTTCCGTTTTGGTGACTTCATTTATTAGCTTTATAAAATCATGTGCACTCTGGGTCTTTGATGTTATAATAAATGCGTACCTAGTGAAGTGGTCTACTAAAAGATGTAGGTATTTCTTTGTTGATCTCGAACCACCAAAACCGCCAATTGTGTCTATTGATACTATTTCAAAAGGTCTTGTCGCCGGGCCTAAATGTGACATCATTCCGTATTTGTCCTGTCCTCTTGTTTTGTTTTTTATGCAAATTTCACAACTTCTACAGACGTTTTTTATATTTTTTGTTAAATTCTTTGTTAAAATCAGTGAACTAATAGTCCTTAGCATTTGACCAACTCCAATGTGGCACAGGTCCTCATGTATTTGTTTTATAAGTCTAATACTAAATTCTTCCGTTATTATTATTTTCTCTTTGTTTCTTATTTTTTTGTAGTATACATTATGTTTTTTAATTATTTTGTTTTTGTTTCTCTGTATTTCTTCATTTTTATTCTGATCAGTTATAATATCTTCCAAATTAATTAAGTTCACTATTTTTAATTGTTCTTCTATGTTTTCTTCTGGTTCCAATACAGGATTTCGACTTAAACAGTCTGCTTCTAAATTTTCTTTTCCCGGGGAATATTTAATTTTAAAGTCGTACTGTGAAAAGTAATAAGTCAGATCACCCAGCTCTTCATCTGTTCTTGCTTTTAAGTTCATGTTCTCTAGTGGTTTGTGGTCTGAGTAAACAGTAAATGATTTACCTATTAACCAGTACTGCCAATATCTCAGTGCTTCTTTGATGGCCAAACATTCTAAATATATAGCTTTTTTCTTCTTTTGTGCTCCATTTAGTTTTTTTGAAAAGTAAGCCACTGGTTTTTCTTTACCATCTGTTTGTATCTGTTTCAATACTGCTCCGACGCCCTCTAGCGATCCATCGGTATAAATGTTTATTGGTAGATCTTGATCATATACTTCTAGTATTGGTTGTGAACATAAGAGGCTCTTAATTTTTTCAAATGCTTTTTGACATTCCTCAGACCAAATAAATTGCTGATTTTTCCTAAGTAAGTTATGTAGTGGGTCTAATATTATTGCGCCTCTTGGTATGTATTCGTGGTAAAAATTTATTTTTCCTAAAAATTGTCTAACATTCTTCTGAGTTTTTGGTACTGGGAAATTCCGTATCGAAACTAGGTTATCCTTCACTGGTTTTATCGAATTATTTTGAATAATATGTCCTAGGTACTTGACTGAATCCGATGCAAATGTACATTTTGTAAATTTTAATCGAAATCCTTCTGTTAGAATTGCTTCTAGCAACTGTTTCAAGTGATTTATGTGTTCTTCAAATGATTTTGAAAATATCAGGATATCATCTATGTAATTCACAGTAAAATCGGTAAGTTTATATTTTCGAAGTATATTACTTAATATTCTCTGAAATATGGCTGGTGATGTCTTCAAACCGAATGGTAGACAAGTCCATTGAAAGTGTCCTTCTTGTGTTACAAATCCTGTCTTCTTCCTGTCTTCTACTCTTAGAGGTATTGACCAAAAAGCTGAGTTTATGTCTAGGCTTGTAAAATAATTGCAATTTCTTGTCTTTATCATAAGGTCTTCAATTAATGGAAACGGTTGAGCCTGTGGCACTACTATCTTATTTAAATCCCTGAAGTCTATACATAGTCTTGACCTTTTATTTTCTTCTTTCTTAAATGCCAAAGTTACTGGCGCTGCAAATGGACTGTAGGACTCTTCTATAAGTTTATTATCTAATAATTTTGCTATCTGCTCCTCTATCTCTTCTTTGTCTTCTATAGTGCATCTGTATGGCCTTTTGCTGCAGTATTTATCCACTAATAAATCTATTCTTGCTTCATATTCTTTAACTCTTCCTACATCATACTTGTCTTTGCCAAATACTGATTTATATTTTTGTATTAGTTTATTAATTTCTTCCCTTTTCTTTTCATCTAAATGATTAACTTTTATTTCAAATTCCTTTATATGCTCATTGAAATTTATTTCGTATTTTTTTTCATACCTGTTACCCTCGCTTTTTTCTTTACTTATCTCTTCCTCTTTTTTTTTTGTCTCTTCATGTAAGTCTTGCTTTTGTGTTATTTTTAACTCCTCATTTTGTATAAGTTTGTATTTCTTTATTATGTCTAATCCTATTAAAAATTCATATCTGAAATTTGGTTCATCAATTATGTAAACATCTACATTTTCTTCTTTATCGAAAATTTTTATCTTAATATTTGTCAAACCACTTGTCTTTTTAACACCATTAATTGTAACTAAATTTTCTTCATTTAAACTATTTTTCTTGGTTTTTAATTTTAATAATTTTGAATTAATGAGAGAAACATTCGAACCTGAATCATATACTCCATATATTTCCAATTTATCATTTAATAGTAGTTTGACTTTTATTAATGGTGTCACTATTAGTTTTTTTGTTCTGTTTCATTTAACTCTGCTTCAATTACTGAGTTGTTTACATGTCTTATAGGTCTTCTATCATCATCTTTAACCTTAAACCAGCATGCAGCCTCAGGATGGTAACGAGTACCTTTATTTAACTTTTCACATGTTTTGCATGGAGTACGTTCTTCATTTTTGCTATTTATCTTTTGATTTTCATATTTTCTGTAGGCCCCAGTTCTATTTTTATTTACCAAATGTTCATACTTTCTCACTTCATTGAATAAATCTACTGTATCCTTCAATGCTTCTCTATTTATCTTCTCCAGTACAATCCTTGGTAAACCTGCCGCAATAACATCCACAAGTGTACCTGTATCTATTGATCTCCTCATATCCAGTACAAGTTTTTCCTTTTTTATGGCATAGTCCACCAACGAACCATCCTTGTATTTGAATAACAGAGCGTAAGTCACTTGGTTCCAACCTTGATTTGCAAATGATTCACAGAACTTATTTTTCCATATTGTCCAGTCTGAGTTTAGAGTAAGTTTTATAATCATAGAACCGTACCAATCAACGCAACTTTTATCCATGAACAGTCTGAGTATTTCAATTTTCTTCTCATCTTCCATAATATCAAAGCGTGAACATTCCCTTTCAAAAATATCAATCCATTGGCTTGGATTTGAATTTTTACTTGTAAATTTTTCAATTACAAACTTCTCTGCAATGTATTTTAAATTCTGTTTTTTGAAATCTTGTGTTGTCTCAATTAATTTTGCAAATACTTTTTCCAATGAATCTTTGTCTTTTTCTAATCCTCCAGATGCTTGCTTTTGTTCAATTTCTTCTAGATATTGGTCTCCAAATTGTAAATTACCATCTTCATCTATGTAGATTTTACTTAGTTCTTCTGTCATTGTTATCCAAACTTTTCGTGTCTGATGTCTTTTTTTTAGACTATTTTTCACTTTATTATACGCAGCTGTCTTTATCAACTCTTTATGGAGACCAGCAGACTGTAGTTCTTCTGGTATAGCGAACACTTTTTCATGTTTTGTTGTTATTGAGGTTACACAATAGATATTTGATTTCCCATCACTCGCCGGCAATATTGCAAATTCAAAACGTAGCTGTTCCATAGTTTGCTTCATTTACGTATTTTAATAAACAAAATGTCGTTTTATAAGACTATATCTTATGGTTTAGGATAAAATAAACGAATGTGTTGCTTCTGAAAACAAAGATATAATTTTTTAATTTCTTATCAAAGAAAACATCTTAATTAGTACACTATTGTAACAACCTTACCTGAAAACAAAGAAACGACATTTAAAGTTTATTTTTCCACCAATTGTAATCTTTGTACACGAAATATATCCCAACAAAAGTTTACGTTAGGCCTTTTTCTTAACACAACATTCTAGTAATCCTAACCTCTAAATAAAAACTACAGACTAAAAAGTTTGACATTTATCAACAGTCGCGCGAAGCGCGCCAAATTAAAAAAAAGAAATATTAAAGAAAACCTATTTTCTTTACATATATTTTAAGGCATTGCAAATATACAAAAAGCAAAAAATGGTCACAATGAATTATGACAATGATGATTGATGAGGCAATATGATAACCTCGAATTCATAACTAAAATATGCTTTGAATGAAATTTAGCAGACAGATAGAACTGGGTAAGGACATACGAGGTTATAACAACTTGTTTGCATAGAACATCCAGTCTTTATAGGTAAAATCGAGTACCATTGTATCTAAACTTGAGTGGACTTACAATAGATAATAATTAAATTATAAGGCCTGAAACTGTGTTAAGTGGACGACCGCACGGTTTCATACAAAAAATATGGTTCGTCGCGTAGACCCTGCGTGAGCGTCCTTTGCGGGGTAGGCTACTTTTTGTCGCGGTAGCACGTTCCCGTGTGATAATTTCTGACATCCACATGAGTGAAGGCGCGGGCAATAGCTATTGTAAATAAAATGGCCCCACGACGGGATTATCACGATCCCACAAGCCCACTCGCGCGTCACGGCAACGAAGTCCTCGCGGTGGAAGCATGTGCATTAAATTTGAATTTGGGCAAAGGAAAAAGAACGCAATGCATATTAGTATCGTGGCACACGAGGAGTTCTGTAGTTTCTAATCCC
Source organism: Polymixis lichenea (assembly GCA_949091785.1). NCBI lineage: Eukaryota > Metazoa > Arthropoda > Insecta > Lepidoptera > Noctuidae > Polymixis > Polymixis lichenea. The sequence continues at coordinate 11,756,940 of OX420939.1, read as the reverse complement.
TTATAATACAAATATTAGCTAGGATTAGGATTTCGCGGGCTACCAAAGGCCAGATTCAAAGTCAGATTGTACTGTGTTGCCTCTCTTTGTGGCTAGCTTAATGCTAGGTACTCACGTTGTGCTATAAAGTAAACATATCATACATAATTATTCCATGGCATTTATGCAGCGATTTTAGTCACTGGCGACTCTCCAAAATTATTTGTAAACGCTGCTTACAGTTCAGACACGTTTAAATGACAGGAAATGTATGTCATATTCCAACTTTATTACGGATTGCATATCCAAGTAACTATCTCGGGCAATCTAGAGAATTTTGTCTTAAAATTCAAAAGTCAAACATTCATTTCAAGTACGCCAATATGGCAATTCTGAACGTCAAAATCTACACAAATCCACATAGACTTTTGATACTTTTGAAACAGAAATTGCAGTAACTGGCATTTTCTTTCAAGACCGATTTTTCGGTTTCTGTCCTCCTGTTCTGTTGAACTAAATCCTAATGTACTAAATAGTACATACTAGTTCCATGTTTACTTTTTAATTTCGCCGCATGCGAATATACGGAGCATACTGTATTAATGGAACGAATGATTTTTTTGATAAATTCAATCAATTTAAATTCATTTCATTCAAAAGTCAAATCAATCATGGCGACAGCGTGCGCTTTGCTTTGCTGAGTTAGTAATAACTGGATTCGTTTTGACTGATCCTAACCATGGGATCGTATGCGAAATTTGTTTCTGATTACTGTAAAACTTGGGAGAAATCCGGAAAGGATCAATTGTAAGTTTCTTTTTTCTTTACAAATAAATTCGTGTTGGTTCGTATTTGACTCGGTCAGTAATTTTGATATCTTTTTTAATATTTACCATTATTTTTGTTGAAAGCAATAAAATGTATGTATTTATATACTATCTAGTGGAAAAGTCCTTAGCAAACCATGTATTATCAATTGTAATGAACATTGTTTTCATTGCTTGCCCATGCTGGGTAATGATTGCAAATACAACATTTTAGAGGTAAAATAAATTCATCATTGCAAGATTTACCTGACCAAATGGCTATAGAATGTGCCTAGATTAATACTATTCCTTATGGAATAGTATCCACAGTAGCCATATGGCTACTGTGGATACCTATCATCAACAATATTGCTAAGGAAACTTGGATAACATAAGTACAAGAAATTGAATTGTCTATTGAATAAGTACTTTTTCTAAGTTTATCTTCCAAGAGTGATTTTCACATCACTGATGTGAAGAAATGTATTGTAAGGAAACCTTAATGTTTATTAAACAAATTTGAATTGAGCAAGTGCTGTGATTATTGGTCATGCCTTTTCTGTATGAGAGGAGGCCTTTGGTCTGCAGTGGGATGCTGAGTCTGATATTATTATTTGGCACTAAAACAAACCTGGGTTTCTTAGTAGTAGGTTTCTTTTTGTTAGTTCTTGTGAATCAGTTTATAAAGCTGGAAACACAGGTCAAAATGTTGTGAATATTTTCAGAACGCTGTTTGGTTGGGCTAGTCAAACCTCAGGTCTTCCAAGAAGTCTTGATCAAAATCCAAAGCAGTAGCATGATACGCCCCCTGACTAACGAATTTACGTCTACTCCTAGAAGACACCTATTTAAACAATCAAACTATACAATTAAATCAGGGTTTGAACAGTCAGACCTAAATTAGGTTCATTTATGTCTGACCGTTCAAACTAACACATTCCTGTACCCACAAGAATGTGTTTGTTTGTTAGACTTATGTACTTATGTTAATTTTTTCGATGGAAAAGTTATAAAAACTGCTATTTTGGTTATTGACATTAAACAGAAAAAAAAACAATATTGAAATATGAAATAACAAATGAACAACAAGTGTAGTACAAATGAATTTTCCTTAGTTTCCTTCTAGGATAGACTAGGCGAAGTCTGAAACAGATTATTTTGCTTTTAACATTTGACTAAAAAGTTAGGTTTGACAAAGAATACGTTGAAAAGGCAGTAATTGGAATCTGTTTCGGGATTTGCCGAAAGGCATTGGTCAAACCTAGATAAACCATTCATTCCGTGAAGAGGCTACATATTGACATTTGACTATAACATGTAGATTACTATTGGCCAAGGTTTTTTTAGTGTAGTTCAGTCTTATACATTCACTGTGGAGTCGCCCCAAACACCTATTGTTTTATTAAAGCTATTATGGAAAAAAAAATATTTTACTGGTTTCTGCCAGCGGCTTCACCTGCATGGAGGTCAGAAATTATCCCGCGGGAATATACTACTGGGGTAAAAAGTACCCTATGTGTTAATCCAGCTTATGAGATCTCTGTGCCGAATTTCATCCAAATCCATTCAGTAGTTTTTGCATGAAAAAGTTACAAACATCCATCCATCCATCCTCACAAACTTTCATATTTATAATATTATATGTATTTTATTTTCAGTGTAAAACATGTGACACAATTTGTCAAAGATGTAGATAGAAGTCCACTTTTTACAAAGTCTGGCAAACTTTCTGGTTTATCCCAGATAATTTATGACTTACTGCTCAGTGCTCTTCGTGGGAACCTTAAGAAAGACGCTGTTCTTTCGGTTCTCAGAGACATAACCGTAAGTTTATATTGTAATTGATATAAAACATTTAATAGGAAATCAAACAAGACTACTAATAAGTTAATAATTTTGCAGATATTGCATGCAGATATACCATCAATAATTTTAGATGTAGTTAGTGTGCTTGATGCTGAGACCTGCACTGATGTGCAAAGCGAAGAGCGCACAAACTTCTGCTACATAATTAGGGAATTGGAGTCTTTTATATCAGATAAACTTCTGAAAGAAAGATTAGAAATTGACACATTACAAGATGTTGGGACATTGAAAAATAAAGTGTTTTACACTAAATTCATAAAAATTAAAACGAAGTTGTAGTGAGTATTCTTCATTCAAATTTTTCGATGTAATTGCATGCAATATAGCTACAGGATTCTAACTTATTAACTTATTACTATTCAACATATTATGCTTTCATTTTCAGTTATAAGCAACGTAAGTTTAATTTGTTTAGGGAAGAAAGTGAAGGATATGCTAAGTTAATCGTTGAATTGAATCAGGAAGTAATAGAAAAAGCAGAATGGAGAAATTTATTGGAAATTATTCAGTCATTAATAGGTAAGTTATATTAATAAATAAAATAAAATTGGGCTCTGAAGGTGTACTCCCAGAGCACGCGACGATGGCGGCAGTAAGTCCCCTCTTTGAGGAGTGGCTTGAGAGGCGGCATGGCGCCCTCACCTACCGCCTGACACAGGTCCTCACCGGACACGGCTGTTTCGGGAGGTTCCTGTTTCGCATAAGGGGGGAGGAAACGCGCAGGTGTTTTCATTGCGAAGATCGCCCTGAGGACATGGTGGAGCATACGGTGGAGGTCTGCCTAGCTTGGGCGAAGCACCGCCGTGTCCTCGTGGAGGCGAACGGCGACGGCGATATCTCGCGTCCGGCCCTAGTCCAGGCCATGGTACGGAGCTAGAGTGCATGGGTAGCCGTCACCTTCTGCGCAGCAGTAATGCTCGCGAAGAGGGAGGCGGCGTACGTGAGAGAGAAGGCAGTACATGCGCCCTCACGGTCTTAGTCGTCGCAGGAGACGCCCTGGGCATCGGGAATCCCAGGATGATTCCCGGTCACCGCAGGCGCGGGCTTGCGGACGGCGAGTAATGGGTAGCTCGCTGTCCGGTAAGGACCAAGCACGCGTCGACGGTGCGTTGTGTTCCACGCGCGCCTCAAAGAGGTCAGCACCAACTGGTCCCCAAGTGCCGATGCCTGCCAGGGGTGCGGGTTGTTCGAAAGAGATACCGCGGCCCCTGGCCCACAGGCAACTGAGGGAACACGGGTGGGTTTAGTCAGTAAAAGTCTGACACACCCCCCTGCTGAGCGGGAGAAGTTATTTGATGATTTCCCACCCCAGAAAAAAAAAGGTGTACACCCTAAGCACGAAATCCGTAATTTCGACCGAAGTTACGGGCGTTTCCTACTCTACATCACCTACAGACTTAAGATTAGTGTGGGGCCCGACCTAAGAATGTCAAGACGATTTGACCATACCCCCGATGTTTTTTTGCCTGTCGGAAAATGTTAATTAATCAGGGTCTTATTTAATGAACTTGAATATCCGACAATTTTGACAGTTTTTGACAAATAAGCCGAATTGTCGCGACAACTGTCGTTTAATATAATGACCGTTATGTCCAAATGCGGCAGAGAAATATTGACATAATTGTCAAACTAAAAACCCGTTTAATAAAGGCGACAATTCTCAGATTTTGCCCGTCGAGTCTCAAAGAACGAGTTACATTAGTACGAATAATTTAAAAAATGGTGTTAATGTCGTCGACGGCTAGCAATATTTGGTGCTAACTGTACGACGTCGCTCATTTAAACCAAGAATAAACTTCTCTTTAAATTTAATTGATAAAATATTCCTAGAATGATTACGAGAGTCTAAAGCTACCGTTGAAACTAAAATTGTTAATTTGGCTTCCATTTCAAACAGCAAACAAAAATGAAGTTTGAAATTTTGTTTTTTTGAATACGGCGTATTTTTTAACCAGTGCGCAAACTATAACCATGATTTCAGCATATCTTTCTATACCCCATAGCGTAGAAATTTTTCGCCGGTTATACAAAAAAAAAATCAGCTGTTTCTTAGAAAAGTGCAATACCTACGCGGTCAAAATGTATGGAACAGCTAATTTTTTTCGGGGTGTCAGGTTCACTCTGAAGTTTCGACTTAAATTCGGATGTGCCCTTATCTTCGTTGATCGTTGATCGTGAAGATCCACCCCCTCAACTTAGTGATCATACAATGTAATAAAAGTTTTAAAATTTACTTGCTTCAATTTCAGGTTGTTTCAACTTAGACCCCAACAGAGCACTAGATATAATATTGGAGTCTTTTGAGTCTCGCACACACTCAGATCAATTGTTCATACCTCTAATTAAGAACTACATGGGTGATCCTCAAGTTATATCTGAAGTTTTAGGCTTCAAGTTAGGTAACATGGAAGTACTTGATAATTATAAGGAACCACCACCTTTAATGACTGTAATAGCTTTACTCTTACAACATCAAGTTATATCTCTTGATGACATATATCCCTGGGTATGTATTTTTAGTGTAACAGAATTGTAATTTAACTTTATGGAATGAATAGAATAAAATACCACAAAATTATTTAATCTAGCTACGTCCAGATGACGCCATAATGGGTAAAGAAGCAGATAAGGAATTAAAAACTGTCCAGGATTACATTCGTAAACTAAGCATTGTGTCCACCAAAGGACCTCAAGCCAATGGGCCAACTGAATATGTTGAAGAGAAAGCTGATCCTCAGGTACATCTTATAGGATTAGATACCTTGCATGTCAAAATATTGCTTCTTTTTATTTAATCCCATATTATAAAAATGTTTGATTGTTAAATGTATAAAGTCTGAGCTTATAAAACATCTTATGTTGTAAACTAGGAATACTGGAGCAATCAGAAGTTAGTGCTTTGTGAAGCATTGCTGAAGGTGAATGCCTGGCGTGAATTCGCGGCCCTGTCAGCACGCTTGCCCACCAATATCATGCCGCAGCGCCCTGCCGTTGCCCTTTGCAACATGTTACATGCTCTAGTTGAGCCTTTGTACAGAATGTGCGTATTTACTTTATAAACAGCCATTGATCTTGATATAAAATATGTAACGAGGTAAAGCACACTTATGTTAACATAATACTGTGTTTGTATTAACACAACTATGCAAATACTTTGCTTCGGCTCTCATTGGGTGTCTTGAACGTTTTTCGGATGATACAATACAATACATTTATTTATAACATTCTGTTTCCATTTTGTTAAAATTAAACAGTAAAAATTATTGTTTATGTCTTTGCTTTCAGTAACTGTCGAGTAGCACCTAAAATAATAGGTAAACCTATCCCATCGCTCAAGTCAAGCCTGGCACCCGCAGCATGTAAGACTTTTGAAGATATGAAAGACACTGTTATTCCTGCTCTGATATTGTTAGGACCATCACTTCATTATGACCCTATATTAATGTACAAAGTAAGTAGTACCTAATATATCACTAATACTTTATTGGAAACTGTATCAAAATAACAAACCTTTCAATCCTATTTCTAGATAATTCGTATCCTAAGAACTGCGCGTTCTCTGAAAGAAGATCCTTTGCACCATGAAACGCTTACAGTATTAGACGCCGCCATATTGCCAGCTCTGACTTTGATGGATGGTAATTGTTGTATGGCTGAGGAAGTATATACCTTGTTGAAATTATATCCATATCAATGCAGGTAAGCTAATGTAAATGGGGTTAGCCAAATTGGATACATTTCACACTTAAAACACTACTGATTGTTTTTTTATCTTTCTATAGGTATTGCCTATATTCTCGCTGGAAAAATGAAGCTGCCGAGAGAATACCGTCATTGATGCGGGTACGCGGGAATTCCCTGCAAAGAATAAAGCACATAATGAAACGTGTTTCTAAAGAAAATATAAAACCACAAGGTCGCCTCATCGGGAAACTGTCGCATGCTGCGCCAACTTTAATTTTTGACTACATGCTACTGCAGGTAAATATTTTGTTTCCAATCACCAAAAAATTATGTCAACATTTTAAACAGAAGAGCAAGCCTCATAAGCATAAATCACAAAGGATAGTTCCGCTTTCAGAAGTCGTAGAAATAGGTGTGTATATCCGTCACAGATCCAGATGTACGACAACCTGATCGGGCCGGTGGTGGAGTCGCTGAAGTACCTGACGTCGCTGTCGCTGGACGTGCTGGGCTACTGCCTGCTGGAGGCGCTGGGCGGCGCCCGCGCCGGCCCGGCGGCCTGGCTGCAGGCGCTGGCGGCCTTCGCCGGCGCCGCCTTCAAGAAGCACAACATCGAGCTCACCGCACTGCTGCAGTTCGTCGCCAACAGGCTCAAGGCACAGCAGAGGTACGGGTTGGCTGCTTTGGATCATGCCTTTCATGGCTCATTGTGCCAATAATGTTTTTGGAGAAGAGGCAAATGTTTACTTAACAATAAGCAGTTAATGTAGAGCCACCTCTTTTGCATGTCAGACATAGTACCAGTCGCCAGCGAACTTTTTAGTCCCCATTCATTACACTGAGAATTTATATTTCAGTCAAGATCTACTAATCTTGAAAGAGATAGTTCAGAAGATGGCCGGAATAGAAGCGGCTGAAGAAATGACTCCAGAGCAGTTGGAAGCCATGGCTGGCGGTGAGCTCCTAAAAGGAGAGGTATGTAATTAATAAGTCAACTATCTTTCAAGTCTTTATTTGCTACTACGTACGGCATTTTGCTGTGGGGAAATGCAGCCGACATTCAAGCTATATTTGTGCTGCAGAAACGAGCCATTCGAGCAATTTATAACCTAAGTTGTAGACATTCACTGAGGGATAAATTTAAGGAAATAAATATAATGACAGTCGCATCTCAATATGTATATGAGAACCTAATTTATGTTAAAAAGAACATTAATCTATATTCTAAACACAGCGACGTTCATAGCATAAATACTAGAAATAAAGATTTACTTATTGTGCCCACGACTAGGCTCCAAAAAATTAGCAATTCATTTAAGTGCCAAAGTATTCGTTTTTACAACAAACTCCCAAGCCATGTTATGGAACTAAGCTTCAATAAATTTAAACTATTTATTAAACAGAAACTCTGTCAAAAAGGTTTCTATAAAGTTAAAGATTACTTGGATGACAAAAAAGCTTGGGACTAGTTAAGTTGCTCCAATGTACCCTCAAGCAACAAACTGTTATATAAGCTAAGTGTTTAATAGATACTGTTGACATTTTATATTTAAGTATTGATTTTTAATGACATTTAAAGAAAAAACTAACTGTGAATGTGAGTACTATGCAGGCTTGAACACATTACTTTATAACTCGTCTGGTGGTTTTGAGCATTTTGTAAATGGCCTACGCAAATGTCCTGCAAATCTGGTAGCGTCTTGTGGCGGGTCGTTGAGCTCCCTAAAATAGGGTTGAGCTACACGGTGACTGCTACATACATGCCGTCTGTTGAGACAGGTCAGCTCAAAGCTGCAATGGCTCTTTCTTCAAAAGGCCTTTCCAGACATTACCCTGCATTGTTAGACTCACATAAAATTTAAATAATATAATGTTTGGACTTTAAAAGAGACTATGACCTCTGAGTTTGTTTCGGCTTTTCTTCTCAGGGAACAGTCAGCTAGGAAATGCCGGCGCCATCTAGTTTAAAAAAATATTGACCAACAAAATATTGACGTGTAAAAGTGTCTTTTAAGATCTACTTACATAAATAAACATTTCATTTCATTTCATTTCATTACTCAAACTTAATCTGTTAGTGGTCAGTGTGTAAATAAAGTGATATTTTGTACCAGGCTGGCTACTTTTCACAAGTCCGAAACACGAAGCGATCTTCGGCTAGATTAAAAGAAGCTATCGTCGGAAATAACTTGGACATTTCGTTGTGCATTTTAGCGGCACAACAGCGTCATTGCTGCGTTTGGAAAGGTAAGTTCAAATACTTTCTTCAGTTTATGTGTACAGGGTATCGGGATACTAGGATTGTAGCATAAATACAGTGGTGCATTGTGCATCAATTATCTACAGTAAAAATTGTTTGAATCATCAATCACTCAAGCAGATTCTAAGGTGCATTGGTCAGTTGCAGGTGGTTCATTTATTGACTGTGTAAATGACGTGACTTATTTTTTCTCGTTTAAATAGAGTATGGTGGAGAACAGTCCTCAAGCAGTGAGCCACCTGGTTCGCAACTAAAAGTAGTTGGCAGATTAGCCGACCAATGTCAAGATGCTTTAGTACAACTTGGAACCTTTCTGGCATCATCGCATGCCCCTGATGAATATGCCGCGAGATTGCCGCCGTTGCAGGTAAGCCTTCATATATTTATGTCGGTCTTTGTTACTAACTGTTAGCTGCAGTTACTAAGGGAAATTCTTAATGTACCTAGACAAACTCTATTCGACGTGGATTAATGGTCTACCTATGTGTATTTCATTGAAATCCGTTCAGCTATTTATTCAAGATAGCAAAACAAGCGTCTTCACAAGTTTCACTTTATGCAAAAACTACGTCGGATGTATGTACATTTTTTTTTTACAATAAATACATTATTTATTCCTCAGGAATTGCTTCGAGATTACCACGTAGACGCAGATGTGGCATTCTTTCTGCATCGTCCAGTTTTGGCTCAAAAAATTACTGCTAAAGTTGAAGCTTTACGAAAACTTTCTGACAGCAAAACAGATTCAATTGAAAAGAGCATTGAAAGATACACTCAAGCTTCGCAAGAGGCATTGGAACCCATTGTTCAGTCTGTAACCCCTATTTTGCCAAACAAAGTTTGGGAGGATATTTCCCCTGAGTTTTACGTGACCTTCTGGTAAGTGTAGCATTATCTAAAGTGCAATTATTAATTCAGTGGAATAAACTGACACGCCAATGTCACATTGTAAAATAATGTTGCCGTATTTATTGTAATAGTGATGCGTTTCGTTCGTTGTGATTCAGTTCACTCACACAAAATCCATAGGAACATTCATTATAATAAACATAGAGTGGATGTCACGATATAAATATGGACAGTATGGAAACAAGGCCTATTTGTTTATATAAATAGCTACGCTCCCTCGGAGCGTTAGGGTTGTCACACTTAAGTGTTTGAAAAATTGAAACATGTTGCGTGAGAACGAAATTCTTTGACGCGGTTTACGGTAGGAGCTGACGGGTAGAAATCGTCATGCGAAATCGCGTTCATACATGTTATGTCCCCTCCGTGCGACTTTCGTCTTTGGTTAAAATATAAATTCAATCATACATGAGAAGGAATTTTGTTCATGACGGGGTACCGACAGCCAACGTATAAAAATAAAAATCCATCTGTATAATTATTTAATAATAAGAATTGCCGCTTGAGGGTTGTTATATCCGAATAAAAAAGTATTTATTGTATGTATATGACAACATTTAATTGCGAAATACTCAATACGCTCGTGGATTTTTTTTAAGATCTCGGGGGGCGGTGGTGCAAGAGATAAACGTATAACGTGAGCCTTTCTATCTTTTGCCGGATCTCATGAAAACTGTGGTTATGTCCATACACCGTGACATTTTAGTCGTCTTACAAAGATGGTACACTCAATGTATCCATCATAAAACACCTCTAGGCGCGATTAGAACATTGTTACCATTAAATAAGATAATGGGTACAAAGAAAAATAAATAATGCTTTAGAATTATGAAACACCCTCCCTTTTATTAATGTTTACGTATCAAACGGTAGAAGATATCTACCTACCTGCCGTTACATTCCATCATTAATTCCATCTCCTTATCAGGGTGTTTCAAACTACGTCATGCGTTTTGAGTGAATGATGTTCAAACATATCATTTTTTTAAAATAAATGATTAGTAGTCATTGGATACATGAAGTGGGCTGCCGTTGTAAGACGACTAAAATGTCACGGTGTATATAAAGATAAAACTGGTGACTTGGCTGATAAAAGCAACTATTATAGGCCCATTTCTCTAGCTGCCGTTACAGCGAAGGTGTTTGACGGTATGCTTAATACACAGTTATGTATATATATCTCTGCACGATAATCAGTTTGGATTTAGACCCCGATTATCAACGGAAAGTGCCATACTGTGTCTTAAGCATACCGTCAATTACTATAATGATTGTAAAACCCCGGTATACGCGTGTTTTCTCGACTTGTCCAGGGCCTTTGATTTGTTGGCGTATGATATGTTGTGGGAAAAACTTGAACTTGTAACCATCGTCAAGTATTGGTATACGCACCAAGTCAACAGCGTCAGATGGTCGGGGGCAGCGTCAGAGCCTTATCTGTTACAATGCGGTGTAAGGCAGGGCGGACTGACATCACCCTCGTTATTTAACCTTTACATGGACGCCCTGATCGGCGCGCTGAGCAGTCAGCACGTCGGCTGTCATGTAGATGACGTGTGTATCAACAACTTAAGCTATGCTGACAATATGGTGCTGCTGAGCGCGTCGATTTGTGACCTAAGGAGGTTGATAGCGACATGTGAGGATTACGTGGTTAAACATGGACTTGTTTATAATATTAAGAAAAGTCAATACATGGTCTTTGAGGTTGGTGGTGCTATATGCCCCAATTATGTACCACCTATACGTCTAAATAGTGTACCCTTAGACAGGACAAATCAGTTTAAATACCTAAGGCATATAGTCACGGCTGACCTCAGGGATCATGCTGACTTGGAACGGGAACGGAGGGCTTTATCTAAAAGAGTTAACATGTTGGCCCGCAGGTTCGCGCGTTGCTCGGTTGGCGTTAAAATAACTATTTTCCGATCATATTGCACGTCCATGTACACCTGCAGTCTGTGGGCCAATTACACGCAAAAAGCTACAGCACCCTCCGCCTTCAATTTATCAACGCTTTCAGAGCGGTTTTGGGTCTGCCTCGCTACTGCAGCGCTTCAGGTATCTTCGCATGGGCGCGCACGGACTGTTCATGCGACCATGCGGAAGCGCTGCGTGTCTCTTGTGCGTAGAGTGCGGGCTAGCTTCAATGCCGTTCTGAGTATGATAGCAAGTAGGACTGTCCTTATATACGACACTGCTGTGACAGACAAGTTACATATAGTGTCGTTCGTAAGAGATTACTGTAATGAATACGAGTTGATTATGGTGGAATATGAATTTGAATTTTTATTTATCTAATTTGTTTGTTGAATCAGACAAAATTAAATACAATATAAATTTAACATATTTACATTGTATTTAATTTTGTCTGATTTCGTATTTATTATTAAATAATTTAAAGATATTTGCAATTATGGGTTAATATTTATTTAATATAACGCGCCCACTCGTCTCGACCCGGCAACCCTATATTATATCGTAGTCTGTGCCCGCCACTGAGAGCTGAGAGCACCGCGAGTGTGTGAGTGTGCCGTTTCGACCTTTTCTTCGTAGTTTCCCTTCTGTCCATATTTATATTGAGACGATGTCCACGAATTATTGGTTCGGACATTATTGCCGCCCTACGAAACCGCCACACGCGCGGTCATGGGAATGTGCATATAGAACGCCTGAATCGCATTAGCTCAGCCACGAATGAACGCTTTCAATCTCCGTTTATTATAGGTGTTACAGCCAGCGACAGCGATAGTGCTGATATTATGTCTGATGAAGTGGAATAAAAATATATCCAATACATTTTTATTTTATTTTATATAATTAGCTTTTTTAAAGCCACCACGAGGCTTTTAAAGGTATTATTACTACCAATATTTTTATATCAATTAAACAAAACTAGATTGGTAGATTTACGTACGGTAACGTTACTGACGTAATGAGAATGACATTTCACCTGAAACTGGTATCACCGTAAAAGTCTGATTACTCCAGTGAATTAAACTTTAATATCCTGATCATCCTGTTATTGCGATCAATATAAATAATGAATATTTACAGGTCATTGTCCATGTACGATCTACGCGTTCCGGAGGAAAGTTATGATAGGGAAATCGACCGCTTGAAAGCTGCGGCGGCCAATGCAACAAAGGATACGTCTCAAGGCACTAAAGGAAAGAAGGAGCAGGAACGTTTTAACGCTCTTATCGACAAATTGCAGGTGAGTTAGTGGCGTTTAACATTTTTTGTTCTCTTATTTATCTGCAATCAGCCTTTTGGCTATAAGCAAATGTGTTGTTAGGTTCATGGCGTGCTTATGCAGTGCTCCAGTGAGTACCGCACAAATGGTAATTATTTATTCAGCTCTAGGATGTGGTGCCTTTTGAGGCGCTCGGTGAGATGTGGTTGAGGCAGGTCTATGGTTAATTGGTTTAACATTTTATTTTATTTCGGGATAAAAAACAGGTGTACAATTAAATGTTATACATAATATTTTACTAAAATAAAACACGAATTATCCTACTAGCAACATTATCTTCACTTATTATTTAACAACAGCATTAGAGGTCTTGATTGAAGATGAGATTTTTTTTTGTTCCGATGTTATTGACAGTAAACAAAATGATATCGTGCTGCCTAAACGGTTAAAAAGCAATCTCAACAACGCAGGAGGAGCGGCGCCGCCAGCAGGAGCACGTGCGGCGCGTGCGCGCGCGCCTGCTGCGCGAGTGCGGCGGCTGGTTCCCGGCGCGCGCCGCCAAGTCCGCCAAGAACGAGACCGTGACGCGCCTCATGCAGTTGTGCCTGTTCCCGCGCTGCGTGTTCACGGCCGCCGACGCGCTCTACTGCGCTGAGTTCGTGCACACCGTGCACTCGCTGCGCACGCCCAACTTCTCCACGTTGCTGTGCTACGATAGAGTGAGTGTTCACAATTGTAATACCAGCCTATTATTTATTGTCTTACTAGTTTTAGCCAGCGACTTCGCCCAACGTACTATCGGGATAAAAAGTATCTTAGTGTTATTCCAGGTTACAAACTATCTGTGTGTCAAATTTGATCCAAATCCGTTCAGCCTTTTTTTGCGTGATTGAGTAATAAACATCTAAACATACAAACTTTCACATTTATAATATTAAGTAGGATAGTAGGATTGCGAGGCTCACCGCGCTCGCAGACGAGTCGATCGAGTGACTGTTGCTGTCCGATATTTAATTACTGTCTTATCTCATGAGCTGAATGGTTAGAATATTCAGGCATTGTAACGTGGCACATCAAGATTAATATTTAGAAAGAGATTCACACAGATGTTTGAATGACGAGCATAAACAAATCAGTAATCATAGAAAATTACACATTTTTGTTTGTTTTTCACCATTGCTCATTATACATTTTTGTAACAGTAATAATTTGTAATGTTGCAGTTGTTTTGCGACATCACGTACTCGGTGATGTCGTGCACGGAGGGCGAGGCGGCCCGCTACGGCACGTTCCTGTGCAAGGTGCTGCGCACGGCCATGCGCTGGCACGCCGACAAGCTGGCCTTCCACAAGGAGTGCGCGCACTACCCCGGCTTCGTCACCAAGTACCGCGTCTCCAACCAGTTCACCGAGGCCAATGACCACGTGGGCTATGAGAACTACAGGTACACAGCTTCTCAGATCTATTTATTGCTTCCTATATATATCGATAGTGTCAATCGAAGCATCTCAGTCGCAATAGGTAGACGTTTTTACATTTCCACAGAGTGTGTACTACTATGGCTGTTTTAACAACAAATGAAAATAAAATATCGTATAATAATTAAAGACCACCTCTTTAATTATTATACGATATTTTATTTTCATTCTCCGAACAGTAGTCTTATGGTGTTTTTTTTAAGTGTTTAAATAAAAATTTACTTAGCCTTAGTGTTAAGTATTGCGTGGTGATAAGGAGCCCACACCAGCCAAGGTAAGGAAGCTACAAAGTGCGAGTTCGACTCGCAGTTGGCAGCTTTTTCGTATGTTACTAATATAATTTGATTAAGGGCTGATTACTTTAGCCAGTTGTTTCGTGCATAACTGTCGAAATTTCAAAATACCGTTAAAAAGGGACTTAATTATATAAATTGTGGGGCTTAGCTTTTGCGATCAGCGATTTAGTGGGTTTTCAGATGCTGGATTCAATACGTAAACGCTGCATAATTACTATACGAGAAATAACTAGTGAGAATGCATTATCTCTCCGCCAAACAATTCAGCATCGCTAGTAAACACAATTTTTTAACTGTACTCAAACGGAACGAGTCGCCATAACGTAATGCAGCGTCGAAGTAATGATACATGATTTATTCCTGTAAGTAGGTTTGTACAAACACTTTTACTCGTTAATTATATTTGAAAAGCAAGAGGAGCTGTATAAAAAAATAACATTCATCAGATAATTTGAGGACTATGTAGATTGGTGTTTCAAAGTGGGCTTTTGAGGAAAGAACCATAAAGATTTGAGTGGACCTGTCTACTCAGTGAATGCATTTGTCATTAATTGTGTAGTTAAAAACTGACGGAGCTCAACGACTCGACGATCAATACCAAAGAAATGACATTTGGGTAGGCCGCATAAAGCACTCGAAACATTATTATCATTAATTGCTGAAAGATGTGATTTTGTTATTGTGACCGAACGCAGACTGTACTACTGTTTCCCTTAGAGCATGTATCAATCTTTCAGAAAGCGAATAAATCTTTACTCGCTGATACTAAAACCAGCATCTCCAAGCAACCAGCAAGGACTCACAGTCGTTCGTATTCTATCAGAACCTCATGCAAACCATTTCCGCTTATGCCATTTTTTGCACAGGAAATTTCGGCCATTTTTTGGTCGAAACCAAAGCAGCCTAAATCTGATTTTTTGGCCGAAACTAATCGATAACGACCCTTTGGTCGGACACTAATTCAAGACTTACTCCAATGGGGACACTACAAATTTATTCTGCTAGGTCGTCGCGGGTGCTGTTTACCTGTCCTGTGCCGAGTTAAGAAGCCGAACATTCGACTTCTTAATCTTAGGATCTTCTTTGCTACTTGGTTTTTGTGTACTAAATAATGTAATAATAATACGTATTTTACTTTCCTGTTGTTTAAAACGTCATTTAATTGTGATCGTATTATTAATTTGCAGGCATGTGTGCCACAAGTGGCATTACAAGATAACTAAAGCTATGGTCGTGTGTCTGGACTCTGGCGATTACGTACAAATACGTAACGCGCTTATTGTACTGATAAGAGTATTGCCGCATTTCCCAGTACTTGCTAAACTGGCTCAAATCATTGAACGGAAAATTGATAAAGTAAGTAGTAGTAGAATATTTTGAGTGCTATTGTATTGTTCATGCTTATACACCTAAATTAGATATTATTCAATTTATGAGCGCCACAATAAGCATCAATATAAATCTTTGTAGGTTAAGGAAGAAGAGAAAACACAGCGACAAGATCTTTACGCACTTGCTACAGGGTACAGTGGTCAGTTGCGCAATAAAGGTCCTACAATGATGCGGGAAAGTGATTTCCATCAGGTAAATTATTTTTTTGTTTTTGTTCGGCCTGCTTCTTTAGACTAGTAGTAACGGTAGCGAGCGCGACTGTTGTGTGCTGGGATCGATCCCCAGCTTGATGGCAATAGGCTCGACCCCGAAAACATAGACTTAGTGCATTGTATTGATGATTTTAATTTTGTAAATACATAATACAGGGTAAGTTTCATCCAGTGCGCAAACTGTACAAAAAAAAAAATCAGCTGGTTCATAGAAAAGTGCAATACCTACGCGGTCAAAATGTATGGAACAGCTGATTTTTTGTTTGTATAATCGACGAAAAATTTCTGCGCTAGGGTGTCTAGAATGATATGCTGAATTCATGGTTACAATTTGCACACTGGATAAAACCTTATCCTGTGTATACTGATCAACAAATTAAAAAAAAAGAATATATAAATTTCATGGGCTGCTCTGGCGTTTTCGCCTTAAATATAACTGGTGAAATGTGGGCGTAGTATTGAGCCCTGGGCGTGCGTGTGTCGGCAGGTGGGCGACAAGCACAAGGCGGCGGGCGCGCTGCTGCTGCCCAAGGACGAGCCCGCGCCCGCCAGGCCGGAGCAGGACGCGGTGGCGTCTCCGCCGCAACCCGCTGGTGAGTACTCTACCATTGACATTTAAAAAAGTACCTTCCTATTAAATTCTGACTAGTGTTCATAATAATAGTAATAGTTGTAACTATAATAACAAATTAAATTCTAATATTTTGCATGCCGTAAGGCATAATTTATCGGGGCAATTTACAAATATTCCAACTTATATTTACATACGTGCCCTATCAGCAAATCAATTATTTATTTCATATTAAAGAAGGAATAAAGTTTATTTACGACCAATTTTATACCGAATAAATGTCATTTCTAGTAGGTAGTTGTTTAACATTCAATAGGTATGGTAGAAGCTTTGTCAAAAAACAAGATACAATCAGTTTTATTTTGCCATCAAAAGTGCTGTCAGGATTACTTTGACTGCTTTGTTCTACTACCCTAGTTTTCAATTTAGTCCTGATGCGCCATCGCAACGATCATGCCATAACATGCGACTGGCAACGTTCCCCACACATGCAGCTGACCATTTTTTTTGTTGGGTTTGGTGTAGGCGCGGTATAAAATTACATTTTTAATAAAAAAAATTACAACTTTGACAAAAACTTCAACAATCAATTTCAAAAACTTGACAAAAATTAAGGTAAATTACAGGTATTTTTGACACATTGAGTTCGATATTGGAATGCGGGCGTTCTTCAAAATGGGGAAATTGCCCTTCAGATCATTTAGAACAGTCCGTTCGTCTCTTTATAGAACGTGCACGACGAAGGGTCTGCCATCTGGTGGCGCAAAAACGAAGTTTTTACGCAATCATTACTTGAAATTGCCACTTCACGTTATAAAATAATCTCATTAACGAAGTAGTGTTATGTTTCTGGATGCTCGGACACTTAAAAGAAATCGAATTATTATACTTTACCACGTATAATACTCACTTTCCTTGGTTACGTAATAAACGATAAAAGTGGATAAATGCAGTAAAAAAACATGTGTAATTATGAGTTTCAAAACATTTTGAAAAAAAAAAAAAAAAAACTTAATAATATTATTTGTAAAAACAGCTGTTTTGCATGCAGTATTACTATTCAGTAAAAACAAATCTGTGAGTATACATAACCTCAAATAATTTTAGTTAGTTTTCGATATAGGATATCTGGAGAATTTATAAAGTAAATTAAAGCACAGCTATGCTTACATTTTTCAGATAGGCTTGCCTTACATTTGCAATTTGCTCTTCTAATATTTCTATTGCAATCAAGCTGAAAACAACATGCACGTAAATAACAATATAGAGAATGAAAAATGAGATCAGAAAATACTTTACAGTTATTTTGACATCATAATTAGAAATCGTCGTTTGTGCTACAATTTTGCCAGTTATTACTGTATTTTCATGATTCCTAACTGTTTCTTCTACATCTAAGACATGCCCGTACTCGAAGAGTTTTTGGCCTTTTGACAAATTCTGACCACGCTGACGATCATTATTAATCGGCCGGAACCCATATTTTATGGTGTGTCGATTTTTGCTGCTATCTATATAGTTAGTGCCCGTTCCCTATATTTTTGACGCACTCCTATACATTATTCCGTATTTTTTAGATATTGAAAAGAAGGAACCGAGGACCAGTGACAGACGTCGCGAAGAGGTTGATCGCGACAAGGAATCAAAACGGGAATCACGATCGTATGTACCGATAAGTTGTATTAAAAATAAAATACGTTTAATCAAATCATAATAAAATTATAACGTAATATTTAAAACTATTCTAGGTCTCTCAAGGAAAGAGTTAAAGAAGAAATCAGAAGTAAGGATAGATCTCCACGTGAACGCTCGCATAGGGTAAATGATTTAATTTTTTTAAAGACGTGACCTGAATGCAATCTGTCATGCACGATATAAATAATGTAATTTTTGTATGTATACGTGAAAATGTCTAGTTTGTAAATTAATAAGCTTCATTTATATTCAGGAGGAACGGTACTTGGAAACGGTATCGCCACCACACGACCATCGCAGCGTTCCTGATGATCTAGAACGAGGTATGTTGATTGAACGAAAGTCGATACGAAGCAATGACTAGTATTTTAGTATGTTATACCTAACTATAGATGAATACAATTAATGTTAATATATGTTTGACAGACGTAAAACGACGTAAAGTAGAAACCAGCGGCAATGGCAAGGTGAGTATTGTTGTAATAAACCGACCTTGCATCGCGCTCGCTCCTGACTGAGGATTGGGCTGGACCGCGACCACGATGTGCCGCACGATCTCTACTAAATTAGTATTATAAATCAAAAAAGTGTTCAAGATCATCGGGACTTTGTGGAAACCAGTGCAATAGAAACTATAGACTTATTAAAAGTGCTAATAAAAAATATAAAAATAAATTAAAACGTAAAACATAAAACTATAAGAAGCTGTGAAAAAAGCGTCGATAAAAGTATCGTTTAAAAATCATACCATCACTGGATGCAGTTTTTGAAGATGATTTTGCCTTCGAATGTACGATTGACATAGACTAAATTATCATTCTACAAGTGAAAATGAGACTACTTTCATAAGATGGCAGTAATAATATTTGGAAAAGGATTCAATTTCTAATGAAAAACAAAATAAACCAAGTCAACAATTCCTACTATTAGCGGAGCAATTAAAGAATAATTATCATTTTAATCTCATTTTGCGAAATGGAATGGGATTGTCGCTACTATTGCAGTCAAGACCAACTTTAGCTACAAAATCACTAAGAAGAGGACCACTATGGAATAAATCAAGTTGCAACGAAAGTAAGGGCAGCAAACCCTTAATAACTTAAGTTCTAAGTTACCAAGAAGACAAACTTGTGAAAAAAGAACTATTGAAGAAGTTTTCATGTTTCTGTAGACATAAAACGCAATATGCAACATATAAATCAGTGCAAAAGGAAAAATATCGTGTGTTTCGTAAGTCCATTCAGCCCAGTCCGCTAAATTACGGTAAGGCTTGTTATTAATAAAATGTATTGTAGTCAAAAGGTCCTGTGAGTAAAGAAATGCCGAGAAGTGAAGAAGGAAATGACAAGACCAAATGTTGAGGAAACATCAGCACCGTCAATCTGCCGAAAGACGTCCACTGCTAGACAAATGAGAGCATCCCCAAGCATTCTCACGACTGGCGAATAATAATCAAGAGGAGGATGCAAGATATAAAATATAAGCCACAATATAAGATCTAAACCACTAAGAAGCAAGTAATCAAATATAAAAACCGAAACGCCTAGATGTATTATATTAACTAAAGTTGGCGGAACAAAGAAGTAAAGTACTAATCACAAATAAGCTCTAATATGAAATGGCATTTTAACACAACAAGGAGTGCTACTTATTAAAAGGATTAAAATCACACACCTACTTTGAAGACGTCATTATTATCATCCGAACCTCTTTTCCAAGTACGGAGCTGGCCTTCGGGACCTGGTGGCTGAAAAAGAATGATTATTGAATTTCTATATTTTGCGGAAAATCATCAAGAACTGGTAGCTTTACGGATATCGCGCAATTCAAACTAGACCTGCTACGTGTTACGAACAAGACTTGATCATCATCATGACTTAAAAAGGAGTAAAACGGACAAGGAGAAAAGCATTAAGAATATGATAATTAAAGTGGAAGATTTTTCTTTATTCATAGTCCCTTTTGACGTTTATTATTTTGGGTTTTAATAAATTTAATTTCGGCTTACTTATGTAATTCCCTTTTACTTAGTTTGTTGTGCATAAATTACATAAATTTTACTGATTTATTGTACCTATCAAATATTCATATTTATTTTCTGCAAAAGCAGGGTAGCAAAGAGATAGAGGAACGTTCACCAGAAAAGGAGAAACGAAAGGCTAAATTAAGGGGCGATGAACGTAAAGAGCGTAAGATGAATCGGAAAAGGGTAAGTATTAAATATGACCAAAAACATAGTCTATTATTTTTCCTACTGAATTTGAAACTTTAATTACTGTCCCAATTTCGAAATCAGTCATATTAATGAATAAATAATTGAATCATGCTTCATTTCCGTTCCCAAAAGAATCGAGTAGTTACATGCATTCGACACGTAAAAGAAAATAAAAAGTCGAATAATGAAAACTATCTGTGTGCAACTCGCGTGCGTAATGGTGAGAATCGCCACGTATTGTGAAGTTCTTTTTTATTATACTCTATTATTATAAATAAATGAGGCTAACCGTAAAAACGATCGTTAGATTCTATGGAAATGGGCATTTAAAAGCAACATGCGCGTAGTGTTTATTGTTACAGATGCACTGTTTCCTCCAAATTAGGGATCAATGTAGGCATTGGGTACCGGGCATCCTTCCGTGATGAGATAATTTCTTTCGAAAAATAATGCTCTCTAAATAAGTTCATGACCTTAGCTTATTTGACTAAATTTTATTAATATTATTAAATAGGATAGAGCCGAAGAATCTGTAATCTTGGAGCAGAAGAGGCGACGTGATGAACAGAAAGGTGTGTTACATTGCTTTTTTTCTTTTGTTATTTATTATAACTTCAACAATGAGCTCTGTGTGTTTTCAGCGCCTTTTCACGGCAACGTGGTCACGTCTGTATTTTTGTAGGATTTTCTACTAGATTTCCTGGACTAAATCTATCCAAATTTGACAAGACTCTTTTCTGTTTACCACCGCCGGTTTTATATTTTGGCCTATTATTGCATTTTAATCAACTCGACCCATTGCAGTTCAATGCTCGCCCTCTCCCAAGGTGCTCCAGAACCCCGGTTCTCTGCCTTCCGCATCCTGTCCGACATCGCGCTTCTTCGGTGACTTTTTTCTGGAAAATTTCATTTCAGAGTTCGTCCTTCTGAGAAACTCCAAGAATAGCTAGCTGGCTAGTGGCTTGAGCGAGTTTAAATTTACGGGCCAACCCGAACTTCAGTATCTAGGTTTCAGCACCATATATTTATAAATAGAGAGGGACGCGAAGGTTGAAGAACTTATTCTTAAAATTGTGAACTTTTCGTTAGTTTTTTTTTACAAATGCTGCTCAACCAACGATATCCCCTCTTAAATCCCAGCTTCTTTCTTCCTTGTGTTTCGTTTTATTCGTTTCCAAAGGCAGAGCCTCGTATCTTACATTTTTTGTGAATTCGAACAGAGTAGTTGAATAATTATTTCCTCATATTATTTTAGCAGTTATCAAAATGGGAAGTCATCAAAATGGTTCGCAAGAAGATCATCACTATGAAAAATACCACAAAAGGGTAAGCTATTTAATTTTAATATTACATGGTTACGACGCTCGCGTTTAGTAGCAATAGTAGGCAAAGTACTAGTATCTAAAAATATACATGAAGATGTTAAAGATGTCACAGAACAAACTAGATAAGTGCGTCTCGGACCACGCACTATGAAGGTATCCGTAGTTGCGATGCGCTTATCCTAAGAAAAAACTTAACACTGTAGTTGTAAAACATGCTTTCCTATATGTTCCAACTGCAAATGTAAGTTTGTACACAATATTGGGAGTATTAATTACTATGTGATTTTAAGATCATAGTCTACTGATACAACTATTTTCTGTCTTTCTTTTCACAATTTTAGGCTCAGTAGTTTCAAAGATGGATTGGAAGAATGTTTTCTTTGAGTAAAAATTGACTAACTTTCAATATACATCAATGTTTAGGATATTTTTTAGGTTCCGTTTCAACCTTTCACCTTGAACCTATAGCTCAAATACTACGTATTTTAAACACCTGTGATAAATACATAATTATCAATTAATTAATTAATATTTATTATTATTAATTATCTATACTAATATAAAAAACTAAAGGACATCACCCATTTTGTTCGGCGATTTGGGATAAAATAAAAACTTTACTCTAGGAATTAATTACATTTTATTTGAATGGTAGCGGTCGTAGAAATATGTCTTTGTATGGCGACAACGATGTAATGAATTTGTGAACAAAGATTTAAAACGATCTTTAAATGAAATAAATGATGGCCTTCCTTCATTACGTGTGGGATCCCGTACGATTAGCGTTATGAGCTGGGCGATACCACCTGAGTCACCTCACATACAATACAGTGGCGTGCCTAGGGGTCCAAATCAAGGCAAGCCGACAGATTTTTTACTATTAAAAACAGCTAACTGAGGGATTGGCTCATTTTATCATGTTTGTTAGTATTACTAACACCATTATCATAATTTTGGTTAGAAAACCTTTAAATACGATGATCACCAAATATAATAATTACGTACTGATACTAATTGAGTTCAATGAGTGCGTATATCTGACAACGCGGGAAAAGCGGGGATTTCGAATTCCTATTATACCTATGACATTAATGTTTTAGTTAGAGGTAATTGAGTGATGTGTTTTTGTATTTTCTTGTTGCTGGGATTATTTTCATTGTTATGAATTACAATTTTATTAGGGTAAGCTGGGCTTTTTGGCTTCTATGAAGGTACCGCCACTGATACAATATTGTTAACTAACACCCTGTAATCTGCGTAGTATGGATTACAATAAAATAAAATAAAGTTACCAAAACACAGCACATCGGACTGCCATGTGCTGAGATGTCTAATCATGAGCTCGAAATAAGAGAAATCTAAGAATTCTCTCCCCAGTCTCAAAATTCCAGACATTCCCGGACTGAATTGTTTTATCGTAATATAAAATTTGGTTGAAATGTTACTTTGCTTCAGTTTTTTGAAGTTTCATCAATAACCCCGGGAAAAAAGCACAATTTTAAAACATTATTATCCACAGGAGAAGTCGCCCTTCCGAGATCGTTCGCACGAAGAGCCCAGAGACACCAAACAATATCCTTTTTGATAGTATTTTCTTTTATGTTAGCCATATTTGTATAATATTTCTGTTAAAAAAAAACCTTAATGACTAAAATGTTCGTGATTTTTTGCCTTAAGGCCATTGTATCCGCGCCACTACATTGATACATGTGGTCGGATTTAGCAAACGCGCAGCGGAAACGATACAGTGGTATGTATTGATTTGGCATCGCTACTGTATCGAATTAACAGCAGCACCTAGTAGCACAGTTGATGACAATCATGTAAAGTTTTACACAGTAAATGAGTGTGCCGCTGGGTGACCTGGCTGCAATATTTAGGTATATTGTGCCGAGTGATTGTGATTTTTTTCGGCCAAAATAATAAATAAATTGATTGCCTTAACACATTGTTCACTAGACGGTCGAACGAGTCTAAAATAAGGAGGTAAACAATGACGCAAAACGAAGCTGAAGGAAGATAAAATGGATAATTCTGGTACGATTTTATGATAA
Organism: Polymixis lichenea; assembly: GCA_949091785.1. Taxonomy (NCBI): domain Eukaryota; kingdom Metazoa; phylum Arthropoda; class Insecta; order Lepidoptera; family Noctuidae; genus Polymixis; species Polymixis lichenea. The sequence goes on along the minus strand of OX420939.1, from coordinate 11,733,005 downwards.
ATAAAATATTAAAACCATCAAATTGTTTTATTTGGTGGCACAAACTCATTCGGCTTTTATTTACCATACTACGGCGATATAGTCAATAAAAGAAAATTGAAACGGGATCCAATCAAAATTGTCCAAAAATCATGATGCAGATCAAAATGTCTCCGGATAGCGCCAAAAATTAAGTAAATGGGGTTTTCGGTTAAGAAACTCTCATTACCCGGAAACAGTAAGTCAGACACCGTCTTGCGCCTGATCACTGTGGTCGTGTCGGATTGCCTTCCCGTAAGGCCATGAGAGTGAGAGAGATAGAGTGGAACTGTGTTTGCATTTCGCATTGACACTTGTGCACTCTAATATCTAGCTTAGGCCTATCTCATTTGAGATCGGACGGTGTGACAATTTTTTCAGCAGGATGTTTTTAATGCTTACTTTTAAAGTTCAAGTTATTTATTTCATAACAAAAATGCATTTGTATCGAAATATTTGCACAGTAGGTACACAAAAAGAAGCAACATAAACAATTATAATATAACTAACTTCGTTCCTCTCCCATCATCGAAGTTAGAACGTCTATCCAAATTAAAAACACTAAATTTACAAACATTCATATTCTTATCGATAGAGAACAAAGTCCCTAGCAAAATACTACAAAAATACATTTAATTTTAAAATGTTAAGTATACAAAAAAAGGAACATTTACAACGCCAAAGAGCTCATTTAATATACAATACTTTTAAGATTTTTGTCATTACAAAATTCGTAAATGCTGTAATTGACTTTATTGATTAACAAAGCCCTGAGTTTATTTTTAAACATGTTCACATTCTGAATATTCTTTAATTCTGTTGGTAATTTGTTAAACAGATTGACAGACTGTACGCGTGACGAGTGTTTCACAACATTAAGCTTTGCCTGCAGCATAGTAGGAAGATCTTTTCTACGAGTATACTCTTATTTTTTCTTTCATCGTCAACAGACGATCGAGTTCAAACGAGTTTGAAACATCAAACTCTGGCTTTTAATGTATTCAGCTAGATCGTTAAGAAATATTATAAAGAAAATGGGGCCCAACACCGAACCCTGCGGAATACCTCTAGTTACAGTAAATGATTTTGATTTTAGTAGTATTAAATTGTAGGTATATTTATGATTAATAACATATAACCAGTAAAATAGAAGTTATGCTTGTCATCCACGGCAGACTTGAACCAATTGAAAATGTGTTAAAACAATATCATCGATGTGAATACAATCGGTAACTAGGTACCTATTTAAATTGAAAATATTCGGAAAAATGTCGGCTACGAATGAATAAATAAAGTAGCCTATCATTTTTTGACTTGAAAAACTAGTGTCCATCAGAATCAAGGGTGTATGACTCCCAAATAGATTAAAAATAAACTTTAAATATGTACGTAAAATAAACGTTTTTGTACTAAAATAAGTATAAATGTACGTGTCTGTAGCAAACATCATTTCAAAGTGAGCCGCCACCCTGATGTCAGGTTGGCGGGTGAATTTTAATTCAATTAACTTTTTACAAATTTGACATTACGAATGAAATGTACGTCAACTGTACTTAGAGAACACTGTTTAAAAACTTCTATGTTATACGAGCTCTGATAATGTAAAACGCACTTGAGCTGCCACCCCGTTAGAATGGAGGGGTTTTTTTTGGGATTGGGAAATCATCAATTATCTTCTCCCGCTCTGGGTGGAGCAGGAGGGCGTGTCAGACTTTTACTGACTAAAACCCACCCATGTTCCTTCAGTTGCCTGTGTGCCAGGGCCACGGTATCTCTTTCGAACAACCCGCATACTTAGCCTTAAAGAAGTATGTTTTGCACAAGAATTACCAAAATTAAAAAATAAGGCGCCGTCAATATTTTTTTAAACCATTGATCTGCGTTTGGTGCTGGCCTGAAGAATATTGTTTTAAGGGCCTCCCCCTTTCCTTTCCTTTGTGCCTGTCACACATCATTTTAGTAAGATGTGTGACAGGCACAATTTTAACAATAGAAATAGTAACAAATTTTATCAACCACGTTTCAGATTTTCTCACACTTCTTGTATGGGGCACTGTGTAAAATGTCATAATAAAGTACCAGTTTCTTTATTCTTGAACTAAATAAGAAGAAATTTAAATTACGCATTGAACGCACACTATGTGCATAATAGAAGGGGTCGATCAATCAAGTTAAGCTACAATTGCCGCGGTTGGTCCGTGGATGGGTGGACATCTTAACATACCAAGACTCCTCTGTGCCTCGGAAAGCACGTAAAGCAACGGCTTTACGGCCGGGACCAACGGGTCCCGGCTGTCATTTGTAGATCCCTTTTTTATTTTTTCTGACATTATGAAAATTTTTGTTGATATTATTATTATTTTTCTGACATTACGAATATGTTTTTATGTTTACTGAACCAAGTGTGACTTATTGTTATTAGATAGGTACATCATTAAATAGTAAATGTTTTTCTTTCTTTTTGGAAATTTTATTTATCTCTCAAATACATTGCAAACTATAGTTTTGTATTATTTAGAAACATTTTGTGCCACATCTGCGCAGACAAAGCCATGGTGTCTCCGTCGAAGATGGCGCACTGCATCAGATGTTGTGACTTCAAAGTATTCACTCCCGTGCCGTTCTTGTGGACAAAAAAACGACTACAAATTTTGTTTAATTTTTTTAAATGTGAGTACCATGTATTGTTCATGTTGTTTTGATGTACGTTGACTGGAAAAAGTATGGCAGTTAAGGTACCGTATGGCATGCTCACTTTAAGTGACACGCCCCACCATCAGTGAGATATATAAGTGCACTTAAATGTAACTGATGGTGGAGCGTGTGTTGGATCATTCGGTTCCCTACAAAATGATTAAGCTGGATGGTGCTGATCCACGTGTCAAGTTCGGGAACGGGCGCCGTCGGTTAAAACTGGTCATCTAACTTCCAGGGCTTATTTTAAATCTTTTACTTAGATTTGTTTATATAATATATATTATTTACATTGTTCTCACTTATACAAGCAACAAGAATAATGTTCCCGAGATTTTGTAATACCTAACTTGATTTAAAAAAGTGTCGTCCTTGGAGTTTATTGCCCGATCCTCTCCATAAAGATCTAGGTACAGACGCCAGCACATCAAGCTACCCCAAACTGTCAAATTTTCCCAATTGAACATGAATCTTATGCATAAGTGATAAAGTTGAAAATCTATCGAAGAAATTTGACAGATTGGGGTAGCTTGATGTGCTGGCGTCTGTACGTTTTGGAATGGGCAACTTCAACTTTCACAGCTTCAACTTTCCAATTGATCGATTTTTTGACAGTTCAAAAGTGCCTGTAAATTGTTTGAAATATATGCTTGAGTTTTAGTATAATTTAAAATATTGAAATCACAGAAATGACGAAATTGTGAAATGAAAACCAAACCCATGAATGAAGACGAAATGGAATGAATGAACGAAATGTCAAATTTATTGTAGGCCGTAGGCACGCAGGTATCACGCCATCTATGAGTTACATCTATAGTTTTGGTCACGTGTCAAGATCCTTGTTCAGCTTTTTAGTGCACTGCTGCCAGACGCAGACAATCGACGAAAAAGTGCTTTTAAAGAAAGTAGGTACCCATAGCCCATGCATGCTGAGAAGATCTGGCGTGGTAAAGAAGGCGGCCCACCTGATGTTAAGCTGTCATCGCGGCATTTAGACGTATCAGAGGCATCACAGGTGTGTTGGACTTCGCAGACACAAAGCTGCTGCTTATTCTTTAAACTGGGCCAGAGCGAAATTCTTTACAAAACGATCCACACTACAAAGTAGTACTTACTAGGCTAGTTAGATGACAATGGCTTTGGCTTAAAATATTGAAGCTGCCGCAACTTGGGAGATGGATCTACAGCTACTTACATATTGTAATCTGTAGGCTATGGAGAAAAATGTGAGGCACTAAGCAATGGAGATTTTGAAAACATCAAACCTCTACCTATAAAACTGTCAATAACATGTACAACTACGTATGCACCTACAAAAATAAACCGATAAGAAAGGTTTTCATTTCAGAAATGTAGATCCCCAATCTAACCGGAAGCAGTTGAATACAGAAAAGTATTTTATAAGGGGTGTTAAATACTGAAAGTTTGTCATAGGTGGCAGCATGGCTTAACGTCTAGAAATCGCCATTGTTTTGTTTATGTTTACTTTAGATAAATATGTATGAGACTTGGAGTGTAGTACTGTTAAAAGATATTTACCACTAGTAATAAAGCAGTTTTATTAGAAAAGATACTATGTAAAATACCTTTATGAACGTTTTATAATTTATAGGTTATCTTCTGTTTGATAACTTGAAGTTCTGTTTTTGATGAAGATTGGAGGCTACGACAGGAAAAACGTGATCGGAGGTGAAAACCAACTCAAGGATGATCTAATTCAATAAAAAACTTCAAAGATTATAATTCTAGCATTGATCTATAACCTATGATATTATAAACACAAACACACCTTTCCTGTAGGTATCTAATTTACGTGATATTACACGTATGTGCCTGTAGGTAATAAAAATAGTTTTCTTGGGAGCATTATCTGTCTGTAGGTATACGAATGTAAGCCATTAAAGTATTCAGGTTTCAAAAGGATTTCTAGCACATAATTATGTAGTCTTGAGACTAGACGACATATCGGGTTTCAAACATTCTATTCAGAGAGCTTTCCCTCTAAATTTTTCTCTTCTTCTCTTTTGTTTATGCATGAGTCCGCGTATTTTTGCAGTCAAACGCTGCGCAACGGAGAATACTAATTCAATAATGCAATTTAAAAAAAATGGAAAGTGACAGCTAGCTGTTCAATTCTTGGATGTTTTTTTTTTTGGGTTTTGGCTTCGCACGGTTTGTACATTTAGCCAGTGTCAAGTAATTTTTCTTTTCGATCAAGTAAATGGCCCAATATCGTGCACGAAGTTACAAAACAGTCATAGTCGTCTTTAGTCAGTCAAGTCAAAGTTATTGTAAAGCTTTACAACAACCTATTAGGAGTTTTTGGGGGGAACACGAAAAGTCCACGTTAGTCACTTATTTTCACCTTCATTACATTTGTGCACTCACACGTAATAATTAAATTGTATAATTCACTATCAAAATTATACAATTTTATTCGCTATTTCACTAAATTTCATGAAAATAAAAAGTCGTGCGACATGTTCCAACGCGATCCCGCCAAAAACCCCCCTTCTTGGATGTTTATTGAGCTCAAATTATCGAGTTCCCAAGTCGAAATGATCGTATTGTGGGCAAGATTATCGTACAGACGCCAGCACATCAAGCTATCCCAATCAGTCAAATTTCTTTGATAGATTTTAAACTTTATAACATAACCATAAGGTTCTTGTTCATTTGAGAATAGCTGACAGTTTAGGGTAGCTTGATGTGATGGCGTCTGTACAAAAAAAAAACATTCATCAAACATTGTTATCAAACGACAATTACTAGTCAAAGGAGGAAAATATGCCAAGTTTCACCACTAGTAGCGCCAGCAGCAAAAACCGCCAAACTTTACACACGACCATGGAGTGTCGCGTGCCGCGTGGAGGTCGAAAATGATCCCACAGGAACGTACTTCCGGGATAACAACCATTCAATGTGTTAAATCTGGTTTTAAACTATCTGTGTGCCAAATTTCATTCAAATCCATCCACATTTATAAGTAGGATCTGAGAAAACCATAAGGATGCCTATAATACGGAGTCGCGGTCGAATGGAAACAAGTGATAGTATTTTCATTTGAAAGAAATGTGATGGAAAGAGAGAGAGAGAGAGACATTTATACGTTGATGTTGACATACTTGACAGTTGATGTTGACCTTCTGTTGACATTTTGCGTTGTATTTTGTCTGACAAATACGTTTTGTTCATGGAACTATTTTTTTTCAAAGCTAAAAATTATCGTACATTTGATGGTCACTATCGTACATAATGCCACTGGCCAAATTATCGTACGCCCCCATAATTATCTTACGGGTTGGCAACACTGATCAGTAGTGAGAAAGGAGCAGTATTTGTCCCCATTTAATTATGAGCGAATTGAGGTTATGTTTTAACCTTTGTCTGTGGCATGCTCATTTCTGCACTACTACACGAAACGAAGACGATTTGAAATGACTTTGGTACGTTCTATGTACTAACCTATCACACAAATATCTAACTTAAGTACCAGCAATGTCTTAATTTTGTTTTATGTTTTTTTAGGTTTCATATACATTTTCATGTACCGACTTACATAAAAGCCATTTGCCAGTAGGAAAGCCTAATTTCAATACCTAATAGTAATTGTGTTAGATCAAACAACCCATTCTATCTAGACGTTTCTGAACTGAACATGTGGGTTCAGTTCGCCCATTTTTTCATACTTATCTGTGGTCGATTTCGTGTTGTGAGTAAAAATTCCTAACCTCAAATGGAACTTAGTTAATAAAATACTTTAGTAATAAAATACTTGATGATACATGCAATAGTAGAAAATAAATGCCAAAAAGTCGACAAACAATCCAGAATAGTTACAGGGATTGCGGCGATTAAAACCAGTTAAGTTTTATTTCGACGACGCAACAGCGGCCATCTTGCTAACTGCGCGACAAGCTGCGTGTCTGCTGACTCATGGCTGACCCCAACTTCGTTTGTCATTTTATCTAGGTAAGTGCAAGTTACTTATATTTTTATTTAAAGCCACAACATGCAAAAAAAGAAAAATAACAATGCTGCAATTTTATTACTTAGCAAGCCGATTTTCCTGAGATAACCTCCCTTACTAAGTACTTATATGATTTTTTATGACTTTTATTTTCGTTCACTAACTTACTATAGATATATATTAAGTAGATAAAACAGTTAATGTAAAATCACGTTGAGTTGTGAGATGTGTTTTATACTGGTTTACTACTTAAGATTTAGAAAATCCGTACTTATCTATTATTCAGTTATCTTGAATGGTTCACATTACTGGGCGTTCGTCACAAGCTAGTTTTACAAACGCGCCTATTGTTTGCGAAGTCCAAAAGCTTTGCTTGTAGGTAAGTCAACTTTCAACACCTCGCCGTTACCTACGTAATAGGCTAGCTAGGCGCGCTGATACGGCAACGGTTACAGTCACACAGACACAGTGTGTCAGGTTATGGCCGTGGTCACATTAGTGCGCGTTTAGTCATGACTTTAGTCGGGTCCTTTTTTGTGACAACAAAAAGAATAGGAAGAAGGTACTGATAAGAAAAACGCAGTCACGTGGTCGTTGTCGTTCATTCCATTAAATATAGAAAAAACTCCCCAAAAATCAAAACACAGACCTGGTAGTGATGAATTGATGATACACATGAGTACAAATCGTAAAAAGTATTAAGTTCAGGATCAGAACCAGGAAGCGACACGTGGTTGTTGGCTTTAATTCCATATTAACGTATATCTCATATGGTTAAGTTACTATGGAATTAAAGCCTTCACACTATGCCGGCGGCACAGCCGGCGGGTTTTTGCCTTGCGGGTATGCTGCAGGTGTTATTAGGCCGCCGGCACTTGCCGCAGGACGTTAAAAGATTGCGACGGGATTATATCGCGCACTAGATCTTCAACGCACTGCTCCGTGAGAGCGTGAATCTAGGAACGGCGTCATCAGCCTCTTAACTTTATTTTCATAAACCAATTCATTGCAGAGGTAATAACTCTAACCAGCGCCATAATTGTATTATTCTTTAATGGTCAACCAACAATTGTTTACACCATTACACTTTTAAAATGATATTATTATGTTACTTAAATCTAAGGTGAGTAACAATTTCTTAGGGGTTAGCACCGCATGCCCCATAAACGCAATGAGTGCGCCACAATAACTGTATTTATTATAAAATGAAGAACTAACTAGGGAAAACAAAAGTAACAAGCTAAAACTGACGTGAGATAATAAGTTTAAAAATAACATCAAAAACCATTAGGTCAAACAGCACGCTGATTATAAAGTTTTTACCTAATCGTCTTTGTCATTAATTAAGGCTTTGCCCATTAAGTGGACTGCTCAGAGATATTCGTGAAAATATTTGCATATTCAATGCCTGATTGACACTGTGCGATTTAATTGCCTGTGCCTTAAGTTCTTACCATAAGTTGAAGCTACAAGTTGCTCCGTCTATACAGTGTTTAGACGATGCAAGTCATTTGTTGCTTCAATTTTATTGTAGGCATGCCATAGGCAAGAAATATGTATCGTGTAGGTAAGTAGGGCTTATCACGCATTGCAATCGCAACCAAACGTTTAATCAAACGAAATCTGTTTTGGAATAGCTGAAAACGCCAAACTGTGTACAAATACACACTACGTCCTACGTTAACCTACTCGATTTTATTTAAGAGCGTTTTCACATTTTTTCTTGAATTTGAGCGTTTGACTCGAGATTACATATCAGAGAATTATTGAAAATTTTTCGTCTGAAATTATATTTTTTTATCTATGTATGTTTAATCGAAATTCAAACAAAAAGTATTTAATAACTGAGGTTACTAAGTCAAATGCTTGAAGAAAAAACCAGTATTTTTTTAAAATAAATTATATTTTTAAACAATTGTTGAATGCAACGCTATGAATCAGTAATAAATCTCGGGAAGCACGGGCTTTAGCTCTAACTCCGCCTCGGTTTGTTCCTGAGCGTCCGAGTCATAACGGTTAGCATGTCTTGAGTAGCGTACTTCACTAGATCACACGCGCGATCAGCTAGCACGCGCCCCGTTAAATTTATCTAAAACTGAATGTTTCAATTTGTAATAGCCCTGTTAAGTATGACCATGGATTTCTGGCGAGCTGCGTGTGTTTGGCTTTGATTTAAAAAAATATATTATTGACATTTGTAAGGATATTTTTGAAAAATATACACCGGGTGCGAGAATATCCCGATTAGTTTATTAACTACCTACTACAGAATGTCAAGCGGTACTTTAAGAGGCCGGATTTTTTTCCGATTTCGCTGATTAACGTGATTTTATAGACGCGATTTTACAGTTAAAGTACTGTATTTCTATTAGTTTTAATGCACCACATGAAAGATCATTTCAATCAATATCAAATGAATGAGCTACTTTTTTATTTTTATTTTTTTGGATTTATTTTATCGACTTCAAATCGGCGACTGTTTTGAGAATTATGCTGTAAGAATGTTTGGTCTAGAATATCGCATTTTTACGAATCGTTTTAATATCTACATGGTATGAAAACATTACAATGTATTTTTGTGAATGTCATATTAACAATGTATCAAACACTTTTTACAACTTTCATACTAAAAAACAGTAAAAAAATATAAAACTTAGTCAAATTTTGCAAAAAATTAAAAAGAATTGGCAGTTAATAATCTTTCAAAATAACCTAAATCTCGCGTTATAATTTTCGGCAAAAATAAAAAAGCTGATTTATTAGTTATTAATTGAAACGATTTTTCGTGTTCTGCATTAAAACTTACGGAAAATGCACTATTATAACTGCAAAAGTACGTCTTAAAAATTAAGTAAATCAGCGTAATCGACAAAATTTCGTATCTCTGCCTCTTAAGACCATTCATTCCACGCGGACTGGCAACAACGCAGTTATAGTAGTTTTTCGTGATTATTTCATGAAATACAAACGAAAGTAAACATTTTTTTCAGCCATGCACTAGATCGTTGGTGTTTTCAAGTTTGTATGCTATTTTTTTACAGTTATTTTGGTATTTACTTATAAAAATGGACATACCGTCAATTATTTTCTATTTGCATTATTTAGTACGATTAAATGTTTTTATTATGGAGTAAATGTTAAAAATAATTATGAATACCAACGATCTAGTGCTTGGCTGAAAAAAAAATAGTACTTTAGTTTCTAGTTAATGAAATAATCACGAAAAACTACTATTAATGCGTTGTTGCCAGCCCGCGTGGAATTAATGCTCTTAATGTAGCAAATTACGTTTTTAAAATCAGTCATTGAATAAAATTCCCAGTGCGTGCACTTTCTTAATAAAAGAAAGTTCTAAGTACGTTAATTTTTTTGGGCGGGCGGTTTTGGCACACGTCAAGATCCCACCGTTCCTCGGTCCTCAAGGACCAAGAGCTTTGCTGATTTAGTTTAGGTTAGCGTGTATAGCTGAGGTAATTTTTCATAATATGTGTACAGTTTGGGGTTGCATACAAGTTTTAAAAAATACCTCAGCTACGCGAGCTAAGCTGAACTAACTTAACTTAGCTCTTGGTCTGCAATAGGCAAAATTAAAGTAAAGTAATTTTTCCGAAATTAAAGTTACACATCATTCATTGTAATGTTATAATAATAAATAGTTGATATCATAAAACCACAACCCATGACTTGTTCGAAAACTCTACATTATTTGCCACTTGCCACACAATAAAACATTTACATTATGCAAACGCCCTATGTCATTATCATCTGATAGCCGACGTTCTTATTGTGATTTATTGCTGCACAACATCACTATTGATCAAATAATCAGTCAGAAATTCTCCTTTAAATATGAATCATCTCACACGCGCATAGAATCATTCCGATCCAACCCGGCTGTTACTGCCCTCTTTTAGCGACGCCCTAAGCCGAGGTCCGTACCCTACAGGGAGTGGCTTTATCGTGTAGTCGCTTAGTTTTATTTTTTCTAACTCAGGCTGGAGGCCTTCATTTATTAAGGCAGGCAGCCACAGGCAAGTTCAGTGAAGCAGCCGACAACCTCCTAGGTTGGCCTGCGAGAAGATGTCATTCCCAAAAAAATAAAATTGCCGATTAAATTAATGTTACTTCCTACTATGTTAGATAAGATTGTGAACACCGTTAGTTTATAATCTGTCTAGTAAGATTATAAACTGTCGATAAATTGTGAACTGCGCCATACTGTTTAGCGACCGAATAGGTGTTTTTTTGTTTTGCCGAATAGGTTAGGTTAGTTTAGAATTGCGACCAACCGCGTGCGAGCCTAGCTAGCGAAGCGAGCGGTGCCGCGGTAGCGGCTGGCGAGTGTTACTTCCAAGTTAGTGGCAGTTACTAGACTATTTAGTAATAGCGCAAGGTACTATCCGTCTTGATACCATTTCACAATTTTACGGTTTGACTTCAATCGATTATAATTAATCTACCGAAAAATAATGCGTTAAATTGTAAGTATGTTACGGTTCACAATCTTTCGACAGCTTACAATCTCGCGAGATAAATTACTTATAATCTAACGGTATTTTCAATTTTACGGTGACATTTATATATCCTACTTACATTATAAATGTGAAAGTTTGTATGTTTAGATGTTTGTTACTTAATCACGCAAAAAAGGCTGAACGGATTTGGATGAAATTTGGCAAACATAGTTCGTAACCTGGAATAACACATGGGTACTTTTTATTCCGATAGTACTTTCCCGTGGCTTAATTTTCGACCTCCACGCGGGTAAAGCCGCTGGCAAAAGCTAGTTAAGAGGGCTATTACAAATTGAAGTATTTCGTTTTAGGTAAATTTTACGGCGCCTGGAGGCTGATCTCGCGTGTGTGTCTAGTGAAGAACGCTACTCAGACATGCTAACCATTATGATTCGGACGCCCAGGAACCAACCGGCGCGGACTTAAAAGCTAAAGCCCGCGCGTCCCGAGATTTATTACTGATTCATAGCGTTGCATTCAACAATTGTATTAAAAAATGATTTTACTTTTAAATAGACTGTATTTTTTTTTAAGCAAGTTAACTTAGTAACCTTAGTTATTAAATACTTTTTGTTTGAATTTCGATAAACATAAATTTATAAATTACTAAACTATTATATGTTCCATGTAACAAAGCATCAAAAGATTTAAAGTAAAATTTTATGAAACATCCTTAGCCGAGACAAAGTTTTTACTGACTTGTGTAAACAAATGTAAAAAATTATTTAGAGCGGCTCCCTAGACAAATAATGAAATTTTCCAGGACACATTTGTTTTTTAGTTTGGCCATACCTAAACCATAATCATTCATCATAATAATATCTCGAGTCAAACGCTCAAATTCGAGAGAAAATGTGAAAGCGCCCTTAAAGTATAAATGCACATGAACGTAAGGTGAAAAATTAATCCACTGTTCATTACTTTTCAGTTATACGATAGTTCTTGTAGTAACGAAACGGCAAAGCCACATATTTTAACTAAGGTTTAGAGTTTGTGAGGTTAGGCCTTTTTAATAATAATTATTGACCCTAAGAATTTGGATGATCATCAGTGAGTCAGTGATGAAATCAGGGTTTTTTAGATATCAATTAATCTATAGTATAAGAGCTATGCAATTAAAACTTTAGTATGTTTAATAAGTCTGCTATTGACAACATAATAATATCCCGAGAATTTTGTTTATTTGGTATAATCCAAACCCAAGTTATAAGGGTTAAAAAACGACGAAGCGCTTCGAGAAAAGATAGGCAAGACGAGCCAAGCGGAGCGCAAGGGAACTCCCTTGCGCTCCGCTTGGCTCGTCTTGGCGATCAGATCAAATGTGTACAAAAGTGTCTGACCGAAGAATAATTGTGAAAATAAAAGTAATAACAGAATAGCAGCAAGTTTACAAGACATGAAATTCAAACGATAACTAGAAAGTGACTTAAAACTAAGGAACTAAAAACAGAAATTAAGGTAAAGGTACTTCCAGAAGACGTATCACATAACAAAATATGATTTGCGAGTCTAAGCAAGATTCCATGACTATATATTTGTTTGTTGTTCATCTTGTGCTGGGAATACATTTTGGTTTGCCTGGTTGAGATGTTGCTCGATGTCTGCTGCATTGCGAAGTCGGATAGCTGTATAGTGCACCTTCCTTCTTTCGAATGTAAATTTGTCCGTTCTTAACCCAGCAGAACATGGAAACGCTCTCATTAGGTCCAAAACCTGGATTCGCGAAAAATAAGTCGATTCTGCTTGGTGAGATGTTCATTCATGTAAACTTTGCTAGTTCTTCCCTCTATGTTTAAATCAGTGCTGTTTAATTTACGTCTGGATTTTGAAGCTTTGATGACTTCGCTCCGCTTTGCACGGCGGGACAGATGCACAATTATTGGTCGCAGCAATTTAGGGGTATGGTCACAATCTGTGCTAAATTAGAGTTTACTGGCACTTGGCACGCCACGATTGCGGCGGTAAGTCCCCTCTTTGAGGAGTGGCTTGAGAGGCGGCACGATGTCTTCGCCTTCCACCTGACGCAGGTCCTCACCGGACACGGTTGTTTCGGGAGGTTCCTGTTTCAGATAAGGCGGGAGGAAACGCCCAGGTGTTTCCATTGCGAAGATCGCCCTGGTGACACGGTGTAGCATACGGTGGAGGTCTGCCCGGCTTGGCCGAGCACCGCCGTGTTGTCGTGGAGGCGATCGGCGGCGGCGATCTCTCGCGTCCGGCCCTGGTCCAGGCAATGTACAGAGCGAGAGTGCATGGGTAGCCGTCGCTTCCTTCAGCGAAGCAGTGGTGCTCGCAAAGAGGAGAGGCAGTACGTGCGCCCTCACGGCTGTAGCCTCCGCAGGGGACGCCCTGGGCGTCGGGAATCCCAGGCTGATTCCCGGCCACCGTGTAGGCGCGGTGTTGCGAACGGTGAGTACTGTGTAGACTCGCTGTCCGGTAAGGAACAAGCCCGGGTCGACGGCGCGTTGTGTTCCACGCGCGCCTCAAAGAGATGTAAGCGCCAACTGATGGGGCCGGAAGGGCCGATGCCTGCCAGGGGTGCGGGTTTTTCGAAAGTGATACCGCGGCCGCTGGCACACAGGAAACTGTGGGAACACGGGTGGGTTTTAATCAGTAAAAGTCTGACACGCCCTCCTGCTCCACCCAGAGCGGGAGAAGTTGTTTGATGATTTCCCACCCAAAAAAAAATAGTTTAGCGGCACGGGTCACCCAGTCAATATCGGTGTCTTTGAGCTCGACTCCGATCTTAGTAGCTGTCAACAAGGCGATGTGCTGTAAGTTTTCATTCGCGGACTCACCCATTCCCATTATTTCAATATCATAGGATAAGGCGACCTGTGCTTGCAAATTTATTTCTTCTTTGAGATGGAAAACGGAGCATTTAAGGTCAAGGATTGCTTTCCTTTGTTTCTCTCCGATTTCGACATTGACATGACATGGCTGGGATTGTAATTCCTGTAAGTCCTTCTGCAAGTGGCAAATTATATCGGCGTTCGCAATTTTTTCTTTTCCAAGTTTGAAACCTTAGTAGACGTATCCCCAGATTGTTTTTTAATAGAGATAAAACTACCTTCGATTTCAGAATTTGCCTTCTTTATGGGAAGGCATTGCTTTTTAAGAACAGCGACATCGCTGACCAGCTTAGAAAAAGTAGCTTCTTGGTCATTTTTTCACCATACGTTGAGGAACAATTCATACTGGATTTTGCAGTTTGTCAACATTCCCTGTAATTCCGTTTGGTGAAGGCACTGAATGCTGGTGTTCCATCACCAGCATTCAAAGTCAAGGAGAATCCTCGAGGTGTTGACGCTTGTTGCCACATGCTTGTTGCTCCGTGCCGGTGACGTTACTTCCTTCTAAATTATCAATCAAGGCATCTTGATTGATAATCAAGGCAGACAGGCACCCAAACAGTCACTGTCTGAATCAGACTGTGACTGTTTGGGTGGAGTTCTTTGCATTTTGAGTCAATTTAGGAACCGTATTTGGAATTAACGAACACAGAGGTACTTAGAAGTACGTGAGTGCGCGGTCGCTTTCAACGGTATTTAATTAGTACTTTTTATGGTCGGGGTGGTGCCACCAGTCGGATTTAAAGGTGCAACAAGTTCGCTTATATTCGTCGCTGGAACGCACCGTGAATTTCACCGCCGGGAGGTTGGTATTACTGACAGCGCGATGAAGATTGCGCATTGCGTGTCCGTTTCAAAATTAAGATTCTGTAAAAAAAAAAAAAATGATTCCCAAAACCATACATTTGTCAAAGTTATGGTTAAAAAGTTATAAGGGTTGAACATGGCCGCGCCATTGAAACGCGGAGAACCGCGCGGCCACGGAGATGTTTAAAACTAAGCATTCCAGAGACCTAAAATGTAGGTAAATGATAGATAGAATTTGTAAAAATATAGAAAAAAAATCCTAGTTTTATATTTTAGAAGCTGTAAGACTATAACTCCCATGGCCGCGCCATTGAAACGATGAAAAACACGATATCGCCGATATCTCGCTGAAAAAGCATTGCAGAAGTCTGAAGTTTTTGTAAAACCCAGATTTGAATTTGTCAAAACCATCGATATAAATGTACTAGTACTATAACTCTATGGTCAAAACTTTTAAAAATACACAAAAAATCCCTAGGGTTTTTTGTTGTATTTTTACAAATTTTGATAAATTCAAATCTGGGTTTTACAAAAATCTTCAGATGTCTTTTTTTTGAGGGTGGGAAATCATCATATGACTTCTCCCGGTCTGGGTTGAGCAGGAGGGCGTGTCAGACTTTTACTGACTAAAGCTCACCCGTATTCCTTCAGTTACCTGTGTGCTAGGGGCCACGGTATCTCTTTCGAAAACTCCGCACCCCTGGCAGGCATCGGCCCTTGCGAACCCCAACAGATGATGCTGACATCTCTTTGAGGCGTGCGTGGAACACAACGCGCCGTCGACCTGGGCTTTGTTCTTACCGGACAGCGAGCCACCCATTACTCGCCATCCGCAAGCCCGCGCCTACGGTGGCCGGGAATCGGCCTGGGATTCCCGCCGCCCAGGGCGTCTCCTGCGGTGACTAGGGCCGTGAGGGTGCATATACTGCCTCTCCCTCACGAGGTGACGGCTACCCATGCACTCTCGCTCCGAACCATGGCCTGGACCAAGGCCAGACGCGAGAGATCGCCGCTGCCGATCGCCTCCACAAGGACACGGTGGTGCTCCGCCCAAGCCGGGCGGCATTCTTGCGACAGTGGAGTTACGCCCCGGCGTTTTGCCTCCTCGCGCTACTCCCATGTGTGCGCGAGGATCTTTGCCTTCCGATCCCATGGCGGCAATCCGGCAAGGACTCCCGCCGCCTTACCGGAGATCGTGCGATGTCCCCGGACCAACAGGTTGGTCATGACCTGATGGGACACGTTCAAACGGCGGGCTGGTTGGCACCTCAATGAAGGCGCCCATAGAAGGCGCCCATACCGGTACCGTGTATAGGGCCATCGACCGCACGACTCCCGCATAGAGCCTCCGGAAGGAGGCTCATGGCTCATGGCTCATGGCTCATGGCTGCTCCGGCCCGCTCCAGTCTGGGAGCCAAACGTCGGAAATGCTCCACGAAGTTCCACCGACTGTCGAGGACCAGTCCCAGGTACTTCATCGTCGACTCGAAACTTCAGACGTTTGCGATGCTTTTTCAGCGAGATATCGGCTATATCGTGTTTTTCACCGTTTCAATGGCGCGGTCATGGGGTTATAGCTTACAGCTCCTAGAATGAGGCTATCGGCACAAAAGTGGTGTAACCCACAATTTGGCTTTTTTTACATATTTTTCACAAATTCAATCTATCATTTACCTAAATTTCAGGTCTCTGCAACGCCTAGTTTTAAAGATCTCCGTGGCCGCGCGTTTCTCCGCGCTTCAATGGCACGGTTTTGGGAATCAACTTTTACAATTTTTGCCACGCGGTTCTCCGCGCTCCAATGGCACGGTTTTGGGAATCAACTTTTACAATTTTTTACAAGATCTTCGTAGAATTTTATTTTTGAAATGACGCCGATGGCCGCGCCATTGAATCGGACTCTTTTTTTAAGGCGTTCACACAAGCGTCTGGATTCGGTGCACTTGCGGGCTAGTCATAGATGATACGGCACTTTTTTTTTTAACTGTTTATTGTAGCTTGAACTTCACTTCGTGAAGGACAAACAACAGTTATTTGTGGATTTATACGATACTAAACTTGTGTTTAGCAAATAAGTAAAAGTAGTCATACTCGTATCTAATAGGTATTTTTTAAACAGAATTACTAAGGGCACGACTTAGTGATCTCAGAGCGCGTTCCGGGTTCTACATGGTGCGACTGGCTATCTGACCTCCACAACCCAGTAACTAGGTAATAGTTAACCCCTTGGTAAGTGGACGTACACACGGACGTAATAAAATCGCGGCGGGTTTTTTCGCGCACTGGATCTTCAACGCGCTGCTTAGCGCCGAGAGTTGAAAATCGCGCTAAGAAACACTCTGTTGGTTTCTCAACCCTCGGCTCTATATACCGAGAGTTGAAAATCCATAGCACGAAAAAATCCTAATCTCATGCAAACCTTTTTAGTGAACGATTCCGTCCATTGGTGAAAACCAAATGAGAAAATGCATTTGAGTTAAGTATCCGTGATCAGACAGCCAGATGCGCCGCCCGGGCGGAATTTGTTTGTATAGTGATGTGTAGTGATGTAGTGATACGCCAAATAAAATATTGATTCTGTTAAAATTGCTTTATTTGAACAACTTTAAATGTCAACGAATTTATTTATGTCCGTTGCTCTTTGGCTAGTCATGTCACTTTGTATTGAAAGAGCCGTGTCTATTTTTCGTAGAAATAAAAATCGAGAGAAAATGTAGTTGTAGTTTTTTCGATATGAAGGTTAATTTCAATGTAGCTAAAACTAACATTGATAACATTATAAAAAAATAGAAAAACGAATTGTTTTTATACGTTATTCGATCAGCTGTTAAGGGTCAATGTATGGGGAGGTGATCCTTTTTTTCTCGACCTATGTTTCATTGAAAAAGTTGTGCAGGATCATTGACTTGTTACACTGATAAAGTTTACCGTTTTTTAACTATTCATTATGTTAGTTGTGGGGATCGAGATTATTCGAATTCTTCGAATCGCCATGAGACTTATCCCACAAGTCCCTGCACCAGATCCACAGCACAGCTGAGATATTTTCTGGTGCCAGTCAGACAAACAGTCGGATAAACGGGCGGCAGTTGAAGCTTAGTAATAACACAATACACGTGTACATTATTTCTAAATGAATATAGAATGTATCGAAGAATAACTTAAATACAAAGTTTTGCCCCATCATAAGCCAATTGAATGTTCGAATTATCACAAACGCTGAGACACGTATAAATAAATTTTCAATCGACAGTGTAGACATAAAATTTGAAAATCCTTACTTCGAAACTGACGACATTCGTACAAACTTTCATTCCCTATCCCTATTTTACCCCCCTAGGAGTGAAATTTCAAAAATCCTTTAGTTAATGCTTATACTGCATAGGTATCTGTGTGTAAAATTTCATATCCTTAGGTCCAGTGGTTTGGGCTGTGCGTTGATATATCACCCACCCAGTCAGTTTACTATTTTGTAATAAATACTGATTGCATGGACTAACCAACTGATAATCTGTTATATTTTCTGCTAAGTCCTATTAAGCATATTGTAATGATTTTTTTTCAATTATGTTAAGACAGTCAATTTACAATAAAAACAAGTTCAGTAGGTATGCCTACCTAAATAAAATTGTGTTTTGTTGCAGATAGTTGGAAGCATGGAGAATAATGCTAAAGTGTTTTTTTCGGATATTACGATTAAAAGTAATCCTAAGAATAATCTGTATGATCTTTTGACAGTTGTACCAGCAAAACCTGTAAAATTAAATGATGTGAAAATATATGATTGCGATTATACCCCTAAAACCGGTAAGTATTATATACCAAAAAAAAAATCAAGACTCAAAGTAAGAACTGTTAGAGACATTAGAAAATCTTTTGAAGAAGATGTATATTCCCACCTAAAAACAGACTTGGAAACACAAGAAAATATAATATTGAAAAAAATTAGACAAGGTTCTTCAAGAGATGAAAATACAAAGAAATTGGCAACAAAAATCTTAAAGGGTGATAAACCTATTTCGAGGTCGGCATGGCAGATGCTGATTAATCTGAATCCAGAAAACCAAAAGTACCCACGCCAGTTTGTTTTATGGAATGAAACATTAATTCAAGTAAACGGAAGTATGGGAGGAATGAAAAAAAACATTTATAACTATGATTTAGCAGGTAATCCCCAATGTTTACCGACACAAAATTCTAATAAAAAAGGAATTTTGAAACAGCATGAAGAAAACAGAAAGAAAGGGCTTTTGCGCAGTTCGTTAGCAGTTAATTTGAAACCAGGTCCTCTTTGCAAGAAACGATTTTGTGACAATTCGCATCAAAAATATCACGTTGGCAACATTGAATTAATAAATCTTCCAAAACTTGGATTGGATGTTCAGCCTAAATATGGTACTGCATTTGAACCTCCAATAACCCATTTTTTTTACAATTTGCGTGAAGAAGACGGTACTATATCCCGAAAATGGGCAGAGTTAGCAGTGTCTGTCTTAGGTACAGTTCAAAACTCTAAAGCTGTTCAACTAAACAGAGATTGCGTCACATTAGATTTAGCTTACAAACATAATCAAAATAGATTGCTAATGCGTCGTGACGTAGACCATTGTTGTAACACTTCAGAGGTAATCGATACAGGCACACTTTTCACGAACCCTGGAACAATTGAAATAAATGAGCAACTTGAAATAGAAGACGTGGTTCATAAAATAATAGATGCAGTAGAAATAAATTTAACTCAAGATACATTATTCACTCAAGAACAGGAGTTAAAGACGTTTCCTTGTGAAGAATTATACTCTGTGAGTACTGTTACGCATGTAAAGGACAAATTAAAAAGAAAATTTGGTGAATTAGATAGACTTGACGTTACAGTTATTACACTACCTGAAACCGAAGAACGTAATTCAACGAAAAGTTGTACTAAAATGTATTGCTCTTTTGGGTGCATTTGCGCGTCCTTAGAAGGTACTTACAATAAGGAACATTGTGGCCGAGTGGAATGCATGTTTGAATGTAAATGTGACTTTACCAAGTATAAAAGTGATTTGTCTGAACAATTTCCTGGGCTGTTAAGCAAAGACAGTGAAATTAATTCCAATTTAGCAAAAGAAGAGCAAAAATTTCATCAAACTGTCATTGTAACTGGCGAAAAAACAATTTTATTAAAAGGAGAAAGAAGAAATGAATGGAAAACATCAAAAAGCCATGCAGATTTTAATAGTAATATGAGTTCAAAACAGGAAAACCAGAAAACACAAACCTTATCAATAGTTGCATTAAAACTTAATTGTGATAATATAGAACCTTGGTGTATGGTTCATGAACTGTACAAGTGTTTTTGTAAAGGTAAATTCACAGAAACTTACGTATCGGTTTCAAATGATGCTCTCGGTAAAGAACAGTTGCCGAAAGATAGTATAAGTAATGTTGATTGTTTGCAAAACTCAAAATTAACTAATGACATCAGTAACATCGAGGAATCTGAAAGACGGGAAGCCACTAATTCAGTCAAAAAATCTAAAATATCTGATAATGTACATACTAAACTACACAAAATACACACATCGAGAATTATGGATAACACTACAAATACTAATAAAATTATAGAGAAACGAAATAATAGTGATCCAGAGAAAGAAATTCAAATAAGCCGCATTTTAGTTAAAGATGCACGCACTGTGCAGAGGGATAGTTCAGACATTATAAATATGAATGGTCAAAAAGGTATGCTAACAAGACATGCCGGTAGAAAGTTAAATAAGCGACAAAACTCCAATAACTATACCGCTACTCATGAAAACAAATATGATTCAGAAGGCAGTGATTATTTAGAGTATTGGGACAGCAAAAGTATTTCTAGTTCAAGAACGACTGCATATGAAGGAAGAAAATACAGTAATGGCTATTATAAGAATACGAATTATAAAATATTAACTATGGAGAAAAATGATAAACGAATTCAAGAAAAACTGGCTTTTCTTTACAGTAAATGTTGCGAAAAAGATACTATAATTAAACCAACAAGTAAAACTAAAGATACTATCGTTAAACCAACAAGTAAAACCAGAGAGACTGCTAGTCTTCCGCAGTTACTTTGTGACACTTATAAAAACGGTGAAGACCTGGAACCTAAGTCAAAAAGAAGGCGTTTATCAAATGACACCAATCTCGTGACTTGGTTAGAATCGAATTATAAAATGTATAGGCAACGAAATGATAGCGGCCTCATTAAAAATGCTTTAGAACCTCCGCAACATGGAAAAGTTGCACTGCATTCCTGGGATTTTATTTTACAGAGATATCGAGAGCGGAAAAACCTGTTTTTAGTATCTCGACAACCACCGTTCAGAATTTTTATGGCAGTAAATACAGAAAACCCATTTTTTGTAAACTGCATTGACATAAATGATATTAGATTTGCGGAGTTACACAAATTTCCTACAACCGTAAAAAACCTACTTATTAATGCAACAGAATTAAAAGAGAATTTCTGTATTTTACGTGGTTTGGCGTTTTGTTGGGAACTAATTGGCTCTGTAACTAAGGTCAACGAGAGAAACAAACATGCTGCACAAGAAGATACGCCAGAAATTAACATGGAATCATCTGATATGGATAGGTTGGCTGTATTTAATCAAATTAATTCCGTGGTAAGACAATCGGTAGTTAATAATACTGAACAAAATGAAAACGAAACGTTCGATTTATGTAATCAAAGCAGTTCAGATGTTAACAGTTTATTATTCGAAAATACAGAAACAATAACTATTTTTAACCACAATTTGGAAATAAGAGATTCGTTAATTGATAATATGCCACAAGAGGATTTGGATAAAATAGGTGCATTTAATCAAAATAATTCAGCCGTAAAAATGTCGTTACTTGAGAATATGGAACAAAATGTTAGTATAAGTAGCTCAGAGAAAGAGTTCGAAAGTAGTACAGGATGTTCTGACGATACCGGATCATCAAAATGGTTTGTCATGTCTATAGAAAATGATTTTAGTGAAATCAGGTTTTTCAGAAAAGGATTTTTTGTCAAATATCAAAGTATTATAAATGCTATTAGCGTTGCACGCTTGTCTGGAAAAACTGTGCGTTTGTCTTCTAAGAAATGTATAGAACAACCAGAAGCCCCGCAGTTCGGTATATACGCAATTCCCAATGACAACGAATATTGCGTTTTTGTCGGACCATATGAAATGGAAGACACTTTAGGGATAGAGACCATAAAGACAATTTTAGACGTTAGAAGATTGAAAAGGACTAGAGGTTTTTGGTTTACAACGAACAAAACACATAATTTGAAAGTGGTAGAAAACCCGTTATCGTTTGTGGCACTTACCAATAGCCAGATTAACAGCCTACCTTTAGAAACTCATTTCAATGCAGATGATGAAGTAAATAAAGACCAACAAGAGAAGCCTGATATGCAAGAAAGCCTCCAAACAAACAAAACAGAGGAATTGAAAGAAAGTTCGCCATCTAAAAAAGGCCAAATAAAAATTGTAAAGCCTATTAAAATACGCAAAACGAATGGCTTTTATCACCTGGCATCAGACGGTGTTTTAAAAAAAATATCTTTGCAGTACCCTCAAAATACTACAAAAGCCGTGCCCGTTGTATTAAAAACGTCTTTAAATATGGAGGACAATATTCAAAAATCATTATTACAACCAAAGCCTATAGGGATTTCCAATGATCTAAATTTAAACCAGATTCCTGAAACATCACAAGACCCATTTGCTGAAGCATCATCATCAGCAGCATCACAAATAAAGATATCCGCTGTATTTTCTACCCAAAATGACGATCCCATAGCTAACCGCACAAATCACGACGGATACATCGCACACAACACCACACATACAAGAAGCCCTACGAGTGCGTTGCGTGCGGCGCCGATGTTTATTTTAAAACCTGAAGAAATTAATAGGAAGCTTGTCCAAAATAAATTGACCGAAAAGACATTGACTTCTAGAGATGAGTATAATTTCAACGATGGTACAACAAGTCTTAATATATTACAGTCGGGTCCCTCGGGTCTAGAAAATATTACTATTAAAGAACACCTCTCAGTGTCCGACACTGAGTGGTGCAATCTGAATGATGATGTTTACGTAATATCCGATGATGAAAATTTTCCAACTAGTGATACATCCGGAAACTGTAACATCTGGGCGGACGTATGGATAGAATGTAAAAATATTCCGAACCTTGGCTGGATAGCGGGAATAAAGAATCTGGATAATTTAATCAGTTTTAAAATACCTGGATGTGAATATTCAGAATTTTACCCTGAAGAAGAAGCCTTGACCAAAATCAACTCGTAAGTATTTTATTGTTAGTAAAAACCCTTCAGAAGGGTTTTTATTATCCATATCAACAACATTATTGCGCTCAAAGCCAGGGGCGAATCTAAGATTTATTGACTTGACCCTGTGAGCGCGTAGCTTGGCGTACCATTTCTGTCATTATTATTATTTTTTATTTCAGAGAATTACATAAAAGGATTAATAGTTTAAATGATTTAGAATTACAATGGACAGTACATGAGTCAATTAGCCAACTTCAAGGACAGGAATTGAATCCTGACCATTTGTACCCAGATTATGTAAGTATCGTTGTTTTAAAATTCACGACTTCACATCGGTGTAGTATGAGAGGTGTGAACAGTGGCACACTATCTTACGTGATATGTAGTCTACATCCATTCAATTCCAGTCCAGCCAGTGTAATTTTGTTTTATATTGCTTTTTCTATTTTATGATTTATTATTATAAGTTGTCGTCTTACCGACGCGCCACAGCAGTGTTTTATTTTGTTTTTAGGGTTAGGATTTTAAAAAATCGTATTAATTTCCTCAGATACTTACTCCAGAAGGGCTGTTACACACGAGTGAAATAATAAAAAGTAATAAGGATAATCTTAAAACATATTCAAAAAAACAACCGAAAGGCAAAGGCCGTGCGACGAGACCCTCGCGTCCAATTAGCAAGGTATTACATAAATAAACAATTCTGTCGAATATCTTCGATCGATCTTGTCTAGAAGTGCTGCTTAGTTTAAGGGTGGTTACTACTACCCCGCAAGAACTAAACATACGACGCCTGTATCCCCTAAAGAATAGGCAGAAGCCCTTTGTCAATACCTGGTATAAATCCAGACTCCAGGCTGACTAATTCCTAATGAAAAACCCCAATTGTATAATTAAACTTACCTAACTACTTAGTTAATTTTTGTTTAAATTTTTCGTAAAGTACTAAGTATTAGGTACCTAATTAGTTTTATTTCGAGTTCACATTTAAGAAAATCTATCAAGGAGGGAAAATCGTAAAAGGGGAATTTCGTGAACGGTAGGTAAGTATCCCTAAATAAATAAGTTATTCATATACGAGGAAATGGGAGAGAACACTGCCAAGATTAAAAACAGTGGCGTCAGCAGCACAAACAGTAAACAAACATTGCTTTCTTAGTTAAGTCATCAATTAAATCTATTATAATTGAAATTTATAAATTATTTGAGTACCTATGCCTTCACATTATTACCTCAGTACTCCGTGTTCAAATCCAGCGTACCTTTAATTTTCTCGTGATTAGAAAACTAGTTAATTTCAACTAAAAATAAAATTAAAAACAAAATAACTATATATTTTTATAAACAAACCACTTCGATGACATTCTAATTACTGCTTGTGCTGATGGCGCCATCTGTCAATCTCGTTTTGCTTACTGGCAGTTTTTATGTACTATATTAGGTACAACATACATCACAGACTCTTTGAAATCTTGAGTAACATCATTAAATTCCTTAATTTTTAAGGCATCGTCGTTGTTGTATCTACCTACGTTATTCGTATTAATTTTCTGACTGCTAAATGAATAATAAAGTTAAATAACGGTGAGACGGTCCGTCACCATTAAAAACACACTTAGCATGTTTTGTACCGTCCTAAATTTCACGTTGATAGGTAGGTTATTAATATTATACTAATGTTACATTCCATATTACGCAAGCTACTGAAAAATGAAACTACATAGGTTGAATGGAAACCCTACACTAATACTAGAACCGAAGGAAGCAACTTAATTAGTCAAACTTTATTTCCGTGGATGTACCCATATACCTAACGTAATAGGAAACAAGTTTAAAAGACGAAGTGATATGATTGTAACACTCCGTCACTAGTTAGAGCAATGTAGCTCAATCACTGTAAAACCGCGTCTTACTACATTACCTACTCCATAAACATATATTACTCTAGCTACATAAGTACCTAGTAGACATAAGCTAACTATTCTGTGTGTGTGTAAATAACGGGTCTATATAGACTTTGTGCAGTTCATCTTAGGGTGTCGACACATCTATGTCCGGCCCAACCCGCTGGGGCTTAGCCGCAGCAGGGCTTGCAACGTTCTTCTG
Source organism: Polymixis lichenea (assembly GCA_949091785.1). Taxonomy (NCBI): domain Eukaryota; kingdom Metazoa; phylum Arthropoda; class Insecta; order Lepidoptera; family Noctuidae; genus Polymixis; species Polymixis lichenea. Next base: position 11,707,727 of record OX420939.1, on the reverse strand, counting down.
AAGCCTATCCAGCCGGCGAACGACTGGTGTGTAGACACCTTAAAACATCAGTGTGCTTTTATAGCATAACTGTTACATATGGAAACCTTAGTAGGTATTTTTCTGTATAATTACATATTTATATTGTGTCATGTTCGATAAATGGAAGTAAGAACTTTAATTTTAAATATATCTTAGTAGGTACTTATCGTTATGTAAAATTAGGTACATATTCCTATATTGTGTCATGTGTGTTACAGTGAAGTAGGACCTTTAATTGTAATCGTTACTTAAAACATTATTTTCATAAGTATTTAGGCCCCTATTCCATTTATTATAGGTACGTATAGATTACCTATAGGTACTTATAGTTATTAAAACAGATTTAGGTACCTAAGTCGAGTATAATAAAACCTGAACGTATTATCTGAAGTGGCTTATGATGTAGAGTCAGGGAAATTCATTGTTTCGCAAATGGACACGCTACGTCAATTTTACGTGTTATAGCTTCTTCATAAAATTATAACATGAAAAAGAAATCTCGATTTTCCTACCATTATTTAATTTTATACACACAGGTTTGGAACAACAGTCATAAAATGGTCAGCACTTTCACGTCTGATCTACTTAAGCGATTACTAGAATTACTTTATTTTATTGAAAATGTTGAAAACGTTATCGAACAATAATTAAAATTAATACGACATATACCTACCTACTAATAAGTAGGTATTGTTTTTTAATTATTCAAAGTTTATTATCAGCATTTTTACTGAGACTCAGTGTAAGACGATATAAAAAATGGCATGGTTCATTAGACCTTTAAATTTTATTATTGTGAAAAGGCAGATGGATAAAAACAAGTATAGTTATCAATTTATTATTATATATATATTTATTTATTATCAATCGACTGTCAGCGCCAGACGCTATACGCAAGATATCGTTTCACATGCGAAGTTTAAAGAGTCAAAAGATTGCAAATGGCAACCTGCTGGTAAATTCATGGTACCTAATTCAGTTTTCTTTAGGTATGTGTACCTACCACAAAAAGCCACTGTGCAAAAGAACCTATACTTTTGAAAGTATTACCAATAAAAACATTAAAGTTTATAGTGTTGTTTGATTTATTTTGGTTTATATTAATCCTTTATTCGGCAGATTCTGGTTACGGCAGATTCGTGTTCCGGCAGAAATTGGGCAGTCGCGACCAAAATCTTTAATACTTAAAAATATCATCAGAGCTGAAATAAATGGAAATCTAAGTAATAAATCCACTATCTTGTTTTGAGCATAGACGTCTTTGACAAGAGATACGGCTTATTCCGAACCTGACCCGAATCCTAGTGTCCGTTTCAATGTCGCGGCCACGGCGATATAAAAGAAAAAAAAATTGTAAAAATTTGTAAAAGTTGATTTCCAGAACCGTAAATTTGTCAAAGTTAAGGTGAAAAAGTTATCGAGGGTTTGAACGTGGCCGTGCCATTGAAACTCGGGAGAACCGGGCGGCCACGGAGATCTTTAAAATTAAGCATTGCAGAGACCTGAAATTTAGGTAAATGATAGATTGAATTTGTAAAAATATAGAAAAAAATCCTAGGTTTATATTTTAGGAATTGTAAGACTAATAACTCCATGGCCGCGCCATTGAAACGGTGAAAAACACGATATCGCCGATATCTCGCTGAAAAAGCATCGCAGAGTTCTGAAGGTTTTTATAAAACCTAGATTTGGATTTGGCAAAACTTAAAAATATACAAAAAAATCCTAGGCTTATATTTCAAAAGCTGTAGTACGGTACCTATCGCAATAGGGGTCTAGAATGATATGCTGAATTCATGGTTACAGTTCGCGCGCTGGATAACTTACCCTGTACCTACCTATGGTAATGTAGGTATGAATCACATCAAAAAAGTTTGTGATCACTAGCATACGCTGATATATTTTTTTTAAATTGAACTTTATCAAAAATAAAATAAAAAATAAAACTACTTTTTATTTTGTATAAAAAAATTGTAATTCACAATGTAATTGCAACAGAAATTTGATAGAAAGAAAAATACTGTTTAACCAAACTTTAACAACAATTTATTAATAAAAGGTTTATATTCAATATTATACCTATAACTCCTCCGATGGCTCGAACACATGCGGTGATCCTCCTGGGCATGCTGAGAATCAAGTTTTCCAGCATTTCTTGGGTTAAACTGTCCCATTCTTGAATAGCGGCTTCCCTGAGCTCTGGCACTGTCTGGGGACGTGGCTGACGGTTCCAAACAGCTGCTCTATTGGGTTTAAGTCAAGCGAGCCGGCAGGCGAGTCTAACCTTGTGATGTCGTATTCTCGGAGAGCAGCATTGACTCGTTGAGCTCGATGGGCGGACGCCTTATCATCGACCAGTACAAATTGGTGCCCATGGTTTACTCGGAATGGTCTGACAATTACATCAATAGCAACTGCTTTATACAACATGTCTGCTGTCATGAAGCCTCGATACGGGATCAAAGGCGTTCTATTATAGCTCCAATCATAATACCAACCCAAAAGGACACCAATTTCCCGCCTTGGTGAACTGTTCCAGTGGCAGTTCTTTGTTTTCCTCGATTCCTGGTCTTCTCCAGACACGGACACGTCGGTTATCTGGATGAGTACTGATTCGCGATTCGTCAACGAAGAGACAGTTTTGCCAAATGTTTTCTTCTTCATTTTGCCGAAGCCTAGCCCACTGCAATCTCCGTCGTTGTCGTTGCCGGGAATTCAGAGAAGCTCGCTAAGACCTCCGTGCTCATAATCCAACCTGGTGCAAGCAATTCCGAATGGTCTGAGCGCTAACTTCAAGCCCAGAGGCGGCCCAAACTTCTGCTTTTATTTGAATAGCGTTGATTGTCGGGTCACGGGCTGCCAGCAATCTAATATAGCGCTTTTAGGCAGCAGTCAAAACAGTTGGGCGACCACTGCGGGGTCGGTCAGCAAAATTACCCATCCCGTGGTACCTCTGCAACGTAGTCACGACACAGGATTGGGATATAGCAACTCTGCGTGCTATTTCTCTCGTGGTGTATCCTTCTTCCCTCAAAGTTACTATTATTCCTCGGTAAAACTTCTGATAATCCTTTTGGCATTTTTTATCACAACTTTCCGCGAAAGTATTTCGGTAGCGCACCGAGGACACACATTGTGGGTCGTCACGTGACGTTTCGTAAAACTCGCCAAGCCACAATATAGCTACTCCCGATGCACGTGGTTTTTGTCTTAATTTGTATTAAATAAAAGGTCGTATATCGAGTGCGATGATTTAAATCCGTTAAAATTGACTTAATCAGATTTCTGAATGAGCGTAAGCTAGGACTGAAGCACAGAGTACATTAATATAATATACTGGAATGAAGCCTTTTTCTATGGAAAAACAATTGAACTGTTTTATTGTTTTATATTCTAAATCTATATTTTTAAATAAAGAATCTGAAAAGAAGAAGAAATCATAATTTAATCTACCATAACAAAAAGATTTCGATGTTTCAAAGTGATCGCAAACTTTTTTTGATTTGTGTATGTATTGGTAGTTACCATCGATGTACTAGGTGGATAGTTCCGTATTTTGTAATATCAGGGCGGTAGAAAAAACTGTTTCTTTCATTTGTTAGATTCCTCTGGCACAAATACTGTGCTTTTGTGAGATCTATGTAGACACATAAAGTTCTTCGTCTGTTAACATTGTTACCAATGTTTTCAGAAAAAATCGAGTCCAAAATTATTTTCTTAATATGTTTTTTGTCTGCGGATCTAATAACTTCAACAAGGTTTGCCTCAATTCCTTCACTAATTGATCGTAATCTTTGCAAACATGCTTCATAAATGTGTTGGAATTCATATACGTTGAGTAATGTAGTACCTACAATAACGACTGTGGTAAAATGTGATATATGGCCAAGTTTTTTATAGGAAAATCGAATGTAGTGGTCGCATCATAAAACCATTCTTATCTTAGGTGACCTTATTGTAAAATAACACTATATCAACACCTACAATATATGCAAAACCACAAAAGAAAAATAGTTATCTAAGTATTCAGATGTCATGATAAGGCATTTGGGACGGTTTCTCACATGATGCTTCATAACACCAAAAACACGCAAAAATCCGCAAGTTTTTTTAAATGGATACCTATCTTACGTAGATACCTTGCGCACGAAAGAAGATCAAATTTAGAATTTAAGCAAGCTTAGCTAACTACTAGAAGTCTCGTTGAAGATGAAACAACCTCGTTTTGTTCAGCGTTTTATGTAAAAAAAAATTGACTCTTGACTGGTTTTGGGAATCAACTTTTACGAATTTTTACAAAATCTTGTCAAAATTATTTTTTTTAAATTACACCGCGGCCGCACCATTGAAACGGACACACTACTATAGGTACTTTTTATTCTAAGCTCTTTCTTATAATAAAAAGTACCTATAGTGTGTGTCAAATCAGTTTATTAAATACCTACTATACGAAAGTAGGTAATCAAAATATCACACTAACAGTAAACGAAAAAAATTATAAGCTCTTCTATTAAAACAGAATCAACATGACTAATATCCTCCTGTCGGCTCCTTTCTCAAAGTTGTGTCTACCGAGCTGGATGACTTGCCCTAGGTAGACATACTCCTTCACAAATTCGAGAAGCGACCCTTCGGTGTGGGTTGGACTCGGCAAGACGTGCGAATTGCACATGACTTTCGTCTTGTCCAAATTCATGCCGAGACCAACCCGCCGAGAGGCTCCGTACGATGTACGATAGTGATTTTCCAATGTACAGACGCTAGCACATCAAGCCACCCCAAACTGTCAAATTTTCCCAATTGAACATAAACTTTATTTATAAGGAATAAAGTTGAAAGTATATCAAATAAATTTGACAGATTGGGGTAGCTTGATGTGCTGGCGTCTGTACCATAATTTTGAGCTTTGAAAAAAAGAAAGTTTTATGAACAAAACGTATTTGTCAGACAAAATAAAACGCAGAAAGTCAACGAAATGAGTTTTTGGCGGGATCGCGTTGGAACATGTCGCACGAATTTTCATTTTCATGGAATTTAGTGAAATAGCGAATTAAATTGTATAATTTTGATAGTGAATTATTCAATTAACACGTTCGCGGACACTTTGCTTGATTTTGTAACCCTATCTTGACACAAGATTTTTGTATGAAAGGCTTTAGCCGTACTGTCACCGGTAAAAAAGACAAAGTATTTAAATAAGACAGCACCGGCCATAGCCTTCGCCTGCTCCAAACGTTACGTCACAGGTATGTAGTCTTTGACTATATAAATAGGACGCGCCGGCTATAGCCTTCGCCTGCTCCAAACGTTACGTCACAGGTATGTAGTCTTTGACTATATAAATAGGACGCGCCGGCTATAGCCTTCGCCTGCTCCAAACGTTACGTCACAGGTATGTAGTCTTTGACTATATAAATAGGACGCGCCGGCTATAGCCTTCGCCTGCTCCAAACGTTACGTCACAGGTATGTAGTCTTTGACTATATAAATAGGACGCGCCGGCTTATAGCCTTCGAAGGCATCAGCCGTTACGTCAGTAGTAAACGGTTATTTTACTCAAAAACAGCATACTGCGACTGTAAAAAGTTTTCGAATATTGGGTGTTTCTATATGAGATTGCAAAATGCATAATCCAAGAAACTGCTTCATTTCTTCTATTGTAGTTGGATTAAAGGTCTTTTTGCGACTGCCTCTAGTATGTGGTCTGTTGACGTGGCATAATGCAGCACCGTAGATATTGGTCCGCTCTACAAGTTGTTCAATCACTGACGGAGGAAAGAAACGAGCAAATATTTCAATTGGAGCTGTATTTGCATCAAGTGGAAATTGTGGTCCAATAATGGTGTCATCAAACTGAAATTCTGGTATAGGAGCGGTTGTTGCTTGCCATTCGTCTTCTACGATTGGAGATGACCTAGAACGTTGACGATCACAACGAGATACGTCGGAAACTGATGTTGTAGTTGATCGTTGATGATCAGTGCTCTCTGCGTCTGCAAGTAGAGGCATCATAGGTCGCTGCTGTTCGTCAGCCCTTTGCCTTATATTTTGTGCCGATGCAGGACTTTCAGTGTCCGTCCAGCTAATAATATCCTGTAAAATCGTAATTGATTCAACTGATCTTGGTGGAGTTGTATCGGAATCATATGAAGGTATGTCTAAGTGTGGCTGGTGTGTATCTAGTGCATTTCTTATGATAAGCGGGGGCGAAGTTGAAATAACATCATCTGGAGACTCGACTGAAGCAGGAACACAGACGTGGACACCTAAATCTTTTAAGGTAATGGGAGATTCAACAGAAGGCACATATGCATCAGAATCTTGCCCAATTCGCGTGACAGCTGGGGACGAAATAGCTGTCAAATCACCTGATGACCCAACCGAAGTAGGAATGTGAATTTGCTCACCTAAATCATTTGAGATAGATGGAGACTCAACAGAAAGCACTTGTTCACTTCTTATACGTTGAGTTGTCTGTTTAAATTGTCCATCACCATCCTCTTCAGAGTCAGATACGTGAGTTTTTGATGACCTGCTATCTTCATTGGGTATGTAATTAGTGTCTGAACCATATTCGCCATCACAATCATCATATGGATCCTGTTCAGACTCTTCGCTTTCACTTGATACCGATCCTTGTATAAGTTCTTCATTGCTCGATATTTCAGGTTCCTCTGAACCACAAGATAGCTCATCTGATGAGATATCATTGAACAATTTCATAATGCGTTCATTTTCCCGTTCGAATGGATCGTTATTTTTTGGTTTACCTCCACTCGGTCGTTGTCGAGACATCTGAAAAGTAGAACGTATAAGTACAAGTTGTTTACATCAATATTTTAGGATAAATCATTTGTTGAAACCTCTTATAATAATAATGATTTATGAAATATTTGTATTTATATCCATTATTATGTTCTAAAGTACGTTTCATTTAAATATTACTAACATTATGTAATTAGTTAATCATAAAAACCAATTCTACTTACCATAGACGTTGATCAGAAACCGCATGTAAATCACGTTCCCGACGTGTGCACTCCGCGGCGCACTCCGCGGCCAACTGAACAAATTCTCATACAATGGCCGCTGCTATGAACGCTGCGTCAGTGTGAGTGCTCACACAAATGTTCCAAGTAGTAGTACGTTGGAAGCGGTAAAAAGACATGTTATGTGACACCTAGCAATTCGAATAATTTAATTTGGGGGCACTTGATGATGAACTATATGGTAGCAGTATGGAAATTCGTCTGCTAAAGCAGTTGTGCTTCTAGAGTACAAAAAAATATCGAAGGGTATAACCGGCGCGTCATTCTGCGCAAGTTCCTAATGCATGTCATAACCGGCGTGTCCGTCAACGTGTTAAGTTACGTGTGAGTGCACAAGTATAATGAAAGTGAAAATAAGTGACTCACGTGGACTTTTCGTGTTCCCCCCAAAAACTCCTATTAGGTTGTTGTAAAGTTACTACCGCTTTACAATAACTTTGACTTGACTGACTTAATTAAAAAAATAAAATAAAAAGTCAACGAAATGTCAACGTCAACTGTCAAGTATGTCAACATCAACATGTAAATGTCTCTCTCTCTCTCTTTCCCTCACATTGTTTCCGTACGAACGGGACTCCCCGTTTTATACTGTATTGTTGTTGTTTTCGCAGATAACTTTATATTTACTTCTAGCTGGCTTTACACAAAAAGCACTACGTGGTTGTATGTAAATTTTGGCGGTTTGTGCTGCTAGCACTACTAGTGGTGAAACTTGGCATATTCTCCCTCTGACTAGTCATTGTCGATTGTTATGAATGTTTAAGGATTTTTTCGTGATTTTTTTTCTTTTGTACAGCTTGGCCAAAAAGTCGTGAAAATAATGGTGGCGCCACTATCGTGCATGTTGTAACCCTATATAGTACAACGAAAACGGTTTTGATACTTAGTTTTTTTGACAATTAATGTGAATATTGGCGGGTTTTATGAAAAAAAGAAAAACTCTGAAACGCTTGTTCAGCCACTGCCTAGAACGATAACATTTGCAGTTATTTATTTTAATGAATTAAAAATAAAATTATTAGGTATTTATAAATACCTTGATGTCAACTAATCCCACATTCTGTGAGACAATTTTCTGTTTTACGAGACCCCAGATTAAATCAATAAGGTTTAGATCACAGTGACAAATTGGAAGCCTGACTATTGTGTGACTGTGTCCCACAAATCCAAGTTCTCCTCTAACCACAGGCAAAATGTTCTATAGTTGGTGTTCTAAACAAAAACTAAGAAAATAATCAGAATTAAAAATTTTAATCAGCATCAAAAATGTTTTTCTCTAAGTATTCCACGCCCGAAAAGTCTTCATCCACGTCTTGTTGTGAGCTTTCACCAAAACTCTGCTGGCTGTCTTCAATGTGTCACTACTGCTGCTTTCATCTTGTAGGTTTATGATATTTCTTTCAATGTCACTATACAGAGTTTGCCCCCTTCGAAAATAACGTTTTTCTATTTTCATGACATGTTGACAAGAATTTTTCCAGTCAGTCTATGTTTCCCTGGCGTGGAGAAAACACCTTTGTTTCTTTGTCCTTCTATTGCAATTCGCCATATAGTACTGATGGATTTACCTAAAAAATACCACAGTTATTTTATTTTTGTTCAGTGATTTATGCAATATTAACAAAAAGTATCAATATTATACGAACGCGCTGCATTCCGAATGTGTTTCGTAAACATAACCTCAAATTCGTGAATGCACATTTCAATAATTGTTTTAAAGGTTTATACTAGATATTACACCTTGAAATACACACTTTACATGCGGTTACATGTAAAAAATATAATTTTACCTGTCATTTCAGCGGTTCTTTTATTTGGGAAAATTTGACAGTTTGGGGTGGCTTGATGTGCTAGCGTCTGTACATTGGAAAATCACTATCGTACATCGTACGGAGCCTCTCGGCGGGTTGGTCTCGGCATGAATTTGGACAAGACGAAAGTCATGTGCAATTCGCACGTCTTGCCGAGTCCAACCCACACCGAAGGGTCGCTTCTCGAATTTGTGAAGGAGTATGTCTACCTAGGGCAAGTCATCCAGCTCGGTAGACACAACTTTGAGAAAGGAGCCGACAGGAGGATATTAGTCATGTTGATTCTGTTTTAATAGAAGAGCTTATAATTTTTTTCGTTTACTGTTAGTGTGATATTTTGATTACCTACTTTCGTATAGTAGGTATTTAATAAACTGATTTGACACACACTATAGGTACTTTTTATTATAAGAAAGAGCTTAGAATAAAAAGTACCTATAGTAGTGTGTCCGTTTCAATGGTGCGGCCGCGGTGTAATTTAAAAAAAATAATTTTGACAAGATTTTGTAAAAATTCGTAAAAGTTGATTCCCAAAACCAGTCAAGAGTCAATTTTTTTTTACATAAAACGCTGAACAAAACGAGGTTGTTTCATCTTCAACGAGACTTCTAGTAGTTAGCTAAGCTTGCTTAAATTCTAAATTTGATCTTCTTTCGTGCGCAAGGTATCTACGTAAGATAGGTATCCATTTAAAAAAACTTGCGGATTTTTGCGTGTTTTTGGTGTTATGAAGCATCATGTGAGAAACCGTCCCAAATGCCTTATCATGACATCTGAATACTTAGATAACTATTTTTCTTTTGTGGTTTTGCATATATTGTAGGTGTTGATATAGTGTTATTTTACAATAAGGTCACCTAAGATAAGAATGGTTTTATGATGCGACCACTACATTCGATTTTCCTATAAAAAACTTGGCCATATATCACATTTTACCACAGTCGTTATTGTAGGTACTACATTACTCAACGTATATGAATTCCAACACATTTATGAAGCATGTTTGCAAAGATTACGATCAATTAGTGAAGGAATTGAGGCAAACCTTGTTGAAGTTATTAGATCCGCAGACAAAAAACATATTAAGAAAATAATTTTGGACTCGATTTTTTCTGAAAACATTGGTAACAATGTTAACAGACGAAGAACTTTATGTGTCTACATAGATCTCACAAAAGCACAGTATTTGTGCCAGAGGAATCTAACAAATGAAAGAAACAGTTTTTTCTACCGCCCTGATATTACAAAATACGGAACTATCCACCTAGTACATCGATGGTAACTACCAATACATACACAAATCAAAAAAAGTTTGCGATCACTTTGAAACATCGAAATCTTTTTGTTATGGTAGATTAAATTATGATTTCTTCTTCTTTTCAGATTCTTTATTTAAAAATATAGATTTAGAATATAAAACAATAAAACAGTTCAATTGTTTTTCCATAGAAAAAGGCTTCATTCCAGTATATTATATTAATGTACTCTGTGCTTCAGTCCTAGCTTACGCTCATTCAGAAATCTGATTAAGTCAATTTTAACGGATTTAAATCATCGCACTCGATATACGACCTTTTATTTAATACAAATTAAGACAAAAACCACGTGCATCGGGAGTAGCTATATTGTGGCTTGGCGAGTTTTACGAAACGTCACGTGACGACCCACAATGTGTGTCCTCGGTGCGCTACCGAAATACTTTCGCGGAAAGTTGTGATAAAAAATGCCAAAAGGATTATCAGAAGTTTTACCGAGGAATAATAGTAACTTTGAGGGAAGAAGGATACACCACGAGAGAAATAGCACGCAGAGTTGCTATATCCCAATCCTGTGTCGTGACTACGTTGCAGAGGTACCACGGGATGGGTAATTTTGTCATAAAGACATACATAAGTACTAAATATATAAGGAACGAAAATAAATGAAGACTACATAGAAAATTACAGTTAGGTAAGAGAACCTTTACGAGTCTTTTAAACAAATATAATGACTGCGCGCGTATATCAACTGGCAATGCATTCCACAAACGAGCGGCTTGGACAGTGAAGGAATGGTCGAGGTAAGTTGTGGAATGCATAGGCAAAGCTTCAAATTATCTGATGACCTTAAGAATTTCGTGTGGGAGTCACGAAGAAACTCAAAACGATTTTTGAGATAGAGACGGGTCGAAGGGGAAAAGAGCACATTGTACAAAAGGGAAAGAATGTGAGCATTCCCGCAAAGGCGAATTGGTAACCACTTGAGTTTCACTCGAAATTCGGAAACATGGTCATACTTGCGCAAGCCAAATATAAACCTTAAACAAAAAAATTGAAGGCGCTCAAGTTTGTCGAGTTGATCTTGGGTAAGGTCAAGATAGCTGGCATCAGCATAGTCAAGGATGGGTAGAAGAAGCGATTGTGCAAGCGCAATTTGGGTGGTAATGGGAAGAAAGTTACGCAATCTCTTTAAAGACGCGGCGGATACAAATAGCTTGCGGCTAACTTCCTGTAGCTGGGCAGTCCAAGAAAAGTTCTTATCAATAAATGTCCCCAAGTTTTTAACTTTCTCACTGAAGGAACAACTGAGTTGTCAAAAGAAACCTGGGGAAGAGTCGTCTAGTCAGTCCTTGAGACCGTCCCTGAACTGCCTACAACCACAACTTGTGTCTTTATACGGTTAACCATAAGTCCTATATCTTTTGCTCCAGTAGCATACGCGGGCCAGATCACGATTAATCGTTAAGATAGCCTCGGAGAGATTACCAAGAGGAATTTATAAATCATCTGCATAAAGATGGCAACAAGAAATTAGTTTGTCGGAGATTGAGTTTATGAAAACTGCGAAAAGTTAAGTAGATAAAACACCACCCTGTGGTACACCAGCAGAAATATTACTCCAGGAAAACAAGGCCTCTCCAAAGCAAATACGTTGCCGGCGACCGAACAGGTAACTGCGAAATCAGTCAATTATCGATGGAGATATATTAAGAGAGCATAGAATACCAAGCAACACATCAAAGTCAACAGTATTAAAAGCATTACTGAAATCTAGTAAAGTTAAACCGTAAGATTACCGTTTTCTATCGCTGAGCTTATATCATCCGTAATGTTCAGAAGCGCTGTGGTGGTGCTATGACCAGAACGGAAGCCAGACTGGAAGGGTTTGAAGGGATTATTTTTAATGAGGAAAGTGCTAATTCGATTGTGGATCAACCGACTTTGTATAGGAATGGTAAAACGAAAATTGGACGATATTCAGAAAAACATTTGACAAATGCCAAATGTTTTTCTGAATATCGTCCAATCGGCATTCGTTGAAAGTTCCATGAGCATGGAAAGACACCAATAGACACAGACAAAATTGAGGATGTGACAAAGGACGGGAAGGATAACATCCTGCACAGGGACCAACAATTACGGCTGATACAGTCACTTCCTCCTGCATTGGAAGTAATCGATAGTATGCTTTTCATAACATCACATGCGGAGCACTGACCAAAAAGATATGGAGGATATCTGGGAGAGTATTTAGTGTTATTGTTCTATCAAAATTGGACGAAGCAGTAAAATGATTATTTATTGCATCAATGTCTATTTCTTTTGGAACTGTCTCTTGTCGGGTTTTACCGACCTGCAATGATCTGAGAAATCGCCAAACTTTGTTTTTTTTTTTTTTTTTTTCTGGGTGGGAAATCATAAAATAACTTCTCCCGCTCTGGGTGGAGCGGGAGGGCGTGTCAGACTTTTACTGACTAAAACCCACCCGTGTTCCCTCACTTGCCTGTGTGCCAGGGGCCGCGGTATCTCTTTCGAACAACCCGCACCCCTGGCAGGCATCGGCCCTTGCGGGCCCCATCAGTTGCTGATGACATCTCTTTGAGGCGCGCGTGGAACACAACGCGCCGTCGACCCGGGCTTGGTCCTTACCGGACAGCGAGCTACCCATTACTCGCCGTCCGCAAGCCCGCGCCTACGGTGGCCGGGAATCAGCCTGGGATTCCCGACGCCCAGGGCATCTCCTGCGAAGGCCACGGCTGTGAGGGCGCATGTATTGCATCTCCCTCACGTGCGCCGCCTCCCTCTTTGCGAGCATAACTGCTTCGCTGACGGAGGCGACTGCTAGCCATGCCCTCTCGCTCCGTACCATGGCCTGCACCAGGGTCGGACGCGAGAGATCGCCGCCGCCGATCACCTCCACGAGGACACGGCGTTGCTCCGCCCAAGCTGGGCAGACCTCCACCGTATGCTCCACCGTGTCCTCTGGGCGATCTTCGCAATGGAAACACCCGGGCGTTTCCTCCCGCCCTATCCGAAACAGGAACCTCCCGAAACAGCCATGTCCAGTGAGGACCTGTGTCAGGCGGAAGGTGAGGACGCCATGCCGCCTCTCAAGCCACTCCTCAAAGAGGGGACTTACCGCCGCAATCGCGGCGTGCCCAGCCAAACTTTGGTTGCGTCACCATTTTGGAAAGAAGTATGAATGTGGTGCCGATTAGCATTCCTATACACCTTATTGCAGTGACTACGGATTGAGAAGTATCTTCCCCTGTTAGAGTCATTAGCCCTATGCTTAAATGTAGACTTCATCAGAATATTTATGTGTGTGTTAGATTTAGAATTACCGAAAACCAATCATAACACACATAAATATGTGTGTTATGATTTGTTTTCGGTAATTTTCTTTGTACAAAAATAAACATTATTATATACTTATGCAAAATTTCTTGTAACTTATTTTTGGCTTATCGAAAAAATTTAAGAAAAACATATGTGGAGGTTCCAATGAGGTACTAAATTTTTCTGAAAAGATAAACTAATTACAACGCCTACAACTACGTGATATCAACGTGCTCCAAATTACATGCAAAATTTCTTCTAGGTGTAACTTTTTTTTGGCTTATTAAAAAAAAATATAAGAAAACCATATGTTGAGGTACCAATGAGGTACTAAATTTTAACGAAAAGATGAACTAGTTATAACGCCTACAACTAGGTGAAACCGGCTTGGTCCAGCCATTCTGAAGTCAGAATGGCTGGCCACTTTCCTCGTAATAGTTTTCCCTCTTTAGCGAGGTACCAATTATTTGATGTCTGGTACGAAATAGTACCAAATAGGTACTAAAACTTGGCATTGCTCAAACTTCCAAAATCTCCCTTGGTCCAGTCATCCTGACGCAGACGAGTTTTACTGGGTTACAGTCCCACATAACTGCGCTATCTCCCCGTGGTGGCGCAGTAGGCATTTCTCCACGTTAAAAAAAAAAATGCCCGGGTCGAAGGCGCGTTGTGTTCCACGCGCGCCGTCAGAGATGTCAGCAACAACTGGTGGGGCCCGCAAGAGCCGATGCCTGCCAGGGGTGCGGGTTGTTCGAAAGAGATACCGTGGCCCCCGGCACACGGGCAGCTGAAGGAACATGGGTGGGTTTTAGTCAATAAAAGTCTGACACGCCCTCCTGCTCCACCCAGAGCGGGAGAAGTCATTTGATGATTTCCCACCCTCAAAAAAAAAAACCCTGTACTTTTAAAAAGGATAAGCAATAAAAACACATTAAACAGTTTATAGTGTTGTTTGATTTATTTTGGCATAAAATAATATAACCTAAAATATCGGCAGTTGGGTACCTATGTCTTATTACATGACGTGTTTTTATTTAAGTAGGTATTGCATACACAGGTACATAAATTATTTTTAGCTCGGCTTAGAAATCTTTACAATTGGATGTAGCATAGGAACATGTAATATAAGTATGTAGGTAATTTATAATAAAACAGAGCCGAGGCCATGTTTACAAGAAACCAAGTGGATTTCAAATTCCTAAAAACTGCAACCTTGTCTGTTATTTATTGTGTTACGTTAGGTACATATAATCTCAAAAGGCAAATGTGAAAACTTACAACGAAAACCCTGCAGTTTTTAAACATATACCTAGTTGAAATTCCATCTTTAGTACTGATTTGCTTGTGATCTCCGAACGGCTGTCGCTACAGCTTATTGTAAAGTCTATTCCAATAATAGTTTCCAATTGATGTTATTTCCACTTAAACGATTATTAACTTCAGACCAGTCCAAATAAAGTTTATTTTTAGAATGACGAGTAGGTACTATTGAAGCAGTTACAAAAATGTTTTAAGTTGTAGCGCAAACTGAACTTGATGTGGGAGTTTTAAAGTAGTAGGTAGGTACCGAATATCTTCAGAATTATGTGTTTTATTTTGGAACAATAAAAAGTATCTTATTATATATCCAGTTTTGCAATTTGATATAGGTATCAATTTTGATGGTTTTCTAGAAGTTACAGAACCCTACTAATAAGAATATGATCCATTGCGAAACAAAGTACATAAAAGTTTAGCCTTTTTTACTCTAAATGATATGCATATAAATAAGTTACTGTTATTATGTATTTAAATCAATGATCGACAAAAGTGTATCTATTTTAAATGTATACATAGGCAATTATGTGATAATATATGTCGTATTCAAATAATTATTTGTAAAACAAATAGATACCTTTGCCGTACAACAATACAATACTGATCTTCCAATAAGTAATGAAAGCCATGTGGAGGGACCGTACCACAAATATACAATTTACCATAACAAATAATAATTATACTTTACATTAAGTACCTACATAAAATATTGTGTAAATACTGTAAACTGTACTTTCCTGTTATAGCGAGTAGTTTGCTGTGTTGATGTTGTATCAAGTCCGTAATATCCGTGTCCGTTTCAAAGGCGCGCCATGGCGATATTTCAAAAAATAATTCGACCAAGTTTTTTTTTTTAATTGTAAAAGTTGATTCCTAAAACCATGAATTTGTCAAAGTTATAGTTAAAAAGTTATAAGAGTGTGAACGTGGCCGCGCCATTGAAACGCGGAGAACCGTGCGGCCACGGAGATCTTTAAAACTAAGCGTTGCAGAGACCTGAAATTTAGGTAAATGACGGATTTAATTTGTAAAAATATAGAAAATAATCCAAGGTTCATATATAACTTTTTAACCATAACTTTGACAAATTTATGGTTTTGTGAATCAACTTTTACAAAATTTTACAAAATCTTGGTAGATTTTTTATTTTTTATATCGCCGTGGCCGCGATTGAACTTATCCAGCTCACAGCATTTTCGTACCATTTTACCGAGTTTTAAAGGAGTTTAAAATATATTTCGGTTTACAGGTATAGGTGAGGCCGATCACTATTTACAAAACTCCTTCGATAGATTATTGCTTTGTGACGGATTATGTTAGTGTAATAACTCAAGCTCTACTGTTTTATGCATACTTTATTGATTATTGATAACACTTTACATCGGGTTATACACGTAAGGCTACTGTCTAATTTCGAACAGGGAGGGGTGGGTGTGCAGTATAGATACACTTCTAAGGACAAATCATCCAAAACCGCAGATGCATTAACTTCTGTCAGTGGTGGAGGAGCGGCGCACGTTGTTACGCTGCGGGATGACGAACTCGGCGTGGCGCGGCGACGTGAACGGGTTCGTGGACGCGAACGGCGCCGACATCGAGCCCTGCCGCTGTGGCGGGCCCCGCCGCGCCCCGCCAGCCCCGCCCGCCGCGCCCGCGCCTCTGCGACAAGCGTCACCGTGGTCAGCCTCGCCACCTCTGGGGCCGGACGAATGTCTCCTAATACTTTACGGCACATCGCGGCGTCCCGGACGACGAGACAGTTCGCACTACGAGACTCGAGCCCGGGAGGTCGCTCACCTCGGTGCGGCGCCGACGTCCGCGGCCGCCGACAGCTGACGCGGCGGCAGGGCTGGCGGGGGGCCCGCGGGCCGCGCGCCCGTCGCGACGGGCCGCGGCGGGATCTGCGGAAACAGAAGCGTCAGCTCGCGCCGGCTGAGGTGAGCTCGGGAGCGGACGCGGGCCGCAGGTACACTTACAGTGGGCGGGTCGGGCGGGCGCGCCGGCGCGGCGTGCGAGTGCGCGCGCGCCAGGCGCTGGTGCGGCGCGGGCGCGGCGGGCGGCACGGCGGGCGGCGGCGGTCGGCGTGGCGGCAGGCTGTCCGAGCGCGTCGCCCGCTCGCCGCTGGCCCGCTCGCTACCCGCCCGCTCGGCTCCAGCGCGGTCGCTACTCGCCCGCTCGGCTCCAGCCCGCTCGCTCCCACCTCGCTCAGCTCCAACCCGCTCGCTCCCAGGTCGTTCGGCAGCGGGAGGGCCAGAAGAAGGTGTGCTGATGTGTCCGCCTCTGACTTGCTGTCGCTCCGCCATTTCTCTTAAATGGCTGGGCTCTGCTTTTCCAGCCGGAGACCTCACCTGTGAATCACCAGTGCGTCTCACTGGTGAGCGTTTCTCCACCTGTTGGATTTTCAGGAATGTATAGATATCGAAGTGGAATATCCGTCAAAGTAGCTCACGAAATTCAATAAAATAAAAATAAAACTTGCACAAAATCGTGACGTTTCCCAAACAACATCACATTTTTTTTAAAGATTTTATTTGTTCATAATTAATAAAACACATGCATTATCATTACTCCGCTCGCGTATCGCATTATGATCTACATACCTACGATCTAATGCAGGCTACCTTAGTGCATAATATCCTGAAGGTCTAGGGCATATTTTTATGGCATCGTTTATAGGAAATCTTTCCGAAAGAGCTTCGGGAGCTCTTCAACTCTGTCCTCTTCTCTGAGAGAACTCGTGGCGAAGGAGCGTAGCAGTTTTCTTCTTTAGAAAGGGTGATAAGACCCTTCTAAAGAACTACAGACTAATTTCGCTCCTACACCACGTATTTAAGTTGTTTTCAAGAGTCGTTACGAATCGTCTAGCGCGAAATCGCGACAAGTTCTCTCAGAGAGGAGGACAGAGTTGAAGAGCTCCTGAAGATCTTTCAGACAAGACTTCCTATAAACGTTACCATACAAATATGCCCTAGACCTTAGTTAGGTTAGGAGGATACAGCACTATAGACCACATCCACACAATATCGCATATTAAACCGAAGTCTGAAGAGTATAATTGGCCCCCGTGTCTTACGTTTGTGGACTATGAGAAGGCTTTGACTCTATAGCTAGAGACTCCAAAACAGACCAGAGGGCAAATTCTCGTAATTTTAAGAACGTTCACAGTCTGATCTCAGACACAAGCTGTCAAAAATACCTCGAGTTTTTGACATTTTGATTGTCGCCGAGATGAGACTGCGACTAGATTTTGAACGTTTTCAATTACGAGAATGGCCGTTAGGTCTCGCATGGTTAGGTTTTGGAGTCTCTTCAGCGATGCCAAGTCGCTACACATCCAAGTACCTACTGAGATGTCTATATGAAAACGCGACAATGACTGTCCAAACTCAGGACCATCGAACTGAACATATCCCCCTGAGTCGGGTGAGACAAAGGGACGTAATTTCCCTGAAATTGTTCTCTAATGCATTTGAGGATGTGTTTAAGACTGAACTGGGAAGGAAGCGGTATTAACATTAACGGCGAGTGCATCTCCCACTTGACATTTGCGGATGACATCGTCATACTGGCTGAATCGCTGCATGACTTGCAGCTGATGCTGGACGGCCTAGTTGAATCTTCTGTACATATTGGTCTCTGGATGAACTTGGACAATACTCAGATTATGCTCAAAGAACACGTTACTCCGGGACCAATAGGGAATATGCATGTACCGAATTCAAAACTCTTTCATAATTAAATATACATTGTACAGTAGTCAAGAAACAAATTGCTGTTTTTTATATTTTTAATCTCAAAACGGTGAAGGAAAACATCGTGAAGAAATGGCATGTCCTAGAACCAAAAATTCGAAGATATGTGTCATCTACCAACCCGCACTGGGCCCGCGTGGTGGATTACGATCCACTCTCTTTCAGAGAGAACGTCTGATTATGATATTTTTAATGCATTGCTTATTTTACAACTTCCTTTTTTAAGTTGCGTTCTACTGGTGGAACGGAATGCAAACTCGAAACGCGTCTTCTTCGAAAATTCCGGAAGTGACCTCAATAGCCATGTGAATAAATATATTTTCTTAGCAAACTGCTTGAATTTTCACCAAGCTACGTTAATAAGTGCGATGAATACTTGAATAAAGCACACAAAATAATTTAATTTAAATAATTGGGCTCTAAAATACAGATGTAGTTTGCAGATGCAGAACCAGTACCGTGGTAAGTGACGTCACAAAATGGCCGCGACAAAAACGACGTTTGAACTGTAGTAGAAAATAACAATTTTCTACTACAGTTGAAACGTCGTTTTTGAAATAAAACATTATTGTTATTTTTTTAATAAACCGTAGTAAAATTGGACTTTTAATACTTTTTTGGGTTTCAATATACGTACTTTATTGATTAAAAGATAAAATAAAATTCATTGTTCGAGAATACGTTTACCTCGGGCAAACTCTGGCAAGAATAACTTTGAGAAGGAGGCTAACAGAAGAATTCGGCTGAGCTATGCAACGTTTAGGAAGCTTCGTCGCGTCTTCTCGTCGCATATTCCGCAGAGCCTAGTGAGCCTAATGTCCTGCCTGTTACGCCTATGGAGCCGAAACGTGGACACTCACGGTACGGCTGGTCCTTACATTCAAAGTCGCGTAGCGAGGTATGCAACGAGCTATGCTTGGAGTCACTCTGATGGATAGAATCGGGAATGAGGTGATCCGGCAGAGTTGCAGAGAACTAAAGTTGTCGACGTAACTCATAGAATAAGAAGCTGAAGTGGCAATGGGCTGGCCATATTAGCCGTAGAACCGATAACCGTTGGGGTAGACGTGTTCTTGAGTGGAGACCGCAAATCATCAAATGTAAGGTAGGACGTCCTCAGGCTAGGCGCAGCGACGATTTTCACAGGGTGGCTGGTAACAGCTGGATGGGAGTTGCCGAGAATCGAGCTGAATGCCATCATACAATTGAAGAGGCCTATGACCAGCAGTGGACTGCTGTAGTCTGATGATGACCGTTGATAGCGCAACAAGGTTATTTTGGTGCATGGCCAAAATCGGAACTAACGCCGCTATCTTGTTTATTCACAAAATGACAACAAGTCAAAGTGACAATCATAAAATAATTCAATATGGATAGTTGACAGTTTTTTTTGAGAAACCATTATGTAATTTTCCTTGTGGTTTAATTACCTCAAAATATGAATACCTATTTCAGCGACATATTAAAAACAACATGACGAATTTTTTATTTGTAAAACACGTAGGCTTTGATATACAAAAAACCCTGTATATCATCGCACTTATGTAATTTCGATTGTCAAAACCTAGTCAGAACCATTGACATGTCAAAACCGAACTTTTGGTCATGGTGGCCCGAGTCCGTAGACAGAGCCCGAGTCAAATTGAACTCCTTGGGACTGCTAGTCACCCTCCTGGAACTTCAGATAACCCTACTATACTCCATCGTAACCTGCTCAATTCTTCCTCGAGTTCGGCGATCTTCTCGACGGTTCGGAGTGTACTCGTGTTGTATGTTGCCAGGTCCAGTTTTTGGTGATTGTGGTAGCCAGAACTTTTTCGGGGATTCTTTGCACCCCTTGCTCAAAAAATGAGATTGACTTCAATAAGTATGTCGACGAAGAAGCAAGTATTCAATGATGTCTCTGTGATCAACGCGGTGAAAACTGGAAATGATCACCGCATGGCAAGAGGTACATTGAATATCAATATCAAGCTGGAAAGATCTCGGGTAATGAAGTCTACGCTCCGTCCTGCACCAATCCAAGTCCAAAACTTCGAGAGCTTTCAACTCGAACTTCATAATCGTTTCGAGTGTCTAGGGAGCTCTGTGGACGATTTTAACGACCCAACCCATCGTTAGATGGGTTCGTAGAAACTGTCCATACGGTCAGGTCTAAGATCTTCAAGACCCGTCGTACAAATAAAACAAGAAGCTGTCTGATCCTACTTTGCAGCTCATGGAGGAGAGGCGCGAGACGATCCTGCAGTCTTCAGACGATG
Organism: Polymixis lichenea; assembly: GCA_949091785.1. Lineage (NCBI taxonomy): Eukaryota > Metazoa > Arthropoda > Insecta > Lepidoptera > Noctuidae > Polymixis > Polymixis lichenea. Next base: position 11,686,918 of record OX420939.1, on the reverse strand, counting down.
CGCTCGAGTACCAGCAGTTTAATAGACTGATCTGTAGGGATCTGTCTATTGAGCAGAGCCAGCTTACAAAACTGAAGACCGGTGATGGCAGGATCGTAGCCAGCAAACCTGTTGAGCTGTTAAGAGAGATTGAGAGGTTCTGTGGACAGTTACATACACAAGTAACGCCGTTACGAATCTGGCAAACAACCCAAGAGCTAGATTGACCCGACACTATACTGAAGACGTGAAGTTTGTACGGGATTAGGATGGCACTGAAGCAGCTAAAAAACAACAAGGTGCCGCAAGGGTGATGGCGGAATTACGGCCGAACACCTAAAGGCCGACGGGAAACCTGTTCTTAAGGCCCTTCAAAAGCTGTTTGATTCCGTTATACTTGAGGTCAAAACGTCACATTTGTGGAACAGAGGTGTTGTTTACTTTTCGTTAAGAAGGGTGACAATGCCCGTATTAAGTAATAATATAGGCCCATCTCAATTCTGAGCCATGTCTACAAGATCTTTTCAAGAGTCATCACGAACCTTCTAGAGCGCAGGCGCTAGGACCGAAGAGTATAACCTACCTCTCTGTTTAGCGTTGTGGATTACGAAAAAGCTTACGATTCAATCGAGACATGGGATGTACTGCAGTTCCTTCAACGGTGCCTGATCGACTATCGTTACATCGAGGTGCTGTAAGAAAACGCCTTCATGTCAGTCTGACTTTAGGACCAGACCTCTAAACCTAGGATAGGTTTAGATGCAGCGAGGTGAGACAAGAAGACGTTATCTCTCCGAAACTATTCACCGCTGCACTGGAGGATGTCTTCAAGGTTCTGGACTGGAAAAGCCTGGCATCAACACCAATGGCGAGTACTTCACTCACCTCCGTTTTGTCGATAAAATAGTTCTCATCGCTGAGAGTATGGAGGACCTCAGTACAATGTTCGATCACCTCAGTAGAGCTTCCGGAAGAGTGGGCACTAAAATTAACATAGACAAGACAAAGGTTATGTCAAATGCCTGGGCATTTGACATAACCGTCATGAGAGTGGGTGTTATCTGGATAACACCCACTCTCATGACGATTAGAGACGCTACACTCGAAGTTGTGGTGGAGTATGTTTACCTAGGTCAAACTGTCCAGTTAGGTAGGTCTAACTTCGAAAGAGGTCAATCGTTGAATCCGACTCGGCTGGTCAGCGTTCGGAAAGCTACGCAATATCTTCTCGTCCCACATACCGCAGTGTCTCGAGACGAAAGTCCTTGACCAGTGCGTGTTGCCAGTGATGACCCATGGTACTGAAACGTGGTCGCTCATAATGGGTCTTATTAGAAGTCTAAAAGTCCCCAAAGGGCTATGCTTGGAGTTTCCCTACGTGATCAGGTATGAAGAGATCCGCAGGAGAACCAAGGTAACCATCATAGCCCGAAGAATTACCAAACTTAAGTGGGAGTGGGCAGGACACATTGCTCGCAGAACAGATGGCCGATGAGGTCGAATATCTTGCCGATGACCTTTGAAGGCCGCAGGAATCCGCTGGATGCGGGGAGCACAGAACCGTTCGAAGTGGCGGAGGCCTATGTCCAGCAGCGGAGGTCTTTCGGCTGAAATGATGATGATGACTTAATGCTATAGGTATTCCAGTCAACCTTTGGGTGATGCAGAGACAAGCAGTGGTAGGTGCAATAGCGAGAATTTGAGGAGTAATTATTTATTTAAATATAAGGTTATGCGTATACTTATTAAAACTATTAATATAGTTAATATATACAACTAATCTATATACATTTTATGAATTCCAAAGTAACTGCCTGTGTGTTATCGTTTCACGTCTTAACCACTGAATGGATTTCGATAAAATTTGGCAAGGCATAGATCCAGGAGGCATCCTTGAGAAGCATATGGGCTAATTTTATCCCCGTAGCACGCTCACATGGGATAGCCCCCAGCGTTAGTCGAGCGCCAAATAGTAGATTGTATCATAAGGGAGCAACATAATATTTTTACGGCGAGGGCGCTTTTTTGAATCCAGAGCGAAGTGAGAGATTCTAGAGTAGAATCCCGAGCGTGGCGAGGGATTCTTTAGTAGTATCCTGAACGTAGCGAGGGATTTGAAGTACGTCGCCCGAGCCAAAAATATATTTTGCGCCCGAGTGATACACTCTACTTTTCATCACCCTCTATGAGAAAATAAAAGGCGCCTCATATTTTATTGTAATATTATTATATAATAAAACATAGACTAACAACTAAATTTAAATTAAATAGTATCTAATAATAAAACAACTAAAAACATATTTACATTTCAGACATTTTCGCAATTATGAAAATTTATTGTTACAGTTTTATTAGGAATAGAGATTGTTGTAGATTTTACATTCTGCGTGTTTGAAATAATGTCCGAATCTGGCTCATTTTGGGGAAAGTGTGACGGTGAATATCGTTGTTTGGATGTAGATGGCCGCGGCGACAGTGGCATGGATGGATTAACTGAAGGTTGCAATTTAATGTTTTTCATGATGCGTTCACATGTTTTCGCCTTGTTCTCAATGAAATCTATATACCCCTCTGTTACAGCACTCGACTTCCATCCTCCATGTCGCTTGAGAACAGTTAAGTCCGCTCCAGAATCTGCCAACAGGGTAGCAGAGGTACGACGAAAACAATGTCCTGTATACAGTTTAATATCTGGTAACTTCAAATAAGTAGCGATTTCTTGTGGCATGTTAGAAATTTTATTTATTCCCTTAACTTGTTTGAAGCATCGCCATTTTGATAACGGATGAAAAACAGATTGGTCTTCATATCAGCAGGACGTAGGTCTAGGTATTTCTGTACAATAGTTTTGTATTCTCCTCTGATTACGAAGGATCGGTCAATTTTTGTTTTTGTGTCTGTCAGCTTTAGTAATAGTAAATCATCCGAGTGATTTTCGACATCATCAATAGTTATTTTTAAAAGTTCATTGCCACGACAAGCTCCATGTACTCCTAAAATTAAAGCCACCTGTAACAAAACCGAATGTGAATAAGACAAGTATCTATCGAAGTACAGTTTACAATAAAATACGCATTTTAAAACACTATGGTTATACTTTACTAATTACTTACTTTACCACCATAATTATACATAGTTACTTACTTTTACGGCAAGAAAGATTTTGCCACGTTTTTGACTGAGAACACTTTGGATTTTTTAGGTTTAAATCCATCAGACATCCTATTGAGATACGCTATTAATTTCGAATATGTGTCCAGTTTTACGTCGTTATTTGAACTGACTGTTGATTTTAGCATTGAGTAGTTACTCCAAAGACTGGAAGATTGTTTAGTTTTGGCTAAGTACTGGAAGTAGGCCAAAATCACAGATTCTGAAAATTTTTTGGCGCCTCTTGCATTTCTCCATTCAATAAAATTACCCTAGGCTTTCATATATTTCTCCCGCAATTTTGCAGGTAATAGATTATCCATCACATTTCTTGCGTCAGTTCTAATACTTTCAGGAGTTAATTCTATACTTTCACTGCCACTTGAAGAATTCATTTTTCAAAACAAAACCATGAATTTCTAACAATCTCTCAAAATTGACGAAAACGCGGGCTGTAGTTCGCGCGTTTTTAATTTGATTTTTTTTTTTTATTCAGCTGGCGGTGCGACCTCGGTTATTCTGTGGCGCGACTATGGGCCGTCGTACCGGCCAGTCTTTATTCAAACAATATTTGCGTTCGATTTCTTTGGCGCTGAACACTAAGATGTTCCAAATTCAAAAAGTGCGCGGCAAAGATAATTGCGGCGCATTTAAAAAGAGGATTAAAAACTCATCACTGCCCGCTAAAAGTTTCACATAGAAGAACCACCTTTGGGTGCACTTAAAGGCGAACCGAGTCGTCCTTTTCGAATAGATGGAATGAAAAGATCTTTGTTTCCTAATAGCAGTGTAGCAACTGACCTGCGGACTGGTCCTGCGCGCGTCAGCGTGCGCGTGCGCGTTGGGCGAGAGCGCGTCGTGCGACGCGGGCGGCACGCGCGCTGCCTGTTCCAGGATCGCTTTCTTCTGTTCGTGGCCCGCCGCGAAGTAAGAGAATACACAAAGCACCGCGTAGCATATCTGGTCCGCCTGAAATTTCATACAATAACAATATTATAGTATTATTATATTTTATGCACAAATGAAGGAAATCTTCGTTGAATTACTCTGACCGTCTGTCTTTCCGTTCACCAATTTGCAGCGTCTTTAAATAGAAGTCATTGATCGTTATGATAGGCTCCAGTGTAATAGTCCTAAAATAATTCTACAAAAATCCTTACATGCAAGTTACAGATTTCAAAGCGTGGCAAATCACGATTTTGCGAAAGGTATTTAAATTTACAAATGATATCTGTTAAGTAATGGTGTATAGAAAATGTAATGACGTTACATTTATCGTGAGCTAGATTATAAATAAGAGCAAATGCAGTGATATGAATTATGTAAGTACAGTCAGCAAAAGACAAGTCACCTGCTAAGAAATCTTTGCTCTACATAGACAAAGACTGTTGTTGACAGCGGAGCAGAACCACAGCATGTTGAAAACAGACTTGTAGTTAGCTGCCTGTCAACTTGTTTATTTTGTTGACTGTACATACGTTATGAGCACAGTACGTGACGTAACAAAATGCGCAAATAACGCTTCTTAATAAAACAAATAAAAACAAAACACGTGCGGTTGGTACGTACACTGACTAGGAAGGGCATGAGCTAAGAAACGCAAGGTGTATAATTCAATTGATGTCCACCCGTCTCGACAAAGTAACGGGAAAGCCACAAGGAGAAGAAACGGTGAAGATCAAGCACTACTTTTTCTGCCTACAACATAAATGAAACACGTACATAAACAGTCACATCAAATAAAAATAAACAAAAATTAAACAAACAAAAAGAAGTTGATTGCATAAATTTTACTTGCCATTACAGATTTATATTTCCTTTGAATTATCTGTCTTGTTTTTGGATCTGAAACGTAAAATATTTTCAATTAAAGCTTTTTATACGAGTAAAACTAGTTAACTGTTGAGCAAAAATTTGCCTGAAATAATGGTTGTCTAGCAAGATGGTCCGACGCGTTTAAGGAGGCTGTAAGAGGCAGCATGTACCAAACGGTCTAGCTTCGGCATTTTATTGATTAATATTATGTTGTTTCTATTCTTAATAAGAACTGGAGCTCGTTTATTTTAAAAACTTACTAAATTCTTCTAAAACGAAGATACCGCCATTCTGCGTGAAACACTTCCTGATGTGATCCAGCCGCACGAAAAACTGTAACACAAACAAGTTCAGTGGTGATTTAAAAAACTGATTATGAAATGTATACTAGAAACTAAATAAAAGTTGTAACAGACGTGCGCACATCTATGTAGCGTAGGCTGAGGGTAGATAAGAGTAATATAGGGTCACTTACGCCTAGGGTTGCCAATTTTTATATGAAATGTGGTAAGTATTTTAGAAGCCATTGCCTGCAAAAATATAGTACTTAGATGGCAAAAAAACTATTGTAGGTACTTATGCTAAAAAAGATGTTTTTTGTTTTGAGGCTTTGCTATAAATAGGTCTTTTTCATGTTTCAACACTATTATTAAACACTAAAAATAAATTATAGTTACAAAATACTTTTTCACCTCACAACCTCGGAAAGATTCTGTTTGTCATTCGAAATCTGCGTGCAAAAGTGCATTTTACCCGCTAGCGTGGAGAGTTATTGAAATTCGAACCTTTGTATTCAATAATTTTCTATAGGTAGGTACAGCCAGTCCACTGAAAATGCATTAATATTTATTTCATGTTAGTACATGAAATAAGTATTAATGCATTTTCAGTGGAGTGGCTGACGGGCACTGGCCCCAAACCCATTTTTAGAATAATCGCACTGGTCAGCAGGACGACTGCATGAAAAAAAAAGAAACTTTATTTTTTCAATTTGCTTTCCATAATTTTGGTTTTGTTTTTTGATAAAATTGTAAGAAATCATAAAATATGAGCGAGTCCAGCAGCGATGAAGATATAAATTTAACATCGGCAGAGTTAGTGCAAGTTGTAGGTACATAATGCCGAATTGAGTTATCTTCCGGAAAATCGCAGGAAAAGTACATAAAAGCGCACAATTTGCTCAATGCATGGAGACATTCTAAAGGCGTGAAAACATTTTCGAAGACTACAATGCAAAGCTATCATCGTACTTCATTGAACTACACTAATTTACTTAATACATTTTGTAGGCTGCTTTTCTTGCACCTAGCTTTCCTCGCTGTAGTGAGGTGAAAAATTGTGTTTCGCTCGGCAGCAAAGGTATTCTGCGTCTCGTACCTTTGAAAGGTCGCTACGGTCAGGATTCTAAATTTGAACCACTCGCTTCGCTCATGGTTCAATCCTAGAATCTTTCGCTTGTTCAGCTCTCAATAAAAGTATACTCGCACCAAAAAACAACTTTGCAGGCTTGCATAACAAATAACTATTTCAGCTCACAACCTCCAAAAGATTCTGTTAATCGTTCAAAATCTGAGTGCAAAAGTGCATTTTATACGATAACGTGAAAATAATTTTTAAAATTCGAACCTTTCTATTCAATAATGTTCTATACCGCCAGTCCACTACAAGTGCATTGGTACTTATTTCATGTCAGTGCGCCAACCTTATTTTTAGAATAATCGCACTGGCCAGTACGACGACTGCATAAAAAAAAACTTTTAAAATTTTCGTCTCTGTTCAATTCACTTTCCATCATTTTGGTTTGTTTATTGAAAAAATCGTAAGAAACCATTAAATGTGAGCGAGATCAGCAGCGATGAGGATATAAATTTAACTGCTGTATAGCTACTGCAAACGGTACTTAATGCTAATTAAATTATCTTCTGGAAAAATCGGGCGAAAAGTAGCTACAGTTCGACTTTTAATTGTATTCAGTAACTTGACAGTTCAAAGAAAAATAATGTTACCATACTAAAAGTAATTGTTGGGGTAGTAAATCATTTTTATCATTCGTTACAAAACTTAAAAAAATCGTTTGAAAGATGTGGAATATAATAATAATGAATAATTTATTAATAAAAGTAATTTCCTTTTTTATTTTCTTCCAATAGAAACAAACTATAAATAAATTACTTTACTACTGAAAAACAAAATATATACCAAATCCTATAATTTTTAATAGTGCGTATAATGTTTTTAAGACAAGTTCTTAAATTTAAAACAAAAAATTGCACGTAAGTACATTATTTCAAGTTCATTCAATTTCGTTCGTTCTTACACCAACTCACTATCTTTTTTTAGTCAAAATCTGGCCCCTTCAACTGTCAAGTTACTGAATACAATTAGAAGTCGAACTTTACATAAAAGGCTTTCTAAAGGCGCGAAAACGTTTTCGAAGACTACAATGCTATCATACTTCATTGAACTACACTTATTTAATATATTATTAAAGCTGTTTTTGTTGTACTTAGCATTTTCCGCGCTGTAGTGAGGTGAAAAGTTGTGGGTTTCACTCGGCAGCAAAGTTATTCTGCGTCTCGTACCTTTGAAAACCTCGCTACGCTCAGGATTCTACATTTGTATCACTCGCTACAATCCTTTGCTTGTTCAGCTTTCAATAGAAGTACTCGCGCCAAAAAACAATTTGGCAGCCTCGCATAACAAATAATTATTATTCCATCTTTTACGAGATTGATACTGGCCATACTGTGGCAATCATCTCGCTATTTTGTAATTATCACTGAAAATATGCGCTCAGTAACGCTTAAGTTACTGGCAGACAAAAAAAAAATCAGACGATCCATACATTTTGACTGCGTAGGTATTGCACTTTTCTATGACACAGCTGTTTTTTTTTGTATAACCGACGAAAAATTTCTACGCTAGGGGGTCTAGAATGATATGCTGAATTCATGGTTACAGTTTACGCACTGCTTAAAATATTATCCTGTATAAGAAAACTCAGAATCACTGGAATGTTTCATTGGAATTATTGGTGAGAAAGTGCTCTTTCTTTATAGTCAGATTTTTTATACAACTTATTTATTTCTGAATCCAAATTTCAAAACCAGATTACGGCTGCGGTAGGTTTTACATTTTTTTAAATAAAATACATGTTATTTAAATTTTCTTCGAAAATATAGTAGGTTCGCGATTTGTTTTTTACTATTTCGGGCTCTAATATAGGTAGTAGTAGTAGGATTCTATATTATATAGAAGGGTTGGCAACCCTACAGTTACGCCGCACACAGAAAGTCGCGTAAAGCCGACTCAGGAGTAATATTAAATGGACTGACTGAATGACACACGATAATTTCTGTCGTAGCCCGGACTTGGTTAAAATTAGCGGAAAGGAGAATAAACACAGCGATTGCAAAATCATCCTACATTAGCAATTTTTTTGCTTAGTAGCAACAGAAGAAAATATGAGGTTCCGTTAAAAATATGAGACCGTTTATTATGTAAGCAAGTCACTTTGCGGGGCGTTAATACTGTTTCATTATCTACTCTCTTCTGGCTACCGTCTTATAAATAACTAAAAAGTATTTACTTTGTAAGGATGTTGTAAATAATTAGTATAAATTAATTAAATAACAATCGTGAGGGAAAATTAAATTAAACCATATGCATCTCTGAAAGATCATGTAAAAGTACCGTATATTGAAGTTCGCTAGAAGTTAAAGTATCGATTGAAATTGGTAATATTAACTAACTCATTATGTGTCTACTATACGATTGGTCTCGAGACGTATTCACATCGCTTTTATAAAATAGGACAGCATTCTTCTTTATATTCACGCAAATCGAATTATGAATATGCATGTAAAATAGTTGCTATAATAACAATAGGTAATATTTGCAAATCTAATAAACAGTACATTAAACTAAATACATGCATCGGGAATAATGAACACTTATCTACAATGCTTACAAGCATAATTCACATCGATTAAATAAAATTGCTCAAGTAATTATTTCCTTTGGAGACGAATCGTTAGTCTATTCAATATGGTTACTACATTTGTAGAGAGAAAACTTATCGCTTTTTACTGTTGCTTCTCATTCCGGCTCAGGTTCCTGTATCGTAGTTTGTGTGAATTGGTTAGGTATAGCAAACAGGCAGTTGTTAATAATTTTCGATATTTTTAACTTAAATGTATAATTAATTACTTCTGTATTACTCACGAGTCACATCTCCAAAGAAAAGAAAAGAAAAAAACGTGCACAATACATACATGCGATACGAGGATTGCAGCCCAATACACTAACGGCAAAAATTACCCGCCTTTATCTACCTCAGTTAGTGTATCGGTTAACGAACGCACAAACTAAAATGCATGCCAATTCACTGTCTTCTTCAATTCCTTAATGTACTAAATTGTGCCCGGTCAGGTTTAATTCTGAAAACCATAAGTACCAGATTGTTTTTTAAACAAGACGGTTTAGTAATGTCGGAATTAAAGTGGCAATATTTCGTTTCTGCAGTTGAGACATCGAGCAAAGAGCGAGGGTGAGGAGTTCGGCAGGGCGGGAGTGCAGTGTGCGAGGTCAGATGCGGTGCGGGGGCGGTGCGGGTGCGGGGCCGCGCCCGGGCCGCACCGGAACTTGTGAGATGGCGAATGCTCTACGACTGACCTCGTGACTCGCGTCCGGTAAGCTTTAGCGCTGGCGGACGCTCGCTATGGTTCCGGGTGATAGGGACGAACGAACTAAATCTCGACACAAAGTGCGAGAGCGAAAGATCGAGACCGCTCGCCGGACGATCTACGATACGAATGCAAGCTGTCGGGTGCGTTAATATAAACAGATAATAAACAAAGGGCGTCTATGTGCATGCACGACTGCGCGCATCGGCGCTCGCCGCACTCGGGAGAACTAATACAACGCTAACAACGGCTAAAAACAATCTGTAAGCCTCAAAACTACAAGTAAAGCCCTACGACCTCGAACGATCATCGCTAGATGCGATTCTCACGGTGACCGTGACTAACTCTTAAAGGTCATAAAGGTCGTGTCGATCATCGTAAGAGCCAGCCATTACTATGAATGAACCACTGTGTACCTCGAAATCCTTTTGCGCAGCGGCGCGTGTTCGGCGTGTCCGGAAAGAGTAGAACAGACAAAAAGATGAGATTAGTTGAGGGCGGCCGAGCGCGTGTCAAGGACCATCTCAAAAGTTCCTAGCGAGAGCACAGCAGCGCCCACGCACTCCAGCGATGTACGGGTGTTGCAGACAGATAGCACATGCACGAGTCGTATGGAGTATAAGAACGTATATCAGATGGACAACGGTTAGTCTTAAATGTAAAAAAAATAATCTAAACTATTACATCGAATAGTAGATAAGGATATTAAGGGCAAAAATACTGGGTCTTAATTAGACCTAAGCTTTGTCGACAATAATACGGAATTAGTAAATGCAAAATCACCTGAATTTCAAACAAAATATATAAGATAAATATTATATAAATATAGTATGAAAAAATAATATCAGATAAAAAATTTAAGAGAAATCCAAATAGGAAAGTTTGAGTGGTCCTTGCGTCCGGATAAGTTATATGAGGATGAGAATTTTAAAACTAGGCATATATTTATGGGGCATCGACTGAAAATTAAGACTAAAACTTTTTAATTTTTCTTAATAAATGTATCTATAAATTCTTCTGTGCCTGTTTAATAATAGAAGGTATACTTGTCTTGTTGCATAGATAAGCTTCATAATACGGTACGAAAATAACAACGCGCTAACGGCACCGATACAATATTGATACAATGAAGCAATGGCAGCGCGGACGCTGATGTTGTATATAGACTGTGGTACAGCGCGAGTGTACAACACTCCATATGAATGTTTCACTCACTTGTATTGAGACTTTTCCCAAATCAAGCATAAACACTGACAGATATCTTACCTGGACAAACGATTCATGATAATACCAAAACTTGTCACATTAACTTCGATTTGTAGGGTTTTGGTACATCGTTCAGATAACTTATCATATAAATAACATAAATAAGCTGACAAAAAGAGACGAACACACAAACGAAGCGTAGGGACGTACCTTGCTGTGGTGGAACAGAAGTCCGACGCCTTCCATGCACACCTTTGGAGTTAAAGATGCGCAGTTAAAACAGTGAAGAAAATCATCGGCATTAGTGATCCATTGATCATTAGAAACTTTATGTACTACAAATCCGTGTAGTTCAATGCGGAATAATTGTAGGTATTTATATATATTATACCAGGTTTTGCCAGCGGGTTCGCCCGCGTGGAGGTCGAAATTATCCCACTGGGGGTGGTGTTGGTTTACAAAATGTGACTAGAAATATATAAAAAAATAAGATGGTGGCCGTTGGTTCTGGCCACGCGCCCAAATAAACTGGTTGCGTTATAAGTAGTGTCTGAACGTTGGTATCTATGGAAGTGCGTCACCTGTATAAGGCCTCCCTCCCCGGTGGCGCAGTCCTGTATGGGAAACTCTCCGCCCAGCTCGGCCGCGTCTTGTCGCCGACCGCTCTTCTCCATTGCTTCTTTGATGCAGTAGTATAGCGCTTTGCACTGCAACCATTAACACATAGCTTCTGAAAATCTAAATTCACCTCGTGTGGCGATGAGATTTTGTAAAACGTAATCTCTGAAAATATAGATCCTATCACAAAAAATATTACAGTGATAGAAAGCTACACTATTTCCAAGCGATATAAGATATTATTAATATGAAGATATAATAGAATAGATTGCTGACAAGGGACAATGGAAATATTTTATGTAAGATAAATATATTTTTTAACATTATTAGCCATGGCCAATACCTCAATAATATTATTTAAAACAAATTCTCTTACAAAACTGAACTCTTACTTAAATATGGTAGAGGGAGGCCCCCTACCAGTAAGAAAAAGAGGATAGTGAAGCTGTATCAATAACCAAGTGTCACGAACCTTCTTCGTGTAATATTTGTGTAGCTGCGTCTGCCCACCGTTCTTCCTCCACAGACACAATACGCGTATCTTGGGACTGTACGTCATGTTCACCAGTCGCTCGTACCACCACCTCTCCACGATGGTGCCTGGAATTTATGTATTCTTCGTCATTTTACGGGATGAACGGTGCTTCTATCTGTCCATTAAAGCGAAAGCGATAGAGCTCTGAAAAAACGCGCACGCGCTTTAATCTTGGTTGACGTACCTACTTGTCAGTTAGAGTCTAAGAAAAATTATGACACTCAGCTCTTGGACAAGGTTTAGATTTGCTGATTGCGTTTAGTTTTATTGGTGAAATTCGCCCTGAGGATTTCTACACGGTAGCGGTTGACTGCAACCTTATTAAGTTATACTAGCAGGAATTTTCAAATAACTTTGGATTTCTTTGCAGAAGAGTGCAAGAGTGGTGTGAGTGCGTTCCTGATCTCCGGCCTGAGGCCCAGACCAGTTGCCTGCCGAGGAGCCCGGGCCAATCTGGTGAGATATTTCAGTAGCTTTCATGGATTTGCGTTCAAAGCTGTGTCCGGCTGTGTGTTAATATGTTCATTTAAAGCCATGCGTGCGTTCAATAACATTTTAGGCTACCGTCATAGGACAATGTGAGCATATGAAATTTAATGCGGCGGCATAAACTAATATACGCTGTTATGCCAACACAAAATAAGCTATGGCTTCAGATTTCGTAATTCATGTTTGTTATTATTGTAACATAGTACCGAATTCCCAAAACTGCCATAAACAAGTTCTCTAATTCCTGGTATGTAAGTCGAATTTGTAGACACCTGCCCTAAATTACACCAGCAGCGCAACAAAATTGAAATGAATTATAGTCGAACTTCGAGCACTGGGCGAACATCAGGTTTGAGATTATTTATTCTCATAAGAATACATTCATTCACTTACATGAGAATATTAATACTAGACATTAATTATTTTGTTGGGCGTATTGTAAAAAGTAAACATAATTAACTATTTTAAGGTAGTCTGAGAAAAAAGATGCGATCAATGTTGGTTCAAAACAAAAAGCAAAACCAAGTTTGCGTGCAACATAGATAAGCGTAGCTAGAAGTGACATAAACTTAATGTGTTAGTTGCGGGTTTTTAACGATGTAAAGTTTTAGCAATTTTTTAAATGTGTACATAGTTTTTGATTCTTTTAAATCTTTTGGTAATTTGTTGTAAAATTGAGACCCTTCATACAAAATGCTTTTTCTTCCGTAATTTGTACGCGGTGGATATAATTGTATGTCTTGTTCATGTCTTAATTTCATTTTGTGTTTCTTTTTACTTTTTGTGATGATTACCTTCGTGTGTATGTTTTTATTTAGTATTTTTCGAATGAGAATGCATGTATTGTATATGTATGCTTGTGTAATGTTCATTAGTTTTAATTCTTTATATAGTGTTTGTGTTGGAGTGAGGTAATCATAATGAAATAGCGTTTTGAGTAATTTGTTTTGAGCAATTTGCAGTGGTTGTATATTTGTTTTAGCGGCAGCACCCCATATTTCCACTAGATAATCAATGTGTGGCTTAGCAAGAGAATTATAGATTAAGTAGCGCACTTGACGAGGTAGGCAGCGGACAATACCCCGTAGGGTTCCCGTTAGTGATTGTAGTTTAGTTTTTATTTTATAAATTTGCGGTAGCCATGTCAACTTACTATCCAAAATTAAACCTAAGTATTTTTCCTGATCTACTTTACTTATAGTTTTATTGTTTATTTTTAGCGGGGTAAAGTGTCCAATTTTTTTATTCTTGGCTGCGAATATCATGTAATTTGTTTTGTCTGTATTAATAGTAAGAAGAGTTTGCTGAAACCAGATATTAAGTAGATTTAGATCGCTCTGTGCGTCATTTATAATGGTATCGATGGAGTGACCGAAATAGAGCAGACATGTGTCATCCGCATAAAGTGTTATGTCCCCTTTCAGACCTATTCGATGGATATTATTTATATATAGGAGAAATAATAGGGGGGCTAAAATTGAGCCTTGGGGCACACCGAATGTTACAACTTTGGGATTACTCTCTGTATCACCAATCTTTACCACTTGGTATCTGTTTGCCAGATAAGATCTAAATATATCGAGTGCAGGGCCTTTTATACCGAGATCATTGAGTTTGTGCAGTAACAGTTTATGGCTGACTGTGTCGAACGCCTTTTTGAGATCAATAAATACCCCTAGAACAATTTGTTTCTTATCAATGTTTAGCTTTATGTTAGTTACAAGATCAATTGTTGCTGAGAGTGTATTTGACTTTGGTCTGAAGCCATATTGTTTATCGTAAAAGAAGTTAATATAAATCAGGTACTTTTCAAGCCGATTGTATAGGATTCTTTCAAATATCTTGGAAAGCACGGGGAGAACTGAGATGGGCCTATAATTTCCTGGCTCTGATTTTACTCCAGATTTATAAATAGGTGTAATTTTCGCGACTTTAAGATTACTTGGAAATGTCCCTGATCTCATACATTTGTTTATGCAGCAAGTGAGTTCTTCAAGAATTAGGTTTGCAACGGACTTTAGAGATTTTGTGGTCATACCATCTAAGCCTGAGCTAGTGTTGTTGTTAAGGTTATTTATCATTTTTAGGACTTCATCTGATGTGGTTGGTGTGAGTTCATTTAGTGAAGAGGAACCATGTGCAGATACGCCTGTCAGAACATTATTAACTGGATGATATTTTATGGGAATTTGATTCGCTAGTGTTGAGCCAACATTTGCAAAAAACTCATTAAAACATTCACAAATCTCTTTCATGTTACTAACAATGCTATTATGTGATTGAAGTTTTCGTGGGGCGATTTTTTCCTTGACTTTATTATCCGAGATGCTTTTTATAAGTCCCCACATTTTCAATGGCTGTTTCTTGCAGTTTGCGAAAGCTTTCATGTAGTATTCAGATTTCGTTTGTTGAATATACTCTGTTACTTGATTCCTTTTTTCCTTGAATATTGTTTCTTTCTGTTTATCTTTTGGGTTGTTTTTGTGTTGGTTCCATAAAGTGTTTCTATTGTTTATTTCGAAAATTATTTGTTTATTTATCCAGTCCTGTCGTGGTAGGTTTAGAATCTTGGTTTTAGTAATTTTGCTTTGTTCTATATGTTTTATCAACTTTTCTTCCAAGATATCATATAAGTAGTCATGGTTTTGATTGTGGGTTTCTGAGATGGTTTTATAAAGTAATTCATAGTTTATCATTTGGTAGTTTACTTTTTTCAAAGGTTCTAAATGATTATGTTTTAGTTCGAAGTAGATTTGCTTGTGGTCTGACAGAGGTGTATCAATGATAGCCAGATGAAACCTATTCAATTTTAGGTTTGAAGAAATATGATCAATAATACTTTTTGATGTTGGTGATTCTCTTGTGCAGTAAGCTTCTTCTATTTTGTTCAGGATTTTGTAACCATTTTCTTGAACCATTTCTCTATACATATTTGTTGCACGTTCTGTGGTATTTAATAAGTTGAAGTTAAAATCACCAAAGACCACACCACGTTTTTTTGAATACAACTGTTGTGAGTATGTTTCCAAGAATGTTTTGACATTTGACTGTCCTTTACACTTGAACATTAGTAATTAATTAATTAATAAGCACCGTTGCGCAGCTGTTGGCTGCAAACATCCGGAAACGCACGCGCGCGGGAGAGATGCGTGCTCTCCCGCGCGCGTGCGTTTCCGGATGTTTGCGTGCCCACAAAGTTGCTTTTTAACAGCGGGCTCGGCCAAATGCGTTGCATTTTGATGACCGAGCAAGCGAAGGATTCTAAAATTGAATCGCAGCGAGTAATTCACAAATTAGAATCCTGAGCGTTAGCGAGGGAATCAAAAGAGCACGAGGTGAAAAATCTTAGCACTCGAGTGCAACACGTAACTTTTCACGCCACCCCAGCGAGGAAACGAGTAAATGCAAAAAAAAAACATTTACAATCACAAGACACTTTTATTTCAGTTTAGCTATTAACTACTACCTACATTATGATAGGTAAGTATTACAGAATAATTTTTAAATTATAACAAATAATACTTAGGCATAATCAAGAAAAATTTAAAGTAACGTTGCTACAGTTACCTAAGTTGAGTGTAATATTTTTGTTAGGTACTGTAATGTTGGTGTGAGTTACTTGTATACTGTTTTTCGGTGTTCTTCGGTCATACTTAATAGTTCTACCGATTCATCGGATTCCCTTGGCGTAAATTTTGGCGAGAGAGGGCGATGGTTAGGTGTTTCGTAACGGCTCATTTTTTATGTAGAAAGGCCAGGATCTGACTGAGGCTGTTTCAGTGTAATGGCTCCTACGATGCCTTTACATATTTTAGACTTATTTTGGATGGAATCCTCTATGTATCCCTCTACAACCGCATTGGACTTTCAGCCTCCATGGTGCTTAAGGGACAGGAGATAAGCTCCTGAATCGGCCAAAAGTGTGGCTGAAGTTCATCGGAAAAAATGACCCGTGTACAACAGAGGTTCTGGAAGTTCAAGAAACGTTGTTATTTCTCGTGGGATACTGCCAGTTTTATTAGCACCCATAGGCTATCTAACAGACTTTCCGTTGCGATATTGTAGAAAAAATCGATTGATTGGAGTATTAGGCGTGCGTAAGGCTTCATATTTCTCAACAATTGTTATGTAATCCTTGCGAATGACGAAGTTGCGGTCTCTGTTTGTCATTGTATTAGGTAAAATAATTAGTAAGTCATCTGAATATTTCTCAATGTTTTTGACATCAAGTTGTGTTAGTTCATTAGTTCGACATGCTCCGTTTATACCAATAATAAGAACAACCTGTAACGTAAAGAGTATTGTAGTAGATATAAATTAATAAAATTGATATGCATATGTTAGATTGTTCATTTTGATATTGTAATATTATTTGGTGGATAATGTCAATGTCATCTGTCACATTAACGAAGCCTCGAACAAATGTAGAAGTACCTAATTTGACCACATGATTACAAAAATAACTGTCTTAACTTGTGAAAATAACTTAGATGTCCTTAATATCAATGATTACGTAGTATTTAATTATACCTGTAAAATATTTTAGGTTTTCTATTGTTATTTATTATAATAGGCTGATTCAAATGATTGGCACAATACTGTCCGTTCAAATTGATACTTTTAATTGTCTTAAATTACGAATCAGTTCTTATTAAATTCCTTAATTACCATAAAATGTTTAATAACGGTTTCACTACGTAACCTTTGTTTATTATTATCTGTGTTAGAAGTTATTAAGCCAAAATGTGTGACGATCTGTAACTTGTTCAAAATGGCGGGAAATGTTTAACGTAAATTGACATTGGTAGTATATAAAAAGGATTAGTAGATGTTCAATTGATTAGTCCTTGTGCCGTTGTTGTGTGGAATGGATCGACCACATGTCATGTAAGTTAAGTAATTTGATGTTATACCATAATTGTTGCTTATTATAACAATGTTGTTGTATCAGTTACTTTATTGTTAGTATTGCTAATGTTAAATCATATAAATGGAATATTCATGTTCTATTCCTAGCTATTGATATTAAGTTGTAATAATGCCGAGTTATCTTGGACAATGGTCCTAGGGTTGAAGTTAAATGTATGTAGGATAATCATAATTCATAGCAATGTAATAATTGTGTTGATGAAATACTTCAATACTGTTTCCATGGAGTTTCTTGTCCTTCTTCTCCATGAAGACCTAGTTTTGGAACGGACGACTAGCTTTCTGATTAAACACTGACAAGCCTAATTGAAATAAATGTCTAGTCTTGTCTTTCTGTGCTTTACTTCATGATATCCTTTCCCTACAAACCATATTCATACGAACCTTCATATACAGTACATAAGCAGTAAACATTCTGATATTCAAAGCTTGATACTTGTTTTATATATACATATACATTTATAAATTTATATAGTACCCCCATTTACATGCAATACATGCATAATTATGCTTATCAACATCTACTAAGTATGTATTAGATTATATTAAGTAGTTGATTAACATACCTAAGTAGATACTGAATGTGCAACTGACTTACTTTTGTCGCCAAATGTACGGAATCAGGTGCTTCGTTAAGAATCTTTTCAATTTGAGATGCTGTGAAAACATTCGATTTTTTTGGTTGATGACCAGATGGGGCTCTTTTAAAAAATGCCACTAATTTAGGATAGGTGTCGATATGTGTCTTTTTTCATCTTTATTTATTGTTGCTTTTAGCATTAAATACGTACGTAGTACGTATCCATAGAGTGCTTGATTTCTTGGTCTCGGATAATTCAATAAAATATGCCAGCAAAACGTTTTCTGAGAAAGTTTTGGCTCCTTTAGCTAGTCGCCACGTGTTAAATATATCGTACTGTTTCAAATATTTTTCGCGTGATTTTGAGGGAGAAAGCTCATTTGCGCATTATTAACAGTTTCAGTCAATTCTGTTGGCGTCAAATAAACTTCCTCGTCGCTAGAACCACTCATTTTAGGTTTTTAACTTGTTTTCAAGTTTCTTGTTTTTAACCTAAGGTTTTAACAATAGGTATGACGTGAAAAGAAAATGGCGCGCGCAAAGCAAATTAAAAAAGTACACCTAGAAGGTTCCGAGTCTGAGTTTTTAAGAAATTAAAAAAGGTTGTATGATAAATTTGGCACCATGGTGGGAGAAGTAAATAGGTGTAATGATGTTTTGAATTCACAAACTTAGTGCACACGATGTTCTAAATTCAATTTACTTTATCTTCTAGCGGATAAAAACGGCTTTCGCACTCAGATATTGAAGAGCAAAAATACTCTTTCCGAGATGGGGGGATGAAAAATTAATTGTTATATTATCATTAGCCGGGATTGACAGGTCACAAATTTTAAAGGAGGAAACTAGGAGAGAGCTCTCCAAAGGAAAAAATGGAAACCCAATAATACGTCGAGGTGCTATTCATTCTAAACCAGACTACTTTTTTCAGAGAAGTTCGTATACAGGTGATAATCCCAAGAGAACTAAGTCCGTTTTTATTATCTACAGGCATTTATTTTGTTACATTACGTAAATTATAGTAAAGTTGTGTTTTAATATCATATTAGATCAGCGCTAGAATTAAAATCTCTGAAGATTTCTCAGTCAGGAAGATTGAGTGGTTTCTCTACTCCGATTAGGTTATTTCTGACGTTAAGCCTGAAGGTGTGCGTCAGAAAACTGGAGTCTACATCAAAAAATGAGCATCCAAGTTAACAAACACAAGATAACCTATAAATTATAAAATTCTTAATTTAGTGGTTTCTTTTTTCACTAAAGCTGCTTTTTACGAGTGGTAGATGCTTCCCTTTTCCTTAGTTCGTCTTTAAATAGTGCTACACTCCAAGTCTCATACATATTTATCTAATTTTCGTTTAATTTGTGATCGACACGAAAGTAAACATAAAAAACAATGGTAATTTGTTTGTGGTTATGATATCGAATTTTTCAAAAGCAGCCCAGAGTCTGGATTTCTGCACGTTTGATGGTAATTGGCCCGCCTCATATTACAAAAGATTTTAACATAACTGGCGAAATGTGGGTGTACACACGGCTACACATCAAGCTATATATTTCCTGTATAAGCTGACCTCGCATTGTATAGGATTTCCGTATAGTGCGAGATCACCGTATACTGGAAATGTATAGCTTGATGTGTAGCCATGTGTACCTGTGCCTAACCCTGGGAATACAGACATGACGTTACGTTATCCTAGTGTACCTTGCGTGGAGCGTAGGATGAGTCCGTCGTCGCGCACTTCCATGAAGCGCAGCTCGCCGGCCGCGTCGCCCTCGTGCACTGTGAACGTGGCGCGGCGCAGCAGGCGCGAGCCTAGCGGCTTCAGTTCTATGTCGTTGCCGTGCTAGATAGGACACACGTGTTACACTTATTGCGAACACGAGATGAAAGTGATGAGGCACTCCTTTAAACTTTTGAGGATACCTGAGAGTCGATAAGAGTGCAAAGTAACACGAGACGAGAAATTATTACGGCAAATCTCGTTGACGGGGCCAAAAAGAAAAACGTCTCTTATTTTTATTGTCTAGAGTAATAAATCTGCACACCTCGAATAGGTGTGCAGATTTATTACTCTAGACAATAAAAATAAGAGAGTTTTTAACACTAACATTTTAAATACTGTCTGTACTTTACTTACCAAGGTATGCACGACATCAAGCAGATGGTTGACTTCTTGGCTGTACACCAGTCCGATGTGGCTCTTAGCGAGCAGGCGGCGCACCTTGTTCCTAACGATGTCAGCGTCCACGCCCACCAGCACCATGGCCGCCGTCAAGTTGTACAACGCAGTGGACAGTAACCTGTCCTCTTCGTGCTCCAGTCTTTTGCGCTCCGTTTCACTCAGGCACTTGTACCGCTCCATCATCTCGTTTGCGCCCTGGTCCATCCCGATCATATCGCGTTCTTGACTCACCGCGTCAAGGAACGCATCCTCCCAGAACTGCATTTGGTCCCATAGGTTTGATCTTTCTTTGCCTTTAATTGAGAAGGAAAATGTGCATAAGAATTTGTGAATCAAACTAATATGGTCCTTCGAGCCGGAAAAGGCTTCCTCGCAAAGTATTACAATGTTTGTTGGTGACAATCAGCCTTTATGAAAAGTGCCTACTAACAGGATGCGAAACGATGCACATGACCGTGGTGATGAAGTCACGAAAACGACTCCACTTCAGCCTAGTCATGTCAATAATTAAGAAAATCGCGTTCCTAATCTATATTTATAAACAAAAGGAGACTGCCTGACATTTCAGCGCATAGACGAAACTACTGGCACTAGGAACATAAAATTTTGCACGATTTTGCCCAAAATCCATATTTGAGGGGGTTTTAGGGGATTTCGTTGTTTGTGTTAAAAATGTTATTCCTTAAACACTTATCTAATTAAATAATAAAGTTTGTAATTTTTTTAAACGGATTTTTTAGTTAAAATCAGATTAAGGGGTGCCAGTTTGTATGGAAAAAAATTCGCAGTCCGATTAACTCAAATCTCGGTATTTATACTTAAGAATGGAAATAAAGAATAACGTATATAAGATTTTTTGGAAAATCTTATCCGAACGGGGTAAAAAGGGGTAGTCAATTTTAGAGTAACAAAATTAGTATTTCTAAAAATAAAATAAAAGCTGTGTGGCAGGTAATTAACAAAGAAACTGGAAACACACAACAGCGAGATCAGATTGAGTTAGCTCTAAAAATAGATAATGAAACCATTTCAGATAAATTAAAAGTTGCTGAGACTTTAGAACATTTCTTTACCAACATCCCAATAGAGATTACGAAATCTCTCCCGTCATCATCTGTATTAGCTGAATCTCTTCTTAAAGACGACGTCAGTAAGGACATTCCAAGTTTTGAATTCAAACCCATTTCTATTGCCACAATTAAAACAGCATTTAAAAGTCTTAACATAAAAAACACTGAAGACTTATGGGGCACTTCCGTTAAGGTTCTTGAAGATATCATTGACACAGTTGCCCCTGTCCTAACAGGCATATTTAATCAATGTTTAGACACCGGTACGTTTCCTGACTTAATGAAACATAGCAAAGTAGTACCAATTTTCAAATCGGGTAGTAAGAATGATCGCTCTAATTATAGACCTATATCTGTGCTTCCAGCATTGAGCAAAATTTATGAAAAAATCATGCTAGACCAGATGTTGTCACATTTTAACTCAAATGAGATTTTACATAGTCGACAGTTTGGTTTCACGAAAGGTAGGTCAACGATTGACGCGGCAGTAAAACTCATCAGTCATATTTTGGAATCCTGGGAGAAATCTCAGGATGCAAATGGCATTTTCTGTGACCTCTCAAAAGCGTTTGACTGCGTTGATCACAATACACTCATCTGTAAATTACACCACTACGGAATTCATGGACGAGCTGCTGATCTTGTACTTTCCTATTTATCAAACAGGCAGCAAAAAGTAAATGTTAACGGGGCAACGTCCTCGGGGTCTCTAGTTAAGATGGGCGTGCCTCAAGGTTCAATTCTGGGCCCTTTTTTATTTCTAGTTTATATTAATGACCTTCTTTACCTGATGGCTAACTTCTCGGATATAATTTTATTCGCTGATGACACTTCTCTTATTTTTGGAATAGATAGAAAAGATACGGATGTCTTACATGTCAAAGATCTAGCTGTTCTCTCGAAATGGTTTGCGGCTAATAATCTTTTACTCAATGCGAACAAAACTAAATTTCTTAAGTTCTCATTACCCAAGTAGGTCTAAATTTAAAACTCGATGGCAAGAAACTAGATGCTATTTCGGAAACTGTATTTCTAGGAATTACTTTAGATTCAAAATTGCAATGGGGTGCCCACATTAGAGCTCTTTCAAGTAGATTAAGCTCAGCTGCTTACGCAGTAAGAAAAATAAGACAGTTGACTGATGTAGCCACAGCTAGGTTAGTATACTTTGCTTATTTTCACAGTATTATGTTTTATGGCATTTTGCTGTGGGGATCGGCAGCTGACGTAGATCAGAGAGATTCAGTTTTCATTCTACAAAAGAGGGCAATCCGCGCAATCTATAAAATGGGGCCTCGCGAGTCTCTTAGAAACAAATTCAACGAAATTGACATACTAACTCTGTCTTCTCTTTATATCCTAGAAAATATCTTGTATGTTTGCAAAAACTTAGGTCTTTTCAAAAAAGGATGCGACTTCCATAATCTAAATACACGTAGTAAACATGAAATTGTGATTCCAAAATTTAGATTAACTAAAACTTGCAAGTCATTTCTAATAAACAGTATCCGCTTCTATACCAAGTTGCCAAAGTCGGTTACAGAACTTAGCGAAAGTTTAAAACTCACATCAAACGTGTCCTTCAAAAAAGCATATTATAAGATAAAAGACTACGTTGAAGACAAGGAAATTTGGCATAAATTCCTTCTGCACATGTGGCTTCCCTGGTACCTCATTAACAGCATAATATGTGAGAGTCTATTAACTGCTCCCAAATTGCAATGTTAATTTTATTATTTTTATTTTTTACACTTTCTGACATATTCTCGTCATTATTTGACATTATACAACACTTGTAATAAAGAGTATTTATTAGTGATTAGTCAATTATTTTTAAAAGAGTAACCGTGGAGTTTCTTGCCGGCTCTTCTCCACAGAAAGCGACAAATTGGAACCGTGCACCTAACTTCTGACGTTTCATAATTGCCCTTGCAGGTTTATGTGAAATAAAATATTTTGATTTGATTTGATTTGAGAGGGGAGGATTTTATAGCATAGCTTGATTAACTTAAGACTTGTTGCAAATAACCTATAAATTAAATAAAAGAGAAACAAACCACAAACAATATTCATCTACTTATAAACATCACCCCCCCCCTTTTATCCGAAAAGGGGGGATAACGTTTATTTAAGTTAATTGAAACGAATACTTTTCTCAATAATTAAATAAAAAGAGCGTACTCATTAATTTCCAAAAACTGGGTGTATTTTGTAGGAAGAAATACGAAGCCTCAAAACTCAACCACTTTCGGGGTGAAAAGGGCGGATACAGTTTTTATGAAAAATTATTTTCCATTGTTCAAACAACTTGCAAATTTTTAAATAAGAAGATAATCATAAATTTTCAAGAACTAAATTTTAAAAGAGATGGAAGGCAAAATGTAACAGCGCACAAAACTGCTAGTGGTTTAATTTTTACATGAACCTGCATATCTAAGTTATTTTACGAGTACTATAAGTTTAAAACCAGTTCTTTACCAATTAATCCCTGGTACAGGTACGTGCGCGTGGTGTCAGGCGACGTGATGGGCGACGTGACGGGCACGCCGACCACGGGCGGGCGGTAAACGCCCGCGGACGACTTGCTCGAGAACACGCTCGCCGCGCGCGGCTTGCCGCCCGCGCCCTGCCCGGGCCCGCCGCGGTTCACCTGTGTTACAGCACTCACATAGCTTTTAAGTGTATACATAAATATTACGTACGGCACGTAGTAGTTAACAAATGCAGGGATGACATCAAACAGCCGTTCTATTTTGTAAAAAACTTAGACGAAGTGAGCTGTCATTCCACCTGATGCTAGATATTGATACTAATGACTGGTCACTTTATTTACGTTTTCACTGTAAGATTATAACAGATTTGATCGGCTGGACTAGTTACGTATGTGTTCGGCTACGGCGATTTTCAGCAGACATCGGGCAAGTACATTCATTCTCCATTTGTACACTACTCCGAGACATAGACCAAAGATAGTTTGTGAATGATGAGCTGATGTCCGTTCTATTTTCCTCAGAAAAATGAATAGGTATTCGTAGTTGTGCATTAGAAACCGATGGCTTGACATATTACCAGAAAAAAAAAGTGATTTAAATATCTTGATTTTAGTTACGTTAAATAAAAAGTATATTGAAAATTTAACAATATTATTTACAAAAATTGATAATTCTGCTTTAAATAATTGGTTAAAGACACGTAACATGCATATCTATTATCTAACTAATGCAGCGATAATAGCCTTTATAACAAATTTTGAGTAAAATATTCCAATTAGTTGTTGGGCTATTGTTTCATCGCATAATACAAGCTCTGTAAGCGTCTAAGACGGGTGACTACAAATCGCACTAGGACTTACATTGAGGAACATGACGTCAGTGTCAGATAGGTTGGACTTAAAGGAGGCGCGGTGGTCGTAGATATTGGCTCGGTTGGTGGTGATGGAGCCGCTCTCGTCAGCCGAGCAGTCCGACGAGGGAGGGGCCTGTCGCGCACACAAACAACCCGCCTGTACCATGTCTCATTTCACTACCGACAGACCAACAGCTTGTGCCAACCGCCCAATGAGGGTTTTCATGAATATTCAAGGCACCAGTTGGCGCCACTTTGACAAGAGGTCTTCCAGTTCGACAATGAACTTAAAATATTTAATGTCATTCGTTTCATTCTTTTGTTCACACTTCAGTCCGTGGGCGCTTTGACACTTGACAGGTTCCCGGACGTGACGTCTCAGTGCTGCCACCTAGTGAACGTCATTTCAGAAAACCCTCATTGATTTTATCAAGAAAATACTAAATAATAGGGATTTTTTATTTTCTTTGAATACGCACAACTCTGTTGCATTTTTGACAAAGCTGTTGATTTGGGTCGACCACAGGTGTAGTTACACGAAACATGTTACATTTTTACTTACAACTCCAACTAGCATAATATTTACCTACTAATATTTCGTTATGCATTATTCTACAACATTAATCTTGCATCAGGTTTACTGATGTAATACAAGCATGCGGGATATGACATACCTTCCTCATTTTAATGACATAAGGCCAGTATTTACAACAGGAATGTGAAGATAGCTATGTAAATGTATGAAATATTGATATAATTATAAATATTTATTTTTATGTGCGGAGTATAGTTCAGCTGAAAGAAGAAAATATAGCAATACATCATTGCTCTAAGCGTAGATAAAATTTAGTAATAGTTTACCAACTCGGTAAGTTAATATAACTTGGAAAAGAACGAAACTATAATCACAAAAGGGCTTTGCAAGTATAGGGCAGTCTGAAGCGGTATCACGCCTTTGAAAACTGCTATCATGCTCAAGAGCTTTTCTTCAATTTATATAAACATTTAGATAGAAGTTTCCACACAGGTAAGTTGAGAGCGACAAGACCATGCAACATTTTTGTAACACTTAATACCACATAAAACACCGATTAAACACTTACATCTGAGTCGTAGGATGTTAATTTGCTGAAGAGCAAGTTCCTCTTCTGGTTCAACATGTCTTTAAACATTTCCGTAGTACTTTGGGCTTCGGATGAATCCATTTCAGGATAGTTTACTATCGGCAAATCTAGAATGATTGAAAATTATGTGGCAGATAGAAGAGCCGAAAAAGAAAACGATGTTTGTAGAGTCAAGATTATTTCACTAAAGGACGTTAAAAGCTCATCGATTTTAAAATAATAATGCGAACATAACTAACCAGATTGTGAACTCTTCCTAGATGATGGTGACGACGATGGCGTTTCTAAGTCCTGTCTTCCATAGTGGTCCATGAGTGCGGAACCGGCCATGCCGCCATTCTCCAGGCCTGCGATCTCTTTGCTCCAGTAGTGTGTGTGGGCCATCTCTGCAAGTTGGAACACAGAAGCCATGCCCCCCAGGCCGAAGTTGGAGTACGTATGCTCGAGGCCGTGGACTACTGACTGTAGCACTTTCAGCATGCCCTTCCAGACCGGCTTGCTCACGAACTAGAGAGAAAGTTTGGGAACATCATTTAAGGGCTTTTTGCTTTTTGATGATACTTGCAGACATAAACATATCCGAAGATTGTCGGAATGGTGTGTTCCGCATGGAATTTATCTAGAAATTACGTCAAATCGTGGTATAAGTGTATGTATTGAACAGAGAAGATAAACTCACTACATCGTCCACTTTGTCGTTGGGCGTGGTCTTCCTGTTGAAGTTCCTGTTAAGTTTGCTGAGGACCATGTTCCTGTAGGACTCATCTTCCATTAACTTCTTGAGACGGTTCAGCTTCAGCCAGCCTACGCCCTCGCCTTCCAGCACGTGTTGAACTAACTGAAATGTGAGAATGCCTAGTGTAATACTAAGTCATCAAGTGTTGTTAAGTTTTGATCTCTCAGATTGATAAAAGAGTTATATTTCATGTTGATTAAAAGCTTCAAGTAAAGTCGATGAACTAGATCATTTAAAAAACAAAAGGCCCTTTTTGAACTACCAACTTTCATCACACAGGCGTCGGTCTCAGGCACGAAGTTGTGGGTTCAAATCCGGACAGTTACCAATGAGATGTACTTTTTGAGTTTATTTTGGTCATAACTGACATCGTTGAAGGAGAAACATCGTGGGGTAACCCGGACTTATGTTAATATAAGTCTGAAATCGTCAACTCGTCCGGAGCAAGCATGGTGTGATCAATGCTCGTGCTTTCTCTGTGTGAGAAGAGGCCTTCGCCCCGCAGTGGGGCAACAAGAGGCTGGTGTTATAATTGTATTGATGTGAGTAGGGAGCGGACACGCACGTCATTGAGGAAGGCCTGGTTCTCCGTGTTGGCGGAAGGGCGCGCGTGCGGCGGCGCGGGCGGCGGCGTGGGGGGCGCGTGGCGGATGAGCGGCGAGCGCGCCACCAGGCCGCGCGCGCCCTGCGAGAACGGCCCGAACGACGCCAGCGGCGCCGCGCCGCGCGGGCTCGCCTCGCCCGCCCGGCCTGGCTTCGTGCCTGGCGAATGGACTACACTTTATGATAGGGTCAAACTTCACAAAACTCGTATTATCGGGTATGGGTGGGAAGATATTTTTATTTGTATCATATCCACGACTAAAGGCGAATTTTGCCAATAAAACTAAACGCGATCAGCACCAATCTAAAACGCATTCAAGAGCTGTTTGTGTCCATTTTTTGTCATTATTGTTGGGAAACATTGACTCTGACAGCTCTTGAATGCAGTTTGGATGTGCTGATTGTATTCAGTTTCATAAATGATATTGCTCCCTAACGAATTTTCTTTATCATTTCAAACCACTAAGGCCCGCTTGCTCCACAAATAATTAAATGCATTTTGCGCTAAACGTATTTAAAATATCGTTAAGTTTCTGTCAATCGTTTGAAGATTACATAGACAGACATGTTTTAATACGTTTACCATTACATGTATTTAGTGATTGGTCGTGCAACCGGGCCTTAACGGTAGGTTCAAACTTTAACTAGTGAACGTAGTAAATAGTATCTATCGGGTGTAGTGGGAAAACGGCTTTTTAAATCATATGAACGGCATAGTTATATTACTGCATTGCCAAGTGAAGACATCAAATAATTTTGCAAGGGTAACACTTTCTTCGCACCATTTACCTACTTAAAAGTTGTTTTCATTACTTGTTCAAAGATACAAAATTATTTATCCAAATTTGCAAACTTAATATTACACCCATTTTTGAAAAGTGTCATAATTCGATTCTAAGATGCTAATAAACCACTAAAAAAACAAGATTTTTATTGAATCTACTAGTCCCATAAAAATACAGTTAAATTTAAAATTTTCATATTTCGCGCGTAATTTGACGAAAACGCTGGACGTAGTGGACGCCATATTGGTCCGTGGGTATGACATCAGTTTGCTGTGTAAACAAATGCGCTAATATTTTGAATGATAATTGTTTTTAATTAAAAAAAATATAGTTATTATTCTACTTTCGTTGGTTTGCTGTTCCTGATTGTAAGATATTATTTCAATAAAAATCACATTGCTTACGAAAATAATAAAAGTACAAAGTTGTTCAGTTGACTGATCACACTGAACAACTTTGTACTTTATACAGCGGTGTGACGTAATAACAAGGGGATTACTATTTCATGGTGTTCAAAAACAGATTAAAAAAACTGAAATCTTTGAACTGAATTTTAAAATTTATTTTGTTATTTCATGAACTAAAACTAACATTTTACGACTGCTTTTTGCCTAAGTTATCTCAATAATAACTTTTTAGATTTTTTCTCATATAGTGTAAAATACCTATTAAAAGGTCAGGTCATCGAGATTTAAAATAAAGACATTTCAGCATTTCTATCGAATAATGTTACCCTGACATATAACTATTAGTTTATTACCTTTATTTCCAAAGAAGTCACTGAACATACTGGAGGTGGACGCAGCCAGACCATTGAGATCAGAACTGATGTTAGAGAAGAAGTCGCGATGCGTGGCCGCCAGCATGTTAGTGGTCTGTAGCGCTGTGGAGTCGCGCCGCGCAGACGTGCTGCCGTTAGAGTCTTGACTTTCACCCTATTGTGGAAACATCAGAACACGAATCATCAATAACTGTTTGATATCGGGTTCAACCTTTAAATCGATGTACACACGGACGTAATAAAATCACGACGGGATTTTTTTGGCGCACTGGATCTTCCATGGCCTGCTTACCGCCGAGATTTGAAAAACGAACAGTAAAACACAATGTTCGATTTTCGATGCGCTAAGATGCACTGTGTTGGATTCTCACTGCTCGGTTCAACACCGAGAGTTAAAATAATAAATCATCATCATCATTTCTGCTGAAAGATATCCACTGCTGGACATAGGCTTCCCCCAGGCTCCTCCACTTCAACCGGTCTTGTGCTTCCCACATCCAGCGGATTCCCGCGGCCTCCACAAGGTCATCGTTCCACCTTGTGGAAGACCTTCCCACTCTACGTCTTCCGATACGCGGTCGCCACTCCAGAACCTTTCGGCCACATCGGACATCTGTTCTGCGAGCAATGTGCCCTGGCCACTGCCACTTAAGTTTGGCACTGCCACTTAAGTTTGGTTTTAGTGGTTTATTAGAGTGCTAATAAATCACTAAAAACACACAACATTATTATTTAATCGATAAGTGCCAAAAAAAATGCATTTAAATTTTACATTTTCAAATTTCGCGCGTAATTTGACGAAAACGCTGGATGCAGTGGACGCCATATATTGCTATAGAGCAATATGGCGTTCACTGCGTCCAGCGTTTGACGTCATATCCACAGGGGTATGACGTCAGTTTGTTAAAAAGAAATGCGCTGATATTTTATAAGACAATTGTTTATAATTTAAAAAAAAATGAGTTATTTTTCTACTTATCGTTGGTTTGCTGTTCCTGAATGCAAAATATTATTTACTTAAATAAAAATTACTTTGTTTACGAAAATAATAAAAGTACAAAGTTGACGTATGACGTAATAAAATGGCGGCTTCTATTTCATGGTGTTCAAAAACAGATTAAAAAAATTAAAATTTTTTCATTGCTTTTTAAAATCTATTTTGTTATTTCATGAACTAAAACTAACATTTTCCGACTGCATTTTGCCTAAGCTATCTCAATAATATATTTTTAGATTTTTCTCGTATAGAGTAAAATTACCTATTCATCGGGCTACGTCGGTTGCCTTGGTTCTCCAGCGGATCTCTTCATTCCTGATCATTTTTGATCAAAATATAAATAATCCGTGACAAAGTTCGCGAACACATTGGTAAGAAATCATCACAACGTTAATGTTTTCCCATTTGTCGTCTTATTTGTTTTAGTATATTCGTGTTTTTATTTGTGTTTAATTTATAATTAATTAGGTGTATTGTACCCGTGTGTATGTTAATAGTAATTCATTTTTTTTTAATAAGTAGGTAGTTGCAACCGTTAACCGCTGTTTGTCTCTGCTTCATCCAAAGGTGAAAACTGACTGGTAGAAAATGCCTGTGACATTAAGTCTGTGTCTGCACATTTGTGTGCTAGAGGTATAAAATAAATAAATAATTATTTGAATACAACTGTACCTTCATCAATAATCCTTTCTTGGCGGCAGCTTCCTTCGCGCTCTTAGTAAAATCTCCGAGCGTAGACTTGCCCACATATGTGAGATCATCGAAAGTATTCTTACTGGCTGCTGTGGCTGTTTTACTGGCTTCAAGTGCAGACTTGGAAGCCTCGTGCATACTCTTTGAAGCTTCCTCCGCTGCCTTTTTCGCGTGCAATGTAAGCTGTCATAAGTCATAGAATATTTGAATGAGCTTTTTACACTTGTATGATTGTTTTTTCTCAAATATACGAATTAAATGGCAAGAAAACTCAGCTACATAATAGTGATGTAACAAATGTAAATTATTAAGCATCGCGACAAATACGAATATTCATTTTTTTTATCTGGCGCTAATTCTTCTAATTTAACAGACAACTTGCGCTGGGGAGTTTGTTGCGCCACTTCTTCTTTCCAGCTAAAGCACTAGGAAATGGTGAAGGGCGGGCGTTTTGGGGGACTGTCTTATGTAATTTGACGTTCAAAACTTGCTGAGTCTCAGCCTAGTTTGAATGAATGACTTTTAATTTGATCGGCTTGAATTTGGCAGCTGTCTTGCCGCGCAAGTTGCCCCACGCTTATGTCATCGTTTGCCTTATTTCGGAATAAGGCAAACGATGACATACGTGTGACAACGCTCGGACATTGCCGAGCTTATCCGAACGTCGATGGTTGTTTATCAAGCTAATTACCTAGGTATTCGACATAATATCGTAAACAGAAACACGTGAATGTTGAACCTAGAATGTGATTTGTAATTTGTAAACATGAGTAAATCAATGTCTACTGAAACATGGTCTTACTTTACGCTTTGCGATACTGAACGAGCGAGATGCAAGCTTTGTAACAAAGAATATTCTCAAAAAGGAATAACTACTACGAGTATGAGAAATTTGAAGCATTTGAAGCTAATGCATAAAACGCAGTTTTCTGAATTGAAAAAAACGTGAAAAAGTTGCATCATCTTCCTACAAAATGAATAAATCTGACGTTAAACAGATGTTGCTTCAAGAATGAGTCGAATAAACGAAACAGTGGCACAATAAATCTGTGAGGTCTTCGGCGGTTGATCAAACAATAAGTGAAATGATTGCGATAGAAGACTTGCCATTTATTTTCGTGGGATTTGTTGGATTCGTAAGACTTGTGAACCATTGTGAACCATTTATGTCCATCCTATATTTAGAAATCCCGTCAGTATTTTACTACTTTTATCTGTGACGAAATTATATGGCAAAGGCCAGAAAATTCTCGAAATGCTAAAGTCCTTTGAAAAAAAATCGTTTACTATTGACATCTGGTCAAATTCTTGTTTTGGGGTTTCGCTGCTGAGCTGCCATGGGATTACAGAAGACTTCGAAAGGAAAATGATAATGTTAAAGGCAGAGGTGTTCCATGACAACCGCCATACTGGGGAAAGTATTGCTCATAAACTGTTTTTTCGGTGGGGAATCATCAAATAACTTCTCCCGCTCTGGGTGGAGCAGGCGGGCCTGTCAGACTTTTACTGACTAAAACTCACCCATGTTCCTTCAGTTGCCTGTGTACCAGGGGCCACGGTATTTCTTTCGAACAACCCGCACCCTTGGCAGGCATCGGCCCTTGCGGACCCACCAGTTGGTGCTAACATCTCTTTGAGGCGGGCGTGGCACACAACGCGCTGTCGACCCGGACTTGGTCCTTACGGGACAGTGAGCTA
This sequence comes from Polymixis lichenea, assembly GCA_949091785.1. Classification (NCBI taxonomy): domain Eukaryota; kingdom Metazoa; phylum Arthropoda; class Insecta; order Lepidoptera; family Noctuidae; genus Polymixis; species Polymixis lichenea. The sequence goes on along the minus strand of OX420939.1, from coordinate 11,654,917 downwards.
CCCATTACTCGCCGTCCACAAGCCACAAGCAAGGAACACGGGTGGGTTACCCGGGTTCCCTCAGTTGCCTGTGTGCCAGGGGCCGCGGTATCTCTTTCGAACAACCCGCACCCCTGGAACTTGAAGGCGTTTTGTCGGCATGGGAAATACGGAGAAGAATACGTTTATGTTTGTTTATGTAGTTAACTCTTCAAATTTGTATTCAATTTATAATACCAAATATTAAAGCGGAGGCTGATCACAGAATACAATTACAGATATAATTGCAAAGTTAAGTTTGCAAAACTAGAAGGAAAACAGTTTCTAATAAAAGTGAAAGGATTTTATTTACACCTTACCAATTTTTCTTGACGTTCATATTCGCATGAATTCTGCGAATGTGAACGTCAAGAACTATGCGAATACGAATATTCATTACACCACTACTACATAATGTCAGAAGATATTTGGTAAATCAGATGTTGGTATGAGTAAATGATATAAGCAGTTTAATTTAAGTAGGTACATGAAATAGTGTGAAAACTTAAATGGTTATGTACAACCGCGGCCAAGAGCGGTGGATCCCTTACACCCTTATGCCTTAAGCAATAAGGTTGAAAAGTGGTCGACCGCCAGTGTACCATGTACATGGTTACTCGATATTTGATACTGGAATATTCTAGACCGTGATTTTACAGAATGGAAGGCTTGTACTCGCTAACGTTATCTGCGGTTTTGCAAATACAGTAGGTACCTACTTAATGCTAACTAAGCTATTCAATGTTACTTTCTACGATTTGTGCTACGCAGCTTCTACATTTCGTTGCTTAGCTCCACACGGTGAACTGTACCTGACCGAATGGCGCAAACATTTTCTTTTCCTCTCCATCTGCTACTTTTCCTTTCTTCTTCATTGGTTTGAGTAAGTAACACATAGTGGTGTAAATAAATTATAATTAATACAGAAATGAAGAAACAAAAATGTACAACGACACATTTAGTAAGTCTAAACGTTTAAACTCGCGGCAGCCGCGGTCATGAAACGTGCGAGTAGGACGGTAGATTTCTGAATACTGAATCGTGTCGTCTTGCTTCCACGTTCTGTGACCGTGCCTGCGACGAACGTTTGCGTTTACTATAGTAACTTAGGTGTTTCTATGTTACCTTGTCCATGTGTGCGAGCAGTCCTTCCTGGCTGCTCTGGCGTGTTGTCTCCCTCACCAACTCTTTAGCTTGAGCGGCGAACTGCTCCAGAAGAGATGACTGCGATGCTTGTCGGGACACACCGCTACTTACGCTCTAAAATATAAACAAAAAAACAAAGAGAAATCGTAAATCCTGCATAATCCTGCAACCTAATAATCAATTTAAGATATTTTTCAATTCTCGTTTTGTTTTTAGCTAATAATGAGTCTATTTTCTATTGTTTAAGAACAGGCGTTGCAATGTATGTTGTCTAACAATGTGTAATGCAAAATGTGGGCTGCTGTTAGCAATGAGTGTAAAGTAAATGTCAGCTTACACGGCACTATAATGTATATTAGGTACTCTTTAAGTGACGATAATAATAAAAATCCTCGATAGGTACCTGTTACAGGGGGTAAATGACCTAATTGGCAACAAAAACAATTAACCCAATAGGTATGGGTTAATTCGATGGCGCTGGCGCTATCGGCTTACCACATGTTAGGGGACGATTTGAAAGATTGGGATTCCTACGAAAGCGGTGTCCGTTAAGTGAGCGATTTTTGACACCGTTGAACACGACGTATTTTTTCGAAACCCGCCACTCAGCGGCCGTAATATTATGGCAGCTCTGCTTTCTTAGGAAACCCGAGCTTAAGGCCAAATGTCAAATCGTTTATTGCAATCCATAATTTACACGTAGGTACGGGTGGTAAATAAAAAGAATAATAGAAACAATTATGGAAAGAGGTCGTGCAATTCGTGCATACTTTGCCGTGTAGGTAGCGAGTGGTGCGAGGGCATGAGCAAATGAGCCAAGTCTCGTACTAGCACTGTCGGCTCACCACGGCTTTAGGTGATGGCCCAGCTGATACTAAGGTAAGGAGTGCGTACTTTGCCGTGCTGGTGCGCGGGGAGCGAGTGGTGCGAGGGCGTGAGCGCGCGGTCCGAGTCGCTGGTGCTGGCGCTGTCGGCGGTCGCTCGCTGGCGACTCACGACTGTCTTCGGCGTAGTCGTTGAGTTTGAGTCCGACTCGCGACCGAAGCTCCCGCTGTCAGTGTCCTAATGATTGTGCTCAATTAGCTATGATATACTACCACAGCCTACCTATATTAACTCTTTACAGTATATAAACGCGACCATTTTGACTATGAGGTAGTTTTCACGGTGATTAAAATTGCAACGACAAAGGCCATTTTACAAATCTAAGATGGCAACTGTGAACTACTATAAGAAGTATATAGGTCTGCTGTGATACTACTGAGGACTAGGAGCTTTACACTAAGATGTAGGCAAAAGTGGGTAAAATCCGATTGTACTTTTAAAAAATCAGCATCGTTTTTTCCTAGTGAAATCGATATGAGAGCTCGATAATGTTTCTAATAAAAACTACTAGAGACTAAAGATGTAAGTAGCGAATGTTCTGAAACTCCTTGCAAGATGATTTTTTCTGAATGCTTTGTAATAATTATGAATATACACGCGGCAGGGACGTCGACGCGCAAACTGAAACCATGGTTTCAGATCATGATTTTGGCCCTCGTAAAAATTTTTCGCCGGTTATCAAAAAAAATATCAGCTGTTTTATAGAAAAGTGCAATACCTACGTGTTCAAAATGTATGGAACAGCAAATTTTTTATTTAATAACCACCGAAAATCCTTATCGCACGGTTTAAGAATCATTAACTAAATCAATTAATTCCGTCCTACGCGCGCGAGTTGTGCCCAGGCGTGCTGAATCTTCTTGTGTCGTTGCCATAGTGTAATTTCCAACCTCATAAAGATACTATGGTAGTTAGTGGTGGTAGATGGGATATACTGTTTTTGATATTACGATACACCGATCTTTGCGCTGGCCTTGGAGCGATTTGTGACACGTTCAAATTCTGTGGGCAAACGCCTACTTGTATGTGTTGATATTTGCTGCTGCTATCTGCCTGCTATTATTACGAATAAACCCGATCCCGTCAAAACTTCAAACCTGTTCAGTGTTCATCACACTAATCAACCTCAAGAAACGGACGTCTTTGCTGCTCGTCTCAAAGGAGCTTTTAATCCAAGGAGAAAATCAGGTCATCTCCTATCTATTATTCCACAAGTGAAATCTGAGTGGACTCATGATCACACCAAAAATCTTGTTTTGAAGCACGCCAAAAATTTAGTTCTACAATGCAGAGGTAACAAAAAAATTGTAGTTTCTTGTTAAAGACCACCAAGCAGTAAAAAAATTCTGCATTCCATACATTTCCGCGGAAGTACAGAAAAGATACAAAGCGGTAATCTTCGTCCTACCTGCCTACGTAGAAGATTGTTTAACAGAAGAAATCGAGACCCTGGGTTTCAAAGACGCGGTTTTTCGCAAGATGAACCCCCAGGGACTTGCCTTTTGACATTGGGTTTGTCGTTACTGGTAACAACAAAGGCAATGGAGTTTGTCGTTCCTTCTTAGTACAGCTCCCAGAAGATAGCGATCTTACTAAATTCCTAAAAAATGTATACCTTAGCAACCGTGTGGTACAATAAGCAACTATCAAGCAAGAAATCCGTTTGCTTCGCACTGTTTCAGATGATAAGGATGCCTTTCTTCATGAAATTGCTATTTAAGTCCACGTTGCGTCGTCATGTGCACAAAATCCCACCTTTCGACTGACTGTCCAAAAAATAAACTTCTTACCATCGAATTAACAAGGGTCGTTAAGAAACACTAAGCCGCATTAAGAGCTAAATTAAACACAAAAAATACATACGCAGAAAGGCATTGAATGAGTACAAGCCTTGCCTCATACATCAACTGTTCTTTAGGGCTAACCCGCTACAACACTCAGTTAGTCAACAGCCAGTATCCAAAAGCAGTATTTTGAAATGATAAGCTCTCAAAACCCTAGTTATTATGTATGGCGCCTAGCTCGGTATTAACCCCCGTAAAAAAACAGAGGCGATCAAATGACGTCCTTAGTATCGGAGCAATGTGAAGCTCTTGCCGAGGCATTTGCTGGTAATCTGAATCTCACTCATCAAAAATCTTAAAACTAAGGCTACTGTCAAGAAATCCATGGCGACATTAAAGTCCAAATACATAAGTAGAGAATTTTCGTTAGACATAGGGCAGTACCGAAGATAATTCTTAAATGAAAACCCAGCCAATCTGGGTCTCAGGTCTCAGCAATCGGGTACTTAAAAACCTGTCTATAAAAAATGTCAAAAAATATCACGCTCGAAAAACGTAGCAATGTTGGCAGCATACCTACCTTACCCGTCTGTTTAAAGTTACAGAACATTCTTCCCAGAGCAATTTGTATTTCGTAAGGCACACTCCACCACTCAGCAGTTGGCCAGGGTATTGAAGCATATCGTACACAACCATAATGAAGGCAAATCAACGGAAATGGTAATTCTAGATATAGAAAAAACCTTTGACACTGTCAGGCACGAGGGACTACTTCAAAAGCTAATGGTTAATGACGTTCCTCTCTCACTTGTCAGAATAATCGAAAATTATCTATTTAACCGCCATTTCAAAGTTTTCATAGGTGAACACTATTCTATGGTGAAATTAATTGTATCTGGTGCACCACAAGGTTCAGATTTAGGACCATTTCTCTTCCTCCTGTAACCTAGAACTCATCTCGCAATATATGCTGTTGACACTGCCTCATATACTTCTTCAGAGGATATTGAATTAATAATTGGCCGGCTTCAACTTGCACTAAGCATCCTTGAGCCATAGTATTTATCCAGATGGACACCAAAATTAAACTATAGTAAAGCGGACGTAATTCATTTTTTACGCGTAAACGATCATTACCCTCCAGGAGCACTAATTTTAAAAATTATTGCATACTTTGGAGCCGGTCGGTCTATTATCTCAGTGTAATTCTAGATAGCAAAATTAACTGGAGTCAAAACACTGATGAATGCGCAAAACACTGATGCACTTCAAGATAAAGGTAAGTTGGTACGTGGTGGACGGTGGTATACCATTAGAATAGGATCTCATTGTATGCACTTTGTAACTTTATGTTTATTATAAATAGTTTTATAATCAATCAATAACTGAATTCATGGTTACAGTTTATGCGTCGACGTCCCTGCCACTCTGTGTAATTAATTATAAGTTATATCGTTAGCCTTTACTAGACCAACATGGTAATAATGGTATCAGTGCTTTTAAATACATGTTTTGTTAACACACACAGTGAATCCGAACCACAACCACAAACCAATCATCATCTGACTTGCCTTTTTCCAACTATGTAGGAGTCGACTCCCGGTCGAACCGGATGCAGCAGAATACCATATTTTATATGGAGCGACTACCTATCTGACCTCCACAACCCAGTTACTGGGTAATACGAGACCCCATAGGTTGGACTGTCCAACCACAAACCAATATTAGTCCTTAGTTCCGCGCAAACTTACACTTTTCTTAACGGGTGGCGGATGGGCAACATCGCTGGTTTCCACGGCGACGTCTCCAGGAGGCTCGTCATCCGAGAGGTCACTGTGGTCAGAGCTGGAGGCTGACGGGGACGGAGAGGTAGAAGCACGTCTTGTGTCTCTGTCTACCACCTCCTCTACGTTACCGAACATCAGTGACGACGGTGGACTGTATACCTGGGGGTAAATGGTGATTTATTGTGTGAAATTGTTGTAGATTCTGATTTTTTTTAGGGAAAAGGTACGAAGAAGATTTTTTACGGTCTTATTTATTTAAATTTTGTTAACGACCTCTTTTCCACCGAGTGTAAAAAGATCCATCACATCACCTAAGAAAATCTATCCATAATGATCAGCGTAAGGTAAAAAAAAAGCTCCGCAGGAACTTATTTTTTACCTGACGCAAGTAATTTTAAATAATTACCGTTTTCGGATCCAAAGATGAAGACAGAGTCATTGGTACTTGCACAACAGCATTATAAGTCTCGCCAATGACGTGCTGCTGATGTTGATTTCCGCCTGTACATTTAAAAATGTTAAGTCATGTCAAAGTTTAATAGGTAACGTCCCCAAACTGAAGTAGGAAAGTAATGATGGTACCTGGAGATAAGTCGGATGAAGCCATTTCTGACACGAAGTCACTTAATGATGAGTACGATGAGCTCGTACTTTCGGCAGCTTCAGAGTCTGACCCACTCTCATCTAAAAATAACAAATTATAACATTCTAGATAATCATAAAATCATATATATCATATAAAGATTTTAGTTTGAGATATCTGAATGTCATGTGCACGGACCAATTTTTTTTTAATGTTCTGAATTTTGGAATAGAGAATAAATGACTAAAGCAGTTATAACCATAGGAAAGTACCCAAGTGGCAGAAGTTACAAACCTGTAGGCTGATTCTCTTGCCGCTGTAGTTGTCGCAACGCTCCATTGAGGGAACTGCCGTCATCCCACACTGGGAACCGGATAGGTTGGAGTTGATCCGCGAACCACTTGGGCTTGTCGCCCACCTGCCGCGGGTCGAACAGCCCTGTCTGCACCCGCAGGAATGCCACGTTGCCCGGAGTTAAAGACCACTCCGCTAAGAACTCCACTGCCTAAGAGAATGCGTGTTTTTGTTACTCAAACTGCCAATATAGAGAGAAGCTTCCTAAGATTCTAATTGGAAACAATAAGGAATAATCAGTTGGTAAAAAAGTTTCCGAAGAGACACACTCACTGAATAAGATTAAGTACAGCAGCAACAGTGAGCAAGGCTTTGATTTTCTCACTAACCTGTGTTCGAGCAAACTTATTCAAGAAGGAGGTGGTTCTCGGGCGCGATCGCAGAAAGCTGTTGATCTGAAAGGCCACCACTGGACGCGGGTATAGGCGCAATGTCCGAGTGTGTTCCATGAAATTGGCCAGGATATTATGTGAGTTGAAAAATCGCACCTGTAAAGAAATACTCACATGTGAACCCGATCTTTAAATATGTAACCTTTCTCAGCACATTGTGTGAATTAGCGAAAGGGCTTCAATTTTGTATCAAACAATCTCCTATAGCGACATTGATCATAACATCAGTGTTATAATATCTAAGAATACGGATATTCTTGTGATGGCTCAATAGTTAAGGCCTCGTCTCTCATATACAAGGCTGTGTGTTCAAATCCGGATAAGTATTTATGTGACTTTTTCAATTTACATGTACTAAACATTGTGAGGAAACCTGGACTTAAAGTTAATTTAAGTCTGAAATCGGCAAACCGTCTAGTGCAGTTGTGCAACAAGTGTGGTGATTAATGCTCATTCTTTCTCTGTGTAAGAAGAGGCTTTTTACATTGGAGTGAGACATTAATAGGCTGGTATTAGTGTTTAAAAAGAATTGATTACGTACCATAGCGACCCTCGTAGCAACATCTACCGAGTCCACATCGTGCCCATATATGAGCGGGTTGAAGGGCTGCGCCTGGTGCGCGTGGTGCGGCGAGGCCAGCGAGTGGCGCTGCGGCGTGTGGCCGGCGCTGGCGGCGCCCGCGCCCGACACGGACACGCGCCGGCTCTCGGGCGTCGAGTGCGGCGCCGACTGCGCGCCCTCGCCGCCGCGGTAGGCTGCGGGCTGCACCCTGGCACCACCGTACAGTGTTCATTTTAACTTCACCTCAATCAATCTGTCTAGCGTTTTACCAACTATGTTGGGTTCCAGTCTAACCGGATGCACCTCAACGCCAGTATTTTACAGGGAGCGACTGCCTATCTGAACTCTACAAGCCAGTTAATAAGAAATACCCTTTGGTAAGACTGGTTGTCAGACTTTCGGGCTGCTGACGATCCGTAACGACTATCAAAGATCCACGAATGACAGCCGAGACCAACGGCTTAGCGTGGAAAAATCGATACACATTACTAAAAAACCGGACAAGTGCGAGTCAGACTTGCCCACCGAGGGTTCCGTACAAATTTGAATGTTTTGTTGATCTTGTGAATGGCGGGGAATATATTTTATGATTTAATTACAAAATTATAGTTTTCAGATTTTTCCCTGTACTAGTACTACATGGCGATATTATTTACCAAATTTCATAGTTCTAGGTCAAAGGAAAGTACCCTACAAATTTTGATTCCCTTGAGAGTGCCGAAATATACTTTTTTTGCAGCATAAACGGCCATATTTTTTTTTCGTTAACTTAGAAGTTTGATTTTTCACAGCTTCAAGAGACTGTAGACCTGAGTATATCGTTTCAATTTCAACTCGATACCTCCACGCGTTCCCGAGATAAAAAGTGATCCTATAAGGGTTCCGTTTTTTCCTTTTGAGGTACGGAACCCTAAAAACAATAATTATTGTTTTTAGTCATGCGTATTCATTATAATTAATCAACGTGAAAATAAAAGTATTCAAATGTAATCCAAAATTATGAAACGATTGCTTTCTTATACTTTTTCTATCCAACACCTCGACCCGCCAGTATGTAATAAGGTTTTAGCGGGCAATATAATACTGTTTTCAAGTTTTTTAATACTTCATGAAACTTACTTGTGTGGTTTAGGAGACATTTATATTACTTTCATCATATCAGCCGACAGACGTCCACTGCTGGACATAAGCCTCGCCCAAAAGGGGGCATTTGCCATAATCGCCATGCCTCGCAGGCGGGTTGGCGATCGGATTAAGGTGGTCAAATGCATAGAGAACGCTGCTGCCCATTTTCTAGTAAGTCCTTTAGTCGCCTTCTACGACACCCACGGGAAGAAATGGGAAACTGCTATTCTTTTACGTCCGGCACCACACGGAACTTATGTTACTTTACGTACTTTCAAAGTATTTTTTTTTATATTGCTCTTGCTCGTCAGTGTATGAAGAGGGTTAAGTAAAAAGGGGCATATTAGATAATTGCCAACACAAGACAAAATACGTTCCGTAATTAAACATGGTGCAAACTAAAAAAGGTTATAATAATTAGGTGCCTGTTATGTAAGGGTACCATTTAGCCGCAAGGTAAATGTTTCTAAATAAATCCTATTTAACTTACTTGAGTGTAGCACCTCCCACGCTGTCTCGTCTAGAAGGCAGCAGGGGCGCGGCCGCCTGCTCCGCGCTACTGCTCGTCAAACTGTTGAGGGCCTGCCCGCATAATGTACATATTAGGAACAGTTTAAATAATCCAACTAACTCGCGTGAAATCATCCAGTTTCTGTACAAAAAAGTAGATTTAAAGCAAATAACGCCTTAAAAGGAAAATGGGCTGTAAAAATAGCGAAAATTTACTGAAAAATCGTAATAATATTTATTCAAAATCTAAGCAAAATCTTTGAAATCTCTAATATAAATAGCAGAAAAATAAGGATTTTATTTTATTTGCAAGTTTTATTAAAAGCTACTCGTATTAAAAAGATTACTTAAGAATCAAGTTTTAATATTCGATAATTCAAACTCTACATATTTATAAATAGAGTAATTTTAATATTGGAAGCTGTACTGTTCCAAAATATTAGCGTTAGCACAATCACAACAAGTCAGACAAAACATGCCGCACACAAAACACAAGACATACTGAAACAGTGTTACAGTCTGACAAATTATAAAACAAAGAAAATGTAGTCGTCAAGAAGAAAGATGTCTGGACCTAGGAAATGTGTGATAAATTGATAATAGACAGTAACAGTATTTCAGGTAAATATTAAATATGTGCCTCTATTAGCAGCTTTTCTTATCTTGTTCTCTAGATGATTTAGGTTTAGATCTTATAAAACATTTTCATCGAGATATTTATGTGTTTTTAGTAACCCTCTTAATTACTAAGTGCGAAAATGCTTTACTCAAACTTGCACAAGTGTGATACGCACGGAGGAAAAAATTTTCTGCTACAATTTAGTTTTAACCTTTTAATTTTATTATTAGAGCAGTGCTGGCGCAGTGGTCCCCGACTTACTAGAAATAGGTAGTGAGTTCGAACCCAGGAAGCCACTTTACTTAGTGTACTTGATTTTATCACCACTGCTCTCAAAACGGTGAAGGAAAACATCCTTGGAAAACATGTGAGGTCTTAAAACCGAAAATTCAACGACATGTGACATCCACCAATCCGCACTAGACCCACGTGGTGGATTATGGCCCACTCTTTCTCAAAGAGGAGGCCAGTGTCACAGCAGTGCGAACATTATTATGCTTATTATGCTATTTTATTATTCTTCATTCTCAGCTCCCGAATAACCCAGAATAATTGTATGTGGATAAACTTTTCATTTACATGTTAATTACGCTTTGGGAAGGTGACTATTATAGATGCTATGAATCCCATGATAAGAAAAACTGATTTATAATAATAGTATTCAATATTATAAATACATAACAGATACATACTAACTTCGGTGTCAGGTGCAAGTTAGCTGTAAAATATTATACTAAATCGGCACATAAATAAATATATATCGAGTAGTAGTAATATGTTGTGAATAATAGTGAAAGTGTGCAATGTAAAAAGAGTAGAGATATTTACACCACTCCCGGCACTGCCCATGAGATGCACGGCCTAGCGTTAGGAGAAGAAGTGAGGGCGTGTTAGTGATACAAGTCAAAGGAAAAAGTGTGAAATCATAACTCCTGAAAATCATAAATAAACAAAACATCCCATAATCGTCCTTACTTATTGTAGTTAGTTTATTATACTATATAATAGACATTTAGAGGTTTAAAACATGCTGTCAACTATTTCATTATTTTTAAATTGAATTAAGAGTCGTAATTATATATTTTGTTCTTAATCCAAAACTATTTTCATTAACTATGTTTACAATAAATATATTAAACTATCTAATGATACATTTCAAGAGTTTAAGACATATGTACGAATAATAAGGTGAACATTAATAGAAACCATCATAAAACATTACATTAATCGTCACAACACCTTAGCGACATCGATAGAACTGCGCTCACAAGTGCAAAGTATTAGAAAAATTTAGGTGATAGGAGAAAAATGTACTATTATGTAGATATGAAAGAAGACATTCATAAAAAAACGTGAAAATATAATAAAGCGATGCCATTTGTACCTGCTTCAGGTGATTCTTTAGTACAGAGCCTTCTGGTTCGGGCAGTGGTGGTAAATCCTGGTCGGTACCAGAGGGAGATATCAGTTTAGTGGCATCCAGGTCTACAAGCCATATGTCGTCAGGCATTCTATGGACAAAATTATGAATTAAACATTTATTTCTCAAGAGAATACAGCACTTCAAGACCTTAAAAAATTATAAGAATATAAAGACAAATATACACACCTAAAATTCTTCTTATAAGTCAGGAAAGTAGCAGGTATTCCAATAAGGAAGGGCGTGGGTGCCAACAGGAGCTGTTCGGCGCAACTCATACAGCTGGGTAGCAGCGGGATGGCAGGGAACATGTACTCGAGCGGGTACAGCATGGACACAAGCGCCATCACGGACATGGACAGCGCGTTGTAGTCGCGGGACTGGACCACCACTTTGTTCTCCAGTAGGATCAGAGTCAAGACTTTCAGGCATGTGTCTACACCTGGTAGGACAAGAACTTGTGTTTAATATTTAAGACTTACCTATAGTCTGTTTTAAAACGCTATTTATGTTAAATTCTTACGTTATCACTCACTGAAAGGAATTCGAAAAGATTCATCTGTATAGGTATATAAAGTTTCAACTTTATTTATACATCACCACTTATTCAACAATTATTTTTTGAACAACATAATTGAAAAATCATCGAAAACAATCGAGGATATGAAATAAACCTCAATTATGAAATAAAAAACAGCTTTAGGGTGATTTAAAAATTGAATTTCGGTTTTATGTATTCAAATAATGAAATCGAAGCACTCAATTAGGTACGTTTTAATCCATTTGTTTATATTTTCATCAGATACTTTAAAATTAGACTATACAATAGCATATAAAAAGAAATTGTTACTAATTTTGGTATTAGATAGCAACTAACTCCGACGAATCAATGAAAAATCTTTAAAGTAGCAAGAGAAAAGCTGTTGAGAATGTAGGACAGGGTGAGGACCCCAAAAAACGTTCCATTTATTTTATGAAAGCTCAATGCCACTTGCCTAAAAGTTCCAAAGGTAGATGCAGAGGAAAGTCAACGAGCGAGAATCTCGTGTGGTCCGGTAGCGCGAACAGCAGCGGCGAATGCGCCGTCGGCGACAGTACTTCTAGCTCGAGCCTGGTCTTGCCCGGGACTGGTACAGGCGCGGACAGAAGGCGCAAGATCCACGTCTCGATCTCTTTGACATCGTGCAACACGATGGTGGGAGTGTTGTCGTATGATTGGCCAGTTAATACTGACCATACCGTATCTCTGAACAAAATAATACATCAGTTTTGTTTGAAATCGATCCTCTTTTCTCAGTATGTCTTTAACATTTAAGTATTAAGTTATTATGAAAGCGCTCGAGGCAATGTTCTGATCTGATTAAAACATTCTTTGTTATCTTTATTTGAAACAATGTTAGCAAATTATTTTACTGCAGATATGAAAGTCGCTTCTTCAATAAATATTTAATTAATTTAACATCAAAGAGCTAATCAACCTACATGAAAGAGAATCATATTTATAGTGGAAAGATAAATAAAAAGCAAAAAATATTCATTTTCAAGAACAGGGTTCTATATGTTTTTCTCATTATTTTATGTATAACTTACCTAAGGATTTGTCTGGACGCGCCGACACGTCGTGGACTGGAAGACTCGTTGCATGCATCGATCAATTTCTTTAGGATAAATAGGCACTCTCGGAATGTGGAGAAGAATGGATGATGTGAAAGCAGGCATAGCGATGTTAGGGAATGGTTCCGAACTCTCTGTAACAATTAAATAAAGAATAACATTAACAATTCATGTTTTCAACAAACTTTACAATCTGGCCAATGGGTCACTATGTGCGTGAGGATTGAGGACCTTAACCGTAAATCGAAAAACGTATGTTTCAAGATTTAGTAGAACTTGTAAAAATATTGTAAAACTGATTTTAAAAAGTTATAGCAATTCAAAGGGTTGGCCCTTAATCCTTATTCAAAGATACCAAATTACGATATATCAATGCAAGTAGATACTGAATCTAATATCAATATTTAGTAGTATTAAGTTTGCATACTGTAGATTTGTAGACTATTTTCTATTCTTCATTTCTCTTAATAAGTACCTGGTACTTAAATTATTGATAGGCCTCACTGTCCTCCCATACAATATTATTACTGATATTTGAAAACATGGTAAAAGCCAATTATTTTTATAAGTGTAGCCGTGGAGTTTCTTGCTGATTATTCTCCATAGGAAACGACCAACTGGAACCGTACACCTAGCTTCCGACGTTTCATAAGTGCCCATGTAGGTTTGTGAGGTATAAAATATTTAGATTTTGAGTAAAAATACAGTTAAAAATTTCTCCAAAACTTTAGCAAGATACCCAATCCGTACAATAAAGTTTGGGAAATATGTATAAAACCTCTATAAAAAAATATACGTTCGTTGATCTTACACATTTAGTCACTGCCCCATGATTACATAACCCATCCCTTGAATCAAAGTTGGCCTGAACATTTCAGTACCATGCTGGGTAAGAAATATAAGTAGACCGCAAAAGCGGCTGGCTGGTTTCGGCTAAGCTGTATCAATTAAAAACATATTTTTGTTCTTTTTTGGATCCGTAAAGCCTGCCAATGGAACCGTAAACTTAAGCGCGGGCTGTTTTTCATGAAGCGTAATAGGCAGACAGTAGAATTTCACAGAGTGTGTATTACTATTGCCACTATAACAACAAATAATACAAATAAAATGAAAATGTAAGGTGGTCTCCACACAAGAAACGCAGTCGCACTGCAGTCGCACTCCGAGTCACTCGGGACCACGTTGCTGCTCCTATAGTCACTGCAATATATTGACCTGCCGCTTCCTAGTTGCCCTGGGGCTGGGCGAGTGCGAGTGCGAGCCGCCGCTCTCGGAGTCGGGCGCGGGCGCCAGGCGCGGCGCCAGCGTCGCACTGCAGTCGCGCTCCGAGTCGCTCGGGGCCACGTTGCTGCTCCTATAGTCACTGGAACATTCGCGCCGTCTTAGTCTAATTTCTAGTGCTTATCTATGAATCGTGAGAAATTGGGAAGATTTACAGTAAAAGTTCAAATTACCGGATTAGAGGCGTTACAAACCAAATAATATTTTTTTTTTTGCAAAATGAAATGAGAGAGCTTCGGGTCAGTTTTAAAAGTGAGTGTCTTCGGGATTTGCCTCAAAAGCTTTGATTTCCCTTGTGCCGGAATTACCGAGGCAGAGTATCGCAAGCTTGGGGACAGAAAAGCTACTTGGAAGTGCAGTACTTGCAAGGCTGGGTTGGCGAGTCCTAACCCACTTGGAAAGCTGCGAAAGGTGATTTGGAAAACATCCATCAGGAGCTCCGGAAAGTCATGGATCAGTCGGCATCGATTCAAGCGGACTTCAAAAGTTTGACACATGAGATAGTTCGAGTTCAGAAATGTCCGGGCTACGTCCACGTTACGGTTGATGTGCCTACGGTCAAATTGAAGGACGTTGATAAAGAAATCGGGTTCCTCCAAAAACCGAAGGAAGCCGTCTCACGCTACGAGATGTGCCTTGGATGGTTGGAATCAAGCATGCCCGAGAATGAGCAGAGATCGCGACTAAATTAAGAGAGCCACAGCGTCGGAAAACCTCTTTTCTGTTGTTGCTAACTGGTGGCATAATTAAGTGTTCACTAAGTTGTGCCTGGAACTCGGAACGAAAATTATTTGCTACGCAAAATACACACGGTCAAACGAATTACATTTCTCATCTTCGAAAGTCCTATGTAGCAAAAAGCAGGAGTAGTTTATGTTCACCTGGAGAATGCGGAGTCAGAGCTCTTCTCCATAGACTTGCGCCACGACTCGCGCCGTAGCATGCTGCGCTCGCGCGGGCCCGGCACTTGCGCGCGCTCCACCGCGCGGTAGAAGTTGACACAGATGCCGAAACGAGTCTTACCTGAGGGGTTATCATTGCTTTAATAAAGTTTGAAGGTCAATCAAGGCGGGCCATTTTTTATAAAAATTCAACTAGACCACCAAAGCAAAAATTCATCAGCAGGAAATTTCTGTAACGCAAGTAAGAAAATCGGCAGCTTTTTCTCTAGATAAGTGAGGCAATATTTTCATAAAAGCCTATGTCGTGAATCCTTTGCACATACCACAGTGATCAGCAAAGAATATTATCTTCTTGATATCCTGAAAATATGTTCGAGTATATATTCACCTGAGTCTTTATCAGTAAGTTGAAAGACAAATGAGGTGGTATCCCTGGAGGCGAGGTGCCCAGGGGCCCGGCGTGGCCCCACGGACACGCATCCCTCTGGTTGGCAGAAATACACCATGTCCAACGGCAAAGGAAAATCATCGTGATTGGTCAGCGGGTAGCGGCGCAGCAACTCAGGAGCCTAAAAAAAGGTATTAATATCGCAACACAAAATATAGTAATTAGATCAACTTATTGAGTTAATTTTAGAGACCTTCAAACTCATCGCCCATCCCAAATCCCAAGAGTCATCCATTACACACACCGCAAATAATTATGTGAAGGTCGTAGTCGAAGAACGAAATAACGCTACATGAAATCAATAGGGATATTTAAAAAGAAAGAATGACCACAAATCAATACTTCAATACAGTAGCACTATTGATTTGTAAATCAAGTGTATTATGTACCTTCACATACAGAAAATAAACTAAAATGTTGTTTACCTGAACAGGGGCGAGGCCTTTCCCCGAAGTGTAAGGTTTTGCTCCGACGATGGTTAAATAATCCACCAGTCGCGGACATAAATGTTGCTTCTGAATGTCCATTTTGTACAGGGTTTAAACTTATTTTTTTACATGAGAGCCTTCTCGAACTCATTATTATTTAAAAATATATTGCTTGTCATAATTATCACTTTTTATTAATATGCCTGAAACAGAAACAGTATAAGATATATTCCCTAGTTCTTGTTATAAACACAATTAATTATCGCCGTGCCCGACAGTTCCCCCGGGAGCTAATTAAGCCGAGAAGATATCAACAGGTTTCGTAACTTATATTTCTATAAAGGATTAATTAACAAGAGAGCCATTGTTTTCCGTTACGGGCAAACTCTAAGAAATGTTGTAAATTGGGCGTTTAGGGAGCTGCCTTTTGTAACATTTTACCTTAACCACCCTATTCTCACCCTAAGAACAAATGAATTTTGAATTGTAATGTCCCTGTACCTATGTAGGTATTCTTTGGGTTTGGTCTATAAACCACCGTCGTGTTTCCTTTATGTAAAGGATAGCATAAAATCAAAAATATTACCTATCTATCATTCAAAGACACCGCCAAGGTTATACATACCCCACAATACGCGGTACACACCTACATTGAAAGATATCGAGACCGGAGACATTAAGAGCGTTTATTCTGAAAGTTGGCAACGTCGCAAATAGCTGTCAAATATTTACCTGTTTTTATTCATTTGTTAATATTTCTGTACCTATGGAAATATGAAATATCGCTAACTAGTGACCTAAAATATGAATAACGATTTGCATTTATAACACTGAATTTGATGTTGTAACCATTTTAGGTTTCAAATAATTTTTCAAATTTGGAAAGTTACCAAGTTCTTTTTTTACATCTAAAACTAAATATTCGGTGTTAAGATATTAATTATTGCATTTCATAATTAATATTTTAGGTCACTAGTTAGCGATATTTCATATTTCCATACAGTAATATTGCCAAATTAATAAAAACAGTGAAATATTTGACAGCTATTTGCGACGTTGGGCATTTTCAGAATAAACGCTCTTAATTCAAAAAATACAAATCGTATCCAATCAGGTTATAGCTGAATGTGATTTGACCGACAATTATTGATTTAAAGTAGCCAGTTTGAATGTAGGTGTACTGTAACCCAGGCCCCCTTGACCCATTTATTGCCTTGACACGTTTCCGAGGGGAGCCCGCGCTCGCACTCGCCTGGTAGCTGCCAGCAATGGCCAACTTTACAATCCCTGTTGCCTATAAAACAACCTCAGTTAAGAGCCTTCATAAAGTTTATTCATTACCAGACTTAATGAAGAAAAAGATAACAGGAAGGCACATAAAAGTGAGGATAATGGAGAACGTGTTCAATAGATATATGTACTTAGTATAGGGGCACCACCTGCTTCTATGATGGAATTATAACGCCAAAACCATAAAACGGCACCACACAACGAGCAACCATTCATCAGAATACGCTACCTACACGTCGTGAAAATGGATCAATTGGTGTTTTATCGATTATTTTCATTTTATGTTTGCCGACACGCAATAACATTTATTATTTAGTGACATAAATGGTAGCAGGTAGGGAGTTTGGGGCCTTACCTAATGAATTTATGTAGGTATACTGACAGTTTTAATAAAGTGTAAACTTGAAGTATTTATGGTTTAGATTAATTTTCACATTCAGTAAGTACATTATGAGTAAATTTAAAGTAGTTTTACAATCATCACATCGTATTTCAAGTTAAAGTGACGATTATGAGATTTATCCTGCAGTGAAGTTTTACTATGATTTGTATGTAAAACGTAAGTTTAATTAGGTTAGCATTTACAAACAAGTTATATACAAATCTAGTGCTAGAAGTATATGTATAACTTAGGTAGTATAATATATGGGTGATTCTTTGAATATGTGCATACTACGCGGGCCTCTCAAAATAAGTACTTAGTGATAAATAAAGTTGTTTTATTTTTTCACGTTAAACATAGGTCCAGCACTATATACAGATGAAAATAACATAGTCCTATTGTTATAAACAACTCAGTTACATTCATAAATCTTCCTCAAATCCCATCACCATTCATGTCCCAATTCCCAAATTCCAGTTCATGCTCAAAAAGATATAAATATACCTACCGTGAAGATCGTATATTTTGTAGTAATTTAGATAAGTAGTACACGACATGCTTTATCAATCAGCAAAAGTATACACATTAAAGAACACTTTTAAGTCATTTGTAACGGCTTTGAAAATTGTCCCAACACTTTGTACTCACTACCATTTGTTCACACAGTCGTCGGGTTAATTTTTTTCCGCGTATTCTATGGTATCTGAAAGAGACAACCCAGCGTTGGGCGCGGTTCCGCGTCACGACTGGTGCGGGTTACACGATAAAGAACATATAATGACAGAAAGTGTACAAATATCTACCGTTTATACAATTACCATTTTCCCGTTCGTATTTTGGCGGAGGTGATGATAAATTGAAAATGATAATTGTTACCAGTGTATGCTGGCCCCTTATTATATTGAAACTCCTTACTCCGCTAGGCCAGCGCAAGGTGAACTGACTCTTCCGCAACAAAATAAACCTACAAACTGACTACCCACCCAGTACCTACCACTAACTTATTTTGTTTTTTCAGAGTAAACATGCCTCGGAAAAATCAGCAATCGAAGGAGGAAACATTGGCTAAAGCCTTAGTCTGTCAGCCTCAGTTTTTGTATAAGATCTCATCGAGCTTAACAACGAGATGTCTTAGATGGAACTTTTATAGGTCTGAGTTCAATTTAAATAGGTCACTGAGTTTTGAACTAGTGTTTTAGTTGATTTTTTTAAATTACTAAACAGACCTTGTCCATGATCATTTTAAGACCCACTCTTTCGGAAGCTCTCCTGAGGTCATCTAGCATTGTACTAAGGTCCTCCATAGACCCAGCCATAACAATTATATCATCGGCAAACCTCTTTCGGAAGCTCTCCTGAGGTCATCGAGCATTGTACTGAGGTCCTCCATAGGCCCAGCCATAGCAATTATATCATCGGCAAACCGAAGGTGAGTGATGTTTCGCCATTGATATTTATGTGACCCCTTTCCACTCCAGAATCTTGATGACATCCTCCAGTGCAGCGGTGAACAGTTTCGTAAAGATAACGTCTCCCTGTATCACACCTCGCTGCAGAAGGACAGGTTTCGAGGTCCTGGAGTCAGACTGACATAGTGGTGTTTTCGTACAGACACTTCAGCACCTCGATGTAGCGATATTCGATCTGGCACCGTTGAAGAGACAGCTGTACAGTCTCGCCAGTAGTCCACAAACGCTAAGCAAAGAGGCAGGTTATACTTTTCGGTCTTCTGTATAACTTGCCGCAGCGTATATATCGCACCTTTAGAATTAAAGAGACCTAATGCGAAATTAGCCGCAAGCAAAATAGGTCTCTCTCAGATAATATGATTGATTTTTAGGAATTCCAGTTGATTTTTTAATTCAATCAAGCCGCCATTATAGCTAAGTTTGATGTCATTAATACGTCGCCTAAATAAGAAACAAATATGTGATTTAAGTATTTTTTTTTAATTCAATCAAGCCGCCATTATAGCTAAGTTTGATGCCATTAGTACGTCGCCTAAATAAGAAATAAATATGTGATTTAAGTAAATCATTCCTTTATTTATAATTACCAATCACGAAGTATAATTATATCATCACCGTTCTACGAAAATTTTCAGATTCAGTCCTATATAATAGTCAAAATACTGTGCGTTTGATTTATTTCGTTAATCTGCACTATAAACTTTACGTTCAATCCATAAAAGTTGGAATTGGAAGCATTATTTAAACTTAATTTATGAATCCTCAATATGTCTACCTTCAAATATTCACCTATATATAACTTAGTTAGAAATGTCTACCTAAGTAGGTATCAAGGACATGGAGAGGTACGCTATCGCGAGGGCATATAAAGATATTCGATTGATAAGGGTCGTTCTGAGAGAACCCTACAAATTGGTAACTGTAATGGTAGGTAGGTATTCAAATTAAAACTCATTGATTAATTTTGTGAACCTAGGGTACAATTATACAGATGTTAAATAAAAAAAAGTCGGTCCATACTATATGTCCCGCCAGAAGGCATACAAAATAGCGTATAAATCATGTATAGGTAATCAAATGTCAAAAAACAAAATAAAACAAAAAAATATAGTCAATAGGTAAGTAGGTAGGTACCTAGATGTCACGATTTCATGCCATACACAAATAGTGAATATTATTATGTCAATAAATTAAGACGGCATAAAGAAAGGTAGGTAATATTAAGTCAGAATGTAATCCTACTAATAAATATATATTTATTTTAGATGTGAAAGTTTGTGAGGATGTTTGGACGTATGTTCCCAATGAACTCTTCACTAAGTCAACCAATTTTGATGAAAATTGGCATATATGTGTAATTTGTTCCAACTTGAGAGATAGGATAGTTTTTTTTTGCCTTAATCACTACATAGTATAAAACAAAGTCGCTTTCTCTGTCCCTATATCCCTATGTATGCTTAAATCTTTAAAACTACGCAACGGATTCTGATGCGGGTTTTTTTAATAGATAGAGTGATTCAAGAGGAAGGTTTATATGTATAATACACCGACCTCCACGCGGGCGAAGCCGCTGGCAAAAGCTAGTAATTTATAATTAACAATAAAATGATTATCAATGTTGATTGTTGTTATAAATCGTAAGTTTCATAAGTCTCAAACAGATGGCGCTTCAAATCCGATTTTTCACAGTAACATATTTAATATTTTAAATGTGAAAGTTTGTGAAGATGTTTGGATGTTTGTTAGTAGATAGTTACAGATAGTTTATAACCTGAATTAACATAAAGGATACTTTTTATCCCGGTAGTACGTTATACGTTCCCGTGGGATAATTTACGACTCCACATGGGCGAAGCCGCTGGCAAAAGCTACAATACTAGGAGTATTGTAGCTTTTGCCAGCACTTAATAAATGCAATAAAAATATCAACAAAAGAATTTCACTATATTTACGGAGAAAAAATTTAGTTAGGTATAGACAGATATAAAATTATCTACTTACTTAAATATTATTTAATTTGTCATTAAGATAATTATTACCAGAATACCTAATACGCCTTGTAATTCAAGCAATTAAAAAGCTTGCCTTTAAACTCATTCATGTTGTTGCTTGATACAATTTGATCAGGTAATTGGTTTTGGAGTTAACATATACTATTGTAGAGGCATTTGGTTTTAGTGCTTATCGGACAAACGGGTGCAACTTTTTTGAACGGCGTTGAATTTCAACAGATTTATAAAAAATAATCTTGTTGTGGTTTTACTGAGATATAGGTTAGCTCCATAGATAAAAAGTGATGGGATGGTTAATATTTTATGTTTCGGAAATGTGGCTTGAATTACCTCTTCGTTTTGTCACCGTAAAATGGTAAAAATACCATTACATTATAATCTATCTCGCGAGATTGTAAACTATCGAAAGATTATGAACCGTAACATACCGCTTACAATTTAACGCATTATTTTTCGGTAGATTATAATCTATCGAAGTGAAACCGTCAAATTTTGAACTGGTATCAAGACGGATAGTACCTTGCCCTATTACTGACTAGTCAAGTAACTGCCACTAATTTGGAAGTAGCGCTCGCCCGCCGTTCCGTGGCACCGCTCGCTTCGCTCGCTCGGCTCGCGCGCGGTTTGTCGCAATTCTAACCTAACCGGTCGGTAAGCAGTATGGTGCAGTTCACAATTTATCGACAGTTTAAAATCTCGCGAGATAGATATAAACTAACGGCGTTCACAATCATACGCTGACATATAGAATATTTCTTGTTTTATTTTTATATTTTATTTTTAAGTACTTTTTTTATTCCGATCGTAGCTGTGAACATTGCTAATTTTTTTAACCTCTATTTTATTTTATAACTGTTATGTAATCCAACTAACGGTATCTTGTACATTCTTTTAATTACTCTGCTAGTGCTGTGCACTTCTGTAAGTGACTAATTCACAATTCCTAAAACTGTTTGTGATTTTTGTTTGTGTTTGTCTTAGTGTATATAAATAAATAAATAAATAAATATATATATAACTTGAATACATTTTTTGTGTGCTATCAATGCCTCCTCTACCTTTGTAGCATTTCCCTAAAATATAAGCCTATAGCAGCCAACAGTAAAGGCGAAGGCGGCATAACCACAATAAGCTGCTAGGAGCGCTGTCTTATTTACTATTTTGCCTAGCAAATACGGAGCATAGGAAAACGGAATACATTATGAGGTACAATTTGAGTGATCGATGACATTTCATCATCAATATGTAGTCCAAGAAATGTTGTTATATTCGTTTTAAGTATTTGGCCACTTTTGTAGGTTACCTAAAAATGTGACAGTGTTTTTTTTACTATTTTTGTAATTGATCATTCAGGTTCATATTAAGTTTCTTAGAGTTTAGCCAATTAACAATCTTAGACAGACTATTGTTAATGTTATCTGCTATTTCTTGATTACTACCAGTATTGCATAAACCGAGCTGTCGTCCGCAAATGAGGACATTCGGTACATGATTATTTGGTGAATTTTGTTTATGTGACAAATGAACAGCAAGGGTATGAACACAAAACCCTGCGGATCATCGTAACAAAGAACTCTAGGCATTTCGTAACATAACGTAAGTGCTGCTATAAAATAAACATGACATACTTACAATAAGTGATAAAATCATCAAGAAACCCATCAGTCAAATTTATAAAATGACGGCTTCGCCCGCGTGGAGGTTGAAAATTATGCACGGGAACGTACTACCGGGATGAAAACTATCCTATGTGTTAATCCAGGTTATAAACTATCTGTAGTATGCCAAATCCGTTTAACCGTTTTTGCGTGCTTGAGTAACAAACATCCAAACATCTTCACAAACTTTCACATTTATAATATTAATTATGTATTACCTACTGTGAAAAATCGGATTTGAGGCGCCATCTGTTTGACACTTATGAAACTTACGATTAATAACAACAATATTAATCAACATTGTTAATCATTTTATTGTTAACTATAAATTATTAAGGCAAAAAAAAATCTATCCTATCTCTCAAGTTGGAACAAATTACGCTAATATTATAAAGAGGAAAGATTCGTATTTTTGTATGTAACGAATAAACTTAAAAACTACCGGACCGATTTCAAAAATTGTTTTGCCGTTAGAAAGCTACATACCACCGAGCCGAACTAAAGCGTCACTACACGGAGGACATCCCGGATGTCGACCAGTGCGAGATTAGGGCGGCTCTCGAGCAGCTAAAGAATAACAAGGCACCGGGTGATGACGGAATAACGACAGAGCTCCTTAAAACGGGCGGGGCTCAAGTCCTGAAAGAGCTAGCGAGTCTCTTCACCTCCGTCATCCTAGAGGGTACAACACCTGAAGCGTGGAGCAGAGGTGAGGTGGTTCTGTTCTTCAAAAAATGTGACAAAACCTTGCTGAAGAACTATAGACCCATCTCACTTCTGAGTCACGTATTTAAGCTGTTTTCGAGGGTCGTTACGAACCGTCTTGCCAGGAGACTTGACGAGTTCCAGCCACCAGAACAAGTCGGTTTTCGAAAAGGATTCAGCACCCGAATCCCCGAAACCGTTTACTAATGCGCTGGAGGACGTCTTTAAGACGCTGGACTGGACTGGACAGGGTATCAACGTGAACAGCGAGTACATCTCACACCTTCGCTTTGCCGATGACATCGTCATAATGGCAGAGACGCTGGAACATTTAGACCAGATGCTGCATAGCCTAAATAGAACCTCTCAGCGAGTTGGCCTCGGCATGAATTTGGACAAGACGAAAGTCATGTACAATTCGCACGCGGTCGCTTCTCGAAGTTGTGAAGGAATACCTCCCTCGGGCAATCTACATAGGGCAAGTCATTCAGCTTGGTAGACACAACTTTGAGAAAGAAGCCGACAGGAGGATCCAGTTGGGTTGGGCAGCGTTTGGAAAATTTCGTCAAGTCTTCTCGTCACTAATACCGCAATGGTGGAAGACTAAGGTCTTCAACCAGTGCGTCCTGCCCGTGAAGACGTACGCTGCCGAAACGTGGGCACTGACAGTTGGGCTGGTCCACAAATATAAAGTCACTCAGCGCGCTATAGAGCGGGGTATGCTTGGGGTTTCTTTGAAGGATAAAATCAGAAACTAAGTTATCCGGAAAAGAACCGAGTTACCGACATAGCTTGCAGAATAAGTAGGTTGAAGTGGCAGTGGGCTGGCCATGTTTATCGAAGGACCGATGGCCGATGGAGCAGACGAGTCCTGGAGTGGAGACCGCGTATCGGCAAGCGTAGTGTTGGACGCCCTCCAGCTGGGTGGACCGATGACCTTAAAAAGGTGGCTGGGACAGACTGGATGCTGAAAGCGGAGGACAGGGTGTTGTGGCGCAGCCTGGGAGAGGCCTATGTCCAGCAGTGGACTGCGATAGGCTGAGTTGATTGAAGTTAAATTATCTTTATTTATCACAAAATGTAAAAAAAAAATGTCCACCCGTGCGAAGCCGGGACGGGCCGCTAGTTACATATAAATGCAATGCATGCATGCATTTCATCAAAATCGGCTGACTTGGTGAAGAGTTCCCTGGCAACATGATCATGACACTGGATTTTTATATATTAAGACATAAAATTGTGTGTTCTTGTTTTGAATAAACTTGCTTTGTAGAGAAGTAAGCCATGGAAATAGTAGGTACTATTTGAAGTAAACTCAGCCAGTGCAGAAAACACTTAAAATATTGGAATATTTCCAGAGCAGCATTCGTCTACGAAAAATCCAACTTTCCTGTGTTATGTCATGTTAGGCATGTGGCCTCAGGGCCAGGGCATAATTTTTTCGATCAAACGCGCTGAATACGTTACGGCTCGGCAATTTATCTGCGTCTATTTGGGGATAATCCGGTTGAGGGATGAGTCACAAAGGTCATGCCATAGCTTTCGGTGGTTGTGTGAATTTTATGTTTATTTTATGGATACCTTAATCATATTTAATGTATTTTTAAACCATTATAAACCGGCCAGCGCCGGGGTCCAGGACGTTGATTACTGTCACTATACAATTTTAGTTTTGTACGTTTTACAGTAAAAAAAGCCTCTTATTTATTCTCGTCTTATGAAATTCTTAACTAAAATGGTGCTAAGTATCAACCTATTACTAAGTACCTACCTAGTTCTAGGTTCCGCACTTTGGATGTGAGGATCATAGCAGGTGGCGTTCTGTAGTTTCTGCCTAGCCCCATGGGAAGCAGGCGTAAGTGGGTATATGTATGTATGTACTCGGACTTTATGGACATAGAACCACACCAAAGGTACGCTTAAAAAGTATCTCCGTTACTTCTAAGATACTCCGAGTGTTTTGTTGAACAGTCTTTGAAAATACGCTGACCATTAGATCGATAAGCTCACATTTGAACTACAATAGAACAGCGGGAATCCGTCTAATGCATCGACATAACGAGCTCGGATAATTGGCGGCTCCGTTTGCGTATCATGTTACGTCATTGTGGACTATCGTGGGCGGCAATCAGGGTGAACATACCTATTATTGTATGTCTAATACCCCATATAACAGTATTATTATACCTTTTCATAATCAAGATACGTCATTCTTATTTCAGCTGTTTACAATCGCCTTAATTTAACAAATGAACTCCTACACTAAAGGTCAAGAGATTTTATTTGGACTAAGCAAACTGGTTGATGGTCCTATTAAAACAAACTTTATGGATAAACTAACAAAAGTTTATGCCTTCTAACTAACGTAATGAGATTTCAAGGGCATAAAACTTTGGCAAAATACAATTTAAGCACGTAAGAAAATTGGGTATAACACAAGCCCAACTTTCTCTACTTTATTATTAGTTTACAGGGTGACTGTAATTAACGTGAGTAAAGTAGGATAAAGCTGTAACGGGGTATCAGCGACAGTAACAATAACATACGCATAATAAAATTTACTGCGGATGGTAAAATTTACCGTAAATAAGGACTATAGTTTCTCCAACGGTATAATAATATGAGCGTAAGATCGTATTTATGCGTAGCAGTTAAGTTTTATAACTGGTACAGTCGTGTAGGTGTACCCCCATAACCCATGTTGAAGAGTGTGCTAGTAAGCGCTTTTACAACATTTGGCTCACAAAAGAAAACTAAGACAATGTTGGTGAAATGTACCAAAAACTAAAAGGTGGAAAAGTAAAACCTACACGAGGGTAAAGATGCGGTACATGGATACCAATAATTAGGAATTCAATATATCTATTACCTTATACCTATCTATACATTATCTTTTTACTAACAGATTTTATTAGCTTGGTATTAAGCATGTAATGGAATCTTTGAACATAATTTTGACCCACTTCAAAACCTCGAATTAAATTTTTACTTTGCACACATATCAAGGACCGATGTCAATTCAATAATTTCATAAATCTGTGTCATTGTCCTGGTCAAAATAAAAATAGCAACAAAAAAAAAGCGTGGGGTGCTCGATATTAATTGATTACCTCAAAAGGCAACCCACGGTTTTTTACATTAAAATTAATTCATTTATTAATCACTCTAACCTTATTTTATTTTTTTTTAAATCATTTTCTACTTTTTAGTTTGGTTTTCTATTAAAGCGTGTTCTTTAGTTTTAAACTATCATTTATTTAAAAAAAAAAATTACATGTAAAAAATTTTCAAAACGAATTTACATAAAATAACTATAACTTATCATCATTTGTTATATATATATTGATGCTTCTTACTTATGTTTAAATAAGCTAAAGCCTTACTATAACTACTGTGCCAAAAGCTAAATGATGTAACTGCGGACGAGCGGAATATTTCAGCATCTAGATTAATATTTAGAGCACCACTCGTTCGTCGCTTTGGAGAAAATCAATACATTGTGTCAGACTTTCTAGAACTAGTTTACTATACTAATCTAGTTAGGTTTTCAATATGGAACACTTGTTTCTGATTGGTTTATCAATACTATGAACGAAGTATTCTAAGTAATCAAACTGAGAGACGTCAGTTATTTATTTAAATGACTTAATCAATACTAGAAGCTACCTTGGTGGCTTGGTGGTGAGCAGATTATTTTAAACACATAAATCTTTTTCATGTATTATTGGGATTTTTACAGATTTTTACAAATCTAGGATGTAGGTCACTGGAGCCGATTTAGCGCCCATACGAATTGCATAGTAATTGGGCAAGACCTTTGATAATCCCATTAGGAATTGTAATGGAAAAAAAAAATGAAATCAGGGGACCAAATTAATGTTAAGATTTTGCCCAAATTTTGTCATCACGTCATAAAGGCCTTATTAACACTAGTGAACAAGTACTGGTATTGGTCCAGTGAGATGTTAAATTAAAGGGCAATTGTTTTTTTTGTACCCAGCTGCGACGTAGCACATCACTTAGAACTCAACGTTGGATTTGACACATTCATCATCAAACATTATTACAGCCGTCACGTCCCTGATCCCCGAAGAGTAGCAGAAGTTACAATACAACCCACATTTTGCAATATAAGGGCCGTCTTACGCGACAAGGCGAATCCCTCGGGACGAGATTAGCCGTATTTTTATCGAAATACGGCTTCAATATTGGTTTTACCGGATCAAATGGATGTTTCTATAAACGGTCATAAATTGAGCTTGAATACCCAACAAATTCCTCTTAAAGTGACTTTTATCCGTTATTACACTTTATCGAAACATTTAAGAACCTTTGAGAAGGTGGACTTGTGTTTTAGCTCTTTTAGGAAACATGTCGATTCCAAATAACTGAATTTCGACGACATTGTTGTAAAAATTTCAACCTAAGGATTTTTTTTTTTTGCAACCTAAGGATGCTGCCTCAAAGGGATGTCAGCACCAACTGGTGGGGTCCGCAAGGGCCGATGCCTGCCAGTGGTGCGGGTTGATCGAAAGCGATACCGTGGCCCCTGGCATACAGGCAACTGAAGAAACACGGGTGATTTTCAGTCAGTAAAAGTCTGACAAGCCCTCCTGCTGCACCCAGAGCCGTGGAAGTTATTTGATGATTTCCCACGCTCAAAAAATAAAGGATGCTGTGTATTTTGCAAGGGGTATTGGATTTGCGGGTCAGTGTCAGGTTGTAGGTATGTTGACTAAAATTTGCGAGATTCGCGACCGTGACACATATAGCTTTACAGAATTATAATTACTAGACTCAGCAATACAACCTCTTGAGTTAGAGTTGGCCTAAAATGTCATGATTTCATTAAATAGTCAGTCAATAGGGTAATATGGATAGCTGTATTGATGATTTATAAGATTATAATTCTATAACAAATATTTTGATACGGCCGCGAATCATATTTGTATCAACACTAGCTTTTGTCAGCGGCTTCGCCCGCGCGGATCTTTCATCCCCTATTTAACTCCCTTAGGGATTGAACTCAGAAAAATTATTTCCTTATTCCTTGTCTACATTATAAAGGAAATCTCTATGCAAAATTTCAGCTTTTTAGGTCCAAGGGTTTGGGCTGCGCGTTGATGAGTCAGTCAGTCAGTCAGTCAGGACTTTTCTTTTTATTTATATAGATAGATAAAACCTTATACTGACCTGCAAATTACAAAAGAACATAAGAAAAAATAATTTCTCGGGCTATCTCGAGTGACGCTCAGTCGTATATTGTCAAAGGAACGATGAAAAGGTATTGTTTCTACTTTTCCTGAATTTACCTCGCTTTCGTCAACCTCTTCACATGAACACCTATCTCAATTTTAAAAGGAAAGTCCGAGTAACTTTTGTGACAGGGATGTACTTGCCCGATAAATCAAAGTTAGAGCGAAGGAGTTTCGCAACGAGACTGATGGGCCCGAAAGCCACTAATCAAGCAGGCTTTTGAAGCAATATTTCTGTAGGCGCTCGCCTCCGTAATTGGCATCTCGAGTGACGCTCGGTCGTATATTGTCAAAGGATCGATGAAAAGGTGTTGTTTATTTCTCTGGTCTACTCTTCCTGAATTTACCTGCCAGCCATTGCTGAGAATTAATATGAGGGTACTTTATGTAGTGACAAGGTGGATAACCGACATCGGACGACATTAAAATTTGCACTATTAAACTAATACTTAATAAAATCAAACTAAATCAAATCTTGCCTATTCTACACTCAAAAATCCCCACTCACTAAATTATTAGGGTTCATGTAGGTATATGATAAGGATACTCGCTTTCCTGAGGCTTTCAGTAGGCTAAAACGCCTTAAAAGCATATATAATGAAATGATACCCACCCTAGCACGAACCCAAATTGCTGTCAATGAATTGAATTTTCTCCTATTAACACGTCGAAGCCATAGCGTCTGGGGTAAATTGAATTCTTTAGTATTTTCACAGGCCTACCAATACACAATTTGAACCCCATGTGAAAGATCGAAGATTGGTACGAAACAGCAAATTGCTACGAGATAAAATAAATGAGTTCGAAATAAAAATGCTACGAAATAGATAATTGCTACGAAATAGACAGTTGCTACGAACAAAATAGAAAATTGCTACGGCGTAGACTTCCCGAGTATGACCTCTATTAGTCCTTGTCCTAGTGTCTGAATGCGATGTAGATAGAACGGAATGATGGTACCATTTTGAATTGTACTTTATGCAGCTCCCACCCGGCTAACTTTACCAATAGTTGAACTTAAGCTATGTGATCGATATTTTACATTTACTCAACATTATATTCCGAGTTGAAATTATTCACACAAGGAAAATTCAGGCGACAATAAAATATTTTTGAGTCCAATAGTTGATCTGATGCCGTAAAAGGAGGAGGTAAACGGAAAACAGTTTAACTTAAAGTTAACTTTTGAATAATTATGTATCAGTCATGGTCATGGCTTATCACTGTCAAACCTATTTTGCCTTTCCTATTGTCAACCTTTAATATGCTGGCATGAACTTCCGTTCATACAAATACTTCATCGAATTACATATGTTGGATAGCCTATTCAGATTTTACTTTTATGCTGGGGTTACTCCACCATTTCAAAAACCTGAAAAGGGTAAGATACGTTTGTACATATACGGGTTGTGTAGATATCTACATACATTCCTGCAGGTAGTGAACGAAATACGGACAGATTCTTTTCAAAGTCCCCATAATACCTAACCGGATAAGGTTACGTATTATCCATAACCCATGTAACATTAGAAGTTGGGGAGCTAGCAGTATGACCTTTCAAAGAACTGAATGACATCTCAGGGACAATTCTCGTAATTTTATGAGCGTTCACAGTCTGATCTCAGTCTCAATCTGTGAAAAACGTCGAGTTTCCATACATTTTTTACAAGTTTTTGACATTTAATTGTCGCCGACTTGAGACTGCGAATAGGTTTGTAATGTTTTTATTTACGAGAAATGGCTTTCAGATTATCTTCCTTACATAACCTTCTATACGTACTAGGTAAGACATACAATGTTACAAACAATCGATGGTGTGAAAACGAATGTAGATATGCAAATGCGTGTTCCATTTAAGTAATCGCACCAGCATTTTGGTTTTCAAGCCAATGCTGCTACAGCTGATAACGGGAGATAAGCTCTAGTGGCTCGCGACTAAAACTATAGTACGTACAGCTGCGAATATATTTAATTTCGTTATTGCAAATGTTTTGTAATACATTTAACTTTGCATTCAATTATTAAAATCTTTCAGAATGAATTATCAAAACATAGGTTTCAGAATCTACTTTGATCTTATGTACGAGTTTTACCGATGAGCATTTGTTTTGTTGTCAGGTGCTAACTTCAACTAGTCTACGTCACAACAAGGCATTCAAATCATTTTCCACCAAGCTATAGATGTTCATATTGAGGTTCTATGCATGCCAGGAAGACAAGAGTATAGTATCTAATAAAATACACACCTACCTATATCTTTAAGACACTCAATAACCTACGCTATTTTATGAATCGGACATTGAACACAGAATTAACGAGGAATATATATTTATAAACTTTACTTAACCTTACTTTAAATTAAAACTGATCATGTACCTATTCAACGAATAATTAGAAGACCTGTCCTCGTATAAAAGGGTTGTTAGATATCAATATTATTATATACCTACATACATGTAGAGTAAGAAAGACCGCTCCTTCAAATCGATGCTGACTGTACCTGTATACCTACAGATGTATTGCATGGGGCTTAAAGATATAACGGCACCAAAACATTAATTTTAAAGGCTCCATGGAAATAATTGAATAGGATTAAAGCAATTGAATAGAGTAAAATGTAAAATAAGGCAATACGTTACTCTAGGTGAAAAGGGCCTCTACGTGACTATAAGCAAAATTAATGTGTTCACAACGACAAATGTAGCTCTATTTTTCTGTATTTCAGTGGGTTACGTCACACACACGTCAACATGGCGCACTTGAACCACTTTCCACCGGTCCGTGGTAATGAACATCGTAGGGCAACCAGAGAATCTCATCGGGGCCGAAACTTGCAATACAAAAGCGACGGTGCTATAATGCAGCTAGGGCTTACCTTAAGTTTACATCAGGTTGTATAGTTTCTACATCGTAAGCACGTCGCGCGAAATAACGTGATATCGTGCGTGTCGCGTTTTAGTACGAGATGTACCCGCGTAGTAGTGCATATCGCGGGATGGCGGAGGCGAATGGAGTGGCATGCGCGGCCGCCCACGTTCGATACTCGCCGCGCCGTCGCCCTACGCGCTACCCACCTACCACCCCCCTACTCCACTCTACATTAACCCCATAGTTGAAGTTTCAAAGCAACTTGACAATCCATTGCGCCATAGCTTTGAACATAAACGAGTATTTTCGAATGGATTCTATCGGAAAATTCAATGTAGTTGAATCAGATTGGAAATGTCGCCCTTACAGATTCAGCTATAGACAATGGTGTTGGTTACGGTTGGTTGTACAGTTTCAGCTGATGGCATATATTGTATTTTATTTGACACTTGTAGATTCTTAGATGTTCACTTAGATAAAAGATTTTACATTAAGTACTGATTTTTTTTTCGTTTATTAAATTAAACACAATAAGTAATAAATAATTCAAAATTTATTAAATAGGAATTGATTTACAATGTTACATTATAAAAGCGTTTATTTTCCTGTGTCTTCTTTGAGAGAAACAGTTCTGTTGAACACCATCTGCAAAAAAAAATAGGAATTACTATATTACTTGTATTCTGAAATTCAATAGGTAACATAAGATGTATTTTCTACCTACAGTTCTAAGTAAAAAATCAATGGTACCAAAATAGGTACTTACTAGCACACTGCCGATTTATGTTTTTCTGATGATGCAACTATTTTAATGGCCAAATAAAACTGATCAATACTGTCGTACCTAGCTATTCGTGGGGTGAGGTTCTTAAAATTCTCCAACGCGAATAAGTAATAAAATTGCGAATCGACTACCTACGTAGGAGTTTGACAGAAATCTTAATTATGATTTTTTATTTTTAAATCCACGAATAGCGAAGAACGAATTCATTATTTGAACGTGCAAATGCAACAAAAATTATACAAACGCAAAACAAAGCATAAAACCGATAAAATAAAAACAACTCTTTTATAATAGTTAGGAGCAAGGGTGAAATACTCACGTGAGTTGAAATGGTATCAGGGTCGACAGAGAAAAAGCCGATCCTTTCAAACTGGAACTTGTCGTACACCTTGGCTCCTCTGATGGACGCGTCAGCGAACGCGTTTACAATCTTCAGTGTGTCTTCGCGGCAGTCCGTTACAAATCCACCCGGCACCTCGCTCGGGTCTTCTGGATTCTTGTGTTTGAATCTAAATGAACAAAAAACTATCGTAGCCTGATGCTGTTACTAGTCTTTCTCTATATCTATTTATCTTTAGTTTGCACTGTGGTTATATTGGTATCGATTTATGCTTTGAAACTTTATAGCTTGGGTTTATGAAGGCCGTCACATAACTGTCGCAATGAAGACCGAGGTTGTGGAGAGCGTTTTTTGACACCATCAAAGCCAATACTGTAGTTTTCATGAAGCCCGACATTGCGGTGGTTATAATTTTAATAATACTAATATATCATTTATTTTGAACCCAAGAATTGAATACAATTTATAAATAGTCCCGAAGGACGTAACAGTTTATCGGCGGCATTATGTGGAGGCCACCGCTGTCTTAGGATACCCAAGCGTATGTTTATACCTCCGGTCATACTTACAGTGGTTCATATAGTCTGACTTCAATGGTGACAGGGTCAGACACCCAGTGGATGAAAGCCTTGGGCTTCTCTGCTGATTCAGAAGTCTCCGCTGTGCATTCTACTTCGATAACTTTGCCGCTAACATCCTTGATTACCTTAGATACCTGAATATACAAAACACATTTAATAATGTTTATTTAAATTATCAGCCTATTTTCTCCGTCCTTGATCCAGGTGTCTCTTTGTGAGAGAGTGGGCCGTAGTTCTAAGGTAGCTGGGTACCCCTAGAACTACGGCCCACCATGCCAGTTTACCTGTTTTGTCTTAAGCGATTAAACAAATTGCACGAAAGTCTAGTGCGCGCCTAGGAAGGTTCAAAACCACGAGACGGTAAGTCCACCCAACCAACAACAGGTTCACAAGGACTTTTCCCCCATTACCTATATAAATAAACAGAATTGAAAGCCCATACAAATAATTTACCAAGACTATTTTTGGCCGTATTATTTCTATTAAAAATGTGAAAACTTCGTTTTTGTCAGGTTTCTGTTGTGCAAAAGTTTGTGTATTGTTAAAGCCACTTTTTTCGAATTTAGCAGAAGATTCTAATAATACGGAGGGGAACAAATTAAGATGGCTTTTCTTGCGTAAATGTCTATTTTTACACATTTTTTATCGTTTAATTCGTAATACGTAATTTGTATATTTTTACCTTGATGACGTAGCCCGCATGCCTTAGTCCCACAGTTTGTTTCGGGGTGAGTCGTCGGTATCCTTTCTCCGGTTCTTCTTTGAAGTCCGTGGACTCAATATAAAGGACTTTACTAAGTACTACCGTGTGAGATCCTTTGTCGGGCTCATTGGGGAAGTCTGGTACCGTGATTTGTATTGGTCTTTCACCAGAGAAGTTCGTGATTGTGATCTTTAACGGCTCAAGCGCTACCATTATTCTGAAACAAAACGCACATTTTATTGACCCGCATTGAAAATAACGAAATAACATTTTATTGAACGTGACAACGTTCGTTTACATCTAAAACCTATGGCAAAGTTCCTTAGACTTTAGTTTGTCTATAGTGCGTAGTAGAAAAGCTTTCTGTGAAAGAGTTCGTCCAGATAAGTACGACTGCTCTGCAGTTTGAAGAGTACAGGTAAGCCGGAGTATTTATAGCAACGTAGACGTTTCAGTTTTGTATGTAATTCACAAAACTGATGTACAATCACAACTGCAATAAAATCAGCTACAACACAATATTCTCGATTGACATCTACTAGATGTGAATCTTGCATGCATAATTTATGTAAAACACTTACTTTATAAAAAAAAAAAACAGAATAGCTATGAAATCACACAAAAAGTTACAAAATGGATACTCTTCCATAGAATATGAAAAAGTTTAGGAAAGAAAAAAATAAATGTAAAAGGATATAAAAATAAACAAAAATTATACAATTAAAACTCTAAGTTTAGACCTAACTGAGGCTACAGAACCAGCAAAGACATCTATTTCCCCACGAATGGAGTTGGTAAGAGAAAGCATGCGGCAGATGGGTGCAAAATTACCTATATTAGTTCGACTATGAGGCTGGACGAAAGTCCTTCGGTTAATTAACCGGCTACTGCTACGTGGGACACTAAATTTCACTTTTTCTAGAAGCTCAGGAGAATCTATTACACCATTTATTAGTTTATATAAAAACATGAAATCTAAAGATTTCCTACGCGCGCTTAAGGAATTCATTTTATAATTACTCAGCCTAGAATTATATGAGTTCAGACTACGACATCTGTTATCCGAGTAACACAAGTGATATAAAAACCTCTTTTGAACGCGCTCTATCCGATCAGAGTGCACTTGGTAAATAGGGTTCCATACCGTACTGCAATACTCCAGGATACTACGAATAACGCAATTGTAAATGGAAATGGTCAGAATCGGTTCTTTGAAAATTTTCATTTCCCTGACGATGAATCCTGACAATTTAGATGCCCGACTAATTATCTGGTCGTAATGGCTCCTAAAACTCAAACTACTATCTACTAAAACACCAAGGTCCCTTATAGTATCAACTTCTTGGAGTGGGCTGTCATTAATCGAGTAATAATATTGACATGTTTTCCTTTTTCTGGTAAATTTAATGAAGTAACATTTGTTTTCATTTAATGATAATTTATTTTGTTTGCACCAACTGAGTACGTTATTCAAATCGAGCTGAAGCTGAAGAATATCGGATTCGTTGTATATAGTTCGATATATTTTTAAATCATCAGCAAAAAGTTTGTATTCCGAACCAATGTTGCAGCCCAAATCATTTATAAAA
Source organism: Polymixis lichenea (assembly GCA_949091785.1). NCBI lineage: Eukaryota > Metazoa > Arthropoda > Insecta > Lepidoptera > Noctuidae > Polymixis > Polymixis lichenea. The sequence goes on along the minus strand of OX420939.1, from coordinate 11,619,423 downwards.
ACTAAGAAAAATAGCGGCCCTAAGTGCGACCCTTGTGGCACCCCTGACGGTATGTAGCATTGCTTAGATTTAAAACCCTTGAGATATACTAGTTGTGAGCGATTTTTTAAATATGACTCACACCAACGTAGTAATGACCCATGAACACCCATACTTTCTAATTTAGCAATTAGTAGGTCGTGATCTACCAAATCGAAGGCCTTTTTAAAGTCGGTATATATTGCATGAACTTCTCTACCGTCATCCAATGCAGATGATATATATGAAACATACTCGACTAGATTAGAGAGTGTCGATTTTTTGGGGCGGAAGCCATGCTGGTTATCATCCAGCACATTTTTGAAGTGAGAGAACATTTTTTTCTGAACAAGCGATTCGATAATTTTACCACAAGCAGATAGAATGGACACTGGTCTGTAATTTGCAACATCATCAACACTGCCCGATTTTAAGAGCGGCGTGATGTGCGCAATTTTCCACTGATCGGGGAATAAACCCTGAGCTAAAGAGTAATTGAACAATGTAGTCAGAGGATCAGCTAGGTTCACTGCACATTTTCTAAGAAAGAGAGGCGGGATTGAGTCAGGCCCGGGTCCTTTATCACAATCTAGGGAAGACAAGTAATCAAAAACTTCTTTCACTTCAAATTTGCACCGACTGAAAGTGTTATTGTTCCAGGGATTCGTTAAATGGACTGAAAGTTATCCGAAAACAAATCACAAATTTCCTGGCCACCCCTGGCAAACCTAGTGTTGTTCAAAGTCATCTCGTTGGGAATATAACTGTTACCTATCCGTTTATTTTTTAGGTACCTCCAAACATGCTTAGGATTGGCACGCAGATGTTCAGCTATATTCTTTTTAAAATTAGCATAACAGTCCTTTATCAAATCACCGCAACGCCTCCTCAGGCATTCAAACGTAATTTTATCTCTAGGATTACCGTATTTTTTGTAAATATTGTGATATTTTGCTTTTTCTTTAATAACTCTGAGCAAAGCCCGGCTATACCAGACAGGATAGCGTTCATCTCGCGGTCTTGTAATCGGAGTATGTAGTTTAACAATTGGGATAATAATATCATAGAATTTTTGCAACATTTCGTTAATATTAGATGTAGAATTCCATTCATCAGACCAAGCAATTTTTCTAAGCTCATTGTTGACGGCTTCATAATTACAGAGATAAAAGTTCAAGCATGGAATTTTATTCTGCACAAGGGGATTGGTATGATTAGACGTAAACAAGATCTCCAACGCTGGATGATGAGGGTCTATTTGTATAAATGGAATTGAGGCCTGAGACACCAGCACTTTGTTGCTGTTGCTACTACTACTAAGAACTAGATCTAAAATACGATTTGAAGCGTTGGGTATCGCGTTGCACTGATGAAGATCATTAAAGGCTAGCATGTCTAAAAAAGAGTGTTCGATATTACCACTAGAACCTTTGGGAACCAATAGACCAGGATCCGCATCATATTCCCAAGAGATACTACCCATGTTAAAATCACCGATTAGTAAGTTGATAGAATTGATTTTGCTCTTTTTGTTAATTACTTCTGTAAAGTTTTGAAACAGTGCATCGATATATTCTTGATTGATTGGAGGTGGGATATAAACCACACAAATATTAATACTTAAGCCGCTTTTACACTTGACTGTGATCCACAATTCTTCGCAATGTTACTCCCAATTTAACCTACGTTACACCTCGTATTTGTCCAGAATTGCAACAAACACCCCCCCACCATCCCTTTTGGTAGTTGAAGATACCGTAGATGACCTATCGCGCCTGAACACTCTGTAACGGTTATCTAAAAATTCATGGTCCAACACCGTATCATTGAGCCAACTTTCAGTGCCGATAATTATGTCATAATCAAAATTTAAAGCAGCAGTATAAAAACCCTCTGTCTTGGTTCGTAAGCCTCTAACATTCTGGTAATAGATTTTAAACTTGAAAATAAATTCTTTTAACACTATTAAGCAAGCAAACTATGTGACTACTAAAATAATAATTTACAAAGATTCAACAGATTCAAAATTTTTAACTAGAAGAGATTTAGTTGTTACATCCTTCCTCACAAAAATGCGACCATTCCGAACCCATACAAAGTTATATTTCTTTTCCTTAGCAGCGATTCTTGTTGCTGCATGCAATTTTTTATTTGCCAGAGTCAGATTTTCCGTCACAAAAATCGGCTGCTTTTCTCCACCAATACCAATATGGCTGCTGTTCAACTTCTCCGATTCATTCTTCTTGTTGAAGGTTCTAACTGCAGCAAGAAGATTATCGCGGATGCGTGGACTGGCTAACTTGACAACTAGGCTGCGTGGACGATTTGTCTCTTCATTCAGTTTGGCGACTCTATGAAATGACTGGATTTCATTGTCGTGAAGTTCAGTTCCCACAACTCTACTCAACTGTTTTACGACTGTAAACAGGTTTTCGGTTTTGTGTTCAGGAACGCACTGTATCTCGATATTGCTCTCGCATGCCAATTGATCAATTTGCTGCAATTTAGTCTCCAATGGGTCACTTGAGTGCTCATCGCGGCGTTATTCTTGTGGAGTTCGGCAATACAGTTATTATTTCTAGCATTTAATTCAGTTTGATCATCATAAGCATCAGAAAGAAAAGAAACAGTCTTCTTAAACTCGTCCAAGTCTTCGTACATTGAGGTAAATTTCAAGGTTAGGTCATTTACTTCCCTTTGGACCGTAGTTAGAGTGGTTTCAAATTTCGCCAAAGAGGCCTGTTGATTATCAAACTTTTCATTCATTTCCTGTCGTAATTTACGAATCTCTGAAAGTATTGTATCTTGCAAGTTGACTTCTATGCCAACGCCTGCCTCTCGAGGCGTAACTGGCGGCGTCTTTTCAGCTGGCGTAGGTCTCTGAACAACTTTTGCCTTGTGTTCTAAGCAACATACGTAGAATGCCTCTAGTATTGCAGATGTCCATACTCTGACAGATGTGATAAGTAATAAAAGGAGGTCTTTTTTTCTGTCCGATATTTTGCCCCCTAGTTGATTGATACAATAATTAGTAATGTTCCTCGTCATTTATTATTTTTACACAAATAATGTGTTTTTATTTACAATTTCAATTAAAAGGACTGAAATTTCGTGCTCTGATTCGCATTCAATATCACGTGACCAATGGTTTTATTTTTACGCAAATATTAATTAATCCAAATTTACAAATCTAAGTTCAGTGCTGATATTTTTAACTCAAAACCATTCTAGAAACCAAAATTCATAGGTAAGGTTTATTTGTCACTGTCAACTAGCCCATTAGGTAACTACATGAAATGAATGGTAAAGTGCAACAAAATGTAAGTATCCTACGTGTATCTATAACCTTGAAACTAAGAGCTTGTCAAGCTACTATCAATAGTAACCTTGAAATTAAAATACATGTTAAACTGTTCACATGTCATGATAACATTATCAGTCAGGATAATGGCGGAATACATAATGGCCTTTTGAATTACTTCTACTAGTGGTCGAAATTCGACCATAATTCATTTAAATATTAAGTTTGAACTAATGCATTATTATTTAAAAATATTAGCTTTCTGCACTCCTTCTCTATATAAACTTTAACTGGGCGTAATTTTCGTAAAAAGGAGTACAAAGTTTTTGATTCACGTATTCATATAGGCTATGGTAGGAACTGATGCCCGTTTTCACCGAAATCCCCTATACTACCACCTACGTATGCGATCTTTAGCTTAAAAGCTCCCCAAAACTAAATAAAAATTTCGTTTCACCATCGTTTTTACCACCTAACTAGGGGACGCATATCTATGGGATGTTTTGTTCTCGATAATAGTGATTGATTCGTCTATGAACTTATAGATACTTTGTAACAAGATAGATTTTTATAAAATTCTCTCAAGTATACACTTATATGAATACAGATACTTATAAATCGTGTTTTGATAGCAATAATAAATATTATTTCATTCATAATTTGAATGAATTTCATATTTTCTTGCTTATTTACTCTGTGTATATGTAACCGTAAAATTGTAAATACCGTTACATTATAATTTATCTCGCGAGATTGTGAACTGTCGAAAGATTGTGGACCGGAACATACTGCTTACAATATAACGCATTATTTTTCGGAAGATTATAATCTATTGAAGTGAAACCGTCAAATTGTGAACTGGTATCAAGACGGATAGTACCTTGCGCTATTACTAAATAGTCAAGTAACTGCCACTAACTTGGAAGTAGCGGTCGCCGGCCGCTTCACGCTGCCGCGGCACCGCTCGCTTTGCTCGTTCGGCTCGCGCGCGGTTGTTCGCAATTCTGACCTAACCTAACCAATAGGTTAGGTTAGGTCAGAATTGCTGGTCGCTAAGCAGTATGGTGCAGTTATCGACAGTTTATAATCTCGCGAGATAGATTATAAAGTAACGGTGTTCAATCATACGGTTTTTGTTTTTTTTTTTTTGAATGGGAAATCATCAAATAACTTCTCCCGCTCTGGGTGGAGCGGGAGGGCGTGTCAGTTGCCTGTGTGCCAGAGGTCACGGTATCTCTTTCGAACAACTCGCACCCCTGGCAGACAATCATACGGTGACATATACATTACGAAACGTCACGTGTTTTCTGTGGTCCTATTTGTATTTGACACTTCTTTCTTTTGTGACGTCGTGACTCGAGATTTATTTGATTGTTTGCATTTGCAAAGAGTTTATTAAAGTTAATCTAGTCGACATTTTTTCCATACAAATTTCGGGAGTGTATTACTCCACTTTTCGACAATGTACACCTAAAATTAAACATGGTATGGTTTTTATCATTATTAATATTGTCTGTGCCGTAATAGAATACTAAAATAAAAAGCCATTAAAAAGTTATGAGCCAACAAAGATTAGTTTTTCTTGCTAATTTAACCTAACTTGAGCGTGTTTAAGTAATAAAAGAAGTGTAAAATCTTCAAAACCAAGTCGGTACTGACAAACCTCAAATATCGAAAAGTTCAATAAACTTTTTTGGTCATTGATGCATTCAGTGGGTTTTTCATAACACTCGATCTTCCGAAGGACTTTTCTTAATTTTTTACGCCCTGTTTACTGTAAATGATCCTGCATCTCACTCAATAACGTTGTGCGTGTAAACTAGCGTCTAACTGCTCATCACTGATACTACCTCTGTCGGACACGATGCCTGATGAGACAGCATGCTTTTTAGCCAGGCCCACCAGTGTGTTCAAGCCCGCGACTAGATTTCCCTTAACTAGTTAAGATTGTTTGTTTGATAATATAGTGAATGTGCGTTGTGTGGTATTTTTTTAACATTTTTACGTTTATTTTTTTGTTTATGGGCTACCTACTTATAAAAACTTTAATAAGTTAAGTACTCACTTATTATCAGGAAATTCTAAGTTATGTTCAATCTTTTCCAATAAATACAACACTCAAGATTTATATAACCCGTATCTTCGAAAAAAAAGTCAGTTTCATCAAAAATTTCGAAGTAGTTTGGTCGTTTCCGATATATTTTTGGTCTACGGCTGTTATTTACGTCGAATATAGTAGAAACAGTTTCTTAATTTTCAACAAATTCTAATATATCACTATCCATGTTCGTCGCTTGAGAGATCACATACGTATGTGGTTTATGAGCCCACATTTCGACCACCTAAATTTAGGGGACCTTTAAACGTTTAACTGACCCTTTACTGTTGGTGAAACAGAAACCACCTTCTAACAGCCCCCTAACGATTCTTAGGGGGACCCATAAAGTTAGGGGATGTCGGTGTAAACGGGCATCAGCTTATGTAAAAGTCAGAAAGGGTCAACACAATCCATTCGTCGCGCGTCGTCTTAAAACGTCACTACTCTCTTACGAGATCATAACTTTGAAAGAACGTACCAACAATAAAACAGTTAGTAGGTACGACAGCTAGGTTTTGAACTGCAACCATTGCGAAATAATAAGTGATAATGTGTTTCGAGATTGACTGAGTTAAACTACCGTAAAGAGAGTTTCTTTAAATGTTGCTGAGAACTAACAAGACCATTTACATTTAATTTTGAGATATTTGTGCGGATTGTTACTTATATGCATCGTCATGTCCGTCTGTCACACAATTGTTGAATCTGTTTTATGAACCACAGCGAAATGAGTTTTTTTTAGTTGGCACTCCATTTGCGTACATAAAACATAGAATACTTAATAATATGTTTTATATTTCAATGTAATATGGGAGGTAAAAATTATGGTTTTTCAGAAATAAATTTATACCTAATTGAATTATTTAGCTAATCATTTTATTTTTTTAAATACATAAATTGATTGGTGTAAAACGCAATGACTAAAACTAGTGCCTTTTTTCGGCAGCAAGATTCGAAATGTTAAATAGGTAGATACATACTAACAATGTAAATATTAGCTTGTATGAAAGTAAATATTGAAGCTAAGATAACAAACGACATTTTGTACGACGGTGAAGCATGAAAATCATAAACTGTAAAAATGAATGACATTTTGATCGAATGTCAGGACAAAGGCTTCTTCTCATAAATAAACGGCACGAACATTGATTACCACACTTGCTCAACACGGGTTGGCGATTTCAGACTTGTCTTGTATCTTTACATAAAATAGTATAAAACAAAGTCGCTTTTCGTGTCTACAGACACGAAAAGCGACTTTATGAAATCCCATAAACCCCTAAAACTTAACATCTAGGTAATCATTTTTATATTTTTCCTGTATCTTTTTTTTCTTTTATCTCGAAAATGGTGTTTCCTATACGCTTTTCTGATCTATTAAACTCCGCAACGGATTTTAATGCGGTTTTCATCAATAGACAGAGTTATTCAAGAGGAAGGTTTATTTTATATGAATACAACACCCGAACCACGGAACACCGACCTTCACGCGGGTGAAGCGGCTAACAAAAGCTAGTTAACTGTTAGTCCAAGTTTCCTCAAGATGTTTTTCTTCGCCTAGATGCGACAGTCAGGTCCAAGAAAAACTCAGAAAGTACATATGAATTGAAAAGGTCACATTGTAGTATTGCAACTAATTTGTCAAATTCCAGCCCTTTTTATCGCTCCTAGTTTATTGTGCCCGTCAGGGTCCACAAAGATCATGTCTTGGTAAAACCTATCACCTAAGTTCATATTGTGGAATGCAATAAATATACTGAGTATTGAGCGCAAAGACTTAGACACTCATAAATAAGCTACAAAACATTCAATAGATTACCTTGGCTAATTAACCGAATTACCTTGGCGCAGTGTTATTAAGTACGTCCCTAATGCTGGCGTCCAACATGGCGGGATCTACGGCTCCCACAGCTCCCGTGACGCCTAACGCTGCGCAGAACGAGTTCACGGCTGAGGCTGGCACGCCGCGGCGACGTAGCGACGTCAATGTGTATAGCCTTGGGTCGTCCCAGTCTGCAAAAAGTAACATAATAATATTAAATAATTAGAAGACGAGAGGAATGAATTGGCCAAGTCTAAGGGGTGGGCCTTTAGACTTTAGGCCCTTAGAATTCATTCACTTGCTCAACAAATCACCAAAAACGTTTAAAACATCGTTCTGTTTTTGTCAATCGTTTGAAGACAACAAACACAGAGTGATTTTTTATAAATGATTCAAGTTAATCTAAATTGCTAAAGCCGCTGCCGTTTACACGATGCAAGTTTATTGCCTGTGGCATACAATAAATATCAAGCAACAAATGACTTGCATCGTTTTTTTTTTTGATGTTGGGAAATCATCTAATAACTTCTTCCGCTCTGGGTGGAGCAGTAGGGCGTGTCAGACTTTTGCTGACTAAAACCCACCCATGTTCCTTCAGTTGCCTGTGTGCCAGGGGCTACGGTATCTCTTTCGAACAACCCGCACCCCTGGCAGATGACTTGCATTGTCTAAACACTATTTAAATTTGTTCTATTTTAAGTACTAAGTGGGTATTCAAGCTAACTTCCCTGTTTTATGTCACAATAACACGTGCGTGTCTGTGAGGAAATAGACATATTATTCTTTCTCATTTTGTGTTCTGTCAGGTTTACTGCATACTTTTTTTTTTGGTTGGGAAATCATCAAATAACTTCTCCCGCTCTGGGTGGAGCAGTAGGGCGTGTCAGACTTTTACTGACTAAAACCCACCCGTGTTCCCTCAGTTGCCTGTATGCCAGGGGCCGCGGTATCTCTTTCGAACAACCCGCACCCCTGGCAGGCATCCGCACCCCTGGCAGGCAGTCAGGTTTACTGAATACTGAATTATGACTTTAGTAACTTACCATTAACAATCCCTTCATCAATGAGTTTCGCAATTTTCCTCTTGGACACTACCGTGTAGTTAACGTTGAGGCGTCCGTACTCCCATTGTACAGGGCAGTAGATGCCGAGTGCATTGCATAGCCAGTAGTATGACGACCTGAAAGGAGAACATTACAAGTTAGATCGTGTTTAGTCAATACGATCAAGCTGACATGCAATACCTATAATTATTATGGCTTTTTGAAAGCGTTTATTTCTACGTGCGTACAAATTATACAATAGAAAATGCTTGTAGTTCAGCTTCACCAGGAATTAATAGGCGAAGGTCCCTCCCTCTCCCTTATTATGAGGGCAATTTTTTTTATCCGGCGTTTTTCATCGCGCACCGTATTTTTAAAGCAATGCTCGGCGCCGAGAGTTAATAATCCAACAACGTTTTATTTTTGACGCGGTGGGATGGATTCTGTTGGATTCTCAATGCTGCGGCTAAACAACAAGAGTTCAAAATCCAGTGCGAGAAAAAAATGGCCCATGCGAACCTGGGCATAGAGATAAATAAACAGTAAATCTTTACCAACCTTCTAGATTGAAACTCCTTGGTACACAATGAATGAGTGATGTGCTCTATACTATCACACAAACAGTGAGTGTAATCATAGGTAGGGTAGATGCACCACTTGCTGCCAGTGCGGTGGTGGGGCTTGAACCGTATCCTGTACGCCACTGGGTCTTGTTTGCCTTCCTCAAGAGTAATCTTCATTCGTAGGGTAGCATCTCCTTCATCGATTTTACCATTTTTCATGTCCTGGAAATAGATTTTTATTTTTATTAAAAATCCTAAAGTCTCCAATCTATGACGGTAGATAATGTACTATGTACTGCTGCCCTGCCTTATTCAAGCTGAGTATAGAATCTAATTCAGATTAGGCAATCATTGTTGATCTTACTTAGTATGATCTCTAACGAATGAGTTAAATAAACAACATTTTAAAAGATTTGTAATTTGAAAAGTCAATCAATCTGCCTAACCTTTTCCCAACTATGTTGGAGTCGGCTGTCAGTCTAACCGGAAGCAGCTAAATACCTGTATTTTACATGCAAACCACCAGTCACCAGGCAGCTTCTATGGAATTGGTTGGAGCCACCGCTTATCTGATCTCCACAACCCAGTTACTGGGTAATACAAATACCCTTTGGTAAGACTGGTTTATTAGATTTTCAGGCTGATAACCTGTAAGAACTGTCAAAGATCCACTGACTGACAGCCAGGGCCAACAGCTTAACTTGTTTTCGAGGCACGGCGGAGTCTTGGTATGTAAGAATGGTCACCCAACCATGGACCATAAAGCCATGGCAAGCTTGTAATTTAAAAAGTAAAGTAAAAATTTGGTACCTCAAATAGTTGTAAGCTTTCTTCAACCGGCCTATTCCTCCATGGTGATGGTGGTGGATTGAAACCCTTGATTTCTTCAGACTTCTGATGACATACATATGCAAGGTCCTTGCTGATCAACTGTACGGCCCATTCATAAAGCTGATCAAAATAATCTGATGAATGTGTGATTTGGTATGGTGTGTAACCTGGAAAGATCATTACAGTTTATAAGGTGTTTTGCTGGTTATTCTGTACTGATAATAAACTTGAAGAATTTGTTTGTTTGAGTGTGTTAATCACTGTAACTATCAGTGGGATTTGAATAGTTCATTTTGTATTTGATAGCCCAATGCTTGAGGAAGCTTGAACCCTTAGGCGACCAGTATAAAAAAAGAATGCTGAGCAAAAACGAAGTAATAGTACAGCGGACAATGGGACATCCCCATTGTCCGCTGTGTATGTGTGTGTGACTCGGGGGGCGAAATTTCACGTGGACGAAGTTGTGGGCAGAAGCTAGTAATACTATACTATACTATAGCAGCTAGTAGTAGACATTACCCAAGTCCAACTCGATAAACTTGAGAGGCTTCAAAATGTTTGTATAAGGTTCATATATTCGGTTTGCGAAAATACGACCATGTTTCCGAATTTCGTGTGAAACTCAAGTGGTTACCAATTCGCTTTCGCCGGAATGACCATATTCATTCCCTTTTGTATAATGTGCTCTTTTTCCCTTACACCCCTCTCTATCTTAAGAAACTTTTCCAGTATCTTTGTGACTTTCACACGAATTTGTTGAGGTTATCAGACAACTTAAAGCTTAGAATGCCAATGCATTCCACAACTATCTTCGACAAATCCTTTTCTGTTCAGGCCGCTCGTTTGTGGAATGCGTTGCCAGTTCAAATAAAACACGCACAATCGTTACCTATGTTCAAGGGACTCGTACAAAATTACAGTAACAAGTAATGCTCCTTGCATTACTTGTTACTGTAATTTTGTTGTAGCTGTTATAATCTGTAGTCGTCATTTATTTTCTTTGTTTATATATTTAGTATGTATATTTATAAGAATCTATTATATAGCATATATATGAATATATCTATGTATCTAATAGAGTAAATTGTATGTTTTGCGCCAATGACAACCCCATTTGGATATCCACGCATCCACTGTCCATTCCAAGGTTGATCACAGAAAGCGATAAGGCCGACCATTGTTTGTTTCTAGTGTTAAGTGTTTCATCTTTGTAATGTATTTTCGTTATTTATAAGGTTTAAATTGCAATGCATGTGTGTTGCATTTCACCAACTATAAAAAGTATGCAAGCAGACCAGGACTACATACTTATTATTTGTATTTTATTAATATGTACATTTGTGACTCACCTAACCACTCCACCATATCTTTGATACCCACAAAGAACTTTTCTTCCTCTTTCTCTGGGTTGGTATCATCATATCGTAAGAAACAGATTCCATTGTGAGCCGCAGCATACCCAAAGTTAATGTTAATGGCTTTTGCATGTCCTATATGCAAAATACCATTGGGTTCAGGAGGAAATCTTGTTCTCACTTTCCCACCAGTTATTTTAAGATGCTCTTCAAGTAACCGTTTCGTATTGTTTGTGACTACATAACCATCAGCCTTGAAATTCTCTCCAGGAGCGTGGAAAGGCAACTTTTTCATCAACTCTGATATAGATGAAGCGCCACCTATTTCATCAGGGGATTCAGCTTTTTCTGATGGTTTTGATGCTAAAATCATAAAGTAATAAAAATATCAGTGTTGAAACATATTCACATACAACCTAATTACTGTACGGGCTGCTAGCTGAACACAGACCAATATTATTAATTGAGAAACAAACTTTTCTCAATGAATAGCAGTGGCGAAAGCACCATTCACGGTTAATTTTACAACGTTCTGGAGCCGAAACACAGTAACTCCAGACGAGTAACAGTCACTATTGGCATTGTTTTTTTTTAAGACATCTAATAAATAAGTTAGAAATGTATCACTTCTGTCATTCGAATAAAATTTTAGTAGCGCTTCCACTATTTCATTCATAAACGCAAGATCGTACGCGATCCGCTCGGTGATGACGTAGCGAGACATAGCTGTGCCTGTGCGTCAGTTCAGCGCGCCCGCGGTGGGTCAACGGACGTCGGACGAATAACCGGCTGCAAGTAAGTACGCACGGCTACACATCAAGCTATAAATTTCCAGTTTACGCTGATCTTGCACTGTACGGAAATCCTAATCAATGTGAGATCAGCTTATACTGGAAATGTATAACTTGAGGTGTAGCCATGTGTACCTACAAGGAGGTATTTCATTTCAGGTACGATTTAGGTTGGTGTAAGTTCATTTACCTCCATCATCTCGTTGTATCGAAAGCACGGCACGGTGTTTACTACTATCACATCTCGTAAACGAGTGAAATTAATTGACATTTAATACACCACTCTCGCATCACGAATCACCTAGTAGGTACTCGTACCTATTCAATTAGACACAACGAGTAGGCTTGGGAGTTGTATTTAAGGCCTTGAATCGAGTGACGACCAATCGCGCTAATAGGTATTTGATAAGCATAAGTACCTACCTACCATTATGATAAATACTAAATATGCCTAAAACAATTTTTATGCGACAATGCTTGCGACGGCTACTACAAAGGCAGGCAATTCAAACAGAAAAATGAATCGTTTAATCTGTTCCATAGAGTTCATTATTAGTTGGAGGTGCCCTTTTCTATGAAAATATTGAACCGAATACCTTAGTTTTATCAGTTTAACCGCGAAATTCGGTTATGCATTCTTGTAAAATCCGGTCGAACACGAGACAACAGGTTTTTAAGGATAATTTTATCAAACTGCGGCTACTTACCTAGTTTGGTGAAATTTCTATTTTTACCGTTTACTGTTAAGAAATAAAGTCTGAATTCGCTTTTCATATTTTACACACATTACACACGCATAAACGCATTGATCGCAAGGAAGCGTTACTTCGAGTTTTCATTATTTCATTAAAAAATCAATAAATTTAATTTTTCGTGATTTTTTTATTTTTATTTATTGAAAAAAATAGTCCCAATCGATTCGAGTTCGATGATTGAGTTCATAGCTTTCGGTTCCAGAACGACCTAAAATTAACCGTGTAACACGATTCCTACCGGCTTCCCACCGGAGATTCGTATCGGCAACTCTATTGCTATAAAAAATGGCATGACAATAGTGGCTACTATTGTCAAAAATTATAGTTACACTACAGGTATTTAATTCATTATTCAGTTATTTTTAGCTTTGTATTACAACAAAAAAAAGTTCTAAATTAACCCGGCGCCAAAACGACATAATCGGGAATTAAAAAATCATACAACAGCGATCCCGTAATGATGTCAGTTTAGGTCACATGGCATTGCTTGATATGAACGAGAGCAAGCCGCTGTACAACGGGTTATGGCAGAGACAGATATAGAAAAATGCATCAGCAAAAACGAGATGGATGGAATATTGTACATTGTATTTGGTTATCAGCTGTTCAATTTTATTGTATTTAATTCTTTACATTCCTATATTAATTTTAGAATGATAGTACTTTATTGATAAATCAGCAAGTTAAAGCCGACTTTGCTTCAGCTTCCCTCTGAGAAAATGTACACCTCGCTGCTGATGAATAATATTGTTCTGTCTTCTACTAGACAGAAGCTCGGTACAAAATTTCAAGTATAAATGATTGACAATCGTGTACCTTTGTCATCGGTTTTCTTTGCTTTCTTTCCTGCATCACCTTTAGGTTTCTTTTCTACTTTTGGTGGAGGTGCTAAGTCAGCTTCTGTTTTAGGTCCCAATAGATCTAAAATCTTGAGAAAACAATGCAAATAACATATTATAATAAATTGTTTCATCAAATTCAATTATTGCTTATTATATCAAAATGTTAGTTGTGGTTGTAATATTTATTTCTGACCTGTACATCAACTTCATTCTTGATAGCTTTGCCATCAGCCCAGGGTAGGTCTGCTCGCACAGCTTGCATGACATTACCAGCGTTAAACCTGTATCTTTTTTCTAACAACTCCGCCTTGTATTGAGCCATATGTTTCTCCACAGCCTGCTCGACTTGCTCCGGCGTCACAACAACACCAACCCCACAAGCTTTCTCAAATGCATCAGTATCTACATTGGCCTCATTCACATGATTGATCAGATACTCCAAAGCTGCATCGACTCTAAGAGTAGAATCAAGCTTGCCTTTGGCTATGAATTCGCATACAAAGGATAGTTTGGCAGCGATTTGTGGCTTGATCTTTGTTGCCAGATGGTATATCAACATACCAGCACTAGTTGGTAGTTTTGCTACGTCTACCTAAGGAAACAACAATAGGAACAATAGGAATAGCAATTTTTATATAGTTTAACTTTTATTTAATATACTTCCCCACATATTATAAGAAAACTGAGTAATTATAACAGAATTTGAAAGTTCTAACCTCATTCAAAGCGGCAAGTAGGAACTTGGTCACATTGGCGTTTTTCAATGTTTCCTTTGCTTTTTGTTCATTTAAGCCCAAAAGCTTAAACCTCTCTATAGTTTCCTCCGGTGTCATGTTGATTTTAGTCACAATTTATTAATATTTGTAACTGAACACGAAACACTGCCTGCCGCCGCCGTATCAGATCAGAATGACACTGACAATCTGACCAGTGTTGCCAAGCCTGGTTTTCACTTTACCCCAGGCTTAGTCGCAGTTTACCCCGGACACACGGTACTTTGAAAAAGTACCCTAAATTAATTTCCTGTTTCTTCTCACTTTATAAAAAAACAACGAGCTATTTTTTTAAACTCACATTACAAATCTGTCCCCTGCATCGACTGCATAGTTTAACTTCGTTTATGTAAATACTATTGCATGCTTGCTGTGCTGCATATTATTTATAGGTGCTGATGAAAATTAGAAATATTAGGAATCGTTTATTACCACCAGCATCTAAGCTCCACTGAACCCCGGCCCAAAACTAAACGCAATGCGACGTATTTCTACTAAGTAGTTTAATATTATAGTAGTTTCGTAATCGAAACAGACCTTACAGTAAAAAATACCAAACATAAATACCCTGAAACTTACCCTGCCGTATTAGTTTCACCCTAAATCTACTAAATCTAGGGTAAATTACCATAAGTTGGCATCACTGAGCCTGACAAAAATGACAAAGACAAGTGACGGAGTTTTTGGCGGGATCGCGTTGGAACATGTCGCACGAATTTTCATTTTCATGGAATTTAGTGAAATAGCGAATTAAATTGTAAAATTTTGGTAGTGAATTATTCAATTTAGTAACGTGTGAGTGCACAAGTGTAGTGAAGGTGAAAATAAGTGTCTAACGTGGACTTTTCGTGATCCCCCCAAAAACTCCTATTAGGTTGTTGTAAAGTTACTACCGCTTTACAATAACTTTGATTTGACTTGACTGACTAAAGACGACTATGACTGTTTTATAACTTCGTGCCCGATATCGGGCCATTTACTTGATCTCAATAAAAAATACTTGACACTAGCTAAATGCACAAACCGTGTGAAGCCAAAATCAATAAAAAAAAAAAAAAAAAGACAAGTGACAGTACTGGACAACACAACAATGGACAGGACAACTGACAACTAACCGCTAGTTCCGATTTTAGCTAGTTACGCACGGTTCCACATCAAGCTATACATTTCCAGTTTACGCTGATCTCACAGTCTACGGAAATCCTATACAATGCCTTTAAATAGCCACTGCGCCCGAACAACTCCATTCTTATTATCGAAAGATACGTAAATAAATAGGTACCTACAGCAAAAGAGGAAAGGTAACCGTTAAGAGTGCACTGCTGTTCTTTGTTGGGAAAAACAGGAGCCCGCACTATGTTTCGTCCGGTGATGCTCGGCGGTTGAGATTCTACCTGATCACGCCTTCCATACATAAAAATCTTCCTAGAACATGCATTTCTTACCGAGCTAGTTTGTTCAATGGAATCTTTCGAACCTCTCACTTTTCTGACCCGTAAAAAGTCTCTCGAATCGTTACGAACCACAAATTAGATAATGACGCCTTGTCTTATAAGGCCGTTTAGTTTAAACCGTGATGTTGTTCCGTCTTACCAATTTGGTTTTTGGAAATCTCACTCAACAAAAGAACAAACGAAACAGGAAAACAGGCTATTGAATGTTTAAAGCATTTCTCAGCGGCATTTCTTGACGTACCACAAGCTTTTGACCGTGTCTGGCACAAATTATTGCTGGATAAAATGAAGGGAAAACTTCCGCACTCAATATTCATGCTATAACCATTCGTACTTATCCAACCGCTGCATCCAAGTGAAACAGGGCGGAGCAAGATCACGATTGTTTGAAGTGAAAGCTGATGTTCCACAGGGATCTGTTCTTAGCCCAGTGTTGTACAGGTAGTACTAGTTTCTATGAAACAGCTGAGTTTTTATGTGTATAGTCTGGGCTCTTTGTAGATAACAAACTCCTCATACAACTCCTCGGCCCTTAAGCCATTATGGACCTACGTGATCCAATTGAGGGGCGTTGTCAGCAAAACCAACATACTCTGCAATCTGCCTGCAAAGATTCCAAAAAAATCTAAGACTATCTATAAATAATAATAATAATTAAAAAAATACACACATAAATGCCTTCTGTAAACTGAAAACGAACGGTACAAAGACAACACAGGCTCGCCAAACGTCGCAACCAAATCCACTAGTTACTGAACTGTTAAACCAGACAACGGTGGCAAAAAGAGTGAAAAGGAAAAATAAGTAGGAGGCGCAGCACCGGCTGGTCCACCTTAACGCGATTTGTCAGGGAACGAATTTACTGATAATCCGACGACCGATGAAATTAACAAGAAATGAGATTAAAGAAAAAAGAGCCTTTTTAAAACAAGCTTATATTATTACTTGTTAATAAAATGGAGTAAAGAGTTCTCAATGAAGAGGATATGGATAATGGTGATCAGGGCTAGGAATGAGGATAAATTAGTAACAAACTTCACTGTGGGAAACATACGCAACGCTGCGCAGATTTAAGCGAGACATTAAGTTTAAAAAGCAGGAAATAATAGTTAAATTTAAAAAAATTAAAACCCCGACCCAAAAATTTTTTTTTTTTTTATAAAAATGGAAACTTCATAAATATATACTGACGGATAAGTTAATAATTTTATATTTTGGATAATGCATATTATGCGAAGACACTTTTTTGGGCTTTAAATGCCAAGCTATACCCGTAGAATTACCCCAGAATATAACGCCGCACCGTATCGCAGTATGGTGGAGCTGTGTTGCGATTGGCGACCTTACTTAAATTGTGTAAGGCATTGCAATATTGATTTAGTTTTTTTACTAAATTATCAATATGTGATTTCCATGTCATGTGCTGATCTAACCATAGGCCTAGGAATTTTGTGTTTTAAATTTTAGCAATCATATTATCATTGTATTGAATAGATATTTGTAATGATAGAGTCAGTTGGCTGGTTAAAATTCATGGTATGGGTAAAATAATTTTCCTAAATTAATTTTCAAGTTGTTATCGATTTAGCCATTGAATAATTGAATTTAAACTATTATTTATTTCATTTGTATATGTTTCTAAGTTTTTTCCTATAAATATTGTAGTACGCAGTCATCGGCAGATAGAGTCATAGGATGTTCTATGTTTCTAGGAATATCATTTACATAACATAGGAATAATAACTGACCAAGTACACTCCCCTGGAGTACGCCGTAATTTTTAAATCTTTTTTCGAAAAGTAGGTTTTTTCTGGTCTAGTTCCTTGACATATTTTTGCTATTTTAGTGATTTGTTTTCTGTTGACTAGTACGACTTAATTAATTCTAGGACATTACCCCTAACTCCAAATTTACTCAGTTCAGTGAGGATTCTTTGATCTACAAAATCGAATGCCTTCGTCATGTCCATGAATAAACCTGTTACTAGGATTTTTAATAATGTCATTTATTAATTCATAAATGGCCATATTGATACTTTTATGCTTCTAAAACCGTACTGTTCTTTAGTTAGAATATCGTGTTTTTAACCGACTTCAAAAAAGGAGGAGGTTATCAATTCGACTGTATGTTGTTGTTACCTCATAACTTTCGACTGGGTGAACCTATTTTGATGATTCTTTTTTATTTGAAAGCTCGTGCTTCCCGTGTGGTCCCATTTCATACAGATCTGATGATGCGTTTCGGAGACAGACAACGGAACTCTTCAAAAAATAACAGTAAATAAACCGCGATTGCTGCTATCGCATAAATATGCATTGTTTTGACCCCAAGGATGATGAAATTTCGAATTAGTGGGGTAGGTACGATAACTAAAAAGTGAAAAATAAAAACTTTTTCCAAAAAAAAAAACAACCGACTTCCGAAAAAACACTACAAAGTGAAAAATAACTTTAATTTCGGAAGGCGGTGACAAAAAATTTAAATACATATCCAAAGTCACCGCCTTCCGAAATTAAAGTTATTTTTCTCTTTGTAGTGTTTTTCGGAAGTCGGTTGTTTTTTTGGAAAAAGTTTTTCTAAGAAAGAAAAAAGGATAAATAACTTTTTCGAATATTTTGGAAAACACTGGGACGAGTGCGATAGGCCTGTAATTTTTCATATTTTTTGGATCATCCTTTTATAAAGAGGTTTTAATATGGATAGTTTTAGGTCTTCAGGGAATTTACCTCTATCTAAACAAAGGTTTACTGTATAACTAAGAACTGGATCAATGAAATAGTTATTAAATAATTCGGCAATCTAATTTGGTTTTGTAGTACATTTAGTATTATCGTAAGAATCCTTCTAAAATATTACGATTCTTTTGGGTAATTATTGATTTTGTTGAGTTTATTACTCTCCAAGTGACTTTAACCTTGTTGTCAATATTATTAATGAAGTAGCTGTTTTGTGTTTTTTGTATCAATTTGATAATTCGTTTTAGACGTTCAGTGTATGTGTTATGTCTTTTTTATCAGTTTTATTTGGTTGGCGTCTTAATTGCCGTAGAATTTCACGCTTACGCTTACAACATAGTTTTAAGCCTTTAGTTATCCATTTCGGAGTTTTGGAGGATCAATGACAGCTGCTCCACTTTTGCAGCTCTCTTCGTTCGCTTTTGCATTCTCTTAGTAAAATTAGAATAAAATCTTCACCTGTCCCTCAAAAAAAAAAAATCAAAATCAAAAGTCATTTATTCAAACTAGGCTGAGAGTCAGCACTTTCTGAACGTCAAAATTACATAAGACAGTCCCCCAAAACGCCCGCCCGCCTTCACCACTTCCTAGTGCTTTAGCTGGGAAGAAGAATTGGCGCAACAAACTCCCCAGCAGCACAGCTGTCTGTTATGTTAGAACTTGATTCTATACAATAATAGCATATAATTAACATTCAACAATATATGAAAATTTAATTGATAAAAATTAAAAAAAGAATGGTTTATGCAGTCAAGTTAAATAAACAATGATATGAAGTAATTCATATGACCTGTCAGTAGTTAAGCCAATTCCGGTGAAAGAACACAAACGTTGTCTTGAGTTAATCACAGCGACCAACAATTCTTATCGTTTAAGTAGTCGTTGATAGAATAGTATGCCTTCGAACAAAGATTTGATTTTACTTTCGCTTTAAACGCATTAAAATGTAAATCTAGCAAAGAAGAGGGAAGCTTGTTATAAAAGGTTATACCAAGCCCAGCAAATGAGTTATGAACTTTATGAAGCCGGTGAAAGGGAGCACGTAGTTTGTCCTTATTTCTAGTATTAATATTATGAATATCACTGTTTTTAGTGTATAAGTGTATATTTTGCCTTATATATAAGATGTTAGCGAAGATGAATTGCGATGCCACCGTGAGAATACCAATATCTTTAAAAAATTCTCTCAGAGAAACTCTAGCACCTAGTTGGTAAATTGCACGAACAGCTCGTTTTTGAAGAACAAAAATATTTTGAATGTCAGCGGCTTTACCCCACAGCAGAATGCCGTAGGACATAACGCTATGAAAATAACTAAAATAGACTAACCGAGCTGTATCAACGTCAGTGTATTGTCTTACTTTTCTGACGGCGTAGGCGGCCGAACTGAGCCTTCCCGCTAGGCTTGATATATGTGATCCCCACTGAAGTTTGGCATCTACTGTTATGCCAAGAAAAACGGCCGATTCTACAGTTGCAAGCACCTCATTATCTAAGACGATGTTGGGTCCCAGATTTCTTACATTCAGTAAAGCGGATTTTATACATTTAGTTTTCTTGGCATTGAGAACTAGATTATTCGTGGTAAACCAATGCGTAACCCTTGAGAATGCACTGTTTACGTCGTCAAAATCTTGTCTATTCCTGTCTACTTTAAAGATAAGAGAGGTATCATCAGCAAACAGTACAACGTCACAGATACTCTTTAAATAGAATGGTAAATCATTAATGTACACTAAGAATAAGAATGGACCCAGTATTGAGCCTTGAGGTACACCTAACTGAACTGGTAGCCCGGAAGATTTCACACCATTAATATCTACACATTGGTGCCTATTATTTAAATAAGAATTTATTACGTTGAGAGCTTCATTTTGAACACCGTAATGACGTAGTTTACGCAATAGCGTGTCATGGTGCACGCAAACAAATGCTTTGGAAAGATCACAGAAAACTCTAATAGCATTTTGTGAATTCTCCCATGCGTTAAATATGTGTTTCAGCAGAGCAACGCCCGCGTCTGTAGTTGAACGACCTTTTGTAAAGCCATATAAGCCCTCCCAAGTAGCATTGCAAGCTGTATACAAGCTGTATTTAAGTTCGATTTTATACTAGAAGCTGTATATTCAGGCTGTATAGAGGCTGTATAAGCGCTTATACAGCCCTTATGAGTAAAAAAGGGGCACATTTTATACAGCGTTTTGCTCTAGTATAGCTGTATAATAGCTGTAGAAGCAATAGAGGCCCTGTATAATAGCTGTATTAGAGCTATTATTCGGTGTACAAAGAAACCATTACACTACAGATATTATCTTATAAATACTTTATAGAGAAAATAGTTTTAAATAGGTTTTTGAAGAGAATCACAAAATGAATGTAATTCTTTAGAATGAATGGCGACATTGTTATTTATAATATTTATTAGTAAGTAAACGTAATCTTGGACTTAGATATCTGAAGGTGTTAATTGGTGAATTGAAATTGCGGATTCAAATTTATTGTGAACCTGTCTATGTTTTCCGTCAAAATATTCAAGCGCCAGCAAAATAATCGATCTGATATAAAAGAAAAATACTATCTATATGGTAAGTCAATATTGGTTTTAAGGTTAGAATAAAAAACAATTTTATAATAACAAAAGTGAGGGTAGTGTGATCATTGTGCCCTCATATCAAGCCGAAAATCATTATATATTCCTTAAATTATGTTTAAAATTTTGTTTTCTACCTACATTCGAAATTACGAAAATGGCGACTATTTGCTAAACAGCCTAAACGATAATCGGAGTGTATTATAGTCTGCGCAGCTGTACTAAGTAAGTTATGGATTATATTGTACAGCTTTTGGCTACTAATCAGCTTTATAATAGAATATTTTTATAGCTTATTATTTTCCGAGTGACTAATAACTTAAAAGTCGACTAAATGTTTGCAACAAATAAAATAACTTGCCAGCGATTAAATATTTTCGCGACTATTATATTATGTAAGGTTCAAAATTAAAGGTGTTATAAAAACTAAAAACTAGCAGCTGCGTTTAGGTAGCAAATAAACTATACCAGACAAATAAAATATTAGGCGAGGAGCTATAAATAATGACTTGGCGACTAATAATGTTACTAGGGTGGCAAAAAACTAGGTTCTTCAGGTTGACAGAAACGAATCGCTATAAATCCGACTCCATGCAGTCTTGTCTGCCCTACCCCTAGAGTGTAATTTAGAATCGCGTAGGCACGGAGGGGCGAGGCGGCCCGCGAGCTGAGGAGCGGGTGGTTGTTACACTCGCCGCGGCGGCTGAGGCTGGCCGGCGAAGCCGGCCAGCAAGCCGAAGCCGCGGTGGTGAGTGTTAAACCATCTGCGACGATAAGTTCGCGAGGGACCGCCGTAGCCCCGCAGCGCCGGAGCCGTGACAGAAACTAAGCTAGAATATAAGCTAGTTTATATTTATTCTTCATACAAACAATTTTAAATAGAATCTGATTTATATTATTTATGAATGCCCATTTTCTATTTTTTTTTTGCCATTAAGTTTCCGCTTAGATATTAATTCAGTTCCCAAAAGAAAAACTTGATGCTAGTTTAAATTAAAACGGAGCTTATTACTGATATATTAATATGCTACCTATTACTTATTACGATACTCCTTATTAGCTGCCAACCCATTATATATGGTACCCACTCTATTTTTTTTTAAAACCTATATTCATTTTACTTAGTTGCCGCATTAAATACATGCCTATTTTTATTACTTAGGCTGTATATCAGTTTTCTATACATAACTTATAATGCTCATAAGGGTTACCTAAAAGAAATAAAAAACGCTGACTCAATATGATACGCACCTACATATAGTAAAACAAAAAAAAGGAAGAGATTCTCAATTTGACCTTATATTTTATACCTAAGTAAACTTATTGTCAAGCATTATTAGTTTGTTGAATGTATTATATCAGTTTTACTTTATTTTCAGGAAAATATGCCGACTAAAATTTAAGCAACCATTAGAAAGGGCAAAACAAGCTTTGCATTGTACCAAGTTTGTGGGAATCAAAAGGCAAGTTAAGATAGCCAAGAAAGCGATTAGATGTCAACAAATTAGTAAAGGATGAAACATCTCGGCCTTTACATAATTGGTCCACCTCAAAATGCTGTGTGAAAAGACTATCAATATCGTCATATGACGAAGCAGTAAGAGAACTAGATCTCATGGTTCAAATCAATCATCATTTGAACTACTTGCGCTGCTTTATGAAGAAACGTCATAATCATGTTCCAAAGGTTGAATTCAATTTACACATTTAACATAACTGTTATGATCATTAATAATCCTGTTTAATGTTTTTGCTACGGAACCCTCTTCGTTGACCGTAAAGTCTTTCCGAGTGACTGTCATTAATACAAAATAAAGCTGTACTGTAGCTGTCATTTATTTTTTTAGTTTTAAAACACCCTCAAAAACAGAAGTCATAAAACCACTGTATTTACAAGAGTGTACAATTACGCCATAAAAATAAGTTTTAGAACGGAGTTTGCATACACCATTGTACAGAAATAAGTCTTAAGTGATACTATAATAACACTAAGAGCTGTAATAAGTAAGTGTTCACATGCAAAATACAGCTTGTATACAGCTTTAACGATAAAACCAAATTAAAGTGTCACAAAATACTTAAGCTGTATAGTGGAGTTTTCATATTCTGTTTAAATACCCTAAGCTTTCGCGGATCCCTTTATAAAGATTTAATACCGTTTGAGCTGTATAATGACTCATAAATAACTATTAGAAAGACTAAATAATTTTTTGACACTCTTGTAAGTCTCTAAAGGAACTCTAAGTTCTAAATAGGCTGTTATATGTATGTTGAAAACGCTTGCGTGCTGCTTGGGCTGTCCAGAATGCTCCAATATTCGGCCAGGCAGCCTTAGGCTTTGCCTTAGTTTTACGTTCGAATGGCTCTGAAAAGACGTAATTCTACCGACCCACGCCTCTTCAGACAAAAACTTCCGTACCAGTATCACATAATCATAATTTAAATATAACATTATTCTGTACCTACCTACATAGCTTTAACAAATCCAAAGTGACGGTTCGTTGATCCGTGAATATAATTGTGCGGTAGTTGTCTGAACTTATTAATACCAAGAAACGTGCAAAAGCATGCTTAAATGCCTACTGCTTTCTCGGAAAAAGATCAAGAAATCACTTAAAATGCGTGCTAATTCAGTCATCTCTTCTAGGGTTCCGTATCTCGAACGAAGGACATAAAAGAGGACTGTATGGATCACATTGCTATTTTAAGTAACTATGAACCTACCAGCTGCCCCATTGGTCTCGCGGTCGCAAGCGCGACTGCTGAGCGTGGGGTCCTGGGTTCGATTCCCGGGCAATGTGATATTGAGTTATTCCATTAGGAATTTCTTAGTAACAGCCTGAAGTTCGGAAGTTGGCGGTTTACTACCCCTGTGCCTCGGAAAGCACATTAAGCGGTTGGTCCTACGACTGATCTCTCTCCGGTCGTGTCGGATTGCCGTCCCATCGGACTATGAGCGTGAGGGAAGAGAGAGTGCACTTGTATCTGCGCACACACTTGTGCACTATAATATCCCCGCGCCGGAGGCTAGTCTCCGTTAAAATTGGCCGCCACGGCCGAAATACGGTCTGGAGGACTATACAGCTACCAGCTACCTAGACATACTTTTGTGTCTTTGTTTTTTATTATTTATACCTAATTGGGTAAATCTCTTATTCAGTTTAATTACATAAGTACCTAGCAGAAGTTAGAAACCATATACGTAGCCTCTAGCCTCATCACCTTAGATCCGACACTGTCAATGATCCGATCGTGCTATCAAAGTTTTCAGAATAGGCCAGTAAGAAAAGCAGCCGATGAAAAACATATATAAATTTTGAATTAGGAACTCTTTGGGAATCTGTAGTAGATATGTAAGGAATAGGTCATTTAATTTTAATTTTGATTTTACAAATTGGCGGCAATTCAAAAAGTGTCTGTCGTTAGTCGAAATGGACTTGGACTAGAGAAAATTTTCGCTCAATCATTTATTACGACTATCGTTGTGGTCTTAACTTAACTCAACAACAATTTTACAATAGACTTCACAGACAGGTTTAATGAGTTTAAACGTGGCTGACGATTCGCGAGAAGGACGTCCTTCTACGGCGACTACTGAAGATAACAATCTGCGCACTGGATGTTTCCATTCAAAGATTTGCCAACAAAATTAAAGAAGGGTAAAAGGGAAAAGGATGTTTGCCTCATTCCTTGGACGGACGGGTCATTTCGCAAAAATTATCCTAGAAGATAAAAAGAATGTATCGTAATCTGTGCTGTTACTACAGATTGGTAAGTTAGTCATTGTTTATTAGTTATCTTAGAAAATGTTAGACAGCAGCGCTCAAGAAGCAGAGGATTCTCCACCACGACAACGTTCCAGCTTCCAGCTCACTCCACCAGCCGGACTATCGAATATTTGTCCAACGAAGGTGTGGAATTAGTGAGACATCCTCCTTACAGTCCCAACCTGGCACCTTGTGACTTTTATTTATTTCCAAAAATAAAATATAGGTAGATAAGAAAATTTCCGTACCGTTCACAGATACAGTTCAAAAAGTTAACAAACTGTAAAAATATATATTATAGGTAATCACAAACCAAAACAAACAAAAAAAAATAGAATTAAATAGTAATTAAAAAAAAATCCGTTTGCACGGTGTGCTTCATTAGAAGCGCAAATCAGTAAATAAAAGTATTTCCCTTAAAACCCAGCCTGATAACACCGCAAACGCAAAATGTATGAAAATAATAGAAGGATATGTTGATAAATAAATTATCGCTTGAAAGAATTCAAAACATAACCCTCCTTCGGGCGCAGTCGGGTAACAAGAGCTGCACTTCTGAACTGTAGACCCAGGTAAGTATACTGAAGGTCGTCCTGAGGTAACGGATATCTGTCATCATTACAATCTTGAGGGTCGGGTTATATCGAACAATTGTAGGTCGTGGAAGTAAGTAACTTAATCCTCTGGGAAATTATAAACCAAAACCATGGTACGGAATTGTACCTAAATTGGAGTCCGGTACTCCGGTTATCATAACCAGTGCCGATAACGCATCGTAATGAATTCGAATCACTTGAATTTCGTGTTGACAATAATTGGCTATACGTAGGTAATAACATACGCATAGATACATTAAATGAGAGAGTGATAAGTCCATAAGCAGGTAATAATTGATGAGGACAAAGATCGATACCTGTAGCTATTATTACCTGACGGTATTAGGTATGTAAAATTAATGAAAATGTACGATATTAAATACAATGTTTGTCCACGTTCGATAAGAAAGAACCGTGGGACGTAACAGCTGACTACAGGGTTCCCTGTATAGTACCTACTGTAACTGAAACAATGTGAGCTTTCAGCAGCATTAACTGGGGCTTGCCAGTGGACCTTGGGGCCTAAAAATGCCACATTAAGAGATTTCTCTAAAAGCAATTCATACTTTGGTGACCATACAAAACTGTTAAACAGATGAATTTTTAGACGCCCTGGGCGTCTAAAAGGCCGCTTTGACAGAATCATAATAGGATAATATTATGAATCATATTTAAAATGGTCACAAACTGATAATTCATATCTAATATAATCTGCGTAGACAGCATGAATTCATCTGTTTGACAGTTTTGAATGGAAATTCGTAAAATGGTCACCAAATTATGAATTGCTTTATTAAAGTAAAATGTCAAATAGCAGAATCATAGGGGAATTCAGGAAGAGAATTGAAAGAGGTGTGACGTTTTTAGGCCCCCTTGTCTGTTTTTATTTAAACCGTCTTCAAACAACAGGAGGAATTTCAATTCTTTATTTTAAATTAAAGTGCGAACTCATCGACATAATTATGATCAAACTTATATTTATGTGTTTCGATTAAAAATCAATTGAATTAATGTACCTTAAGTAATTGAATTAGATTGAAATATATTTTTGTTTGTTTCGCTATTTACATACGTAATGTCTAGCTATTAGCTAAGTAATTAACTGAATAGATATTGAATAGGATACTGTAATTTTATGAAAGTACCTAAAAATGCCTTTGCATCTAGCCTTGGTCCAGCGCAAATGGCGCCTAGGGCACGCATCACATATTTTGCGCCCCTTCGTAAATTATTTTCTAGCTCTACACTGAGCAAAGCTAGGTTGCATTACCTTTCTTGACCAATTCTAGCCTTCAGCAACGAAGGTATTCATTTCAACTTGTTAAACAATGACTCACAACTTGCAATGCTGCAATTTCAAGCAGAATTTGAATAGAAATGGGCAGATTTGGAAATATTCTTTCATCCCCATAGATACTGCAGAATAAATTCAAGTAGGTCTTCAGATTTCTTAGATATAACAATATGCAATGGTTTATTGACATATTTTTTATTTCTAAATTTAATAATTGGCGACTTTTTTGGCGCCCCCTTCGATAGCCACCCTAGTTACGCCTCTGAGCGCAGGTGTTTGTCGATCGTAGATATACTACCTACCTACGCATTGTAGACACTGCACTCAGTAGCAAACATGCGATTCTGTTGGTGCAAGAGTGCTTCAACTTGGGGTATTCACCAGCACGTTCTTCGCAACGGTGGTGCAGCATAATATGCATTTACGCAACGTGCAGCGTCCACGCTGCGTGAACGCAACTCTACGCCTCCGCTAGACTAGTGGACAAAGTATTTTGTAGTTAGATAGTTATTAACTTGTCAACCAATATCCGTTCCCAAGCATAGATACCTACCTACCAACTTAGGTATGGCCAACATTGATTAGCAAAGAAATGAAGAAATAAAACAGCCTATTACCTATTGTCCCACAGCAATGCAAAGGCCTTTTCTCATACGGAGAAGGCGAGCATTGCTCACCACCCTTGCTCAAGACGGGTTGGCTTCTTACTATTTAATAAACCTAACTGGTACTGCTATTCGTAAGCAAGAAAACATGGGCTTTGCTTTTGTCTAACGCTAAATGAGGGCAAGCTTCATTTTGCTGGCCAGCAGACCTATTGCGCATAAAACAGCGTGTTTTGCGTCTACAAACAGATTTGTTTTTAAAATTGTAATTAACATATGGTTATCCGATAACCTTTACCTTTCTACAAACAGTTTTAACTAGAAGTCCTAAATTCACCACAATTCATGAAAGTTAAGTGGTGGCGCTAGTGGACGAATAACTTCCTAAGTATTAAGTGTGAGTTGTTATGTACGTTGTTAATTATCAACAGAGATCCTATTTTTAACATTCAACGCGTACCAAACTACAGTTTGAGTAATAAAAATGCACTATTTAAGGTGCTCATTATCTCCAAAGTACGCTGAGATAAGCAAATAGTTTCTTCGAGCGAATTACTCAGAACGATTAGTTTTCTAACATAAGTGATTGCCATCTCGACATCGTTTAAAGTTTTTGGAAAATAAATTAAATATAATACCATACAAAAAAAAATTACCTAATTACCATACAAAAAAAATTACAAAACATTATTTGAGGTACAACAATAATATTTTTTTGTCTTATTTGTTATCACTGCCACAACATTAGAAAAAAATATCAGCGCTTTAGGATGAATGTCCATTTTTTATTAAATCGGGAACAGTGTGCGCCGCGCCGTTCTAAAGCAGAGGTTTTAGGGAGACTCCTAATAGCGTCACAAAACACGGTCCACTGCCGCCTTCCGCACGGAATCAATGGTGATCGTTGCGGCTACTATTAGATAAATGAGATTTCCTTTTTGTCTACGTGCGGACCGCATACATGTTCAGTTTCCACTAATAGTCCATTAGTTATATAATAATATGATAAGGTGTTGGTTGAATATCGACCAAATGACTTGCGCCGTTTTTCCATATCATCCATCATCAGAAAAGCTGTACTTAACGCTCAACCCAACAAATAAACATTAGGACTACCGAGTTTATAAGATTAGCTGAAGACCGAACATACATATTTTCATGACCTACTATTAATATTTCAACACTTATCAAAATATTTGTATGGGTAGTCGTATATTTTCTGTTATGCGTATCACGACCTTTACTCGTGCTATAAATCTCATAGCGTTCGCATTCAAAGCAAAGTGAATGCTTTATTTAAATATTATACAATGTAATAGTTACTAACTACTAGCTGTGGCCCGCAGTTTTACCCGCCGTTTAATTACCTACCTCGTTTTCGCTCAGTGTACTTTCTGAGTTTTTCTCTGTTTGCACGGCTCCTAAGGGTCGTAGTTTGATGTTACAACAACCTAACAAGTCTAATCTTCAAGAAAGGTGTTAGGAAATGCAATTAAATAATTTAATCAAGATTTATTTTACCAGTTTGTC
Organism: Polymixis lichenea; assembly: GCA_949091785.1. NCBI lineage: Eukaryota > Metazoa > Arthropoda > Insecta > Lepidoptera > Noctuidae > Polymixis > Polymixis lichenea. The sequence continues at coordinate 11,590,660 of OX420939.1, read as the reverse complement.
AGCGTGAGTAAGTATTTGCATTTATACATAACCCAAGCCAAATTTAAGCTTTCTTTTACTAAGAGATACTCTTAGTACAAGAAAGCTCTAAGCTAAGCCGCGGACAGACAAATAGACAGACATGGCGAACCTATGAGGGTACCTTGTTGACAACGGTACCCTAAAAATAAAATCTTTAGTAGCGGTATTATAAAGACGCGCGCGCGCCCGCGTGGATGTCGGTTATCGCGTAAAAGAGTAGCCTATGTCCTCCATAGCCCAGGCTATATATCTCTGCCAAATTTCATGAGGATCGGTTCAGCGGTTTAGTCGTGAAAGCGTAACAGACAGACAGAGTTACTTTCGCAATTATAATATTATATATAAAATATTTATATATAAAATATGTAGGTAGGTATTATATATAAATATATAATATTATACAGGGTAAGTTTTTATTCAGTGCGCAAACTGTAGAATGATATGCTAAATTCATGATTAGTACAGTTTGCGCACTGGATAAAACTTATCCTTTATTCATAATATAAAATAGTAGGAATATCAGTTAGGTATAGATAATTTATGAAACTGAAACGGTATAAGTTTATCAATGCTCCATTAACTGAACCTAATTAATTGTTATGTACATTATTACCTGTGAACATGTCAATCGGAGTAAATGTGCTATAACTCGCAGACGAAGTATGTAATACTTACGCCCTGTTTATTAGGTACTAAGCATATTGCCTATCCCGCTAATTTATATCGTGATATTTGTGTGAAGTGTAGTTAGATACCTATATCATTTATAAGATTATATCACAGCCCATTAGTCCGCAAGGTCAGACATGTAGAGTGTTAACACCTCGTTTTATCACAATATTTGGCAGAGTCTGGTATTGGTGCTGCTAACCCGGAAAGTCTATAGGTACAGCATAGCTATTCACAATAATTCGACAGGCTTCCAAATCGAATATGGCACTATTTCAGTTACCTGGATTTGCCTAGTCCCCCGATAGCAAATAGGTGTCGGAAGAATGGCGGTCGTCCATTTCTTGGTTTCGGATTTGTGAACAGCGTTTAGAGGACTCTTTTGATAACATTGATTGGTGTTCAATTCGGCACGGAAGCGTATCGAATATTTGTGAAGAGCTATGTAGGTAGGTGATGCTTGTGAATTGCGAGTTGATGGGGTAGGTATTTACATGCAGCGCCACCGAATAAACAGCACACTAAAGTACGAAGTCCTTTATTTCGACCTTAGTCATGGCCGTTTTTTACTTCGCACTACTAACTAAGGATTAGTTTAAGACATCCTAAGAATAAATAACAACACGATTACTGCCGATGTGTCCCGTTCGAAAAATTGATTTTTATAGTTGTTTTTACCTATGAAATACTTTAGGACGGACCCAAATCTTCGTTGACGGACTTAGACAGATAGACCCTCAGATCCGCAATACTTACACTGATTGAAATATGTCCTAAGGGGACAACACGGGCCGTCCTACTTTCACTGCCTATGAGGTGCTTGTGGCTACTGGCATCTTAGAGGAACTAGGGTAGCCTACTTTATAATTTACCTAAGTACTGACCCAGTAATAAACAATTCGTGTTAATCTAGGACATGGACATATCTGCGTATCATATGTTATGCAAATCCATACCTAGGTAACACTACCTGTAACCAACAGCTTCAGTAACTGTCGCATTTAAATATTCCAGTATCTAAGGACAGCGATAATGGTGCCGATTCTCTTGTACACCGAACTAAACTAACTAAACTATCACTAAAATTCCTTACTTTTGAGAACCTTAAAGCTATTCTGCAAAAAAGATCTCTATATTTAAAAATAATTTTGACACAACTAAAATCGAATTTGACATTCGCGACTCCACGTGGTACTTGTTTGCCCTACCTCGTGATTTTTTTTAGAGCCGGAGTCGCGCAGGGGGTGCAGCCTCGACGTGTTTTAAATGGATTGCTTTTACTTTTTGTATGGAAAATATGAAAAAATATTACCTACATGTTGAGTTTTAGAGGTTTCTAGGTCTTATAAAGGGGGTCGAAATTTTCATAATTTTTACGATAGGACATACCATTTTCGAGATATAAGCAAAAGAAAAGGAAAAATTATACAGTAGGGGGAGTCCGGGAGACTATACCCGCCTTCCACTAAAATGCTCATAAATCTTTCTATACTTACAAATCGGTATTTTCAATAAATTGTATCTTAAGCTGCATTATTTAGCTATATTTTCTCTTAATAAAGTTTGATACATCATTAATAGTTTATGAGTAATTAACGATTTCTACCAAAGTGACATTCGGCTAATATCTCCCGCCTGGGTGAGACTTGACCCCCCAAGTAGGGAGCCTTTACCCGGGATTAAAAATAGGCAAAATAATCATTACAAATTATAATTCTATAAAGAAATTTAATCATAAAAATATGGTACATAGTATTACGTAATAAAAGAGAACACGAGGAAGGTACTTTGAGTATCTTTGAGATACATAAGTGAGGAATTAACTAGTATCATATATATTTCTTAGCATAGTTACTTTTACAATAGCGATTGTTTAAAAACTTATAATTAGAAACCCTTTTAAACAAAAACTATATTTTTTATATAAAGCAACAATATTAATTACTACTTTCATAACTAACAGTAGTACTATAAAAAATATTTCAGTCTGTCTACAACAAATTATCTTAACATTTAACAATATCTCATTAACATGGAGAAAAATCTAAGGTAACTTAGGTAAGGTACTTATGTTACCTTAGCAAAAATAATAGTTTGAACCAATCTTTCCCTGCGCAGTGGCTATTGTCTCCCACCTGCTAAACTCTCCCGGACTCCCCCTACTGTATTTGCGTCCGAAGTTGAGGTGTTGGTGTGAATTTTAGTTCTTGACAACTAATTTTATTCCACACCTTTTTAATCGCGATTAAAAATAGTCAGAATTAGTTAGACAATATTTTTTTTATGTTGAATAGAATAACGAAATTGACAACAGCAGAATAGCAAAATTACCATTTTCACTAAATAAAAAACTCAGTGCAATCTTAGTGCTGTCAAACTAAAACATAGTTAAGTTGTGTCACTTTAGTCAATTTCAGAATGGGAAATCGTCGTTTGACAGATATAAACTAAATTTTGCTGATTTTTAGTTTAGTTTAGAGAATTTTGTGACAAGAGAATCGGCACCATTGTATACCAATATTTAAAAACCCCGATACGAGAAGGCTAAATCGTTTATATTGAAACTCACGTATAGTTGGATTTCCTGACACGTGGCGGCTTTTGTGTACCTACATGATGCCGACGTTATCTTTTTATCCAAGTGAACACCTACGTAGTAAGTTTTAATACATAAAATAAAAACGAAAATACACATCCTCGTCGGTATCGTAGAGTGCACGCAGCAGCCCTCCGGACGAGGCGAGGGAGGCATCGACAACAATAGTCATTCGAGTTGGGCCCGCGCGCGATCGTGCCCGCATTCACCACACTCGCACGAAACGATCTACAATTTCAACTACAAAACATTCGGAAACGAACGCTATTTCCGTCAACACGTAAACTTTATCCAGAAATACTCTGCTAATATCTAAGAAGTTTCCATTCATCAAATTTAATAGTAAATTCAAGGTGTATTTTTAACTTTTATTCAAGTGTTTTCAACATATTTATTTGTGTGGAATATGTTTCTAAAATAATTTTCATTTCGTAAGTACCTTTAGAATTAAGTCTAACCGAGTAACTGTAGAAATTGTAGTTTATTAATGAGGAAATAAAAATAAAACTATTCAAAATTTCTAGACTTTCAAATAACGCCAATGAAAAATTATATACGGTAGCTTAACCGTATATAATTTTCACTAAAACATTGAGAAATACGGAATACACAAACAAACGCCTTGTTGGTAATTTCTATCTCAGTTAATGTTCTCTCTATTTTCATAATAAACCCGAAAGGTGGTTAACCGTAACCGCTTTTGTGTATTGTTGTACCAGCTTAATTAATGTCAGAGTTGCAGACGTTTTATTTTTATTTCCTTTACGCAAAATGGCTTTTCGATAGAAATTACATCTCGTAAAAGGTGTCTAATGTTGCGGAAGGATTTTTTTAAAATAAGTAATTATGTGATGTTTTGTGCTTATGTTCATGGTACCGAGGCTTTTTTCATATTCGCACGTTTAAACGTGCAGATATAAAAAGCCTCATATCGACGGTCCCTACGTACAATATCCTAAGTGTTTTCGTGACCTTCAGGCCAGCCTATACTATCGTTTAGTTTAACAAAAATAAGTCTAAGATGGCAAAATGCACTTTAAATCCATCATGACATTACATTAACTAGAACATGATTTACACGTCTTTGTAACTTTGAAGCGCTCTCCTGTAAAATTTGTCATTTTTAGTTAGGGGATTATACGTAAGGACCGACGATATGATCTAACGTAGGTATCAAATGAATTTTTTTCTGAAGAAAGACATACCATACCAATATATTTCGCAAATAAACATCTACTCACTAGCCGTAAAAAATAATTATTTCCAAGCCTACCTAGCTACTGCTTTTCTTTTGATCACAAATTTACGTAGAGTTTCAGGGACGACTTTACTTTGGCCCATTTACTACATAAATAATATTTCTATATTGCTCTTCCGGATCGAAATTATTGTTTTAAAATGTTGTGTGTTTTGTTAAAAATTGCAACACTACTTAGTCAATCTTTAAGGTCTGTAAATAACTCAAAAGGCCAAAAAACCTGAAACGAATAAATCATAACTACTATAAGTATGTTTCACAGCACAGCAAAAGTTAAACAAGAAAAGTGTTTGAAAATCTATCTGAAAAGTGTCATTGCAAAGTAAGAAAAAGCGTTATTGTCCCGTTCCTCGTCTTCGCCTCTCTATGTAGATAGTGTTATCCATTCATCGATGTCCGCGTTCATTGTTGTAGTAAATTCATTCATCACGATGTATACGCGTCCTAGCAAGACGGATAGACTCACAGACGTCAGACAGACATGGCTGTTGATTTTTTCATGTTGATGTGAGCGAGGTGGAATGGCAATCTGCAGATCTGTAGTATTAAATTCTTTTATGTATCGTTCTATAATTGGTTCCTATACCTACTTTCTAATATTACACTTGCAGTAATGCGTTCGATATTTTTTAATTCTAAGGGAAGTTCTTACAGAATAGAGAGTATGGAGACGTAGGGAATTGCGTAGGTTCACTGTCTGTAGCGAGATTTTTAGATAAGTCGATCTATGAATGTATCGGTATCCGATAAATACCGCACCGGCCTTGTACTGAATTTAGACCCATGTCTCTGTTTCATATATCTACGTTTGATGATAATTCCACGTATTCCACCCATCTTTTAGTTTCAATTCTCAATTTCAATTTTTAATTAAGGGTTAAAAAAGTTACGGAAATTTCCATTTCAACAGAAATGTAACTTACAAGTGATTATTTTTCAGTTACGTAGTTAACTGGTTTCTACATGTATGTGTACCTACTATACTTACAGTTACTATAGGTATAAGTAATACTAAACATTTCACATCACTAAAATCTGTTAGACCCATTTATTGATTATTGAAATTAATTAAGTACCAAACCACTTATAAACTAAAATGCCATACCGACCGATCTAGGACAACTACGTAAATAATTCCACTTGACAGCGGTATATAAATACGCATTCTACGTGTCTCCGGACGGAAGAATCTGAAAATCCTGGTGGTAGACATTTGTTTTCATCTCACCCCTTGAAACACAGTCACTTGTTTCTATTACACCCGTTCTCGAGAGATTTGAGAATAAACAAGACAAAACGCGTAAATACAGAACAGTTTTGTACGAGAGACAAAATTTATTACCTTAACTGGAAAATGTGCGATTATGTATGCATAAACAGAGGACGTTTCATGCAGGTTCGTTAATTTTTCTGCATTATAAATATGCTAACGGGTTGACCTGAATTATGGGCCCGCATCTTGAGCACCTAATTGTGGCGCAAATCTTGACAAGTGAGAATGTTCTACTTTTATTAACTTAATTTTCTATTAACAAAGAATATTCATAATATTTCCGGTGTTCTAATAAAATGCGCATAAAAACACTCAGATTAGTACTAAAAGGTAAAGTAAGGACAGCCTACTTTCCCAAACCTTTAGGTATTACTAGATTTTCCAAGTCACAATCGTTGTCAAAGTAATTTCCCAAGTAGTTACATAGATAGTGTTTAACTAGTAATTACATTGGTTAGTGTAACGTGGCAATTACTGGCAATGCTGCCAGCGCTACCGTCGACATCGATGCGGGCGATTTTTTTTTATGCCCTATGATTCTTTTCTTTTTATATAAGTACTAGTAAGTAGATGCCTAAATAGTATTCGCATTTAAACGACTAAAATATCACGGTGTATAGTTAGATAGACAGTAGAACGCCAAAATACACGTAATATTTTGAGTTATAAATTGATCGATGCACAACGGTGCTACATTATTGGCAGTAAAACAGATACGACGAACATAAAATAAATATCACAAGGCGGGAACTCGAACGCAAGCCATGGCAAACGAGGACGTTAACTTTTTACGCAATGGCAATTTGCGGTTGCAACCATCGATACATCGTGGGGTATAAAACATAAAGGGTGTGTCGTCAAACTCCATTTGTTATCTTGCCAGTTTAGGAAGTTACAACTTGTGTATGAATACACAATGAACATACCCCAGATATTATGCTTGACCGAGATTTGAGATTTTTTCGGGTCGAGAGATATGTTTGTGGATCATAAAAGCTCCTCGTTTTTGTCGTATCACGTTCCTGTTTCGGATAAGGCGAGAGGAAACGCCCGCGTGTTTCCACTGCGAAGATCGACCTGAGGACGCGGTGGAGCATACGGTGGAGGTCTGCCCGGCTTGGGCGGAGCACCGCCGTGTCCTTGAGGAGGCAATCAGCGGCGGCGCGATCTCTCGCGTCCGGCCCTGGTCCAGGCCATGGTACGGGGCGAGAGTGCATGGGTAGCCATCACCTCCTTCTGCGAAGCAGTGATGCTCGCGAAAAAGGAGACGACGCATGTGAGGGAGAGGCAGCATATGCGCCGTCACGGCCCTAGCCTCCGCAGGAGACGCCCTGGGCGTCGGGCATCGACTGCGGACTTGCGGACGGCGACTAATGGGTAGCTCGCTATCCGGTAAGGACCAAGCCTGGGTCGACGGCGCATTGTGTTCCACGCGCGCCTCAAGGAGATGTCAGCACCAACTGATGAGGCCCGCAAGGGCCGATGCCTGCCAGGGGTGCGGGTTGTTCGAAAGAGATACCGCGGCCCCTGGCACACAGGCAAATGAGGGAACACGGGTGGGTTTTAGTCAGTAAAAGTCTGACACGCCCTCCTGCTCCACCCAGAGCGGGAGAAGTTATTTGATGATTTCCCACCATCAAAAAAAAATCTTAATAACATTTACTTAACCAAAATCTACTGGTTAGATTGTTTAAAACTGACATTTAACGCTATAAATAAGACGGTCCTTATTAGTTCGATCTTTGTCACATTCAGGTCAGCGTACATCGATGCAGTTGTTCTGCGTGAAGTGGCCACTAGAGTATAATGACTGCTGTGGTGGCGGCGATGAGCACCACGACATCACCCAAGACTTCTCTCGCCAAGCTTGTGCTGTATCCTAAGCCCAAACCCTTCAAGATTATGGTGTTAGGCCAGTCTGGGGTTGGGAAATCAGGTAACATACGGAAAAATAGGTACTAACTCGTATCAATTGCAATAGCATCAATAACACACTAAACAAGCACATGTATGTAAAACATCCTAACAAATTCGATAAAATCATTTCCTTATGAAGATTCTAGGCGCTATTGCAAACCATAAATTAACTCACTAGTTTCTCAACACACACACACACCTACCCACACACGCACGAAACACACACAAATCCACTGTTATACACACATTTACACAAGCACCTGATTATTGTTTTTTTTATTTTTTATTTGTATATTTTGTATAATTACCTTGCTATGGCAGAGCGGTGTCTCCTAATACAGGCATTGTTTGCTTAAAAGGAGGCTCAAGGGACAATTTTTGCCAGGGGTGCGAGTTGTTCGAAAGAGATACAGCGGCCCCTGGCACACAGGCAACTGGGTGCGTTTTAGTCAGTAAAAGTCTGCTCCATCCAGAGCGGGAGAAGTCATTTGATGATTTCCCACTCTCAAAAAAGGGACACGTTTTCATTTTTTTAATAACATGATTTTTATATCTAACTTGTAGAGTCATGTAGAGTCATAGTTAAGGTGGAAGCGCCAGCATAGCCCTAGACTATTTTATGAAAAAGTCATTCAGTGGGACTTAATGAACTTAGACGGTTTTATTGATGATTTAATGCAACATACAGTATCACACGGACCTGCAAATAAAAAGAAAAACAGCGGCACTCCGGGAGTGCCGACAGAAGTGAAAACTTGAACAATTACGTGTGTATTTTTTTAATCGTTAGGAAATATTTTATTGTGCAGGAAATACTTTTAAATGAAGTGTTTTTTTTTATTATTATAAACTACTACCTTTTGCCCGACTGGAGGTCGGAAATTTTCCCACGGGAACGTACTATCGGGATAAAAAGTATCCTATGCGTTAATCAATTATTCCGTAATACATTGTTTTCACATAACTCTATTGATTTACGCGGCGCACGCCAATAAAGATTCCAACCGGCATGATTTTAACCGACATATTCAACAATTATCGTCGTATTTCAACCAATTTACATAAATCCATAACAGATTTTATACCTTCCTCGAGAACCAGTCTATCCATGGGTGAAAACAGAATGAAAATCGGTGCAGTAGTTTTTGAGTTTATCGCGAACAAACAGACAGACGCGGCGGAGAACTTTGTTTTATTAATGACTACTACAAAAATTATATTACAATTTTCATTTAATGCGCTATTGTACATACCAAATAGGTAAAACCTTTTATTAAATGTAATTTATACTGATCAAGCTAAACTAAAACTAACTTATATTGGTACAGAGTAGTTGGTAACGGTGTCGCGAGTTCAATTGTTTTTTCCCATCTCAAAAAATGGCCAACGCGCCTAAAGAAGTTTTTAATACAGTTGCTCAAAAAGTGGTGTATTGCAGGGACGTATAGCGTTCGGGATGTGGGCTATTACATACTAGTGCTTTTTTTTTACCTTTCCCGAACTCGTGCGTTCTCTTTCCCAACTGTCAAAATAATGTCTATTAAAAAGAAAAACCAACCATGAAGTTTTTACTAAAGAGTTTTTGTGATTCATACAAATACGTATATTTCTAAAAGGAAGCTACTAATTTATTTCAATATCAGATTTAATGATTTAATTGAATGAGTTAGGTTAGGTTTCATTTCATTTCATCTCATTAAATTTCATTTTCATTTCATATCAATAAAAAAAATCTACTGAAGACTAAGCTGTATGGATAGTTCCCTTTGCCTACCAAAATGGGTGAAAAAAAAAACTCTGCTTATATTATACGGTTGGCGCCATTTTCCAGAAATTTTCTTTGCGAGTTTAGTTGTTTGTTGCACAAAATGAGTAATTTCGACCCTATTTTTTTTGAATTAACACCACCGGAACTCAGTATAATTGCACAAAATGCTTCGGAGAACATTTTACCGGAAAAGTCAAAAAGTCGTTATATCTACATACGACGAATTTATTGCGTGGAGAGAAGAGAAAAAAGCAAATAGTTTTTCAGAAAATGTTATGTTGGCATACTTCTCCGAACTCTCAGCAAAATTAAAACCGTCTACGTTATGGTCGAGATTTTCGATGATAAAAAGTATGCTGAAAATAAGGAACAACGTGGATATAAGTGAATACCCAAAATTAAATGCTTTCTTAAAACGACAATCAGACGGTTTTACAAGTAAAAAGTCGAAAATATTAACATCCAATGAAGTGGAAAGGTTTTTGAACGAAGCTCCCGATGATCGTTATTTAGCCACAAAGGTAATTTATTAATAAGTACTTATATTTTTCTTTAGTATTCAGTTTACGAAATCGCAAAATACAGTCAAAACATTATTTAAAAAAATATTAATCAAATCCCTTTTTTTGTAGGTTGCTCTGATTTTTGGCGTTGTTGGAGCTTGCCGCAGAGAGGAGTTAGCCAATATTACTTTAAAAGATATTGAAGCCCATGGAAAAATGCTACTAATCAAGATTCCGAACACAAAAAATAAGATACCGAGAAGCTTTGTTGTTGAAGGAGATTTTCTTAGAATAGTGCAAAAATATATGAATCAGCGGTCCCAAAAAGGAAAAACCGACCGTTTTTTTCAAAATTACCAAAAAGGGAAGTGTACAGCTCAAGCAATCGGGATAAACAAATTTGGTAATATGCCAAAAGAAATAGCAACGTTTCTTGGTCTGCCGGATGCTGAGTATTATACTGGGCACAGCTTCAGGAGGACCTCTGCTACATTATTGGCAGATTCAGGAGCCAATTTGACGTCCTTAAAGCGACTAGGAGGTTGGAAATCAGACAAAGTTGCAGAAAGCTATATTGGTGATTCATTAAACAACAAACTAGAAACTGGGAAAAAAATCACACAATCCATTAATTTAAGGTCCAGTCCGTCTTCTTCACATGTTGAAGAGAACGTTCGTCCATCTACCTTCGTTGATAATGATAATTCATCAGATCCAATTCCATCAACTAGCAAACGCCATTGTATGACAAATATACATGAACAATCATACGAAATTAATAATAGTTTGTCTCAAACAGTAAATATGCAACCTAAAACTTCCCCAGTTACTTTAAAAAACTGTACCAATTTCAATGTACATGTGTACTATAACTTTTATAAGAAATAAATGATTAGTTAGTTGAGTTTATTGTGCTTTTATTATTTTATTAAATTGCTTCATTTTTTCGCAACTGTATTAAAAATAGTCGTTCAGTACACCTGCGGAACCGTCATTGCAACTTGTTCCGACTGTCAACCCTCGCCTTCGGCTGCGCCTCGGCTCGGGTAGACATTTGTCGGAACTCTTTGCAATGACAGCCTTTCCGCACTTGTAATGAAATATACTATTTCACTTCAAAAAAACGTAAGAATGTTTGAATTTCGTGGACTACCCTGGTGCTTCCATCTTATCGCTAAACTATTAGGGGTTTATTTATAAAAGTTGATATGGTAAGATAGAGGGTACATGATTAGATTCTATTTATTTTGATTACAAAGTCAACCAATTTCAGTAGCCTTCCTGATGAAACTTAATATCTAACATCATCACGAAACATTATTTTAACTTTTAACTAAAGGCTCAAGTTAAAGTCTTTGTAAACTCCTTTCTGTTACGCAAATATTTTGATCATTAGATAACTTCACTTTCAGCTCTTGTGGTAAGATTCATTACACGAAGATTCATCGGCGAATACGACCCCAATTTAGAGAAGATCTACGCATTCCAAACCGTCATTGATAACGAGATGGTTTATTTTGAAATATTGGATTCAGCTGGAGATTCACACGTAAGTTTACACACTGACATAACATTGTATATTTTAATATACAAATAAAAGATTCTGAATACATTCTAAGAACCGTAGTCTAAACATTTTTCTCAAATCTCATTACGTACGAAATCTATCTCTTATCACTCAATTCTGCATTAAACAAACTGATATTGGTTTTGTTACAGTATGATAATAAACACGATGATTCATGAATGTATTTTTATTGCACTCAGGAAAGTGAATACGCGAATCTCGAGAGCAACATACGTTGGGCGGAGGCGTTCATTCTAATGTATTCAGTCACGGACAAGTGTTCGTTCGACGAGTGCCACCGGCTCAAATTTCTCATCAACTACAACAAGAGGAGACGCCGACTCGCTTCCTCCATGAGGGTTAGTCACGCACGACGGCTTCCAAGAAAAGTATTCTGTTCCTTTTTTTGCGAGAGATTTATCGCTTGTCTGAGGATTTGAAGAGAAACATTAATTAACAATGGTACTATCATCATACTAAATGGTTTAAGAGGTAGGCAGAGGTATATGTCGGTACCTACTTCCAAATATCTCAATCAACTCAGGTTAAATCTTGCGGTAAAGGTCAGATTTTTTCAATTAACCATAATGCTACTATTTACGTCCGTGGCACTGCGTGTTGAATAGTCAATCAATTTTACCGACCGTCTTTAGATACTTTACGTGACGGAGGTCGGGAACGCACATAAAATCAGCGAAATGGTAAACACTGAAAACCATTAACTTATTTTTTTAACCAGTTTCTTTAATCACACTTTACCGATTTCGAAGCACGATTCCTAATTTTTATCAGTCTATGTTTTATAGAGTAGATATTCATGAAATAGTTATTCAAATAGCTTTAAGTTATAAGTGGTTGATCCTATGATAATAATTAAATTTGGAAACTCTATTCTAACGCTACAGATATGATACCGTCTTTAATAAGGCTTCACTTTAAAGGAGGTCGAGTGATCTTGTTTCAGACGGCAAACGATGGAGAAAATAAATACGGGATAACTTTTTAACCAGTGCGCAAATTGTAACCATGAATTCAGCATATCATTCTAGACCCCCCAGCGTAGAAAGTTTTCGTCGGTTATACAAAAAAAATCAGTAGAAAAGGGCAATACCTACGCGGTCAAAATGAACAGCTGATTTTTTTTTTATAACTGACGAGAAAATTTCTACGCTGGGAGTCTAGAATGATATGCTGAATTCATGGTTACAGTCTGCGCACTAGATAAAAACTTATCCTATATAAACATGAGAGTTTGTATTAAAGGAGCGTGCTTCGAACGAATTGTGTTCTTTATTTTATTTTGGGATACTTGTCCTGAGGCTTTTCGGCGTTCGCCTTTAATATTAGCCCTATACAAATATCTACTACAGAATTATATGAATGAGGATGGCTACAAACATAAAAAGAATTTATAGCTAGACCTACCCAATAGTAAAACTCTAGTGTCCTGAATTTAACTCAGCGGCACTGTTTATATTGAGAGAGTTATTTATATTGGGAGAATGAATTCGTTGGTAATTCAGTATCTGATCCAGACTTCCAAGAATAGAAGAAATATTAAAACTTTAATCATGTTCTTTTCTAAACTGACTACCTATGAAGCATACATAACACATTTACAAGTTTTGGGTCACAGCCAGCGAATCTAATGAACAAACTTCTGTCAATTCTGGGAGAAGGTTGTAACACACTCAAAGATGCCGTAAAAAAATCCGAAAGTATTACAATATAGGCACTCCACCACAGAAAGTACCATTATCTATTAGTAGCTACGAATAAAATTTTCATAACTTATACAAAGCTAATAATAACTTCTTAAAATCAATAACCCTGAGGCAGCCTTCAGCTGATAAATGTATTATGAAAAAATATATTATGTCCATTGTATAGTAGGTAATAGGTAACAACATTTCAAGCCGAAAGAGTGTTTTTATAGCCTCATTAATCATTCTTAGGTTTTAGTAGGTTCTGTTTGTCTTCCGTCACGCAACGGGAAATGCTGCCTATGTCTTTCCTACGAATGTAAAGTTTTTTACCCGACGAAGGCAAAGTCAAAGGATGTGATTTTAACAGGCCATGTATGTTCATCTGTGCCCTCATAACTCCTAAACTACTCGTCGTGTTTTTGTTTTGTTTACAGGACAGTGCGATAGAGACCCCGGTGGTGATGGTGGGCAACAAGGTGGACCAGGTTGGCGACCGCATGGTCACCACCGAGGAGGGCCAGCGGCGTAGCAAGGAGATCGGCTGCGTCTGCTTCCACGAGATCTCCGTCAGAGAAAGTATTGATCAGGCAAGTAACTATACCTACTAGGTACATAATATCCTCTTTAGTTATCAGTATTCCAAAAAGTGGAAACGAACTAAAGTGTTTCCTTGAATGAGAACTCATCATCATCTGCCTAGCTTTTTCCCAACTGTGTCAGGTCAGCTTTCTATCTAACCGGATGCTGCTTTTATTTAAAACCAGTATTTTAAATGGAGCGACTGCCTAAGTATCTGATCTCTACAACCCAGTTACTGGAAATAATACGATACCCCTTGGTAAGACTGGTTGTCAGACTTTCGGGCTTCTGACGACCCGTTACGACTGTCAAAGATCCACAAAAGACAGCCGGGACCAACGGCTTAACGTGGCTTGCTGAAGCACGGATGGTCTTGGTATGTAAAGATTCCCATCCACGAACAAATCGCGGCATGCGTAGCTTAACCGGATCGATCGACCCGTGCGGCTGTTATTATTTAGCCACAAGCCCCTCTGAATAAGATAATACTTACATATTATATCGGTTCGGGTTATGCAAATCTGCAACTGTCAGCACTTCTCCTCACAATTACCTACAGTAGATAATAAATTAAGTTTCCGACATTCCCAAACAGCATCAATACATCTTTGAAGTTTGAACTACTACTTACCCACTCCAAAAATACACCTCCACGAATATTTCTAAAAGTATTCAAAGGAAATACAGTCGAAAGCTTTTCCTCTAAACTAGATGCTTATAAAAGTCATGTAGGAAGAACATGACTTTTATAAGCATCTAGTTTTGCGGTTCAATTTTGTTAAAATTAAAAATTCCATCGCGTTGCCGGCAAGCTCTTTCGTATTTCTTTGTATGAAGCTACGCGAGCGCTACAATGCGATTGATGGAACAAAGTCTTTGAAGCAACAATTTCCTTTTGATTTCACTTTTTATTATTTTTTTATAATGCAAGATGCAATTTAATCATTCTAGTGCGCTTGTAAGAGAATAACAACTAGTGATGAATAAACTTATTAACTAACTTAAACAGTGTAGCGAACTCTCTACAGCTTTCAGGGAATTGCGACGAGAAATACGTTTCCCTCTGGTATTTGCCTTTATCGGCAAACATCGGAAGTGCGGCAGCTTGGTATGTCCGCTTGGTAAATGTTTCCGCATGAATAATCCCATGTTTCCGCACTGACGCCCGAATTCGCAAACTCCGTTCATGTCAATAACGCCTCGGCCAACCAAATCACATATAACCAATATGCCGCCATGTGTCAGACTAATATCGAAGCCATATTTTGTTGATGAACACTTAAAAAGCATCTGTTAGCGCAATAATGGGTGCCTAAATTTTACTCATCGAACCAAAAGGATAACAAAAACAAATAATGTCAAGTTATTAATAGCAACAGCCCTTTAAAGATTTACAGGGAAGTTGTGTTGTATCCGCTTATTTGATAATACTTACTAGTCGCAATGCCATTATAACGTAACGTGCGTAATAATTATTAAATTTTTGATGTACGTGGTGTGGTGTCTATACACCACTTACACCAATGGAAGATAGTGCCTATCCAGGTGTTATGAAACAGGTCAAACAGGATAAGTAGATATTCGTTGTTAGTAGGTAGTCTTAGTCATTTATTCACTAAAAATAATCTGTATCTGAATTTACACAAAACAAATTAAATTACTTTCACACAAAACAAAAAGAAACATCTTTGTCACCTAGTTACGCATCCCAGACGAGAAATGTTTTATATCGGACCACGTTTTTACCGTCTAGGTAGGTAGACTGTAGACCGAGAACCAAATATATTTCAACCATTACAGAATAAGTTTTTATCCAGTGCACAAACTGTAACCATAAATTCAGCATATCATTCTAGACCCCCTAACGCAGAAATTGTACGTCGGTTTTACAAAAAAAAATCAGCTGTTTCTTAGAAAAATGCAATTACCTACGCGGTCAAAATGTATGGAACAGCTGATTTTTTTTTTTGAATTATCGACGTACAATTTCTGCGTTAGGGGGTCTAGAATGATAATGCTGAATTCATGGTTACAGTTTGCGCACTGGATAAAAACTTATCCTTTATAGGTATTCGACAGAACCATTGTTAGACAGCACACAATAGCATTACCTTACGAGTGGTTTGTCGTGGAAAAACTTAGAATAGTTTGAGTACTTATATTCGGATCACGGTACTTTAAAAGATACGCACCTTATATCCTATCCCACAATCACCCGAACATTCAGAATGAAAGTCCTATATATAGAAGAACACTTAAGTGGAATATTTATTAGGTGATCACTGAAAATAGGGCTACCAAAATGTAGATTAAAGGTGGACACCTTCAACAACGTCAACAATAATATAAACAAAATCATAAATCTGCCGTCAAACAACATTGTTGTTCAAGTTTGAAGAGGGTGTTGCCGTGCAGAAATTACTGGCACAAAATCACAATGAGACTTTATTTAACTTTATCTCCAGCCAACAACACATCGGCTATCGGTCCATGTTTTTGGGAAACCAAATTTTATAACATGAATGGAATTGTTTACCAACCGTTTACATAAAAAAAAACGTATTCAGATGATAAACTCTCTTTGAAATAAATTTAAGACAGAATCCGTGGACCCGAGTCCCAAACCACATACTCGGAAACCCTTGTACCTAACCGAATTGGTGGAGATGATGCGGCTTTGTAGCTTATTTACATAAGTGCGTACTTACTTAGTTACTTACTCAACGGCCGTATAGAGTAATTTAACTTTGCAATCCTACCCAATTTATAACTGATGCTGTTGCTGACATGTTCGATTTGTTGTGGGGTGAGCCGGTATAATCATCCGTATCCCTCAGTCACAAACACAAATATTCCGGAATATATTTCAATAGTCAACCTCGTTTTTCTTTAACCTCAACCTTCTTAAAATTCTTTCAACCTCTATTATTAGAACTTTGCCCTGATCTTTGTTTTCGGAAAAGCTTTACGTTTCGCATATAAGATGAGACTTTTTGTTGAAGTTAAATCAGGTTTCCAAAGTTTCATAATTAAGTTTAATATTTATTAATTTACCAACCCTTGCCTTCCGTTCAATAACAGGCACTTGTAAACAAATTCAGGTTACAGAAGGTAGCAAATTGTTCAGATTTGGTCACTTTATACCTACTGAGCATGGTCTGCGACATGTACCTATGCGTCATATGATAAAAGCTTGTAATAAAAGGAACCTTTATTTTTACTGGAAAAAGATTGGTGCTTCCTGTTGACATGCATAATACAGATGATACTGCATGGCTGCTCAACTCGGATGTTTTATTTTTATCTTTCACCTTGTAGGTGTTAGTTAAACGGAACACTGGGACAGCGAGTTTTATATCGTTTAAGATAAGTATCTCTATCTATAAATAGGTAAGTGTAGAGCACGAATCATATTTACGATAAAATATATTTCTTGAGCGTTGTTTTCGATGGGTCCAATGTGACGAAAGTTTTTGTAAATTCCTTTTTAGGATAAGGATTATCGATACATTCTAAAATATTTTATAATAAATGTAATCTAGATCAAAAAATCAAAATCAAAAGTCATTTATTCAAACTAGGCTGAGAGTCAGCACTTTTTGAACGTCAAAATTACATAAGACAGTCCCCCCAAAAAGCCCGCCCTTCTGATAAAGCGATCCCTACAAAAAGGGGGCTGTTCTTGCCGACAGTCGCCGACTGGTTTCGTATAAAAGCGATTCATCATTAAAATACCATATACCTTCAAACGTAGTGAAACATCATCATCATCATCATTTCAGCCGATAGACGTCCACTGCTGGACATAGACCTCCCCCAAAAAAATAGGGGGTTTGCCATAATCGCCACGCTTGGCAGGCGGGTTAGCGATCGCAGTATGGTGGAAAAATACATGGAGAACGCTGCTGCCCATTCTCTAGTAAGTCCTTTAGTCGCCTTCTACGACACCCACGGGAAGAAATGGAATGGTAATATTCTTTACGTCCGGCACCACACGAAACGTAGTGAACGTAGTGAATGCACGAGTTTATTTTCTGCTCCATAACAAGTTAACGAACCCGGGGTTTACGCATGATTGATGTGACGGACTGACGGATACCCAGGACGGCCATAAAGTTTCAATCGTTAATTTATATTCTACTAGCTTTTGCAAGCGGCTTGGCCCGAGTGGAGACCGATAATCATCAACATACTACTAGAATAAAAGTATCTATCGGTTTTAATCTATACATGACAAATTTCATCCAAATCTGTTCTGCCGTTATAGGGTGATTGAGTAACAAACATCCAAACACACAAACTTTCACAAATTCATAATATTCGTAGGATAGGATTTACAGCATTCGGTTATTTGTAGATGGTTTACGATTAGAAAATATGCAGTCGCATCATTTTAACTGCTTTGCTACCTTTATTTCTACTATCCTAATGTCGTCGAACTTTTTCCTACAGATAATTGTATGACCAATACAATAGCCAGCTAAAAAATGCCAGCTAAATACTTACAAGAGTTACAAACCAGTACCACAAATGTGTCGTATACGAGCTCACTATTACATAAAGCTTGCAAACTTTAAGTATCTGCTATCCGTAGTTGCAAGTATTTGGAGTGGCACTGATATACACTGATGTGAAAAACTAAAAAAAAAAAAAACAACCGGCTTCCGAAATAACACTAAAAAGTGAAAAATAACTTTAATTTCGGAAGTTGGTGGCTTTGGATATGTATTTTAAATTTTTGTTACAGCCTTTTTTGGAAGTCGGTTGTTATTTTTTTTTTAAGTTTCTTATTTATCACTTTTTAGTTATAGTACCTACACCACACAATTCGAAATTACATCATCCTTGGGGTCAAAACAATGCATATTTATGCGATAGCAACAACCGCGGTCTGTTTGCTGTCATTTTTTGAAGAGTTCCGTTGTCTGTCTCTGAAACGCATCATCAGATCTATATGAAATTTAAATGGGAGCGAAATGGTCCTAATAAATTTTGGAATAAACCCCTTTCGACAAAAAAAAATTGCAAATCCGTCTATATATCACGGAGTTATGCCCAAATATCTTACCACTCCTAACCGTTAAAGAGTTGTACCTTCCTTCATCAGAGATGATGATGACCATACGCAATGTCTCAGTAGCCTTAGAAAATAATTATATGAAAAACATTGTTAATACCTATAACATTTGAGGGTTGCCCTCGATTTCCCTGGGATTCCTCAGGAGTATACCGATTCTCAAAATTCTTTTTTTAATTGGGAGTCAAATAAAAAAAGCATTTTGAGAATCGGTCCACAAATAGGGGAGAAATCGGTGAACATACATAAAAAATAATATAAACATACAATCGAACATATACTTAACCGGCTTCTTTATGGAAGTCGGTTAAAAAGTTATACGGGATAACTAGATATATAATATGTCGCAGCCATCTGGTTAAATTAGCCAGCTAGTTGGACGCCCAGGCGGTTAATTAAATTGGATATTGATGCCACTAGCGCCGCAGTGGAGTTTTGGTCAGTCATCTTCAAAGGGCTGACTTTCAATACGCCAAGTTGTTAAACGTTGAATGATTCTAGTTCACTTAACTATCGGCCTAGGCATCCAATTGGATGCCAGCGTTAAATGAACGGCCTAGGCATCCAATTAGCTGGCTAATTTAACCAGATGGCTGCGACATATATATTTCCATGATAGCTTGACCACAGCTATTTAAGAAGACTATAGGGGTATTTGACAGCAGCAGTTTTTGACTAAAAAAATGACGAGCCTAGGTGATGCTTTTATATTGATATACTAGGGGCTGTCATTATTATATAGAATTAGTTTTCAGTTTATCCAGAGGGTACCAATGAACTAGTCGGCCAACCGCAAACGCGCGGTGTAAACTTTTAAATTGAAACGAGTCGTTTCGCACACAATATTGACATTATCATATCTAAAGGTGATATTCTAATTGTGCTTGACGCATTTTTTTTTAACTTAAATGCTGGGGGATACTTGCTTCATATTCAGGTTATGTTTATGGCTCACGTTCGTGCTAGGGCTTCTGAAGTATAGCTAGCAATTTTTACCTAGGTGTGGGGTGTATTCCGAGACGCGCGTCGTTTCTGGCGCGTGGGCAGCAAGTGGTCGAGGCGCGACGGCGACCGGCATCCAGCGGCGCTGGGGCGGCCGCTGGCGAGGGCGTCTTCAGATACCACGCCTGACACTAACGCTGCACCACCCTTCTGTAAGTATCTAACCACTTTAACCTGAGCTCCTCGACATATAAGAAGAGAAAAACCTGCCGCGATTCGTGATTCTAAATCCAATGTATATGTTCATCATTATTTTTCAATTTAACATATCTCTTAGCCGCCTTCTTTTCAGAGTTCATCCTTACTAGCATGACATCTTCCACACCATCCATCCCTCTTTCTTTGGTCTACTTCTTGTCTAGCAGCATTACAAATCAGCATGGCTTTGTATACATTTCGAAACCGTACATAGGCACGGTGTCCAATGTAACCTATAAATTCTTTTGTGTTGTATGTTATTGTCCCCAAAAATATTTTTGGGCAAAATCCAACTTATCATCCGGATTTCAATGTTCACGCTAAACTGACCCTGTAAACCCTTTTCAGCATAACGAGACCCGTGGGAAAAGAAAACTCTATGGAAACAATACAATAGTCGCGCATTCTCTACTGAAATTGTAATGCGCGGAAAGAAAGGCCTTAAAGATCTCGTAATTACAATGCTTCTCATCTACTGCATTATTCCTAGTTTTCGAGTAACCCCACGCGATTTACCGAACTGATCGGTCGGTTCCACGCCGACAAAACGTGTTCGCCACAACCCTACGATATATTCTAGGGACTTATTATCTCGGTTTTAGGGAGGCGATATGTGGGTTGTATGGATCCCTAGGGAATGTAATCTACGGTATTGTTCGTACTGGATGAACACACCGTAGGAAAATACCGAGGAATTCCTAATGTAGGTTTGGCCTGACAATCGTACACAAAAAGACGCGAGGCTTTGCATGCGATGTGTAGAAATAAAAGAGTGGTTTAAACGAGGTCAAATGATTTTAGAACCCATAAACTAAAAATCTAGCAGCTTGTCAATTACATTGTGACTAGCCCGTTTTAGTGTAGTTTGAAAAACAAAAATAAAGCTTTACATCTGTGAAGTAGATATTTCCGATCAAGTTTTATACTAGCAATTCAACCATCTGTAATCTATACTGTACTAATGCATCTAAATATACCTAACATTCTCATGGAACACAAGCGATAACAAAGGATTTCTATATCATTTTCAAAAGAAAAATATACCTAGCTACCTACATAGTTGCCAACTTGTGGTAATGTAAACACAGGAGAGGCACTTTTCCATTCATTTATTGAAATAAGATTTGGAATAAGTAGCTACTTATACTTTATTGCCTGCTTCCTTAATAAGAAAGAAATAGGTAGAAATGAATTGAAAAAATGAGATGGGATGGGAACCCATCTCATTATTTCAATTCATTTCTCTCGTCTCGGAAAAAATATAGAGTGTGTTGCCTATACGTAGGTACACAATAAATCGACATTGAATCGGGTTTTGGTGAGTTTACTACACACATCAAAAGTGTCTAGGGATCAAGCACGTTTTTACTAGTTACTAAAAATACGTGTCCAACTACTATTGTGAACGGACGTACCGATCGCGCGCGCGTGCTCTAGTTAAGAGTATTTTGCAGACGCATCACAACACCGTCGTCGCGGTGTACGTTGATCTATCGGGGCCACCGCGATGACCCAGTTACAAGTGCGGAAAACGACATGAAGTGTTTTTTATAATTGTTTAGGTGTCACGCTCACCTTAAAAGTAAATATGGCTGCAAAACAGTCTATTAAAATAAAAACCGATCTGGAAAGGCAGTTGTATGACTGTTACATCCAGGAGAAAACGGACAGAGAAAACCTGCAACAAATGGTATGTCAACTGAACGGCCACATACAAAGCTTGCAGGAACAGGTACAAGACCTTCAAGGTCAATTAAAATGCTTAAAAGCACAAGGAAAAGGAGAACCCTCAGATAAACAGGTCAGTGAGGCCATAACACCTGATCATCCTACTAAAAGTGAAGTTGAGTACTGCACGGATGAGGATGAACTTGCCAAAGAGACTGGGTGGATTAGGGCTAAAAACAGGAAGAAAAGGAAGTTGAACACCACCCTTACTCCACCAACACTACAACAAGCTAAAACTAGCGCTCAGCAGCAGCAACCCAGCAGCAAAGAGAAGGCACCCACTAAAAAGATTCTACCGCCGCCTCCGATTGTGGTAGACGGTGTTAAGAATTACCAAACATTCTACGACTTTTTAACTGAATCTCAGCCAGTAGAAACATTTACCGCCAAAATGTTAAGCGGTAATAGTGTGAAAGTAAATGCCAAAACGGAAGAGTCCTACAGAGTGATTTCTCGACGCTTAACAGAAAATAACTGCTTATGGCACTCATACGAGGATAAGCAGAGTAGGCCAATAAGAGTTGTGGCGAAAAAATTGCATTCTTCCTGCTTACCGGATCGGATTAAAGATGACTTAACGTCGCAAGGATTCCAGATAGAAAATGCAATTAACAAGCTTAGCTGGAGAACAAAAGAACCGCTGAACATGTTTATTTTATCGTTCAAGAATGACGAAGAAGTCAATAAAATATACGGAATTAAACATATCCTAGGGTGTAAAGTAGAGATACACCCCCTTAAAACGTCAAAAATAATACCGCAGTGTAAGAGATGCCAATCCTATGGTCATACCCAAAAGTATTGCTCAAAAGAGCCAAGGTGTGTTAAATGTACAGGTAAACACCTCACAGCTGATTGTAAGAAACCTGCACAAGAAAAACCTAAGTGTGTCCACTGTGGCTTACCTCACCCAGCCAACTACAGAGGGTGTTTAGTTGCCAAGGAGATGCAAATGATGAAGAACAAACACGCAAAAAATAATCCAACTAACAACCCTGCCGTTAAGCAAATTGTTAGAAACCCCGACAAACAGACAACAAAACAAAATGCGCAGTTTGCACAGATAACCGCAATAACTGCACATACATCCAAAAGTGCCTCATATGCACAAGCAGTAAAACCAAGCATACCATCCAGTCTAGACGACAAGCTCAACCAGATCTTGAAGTGCATATCCTCATTTGACAAGAGACTAGAGAAATTAGAATCAAGAACTGTACAAAATCACTAATGAATAACACACTCAAAATAATGGCGTGGAATTCCAACGGACTGCTGCAACACCAACATGAGTTGCTAGTAGTCCTAGACACAGAAAACATTGATGTGTGTTTGATCTCTGAAACGCACTTCACCAAACAGTCTTTTGTAAAGTTTAAAGGTTATAAGGTTTATCACTCGCTACACCCAAACAACACGGCCCGAGGAGGTAGCGCAGTTATTATTAGAGAAAATATCTGTCATTACGAACAGTGTAAATACGAGGAGCCAGACACGCAAGCTGTGGCGGTATCAATTAAAACAAAGAAATTTAATGTGACAGTAGCGGCCATATACTGTCCCCCAAGACATATGATAAACAAAGAACAATATGTACACTTCTTCAGACTCCTTGGACCGAGATTTATATTGGGCGGTGATTTTAACGCTAAGAACACTCATTGGGGATCGAGACTAACTTCAACTAAGGGAAGACAGCTTTTTAGTGCAGTGAATGATATGAGCTGTGAGGTCATAAGTACTGGAAAACCCACATACTGGCCGACTGACCCCCAGAAACTTCCAGACCTTATCGACTTTTTCATTGTCAAAAATATATCCAGTAATTATCTGAGTGTGGAAGAGGGGTATCACATGAACTCCGATCACTCTCCAATATTATTACAACTAAGTCACAAAATATTACTGAGAAAAAACCACCTGACATTGGGAAATAAGTTTACAGATTGGGAAAGTTTTAGCATAGACTTACAAAATATTATTGACCTAAAAACTGCATTAAAAAGCAAAGATCAGCTCGATTCTGAAGTAAACAAGTTTAGCAACAATATCCAACAATGTGCATGGAACAACACACCTAAAGGAAATACCTACCCAAAGGAAATAATAGACCTGTTACATGAAAAAAGGAATCAAAGAAAAATATGGCAGAAAACTAGATTTCCGAAAGATAAAACACTTTTGAATAACCTATCGAAAAGACTACAAAGAACAATACAAACATTTCAAGATGAGGCTCTAAATACTAACCTACGGCAGTTAAGCAGCGATCATACAACGCAATACTCTCTTTGGAAAGCAACAAAGTCACTGAAAAGGCCAATCACATCAATTCCCCCTATCAGAGATGATAATGGAAAGTGGGCCATAAGCAACGAGCAAAAAGCCCTTAGATTTGCACATCATTTAGAAGAAACCTTTCAGCCAAATGACGGGTATGTAGACAACCTGCAGTTTGACAATATTCTGCAAGATAAGAGAATTAAGCTTGTGACCCCGAATGAAGTTGCAAAGGAAATTCAAATCATAAGCTTAAAAAAGAAATCCCCAGGGTATGACCTTATTACGGGTGAAATCCTAAAACATATGCCACGTAAAGCCATCGTTAAGCTTACCAGGCTTATCAATGCTGCATTCGTGCTAAAGCATGTTCCTGAGCCATGGAAAGTTGCCGAAGTGATTATGATTGCTAAACCTGGTAAACCACCTCACGAAGCATCATCATACAGGCCCATTTCCCTGTTGCCAATACTATCAAAGCTGTTTGAAAAATTATTTTTAAAACGCCTAAAACCGATTATAAGCGAGAGTAACCTGATCCCTGACCACCAGTTTGGTTTCAGAGAGAAACATTCAACAATAGACCAAGTACATAGAATTACCAACATCATTGAGAGAACGCTTGAAGATAAAAAAGTCTGCTCCACCGTATTTTTAGATGTGGCACAAGCTTTTGATAGAGTTTGGCATGAGGGTTTGATATACAAACTAAGACTAATGCTGCCTAATGATTTTGCCGATATCTTGCAATCATACATTACAAATAGAATGTTTAGAGTAAGGCACGAGGATGCTTTTTCTGAGCTAAAAATTATTAAAGCTGGCGTGCCTCAAGGTAGTGTGCTGGGTCCAGTGCTCTATTTGTTGTACACGTATGATATACCAGAGCTAGAAAATAATACTATTGCAACCTTTGCGGACGACACTGCCATTATGGCTACTGGGTCATGCCATATGGAAGCAATCGAAAAGGTACAAATTGCTTTAAATAAAGTTCATGACTGGGCACAAAAATGGAGAATCAAATTGAATGAATCAAAGTCGTTTCACATTGATTTCACCAACAGGAATTTTGAATACCATCCAGTCTTCATAAATGGCCAACAAGTACCATACGCAAATACAGCCAAATACCTTGGCATAACGCTTGACGCGAAACTGCGCTGGAAAGCGCACGTCAAAAAGAAAAGACAGGAACTAGACATGCGTTTTAAAAACATGTATTGGTTGATTGGACGGGATTCCTGTCTATCGATACACAACAAAATTTTATTATATAAGCATATCCTTATGCCAATATGGACATATGGCATCCAACTGTGGGGCTGTACTAAACCGACCAACATCAAAATTATACAAACATTCCAGAATAAGGTACTCAGGAGTATTGTTAATGCTCCCTGGTACATAAGAAATGACGACCTCCATCGTGACCTAAAAATGGCACCAGTCACCAACATAATCCAAAAATTTGCTGAGGCCCATGAACAACGACTCCATCAACATGTGAACATCGAGGCGATTCAGCTGTTAGACCAAACAAATATAGTGCGCAGACTAAAACGAACAAAACCTTTTGAGTTAGTGTAGTGCAAAAAGTGTAGAAATAATAGTGACATTGACACACATAATAACACATGAACAAAGTGTTTATAATTCATCATATCAGACTCTAAGAAAGTGGAACGGACTTGTGTAAAGTGCAAAGGACACTATTCTAAGTTTTAAAATAATCATCATGTATAAAATTAAGTTAGATTAAAATTGCTTATTAGTCTTATAGACTAGATTGTAATGAATTACTAAGAACTGGGTTCTTTTTAATAAAGTATAAAAAAAAAAAAAAACTAAAAATCTTTTCTTTTATTATACGTATTGTAACTCCTGTAGATACTTTTTAGTCCATTTCATAATTTGAAAAGGGAATAGTTTTTGAATTTCGGTCAAAAGATGAAAATCTTCTGTCAAGCCGTTCGTGTTCCTTTATCATCCTGCAACGGGTTTGAGGCCGAATTAGTAAAATTTCTGCCATGTCATGCCATGCTTTGTAAGTGGAATCAAAACAAAATAACATTATTATGGAGAGAAGACGTCATTTGAGCCGAGAAGAAACGTGGCAAAGCGACTTGGAGGAAGAGTTCGCATCAGCACACTCAGGCAAGATCGTAACATCCAAATTACTACTCGACGAAATCTTACAATCACCGCCGTGATGTTGGTTACGAGGCTTCATAGCTCTTCAGGGATGTTAATAAGTGATCCACGTTAAGAAACCATAAGAAATCGCTTGCATGAAGTCAATCTCCGTTCCCGAAGGCCACTACGTGTAAGTCGACATGCACACGTAAGAAATAAAATTGCGGCGGGATTTTTTCGCGCAATGGGTCACAATCGCTGCGATTGTATTACACGCGTTAAGGGTGGAAATAGACTACTAATGGTTTATTTTACGCAATAAAAACCTTTAAAAACCTTATTTTTATCATATTTTAATGTCACAAGTAACCAAGGTGAAAAAATTCAGAATAAGCAAAAATCAAGAGCAAGAGGTAATGGGCATTGTTCATATTTTTTAATATGTTGTAATTGAAAAACCATTTCGAGGAATAGTGTTACTGATCACTATGGACTAATTAATCATGCAAAATATTCATATTTTATTGATATTTTTGATAAAATACGATTGACCTTGTTTGCCCTTCAAATTACGTCAGCTTTGGCCGTACAGTTTTGTATCGTTGCCGCAGAAAATAAAAAGTAAGTGACAAGTAATTTCTAAGTTTTCTACAATTTGCCAAGTGTCAAATTAATGTAAATGTCAAAAATATAAACATATGGATTAACATATTTATAAAGTTCTTAGAATTATTATTCCTGCGACTTGCCTCATGATCTCGTATAAATCATTATTTTACGCTGTATGCATTACTTACATACGAATTTTTAGTCCTCTTATTTCGGGTTGTTTCCAAGGGTCCGCGATTCTATTGTTCTTCTTTTCTCACCGGGTCCATAAAAAATTGTAATGTTTCAAATGCTTCTAAATGAATTCCCAATGGGTTCACCAGATTTATCCAAATTACAGTCAGTAAAAACAATTTCTTGTAAGAAAGACAATCAATCAATCAGTATTTCTTTTTGGTATTTTTTTTAGTAATTGTTCCTCTCAATGAAATTACCTGCCATCTAATCTCTTCACCACTCTTTGCCACCTTTGTACCTTTTTTTGTATGCGAGAAGTTTCAATGTATAAAAACTATCTGACACAACTATGTTAGGTGTGCTCCTTCCGAGGTATGATAACCTGGTACTTCGACTGGGTAAAGCGTTTTCTAGCTGATACCACTATGTTAGGTATGCTCCTACTGAGTTACAACAACCTGGTACGTCGGAGGCATGAAGCGTTTAAAAAGCTGACACACAAAATGTATGACACTTCACGGATTATGCACAATTTTTTTTTCATATTTAATAATTATCTGCTGTTCGGGGCGGAGGCAAATCCAACAAATCATCCCTTAGCCAAGCTTTTATTGTTGACTGTACCAAAAATTCTCCTGGACCAGTAGGAAAGAAAATATTTTATATTTTAAAAGATCGTGGACCCGTAGGGTAGTTTACTAAAAGTTTGTTCTCAAAAAATTAAAATTCATACTTTAGTATGAATTTTAATGTGTTGAGAACAATAGACTTGTGGACGGTTAGGAACAACCCGATGATGAATGACGTCTACTGACACTTTAACAGATGAGAGATGGATGACGTTGTGTTGACAGATTTAAATTTTTAATTATGTACTGGTGAGGCAACGGCAACGAACTTTTGTGCCACTGATGACGTCATCTATCTCAAAAATTTTAAATAATTTAATAAAAATTTAAGAAATAACTATTGAGCCCATCATCAAAATATTCAAATTAGTTTCTCAACATGCTCTAAATTTTCAAAAGCTAAACTAAAATGGAATGGTTAAAATTTTTAGACAATCCCCATTCGTCTATCTAGACATTTTTAATCAATCTAAATATACATAAATATGGCCTTGCATACTCATTAAGAATCTCTTGAGCATATCTCGCCCCAGTCAGGGTGCCTTTTCCTATGGCCACTAGCTCTGTGCGACCTTCTGAAGCGATGCCAGGCCATACGTGGACAGAGCCTCCACCGTATTGGACTCTTTCTATGAAGCAGGCTTGAATGTATCGCTTCTTCGCCTTCTATCGGAAGTGAATAGTGAGAATCAAAACTTATCAGTGAAGAAAACTCTTGCCCATTCTTCTTCACTCCACTGTATGTGTTCACAGGCGTAGCGCAGTCTTGCTACTCGATGCCCTCTCTCGAGTTTGGGGCCACTTGCTGGCTTTTAGGGCTTCTGTTTTGCTTTAGCAAAACTTCTTCTCACTGTACTGTCACTAATGGAGTATCCTCGGGTCTAAAGAAGCTGTTGCTGGACTTCAACTGCAATGAGGTGGCGGTGTCTCAACACAATGGACACAATATAGCGGTCTTCTTGGGTACTAGTGCGCCTGGGTCTGTCATTACAAGATCTCCTCAGATGGTTTCCAGTTTTTTTCGACCGTCGCTTCACCTTTCTTAATGTTACCGACCGTTCTTAATGTTACACCCACCATTCTTGTAGTCTGCCAGGGGAGCGGGTTGTTCAAAAGAGATACCGTGGCCCCTGGCACACAGGCAACTGAGGGAACACGGGTGGGTTTTAGTCAGTAAAAATCTGAAACGCCCTCCTGCTCCACCCAGAGCGGGAGAAGTTATTGATAATTTCCCACCCTCAAAAAATAACCATCAACACCAACCAACCACCAGAAAGGCCATGATTCTTGTTCATTTTTCAGCTGAAAGACGATCGATGAATTTTCTTTCAAAAGACCTTTCCTTTTGAACCAAAATTCATCGATCAGAAATAAAATAATGTGAAAACAGGAACAAAAAAAGCCAAAACTAAGACAGCAATTTAAAAAGGAATGTTTTTGTTTATAAGGTTTTTTCAGCCATTCCTAAAAAGATGGTGATTGACTATAGTTTTTATATTTAAAAAAAATACTTTTTGTTTTGAAAATATATCTTGTGTAATATATAAATAAAGGTTTTACAATTTTAAAAGTTTGGTAGGTACTATGTTTTGAAGGCCAGTGTGTTTAAGCGATCTCATGCAGAGGCAACGTAAGACGGTAAGAAGAATCATCAAATCGGCCTCGCGTTTGCCAAAAAGGAACAAACATACATATGTACATACACATACGCACCTTTGCGTCGCACAGTCGGGCAAAAATAGGTACCTTGATCCCTAGACACTTTTGATGTGTGTTTTATTTTACCTATCTTAGAAAGAAAGTATTCAGACTACTTAGGTGATATTATTATAGCTTCGCCAAAATCTAATTTTGAATGAAGGAATTATTGTAACTGCAGTGTAAAGAAAACATAGCCAAATATTGCACTTCCTAATTTGCGACAAACTTAGAAAGAAAAGTTGCTTATGACATCCATTTTCCATTTTCCAGGTCGCCGATGGACGGAGATGGAGTTAGACGAAGAAGATGAGGTGTGCGTCGGCCGTAGCGACTCCACGTCATCATCGGGTCGTTCGGAGTGCGGCGACGAGTTTCGAGCTCGAGCCAGCACGGACTCACGCCTACCACCGCGGCCTGCGAGACCCCGGCATCCCTTACCAACGCGACCCTTCCCGACCCCCGTCAGAAGAATGAGCGTTGCTATGAGAGGGAACAATGCTAGCACATATTGAAACACGACTGCTTTGTTATACGACCAACTTTTATACGTGTACGAACTAGTATTCCAATTAAAACATGTCTGATGCCTAAATATGTCGAGGTTCTAGAAGGCAAATTACGATGTAAAACTAGTTTTCAGTACTTTTAAGTTACCATGTAAATATGTAATCTATTCTATCCACATGTACCGACCTAATAAGAAAACCGTTAACTCTGTTTTTCAATGTGTTACATTTCATAGCCTACCATTGTAAAAATTATGCCTAGAAGTTACAATTTTTGTTTTTCTTTTTCTGATTAAATGTTTTGACCAGAAATCAGCTAGAGAAAGAAATAATTATACATTACCTACCAAGATACCTTCAGGACCTAGTTAAATTGTAAAACCAAAACTTATTTCAAAACCCACTTTCCGATTATATTGTCTTACAATAACTTTCCAAAGAATACATAAAACGATCGTGTTCCGAACACAGTAACAATCAGTTTTACCAAATTTAAATACCCAAACAATACTTTACATAATTTCAGCACACAAGTAGGTAGGTGTGTGGAGCCCCTCGTATTAATATTAAACTTTGTTCAGCGGTCGTACAACGAAAAAGGGAGATATTTCATAAAGGAGAGGTCCACGCTTTATTGTTGTTGTCATGTTAATAGGACTTTTAATTAAAAGAATTAAGTGCAAGCATTCCCGTGTTGTTGTACCTACCTAGTTATAGTTTAAAATATTTGCATGGTTTTTACGGCGCAAAATGGTGCACGATATTATAACGTTACAGCAACGGCGAAATCTACTACGAAACGTATCTAACTGATACGAAATAAGGACTCAGTCAATGTGAAATTGTTAGCATGGACTTGCGGTTAACTGTAACAGAAAGTAGTAGATAAGTCACCGTTAAATTGTAAATACCGTTAGATTATAATCTATCTCGCGAGATTTTACTCTGTTGAAAGATTGTGAACCGTAACATACTGCTTACAATTTAACGCATTTTTTTTACACAGCAGCGGAAGCGCTATTTCTTACGCTTTTTGTAATTTGCAAGTCAGTGTCAGATTGTATGTTGATTAAAATATGATTGGCGGCCGTAACAAATATGGTAATACGTAACATACAATTACAGAATTATGATCATTAAAATCGTTACTACAATACTTTCAAGTTCATTTATTCCTATTGAATGACTTTTCCATGAAATAGTCATTGCAAAAAACGTAAGACAATTTGAATTTCGCGGGCTTCCTAAGATACTGGTTCAGCAACATCCGGTTAGACTGGAAGCCGACCAACCTTTTCCCAAGATAGTTGGGAAGGAAAGCAGATGACTCTGGCGCTTCCACCTTAAGAACCCTCCTAATTACGGAATTACGTAAACGACTTAATTAAACTTTCTACTATCTTCGCTGCTCCATTCGCAAAATCAACTCCCTTTTTGTTGTGTTTGTAAGGGGTTAGAAAACTTTGCTCGATTTTCAAATTAAAATATTGCCTAGGCTGGAAAATCAATACCAAAACCAATTATGACATCAATATCCTTTCTGAAATAATCCCACGCTTTCGTAGCTAAGTAACATAACATGCATTAGACATATTTTATACAAAAACAAGTTATTTGTAGATTAATGAAAAGTTGTCCTTCAAACAATTAACGGAAATGATGCTACATCGGAGATTAGCTCAAAATTCTACAAATTCAAGATTTTTTCTGAACAGATGGCTATCCTGGTAAGTACCTAATAATGACAGCAAAATTCAGTTTATATATTTTCTGTATGCTGAATGAAATGTTGACCTCTACGAACTCCAATTTTCCGCTGAAAACAGTTTTGTGATGTGTTGTGAGGGAGAATTTTCTACTCAGTCTTGGTACTCATAGTACTCATAGTAGGTCTATTTGGTACCGTACGCTCTACGAAATTTCGTTAGTTAGTTTTTGTTTTAGGTGTCGAAAGTGTTTCGTGAATTTGAACTTTTACTAGTGCAAATACATACATAGACGACAGTTTTTTAGATGCTTAGAAAATTATTTAAGTACTGAGAAAAATAAGTAAACTTTTTTTTTTTTTTTTTTCAAATTCAACATTATACAGTGTAATGCTTCAAATAAGTAAGGAAATTGTACTGCAATTCGAAAAATTATTGTAAAAATATACAAATACTTCTACTAAATCCTAAGTACTATGGAATGTTATGTAAATAAGTATAGATAAAATAATGTACCCGATTAAATATTTGTCAGATGTTAACTTAAACATGAAAATTATGAAATTATTTAACACAGCAATCTGATATTTTTATTTTCCTAACAAAGACGTTCTGTATCGTTCTGCTCTTCCACGTCAATACACAAAGGGGTGTGACTGGGGGAAAATCCTAACATTTCGTTTCACCCGTAAAGATCAAACATAAAGAAGCGGACTTCCAGTATTCGCTTCGAGTATTTCAAATATGTCCTAATTGCCTCTGTTTCATTTCATTGGTTGAATATGTAGGTCAGTAGGTTGCGTAGGTATAAGCCCCTTTCGCAACAGATAGGTCTATTTTCAAGAAGAAGAGATGAGACCTAGGTAGGTTTAGATTTATAAGTGGTAATCGCCTGAAAATCGTCGACATGAAATAACGGAAAATTAAATAAAAGTACCTACTCTTTTTTGTTTTGTATAAACGTCACACCCGGAAGGAACCCGACCGTGCAGCGCGAGTGATGACCCCTAGATATCCTTTGTTTGTTGAACCAAATGGTCACTGATTTGGGGTTACACATATGGGTCATATGAATTGATAAATAAATGAGCTATTAAATGGCGAGGAATGTTTCCTCTAAGAACATTATGATAATGTAGCAACATCTTTATTAATATGTTCCTTCTATCTGAACATCAAAGGCACTTTTATGAAACAGCCACATTAACATAACATAGGAGTGTGCTTTATGGACGGTATTCAGTATTCACTGCTACCGGAAAATGCATACGAACACAGAAGGGTCGAACCTCCAGGAAAATTACTCATCTTATTAAGGTCAAAATGATACGCCGCGTGCATCCATTACTTTTATCATATTACCTATGCCAGCGGCTTCGCCCGCGTGGAGGTCGGTGTATTATACATATAAACCTTCCTCTTGAATCACTCTATCTATTAAAAAACCCGCATCAAAATCCGTTGCGTAGTTTTAAAGATTTAAGCATACATAGGTATATAGGGACAGAGAAAGCGACTTATTGTTTTATACTATGTAGTTTTACATTTTCACATGAACGCAGAAGCTCTCGCTGACCCCGGGTCCCCTCGAGACAAGATTAGAACCGATCGCGATCGCGGCGTACACGCCATTACGTTACGTGTCTGAGTTAGATAAAGTTAAGATACAAAGCTGACGACAAATCGAATCGACTACTTACCTACGCTGAGCTGCGCTTTTACACGTTTTTCGTTGTCACAGTTATCAGATTAAACTAACACAGACGTTTACAGCGCTCAAGCACCTCCACCTGAAATACAATAGTTATAGGTACCTATGTACCTATTATTACATTCTATGAAGTATTTTTCCACACACTCCCGGATATCTGAAACGAGCCACCCTGTATATTTTTGTTAAGAGGTCTGTATCTTTTTAAGAGGGGCTTGTGGCTAAGTAATATAAGCGGCACGGGTCGATGGATCAGGTTTAACTGCGCTTGCCGCGGTTGGTCCGTGGATGGGCGACCATCTTTACATACCAAGACTCCTCCGTGCCTCGGAAAGCACGTTAAGCCGTTGGTCCCGGCTGTCATTTGTGGATCTTTGACAGTTGTTACGGGTCGTCAGAAGCCCGAACGTCTGACAACCAGTCTTACCAAGGGGTATCGTATTACCCAGTAACTGGGTTGTGGAGGTCAGATAGGCAGTCGCTCCATGTGAAACGCTGGTATTCAGCTGCAACCGGTTAGACTGGAAGCCGACCCCAACATAGTCGGGAAAAGGCTAGGCAGATGATGAGGTCTGTATCTTTTTAAATCTTGGTAATATAAAGAAAAAAAAGGGGTTTTGAAGCCAGTTACCCCCTATCATTTCGTTTGTTGTTGTTCTAAATTTGAAATCCGAGTACTAAAGCAAACAGTTTTATTGCAATAGCTCGTCTTTTCGCGTTGCTCAAATTTGCAATTTTTTTAAGAAAACAATGTTTTACATAAAGAAAACGTTTGTTCAATAGACAACTGAATGGAATTAATTAATGCCACAATGACGTGCTGTGGAATGTTTTCACACGCTACCAAGATATCAGTTTTCAGCTTCTCTTCAGCTAATTCCATAAGTGCTCTATTGGATTCATCAGGGCCCTGAGACAAAACACATTTCTGTTAGCGTTCACGCCAAACGCTACGCCAAAATGTATGAGAATGACATTACCTGCGGAAAGGACACGACGTAATCTTTCCGCAGGTAATGTCATTCCCGTACATTTTTGCGGAGCGTTTGGCGTGAACGCTAACAGAAATGTGTTTTGTCTAAGCCTGCAGGTCTTCAAGCTGGTCATTCCATTACTGCAATACCTACTAACGTCATGCAGGTATTCTCAAACAAGTCTCGCAGTATGCGCATTATCATTAGGTATCTTATTCTTATCATCATGCATACAAATTAAATCCTGGCCCACAAACTCAGCATAAGGCAGTTTGGAACAATTGACTGTCTTATGAGGTTTCAAGCGAGGTAATTCCTCCTATTGTCAGTCTATGAAAGTCTCGAACCTGTACATGGCCCTGTACTGAGGTATGGTAACAATAACGCAATGGTGATAAAGATAAACCGATCTTGTCGTGCTGTAGTGACCCGGTTTCGTGGACCTCCTAGACGGCGCACGAAGACTCCAGGTATATATATGGTAAATTCTTTGAACGGCAGAACTACTAATATGAAGTTATGCACTTATTTTTCACTGATTTAGCAGAGACTGTAGAAGTTATCTTAATTCAAAAGTCAGAATGGATTAAAAAATGAAGAAAAACATTTTATAAAAGTAACTCCTTTTTTATGCAAGACAAACAACGAGATACTTAATTATTGAGTAAGGATGCTCTAATCAAAGCCTGATTACTTCTAATCTCCGATTATCTTTCCTTTTTCAAATTCGTGAATTTAAACTTGGGTTAACGACGATACCGAAATTATGGCCAGTATGTGAACTTCAAAACTGCATAAAAACTTTTTCTCTGACTTATCATTAGGTAGGTATTTTGATATTAAAGGCCTTACATAAATATATCTTGGATCGATTTAGGATCCCGGAAATGTATAATCAAACTACTGCAATGGTAATAAAAAACAAGTTATTCCTACAGATTTACATTTCCAGAAGAGTGAATAGAAGAACAACGTTCAAAAGTCCGTCTAAACAAATAAGCTACGACCTTCATAGAACAAATCTATTGTCTTAACAATATAAATAATTTGCACGATATTAACAGATGATTAATTTGATCTATGGCCTGCAGATTACAGAGGACTATTGAACAAATTACTGAGACTAGACAATCTCAATAACAATTACATCGACAAGTTATTTATATGCAAATCTTATTGAAGATGAGTCACATTAGACCTAGACATCGAAATGTTAATAATAATGGTTATTAAATTGCCTTATATTTAGGAATATTTCGTGTAATAATAGGAGTATAGAGGTATGAGGAATAGGGTGTAAAGTTCACTCATACTCTATGGAAAAGGGAGGATTCTCCGACCAGACGGGTGTTGTGTCTGGTGGGCAACTGCCCGACGATTAATGTCGGACTCTTGTATATATGTAGATCGCACGGTAAACTCTGCTTGCGCGATGTAGCTGATGTAGTTGCGGTGTGACGTCAAGTTTTGAGTAATTCGCATATATCATTGTAGCTGGCGCCACTTCACTTTTTGTGTTTTTCCACATTTGTTGATTTTAAATTTCGTATGTGGGGCATTGTAGATTTCCGCCACAGGAGGAAAGTATAGGTTCAGGTCGGTACGTAATGGTTGTAACGAAAGATGTCACTAGGTTCAATTTTCGTATTCCATAACGGAATAAGTGTAGATATAGGTAGGTATGTGGTACACCATACCTATAGGTATATCACCTAACTCTACTTTTATCTCGTTTGCCCGTGTTCCTATCTAAACCATATTAGAAAAGATGGTGTAGATATAGGTACCTACTATTGACAAAACTGTGCAGCGAGATAAGAGATAAAACACACACTTTATTTAGGATAACTTCAAATTACCATCTTAACCATTGCATCGATAGACTAAGTTCTCTTAAAACACGTACGTGGTAACAGCCGTTTCGTAACCCTTCGAATCGACGTTTTACTGCCGGAAACTGTATCCATACACTTATCGCTATTATACGAAATACTCGTAATATCGAATTCTGCGATTGAATTTCTACACTCAGCCTGTATCGAATGAGAATCTAAGTAAATGGAAAATCGAAATTGAATCTTGGTCTGTAAGTATAGTAAAACATATACCTACTTAAAAACAAATAGGTATTAACTAACGTAGTTTTGTGAAACCCATTTAGACGATGTTCTTGATGACCCAGCGAAAAAGGAAACATTTCTAGTCCCTCCGAAATAATGTTTGTTGTTAAATGTAAATATAATAATGATATATGAAAGCGACATGGCCCACCTTTAGCCACGATGTTTGTTTAATGGAGCAGACGTGAGGGCCCGGCCTGACCGCAGGATATCGGCAGGGCCGGCACTTGCTGTGGATTAGCGAAACCGGGTCGCGGCGGCACGCATCGCACGCGCACCCAGTAAACCAATTATATTCCATGTTCAAATGTAGCCTTTTGACACGGTGTCCTGATTTCTGGCAAAGCTATAGTTCAGCCTCTATCGTTTGGTGGCTGTCAGACGAGGAGGTTCACCTGTGAGCAATCATGTCTTTAAATAAGTACATTTTGCTGTTCTTCCCCTGTTCAGACTTTTGCTAGAGGACTGTCTACTGGTGAATGATGTGAACAAACAGAAATCACAATAACAATATTTTTTCTAATAAGAATGAGACAACAGTGGATTCTAAATTCAGCAGGAACGTGCTTGCGACTTATAGGTAGGTAGGTAGGTACTATTTACTTGTCGCCATAAAAGGACCAGGTGCATGACCTTTTACACATTGGCTCACACACTAACGATTACCTTATATTGTTATACCTATAATACTTACTAATTGTTATTAGTAAGTATTATAGGTATAACAATATAAGATAATGACCAAAAATACAATTATGCTGTTGCATAATTGTATTTTTGGTCATTCCACATGACGCTGGCTGTTATAAACAACTCATGGTAACGCGTCACGTTGTTGTATTTTTCCCTGAAATAACATTGTTTTCCGTCCAAACAAAGCAAAAGTTTGTAAAAATAATGGAATGATTCAGTATTTCAGAATCAATAATGAGTCAGAAGTTGGAATATTTGTGACTTTTCTTACTTGTGATACGTGGTCCTCTATTGCACATCTTATTACCTACGATGTAATATCGTAGGTAATAAGAGAATATTAGCAATTTACCACTGGTCTTAAACTATGTCGTTGCAATCCGACGGTCTTTAATTTTACGATGTCCGTTACGTAAGTGTTATGAAAGAAATGACTTACCTAACTGACATACTGCACTTTGTTCCACGATGGCCAACTGTCTAGTAAGATGTAACTCACCAGTCCCACGACCCACGCCTCAAGCCGGTCTATTTATAGCACATTTGGCTTATGATCTTAGCAAAACAACTTTATACCGACATAATAATTAATAGATACAAAAAACAACCAGTTAAGGTAATTCTTAAACAATAACAATAAATGGACCGATTTAAGCAAACATGATCCAACCCACAACCTCGACAATTTCGAGTTTTTGTGAATGAAAAGAATGAGTCTTTGATATGTTAAAATATACCTTATTTGGAGTACATAGGTCACAAAAAACTTGAAATTGTCGAGGTTGTAGGTTGGATAATTTTTGCTTAAATCGGTCCAAATAATAGGTGGCTCTACCTTTCGTTTTAGATAAATATTCACTCCTTTAAAGGCACGACATTTAGGATTTAAATTACCTAGGTATGTGTATGCGGTTTTATCAGGACCTTTATTGAGATAAGTTCTCCTACCTACCTGCCCCCCCTAAAATTTCAAAAGGAGGAAACTATTTCAGGGGCCGATTTTTATATCTCTAAACAATTTTTATGAAGTCACTAAATAAGTACGGTCAACCGTCGCATCTTTATTTTCCATGAGCAACTTTACCCATGAGAACAGTTCTTAAACTCTCGATAACTAAAAATCTGTTGCAGAACTAAAATAATCTACTAATTGCAACAAAAGTTTAGTAATCGAGAGATATTTTAATTCAGTTCTCATTGGTAAAGTTGGTCATGGAAAGTAAAGATGCCACAGTTGACGGTACCTACCTTATTGCGTATATTTCGTCACCATTAACAAACATCTGTTTACGACAAGTGTCTATTAAAGGAGAAACCATCTTCAGCAGTGTAGATACCTACGTTTATGGACTGAAATTATAACCAAACAAGGCACAATTCTCATTCCAATGACCAACCGCAGTAAGTACATAAAATTATAGAAAATAACAACATCGCAATAAATAGGTGTTACAGTTCTTAGGAGCGTGTAACGTGGGTCACGTTGACATGTGACTGATGAATATTTTATTGCCTCCTCTGCTGCCCACGGCCCACGGGTGCCGCAAGTGCACTGGGACACTTCACTTACGACAAGTAGTAAACAAGTACCTTGTTTAAACCAACGTCTTGAACAGCACATGAACGTAAACATCAGTTACAACGACAAAAGTAATATTTTACGTGTTTTAGCCTAAACATTGTAGTAGTTTGAGAGCCAGTCATAACATCGTCATCATAAGTCTCGCATCAGTCTGGCCTCAGCACTAGACGTCTCAACCACGGACGGACCTCCTGAAGGTGAACACTCAAACGGGTTTTCGACTCTGTTAATAAAACAAATCCGCCGTATTGTTTTACTCATATTCAGACTCAAGTCAGATTTATCCTCGTCGTATATTTTTGCAACCTGTAAACATTTATAGTCACCCACACGGGTTATTTGTTATTTAATACTTTTGTGCCACTAGCACTGAGTCACGGTGAAGGAAAACATGACATGATAGGGACATTGATGCGATGTTTGCCTTTACCGTCAAGTCAAGTTCTGAAATCGTCAAAATTGTGGGCAAGCGTCATGGTGACGTTCTTTTCCGGGTTGTTGCTCCAAACTTGGACAAGGCTGATATTTACGAAAGCTAACTTTAAAGTAAACTGATTTTTTTACAGGGCGGCAGGGACGCGCAAACTGTTACCATGGATTCAGGACATACATGATTTTAAAGCCCCTGCGTTGATTTTTTTTATCTGACCAAAGACTGTCTTACTTATGGGGCATAGAATCATGTGTTGAATTCATGGCTACAATTTGCGCGTCGAAATGGGATGCCACCCAGTATAAGTGGGACTTTATAATGTTAGGTAATTAAAATTATTTCTAATAATTTAATGAAGGAAACATAGGTAAGTATATTTATTTTATAAAGCAAATAATGGCTCTAACTAATGCTAATGAAATGTATAATATCTGACATTCTATCTAAGGTTAACATGTGTGGTTTATCAACTGAGCCAAAGTTTACGCTGCGGTCGTTGTAATCTACTATGACGAAAATACGAGCTGAAACTAAAATAATGTTAGTCCGGTACAATCTCTTTTGAAGTAATCAAGTACCTAAATATAAATTTAGAAAGCTAATAAGTATAAATGCCATGTTTTCCTGTGTACAATTTATGTCATGAGCCGTTAGTTAGTGAAAACAATTGGACACTATATCATTGCAAGAGATGCATAATGCTTCTAATTTGTAAACCTAAATGAGATTTAGAAATTAACCTTCTCGTATGTCTCTGAAGTGAAAGGCTGTGCTGTATTTTGTTACGTAATACAACGAGTAGAAATATGAACATCAGCTTCCATCATTAAATGTTCCCGTTTCATTGCTCTAAGCTTTAAAAAAACGACGAATGTTATCAGTAATTACTTGAACAAATACAGGTAATCTTAAGACATACTTATTAATGTGGAGTAATAATACCTGTAGTGT
Organism: Polymixis lichenea; assembly: GCA_949091785.1. NCBI lineage: Eukaryota > Metazoa > Arthropoda > Insecta > Lepidoptera > Noctuidae > Polymixis > Polymixis lichenea. The sequence goes on along the minus strand of OX420939.1, from coordinate 11,550,590 downwards.
GTGATTATTTCGAAAAATATTGGCTTATTGCCAAAATGTTGAAATGGCGTAGCGCCTAGCGATCCGTAGAAGCTTTTAAGAGAGCTTTGTCAATGTTGCCAATGTTATGACATTGAATTTATGACTTCATGCAAAAGATAGAAAGTTCATAGCGCGTAGCACACCGCAGCAGTTTTCCACTGAATGTATGGCTTTTTGCCATAAGATAGAAAGTTCGTAGCACGTAGCGCACCGTAGCAGCTTTGCACTGAATTTATGACTGCTTGTACTCAAAATATAGAAAGTTTGTAGCACAAAGCAATCCCTAGCAGCTTTTCATTCAACAATAGACACTGAATTTATGAATTCTTGTCAGAAGATAGCGCACTGTAGTTGCTTTCAATTGAGTTTATGACTTATTACCAAAAGATAGAAAGTTCGTAGCGCGTAGCACACCGCTGCTGCTTAGGTACCATTGCATTTATGACTGCTTGTCAAATAATATAAAGTTTTTAGCGCGAAGCGTTTTGAAGCACACACAATAAATAGAAACTCTTTTTACTATGATGTGAAAATCTTCGGTCCAGTCGAAGGCGAGAACAATAAAAAAAAATCTTTTCTTGTATCTAATTCTGAACTATAGCGACTACCAAAAAAAAAAATACTACTTTCGGAGGTCTTTGGTTTTGTATTTTCTTTTTTGCCACGTACTTTTTTGGAAATCAGCTGTTTATTTTTTGTTTTTAGCCCAGAATTTCGTCACATAATAGGTACCACTTTTCCCTAAACTCTTAAATTGAATAGCCTTCATTGCTATTCAATTATAAACCCAATACCTTAACAAACGTTTCCATGTATCCAAATTTTCTAAAACATCAAACAATTAAAAGTTATAGGAAGAAATTTACCAACCATTTCAAAAATCATTCAGGTAGATGGACTTTTACGTCAGATATCCCAAAATTTTACTACGGCATAATTGTGCAAATTACGGGGAAACATCTTCATTTAATCAGCTATCGCATAAGGTGCAGAAGTTCAAAAATCTATTCAGAGGTCTCGATGTAACAGTCGATAATGCTGGCAAAGATATTCTTTTGACACTTTTAGACATCGTCATAATAATGCGTGTTCTATAGTTATTACAAAGTTGAATGCCAAGCTGTCTAGATCGGCCTGGAGGTCAGATACCTTGAACGAAACCCCTGACCTCCAACACGAAACTAAACAAGAATAGGATTTCCGACTGTCCGTGACCACAAGTAGATAGTCGGTTGATTGGTACTGATGATAGCAAGGATCGTTGGCTTACCGAGCTCTCCTAGACAGAAACACGCAAGAAGGTCACCTCGACTTTATATCGTGACGATGATCTGATTTAAGAGCTGGTTAGCTCAGGTCACTACCCCATATGGTGATTTTTGCTCCTTAAAAGGGAATGTTTTTTTCTAGATCACGACACCAGTTTTTCCAATACTTTCCTACTTGTCCTATAAGTGGATTGTAACGTTCACGTGCCACACTTTCAGCGAGATTAACCAAAGATCTTGTCTATTTTGAGACCTTGGCAACATTTAACAGCGACATAGATGCTAAAGGATGATGACGGGCTGGCTGTTAGCATAAACAGCAATCACTCAAAAATTCTCATTACTTACTTCGAAGAAAGGGCTAAATAAATCTACAAAATAATAAGAAGAAATAGCCTAAAAGTTAAGTCAGAAAGCAGTAGGTATCTAAGAGTTATTAATATCACTTAGCTGTACCTACATAATAAGCCAATGTTTATTAGCTAGAACCGAACACGATCTGGCCTTGTCACGTCCTAGATTGTGGCGATCAATCAAATGCATTTTAGTTAACATATTGAACACTTCACTGGCATTCTATAAATAATTTAAGTTGGCCCAAATTTTGAACAACGAAATTAGGGCAATTCGATAATAGTACGATATCGTTGTGAAGGTTCAAGTTAACACTGTCATGGTATAACATGCTACAATCATGACAATCATGAGACCCCACAAGAACACCCAACTATAAATAGCCACCTCGCATCACGAACCTAACATTGCATATTTCCCCTTAAGGTACGCTATATTAGCTCAAGTTAGTACAAGTGTACGATAATGATGTAAAAGAGCGGAGCCTTCTAATACAGGCATCTTTGCTTAAAAGGAGGCTCCAAACACGTTTAAATGTATTGCAATATTCTATCTGTCACAATAAACTATTTTGTATTTGTATTTGTATTTTTGTACCTATGTTAAAATGTTTTTTTTAAATAATAAACTAGCTTACCCGACAAACGTTGATCTGTCCAACTTTCAATAATTCATACTAACGAAAATCAATAAAGGACGTTCAGACTTTCTCGAATTTAAAAGACGTTTTTCCGCGAGACGTTTCCAATTTTTCTTTCCATAAAATCAAATTCGGACTAGCTACCTAACCTATTACAAACATTTTAAAACAAAAAGTAGCCAAATGATTAACCGTTCTCAAGTAATGCGCTTAGGTACTAACGAACATTGCAGCATTTCATCTTTTACTTACATAGACAGTTATATATAGACAGATATTACCTACTGAGTATAATCCGCAAAAAATAAACGAATTTAATAATATCCATAAAGCCGCCCTATAGAAGAGAAAATAGACCAGACTGTCGTCACAAGTCACAACTAAGTGCTATCAGTGTCAGTGGACAATTTTATAAATAACATCTTCATCCATCTCTATAAATAGCAACAAGATAATAGGCGAACATATCCCCAAACATGTAGGCAGGTCTGGAGGCGCCATCATGACAGCTTTCAAGCGTGTCTTCACTAATTAAATTGTGGAACAGACAGGAGTGATAACGAACAGATTATATTTACGTAAACAACATTAGCATAGTTATCAGATTTTCCGCCACCTACACATAATAAATATGAGTGTCTTTGTATTTGTTAATTGCTGAATTTAATTACGTGACTCACAAACTCACCTGAAATTGTTGTCCAAGTAGGTCACATCACCTCCTTCTGCGAAGCAGTAATGCTCGCGAAGAGGGAGGCGGCGCACGTGAAGGAGAAGCAGTATATGCGCCCTCACGCCTTAGTCGCCGCAGGAGACGCCCTGGGCGTCGGGAATCCCAGGCTGATTCCTGGCCACCGTAGGCGCGGGCTTGCGGACGGCGAGTAATGGGTAGGTCGCTGTCCGGTAAGGACCAAACCCGGGACGACGGTGCGTTGTGTTCCACGCGCGCCTCAAAGAGATGTCAGCACCAACTGGTGGGATCCGCAAGGGCCGATGCCTGCCAGGGGTGCGGGTTGTTCGAAAGAGATACCGCGGCTCCTGGCACACAGGCAACTGAGAGAACACGGGTGGGTTTTAGTCAGTAAAAGTCTGACACGCCCTCCTGCTCCACCCAGAGCGGGAGAAGTTATTTGATGATATCGCACCTTCAAAAAAAAACAGTAGGTCACATTCGTTACGATTTCCTAATCTTAATCTTTAGTACCCTAGCCTAGCTGCTGCTTCAGCTGTGAAAATTTGTGGAAATGACGGAGGGGTCTCAATCCTACTTAAAGTCAAGAACAGCTTTTGTAATTTTGATAAATACAGGTAAATAAAATAAAATACCTGTGCTAATTCCTGTATCTATCTCTGTGGTCATAAGCAGGTAATTATCTAAATATGGTTATGCTTCATCATAATTATTGATAATTTTAAACGGAATAAGTTACTAGCTTACAACAGTTCACAACAGCATTCTATCATTCCTGACACGAGGAGCAACACAATTTCACTGCAATTAATTCTCATTAGCATCCAGTGCAGACGACATGTCAATAAGTTGTCACCTTGTTTGTAAATAGCACCGCTATATTGAGCACTGCACATTATTGCAAAGAATCCGATATAATTATGTAGTGATTAAAGTGTCGATGAAGTCAGTGACTCGTAGCTGCACGTAGTACCTACGCGACAGCTGTCAGTGAACCCCACATTGGCAGGATATTCCACTATTTACCCAACAACGCCCATCCCTTACTATTACACACTTGTTTACAGATATCGGTAGGTATTACTTATTATTCATCCCATTTTTAATTGATAAGTTGGCGACACACTCGGATATGTATCCTACAGGTTTTGACGTCATATTATGTAGTATTTACACCGGAATCATTTTTGTAAACATAGGATTAACATTTAACATTATTCTTGTTATGCCACGATAATTGCGATTTAACCTTATTAATTAAATACACTATTTTTATTTATCTTTTCAGCTTATCAATTTATAGTGTTATTCCAACGGAAAAAATGCTACAATTAGTAGTTTTTTTAACAACCTTCCAATAAATAAAGGAAAATGCGCATTACTTAGGTACAGAATGTTGTTATTTGAATATCCACAAGCCGTGCCGTACCTGTATAGGATAAGAATTTTAAGAACATCGAAAAGATTGGAAATCGATTATTATTTTTTAACCGGCTTCAAAAAGAAGGTTTTCAATTCGACATGTTTATAATTTTTTTTTTTATGTATGTTCGGGCATTTTAATCTGTCATATATAGACGGATTTACATTTTTTTTTTTTGTTCGAAAGGTCTTTATTCCGAAACTTCCGAGTTTCGGACACAGACAACGGAACTCTTCAAAAAATGACAACAAATCAACCGCGATTGCTGCTGCCGCATAAATATGCATTGTTTTGCCGCAAGGATGATGAAATTTCGAATTGATGTGGGGTACTGGTACTATAACTAAAAAGGGAAAAATAAGAACTTTTTCCAGAGAAAACAACCGGCTTCCGGAAAATACACTGAAAATAGTAGATTATACACTAAGGGGATAAAGTATTGTCTTATGTAGCGGGCGCCGTATTGAATCCCGAGCAAAACGAAGGATTCTAGCGTTAACTCCTGAGCGGAGCGAGGCAGTTTAGATTTCATTCCTGAGCAAAGCGAGCTAAGACAAGAATCCTGAGTGCAGCGTGGGATTCAAGGTCGCCCAAGACGAAAGCACCTTTATCCCCGAGGAGAATAATCTACTTTTCATACCATCTATACGAGACAATAAAAAGCAATAGTAAGTACTAGAATCAAAGTATTTATTAAAATTACAATTACAGTTAGTAGACCTATTTAAAACAATTCAATGTTAAAGGTAATGTTTGAGACATTAGATCAGTTGTGGAATGACAAAGTTGTTTTTATTCGGTACATTTATAGAAGTTGAGGTAGAGTTTATTTGAGAATTACTGTTATGTAAAGCTTTAGAAACTTGGGTCTGCTGAGGACCATTTTGGATCGTGTAAGTTGGTGAAGGTGGTGCTTGAGACAGCAGGCTAGATGAATAGTGTTTTGATGTGGAAGGTTGTGGTGACAAAGATGCCCAAGGATCAGTTACAAACGGTGTTTTTAGTTTGATGTTGTCACCAATGCGGCAGCTTATTTTATCCTTATTTTGTATAGAATTTTTAATGTAGCCCGCTGCTACTACATCAGATTTCCAGCCATCGTGTCTTTTAATTTGGTTCATGTCTGCTCCTGAATTCGCCAATAGAGTAGCCGATGTTCTCCTGAAACAATGCCCCGTGTAGAGCTCGGCATTCGTAAATTTTAGGTATTTCGCAAATTCTTTCGGCATGCTGCTGATCTTATTTTTTCCAATGACTTGCTTAGTGCACTTGCCATTATTATAAGGTACAAAAACCTGTTACTGTTTATATTAGAGGGGCGTATAGCTTGGTACTTTTTGATAATTCTTACGTATTCTCCAAGGACTACGAATGACCGTTCTTTCTTTGATTTTGTTTCTGGCAAATTTACCAGCAACAAATCTGAATGCTTTTCAAAAGCAAAATGAAATGTTATGCAAAAGAGGCTCTTCTGTGGAGGGACTTTCAGGCATCCACAACGTTTTTATTTTTTAAATATATATCTCAGAATTCCTCATTTGATTACATAATAAAATAGAAAATCTAAAAAACACGCTTTAAAAACCAAACTAAAAAAGCAGAAAATAATTTCAAAAAAGCGTGGGGTGCTGTTTGAGGTATTTTTATAATCAATTAATATCAAGCACCCCACGCTTTTTTTAAATTACCTATTTTCAGCTTTTTTAGTTTGGTTTTTAAAGCGTGTTTTTTAGATTTTTTTATCTATTATTTTTCTATTTTTAGTTCTGTTAACTACAAAAGCGTGATTTTTCAGTTTTTTTATTTTTATTTTTTATTATTGAATTGTCATCGGTCCTCGATATGTGTACAAAGTTTAAATGAAATCTGACCGTTTCAAGTGGGTCAAAATCAAGTCCAACCGAGTCCGTTACAAACATGCTTACAAACAAACATACAGGTGAAGCTAATAAAAGCGTGTTAAAAATATCCTTCACATGCTGTCATTGTTTAACGTACCTTCCCAAATTCTCTTCGTCAACCAGAACTACCTATGACATAGGATTTGATGAGTGAGTATGAGTGTCATGTACCTACCTATGTAGAAATACCTTACCTATATATATATATAACAGTTGTAACTCAATGAACTATTACAACAACATGAGATAGAGTTTTAAGAGGGGAACTAATAGGTATTTCTCCAGTCAATCTAGGTACCAGCTCGTTCTGTAACCATAAGCACTTCTGTTGTGTTCACAGGTGCCAGTAAAATTTAATCTTACGACTTATGAGCGTTTATTCTGAAAATGGGCAACGTCGCAAATAGCTGTCAAATATTTCACTGTTTTGATTAATTTGGCAATATTACTGTATGGAAATATGAAATATCGCTTACTAGTGACCTAAAATATTCTGAAATCAATAATTAATATCTTAACACCGAATATTTCGTTTTAGATGTAAAAAACGAACTTGGAAATTTTCCAAATGCTGTTTTTACACCTAAATCGATTACAACATAAAATTCAGTGTTATATTTGCAAATCATTATTCATATTTTAGGTCACTAGTTAGCGATATTTCATATTTCCATACAGTAACATTAACAAATTAATAAAAACATTTAAATATTTGACAGCCATTTGCGACGTTGCCAACTTTCAGAATAAACGCTCTTAAAACGTTGGTCTGCCACTGAACAGCTATCCCAGTGGATATGTGATATCCAGATAGTTTGCGAACCAGATAACTTTATGATTGAATGAAAAAGTTAAGGAAGTCTATCCATCGAAAAAACAACAGAAAGGAGCAGACGAGTCTTTTACATCTTTGTCTGGAGAATAATAGGTACTTACTTTACTGGGACCAGGCGCGGTCCGAGGGGGGGTCCTAGGGGGGGGGTGTCATGACTCCCCCAAAGCCGTAAACGTAAAGCTTAAAATAGTAATTTTTAGAAAATATAATACATTTTCTTATTAATATGTAGGTAGTCTTTGTCTGTGACGCCCCCCCCCCCCCCCAAGTCTGGCTGCGACCGCGCCTGACTGGGACTGTACTTTAGCCAGAGCTTAGTCAACTACGTCAACATAGGAGTCAATGATCCAGCAGTTGCGTAACACACTAACGGTAGGGATGACTTTCATTTTGACAGTTCAACAACATGCATTGCATTATTTACGTTGTAGAGCAAACATTTTTTTCGAACATATGAAGCAATGGATTAGCAATATCCTTCAAAGTGATTCAGATTCATAGTGTGTAACGCAGTTACAGTGCTGGACTATTTCCGGAATCAGAACACTATGGACACCTGAAACATTTTAAGAACTGCCTTCATCCAGATAAGTACCCTATTACATCACCCACCGATCATATTTTTTTGTTTTGTGTGTGTGTTATTTCACCATAGCCACTATAGCTTTGAAGCGGATTCCCGAAGGGCTGGCATTAAGACTTGCAGCAATGTTTTCCCGCCGCCGCCGTATGATACAGTGTACAGTAATAATAACAAACTGCAATCACGTGCTATGCGAACGTAGAGTCGTATCGAGTCAACGTGGTGGATCGCCCCTCTGATCGTTGATTGTGGTCATTATAGGAGACCCATGCGCGGGATTATTGTTTGTTTGTCGGAGGCTATGCGGTGACCCTACGGTAGTTTATGATGACATCAATTACGGAACTTAAGTTATTTAAATACCTACCTATAAGTTCCTACTTTGTGAAGCAAATCATCGACCACTACTTATTTCATATCGACTCTTCCTTCTTCAGTTTAGAACTCAACACAATGGCACTGTTCATAAATTCCCAACACTGTTCTAATTCTGCGTCAAACAAAAACAAAGCAGGGCTTGGGTACATTACCATCAAACAACATGCACTTGGTCAATGACTTGAAGTCACCACTTTAGAGAGGTCATAAATGTTTTTATAGCGGAATCAGGGGTGAGTTGTGCGCGGGCGGGCGGAGCGCGGCGCGGCGCGGGGCGTGGCGGGTGCGCGCGCGCCGCCCATCGTCGTCTGCGTATAATAAGCGCGCGCAACGCACGCGGCGACTCGCTAGCGCGACCACAGCGGCGCCGGTGCACGACGCGCGCAGTGCACTCCGCGACCTCCTCGCACCAGTTACCGCGGCAAGCGATCCCGGCGCCACCGGCCACGCCGTCTTGTAACACAACACTACTACTGTACAAACAACAACAGTCTACTACCAGGACCACAGTACCTTACAAAGTAAGTGACCAATATAACTGGGATTTTACAACTAAGCGCAAGCCTAAGCGTTTCATCCAGGTTGTTAAATTAATTTGTGTTTTTACCATAAAATGTTCCGTTTCAGTTAGAATGTAAGTACTCTAGGTAATGACTTTTGCTAAAGATAACTAACAAATCATTGCTTAGTAGGTACTTATTCACATTAAAAAATCACAATAACTTAAGTTTATATTATGTTATGTTGGCGCATTGAAACATTTGTTATTAACCAGAATCATTATTTTACATTCAAGATATACTTACTTAGGTAACTTCAGAAAATTTGAGTTAAGAATGTGTATCATGAAAGCAGACAGATAGGTAGCTGCACATTATTTAATCATTCCTTATTGCAAATTATATTGTAAGTAAATACCATGTATTGCATACTTGTTGCTCCTAACCTAATAGGTACAAAAATACGAAACTTTTCCTGAAATTTTCCTCAATCGCATCCGCGCGTGATACGAAAACATTCCGGACCTTACGCACTTAAAAGTTTTGTCTATGGGATATACCTACTTAACTTCTCATTGGTCACATAAAAGCTTTAAACGAATATTCCGGTAGGTACCTAGTCCGGTTTTATAATTTTATTGATTTCTATGTACCTACTGAAATAATTTAAACTGACTGACTCATAGTCACTTTGATGAGTTTAGAATGGTTTTGAGATGGTAAAACCATACAAAACTCATCAAAATTAGGTACTTTGACAAAAAACCTTGATATATGTTAATAATGAACAAACACGGGCATTATTTGCAAAGTTGCAAATTAATAGCATTTTGCCAAGTATGTCCATTATTTGGAAAGACCCCATTTTATTTTATTTATTTATTCAGTAGTGCACATACCTAATTCTATTTAGAATCATTCACTATGTACATTTAAGTTGGTGCCAACATAAACTACGAGTTTTACCGTGCACCAATTTCGCTGTAGCAATTATGAATTTATGTTTGATCCCATACCTATCTATCTATCTATGTGGTTAGAATAAATTTTAATGCAAAAAAAATGTACCTGCTTACATAATATCCGGCTAAATTTAACTTGTTGGGTACCATTTTTGTTTTCCTCAACGACCGCATGATTTGTAAACTTAGTTTGACAAACCATTGAGTGTTCGTGTTGGTCCTACAGCTTTGTTTCCATAACTTGCCCCTAAAATTATAAATGCGAAAGTTCACTCTGCCTGACTGTTTACTCATCACGAATTCACGACTACACCACTAAACCCTTAAATCACTAAATCACTATAAAATTTGACGAAGAGGTAGCCTGGGACTTTCAGAAAGACAAGGCTACTTTTTATCCTGAGTATTTATGTGGAACTCCACGCTGACAAAGTCGCCGGGAACGCGCGCTGAATATAAGTCCAAAGTCCAAACCCAAGGGGGTCGGCATACATACAAAATATCTTGAAAAATAATTAATTTCACAGACGGTACGGACAGTAGGTACGGAACACTAGTCCGCGAATTCTACCTACTCGCACTTTAGGATAAAGAGTTATCAATTTAGTATTTATCCCGAAATAAAAGATGAGTTCATTCACACGATTTGTGTAGATCCAACACTTATGCAAATCATATTTTCTAATCTGTGTAAAAACACACAGAATTAAATAAAAGAAAATTCGGACCCTACCTAACTCTAATGGTAAGAAGTTTTTGCTATTATCTCTTAAACAACGAATAATAATAAACGGCTGTTCAAAAAATACTTGATATCATATCGTATTGTATGTATCTACCAGAATAAATATCACTTAAGTTTTAATAGTTTATTTTAATTTAACGGCTAGTTAATTCACACAAACTAAAGTTTTATATAAACACACGCGATGCCGATTCTATAAAAAAATATGCCAGTACCTACTAATAACGATAAGTCAGAAACATACAGTTTTAATTACATGCTTAGACATCTCGCCTCGCAAGTCGTAAGGTAGTTACAATTAGAAACCATTCGCGATAGGAATTCTAAGAAGAGGACGAATCCAGCGAGTTTCACGTTTACCGCCAAGGTTTTTACTGCAGCCCGTCGCCCACGCCTGCCGCTCAGACACATAACTCGGTTTTTACGATCTATCCCTTTAGGAGTATAGAAATTTGTGAAATGTTTAAACAGAAACGTGTATACGATTGATCGATTACGCAGTTCAATATCAAGATCAAATTCATACAAACAAAGATGGCTACCGACAAACGTTTTGTTGTATGGAAGTGTATTTTGCTTCGGCCATCTAGGTGTTTGAACTTTACCAGGTCAACGTTTAAATTGAGGTCGAAAGCGGTCACTACAGACCTTGTGTACACACTACACTACACACACAGCCACCCTGTGTGATGATTTTTGCATGCCACTACGATCATACATTTGGAGCATAGTGCGGACAATCATTGTACATAATTGCTTTGTGCTGAAACGTGATTACGTCACTGAGAACGCCAGGCCACAGCTCCCCACCGGCACCGATGCACCGTTGTGTCGTAAACATTCTGAAAATACGACCCGCTTTACTGGAACTCATTGAAAATTGTGTATAATTTGCATACTACTACTCAGTTGAAATAGTAGAGTTAACTGCAATCCGCTAATTAAATATCTACGATCATTAATACTCTGCATACCTTGGTACTTATTTAGCAGAGCAGTATAATTATTCCACTTATGTAATTGTAGATACCTAAGATATTTCATTCTACACATATGTAAGTAAACGAACGTAACCTGTCCTGTACCTTTAACTTAAAATAAATTTAGTAATAGTTAATATGTATCGTCTATGGAAAAGTGTCCGGTGCGGTGTAAAGCCAGTGACCGACTCGTCTCAGCAATTGGGCAAGCCGACAATACACTTGACCCCGCAAACTCTTAAATTATCTTTTGTTACCTATCGTCTGCCGCCATGTGCCAGCGTCTAACGTGTCTCGTTGCTAAGACACCGACAAGCTACACTGGACATGTTGCGATGTGAAAAATAACAATAAACACACTAGATGACTAGGACGCTTCTGGTCTTTTCCTTCCTTCAATTTTTGTCTAATAAAATGCAAGAACTTACAAATGTTTCTGCGAACGCATTTAGGTAATTCGGCCATTGATTTCATATCCTCGGATTTAATATTCATTAAATACATAAATTCCCGGAATAAAATAAATACGAAAATAAAATTACAAAGTATAGCTCAGCAAAAAGCCTACCTAAATGATTTTGCGTCAAATGCAACTAAACGTTAAATACAATGAAAGTAAGTAGAGATCATCTAATTTAAAAGTGCACGCCCCTCCACCAAAATTTCCATACAAGCATTTGTAATTTGTTTGCAACAAGCAGTGTTGGGCGTGTAATTTTAAATTATACGATCTGGACTTAGGTACTTACTAAGACCATGCTTAGGTGAGTACTTCTCATCCTAAAAATATACTCTAGGATACTACACATTGCGTGCGTCTGCAGCTTGGAGATTTTACATAGACTTAGATAGGTACCTGACAATTTAATACCGGTTTCGCTACTGGGAGTGTTCGCTAATTTATTACATTTCAAAAGGATTCCTTCACTATAGTTATAAGCTCCAACCAGTTCAATATGACAATGCAAATAAACGTACTCCTTTTGATGTTAATCCATCAACTTATAAACGCCTTTTCCAAACTCATGCCCTCTTATAAAAATACTAGCTTTTGCCAGCGGCTTCGACCGCGTGTAGGTATGTCGGAAATTATTCCACGGGAATGTCGATACTACGGGGAAAAGAAATATGAAATGTTTTAATCCAGGTCATAAACTACTTATCTATATTTCATCTAAATCCGTTCAGCCGATTTTGCGTGATTGACTAACAAACATACATAGATACCATTAGTAGGAAGATTAAGAAACAGAGTGGGTAGGTAGGTAGGTAGATACATCTACCTACCCACTTTGTTTCTTAAGCTTAAAGCATAGAAAGTTTGTTTTAAATCCTTAAGGCGCGGTAATAAGCAAATCTTTAGGTATTTCAGGAGGTGAAGCAGGGGAAGCGAAGACGTAGCTCCCCCCACTACCCCTTCGCCCGCGTTCACGGCAGCGCGCGGCCTTATTCTGGCGCGGCGCCGCCGCGGCGTCCGTATTCTGGTTACCGCAAAGAATTGGAAATCCCGGGATTTGCAAAATAAATTTTGCTTTTGATTAATAATTTGTGTTAGGTTAGAATTTATACAAAATAAATACAATGTAGAATAGGTAGGTGTAGGAAGGGCAGGTAGGTAGGTATGTAGGTAATCAAATGAAATAAAATGAAAAGAAATTGTTTATTCTGTAAACAGGTTAAAGGAATCACTTTTACACGTCATATATAAAAAATGCTAGATGAGGTCGGCGTTTCCTATCTGACTTTTATTCGAATAATTAACGTTTCAATTAGGTACCTACACACACGCTAATGTAATGTAATAATTCGGTTATATTTAATTGATGCAAATAAAGAAAGCATGCCCGTAGATGTGTATCTACGGGCATGCTTTCTTTATTTGCATCAATTTTTGATGAAAGAACTATTGACAATCAAATTAGGCGTCTCTTACGACACGGATCATTTTCTTAATTATCACCGACAGTCCTTTCCTCTTTAAGTGACCTTGAAGAGGAAAGCACTGTTGGTGATCCCTCAAAAGCCAGTCTTCCCTTACGAAACGGTTCACTTTGTTGATGATCGAGCTTTGGTGATTCTTTTTCTCAAAGTGGCATGTGTTTTTATGCTTTTAAATATACCTATATATAGGACTTTACCAAATCTGCGCCCCACAATTACTGCAGCACCGGACAATGCCTTATAGTTATTGCCGTAGGAACGGAACAGATAAATGGGTTATCTTAGTAATATGCAAAAGTAAATGTTTTTGTTCGTTTGTACTTCAATCACGCTGAAACGGCTGAACTGATAATACGAAGATAAACTATGTGATTATAGAATACTATATTTATGATATACACCCATCATTTCGTTCTTGCGTAGCTCCTGTATCTGTCAAGGTTGGATTAACTGCAGTTAGAGGTGTTGGTAATGTGGCGGAGCTATAACTCTGAGAATCCCTGGGTTCTCTGTAATTGAATAGAAAAATCTTAGTCCATCGGAACAGGTAAAACTTTATAAGAAATGAAATCCATTTATTAGATATTTATTTCATTATCTTTTTATTTTATATATTATCTTTCTATTATATCCTATAGAGGTATCACACACTTACTGAGATCGGATAATCGGATGCATATTTACGTTAATTTTTCGTTACGACAATATGGAAGCGGCTACATACAATACGGCTGACAACAATTTATTTGAAATAAAAAATCCCGGAATTACGGGATTGCATAATAAAAAAATCTGCTCAACAACGTAAATAATCAACAGTGATCGGAATAGGCTGACTATATTTGCCTAAACTTCGGAGAAAAGAGACAGAAAATGGAGACTTCCTTACGACTATATTTTTTTTCCCGGGATTCGGGAAAAATCTTCAGTAAGTTGAAAATAAGCTTTATTTAAGATGTGTAAAGGCTATTTTTAATTAAACTTGCAATTACCAAATTTTCAGGATTTTCATGTAAAATCCTGAAATTAATAATCTAACTTTAATTCATGTATTCGAATTATATTTACGATCCGATCCGATTACGGTTTTCGCGAAAAGTTTTACAAAGTCGAATTATTTGATAATTCGAATTATTTGATAATTCGACTTCGTAAAAATAAATTGCTGTTCGTTAGTCTCGCTAAAACTCGAGAACGGGTGGACCGATTTGAATAATTCTTTTTTTGTTGTGTTCGTTATTCTCAGGACAAGGTTTTGTACGTAAGGTAGGCGTAGGGTAAGTAGGTAGGTAGGTGTGTAAGTAGGTACGTATGTAAGTATCTAGGTAGGATAGTTAGGTAGCTGTAGGTAGGTGGGTAGATAGGTAGGTAGGGTAGGGTCAGTAAATAGGTTGGTGTGCCGTAGATAAGTATTTAGTGCTACTCTTACAAAGCCGGGACGGGTAGTAGTTATCTATATTAGTATATACTTATTACAACTTTACTGGTGAAAAATTTCCGAAGCTTCACCTGCTTCTGAACTGTTTGTCAAACATTTCTTTTTACTGTAAAGAAAATGAATAATTATTAAAAAAAAATATTAAAAAGAAAACAAAATATGATAAAATATAAAAAGAAAAATAAAATTATATTAGTCCCGACTCGGTACGGAACTCGAAACTTGATAACTTGAACCTATTCAAATACCACTAGACCAACCGAACGTTGTGCCACCAACGATGAAATTACGCTATCGGTTGTACAATATAGCCTAGTACCTATTTGGTCATAATTTCATTTTTACTTTTTACTACATTATAAAAATGTACTACTTCTATGAGATGTTTTTGTTTGTTAGTATAGAGGCATTTTTTGTAGGCCTCCGGTTTTTTTGTTTGTTTCCCATTTTTCACTGTAAATATTTTAACATCTTAGAACTAGGTACACTTATACAACTTATATTTTATAGGTACCAGCCCTTACATGCCAATCTTTTTACAAGTTATTATAGTTTTAGTAACAAAAAAAAAATGTACTTATTTACATATTTTTGAAATTGTCAAACAACAAAATACGAAATGAACGGATAGCGGGGCAAAGCGACACGTCCGTCTAGCAGCACGTCTATGCGATCACTGTCTGATTGCATAAAAAAGAAAGAGAACCACGGTGACGCGGCGCTCGTAGATTATTACAAACCATAAAACAATTAATTACTTCTAAAATAAGTCGAGTAAACGAAAAAAAAAACAACCAAGTTCTTTATTTAAATATGTTACGTTATTGTTATTAATTTTACCAACGTACGTTATTCTGTAATACTGATATTTTTGTTGGAAGATCATTTTAAGAGGTTAGTTTACCATTTTTTTTGTATCGAGAAAACTTTTCACAAACGTGTTTTGAAAACAACAGGGTTCTCGGAAATATGTTCAGGATAAACATATATTTTTCCCGTCGAAATAAACTGTATAGATTTGGCTAGAAAATTGTTTGAGACAAGGCTATTTCTCTGTTAGCAGCCCCTTAAATTCAGCATTAAGTGTGGCTGAATTGTATAAGAGTCATCAAACAGCTTGATTCCGGGACACGAGTATTTAAACCGTAAAGTCACAGATATAGATCTATATCTGTGCGTAAAGTGCAAAATGCTTGGAATTGTATGACCTGCGGTCTCGATAAATTGGATATAATTAATTAAAATTAACGACTTCCTGTAGGGATCGCCTCATTACACCACGGAAAATATAACTTATTTACTCTAGTCAAATATTTATGTGGTACTTATTAGATAAATTCATACTTGATTTTGCTTAGTTAACTAATCCAATCTACTTAATACGTGACCTTACCTAGTAGTAATGTAATAGTTCGCAACCATTGTACCTATCTTAACGACAAAGTAGCATCATGCGCTATTTCTAATGCTCGATAATTATCTAATTCTATGCTATAATAAATAGACTTCGAGCTCTACCAACGAGTGACTCAGTCCTAACAACAATACGGAGCGTCAGCAAAAAAAGTCTAGAACAACATTAAACCAGGAGCAAGGCTACAGATAGAATCAGAGATTCATGTAATTATTCAATCGAGTGCGCGAGCACGAGGCTCATCATGCTCACAGCGACGCGCTGGCGGTGGCCGCGGTGTGCGCGCGCAGTGCACGCGCCCTACGAGTGACCGACCAGTCGCTGAGTATTGTGTTCTAAACAACTACCATGTTGCTATATTGTCTGATCCTTAATCACAAATTGGCTGAAGTTTATGTGCAGTTGCGCTGAGCAGGCGAGTTTTACCCTTTATCTTACTACATACCTAACCGGCTATTTAAGTAAAATTACTTAATTAATATTTGGTAGTCAGCACCCAGTGAAATTAGTAGGTATTGGAACAAACGCTCTACCGCTCTGCATTGCCACAAACAGATATGGAGGGAGAGCAATCGAGTGCAGACGAACGTAGTCGCGGTCGCGTCTCGTGTGTGCGAGTAGCTTGGCTACATACACTACATGTGCATGTAGATTTCGTTAAGTGGTTGCATTGCCTCTACTAATACCTACTAGGTAGGTGGCCCACCGTGCATAACTCTCACGTTGCCAGCGAGTTAGTACAAGCCTTTAACTCTCTATAAATAGAACTTGTCCTCGATGCGTTGTACGTAGAAACATTCATTACACTACGATGAGGACAAGACGACGTCATGTGGCACCCACCCTGGAATACTCTCGGAACGTCAATTTATAAGAGGAAGTCGCTGATTTACATTTTTATGAACGGGGAAGGTGAAGTGAAATCATCGTCATTACTAACTCAGGTTTATTTCAATGCTAAATGCATAATATCCGATACATACGAATAATGTTTGTATGGATGCTATATGAAACCCACGTTTTATATTAAAGACAGCAACTGTGATCATTAATTAATTAATTACGTCTAATTGAGTCCGCTGCAATATCGTATCTATATTATAAACACTAATAAAATCACATGGTTCTTCTAACTTTTGTGTCTAGGTACTTCTGCTGGTGCATGATTCATGCTTTTTTAGAGAATTATGTTCTCGTTTTATTGTATTCATTGTAATATTTGTAATTCATTCATCAGCTGCGATAAGTTAAATTACAACTTTAAGTATACCTACATCAAAACATTACAAGATATACAGTGGGTAGCACATGTGTAAATAATGTGGTCCAAGGAGAATGTATATCGGTACGTAAGTCCACCGGTAAAAAAGATAATATCGATCATTTATAATATTTAGCTGCATGACTGCATCATTAGTAAACATCGTGAATTTAATTAATTAAACATATTATAATTATGGATATCAGTAACACTTCAACTTAACCACGCGTCTACGCAAGAACATTTTTTAATTTCGAGTAACATTTGCGGTATCACACCTTCCCAATCTATTATTTCCTAATGTGAATTGATAAATGTGCATTTTACCGCGGAGTCAGTCAGTAATGCACTTAGGAAATGAAAAGTTCTTTGAGGGATTCGTATCTGGTATCAAATGGGCGGTGTCGGTGTCGTATTACACGTTTGCCCCAAAATGTATAAAAGCAGAAAACCTCCTCGAGTTACTCACATTAACCACTCGTTTCTAGACTCATGGCATTGTAAAATCCAAATAATATGTGAAATATTTTTTATATTTTTTTCAGATTAGTAAATATGCTAGTAAACAAGGCAGTTCAGTTAGCCGTCCTGGCAGCAGCCATGCTACTCGAGAGCAGAACAGACGCGGCCACATCTCCCTCGGTCCGGTTCTGTGGCCGACAGCTGAGCGAGATCATGAGCAGGGTCTGCCATGCTTACAACAGTCCTTGGGACACACCTACAGGTATTGTCTACAGTTTGAACAGTTAGTTAAAGCTTAATTACTAATTAATAAAAACACATACTATAGGTAGGTGTAAATATTGAACCTGTGTTCAATATTTAGAAACATGACAATAGCATTCCATCGTATAAAACATTAAATTCTCTTAATGATCCAAACGATTAGAGGGAACGTGTCTTAATCAAATCATCCTCAGAAATTGAAAACTATACATAGAATCATTGAGATAACTTAAACCTTATCTAAACCTTAGTGAGAATCTTATCCATTTGCTGAGAAATTACATAAGGGGTACCGCAAGGGTCTTGTCTGGTCTGGTCTTCGGTCATTATGATTTCTGTTACATTAGTGCCCTACTTTGCCAAATTCATCAGTGAAACCTTTTCCCAGACAATAAGGCAGCTAGATTACTACTCACTATACTAGTAATACATTTATAAAAATATAGGTAGTCTGACGTTATATATTTATAAGTTATCTGTGGTAGTAATAATAAGCTACTAAACTCCTAAGAACAATAATGACCTTATACCTACACACAGCTTAAGATTTATATCCGGAAAGTAACAGATATTATCGCTATCGCTAACAACAATATTCAATAACAAATTATGAAAGGTCACTTATAATTCAATCATCAACATAAAAATCCATAACAAGCCAAGTATTTGAATACTTACTTACTTGCCAAATAATTAGATACATATGTAATAGAGCTTGTTTCAGAATTCTTATCAAATGTTTTATATTATAGCAATATACAGTTCTAATTAAATTGTATCTGTTATTTTTTGGTTAGTTTAGTCAGATAAGCGATGCTGTCTTAAATCCATTAATTTAACATTATACGACCCAGATTTAAACCTGTAGGTTTGGCTTATTTCTCAAAATCAATTATTATACTTATTAAAAAACTTAACAATATACCTAACCAAGTACTTACCTACGTAACTAAAATATTTGATTACCTTGTTTGCGTTTTTTTTTTTATCAGTTTTGGTACGGGGTTAACGGGTTACATGGATCAAAATTCATGTAACTCGTTGACCCGGTACTCGTGGGAAAAACTGATATTAGTGATAATACTTTACTAAATACATATCCTTCAATTGTTATTATGTAAGCCACTGTTTAGAGGCGTGGTTACATATTTCGAGGATACTGCTACTGGTAAGAAAAGTATCAACAAAAATGTATTTATCTACCTAGAGAAAACAGACGTATCGTAGTTTATTTTAATAGACTCCAGGGGGAGCCCACCACAATCTCTTATACTGAACACTCTAAAGTTGTTGAACATGGACAATGTGGCACTCTTCGAAAATGTAGAAATGTCCAATATTTTGTCCGTAATAAAATAACCTACGCTGTTAGCTGTTACCTAAACATAACAAACCGAAACAATAGGTAGGTAATCTGCTTTGCGGCAATAACAAATATCTGAAGAAAACACAAATAACGAATATTTAAATACAAATCAACCCATATCAAATACAAAACACGCACTTCAGACTCATATTTTGAAACAAATCAAATATGCAGGCTATTTTCTACTTAAACCCAGCAGTTTTGTCCGTTGTCTGCTAGTGAAAGACAACGGACAAAACTACTGGGTTTAGGTCTATAGAATCTTGAAATTTTGCATAAAACTCCTATAAAATATGACGAAGGAGCGCAAGGGTTTTTGAAAATTCATCCCCTAAAGAGGATAAATTGGAGTTAGGAACGTGAAATTTAGAACCTACATACAATTCTGTTTTTTTTTTTTTTTTAAATTCGTCCTCTAAGGAGCTAAAAAAGGATTAAAGTTTATATTTTTAAGAGGTAGGAACGTGGAAATTGGTACTTAAAACTTCTGTTTATAAGTAACTAGCTTTTGCCAGCGGGTTCGCCCGCGTGGACGTCGAAAATTAACTCGCGGGCACGTAATATCGGGATTAGTTATTTATGATACTAGCGCGATAAGTTGGTTTTTACAAACGAGTATTCGTCTCGGGCTTACCTACCATAGTCATGGAGTTAGTAAATAACAATTTCTGCACGGGTGTCATACAATGTTTTTCAACACATTTGCGAGAAAACAGTACAATATGTAGTGAAACAAACTTGTAAATATATGTAAGCTATCACGCCATTTATACCAGGAGGCTTTTATTTTGGTAGTATGCTTTATTTAGACTTTTTATGTGATTGAGATAAGTTTTCATTTTATTTGTTGGTATATTGGCATGGCTAGCTGACATATTACAATTTTTTTAAGTTCTGTGTCTCGTAATGTTGATTACTTTGCCTACCTATGCATAGAATCAAGTCTATCTAACTAAACAGACAGCTGTGCTGCTGGGGAGTTAGTTGCGCCACTTCTACACAGCTAAAGCACTAGGAAGTGGTGAAGGGCGGGCGTTTTGAGGGACTGTCTTAGGTAATTTTGACATTCGAAAAGTGCTGATTCTCAGCCTAATTTGAATAAATGGTGTGCGTTACCCAGGCCAGATGTTGTCGAAAATGGTCATTTGAATCTAATAGATAATTTGTTTTGCGGCTTCTGTAATTGTTGCGCACATTTTTAAATTTGTTGCGCTCATAGTTTTTTAATTATTTCACAAAAACATTTCCTGCTGGGGTAACGTTACCCCAGCCAGACCTTTTTCTTTCTAATGGGAATATTTAAATAATTACTAGCTATAAAATTAGTTGTCTAGATGAAGTAAATGTTGTGCCTTATTTTGTATTTGTTCTTTCATCGGTGGCGAAGTTATTCGAGATTTTGCTGGGGTAACGATTTGGTTTTGCTAGATCTTTGAAATGGTTAAGCGGATTCTTATCATATTTTGTACATGGCTTCTTGGGAATTAGTTTAAATTTGTTCTGCAATAAAAAAACCAAAATAATACACAGCTTAAAGGTTATTTCATTAAATAGAAAAACACTTCAATTGGTCCCAGCACTCTCAATAACAGCTCTAAAGACTTACTTTAAACGTTATTTTAAAGCTTGTAACTGCCTTCAAATGTACGTGAAGTTTCATTAGTATCCTGTAAGTATTTAACAAGTTATGATGATATTGACTTCTTCACGAACACGGTCTTGATGCGCGCGGTGTTATTTGGCCACTGGATTGGATATATGAACTGAATGTTATGTCAATTATTAGTTTTTTAGTTCAGTTGTATATCAGTAAAATTTCAGCTCAGTACATTGGATAATTAATGAGATAATACGATTAAAGTCATTAGGAAGTGAAAGACCGTGGTAACCCGACCAAGTTTAGGTGGTTACGAAAAAGCGAAAACGCAGAACATTATACTATCTTTTGAAATGTTTAGTATATTACACCTTACAATTTCGGTACAGACGCGTAAACTGTTAAATACATTAATAATATAATAATATCTGTACTATGAAAACATTATTATTATCTTCCAGTTGCACAAACTTATCAAAAATCACTGATATAACATGTCGTTCGGTGGGACGCGGAAGGGGTGGGGTGAAGGGGCGCATTGTTTGCATATCGCACTAAACATGCTCCGTAATCACATAATTCATCTTGTAGAGTGCGCATGCGTTTCGGCAGTTCCGTTTCCTGTTTTTGCAAATATTTATAGAGTGCGTGAGAGCTAATGTAAAATAATAAGTTTGGCGAATTACTGCTAATGTGGAGTGCATCTATTGATGATCATAGTTATGGTGCAGGCTGCTTGATTGCAGAACAAATTTAAACTAATTCCTAAGAAGCCATGTACAAAATATGATAAGAATCCGCTTAACCATTTCAAAGATCTAGCAAAACCAAAAACGTTACCCCAGCAAAATCTCGAATAACTTCGCAACCGATGAAAGAACAAATACAAAATAAGGCACAACATTTACTTCATCTAGACAACTAATTTTATAGCTAGTAATTATTTAAATATTCCCATTAGAAAGAAAAAGATCTGGCTGGGGTAACGTTACCCCAGCAGGAAATGTTTTTGTGAAATAATTAAAAAACTATAAGCGCAACAAATTTAAAAATGTGCGCAACAATTACAGAAGCCGCAAAACTAATTATCTATAAGATTCAAATGACCATTTTCGACAACATCTGGCCTGGGTAACGCACACGAATAAATTACTTTTGATTTTGATTTTGAAATCATTAAATAGCGCTCTCGCTATTTTGGCGGCAAGATACCGTTTTCTGCAATTTGCGCCTCATTTAAAATATCAGGTGGAGTAGATTCCATATTAATATCAGATTCCTCGCTTGAACTCTTAATATTATTTCGTTTTTTTTTATATCAGTCGGAAAGTCGCAACAATCTTTGATGTTTCTAATATGAAAATGGCGCGAATTTGCAAATGGCGCTACATGCACGTGGTGAAAATTAGAACTAGATTTTTCTTAGTATTAAAGTGAGACAAATGTATTGAGCAAAAGCGCTTCCAAGGAGGATCGATCAGTCAGCTTATTTATTCTCGTACTTAAGTTGAATCTAGTCCACATTTTTCCCATACAAACTTCGGGAGTGTATTACTCCACTGTTCGAAAATGTACAGAAAAAATTAAACATGGTACCTATGGTTTTGTCTCCTTATTAATATTGTCTGTACGGAAACAGAATACCAAAATAAAAAGCCATTAAATAGTAAGGAGCCAACAAAGATTAGTTTTTCTTACTAATTTAACCTAACTATTTGCGTGTTTAAGTAATAAAAGAAGTGTAAAATCTGAAAAACCAAGTCGGTACCGACAATTCAACAAAGCTCAAATATAGAAAAGTACAATGAATTATATTGGTCGATAAACCCGATCTTCCGAAGGACTGTTCTCAATTTTTTACGCGCCTGTTGTACTATAAATGATCTTGCATCTCACTCAATAACGTTGTGCATGTAGACTGTGTGCCTCTAACTGCTCATTACTGATACTACCTCTGCCAGACGCGACGCCTGGTGAGACAGCGTACTTTTTAGCCAGGCCCATCATTGAGTTCGAGCCCGGGACTAGGTTCCCCTTACTGTGAAACTCCTTGGTGGAATTCTTATATTTTATGGAAAAAAAAACCGTGAAGAATACGCCCGGTGCTATACAACGGGGTATGCGATAAAATAGGTACTTAGGTGAGAGTACCTACCTATTTTACCGCACGTTCCTTTGTATGGTGCGTAATTTGTAACTTTCGAACAATGTATAGGTAGTGTATACAGGCTTCGTAAATGCATTTTTTGAACAAATGTGTTGAAAAAAAATATCCTATGTGTTAATCCAGGTATAATCTATCTGTGTGCCAAATTTCATACAAATCCGTGCAGCCATTATTGCGTGATTGAGTAACAAACATCTAAACATACATACAAACTTTTACATTTATAGTATTAGTCGGATAGTATGATTGTATGATTGTTTTTTTGAAAACTCACCGTCGATGTGCAATCCCATCGGACACACGACTTGTAAAATGAGAAATTTTCCTGGACTACTAATAATGTTGTTATTGAGTATAAATATATGATACACAAACAGGTTTCTATAAAAGAAAAATGATTCAATAACAATTTGCTTGAAATAATTCACGATTGTAATATTGGTCAGAAAATACCTACTCGTATTATAACAGGAAAATCAATTGTCAACACTGAATCATGCTTCAGTAGGTGGTTACCAAGTTTATGTAGACTAGCCAAGTATGTAAGTACTTATTACTTGTAACACTTTCATATCCATCCAGAGTATGTATATCAAGTGATTGACACCCGGATCTGAAAGTAGACCACCACCTTTCGGTGCCAGTGTTTTCCAAAGCTGCTGTAGTCCCGTGACTGCAATGTTCTTCCACCATATGTACCATCCAGTACGAGTGATCCAACTTATATCCGCTATTGTTCCCTAAGTTCCTTCTGGCCAAGAGTTTAATCTTCAATATTAATTTCCAGTTGTGGAACAACCTGGCTCTGTGGTGAGAAGAAGACGACAGGTGGGGAACGGTATCGCTGATGAATGCTGCAACCGTGGTTGTACGTGGGAACAGCTTAGTGAATACTGCTCTGTCAGTGCCAAGTAAGTTTCTGTTATTACTTCTTTAAATCAGCTGAAACGCTGAATTACCCTAGGAAAACCCAGCATTACCATTGTTACGTTCTGTTAGCCTTTTTCATAATAATTTTAAGGCATTTTTTAAAACTGCATTAAAAATGTGTACCTATGCTTAAGCATGGATGGACGAGTGCAGGCCAGCAAAGCCAAACATAAGCAATAATTGTTCGTATAAGCCATCCTCGTCCACTATACATTTCTTTCTTTCAATCTGACTCTTCTCAACGATAGGATGAGCGATATTAACTTAACATGTTGTAAATCAACAGTTCAGAATCACCGCTGGAAGACATGGAGACCCACAACATAGCAGACAGATCAGCGGAGCAGACGGCGTCAGAGTCCAAGGACGCGGCGAGTCCGGCGGCGGCGCCAGCTGCGGTAGGCAGCGCGGGGTATGCGGGACGCGCGGCGGGCGGGGCGCGGGGCGGGGCGCGGGGCAGCGCTCGCAGCCGCGGGTACGGCCGCGCACGCGCACGGGGCCGCCGTTGTTGGTGCCGGCGCAAGCGGCGCTCGGGCCGACGGCGATCCTCCCTCATGGGTAACATGGTGTGTCTGTCCTTCGCCGCCGACTTATTCTCTTAATTAAAATTTTGAGATAAATGGAAGTGACAAAACAATGTTTAAACTAAACATTTTTATGAGTAGATAATTATTATTAGATACTTGTCTGTTTTTTAATTGACTTTTTCAACATGATAGATTGTAACGTTGGATATGGTATGATGAAATGAGGGACTAGAAGATGCATCAAATTAATTTATAAAATGTGTCCAGTCTTGTTATTAAAACGCCGATTAAAATTTTTGATACTACTAGGTACTTGATCTTTCTTATTTTTTAAAACCGCAACGACATGCGGAACGTCAATCATGAACATGATTGACATTTCTTGAAGATCATGCTAAAAAAATACTAGACAAAAGTAAAGTGAAGTATCCTTAACAAAGAGAATAAGAAGGCAGCGAGTAACTAACCCTCATATTAACGCTTTAAGCATGATCACTAATTAATCAGTAACTAACATGTAAATGGATCTCAAATTCATCAGTATTGTGGACGGTTATGAATTTATAATGGAATGATCTGTCTTGTTACTTTGTAATTAACTGAGAAAGCCTCTGGACATGCAAGTGCTATGATTATAAATCATTGTTGTATAAATAATGGTTACTACCTATGGGTTGTTAAAATTATCTGCATGTAAATAAGTGTTTAAGTGCATCATTTATACTAAGCTATATCTGGTTTATGTTTAGAAGTTAATTGTTCCGACCTTACCTCGTCTGTTGTTGTTGTTTATGTCGGTTTTAATACTAACGCGTATGACCTTTAGTCTGTCGTCGACAGACACTGGTGAGGCATTGAGGGGGAACTTTTGTTTATAACTTTTAATTATGGGTATTAGTTAGTTCGCAGACAGCATACTATCGGTGGCCGATTTTTGTTAGTTCTAAATGAAACAGTAGCGATCAATTGTATCAAAGCACACGTTCTACAATAGCTAAGGCATACAAAAAAAAGTGACCGATTGTAGGACCTACAAAAAGTAACGTAAAATAAACTGCATAATCGCAACAACAGATTCTGTATGACAAATATAATATAGTCAGTCTGTAAAGTGAAATGACACACTAAAGTGCTGTAAAACGTTTACTCTTACCCAGTTATTGACGCTTAATCAAGTTCTGTATTAAGGATATGGCAAAATTAATATTCTCCAGAGTTGTAACTTAATTGTTAACCCAACTTATTTCAACCTAGTAGTAGAGATGTAAGGCGTTAGAAAGTAATATGAACTTAGAGTCTTGCTTCACTTTTACGGCACGTCGAGATGGGTCACTATGGTGTCAGAAACTACTCATTGGTGATTTCAGTTTGGAACATGTCACATTTGGGTAGCGTCGTGGAGAACGGGCTTACAGGTACAGAACTTAGTTTCAGACTTTTACATAATGGCCTATCTCAATAAATCACCTGGTACTGGTAACGTTTGTTTGATGATGTGGTAATTTAGTCAATAAGCATTTAATTCGATATTAATCACACCTAAAGTAGGGTTTCGCAAACCAATTATGAGACCAAAATAATGGAGATTGCTCATTAAAGACCCAGAATTTGTTTTGAAAATAATGACAATCATTCGTTTCATGTGGTTTTTTCTTTACTCTTGTTTTTACATCTTACAGGTAGTATTAATTTATATTTGAATTCGTGACATACCTAAAGATAGGAACGCGGTTGGACGACCTACAACAAAGCGTGCCTTCATTTTAACAAGAGTCATTTTGGATCGGAGCCCTAAACAAGAACATCATGCAACATTATGTTACTATGTACAGTTTCAAGTACCTAAACGATACTATCTCCAAAACACGGGGTGGAGAACAAATGTCTATTTGCAAATTACTTACTATACTGCGTTCGCGATTTAATTTCCAAACATGTAAACAAATGATAATTATGGGAAAAAATCTTTTAAGCATAAATCTCAATTTGAATTAATGATTTATTTTATTATTAGTTAGTACCTACTTAGGAGTCATTCTGAAATCAACTTAATTTACACTAGAATCAATCTCATGCAGCGACCACACGTTTATCTGCTAAGGCATTTGTGAACTACTCCATGTTTCAGGCAGTCTTGTCTTAGATAGAAATTGTAAGGACATAGGAACTTAAGTGCTTATGATAATCTGTATTGTTACAGGACCTCGTAAGAAATGTAGTACGCGCTGCTCCCGTGGTGGGCACCGTATCGCCGCTAATCACATGGGGCCGGACACTCAACACTGACCTCTCGACGGCCAGCCGGGACCAGTACGCGTTCGTCGTCTACGCCTAATAAAACCCATGGTTGTCAGCAAACGTTGACGACGCCTGCAACCATCGCCCGCCGTGACCACACGGACAAGACCCAGGTCATATCGTACGTAAAGATAAGACGACGTGGTAAGGTACAATGTTTTAGTGTTCATTATTATGTAGCGATTCATATGATAAGTATTCTTTCCTATTGCGGTGTCAATTAGATTAGGAACGGCTATTTATATTCATAATCAAGTGTTTCACTTTAAGAATACTATATTAAGGTAATCTAAGAAGTAGATCACAAAGTATTCTTCTACTATATCAATGGTTTTAGAAGTCTACTTAAATCGTTTTTCTAATGTTTATTACAAGCATTTTGTATTATATTCCCATAAACAATAGAATAATACCTACGTAGGAGGCTTAAAACTGCACATACGTGTCTGCTGTATTGAAGCCTGTGTTGTAATATGCCAATTTTCCATTCTCTTTGTTCGAATATCTTCTTAGTTATTTATGTAACGATATTATTATAATATAAAAGTTAGCTCTCTAGACTTTTAATTAATATTCTCACACGCGATATAGCGTGCAAGTAGAAAGGAAAATTGACTGTTCTTAAATTATTTGTATTTACACTTGCAATAAAATCATTTGCCATAATAGACTCCCAATTAATAATTTATTATTGTCTAAGATGTGTACCTTTATGCTACCAATAAATCTCCTACCATATAAGAATTAACGATCTCTAAAACATCTGTGATAACTCCAACTGATAAAAATAAATCATTAATTTATGAATTTTAGTTATGTCAGCATACTAGTTGAATTTATCTTCTTGTGTTAGAAAATGTATGTATTTAGACTTTAAGTAGTTCTAAGTTCAGAGTGGATACGTGTATATTAGCAGGCAGGTCTGTTTCCAGCTGAATATGATGGAGCAGTCCGCTTACAGGTTTGCCGTAAGCTTGAACATGCTTCTACTGTGACTGAACTGACTGACTAGGTGGATGCTGTATTAAAAATGTCATTTATTTCTAAAAAACGTGTTTCATTTCAACAAATTTATTAGTATCACAATCTCGTGTTATAATAAAAAATATTAATCCTTATTATAATTCTATACAAACAATCGCGAATCGTATAAGGACGTACTTGCAGTGGCGGACTAAGCCCGTCGGGGGCCCGGGAGGCAAAACAAAATAAGGCTCCCCCGTGCTTTTCAGTTTATGTAGGTAATTCTACTAAAATGTAGCCCACATGGTGTAGATAGAGCATATTTTCTTGGGTAATAATATTGTACAACTGTTATTTAAACATTAAGAGAGGTTATTAAGATAGGTTGAAATAATTAACGGGCAGTATTTTTTCGGCGGTTGGTCAATTAGTGTGACAGTTAAACATGAATAGCAAGGCTTAGCATGACGTTTTCTATTTCTACGAAGAATAGACAGTGATTTTTCAATACAAAGTGACATTTCGTTTCTCCATTTTTGACACCGCACCGTAGATATCCTTCTACAATCTGTCAGTTTGTCTTTCGTTTCTAACGATCTTTATCTAGGTCCTTATAAATGTAGAATATTACAGAAGAAAAACTTCTATTCTAACTTCTATTACATCATTTAGTTAATAGTCATGTCTATTCTTCTTCCGTCGACAAATCGGTGCTCGTGCTAAGCTTGCATTATTAAAAAAGAAAATTTGTCGGTTATTTCATCTTACAATGATAAAATGTTAGAATTGGCGGTTAGTTAAATAGTTCAGCAGTTCAAGTTGGAACTTCCGAACTAGGTTTTAAGTCTGAGATAATTATAATAATTCCGATTTGGTAATTGCCCATTCACACATTTTATTTCTCAATTTATTATGATATGACCCATTTAAATATTTGATGACTGAGTTTTATTTAGTTTACTGTTCAGTTTTTGCTGCTGTACTTGTCAATAAACATACTTACATTTATTCATTTGTAATTTCAACTGCCGCTTTAAATCAGCGCCTCTTTTTTGCACCATGTAACCGCCTTGGAAAGATGAGGGTTTTATTTTGGACTTTTATACATAAGTTACTTAGCCAACTTATGCAGAAAAGCTTCAAAAATTAAGAGAACGCTGGCAACAGCGAGCCCAAAAATTAAAGAACCGAATTACTTTTCGACTTATTTATGCAAAAAGAAATAAGAGAATTTAAGAGCGAGCAAAGCAAGCTTGAAAATGAACATATTTCGATCTGCTTTTTAAAGTATTTCTCAAGATTTGGGGCCCCTAAGGCCCTAGGCCCAGGGCGGACAGCCCCTGCCTCCTCCCACTTAGTCCGCCAGTGAGTACTTGTCTAACTTAAAGTAATAATATATGCAGTACTTTAAATGCTATAGAAAATGCTTTAAATGCTGTACAAAATCCAGCATATTATGGATCCCAGTCTGCGTAAACATGACTCGCCTACTTAGCCAGTTTCTGTCATGCAGATTGATAGAAAGTAAAATAAAAATAAATGCCGTGAAATAAATAAGTATATTTACATTCTAATAAGATAAGACAGGGAAGAACACTCAGTAATTATACTGTGTCCAAACAAAACATTATGAATGTATCGGACTTGTATGTACTAGTCTAATGTCAAGAAATGTTGGTACTACTCTATATAAATCATAATCCCAAATATTTTTGTGTTATTAAATTATTTTATGCAATAATTGCTCAAAATGCTGTATTTACAATGTCCAAAAATTTAGTACAAAAGCACTCAGCTGCCAATTGCTCGGTTGCATAGAAATTGACAGTTGATCATGGCATTGTTACTTCCTACTATAAATTATATATGATTTCCCTCAAATTCTTTATTGTTAATAACAAAGATCACTTGGTAGTAAAAATATACCAAATTAAATACTTATACCAAAGGTGGTATGATTCTGTGTTTACAGAATCAGATTCTTTAGAATTTTCTTTAGGTTCAGTATCCTTATTAGTAACAGAATAATATTTTTTGAATACCATATACTTTGTGAATAATATCGCAAGTAGGAAAGCTCCTAGTCATAGTGGGCCCTTATCATTGCCATTTTGATTAGAGTCTGTCTTGTTGGCATCTTGGGAACTGCTATCTCTTAATGGTAATAATTGAAACCTTAAATTGTTACCCTTCATCCTTTTCTGCACTATTTTACTCATATTCTTCACTTGGTTTTCTATCACCTGGTATATTCTTTCCTGAAAATTGAAAAGTGTGCATTTGAATAAAAGCATTTTGGATAATGAAATCTAGCTAATACCGGTTTGTATTTGCCCCACAGCAAGGCACAAGGCTCTTCCCTTCTCAGTATGAGAAGTTTAAGCCAACAATCACTGAATCATGTCTGCAATAAACTTAAAAACTACATTTGAAATTGTTGATTTTTTTTTAAACGTTGCCCCACCCTGGGAATTTCTCCTGTATTGTGGGTGCGTTTATAAACATGTAAACTCACATACACAAACAACCAGACCCGAAACAACTACTTGTAGGTCATACCAATATTAGTTCCGTGCGGGAATCGAGCCCGCGACACGCAGCGCAGCAGTCAATCGCTTAACCGCTGCGAAAACCGTGCCGTCAATGCCGTGATTGGTTTGGAGCCAATCACCTGTGCCTAAGATACATATCCCATAAGGCAGTAGCACATCCATGCACTAAGGTAGCTCTCAAAATTCGTGTATACCAGAATACACCTCCTATACCTCTAACTTCATTGAAACCCATTGAATGACCTGCCAGGGGTGCGGTTGTTCGAAAAAGATACCGTGGCCAGTGACGGATTAACCCTTAATCAAATTAAGCAATTGCCTAGGGCATCACGTCTGGGGGGGGCACCAGAAGAAGCACAAAAAAAAATCCGTCCTCAGGGCATCACATTTCACTCTCACGTAACTAACTAACATGCATGCGTAACTTGTTTGCTCTGTATTTGTACTCATGTTTCCACAAATAAAGAATCTTGAATCTTGACGTCACCAAAAACCACATCAAAAAAAGATTCTAGGACTAATTTGAAAATTCGCGCGTTGATTGACGTAGAGTCTAACCTAGAGTCATAACCCCGCTCCCACTTGCCCACTCGGTGCTCGCTAGTGCATTCGGCAATTCGAATGCACCGGAATCGCGATCAGCCAATCACAAACCACCCCTTCCCCGCGGGCGATAACAGAAATTCAAGTTTAATTCATATGTAATAAGTAAAATAAGTTCCAGACCCAGTGATTCGGCTCGCACAAGTTTACATCAAACTCACGCACAATTGTATAAAATAATACATGATGATAAAATTGAATCAGCTTTCCCTAATGTGAAAACAGCCCTGCGTATATTTTTATCGCTTATGATTACAAATTGCTCAGCGGAACGTTCTTTTTCAAAATTAAAAATATTAAATAATGAAAAAAGTACAAAGATGATACAAGAAAGGCTTGATAATTTATCGATAATATACATAGAGTCCGATATGTTAAAAACGTTAGACGTTAATACTATCTTGCGTGAATTCAATGCCCGGAAAAGCCGCAAGGCGCATTTAATCTACACTTCTACACTAATATTATAAAGAGGTAAGATTTGTATTTTTGTATGTAACGAATAAACATAAAAACTACTGGACCGATTTCAATTTTTTTTTTCCGTTAGAAAGCTACATTATCACTGAGTAACATAGGCTATATTTATTACTAGAAAAAATTAGAGATCCTTAGAAATCCCTACTAAACCAACCCAAGGTGTAAAAAAATTACCCATAAAATGTCTTTCATCGCATGCGCTGCGGAAAGCATTGATGATAGAATAAACAAATGTTCTACAATATTATAGAACATATCAATATCTACCAAAAACTTCGCAAGACCATATCGCTCACCTAGTAATATATTGGCACATCTGCAAAAAATGCGAAATTGAGTTTATATGGCAAAAGTGTTTAAAAGTGCATAATTTATAAAGTGGTAAACTGGCGTAACGCTAGTTTCCGTATTCATCGAGAGAGGGCGTTAGTGTCATTGTACCACTATGGTTGTTTCCCCCCGCATACGCGTAAAACAACGGCTCATTGGTCAGTTGTGCGGGGCTTTCCGCGAGGTGCAGAACTGCATTGATGTAAGTGACAGTTGTGACATTTCGTAATTTAAATTAATAAGTAAAAAAATGGGATAGCGTTCCTGTTAAACAGCCGTAATGCAATAATTAGTATTCTTGTAATACCGCTATTTAGTTTTAGATGTAAAAAACGGATTTTGAAACTTTTCCAAATGCCTTTTTTATTCCTACAACGGTTACCACATCAAATTCAGTATTAGAATTGCAATTCATGATTAATATTCACTAGTTAGATATTTCCAGTAATATTGGCAAATTAATCAAAACAGATAAATATTTGATAGCTATTTGCGATGTTGCCAACTTTTAGGATTAACGCTCTTAAACTATTGGATCGATTGAGTAAAACTTGATTTGAATTTGGATTTTGGTTATTATCTTAATCTAAAACAGTACATGAAATATTTCGACATGGGAATCATGTTTTGGAAGGACATGGCTAGAGACAGAAACAAGATCAAGAAAGCGGCTAGCGATATCTACATAAAACCAGAAACTGATAGCAGCGAGAACACAGAAGAGGACTATAAAAACAACAACACAGTACACATCGCAGCAACAGCATACAAAACAGCTAAGAAAACAGTTGAACCTACCCAAGAAGCTCGACCTGAATTAACATGCCGGCGACGTCGTGAAAAGATGGTCCTATAAATAAATACCACCCGTCTCTCCACTAGTCCAATGCTTACTCATAAATGCATATCCGGTAGGCTTGCAATCCTTTCCTATCCTAAGGGCACTTCTTGATATGCATTGGCCTCTGTAACACCATGAAGCATGAGGCTCCAGGGGCTAGTGCAAATCTTGGGGTTCATTCGATTAATCGAGTCTGGTCAAGCCACGCTGGGATCGGTGCATTACAAATCTTCATAAATGCCTACGTAACTTCCAATGCAATTAAATACCTATTAAGTACTAGTGTTTATTATAGGGAGAGTTACTTGTTATTTTATTTTGAAGAATAAAATGTGATAATACCATCACATTTTTATTTCGTTTTTTATAATGTTGTTAACTATTTTTCTAAGTGACCTTAAACAAGCATAGGATACGTATTGTGATAAAAATGTTGTAACTTTAAGAACATGTTCCATGTATGTTTCTTACGAAATAAAACGATTATTTTCCATCAACCTGTTCTTTTATTTCTTGACTTTCACTCAGGGTCCTGCAAGCATCTAGGTGCATAATTGACATTTTTGAAAATTGTTCAAAGTGACAACGGCACAAATGCCTGACTCTTCCACTTCGTTGACCTCTACGAAGTATATCCTGAGAACCTGAAGTTGAAATTTTCATGCCTGAATATCTATTGACGTCTATACTAGTAACCAAACCAATAAAATCTGTAAACAACCGTAAAATGAACCCATAAATGACTTGCGAACATTTATAAAATCTTTGATCCTCGTTTCTGTAAAATGTGAAAAAAGTAGATGTGCCAATATATTACTAGGTGAGCGATATGTATATTGTAGTTACGTCACTATAAATACTGTTTTACATTTTAAAAATTGAAAGAAATGATTATCAAAAGCAGACCATGTTATCCATGCCTTTGTATTAATTCTCAACCAAATAAATTATTTCGTAGTCAAAAATGTTTCAATACCTGTTGATTACTTTTTGAATTATTGAAATCGGACATTCCATTCAAAAGTTATTATGAAATTACTGAATAAAACCCACCCGTGTTCCCTCAGTTGCCTGTGTGCCGGGGGCCACGGTATTTCTTTCGAACAACCCGCACCCCTGGCAGGCATCGGCCCTTGCGGGTCCGATCAGTTAGTGCTGACATCACTTTGAGGCGCGCGTGGAACACAACGCGGCGTCGACCCGGGCTTGGTCCTTACCGGACAGCGAGCTACCCATTACTCGCCGTCCGCAAGCCCGCGCCTACGGTGGCCGGGTATCAGCTTGGGATTCCCGACGCCCAGGGCGTCTCCTGTGGAGGCTAGGGCCGTGAGAGCGCATATACTGCCTCTCCCTCACGTGCGCTGCCTCCCTCTTGGCGAGCATTACTGTTTCGCAGAAGGAGGCGACAGCTACTCATGCACTCTCGCTCCATACTATGGCCTGGATCAGGGCCGGACGCGAGCGATTGCCGCCACCGATCGTCTCCACGAGGACACGGCGACGCTCCGCTCAAGCCGGGCAGACCTCCACCGTATGCTCCACCGTGTCCTCACGGCGATCTTCGCAGTGGAAACATCCGGACGTTTCCATCCGCCTTATACGAAACAGAAACTTCCCGAAACAGCCGTGTCCAGTAAGGACCTGCGACATGCGGAAGGTGAGGACGCCGAGGCGCCTCTCAAGCCACTCCACAAAGAGGGGACTTACCGCCGCAATCGTGCTATGCCCAGCACTGGGTTGCGACAATCACACTCTCCATGTCGCCATGAGTACCCGCCCGAGCTCTGTCTACTGTACCGCGATTTCTCGCGGCAGCAGAGTTACGCCCCGGTATATGACCTCCTCGCAAGGACACTCGCAAGTGTGCGCGAGTATCTTTACCTCCAGATTCCATGGCGGCAATTCGATAAGGAGGCCCGCCGCCTCACCGGAGATCGTGCGGTATCCCCGGACTATCCGGATGGCCATGACCCTATGGGACGCGTTCAGCCGGCGAAGACGGAGCCTCATAGAAGTCGCCCACACCGGTGCCCCATAAAGTTTCATGGACCGCACGACCCCGCGTAAAGCCTCCAGCAGAAGGTGTTTGGACCCCCTAGATTAGGCAGGAGCCGCTGCGAAGCAGCCCCAGCCCGCTCCAGTCTGGAAGTCTTTTTTTTTTAATTTTGAACATTTGGACAATTGAGTCATGTACGTTTTAATTAGCATACATAAAAGTTAAATTATCTTTATTTATCCCAAAAGTTAAAAAAAAAAATACACCCGTGCGAAGCCGGGACGGGCCGCTAGTTAAATAAATAAATTATGCTTTGGTTTTTATTGTTGTCGCACCTACTCCACTTCTAAGGTACGTTACATCTCATCATCTTATTTTACAAAAAAACGAATGTTTTTAGGCGGTAAAGGTTTAAAGACCGATTCTAGTTGACATACGGATAGGGGGGCCCACAGGCCTGGATTGCTTAGGGCATCAAGTAGTCTTAATCCGTCACTGACCGTGGCCCCTGGCACACAGGCATCTGACGTGTAGGTTTTAGCCAGTAAAAGTCTGACACGCACTCTTGCTCCATCCAGAGCGGGAGAAGATTTCCCACAATAAAAAAAAGAACCTATTTAATTATAATTCTCTAAATACACATATGCAATATGGTTGCAAAAAACGTAAGAAAATTTTAATTTTGCAGGCTGCTCTGCCTCTTCCGCTTTAAGAGGAATCTAGTCGCGGAATCGAACTCACTGGTTGGCCTGGCTAAAAAGAACGCTGTGTCACCAGGCATCGTGTCCGACAGAGGTAGTACCCGTGATGAGTAGTTAGACGTTAGTCTACACGCACAACATTATTGAGTGAGCTCCAGGTTCAGTGATAGTAAAACAGTCGCGTTAAAACATAAGAAAAGCCCTTCGGAAGATCGGGTTTTATGAAAGAACCACTGCATAAATCAATGACCAATAAAGTTTATTGAACTTTTCGATATTTGAGCTTTGTCGGCACCGACTTAGTTTTGGAGATTTCACACTTCTTTTATTACTTAAACACGCCCAAAGTTAGGTCAAATTAGCAAGAAAATGGAATCTTCATATTCATTTCAAATCAAGTTGGCTCATAAATTTTTAATGGCTTTTTATTTTAGTGTTCTGTTTCCGTACAGACAATATTAATAATGAGACAAAACTATACCATGTTTAATTTTTGATGTAGGTACATTGTCGAACAGTGGAGTAATACACTCAGAAAAAATGTGGACAAGATCCACCTTAACTTCAGATATACAGTGACCTCCATGTAACGTCACTCGATTTAACAAACTCCCTAAAGCGTCGAAACCAGCTCAGCTTTGGTTGATTTAGCTTGTCTTCCATACAATGATACACTTTTTATAGCATTACACCCACTCTCAATAACGACAACAATTAAATAGCTTTGTACGTTCTTTTGTCGCTTTATTGTACTAGCCCTTAATAAACACGTCTGTCGGCACCATTTCTGTGTATTGACCAGTGGCGGACTAACAGGGGGGCGGAAGGGGCGGCCCGCCCCGGGCCTCCGGTTTTGGGGGGCCCCCAAATGCCTCCGCGTTCCCCTGATCAAATCCTAAACAGAACTACTTTTAACTTTGCTGAACGCGTCCAATACGCTGGGGGAATTCCCGCCTTTGTAGTGGGTACTTACGAGGGTCATTCAATAAATACTTAGCCTACAAAAAGTAAACGAAAATTTTGGAAAAGTGGGAATTTATTTTTCAACATAGTCTCCTTTTAGTTCGATACACTTAGCCCAGCGATGCTCCAACTTTTTTAATCCGTCCGAAAAATAGTTTTTGTCAAACTCTGCAAAATAGGCCTCCGTGGCGGCGATGACCTCCTCATTCGATCCATATCTATTCCCGGCGAGTGATTTTTTCAGATTAGGAAACAGAAAGAAGTCACAAGGGGCCAAATCTGGAGAATACGGTGGATGGGGCAGCAATTCGTAGCGTAATTCGACCAATTTGGCCATGGCAACGGCAGACGTGTGAACCGGTGCGTTGTCGTGGTGAAACAGCACTTTTTTCTTCGCCAGATGGGGTCGTTTTTTCTTTAATTCGGCGTCGAATCGGCCCAATAAATCGGCATAGTAAAGCCCTGTAATTGTTTTACCCTTCTCGAGGTAATCGATGTAGATCACACCTTGTGAATCCCGGAAAACGGTGGCCATAACTTTTCCGGCCGATTTTACAGTTTTCGCCTTCTTTGGAGCACGTTCCCCGGTCTGGATCCATTGTTTTGATAGCTCCTTGGTCTCTGGTGTGTACCAGTGGATCCAAGTTTCATCGACGGTCACAAAACGACGCAAAAACTCCGCTGGATTCCGCTTAAACAGCGCCAAACACGTCTCCGATGTGGTCTCACGGTTGCGCTTGTTTTCTGGTGTGAGTAAACGCGGCACCCATCGCGCCGACAGCTTTCTCATGCCGAGTTCCTCGTGAAGAATATGATGCACTGTTCCTTCTGAAATGCCTACAGTCTCAGCTAGCTCCCGAACCTTCAATCGGCGATCTGCCAATACGAGATCATGGATTTTTTTAATGTTTTCCTCCGTAGCAGCTGTTTTCGGTGCACTTGGACGTGGTTCATCAAAAACCGACGTACGGCCACGTGCAAACTCGTTGAACCAATTCTTGACGGTGGCCATCGATGGAGAAGAGTCACCGTACACAGCATCCAAGCGCTCTTTGATTTCGATGCGCGTTTTCCCTTCCAAAAATAGGAATCGAATC
This sequence comes from Polymixis lichenea, assembly GCA_949091785.1. Lineage (NCBI taxonomy): Eukaryota > Metazoa > Arthropoda > Insecta > Lepidoptera > Noctuidae > Polymixis > Polymixis lichenea. The sequence goes on along the minus strand of OX420939.1, from coordinate 11,513,118 downwards.
ACCGAACGATATTGCTCTTTTTCCATTTTTGTAAAACCGATCGACACGTTCGCTTCCATAAGTTGTCAAATTAAAACAAATGAAGGGATTGGAATGAAAATTTGAAAAAAGAATTAAAAAAGAATGTGCTACACTGTGGTAAAACTCTTTTGAAACTACAGCGCCCTCTGGCGATGAGGCTAGGTACTTATTGAATGCACCTCGTACTTCCCCAGAAATCCCTGAATGAATGAAGTGCAAATAATTCACTCTTGTACGCCTACATTTACATTCACTACATTCTATTTACGTCGAAAAATAATCATTGGCCTCATTTAAAACATATTACCCATTACTCGCCGTCCACAAGCCCGTGCCTACGGTGGCCGGGAATCAGCCTGGGATTCCCGACGCCCAGGGTGTCTCCTGCGAAGGCCACAGCTGTCACGCGCATGTACTGCATTTCCCTCACGTGCGCCGTCTCCCTCTTTGCGAGCATAACTGCTTGGCTGAAGGAGGCGACTGCTAGCCATGCACTCTCGCTCCGTACCATGGCCTGGACCAGGGTCGGACGCGAGAGATTGCCGCGGCCGATCACCTCCACGAGGACATGGCAGTGCCCCGCCCAAGCTCGGCAGACCTCCACCGTATGCTCCACCGTGTCCTCGGGGCGATCTTCGCAATGGAAACACCCGGGCGTTTCCTCCCGCCCTATCCGAAACAGGAACCTCCCGAAACAGCCGTGTCCGGTGAGGACCTGTGTCAGGCGGAAGGTGAGGACGCCATGCCGCCTCTCAAGCCACTCCTCATTGAGGGGGCTTACCGCCGGAATTGTGGCGTACCCAGCACTGGGTTGCGACAATCGCACTCTCCACGTCGCCATGGATCCCGCCAGAGCTCTGTCCGCCATGCCGCGATTTCCCGCGGCAGCGGAGTTGCGCCCCGGCGTTTGGCCTCCTCACGCCACTCCCAAGTGTGCGCGAGGACCTTTGCCTCCAGATCCCGTGGCGGCAATCACCAGATCTCCAGATCTCATGGTGGCTCACCGGAGATCGTGCGGTATCCCCGGATCATCCGGATGACCATGACCCTATGGGCCGCCTTCAACCAGCGTGCTGGTTGGCGCCTTAATGTAGGCGCCCACACCAGCGCCCCGTATAGGGCCATGGCCCGCACGACCCGCCTAGACTGGGCAGGAGCCGCTTTAAGGCAGCCCCGGCCCGCTCCAGTCTGGGAGCCAAACGTCCGAAATGTTCCGCGAAGTTCCACCGGCTGTCGAGGACGAGTCCTAGGTACTTTATCGTCGACTCGACGCCGATGTGAACTCCTCCCACCGATATCTGGGAACCCGTCAGTGGCGCACTCCGAGGACCATGAAACCACATGGCCTCGTGCAAGGCCACCTCGAGTGCCACTTGCCGGATCCTATCCACGATTGTCGCAACCCCGTGTGTTGCTAAGTCGGCCGCCGCACAGTGGTCCGGATTTTGAATATGGTGGACTTAGAACCCAAAGTCAATATTTCGCTCTGAAAAAATTCATGCGGACAGATAAATGAACGCTCATCAACGTTTGTTCTAGCGGTTTTTAAGAAATTCTTCACTTCAGCAAAAAAAAATATTGAAAAAAAAAATGTATGGAGCAATAGTGAAATATTTTTTTTTCTCGAAATGTTCAAAAGTGTTAGCAATGAAACCTTTTTTATGTTATTGAATTACAATTATTGGATAATTCTACAAAGAATTTTTTCGCATACACTTGCAGCCTTGGCCGAAATAAACATCTGAACTTTCAATATTTTTATTCTAACTATTTGTGACAATTAATGGTTTTTATTCATTATGTATTTTCAATATCATAAACATTAAAATTCATTATTTCTTGACTTTAAATGATTTTGAAAAATAGATACATTTTAATTTCATATTTTACTTCTTAGTGGTTAGCGCTGTTACTCGAAGCGCAGTTAGTGACCGAGTGACGCATTGCCTGCTAATTTTCCCCTCCCATTCCCCAATATTGCTAGATCTTATATTTTCGACTATTGCTGTCTCGTTCATTTTCTATTGCTTTCTCTTTTTCTCATTAAGACCCTTGCTAGTTGCGCGCTTATGAATCAAATAAAACAGCGTGTCATTAGACATTCAACCCTTGAAGAGTCAACATACCTGGAAATTTTAACGTGAATAAAACTACCTACTTAATCATGGCTGGATTTGGTACTTACCTGGACATTTACGTGTTTCTACGAAAAGGGGACCTCAAGGACTACAAACGACTGCATCAAGCAATTTTGGACTGCATTTTGCTTGAAATTTCGCAAAAAGATTCTGAAAAAATATTGAGTTTTGCAAGATCTCTCACTGTGAACTTAAATCGACGATGGACCGAAGCACACAGGGTGCAAAAAACATTCATGAAAAAGCATATGAGCTGGTTAGAAACAAGAATTAAGTGGCCTGAATGTGAATCTGTGAATCTTTCCGAAATTTTTGAAGAGACCGAAAATTATGATCATCGTTCCACAGAAGAAGAAGCAGCGGTTCTACCTTTTGCATCTACTTCGAAGGTGACTATTGACATAGGCTCTTCTACAGACATCGTATCAAGGAAGCCATTTGAAGACTTGGGAAACAAGCAGAAGAAAAGGCGATCGGGTACATTACTCGACTATCCAGAAGAGGAACTGACTTTTGCTCTTGTTACAAAGCTGAAGTCTAATGGGAAAGACGATCTTGCTCGCATCATCGATCATCTTATGAAGAAACCTGAAAAGGTTAAAGATGTCGAATCATTTTTATATATGAACGAAAAAAAGAAGACTATGCAGGAAGATCATGTTTTGGCCCTTACTACTTCATTGGATCTGTCAAAGTGGAAGTACCTCACTTTAAGGTCTGCATTGTCACAACAGTTGAAGCTTCCGTCTTACCACAAGTTGTTAGAAGCTAAGAAAAGGTGTTATCCAGATGCCAGAGATATTATAATATCAGAAGATGGAGTGAAGGTAAAACTACAAGCACTTTTAGATGTCACAACTCGAAGGATTCTGCAAGTCGTTGGCAATGATTTAAATGTTTCCAGTGAAAACTTGAAGCTGACCAGCAAATGGGGATTCGATGGTTCATCAGCACAGAGCAACTACAAGCAAAGAAGTGAAATGGCAGAATTCGACGACTCCTCTGTGTTCATGACGAGCCTCGTTCCTCTGAAGCTAGAGGCCGGAAATGTTGTTATTTGGAATAATCCAAAGCCGTCTTCAACATTTTATTGCAGACCTATTAAATTTCAGTTTGCGAAGGAAACGACTGACTTTGTTAAGCAAGAACAAGCGGCAATGAAGGAAGAAATACGAAATTTGACTACTTCAACTTGGGGAAACTTGGAAGTTACTCATGAGCTGCACATGACAATGATTGATGGGAAAGTGACTACAATAATTACAAATACTCCATCTGCAGCTACTTGCAATGTTTGTCTTGCAAAACCAAGCGAGATGAATAATCTTTCTCAAATGTTTTCAAGACCTGTGCAGGAAGATGTACATCAATATGGATTGTCAACACTCCATATGTGGATTCGAAGCATGGAGTGTCTTTTACACATTTCGTATAATTTAGATTTCGAAATGTGGGAGTGCACGAGGTGAAAACAAGAACCTCAAAAAGTTTCGGAAGAACATGGTGCAATCGGAGTTCAAACAACAGATGGGACTTTTGATTGATGTTGTGAAGCAGGGCTTTGGCACTACAAATGATGGGAACACGGCCAGAAGATTTTTTCGGGAATACGAAAAGACATCTCAAATAACGAAGATTGATGCTGATTTGATAAAACACTTCGCAGTCATATTGCAAGTGTTATCTTCTGGACAGGCAGTCAATATCGCTGGATTCCGTGGATACTGCAAGGAGACTGCTGAGCTCTTTGTAGAACACTACCCCTGGTACAACATGCCTTCCAGCGTACACAAAATGCTGATACATGGCGCTGACATATGCAAACATTTCTCTTACCTTCCTATCGGAATTTTGTCAGAAGAAGCAGCAGAAGCAAGAAATAAGGACTTCCGAAATACCAGAGAGCGCCACACGAGGAAAACAGGAAGATTGCAAAATAATGAAGACATTATGCACAATTTTTTTATATCTTCAGATCCTTATATATCTCATCTGAAACCTAAATACACCAATTTTAAATCATCAAGTATGTTTCCAGAAGCTTTGCAGTTATTAATAACGGAAGAAGTAATAGAAGTTGAGGAAGAAGAAGAAGAAATAGAAGTTGATGAAGCTCCACAAAATGTGCCAGATCCTTTGGAATGATGTTTAAGTTTTCTTATATTAATTTACTAGTTTGTATTATTTTGTTTGTTCAATATACTTGTATAATTGTATTATTATTCTTGTTTTCGTGTACTATTTTTTTATTTATTTATTAGATTTAATTCAAAATGTAAACCACCTTCGATTATTATATTGTACTGTAAGCAAAAATAAGCAATAAACAATTTTCAATAATCATGTTATCTTGTAATTTGAGGTCTGTGTTGTTATAAACAATTTTATCTTAGTATTATACTTTCCCTAAACCACTTAACATACCAAAAAAGTAGTGTTTAATTTTTTTTAAATTAAATATTTTATGTTAATCGCGCATAAACGCCAAAGCTGCAAGTGCATGCAAAAGATTTATTTGTGAAATTAACAAATAAATGTAACACAATAGTTTACAAGAGGTTTTATTGCTAACACTTTTGAAAATTTCAAGAAAAAAAAATATTGCAGTTTTGCTTCATACATTTTTTTTTTGCGAAAGTAAACAATTTCTTAAAAACCGCTAAAACAAACATTGATGAACGTTCACTTATCTGTCTGCATGAATTTTTTCAGCGCGAAATATTGACCTTGGGTTCTAAGTCAACCATATTCAAAATCCGGACCACTGTGCGCCGCCTGGTTCGGCCTCCCTTGCGCCTGGACCAGCGTGTCGTCAGCGCAGCAAACTACACTGACGCCGCTGGGAGGTCGGCGCGCAGCACCCAGTCGTACCCGATGTCCCACAGATGCAGGCCCAGGACTGAACCCTGTGGGACACCGAACGACATCTCTCGCCGGTTCCACTTTCCTTGGTGACCGGGGTAGATGACAGCCCTGTCCGTCAAGTAGGCCTCGACCACACGACAGAGGTAGGTCGGCATCCGGTGATACCGGAGTGCCTCCCTTTTTGATTAAAAGGGAGTCACTCCGGTATCACCGGATGCAACTCCAGGGCAGGGTGTTGAAGGCATTGGCGAAGTCTAGAAACACCGCCAAGACGACCCCACCCCGGGCCACAGCACCGCACCTTTCTAACCTATATACAATTCTGGCTTTCTATACTCTCCAGCAGAAGTAAATTTAGTTCAACAATATTTGCAGTCTCCAAAAATGACTCTGGATACAGGAATCACCAAACTAAACGCCTTGAATAAGTATTTAGGAACCGAACGAACCACGATTGTAGACAATGCTGTAACTTTTGGCATAAAAAATGCAGTAACGTGGACATCAACATCGAGAAACGAGGAAGACGGAAGGTAAAAAGAACGATGCCGGGTGAATCAGCTCATGATGCTGGATTATCAATTCAAGAAGAAATACGTCGGTCAATGTATGAATGCATAGACCGATTTATACAAGAATTGTCGACACGATACGGGGCCATGAAACTTCAATAATATTTTCCAAATTATTGAAACAAAGTTTATGCTAGAACCTTCAGATGACGCTCTGGCGGTAGCAGTTGACAAACTGATACAAATTTATAGTAAATTTGACAAGGAGCAAGTTCCCAAGAAATAAAAAGGTACCGCAGACATGTAAAATCCACCGATACGAGTACGGACGTCGCTGCCAAATGGAGAGCCCAAGAATTCTTCAATTTATGTATACCTTGTAAGTATATCGCTTATACTTCAATACTTCTTGACCATTTGCATCCCGGTTTTTCGAAACTTAAAATAATTAAAAATTATCTTCGATCTACAATGGGTCAAGAACGACTGGTTAATCTAGCCATGCTTTCAATAGAAAGAAAAATTTGAAAAGAAATCGATTTCACAGAAGTTATTGAGGAGTTCAATAAATTGCAGGAACGAAAACACATAGAACACGCTACAAAAAAAAAATATCTTTGATTTATTTTAACTCATTTTTTTTTTGTCGATCGATTCGTATTTAATTTGCCTTAGCCATATCCATTCCATATTGTAGGTATGTATGTTTATTTAGACTAAATAATTTAAGTCGAATTTAAATTTCACTTGCCAGATTTTAAGGAAATAAACATAAACACTTATTTATACACACAAATATGAACTGAATAAGAAGCTTGAAACACAATTTTTTTTTTAAAGCTGTGGGGCCTCATTCAGCTTTACCGCCCCGGGCCTCTGACGGGCTTAGTCCGCCACTGGTATTGACGAAAAAGTTTTACTGATACACGCAATAGAGGCGGGAGAGATTTTTCTTCTCTCCATTTAACGACAACTCTCGCCATATCATGCGCAGTCCCTTCAGTATTGTTATATAGATTTTATACTGTATTTGTTTAACCTTTGACCGCCAGAGCGTAAACGCATCGGCGCACGGTGGGCTCGGAAAATCGGCTTTCATAGACTTAGGGATTTCAATTTGCAAGTACCGGATTTTTTGCCGGATATCGCTTCTATTAGTTATTACTATATACAAAAATGTCACCCGAGTTAATTCTGCACAAAAACGAAAGAATTATAATTTTGTTACGAAAAATTTGTATGAAACTTGTATGAAATATCTAACTATCTCTTAAACGGCAACGAAAACCGTAATATCCTTACAGGTGGTTTTAGTACCAATTATTTATGATGTTTTGTCATACTCCAGATAACAGTTATCACTGCTGATTTTTTTTAAATCTTAAAAATATTTTTGTTTATTTTTACATATGAAACAGTTCCTTTTAGTGCCTATGTTAAAGAACAGCAATTTAAATAATGTTATTGTGTTGTGGTGTCGGCTGTCGCTGAAAATCAGCGCTGGGGCTCTGTCTTGCATAGGGTCGCAGCATAATGCTGAGCGATAGCCGTTTTACGTGGATGTGACGCATGTTTTCCTCAACCTTTTCTTATTTTTGTGTGTTCCTGTTCTTTTTTGCGTCATGTTTACCGCAAATAAACGTATTTTCTTTCTTTCTTTTATTTCTTATTGATCCAAACGTTAAGAATATACAAAACAAGATAAAACATAAAAAAGCTGTTTCTGATTTTTTATTGATATTTTAAACAAAACAGAGGTAACAAAAATATTATTTAAGTACTATAAATACAATTAATTATACAAAATATATTAAAAGTAATTTATGGAATTAATAACTAAACATATTGGTGCAATAAAGTAACATAAATAACAAAAAAAAAACATGAAAAATATAATTAAATATTTAAAAACACTTATTACACTCGCTGTCGGACTCGAATTCTGAGTCAGAATCCAAATTGGATAAATCTAAAAACTCGAACTTAGTTTCCTGAAACTGAATTAAGTCAAGAGTTTCAGCAAAAAGCTCTACTTTCTCTTGGCATCTAACTTAGGCCTTTGGGCACTTAGTAAAGGATTCAAAGAAACAACAAGCATATGATTAGAATCTCGCCTGTTTCTTTTCCGCGAATGATGTTCCCGAAACCACCTAAAATCATTGTTTCGAGACTCTGAGGCTTCTTCCGAGAGAATCCCAATCGGCACAATATAATTTTTCTCGATTATGTCAGCCCCGTGTATTCATAATTTATGAACGGTTGACGACATGTAGTACCAGTCGTTTAATTCCACGTACTTTTCTGCTATTTTGCGAACAAAATCTTTAAATTTGATTAAATCGATCTTTTCGCCAGATGTTATTGCTTGCAAAATCACAGCAAATCTCTTAATTAGCTCTTCATCCAACCCGGTAATACCTGTAGTTTTAGTGGGAAACTCGAAAAACTTTCTTGCGGTATTCCCGTCATTGGTAGTTCCCGAGCCTTGTTTCACTATATCAATCAACAGATTGAGCTCATCTTTGAATTTATTTTGAATACACTTTTTCTTGTCTGCAACAATTATTTGTGTTCATTACTTCTCGCTGCCCACTGTTTGAAGTCGAGCCTGTACACAATGTGTAACACACATTCCATGCAATTTATACGGGCGTGTAGGGGTGACAAGCCAAATTCGTATATGTCGGAACACACAGTCTTTGATGTTACAGCATCTAAGTGGTTCATTACTGTTGGTTTTGCTAAGCACAGGTAGCACGATGCATTTGATCCGGCTTCAGAAAGGTACGTGCAGACTTTAGCGACGATCATTGTCATCATTAGTTGATGAGTCACCCTGTTACTATTACTGCACTCTGTGGGGATAAGGGCCCTAATTTCATCATCCATTTGTCTTTTGTGATCAATGACTACTGCTTCACTCTCCTTTACAAAAGTAAACCGAACTGGACTACAATACATAGCTGAACATGGTTTTGGGTTCGTCCATAAAGTATTATCTCCATCTGTCAGTTTTATGTTTCCTTGGTGCCACAAGGAGGTCATGAAAATGCTTGGATCATCTTTCTCATCCTCCATTTTCTGTTTGTATCGGCTTTGGTTGGAAACACCATCAAATCCCCACTTAGATATCAGCTTTAGCTGCTTATTTTGCACATCGCCAGAAAGACATTAAAGAATTCTCAATTCAATTCACTTCAATATCTTTATTGTGGATCATAGGTAGGTACAAAATACAGGTCTTAAATAGATAATTGTGATCAGCTACGTCCCGCCTTTAGGGCATACAACAGTCAAATTAGAATTACATTCGGAATTACAATTACATAAAAATTTCACATAAAATATAAAACAAACATAAAAATAAAATGGAACGAATTAAGGTAAATATACATCAGTGGGTCACTGAACGCATCATGACTGAGGGGGACTATATTGGAGCAGTGATTTGTCTGATAGGGAGTCTTTTATTGAGTAGTAGCACTTGTTTACTAGTAAATCATGGAGATTTTTTTATTTATTTTTTCATTTCCGTTATTATCCTAATAGGCTCCGGAATATTATTAAAGATGCATGAAGCAGTACAAAAGATACTTTCATGCATTCGATGAGTCTTGCTAGCTACTGTGCGCAATTTGTCGTTACGCCGTATATACGCGTGTAGTAATTGCACATGTCAATACTATTTTAAACTAGTATTATTATTATTGATGTCAATAAAAAAGTCATTAAAAGAATTCGCAATGTCTTGAGGATTATTTATTATTTCGCCGTTTATAGTTAATTGATTTACGCCTTCATTTGGATATTTATATTTAATCTCATTTATTACTTTCCAAGTAGCTTTGTTCTTATTTGTGGCAGATTTTATAAAGTAGTCATTTTGAGATTTTGTCAGTCTGGTTAAGCTTTGAAAGCAGTTTTGGTGGCTTGATTTGGATTATTCCTATATTGCCACAGTAGTTGGCATTTACGTTTGCTACATATTCATAAGCCACGTGAGATCCATTTCGGTTTAGATCTGTCATGTATCCTGACTTTCTTTACAGGAAAACAGAGATCGTACAAGATGGTGAAATTATCATAGAATTTGTTGTAGGCACTATAAGCATCCATGCAACTATAAACGTCGCTATTGGTTAGTTGTTTTAAATATTTTACAAATATTGCTCTATTGTCTTGAGAGTAATCCCGATTCAAAATATACCAATATTTAATGGTGCAGCTCTTTTCGACCGGAACCTTAATGATTTGCGCATTATGGTCTGAAAGCGCTAATTCCTTGATAGTGCCGTTGCAGGCTCGTATGTTATGGGCTATGTTATCTATGCACGTTTTACTAGCAAATCGCGTTACTTGCTTGAACTGTAGTTTCAAATTATATCTGGTAAAGAGTTCTATAAATTCACTGGAAAATTTTGTATACTTTAAAGTATATATGTTGAAGTCTCCGCATATTACGAGCTTTTTCCCGTTTGAGCATAAGTTATGTGTTATTTTATTTAAAGTTATGAAAAATCTGTCTGTAGAGCCAGCGGTGTTGTTTGGCGGCCTATAAATGCATAGAACAATTATTTGATGTTACGATAGCTCAATTGCTGAGCATTATATTGTGTTGCTGATTGAAAGTTTTGTGATGTTATGAAGAATTCTATATATCATGTAATTTTTAATTGATATACAGGAGCCTCCGTGTCTACTGTGTCTCATATAATAAGACGCAAGTTTATAATTTGGAATTAGGAGGTACACTTCGTCACCGTCCGTCATGTTGTGCTCAGTGATACATAGTATGTCGACAGGATTGTTCTGAGTAGGTAACTCGTTTATACAAACAGAAATCATATCAGATTTATTGAGCAATCCATTAATATTTTGATGAAGGATAGTGCCATATTTATAAACGAAATAAATTATTCGATTTTGGGGTTTCTATTACGTTACATTCCAATTCACCGTGTTCATTACTTGATTCATTTACACAGCCTGTATTAATTTTGTCTATTAAATTTTGGTCAGAATCTAAGTTTACTTGCACGTATTTACTTTCATTTTTTATTTGGCATATTTGTTCGTATTGCAATGCTTTAAAATGGTAATGAATACACAATATTTCTTTTAATAGTGACCTTGCAAGATTTAGTACATAATTGTGTCTACTTGATGGAAATCTAGCGTAACTCATGTCCATGTACAGTAAATTTTTATATTTCTTACAGATAAACCGTAGTAAATAGTTAATTTTTGAGTATTTTAGGAACCTGTTACTGGATACTTCACTTATAATCACATTTGTATTTGCAGTTGACGATAACCACCGATGTAGATTTATGTCAATGTCATAAGGGTATTTATCGCAGCATCCGCCCAATATAATCACGAAGTCGCTTTTGGTTAATGTGCTGATTTGTCGCTTTTCGAGCTTTCCAAGATCTCACTCAGTACAGCGCCTGGTTTTAGATACGAAAACACGTTGTAATCAGATCCAAGCAGGTTTTGCAGTATGTTGCGTACACCCCGACCTTATCCATCACCTAGTATAATGACTCTGTGTTTGTTTTTCTGAGGCACAACTGGTGGACTTACCGTACTTATAGCACGGTCAGTTTTCTTACACATTTTGTTTTCTACGTAACAATGCCGAGATTGAATATCCGTATGCAATTCGAAAGGTCTTCGAAATGTGATTGATCGTAATTTTGCGTATCACTCTGGATACTGACCATAGTAGAATCGATCATGGTAGAATTCAATAGATCTTGGCTAGCTGAAGACGATAAATTCATTTGTGATTGTAATCTTATCAATTTATTGCGTATGTTATCCAGCTTGCTTGTTAATTCCCCTTTCTGATGATATACTCACGAAGCGTGGCGGAAGCTAAGTCTGTTATAAACGCGTAGCGTAAGCTCAAGATTTTGAAACAAGCGCCTAGTGTACGTGTAAGCGTTGAGCATGGTGCGTAGAAGCGGCCGATCTGCGGGTTGCCCTAGGTCAGGGACGCAAGTCGTTGCAATTTTTTTCTAATAGTTTTTAACTATTACTCACGGTACCGATGGAGTCCAGGTGTGTTATATATATCACTCTTTTTTCCGTTTCACAAGCTTTAAAATGATATACAGCACAGCATGATTGAGCAGCTTTTAACCACTTTTTTCACAAATTTTACGGAGACAAAACAAATTTGGTGCTAACTTTTTGAATGTCCAAGATAGCTTGTCTCGTCATTGTGATGTCAAGTAAAGCTCGAGGTGTTATCCTAGCCGATTAATCCGTAACTGACACTGATTGCTTCAGAGGGTAGCAATCAAGCTTAGTTTGTAGTACCACTTTATACTACTATATGGATAAATATCCTTAGCACCTTCCCGAATGGCAGCCTCTCGCAACGTAATATATTGCCACTTTGACAGTTTTAGTGAAAGAAGCAATCCAAGCGCTTAATCTGGTATAAATATGACTGTTTTCACTGATTGCTAAAGTGTTTTATTAATTTTAACGGCTGCTTCAAGATTTTTCATTATTTATTCGATCACAGATGCGATATCCTCACGCCCTGTTTCTTTTAAACGTGATTTAGAATATGCAGCTGCAGGCTGCATATTCTAAATCAGTGGAATCTTCGTCTGCATGATCATCAGATCTTCTCTTTTGCTGTTTGCTTCCCAAATCTTGGAATGGTTTTCGGGACCTTTTTGTCATTGTTCCAATAGACGATGATGATACTGCTCCAACCGACCATGATGTCGACGGTTCTTGAGAGACTGGGTGTGCTCTTGATATCTCATCAACAGTTGGTTCTTGAATATTTTAAGTTTGTATACAACTTGGCCAATCAATATCCTCAGCTTCATTAGAAGCCTAAACAATTCGTTATTTAGTATCTATTTTGGTTGTATACAAAGTTTTAAAAATAATTTTCTGTTGATAAATATTTAGATGACACATAGTTGTCTAAGTGTGGGTGTACTATCAATCTCTGCTTATTCCTTTGGGGATATAGGGGTGATGCTATTTTATGTCACATGATGTTAAAAGTCTGTGTTCCTCAAAAGGAACCATTTCATATGTAAAAATAAACAAAAATATTTTAATGATAAAAAAAATCAGCAGTGATAACTGTTATCTGAAGTATGACAAAAAATCATAAATAATTAGTACTATAACCACCTGTATGGATATTACGATTTTCCTTGCCGTTTAAGAGATAATTATATTTTTCATACCAGTTTTATACAAATGTTTCGTAAAAAAAGTATAATTCCTTTGATTTTGTGCAGAATGAACTCAGGTGTCATTTTTGTATAGAGTAATAACTAATAGAAACAATATCATAAGTCTATGAAAGCCAAAATTTCGGCACAAATACTGACAAAAAAGGGATTCCAAAATTTTATCGATAACCAATTAATCATTGCTTATCGTCCCCTATTTTTTTATTTTATTTAATTTGACCCTATAATGTTCTTTTCTTGTCGGCATTAACCAACGGTGGCATGTTGGGCACGTTTTCATTTGTCGGCTATTACTGATGGTGGCGGTCACAAACTTAATAAAAAGTAGGTGACTGAAATAACTTACAGATTTATTTGCAGCTTCAGCATCCTCTCCGGCAATAACAATTTTAACCTCATATTGCTTTTCTACCAGTTTCATCATTTTGTTGACTCCAGTCATCAAGTCATGATCCCCTATCCTTGAGGAGAGCGTTATCAGTTTTTCACCTTTTATTACATTATTCTGACGGGCTGTTTGTTTCTCCTTTCTTTTAGAAAGCTCTTCTGCATGATATTCTGAATTTGTCATCAACCTAAAATACGAATCCTCATTCAGTAAAGTAAAACCAGACCAAAGATTAACTATTTTCTAAAAGTTGTAAATTGTAGGTTACAATTTGCTAATACTAAACAAAATACAATTATCATATTTGTTACGATACGGAATTACATAATATGTAGTTTTAACTTCAATTACATTTCAACTTACTTAAACACAGGGCGTCTGGTCTTGGAATCCACATCTTGTATTTTAACAAGCTTCAAATCCCGCCTATCAGATAAATTTTGAGCATTCTTCAGATCTGTAATACTAACTGAATTATCTGTGCTTATCAAGGTTATTCTGTTTTCATAATTTTTCCTTTTGGGTACATCTTTTCCATCAGCCCTAATAATTGTTTTGGTTGTAGCTGTTCGACACTCCAAAAATCTTCTTACGCCGAGTGTCGTAACTAATTTATTCAGATTATAGTAATTCATTTTAGAATACTTTTTATTTATAGTTACTCAATACACGATTTTAGATACTGTTAATTAGTATTATTCGTCCTCGTCAATCCTGTGAAAACACAATTTTATTTTCTTTCAACCGTCAGGACATCTAGGCTAGTGACAGGCAGAAGTGTACTAGTGATGTAAACCGGTTTCATAGAAACCTTTAAAAAACCGTTTTTTGACAAAACCGTTAATCGCCGGCTCTCATTGAAAAACCGATTACAATCACAAGACATGTAAGTATCCGAGTCTTTAATAAGTATTAGAGGTTTGCACCGGAGAATCACCGGTTATTTTCCGGTGAACTTATTCGGTAAAAACACCGAATAAAAACCCATTAATTTTTTAAATAAAGTTGATTTCAATAAAAGGAAGGTGTAATATTCAACATTATTCTTTATTTGAATTAGTTATTACTTCTTATTTGCTTCTTTTGTTTAAGACATAATATTTCGAACATTAAATCAAAAGGCACGCTTTGATTTAATGTTCGAAATATATAGGTATGATTCATTTCGCTTGCTACTAATTTCCCAAATAACTCGTTGCAATGTGTATGTGTATTCCCCATATTTTCGGTTTGAGTTTCTATTTCAATTTTATTTATACCGGCTGACATTTTTTAGCGTCTGGACAACAATATGACGTTTTGTGTAAGTAGAATAGAACTCGTATACCCTAATATTTACCTGGTACCATTTATTTAATAAAAGTTCCGAATATCCTTAAAATACATGAAAAAGAATACATCCTACGGCACTCGCGTAAAACTAATATTATCCAAAATAGGTAATAGTAAACGGCGTCAGCTGCGATTGCACATGAATGAAGCATGATGGAAGTGTGAGCGAGACGCTAGCATTAACTTCGCTCTCCTGCGCACAGGACGATACCGCCTGATCCCTACACACTCACGCACACATTTGCGCGTGTACCTACATACGTCACCGTGCTGTATGTAGTTGTAGTAGGCTTATAATTTGATACACTGAGTGACGCGTGTCTTGAAACCGTAAACCAAATAAATTACGTCTCGTAAGATCGGTAAAGCTTTGATAGAAATGTAAACAAACCGCTGATGTTAAATACTTATAACAATCACTCACATTCATATGTATTTCGAAGGTTTTAACGTGATGTGTAATAAAAAAGGATTCCAACAAGGTTGTTTAATCCAAATCGGATACTACAACTTACTAGGCGTATTTAAAGATCGTAATCAACTTATTTACAAATAATAATACTGATTAATTTTTACAAAATTACAGAAAATGAGTTATTATTTACAAGAAAAAGTACCTTTTCAACGATATTGCAATATTTGTTCTAAATGTCCACCGTTTCTTTCTAAACACAAACTCCCACGTTTTTGCAAATTGGTTGTTAGACTCCTAAGCGTGTCTCTGTCACTTTTCAGAATATTAAAAACGTCTATTATTCGCTGTTTTAACTCATTTACACTACGAGCTTCTTCGGTGTACACTAAGTGTTTTAGATCAACCCACAAATAAAAGTCTAATGGCGTTAGGTCTGGTGATCTCGCCGGCCAGTTCACAGGTCCACCGGGACCTATCCACTTATCACGGAATTCACTATCTAAATACGCGAGCACAGATTGCTCGTAGTGAGCTGGACACCCGTCGTGCTGAAAGTACATGTCCGGCAGATAGTCCAGAGGAACGTCTTCCAACATTGTGTCGATAACGGACTGTATAATTTCACGATACATTATCCCTGTCAATCGACCTTCGATACAAACTGGACCCATTATGCCAACGTGTATTATCCCGGCCCAAACATTGACATTGAATAGAACTTGATGAGCGTGTTCGTTTATTTTAAGTGAGTTTTGAAACTCCACCATTGCTCGTTGTGTAGGTACGTTGTAGATACCAGTGCGGGTAAATATGGACTCGTCGCTCCATAGAATGTTCGCTTGCGGGTGGAGTTGGAGTATGCGTACGTCATTATGAAAACAATCACTGGCCGGTCGAAGCACACACGGTTCAAACGTAAAAAAACAGCGATCGACGTCACGCTATGGCTAATCGCAGGTGACTAGAGAGAGAGAGCACGAGACGCGGTACTCGGTTTGAAGGGCGCGCGGGCGGGAGGGGATGCGCATGCGGTGACACGTGAGCGGTACGCCTAAGGAAAGATATTTTGCGATAGTAGTTACCTATCCCCGGCCGGCTTCAATCAAAGGATTGAATGTCGCTACGAATTCATTGATAATTTCTGCGCGTAGAGTAGGGTGCCTATAAGTTGGGTTTTGATATTATTTGCCGATATTTTTACTCTTTTCTATTTTTATTATTTTTTAAATTTTAGTATGAAAAGTTTACTACAAATAAGTAATAGTATTTATTGATAGGTTCATTTCATGTTAGGATTAAAAAAAAAAGAAGTGAAATTTCTATGCCATAGGCTTCTACTCCGTTCACCTATTATGCCCTATTTTTTTCCAGACGGTAAAAAAAATCATACGGTATATACAATAGCTGACAACGGTTACTACTTTTTCACACCAAGTCTCTGGTTCATCATGTGAAGACGAGTCCATCGTTTGTGCATATTGTTCAAACAAATCTAAAACAAATTGACATAGTGTCCTTTACCTAACCCAAAAGATTATAAAAGTCATATAAAGTTATAAAAACTTATTTTACTTTAACTTTTTATTTATAAACAACTGACTTTAAACTAACTAACTAACTAATCAAATAAATACAAAAACAATTATACTTTCACTCGCTAGTAAAATACGCCAAACGCCATTATACAGCGTGTAACGGAAGGGGGGTATCAACCCTGAAGGAGGTGAATGTGCTCATGAAACTCAACAACTTTCCCCAAAGAACATAGGTCGAAATATGAAAAAAAAAATTGGCCCTCCCATGATCCCATAGTAAATCAATCAGCTGGTAGTCAGTTTTGTAAGGGAGGGCCAATTTTTTTTTTCATATTTTGACCTATGTTCTTTGGGGAAAGTTGTTGAGTTTCATGAGCACATTCACCTCCTTCAGGGTTGATACCCCCCTTCCGTTACACGCTGTATATCAACAGAAAATGTGTTTAATTGTGTCCAAAATGTCAGAGTTAGTGTAGTTCAAAACCCAATACCCAAGGTAAACTGTAAATTATTTGTTAACTGCTTCCGAAGAAGAACTGCGGTAGGGGAAGTTATCAACATTTTGGAAATATTCGAGGAAGCTACAAAACTCGTCAGCGCTGATCAGTATCCGACTAGTTCACTAGTCATTCCGTTAATATGTGGTATATTTGAAAAACTGAACACTATAGAAATTTCTCTAACAACAGATATAGGCATGATGTTTCACTCATCAGTGAGGCGAAACATAAGTAGCAGACTCCTGGCATATGAGACAAGAACTGTGTCCCAAATATCTACATGGATTTTGTTATCCAGAGAACATACTGTCGGCGAATGAGTTAGTAAGAAAAGCATTATCCCATAACTTAAAAGATTCCACCTATAGCTCTGTGCCATCGACTTCAGAGCAGCCAGGTAGTCAGGCGCGGTCGCAGCCAAGAACTTTGGGGGGTCACATACAAAGACTACCTACATATTATATATAAGAAAATGTATTATATTTTAGAAAAATTACTATTTTAAGCTTTACGTTTACGGCTTTGGGGGGGGTCATGACCCCTAGGACCCCCCTCTCGGACCGCGCCTTGAGGTAGTAGCACAGAACAGAATAAACCTGGACTGCTGGACTTTTTAAAACAAAGAAGACCCGACACTAATTCAACTGCTTCTGCAGTTAATATTTTACGAACGTACATGGAGACAGATCCACAAAGCAAAGAAGCCGAGATTACAATAGCAGCTAAAAGTGCGGGAGCTTTTTGGTCCAGCAATAAACACTTGGCGCCATTAAATACAGTAGCGCTGAAATATTTAACCATACCAGCGACATCGGTACCTTTCGAGAGGATGTTCTCTAAATCAGGATATGTGTTGTCCTCTAGAAGTAGCAGGTTACAAGCAGATGTTGTGGACTAAATTTGTTTAATAAATCAGAACTACGATAGTTACAAACAGGCAAAGTATAACATTTTAATTTCCTGGTTATTTGTTATTAGCATGTGAATTCATGAGTCTTAGCATGCTAAATGCTATTGCTATGCTATTTGCTAATATGACGATAATATGAATTTTGTTAATATGCGAATTAAAGAGTGAGGTCGCCATAGGACGTCTCCTAGCGAGCGTTGTTAACAATTTAAAACCTTTTATTGTTTAAGATTGTATGAACTTTCCTTCATACTTTATCCAGGCTTAGGACTGGCAATAAAATGTTCTAAACGGGCGTATTTACGACTAAATTCCACAGTAGTGGTGACAGCATGTGGGCAGCCTCTACTCACGATACCTCGTGTGGTGGTGTTCACGGTAAATTGAATAGCACGGTATTTCAACATGTTATTAATCCATTCTAAGAGTGTTCGCGCAACACCGTGCGTGGTAAGTGCCTGTTCGTCAGCATCGACGAAGTTAGTTTTGTCAAAAGCACCTTCTATATCAATGAAGGCGCCTAGGGTTGGGGTTTTAGCTTTAAGAGCATTACATATGCGTGAAACTACGCTATGGAGTGCTGATTCAGTTGATTTGCCTTCACAGTAGGCGTGTTGATTAGGATGTAAGGGTCTTTGTACCGAAATTTGGGACCTAATCTTGTTATCCCCCAGCCTCTCCAGTGTCTTCAAGAAGAACGAGGAGAGGCTTATGGGTCTAAAAGACTTGGATTGGGTGTAGTCACCCCTACCTGGTTACGGTATGAAGATTATTTTCACTTCCCGCCAGTTCAAGGAGATGTAGCGGTGGACCAGGTAGGCCCGAAACACCTTAACGAGGTAATCAGCCAGTAGATCCTGACTCCACCTGAGCAGAGCTGGGAAAATACCGTCCAGCCCTGCTGCTTTGAAAGGTAAGAAGGTGTTGATTGCCCATGTTATTTTGTCTTTGTCAATTACTTCTAACGCCACCTCCCAATCCAAGCTGCTAGTGACCCTGTCCCTATGTGGTTCCCAGCTTTGCTGGGTGGCAGTCTTGCATCCTGGGAAGAGGGTGGTTAGAAGTAGCTCGCTTGTTTCAGCGTCGTTTGTAGTGTAGGTGTTATCTGGTTTTTTCAGTCATCCTATTGAGTGGTCTGTCTCTTGAGCAAGACAGGTTTTGACTCTCATTGCCTGGTTGTTACTTTCGATGTTAGTACAGAATCGCCTCCAACCATTCTTTCCTCGGAGGCGTATCAGTTTTTTATATGTTTTACGAGCTGTTGTATAGTTAAGCTAAATGCAAGTTTTACTTGCTAATATTTCATAACATAATACGTTTATTTAGTCTAAATACAGCGCATTAATATAGGTAATATAAAATTGATCAGATTCCAATTTTATATCATAATAATGCGCTGTATTTTGAAAGTAAATGTACCTAGGCACACACACACGTGATTTTGGTTCGAACCGAATGAAAATTCATGGTTAAAATGGTATTTTTGTCATGCTATTGTAGTTTTTATGATAAAACGAAAAACGATTATATCTCTGGAAGTGTACCTTTGTGGCACCATGTATCTTTGGATGAAATGTGGCACTTAGTAGATAGATACCATTTATAAAAATGACCACCAGAAACAAGGCGAAACTCAGGCGGTAGGGGAGTTTTAATGTATATTTCCATTCAGAAAAAAACACTTTTTATCGATTTTCTCACGAAATATGAGTCCAATTAGAAAAAGTCTCAGATTAAAATTTGTAGATATTTGATAAAGGAATACGATAGCATGTATTTTTTTAAATCCATTTTGATTTCACAAGCTGCCTATGTCCAACCAACTTCTTCTATGGGAACGATCTACTGTGCACACACACGCAGCTCGCATTCAGAAGCTTCACGCTTTTAGGGTAGCAACAGTGGTATGAGACACTGAGACCCACCTAGATTGATTTACTGATTCTAGTATGTAGTACATACTACATATTGATTCTAGTATGTAGTACAAACTACATATTGATTCTAGTATGTAGTACATACTACATATTGATTCTAGTATGTAGTACATACTACATATTATTACACAAAAGTAGAACTCCAACGTTATCTTGAATACATACACGTATATTTGTCGTCAACATTTTTCACGAATAAAATTATACATAGGTACTTTGTTCTTATGACAAAAGAATATTGCAAGAGCAATCATCATCATCATTCTCCTGCCCTTATCCCAATTTTTTTGAGGTCTTTTTCTCCCATAATTTTTAAAATAGAATCTGGTAAGAACAAAAACCAATATAACACAACTTTGAACAAAACGTATTGAACGCTACATTTAAAAACTCATGAAAACCACTTTTGTGTACACATACCAGTCAAAATAAATTACTGTACCACTAAGTCTAGGGAACAACGCATTTTTTTAATCTATTGGAGCAGAAGTACCTACTGGCCACAAAAATCGTAGATGTTGGTTCAAAATTAAAAAAATGTAAACTCTGAAATTTAAAAATATTAAAACCCAAAATAATTTTGAAATACGGAGCGAAAATAATACTGTCCATAACCGCTTTTTTTTCTATGAAAATCATTTTCACTAGTTTCTTGTAACTTTTGTGAGTCTGAAGAGTTATGTTACACACAGCCCAGTTGGTGTACACGGACAATATGGCGCTGGTGAAATGTAGGTTTACTGTAGGTACACCTCTACCTAACCTTTCGGGAATTACAGATGTAATGTTATGATAATGTCGAGCAAAAACAAAAATACAGTACCAAGTAACATGCTTAAAAGCTTTTCATTCAATAAACTTATAAAAAATAGTAAACAATGCAAGCAATAACCTATATTTCCCACTGTAAATGAAAGTCTATTATTCCATAGGTGTGTATACTTTTCTGGGTATTGATATTTCACTAAAAGAACGAATTTGTTTTATTTATTAATCACTTTATTTTAAGTTAACACTGGTTTTACAATATTATTTTATTTGCAAACGAATTATGGTTCTTCATCTTGGAAGCTTCTTACATAGACCACCTATTATATTTTTTTTTTTTTTTTTAAATTCCAGAGACGTCAAAGACATTGGTTTTTTATCCCTAACACCTTCTCCTATTTTTTTAATTTTTCTTATGAATCTTTTTTAAAAAAATACAAACTTATACACTTTTACTTCAGACACCATCAAAATTTTTAAATATTAACTTATTTTTACTTCTTTGTAACAGACCTCAATAATTTTACTTTACAATTTTTCCACAATGAAACTTAAACTTATCTTTATATAATGATTTTGTAAACATATCAGCAATCTGTAAATTAGTAGGACAATACTTTATATCTAAGTAACCTTTCTTATAATTTTCATGAATGAAATAGAACCTCACATCTATGTGTTTTGACCTTTTACTAAATGAACCTGTTTTTATCAACTGGATAGCACTCTGGTTATCAATATTTAAACTTATTTTAACACTTTTACCAATTAATTCACTTATAAAAGTCTTTAAATATAAACACTCTTTAACACAATCTGCAGCTGCTATATATTCAGCTTCAGTGGAAGATAGACTCACTATTGGCTGTCTCTTAGAGCACCATGATATGGGTCCACCTGATAGCATTATTATAAATCCAGTTGTGCTGCGTCTGGTCTCAGTACATCCTGCATAGTCTGAGTCACAGTATGCATCTAATCTTGATATGTCTTGTCCTGTGTTGTACATAATCCCTTTATCTCTTGTCCCATTCAAATATTTCAATATCTTCTTTATTGCTAATATGTCTTGTCTCGATGGATTTTCTGCCTTTTTACTTGCTTCATTCACAGCTTGGCTGATGTCTGGTCTTGATCTAGTTGATAAGTACAATAATCCTCCTACTAGTTCTCTGTATGGAAAGTTTGATGTAGCCGTCTCAGGTTCAGTTACCTTACCCATATTGCATGGTGTATCTGCTGGTTTTGAATCATACATATTGTACTTTCTCAGTAATTTTTCTGTATAGGTCTGTTGATGTAATAAAATTCCTTTTTCTGATCTTCTGATTTCAAACCCAATATAATTTTGTGGTTGTTTACAAGTCTTTATCATAAATTCTTTTTCTAAATGATATAGAATCTGTAATATTTTCTCCTTGTCTTTCGATATCGCCAAACCATCGTCAACGTATATAGCTATTATTATGGTCTTGTCTTCATTAGAAAAAACACACTGATCTGATTTTGTAGCTCTTAGTCCAAGTTTTCTCATAGTTTCTGTAAACTTTTTATTCCAGGTCATTGGTGCCTGTTTTAGTCCATATAATGCTTTCTTTAAATGACAAACTTTATTGTGCTGTTTTTCATATCCATCTGGGATGTTCATAAAGATGTCTTCTATTAGTTCACCATATAAAAATGCTGTTTTTACATCAAAAGTAATCATTTCATATTCCTTTGAAGCTGCAATTGCTATCAATGATTTTAATGCTGATTGACTTACTACTGGACTGTATATTTCTTGATAGTCAATGCCTTGTTGCTCAAAACCTCTCACTACAAGTCTTGCTTTGTATGTACCATTTTCTTTTATACAAAATACCCATTTATTTGACAGTATCTTGTATCCCTTTGCCTTTTCTAAATCAACTATTTCCCATGTATTGTTACTTTCCAGTGATTCCTTCTCCGAATTTATAGCCTTCTCCCAATTCTTCTTTTCAGCAGACTTCATGGCTTCTTCATAGGTAAGTAATACATAATCTTGCAGGTAAGCTGGATTTCTCCGTTGTCTTCTAGTATTTGTAGTTTCTATCTCTTCAGTGTTATTTTCTACATTTTCATTAATTTCAACTTCTTCTACTATTTCTGGGTCAAGTTCCCAGACCTTGTCTTCTTCTTCATTACTTTGTAGTTCCAACTCCTCTATCTCATAGTAGATGTCATCATTTTCTTCTTCTCGATTTATTTCTTCTTCATTAGTACCTGGTATTATTTCCCTTATCACCAATCTTCTTGTTTCTTCTTCTTTTCCCTCATTATTCTTATTATCATTAAGTATGACAATATCCCTTGCTATTTCAATTTTTCCTTCTTCTTCATTCCATAGTCTATATCCATTATTAGTATAACCAATCATTACTAACTTTTTACTTCTTGGGTCTAGTTTCTTTATATTTGTATGTAGTTGTTTAGCATATACTTTTGAACCAAACTTGTGTATGTTAGATATATTAGGTCTTTTACCATGCCACATTTCATAAGGTGTTTTATTTTCCAAAGATTCACTTGGTAGTCTATTTATATTATAAGTAGCACAGAATATAGCTTCACCCCACATTTCTTTATTTAATTCTGAATCGAATAATAATGCTCTGGTTTTATCTAATAATGTCCGATTTAATCTTTCTGCCTTACCATTTAGCTGAGGTGTGTATGGTACTGTATAATCTAGTTTTATTCCCTTTTCTGTGCACCGTTTTCTAAAGTCATTACTTGTGTATTCACCACCATTGTCACATCGTATGGTAGACACCTTTTCTGTTCTCTCTCTTTCTGTTTCTTCTATGTAATGTCTTAAATTTTCTTTCACTTCATTTTTATGCTTCAGCAGGTATATCTTTGTAAAATGAGTGTAGTCATCCATGACTGTTAAGACATAACTATAACCATCATATGTTTTATTTTCAAATGGCCCACATACATCTGTATGTATTAATTGTAATGGTCTACTGGCTCTGTTTCTTACTGTTTTAAATGGAAGTCTTGTTTGTTTTGCTTGTGTACAGATCTCACATGTATCTAATTGTTTTAAACCTTGTATTTTTATTCCATCTGCCACATCTGGTAATATTTCTAGTATTTTCTTCCCTGGATGTCCTAGTCTTTGATGCCATTCTAAGGCAGTGCCAGTTTCTTTCATTAACATTGTCTTTTCTTCTGTGTTTTTCCCATCTAAATTAATTTTATATAAGCCATTTTCCTTTTTTCCTGTCAATAGTAACTCTGACTCCTTATATATTTTTACAGTATCTTTAGTAAACACAACAGTTCCTTGATTATTAGTGACAGCATTCACTGACAACAAGTTCTGTGATAAGTCCGGAACGAACAGGGTATTATTTAAATTACATTTTTCACCTTTGACTTTTCCAATTCCCTTTACTTTTATCGTTTCCTCATTGGCAGTCAAGACCGATGATTGCTTATTTTCATAATTTGTCAATATGTCGATACTGTTGGTCATATGTGCAGTGCACCCCGAGTCTACTATGAATTCTTTATTTTGTGTACCCTGTTTTTCAAACTTTGTAAAAAATGCTTTTTCTGTTTTTTCCTTATCTGTTTCTTCTTTTCCTTTCTTGTTCTTATATTTGAAAAAACAATTTTCTTCTTTATGATTTGTTTTCTTACAAAATGAACATTGTTTATTCTTTAACTTACAGTCTTTTTCTTCATGGTTATTCTTTTTGCAAATACTACAAGCTTTACAGTCTTTCTTCATGTGCCCTGTTTTATTGCATTTAAAACATTTTATTGCACTTGAAGCATTTTTCTTTGTAGCCTGAAATGCCAACTGTTTTTCTGTTTCACTGGTTTTTAAAAGTCGGTTTTCCTCACTTAATATTCTGTTTGTTAAGTTAGTCAGGGTTTTCTTATCATCTGCCATTGATTCCCAAGCAGTGATGAAATAGTTTAGGTTACTTGGCAAACAGGATAATATTTTTGACATAACCATTTCTTCATTAATTTTTTCACCCAACTGATTTAGTCTAAACTGTAGATTTTCTATGTCAGTTATTAATTCTGTAAGTGATCGACCTTCTTGTAGCTTATATGTGAAAAACTCTTGTAATAGTGATGCCTTGTTTCTTTGTTCTGAGCCTTCAAATATTTCACATAACTTATTGTACATTTCTAGTGCATTTTTACACTTTAAAATGTGTCCTTTTAATTTTCTGTCTATACTGTTTATTATAATTCGTTGCACCTGGGCATCTTTTGTTAAGAATGCATCAGATTTCGTGTCTTCTTCTTTGACATCTGACGAAATTGCTGTAGTCAGATTTGCTGCCTTTATGTGGATGTTAAACTCGAATTTCCATAGCAAAAATGTCTCCCCATCCTTCAGTTTTTCAATCTGAGCATCTGCTTTGTCCATTTTTCTTGATTTTAGATTTCCTTTGTCTTAGTATTGGCTTGACCAAGCCACCGGTTTTTATTCGTTCTTTTACGGCGTCTCTGGGCCCATAACCTTTTCTGGGTATTGATATTTCACTAAAAGAACGAATTTGTTTTATTTATTAATCACTTTATTTTAAGTTAACACTGGTTTTACAATATTATTTTATTTGCAAACGAATTATGGTTCTTCATCTTGGAAGCTTCTTACATAGACCACCTATTATATTTTTTTTTTTTTTTTTAAATTCCAGAGACGTCAAAGACATTGGTTTTTTATCCCTAACATATACATTTACGTTGCCCTACCCTTACTACACCTACTAAAGAGCACATTACACTATCCAATTTGTAAAAAACTCGAAAGGAACACTGTAATTAGGAAATGGGAAATTAGCTAGACTAAATTGAATTCTAAATCGGACTGATGACTCATAGGCGCTTACTACGCAACTGTTTTAACTTCGTTTACATGTTTTGATTTCCTAAATAGATTTCCTATAAATTGGAAAGTGTAATACCTTCTGTACTTACTACTACTAGTTGTGGTTGTGGAGTCGTGGAGTCAAGTGTACGTACAATCAAGTGTTGTAACTCGAGCTAGTACAATTTTCGGATATTGCGGATATAATAACACAAGTAAATCTTGTCCAATACTTACAAGCAAGTTTCAGAAAAAACATCTATGTAATCCAAATTACATTTTAACATATTTTGTGAGGAAACACAATTTATTTTTTGTAAATTAATTCTGACCTAAAAGCCTAGTACCCTCGCTACATTTGTTACCTATGTTTTTATAAAAAATAATTCTGTCACTTTGTTTTGACTGTGATCGGCAAAATGGTGTGTGAAAATATTCCTCGAAAATCCTTAAATATTTAATTAATCTTAAATCGGAATAGGAATATTTACCAACTAATTGAATTCTTTATGTTTCAGTCGGCACACAAGACATTTATTATCAAGCGCAAGCTTGCGAAAAAGCTGAAACAAAACAGGCCTATTCCACAATGGGTGAGAATGCGCACTGGGAATACTATTCGGTAAGTTTGAATGATTATTTTACAACGAATGCCAGATAAGTGTTAAAACTAATGGTCAGTGGGTTGTTTAATTTGGATAAACCGGCCCGGTTTATCCAAATTGATCCAACTTTAACTTTAAGATTACCAAGTACCTGTCTGACACTTCCTAACTTCCTGGCACAGTCCAGTATTGTGTGTCTACCGTGCTTTGTATATGAGTTACAGCTTCTGAATAACGTAGTCTCCTGATGTTGTGTGAATATGGATTTTTTTAAATTGTTTCAATCAATAAATTGGTCATGAGTGTGCTCTGTAAAGACATTCATTACTTACAAAGTTAGGTTATTCTTCAAACTAAAACCAGTAACCCTGATTTAGACATATGTTCAAAACATAATTATGTTCTGTTAGTAATATAATAATACTATTTTTGTGGTTGTATTTGTAATATTTGGGTCTCTTGCCCTGTAGAAACATGACAATTTTCATTAAGAGTACATAATATTGTGAATTGCAATCTGTAGTCTCAATAATAAAAATTGTGCAATCATGTAATGCAAGTCTTGAATTGATTATTGCATGAAATAATTTTATTTTTGACCCGAGTTCCAGTTCCTACCAGTGTATAATATGTACTGTACTTATACAGTCACAGTAAAAATATGTTCATAGCCTTGATTCAAGTTAGATCTTTGCACTGCAATGCCGCTGCTGTATTGTTTATTGACTTGTTATTAAATGAAACAGTTTTGGTTTATAATTAATAAAATGGCCAGTCCACTAAGATGTTGATATCAACACGACATTTAAATGCTGATATGACCTTTGTTTCAAAGTGTTATAATATAGCTAGCTAGTGTCTCAATTTGAAAAAGTATTTTGTATCCTGACTTGATAAACGTACCTACTAAATAAACTATTAGGTAAGATTCAAATCCAACTATGCAGTCCAAATATTTATGATCTAGAACAATCAATGACAGGTTTTTTCTTTATTTTTCAGATACAACGCCAAGAGGCGTCACTGGAGGAGGACAAAGCTCAAGCTGTAAGCTTGATGCTTATAGTATAACAGTTATTAAGCTAAATAAATTCCCTTAACATCCTATTCATTGTTTTTATTTATTCTTACCTAGCTTCTCTATGCTATACCACACTATGCATTATTACATTAATATTATCTAGATAATTTTGACAAGTTCACACTTCATGTTTTGCATTACAATCCACAGTTGTGGTTATTACTACAGTCACAAGAACCACAACTAGTCAGTGCTATGACCCTAATCTGATCAATACTATTCTTCAAAATTGTTAGTACCATATCAGACAATAATTACGTGGTACCGGTAAAACGGGGTAAATCGAGACGAAACTACAATGAATTTTAAAATGTTGAAATTATACAGTTTGCAGTCAAAAAGGACTCAGTTTACTGTTTTTAACCGACTTCCAAAAAGTGACGGTTATTTTTTTTTATGTACACTGATTTCTCCCGTTTGTTGCCGATTCTCAAAATTCTTTTTTTATTTGAAAGAGTATACTCCTCCATTGGCAGCAAGTAGCTGCAACATGGGAGAAATGCAGTCCCGCCGTTGAGTACGTACGTGGCTATAGAATAGAATAGAATATTTATTTATTCAAGTAACCGAGACTCAACAAAATTGTTAGTAAAACTTACGACTATGTTAGTAATCACTCTATACACAAAACAAGGAAAACAATACAAAAACAACGGTCGATCACCGTTGCGACATCCCATGAGAGACGGCACAACAGTGACCCACGTAAACACAGTCCAGGCGACTCGCAACCATGCCTAAGACACGATTGCGCGTACGTACGTGGCTATGTACGTAAGTGGCTATGTACGTACGTGGCTATGTACGTACGTGGCTATGTACGTACGTGGCCATGTACGTACGTGACCATACACGTATGTGGCTATGTACGTACGTGGCTATGTACGTACGTGTCTATGTACGTACGTGCCTATGTACGTACGTGGCCATGTACGTACGTGGTTATGTGCGTACGTGTCTATGTACGTACGTGGCTATGTAAGTTCGTGGCTATGTACGTACGTGTCTATGTACGTACGTGCCTATGTACGTACGCGGCCATGTACGTACGTGGTTATGTACGTACGTGTCTTTGTACGGATGTGGCTATGTACGTACGTGACTATGTACGTACGTGGCTATGTACGTACGTGGCTATGTACGTACGTGGCTATGTAAGTTCGTGGCTATGTACGTACGTGGCTATGTACGTACGTGTCTATGTACGTACGTGGCCATGTACGTACGTGGTTATGTGCGTACGTGTCTATGCACGTACGTGTCTTTGTACGTATGTGGCTATGTACGTACGTGGCTATGTACGTATGTGGCTATGTACGTACGTGGCTATGTACGTACGTGGATATGTACGTACGTGCCTAAGTACGTACGTGGCTATGTACGTACGTGGCTATGTACGTACGTGGCCATGTACGTACGTGGCTATATCCGCACGTGGCTATGTACGTACATAGCCACGTACGTGTATGGCCACGTACGTACATAGACACGTACGTACATAGACACGTACGTACATAGACACGTACTTACATAGCCACGTACGTACATAGACTCGTACGTACATAGCCACGTACGTACATGGCCACATACGTGTATAGTCACGTACGTACATGGCCACGTACGTACATAGACACGTTCGTACATAGCCACATATGTACATAGCCACGTACGTGTATGGCCACGTACGTACATAGACACGTACGTACATGGCCACATACGTACATAGCCACGTACGAACATAGCCACGTACGTACATAGACACGTACGTACATAGACACGTACGTACATAGCCACGTACGTGTATAGCCATGTACGTACATGGCCACTTACGTATATTGACACGTACGTACATAGAGACGTACGCACATGGCCACGTACGTACATAGCCACGTACGTACATAGCTATGTACGTACATAGCCACGTAAGTGTATAGCCATGTACACACGGCTACACATCAAGCTATACATTTCCAGTATAAGCTGATCTCCCATTCTATAGGATTTCCGTACAGTGCGAGATCAGCGTAAACCGGAAATGTATAGCTTGATGTGTAGCCGTGTGTACGTACATGGCCACGTACGAATATTGACACGTACGTACATAGCCACGTACGTGTATAGTCACGTACGTACATGGCCACGTACGTACATAGCCACGTGCTGATATAGCCACGTACGTACATGGCCACGTACGTACATAGCCACGTACTTACATAGCCACGTACGTACATAGCCACGTACGTACTTAGGCACGTACGTACATATCCACGTACGTACATAGCCACGTACGTACATAGCCACATACGTACATAGCCACGTACGTACATAGCCACATACGTACAAAGACACGTACGTACATAGACACGTACGCACATAACCACGTACGTACATGGCCACGTACGTACATAGACACGTACGTACATAGCCACGTACGTACATAGCCACGAACTTACATAGCCACGTACGTACATAGCCACGTACGTACATAGCCACGTACGTACATAGTCACGTACGTACATAGACTCGTACGTACATAGCCACGTACGTACATGGCCACATACGTGTATAGTCACGTACGTACATGGCCACGTACGTACATAGACACGTTCGTACATAGCCACGTACGTACATAGCCACGTACGTACATAGCCACGTACGTACATAGACACGTACGTACATAGCCACGTACGTGTATAGCCATGTACGTACATGGCCACTTACGTATACGTGTCTATGTACGTACGTGGCTATGTACGTATGTGTCTATGTACGTACGTGGCTATGTACGTACGTTCAATATACGTAAGTGGCCATGTACGTACATAGCTATACACGTACGTGGCTATGTACATATGTGGCTATGTACGAACGTGTCTATGTACGTACGTGGCCATGTACGTACGTGACTATACACGTATGTGGCCATGTACGTTCGTGGCTATGTACGTACGAGTCTATGTACGTACGTGGCTATGTAAGTACGTGTCTATGTACGTACGTGTCTATGTACGTACGTGGCCATACACGTACGTGGCTATGTACATATGTGGCTATGTACGAACGTGGCTATGTACGTACGTGGCCATGTACGTACGTGACTATACACGTATGTGGCCATGTACGTACGTGGCTATGTACGTACGAGTCTATGTACGTACGTGTCAATATACGTAAGTGGCCATGTACGTACATGGCTATACACGTACGTGGCTATGTACGTACGTGTCTATGTACGTACGTGGCTATGTACGTACGTGTCAATATACGTAAGTGGCCATGTACGTACATGGCTATACACGTACGTGGCTATGTACGTACGTGTCTATGTACGTACGTGGCTATGTACGTACGTGGCTATGTACGTACGTGGCTATGTTCGTACGTGGCTATGTACGTATGTGGCCATGTACGTACGTGGCTGTGTGCGTACGTGGCTATGTGCGTACGTGTCAATATACGTAAGTGGCCATGTACGTACATGGCTATACACGTACGTGGCTATGTACGTACGTGTCTATGTACGTACGTGGCTATGTACGTACGTGGCTATGTACGTACGTGGCTATGTACGAACGTGTCTATGTACGTACGTGGCCATGTACGTACGTGACTATACACGTATGTGGCCATGTACGTACGTGGCTATGTACGTACGAGTCTATGTACGTACGTGGCTATGTAAGTACGTGTCTATGTACGTACGTGTCTATGTACGTACGTGTCTATGTACGTACGTGGCCATGTACGTACGTGGCTATGTACGTACGTGGCTATGTACATACGTGTCTATGTACGTACGTGGCCATGTACGTACGTGGCTATGTACTTACGTGTCTATGTACGTACGTGGCCATGTACGTACGTGGCTATGTACGTACGTGGCTATGTGCGTACGTCTCTATGTACGTACGTGTCAATATACGTAAGTGGCCATGTACGTACGTGGCTATGTACGTACGTGGTTATTTATTTATTTATTTATTTATTTATTTTATAACAACTTAAACTATCATTACAGGGCTTACCCTAATGCGACAGTTAAGAACTTAAACTAATAACATAAGCTATGTACATACAGTAACTAAATTAGGAAAATTAAAACTAACAACAGTATAACATTACATATTAAATAAAAACTTACTTATCAGTACAAACATAAACACAAACACACTTTAATTACATTAAGAAATAAAAAAACATAAAATAAAAAAAAAAAAACTAAAGTAAAAAATTAAACATTATCTTGCTTGTAGCATAATATAAATAGTAATACCCTTGCGAATTCACTCAAACAACATGTAAACACATCAATTTAAGTTTGAAGGTCGTTGATTGTACGAATAGCTCTGGTAAGGGGTGCCTTGGCAAGCAGGTTAGTTCTGGCTGTAGGCACCAGTAGTAGTGGTGGGCTGCGCCGCCTCCACACGTAGCGGTCTGGCACACACAGACTCAAGCGCTGCAATACTCCCGGGTTACTCTCCACTCCACGAAGCACCTTCACCAAGTAGGCGACCAGCGTAAACTCTCGTCGGATATGCAGTTGATTATAGCCAACCATGCCCAAGACAAACAGAGTGGGATACATCAGTGGGTAAAACGGATATACCCCATATAATTTCCTGTACAAATGGCGCGTGAACTTGTTCTGAACGCGCTCCAACATCACAGAGTACTTAGCTTCATGTGGAGCCCATATGACCGCACTATGTTCCAGATGACTCCTGACTAGTGCATCATACAGGACTTTAACTGCTGTGATGTTTGTGAAGCTTTGTGTCTGTCTCAGAACAAATCCCAAGTTTCTGTACGCCTTCTTACAGATCCTGGTTACATGCTCACGGAATGACAGATCGGGAGTCATGAAAACACCCAAGTCTCGCACCTCCGTGACTCGTTGCATTGGCGCCGCGTCCACCTCGTACTCATAGAGCAGAGGTGCACGAGCACGAGTGAAGCTCATCAACGAGCACTTGGACACGTTAAAATACAGTTTGTTTTCATGGCTCCATTGTACTATTCGATCGATGTCTTCCTGTAGGCGCCTGCAATCAGACTCGGACCTAATCTCAAGCAGCAGTTTGAGGTCATCAGCAAATAATAAACAATAGCCATGTCTTACGACTTCTGGCAAATTGTTTATCATTATTATGAATTCTAGAGGCCCCAAGTTGGTGCCTTGACTTACACCCGACCAAGTGTAATATAAGTCGGATTCACACCCGTTGCAGTCCACATACTGCTGTCTGCCATGCATGTAACTGGCGAAAAACCGCAATAGATGCCGGGTACATCCGACCTCTGCTAGCTTCCGCAGTAAGATGTCATTGTCGACGGTGTCAAATGCTTTTCTGAAGTCAAAATAAGCTGCGTCCACCTGCACCCCAGCATCTACCGCCGGCACCACGCGTCCCATGAAATCAAGGAGATTGGTAGCAGTGCTGCGCCCCGTCCGGAATCCGTGCTGCGCATCCGATAACTGTCCGCGCACTTGCTCTTGCATACAGCGCTGAATGGCAGACTCGAACACCTTTGCCGGCGTCGACAACACTGCCACCGGTCTATACCCACCGATGTCAGCTCCCGCCCTGCCCTTGGGCACTGGAATGACTCGCGTAATCTTCCACCGAGCTGGGAACTTCGCAGAATGAAGACAGGCGTTAAATATATAAAGTAACGGTTCCGCGAGTACCCTACCACAATCCTTAAAAAGAAACGCTGGTATACCATCTGGGCCAGCAGATCGCTTAGGCTTGAGGCGGTCGAGTGCACTTCTAACGTCGCTAAGACTTAGATTATTAATTCGCACGCATGCACTACCAGTGTTCCCCGCTTCCGCTGCCGCCGCTTCTGAGTCTAGTCGTGGCGGCGCACTACTATACACCGATTCAAAATAAGTCGCGAACTGCTCAGCACACTCTTCGCCTGACAGATACTGACCGTTTTTTATAATGTCCGGTCTACTCGTTGTACTTTTCTGCGATCGTATGTATTGCCAAAATGACTTAGGGTCTTTCGCGAACTGACATTGAATCTTATTTTGATGCTCTTTTCGTGCAATTTCTATTATTTTTTTAATATGTGCTCTATATTTCGAATATTCGTCGTAATCACTATTTAATTTCGTTGTTTTAAATGTTTTATGTAGTCTTGCTTTTATTTTTAAGTATTTTATTATATCGCTCGTGTACCACTTGGGGTAAATATATCGCTGTTTGACAGTAAATGTTTTCCTAGGAACACTTGCATCTAAAATATTATTAAGTTTATCGTAAAAGAAATTCAAAATATCTTCCACATCGCTCTGCTCAAACATATCGGTCCAATCAGCAGATGTTAGCATAGAATATAGCAATTCATAATCCGCATTGTAAAAATTCCAACGCGGCCTAGTAGCAGTGCGCGTGCCGACGGCACCGGTGGGCACGGGGCACGGGGCGCTCGCACCCACGAGCCGCACGCTCGCCGCGAGCGGCGGGTGATGAGCGTCCACGGGCACGAGCGACCCATCGGCCATCCCCACTGACACATCGCGAAGACCCGAACTCAATATCAAATCTAGTTGTCTATTTAAACAGTTAGGTACATTATTGTTTTGAGTGAATCCGCAATAGGACAAAAAATATTCATAATAGTTCCTCACGTTTACAGGACACGAATAAAGATTAAAGTCACCTAACACAATTGTTTCTCTATATTTAGTACACAATTTCTCTATTATGCCAAACAGAACCATATAGTCATTTTCAGAACTACCCGGCGAAATGTAAATCACTGAGCACAAAAATAAAAATCTTTTATTTAAGTAAACCGTTGCATTGACTAATTCAAAAACGCAGGTGTCTATAGATACGTCACTCACGTACACTTGTCGCAGTTCCAACCGATGTGTGGCCACTAGAAGCGCTCCTCCCTGTTTCCGACCGTCCGCTCGGTCGCAACGAAGTATTTGATATCCCGGTGGGATTAATTCCGGGTCACGTACGGAAGGGTTGCAACCCGATTCCGTGATTGCGTATAAATCTGCATCCATTAATTCTAAGCTATTTCTGAAGTCGTTCAGCTTTGTTCGAAGACCTCTAACATTTTGGTAATATAAATCTATGGTATTAATTTGATCTATTTTTGGTGGAGTTACGAAACCAAATCCACTCGTTAAATTCAGCATTCATGGGCCAGATTTCTGGCTGATGCAATTTCTGGAACCAATTTTCAGGCACTCCTATTATAAACGACGAGTAGTCTCGTTTCGTTTTATGATTGATTTTATCAACTTTTACTTGCACATCTGTGCCACATACACTTTTTACATGTTCTATTATAGCTTCAATGGTAGTCTCAGGATGCAGTCGCCACACATGCAAGTGTTTTTTTCGTTCCGTTGCTTGAATAGCCTTCAGTTCCTTATTTGTTCCTACTTCTACATTTTTAAGTGGTCTGTTATTTTTTTTTCTCTTAATTACTGTTGTCCAGCCCATTCCAGTATCGCCTTCCTCTACATCCGTTTGTTCATAAGGTGCGATTGTTGGTGGGGTAGTGATAATAACCGTTTCCATTACCGGTAATACAGTGGTCTTTGTGGCCCCACCTTTATTTACATTTTGTGTTTTGGTGGTGGCATTTTTAGATATTTTCTGTATTTTATGACTATTAGAACTGTTCTGTTGACTAAGCACTTCTGCGAGTGCAGGAGGGTTGTCGTTGTGTGTTTGTTTAGTACATAGTTTTTCTTCCAGTACCCTCATCAGTTTTATTATATTATCCAAATCGGATCGTGTTTCGGTGAATTGATTCAACAAGAGAGTTAACAGTTATGTGCGTACGTGTCTATGTACGTACGTGTCTTTGTACGTATGTGGCTATGTACGTACGTGGCTATGTACGTACGTGGCTATGTACGTACGTGGCTATGTACGTACGTGGCTATGTACGTACGTGGCTATGTACGTTCGTAGCTATGTGCGTACGTGGCTATGTTCGTACGTGTCTATGTACGTACGTGGCCATCTACGTACGTGGTTATGTGCGTACGTGTCTATGTACGTACGTGTCTATGTACGTTCGTAGCTATGTGCGTACGTGGCTATGTTCGTACGTGTCTATGTACGTATGTGGCTATGTACGTACGTGGCTAAGTACGTATGTGGCTATGTACGTACGTGGCTATGTACGTACGTGGCTATGTACGTACGTGGCTATGTACGTACGTGGCTATGTAAGTTCGTGGCTAAATACGTACGTGGCTATTTATTTATTTATTTATTTATTTATAATAAGCACACCAACAGCACTATCACTTACATTTCAAATAAACTTACATCTAATATCGGCATTTCAGTAACCGTGCAAATAACAGGCATGCATGGCATTGACATAATGAAAATTAGAGACAAGAAGAAAAAATAAAAAGTGTGTCCAGTAAACCTAAATCTAGAACACCATAGAAAACTAAACACTTTGAGCTATATAGGCGAACATTGTTCGCACTGTTTATATAGGGAACGTCTGTATGAAACGAAACTCATAGAGAAAACCTCGATAGGGTAAACCGTCAAATTGGACCTTTCATTATATATCCTTGCCATACGTGTTAGGGGGCTATTAAAAGTGGTGTTTAAGGTAGATGTAGGCAATTGAAAAATACGATGATGTCGTTTGCTACGTTGGCTAGTCTTAAAGTTAAAATAATTAATCAATTGCGCATCTATGGAACCATTAATAATTTTGTGAAGAATCAGTAAGTCAGAAGTGCACCGTCTTTCTTTTAAGCTAATCATCTTATAGTGCCTTAACCTATCATTGTAATCAGGTAAAGCTTTTCGGATCCCATTCTTCACACATAGATACCTAACAAAACGGGCCTGAACAGATTCAACATTATGAATATAACTTGAATAATAGGGAGACCAAATAGTGGAACAATACTCCAAGGTGCTCCTCACCAGTGTGTTATAGAGTAGAATAATACTATAATTGCGGAAAGGTTTTGACATGCGGATTATAAAGCCAAGCATTCTTTTAGCCTTAGCAACTATAGTATCTATATGATCGCGAAAGGACAGGGATGAATCAAAGAGTACACCTAGATCACGAATGACTGATACTCGGCTCAATACCGATCCATCTATATGATAATCAAATTTAATGTAGTTCACTTTATTCGTGAATGTAATAGTCTGGCATTTTTTAACATTGAGCGTCATATTGTTGTTGAAACACCATTGTTGAAGGACATCAAGATCTCTTTGAAGCCTCATACAATCGCTCAGGTCCGATATCCTGCAGTATATTTTTAAATCATCAGCGTAGGCTAAACAATTACAATTTATTAAATCTAAAATATCGTTTATAAATACCAAAAAAAGCAAAGGGCCCAACTTAGAGCCCTGCGGAACACCAGAGCCAGGAGAAAAAGGTACAGATTCATATCCCGCCAAGGCAACTATTTGAGAGCGATTCATTAAATAACTCACAAACCACCGCAACAGAGAGCCATGAATGCCAGCGCAATTCAATTTCATAGAAAGAATTGAGTGATCAACACGATCAAACGCTTTTGCAAAATCTGTGTAAACAGCATCAACCTGACCCCTAGCTTCAAAGATGTTACCAATGAAAGTAGTGTAAATAAGTAAGTTAGACATAGTAGAACGGTTAGACACAAAACCATGTTGCTTCGAACTAATTATATGACGAAGGTGAGAATAAACTACATTATAAATAAGACCCTCAAACATCTTAGCAAATTGTGAAATAATACAAATTGGTCTATAATTAGTTACGTCATTCATATTACCAGATTTATGTACGGGGAAAACGTGAGAGATTTTCCATAAATCGGGGAACGTACCTTCGTTAAGGGACTTATTGTATATTATCTGCAGTGGTACAATAAGAGCATCCATGCAGAGACGAATAAAAATAGGAGGAAGTCCATCCGGTCCAGCTCCTTTATTAAGATCTAACTTTTTGATGCTATCTCTAACGTCATTTTCAGTAATGTTAATGGAATACATACTGTAATTGGACGAAGAGTAACCTGGAGACAAGTTACTAGGTTGTTGACTAACACCGTACACAGATGCAAAATATTCAGCAAATAGATCAGCCACACCACTACCCCCCACACCAACACGATGACCCCAAGAAACCTGGGTAGGAACACCTCTGAAAGTTTTTTTTGACTTAGTGTAGCGCCAAAAAGCTTTTACATTTGTTTTTAATTCACTCTCAATTCTTTCTATATAATCTTTAAAACAGTCATCCATGGCTCTCCCAGCTCGCACCCGTAGGGAAACA
Source organism: Polymixis lichenea (assembly GCA_949091785.1). NCBI lineage: Eukaryota > Metazoa > Arthropoda > Insecta > Lepidoptera > Noctuidae > Polymixis > Polymixis lichenea. The sequence continues at coordinate 11,475,713 of OX420939.1, read as the reverse complement.
AATGTATCATAGTCCCGAGGGTTATTGTACCGTTTGAAACGAGTCCTATATTTATGCTTTTCTTTGAGAAGTTTAATCAACGAAGCTGAGAACCAAACTGGATAACAATTATTCTTAGGCTTTCCCTTCGGCGTGTATTTATCAATATTTTCCCATAGTATATTATAAAAGTTCAGAACATAATCATTAGAACTCAAATGAGAATAATCCACCCAATTTACTTTACGCAGATCACGAACACATGCCTCATAGTCTGTTTTAATGAAAATGTATTTAGACTGTAAAATATTATAATTTAAATTAGAAATTACAGTTTTAGTAAGTGCTAATTCTAGCGGCGGATGATGCACATCTGGTTTACTGATGGGGGGTGCACAAGAAACAGAAAGACTGGAGTTCTCATCAACTAAGATAAGGTCTAAGATATTATTAATTTTCATTGCAGATATTATTCATTTGAACAAATCCGGTGATGTTTAGGAAGTCTCTTAACGCTAAACACTTAGGGTCACTAAGTCCTAGAAAGGGATGATTAGATTCAAGCCAGTTCACACTAGGAAGATTAAAATCACCAAGAATCAGAGTAATGCAATCCGTATAACGCAAACAAATTTCTTCAGCCTTGGCCAAGAATTGAACAAAGATATGGCAAGGTATATAAGACGGCAAATATACAACACAAATATTCATACAGACGCCACCAGCACTAATACATAACCACATATCCTCAACGGAGGTTTGCCACTCAGTTTTATTAACAAAATTATACTTATTACTAATAGCTACCAATAACCCACCACCATAATTTTTAGAGTACAAATCTTTAAACTGTGCACTACGGTCACGGCGTACAACAGTATATCTTTGATCAAAGTATTCAGAGGATAAGAACGAGTCATCTAACCACGTTTCTGTCAGACATAATATGTCATAGTCCGAATTTATAATTGACATTAGAATTTCATGTGACTTCGTTTTCATGCCTCTCACATTCTGATAAAAAATGGAAATATTATCCATTAAACTAAATAAAAGTAAAACATGACATGTAGGAAATAAGTTAATGATTAAAAAAAAGTTATACAATTTTATCTAAACTCTGCTCATCCTTAATTAGAATAGTACCCGAATTTTCCCCTTTACATACAAAAATTTTGCCGTAGCGAACCCATACGAACTTATAGGATTTTTCTTTAGCCTTAAGGCGTGCAGCAGCATGTAAAGATTTATTATGTATGTTTAGATGTACGTACGTGTCTATGTACGTACGTGGTTATGTGCGTACGTGTCTATGTACGTACGTGTCTTTGTACGTATGTGGCTATGTAGGTACGTGGCTATGTACGTATGTGGCTATGTACGTACGTAGCTATGTACGTACGTGGCTATGTACGTACGTGGCTATGTAAGTACGTGGCTATGTACGTACGTGGCTATGTACGTATGTGGTTATGTGCGTACGTGTCTATGTACGTACGTGTCTTTGTACGTACGTGTCTATGTACGTACGTGGCCATGTACGTACGTGTCCATGTACGTACGTGGCCATGTACGTACGTGGCCATACACGTACGTGGCTATGTACGTACGTGGCTATGTACGTACGTGGCTATGTGCGTACGTGGCTATGTACGTATGACAAAAATTGCGAAATAAGAAAAATTTATTTACAAAATCAAAAATCCAGACTGCCTACAAAGGGAACTTTAATTAAAAAAGATGGAAACAATAAACTTGTTTTAAAAAGAATGACTATTAGACTGAATACTATAAGCAGTCTCATGCAGTCGGAGGCAATAAAGGTCTTTATTGTTAAATTTAAGATGATGCCTCTGACTGCATGAGATTGAGGAGCTCAACGATTTGACAAACAATACCAAAGACAGGACATTTGAGTAGGCCGCATAAAATACTCAAACTGCCAGATTAATATTAAAACTAACTGAGAAAGAGATGAAACACAAAACAAAAAACACAAAAACAAACAAAATATGACCCACATAGTCCTCACATTCACAATCATTAAAACAAAAATAATATTATATTTCTCAAAGTAAATATTCATGTCAAAGTGTATATAATAATTAGCAAATGTCAAAGAGTTTGCAAAAACTAAAAAAAAAACAACATTTAGTACGCAAAAATTGGAGCAGGTCAATCCCAGGCATTTTTGTCCTCAATAAAATCTTTAACGTTATAAAAGGCTTTCAGGCACAACTTACGTTCAATGAATGATTTAAATTTATTGACTTACTTAGACCTTGAACATGGCTTGGAAGTATATTATTAGTTTCCATTGCGAAGATCGCCCTGAGGATATGGTGGAGCATACGGTGGAGGTCTGTCCGGCTTGGGCGGAGCACCGCCGTGTCCTCGTGGAGGTGATCGGCGGCGGCGATCTCTCGCGTCCGACCCTGGTCCAGGCCATGGTACGGAGCGAGAGGGCATGGCTAGCAGTCGCCTCCTTCAGCGAAGCAGTTATGCTCGCTAAGAGCTACCTTTCCACGTTACTTGCCAATATCACGATAGACCTCTTCCAAGTGATGTTTTTATTTAATTTTGAAAAGTTCGGTTTTTGGTACCAATGTATTAAAAATTCTTATAACTTAGGAATATGTAGAGATAGGATAAAAAAACCGTTCCAATAACGTTTGATATAATTCAAAGAAGCCATGCACTTGATATGTATATACCCTTTCAGTTACACGTTGTATATGGATTTGAAAAATTCTTTTTTTATTCGTATTTTAATTTTTTGTCACTGCCTATAATTAACGATAAGTGCCTTTGTTGGCAGAAAACGATCATATTTAATTTCAACGGTAAAATCCACTTTAAAGTTTCGTCTCGATTCACCCCTGCGTCTCTATTCACCGCGTTTTACGGTACGTTAGTATCAATTGACAGAACGGTTGGCGCAGTGGTTAAGCGATTGACTGCTGTGCTGCGTGTAGCGGGTTCGATTCCCGCACGGAACAAATATTTGTATGACCTACAAGTAGTTGTTCCGAGTCTGGCTGTTTGTGTATGTGAATTTAAATGTTTGTTAACGCACCCACAATACAGGAGTAATTCCTAGTGTGGGGCAACGTTTTTAAAAAAAAAATTGGGAATCGGTGATTTGTGTGTCACCAATAATAATTAATAACACACACAAGACTTTAGTATCCGGCTAAAATTACATGTATTTTCTAAACTGTTGGTAGGTTGATGTAGCGACGCTTCAACAATGAGAAATTTAGTCATTGTACGGGTAAAGAGTGTGTCCGTTTCAAAGGCGCGGCCACAGCAATATAAAAAAAACTACCAAGATTTTGTAAAAATTGATTCCCAATACCATAAATTTGTCAGGGTTTCAACGTGGCCGCGCCATTAAAACGCGGAGAACCGCGCGGCCACGGAAATGTTTATAACTAAGCGTTGCTGAGCACGCCACGGAGGAGGAGTGGCTTGAGAGGCGGCATGGCGTCCTCACCATCCGCCTGACGCAGATCCTCACCGGACACGGTTGTTTTCGGGAGGTTCCTGTTTCGGATAAGGCGGGAGTAAACGCCCGGGTGTTTCCATAGAGCATACGGTGGTCTGCCCGGCTTGGGCGAAGTACCTCCGTGTCCTCGTGGAGGCGATCGGAGGCGGCGATCTCTCGCGTCCGGTCCTGGTCCAGGCCATGGTACGGCGCGAGAGTGCATGGGTAGCCGTTCCTTCTGCGAAGCAGTGATGCTCACGAAGAGGGAGGCGGCGCACGTGTGGGAGAGCCAGTACATGCGCCCTCACGGCCCTAGCCTCCGCAGGAGACGCCCTGGGCGTCGGGAATCCCAGGCTGATTCCCGGCCACCGTAGGCGCGGGCTAGCGGACGGCGAATAATGGGTAGCTCGCTGTCCGGTAAGGACGAAGCCCGGGTCGACGGCGCGTTGTGTTCCACGCGCGTCTCAAAGAGATGTCAGCACGAACTGATGGGGCCCGCAAGGGCCGATGCCAGGGGTGCGGGTTGTTCCAAAGAGATACCGAGAACCCGGGTGGGTTTTAGTCAATAAAAGTCTGAAACGCCCTCCTGCTCCACCCAGAGCGGGAGAAGTTATTTGATGACTACCCAGCCAAAAAAAAGGCGTTACAGAGACCTGAAATGTAGGTAAATAATACATTGAATTTGTAAAAATATAGAAAAAAATCCCAGGTTTATATTTTAGGATCTGAGACCTTAGTGTGAGTTTCATTTAACCATCTCAATCGAACGCATCGAGTGCGGTTGGCGTTCCGATTGGCCCTAGATTGGTGACGGGCCTATCAGAGCGCCGAACGCTCTCGATGCGTTTGATCGAGATGGTTAAATTAAACTTACACTAGGGCCACTGTAGGACCATAACCACAGAGTACATTTATAAATAGACCATAACCACATGGCCGCGCCATTGGAACGGTGAAAAACACGTTATTTTATTTTATTTTATTCATTTGAAAAAAAAAACACGCTATCGCCGATATCTGGAAAAAACACGTTATTGCCGATATCTGGTGAAAAACATCGCAGAGGTCTGAAGTTTTTTGTAAAATCTAGATTTGAATTTATATTTTTTTTTAAATACACAAAAAATCCTAGGTTTATATTTCTGGAGCTGGAGTGCGGTATCATAATACGTTTTAAATGTATCGATAGGGTGACCATGGCTTATTGTTTACAGAAAACTTTCCATCTATTGTATTAGAAATTCTTGTTGATTTATTTAAAATCACATAATATCATCTTCTATAAGTGATTTTTGAGAACTAAAAATATTGTTTTTATATCTTATTGTTTCATTTTAATTTAATTTAGTATCTTTGTGATATATTATCAGTAGTTCCACATATTAATAGTTGTTTAAAAAAAAAAATCTCGCTAATACTTTCGCGAGATTTTCAATCAAGACTTATTTCAACGCAATACCGTACTACAGCTTCTGAATAAACCTAGGATTTTTTTGTGTATTTTTACAAATTCAATTATCAATTACCTAAATTTCAGGTAACTGCAACGCTTAGTTTTAAAGATATCCGTGGCCGCGCGGTTCTCCGCGTTTCAATGGCGCGGCCAAGTTCAAACCCTTATAACTTTTAAATCATAACTTTGACAAATTTATGGTTCTAGGAATGAACTTTTACAAAATCTTGGTAGTTTTTTTTTTTAATATCGCCGTGTCCGCGCCATTGAAACGGACACGTAAAGAGTATAGACTCGCACGCTAAACACTTCTGTATTACACTGTACAAGTACATGGTTCATCGCTGTACATATTTACTAGCTTGACTTGTAGACAAATCCTTTTGGTAATGTAAGATGCTGGTGTGGCAGAGCTAACCGATTGATGACATGGAAGAAAAATAAAAACAAGATAACAAATACGGTGAAAATAATTTCTATATTTACAAATTTTAATATCAAATCCAATGCACCAATAAAAAGTATCACAATTTGCTAATACTGAACTGTGCTAAAATGTTCAGAATTCCGCGCCTTCCCACGGAAATATAAAGCTTCTGCTATGTCAAGTAGTGTTGTCTTTGGGATCACTCTTTGATTTTTCGTCTTTTTTCTGCGCTGCTGACTGGGACAGGAGGTCTTCTAATAATAAATCATTGTCCATCAATTCGGTACTGCCCGTTCTCTGTAAAATAATGACCATCATTATAGACTGTTATTATGTTTGTTATTGTTATGCGTAGTCGGGGGCGCCCCCCCCCCCCCCCCAGCTAGATGGACCGATGACCTAAAGAATGTGGCTGGGATAGACTGGATGCAGAAGGCGGAGGACAGCGTGATGTGGCGCAGCCCGGGAGAGGCCCATGTGAAGCAGTGGACTGCGATAGACTGATTTAATGGATCGACTATTTGATTTTTCGTGCCATTCAGCGTGGCGGCCGATTCCCGTCACGATAACCCATCGATAGCAATCAGCCACCTAATTATTATACGGACAATTGCACGTCAGTGGTGCAAACTGAATGATTATGAAAACTAAGCTTATTGCTGCGACAAAAGGCGCAGTCGATGTCAAATTGTTACGAAGGACGTGCGATAGGCTGTACGTTTAAAAATGTTAAGTTTTTTCGCGAATAGCCTGCCATTAGCTTAGCTTTCTCTTATTTATCACAGAAAAAATACAGGATACATTTTTTACCAGTGCGCAAACTGTAAAAAAATCTGCTGTTTCATATAAAAGTACAATACCTACGCGGTCAAATTGTATGGAACAGCTATTTTTTTTTTTTTTGTATAACCGACGAAAAATTTTTGCGCTGGGGCGTCTAGAATGATATGCTGAATTCATGGTTATAGTTAGCGCACTGGTTTAAATGTACCCTGTATAGGGAAGGATAATAGTTTACATACTAGACTTATTATACATTCCAATAACACACTTGTTTCTTTTATTACGATAAAAATAGTTTTACCTGCTGCGCGCTCACAGAACGAGCCATGAGTTTCTGTAGATATTTGTCTCTCCGATGTTGCTCACGTATGCTCCGCAAGCGATCGAAGTCATCCAGTTCCGGATCCTCACCGCCATCAGCTTCATCCACTGAAATCGGAAGTTAATAAAATGTTAATTAAATATCTATTGAATATAGTAGTTGTTTCTATATCCCCTGAGAAAGTCTCAGCGTGACAAACAGGAACGTTAGTTAATAGTAGTAATAGGCAGTCGAGGCATCAATACAGAAATGTCGGCAGGAGATCAGGAGGCGGCTACGAGTGCGGACACCTGCTTCCTTTTACAATTCCAGGAAACCGGGAGACGTTTTTGGTTTTCCCATTCAAGAAAACTAGTATACTGTCAAACGGGGTGAATCGGGACAAAACTTTACAAGGAATTTTAACATTGAAATAATACAGTTTGTTGCCAATAGGGACTTACTGTAGGGTTAACTGTGAGGGATTAACTGTATTATAATTAACGATTGAGTGCCATTGTTGGCAACTAACTATATTAGTTCGACGTTAAAATCTATTTTAAAGTTTCGTCCCGATTCACCCCTACATCCCTATTCACCCCGTTTGTAGGTTACCTACTTATTTGGTTTCCCCGTATTTCAGTGTGTATTAGTATGCCGATGGGGCCCACATTCACACAAGCTATAGGTAAGCACCTACCTCGAGTCAAGAAATCAATGACTAGGGTAAAGGATAATATTGTAACGTACATAAAGTCTGGCTCCCAGCGGCACTCAACGACGGGCCAACATCGCTGTCCAGCCGCGGCCGTTCATTCGGCAAACTGAAGGAATCCTGTGTGGTGAGGGACTGGGCCGCGGGGCTCAGGTCGCCGCCCTCGCTGGGGCGCACGCCCCACGGCGTCGGCGCCGATGACGACAGCTGAGTATCTGTGGACGTATTTTCTAATGAGTAACAAACCAAAACTGTTGACACCTGTCGAAAAGCTCAAATAACTCGTGTTTTTGCAGGAAACAAAAAGCAGTGCCAAAGGTGTAAAGCACTTCTTGTGTTAATTTTAGTGTATTTTTAATAAAGTTCCTAATGCAATGACTAAGTGATAATTTTGCAATGGTATACATACATAAACTCTCGCCTTTTCCGTAGAAAATATGAAATAAAACGTATGAAATATAAAATAGTTGATTAAAAAAAAAAAACAAAAGAATGCGATGTTTATTGTTCGAGAACTTCTCGAACGCTCTGCTATGCTTCGATATAGTGATGATATCATAAATTAGTTTAATTAACACTGTTAATTAGTATTTAGTATGGAAACTGCATTGCATGTTGCCTTGTAACAATTTTACAGCTGAATGCGTTACGTTTTATTGTCTTAAGATGATTTATTGTTTACAGTGTGAGCAATTTGTTAGAATATATAGGTATGTACAATGTGCCTACGTTGATAAAAAAATATTTCCTAGAATTGAACTTGAAAACGCTAATCATAGGCAAATTATGAGGTCATTAATACTTATTATACTTGTTAAGTTTGTGCTACACAAAGTAACAAAGAACAGGAAAACATAACAACAAAATAGGATGAGTCTAACTTACTTGACTTAGAGTTAGTATTGTGTGAGTTTCTTGAAGGGACATCTACTGGATCACTCGGCGCTTGAGGTGCTTGGGTGAACAAACTCATCGCTGTAGGCCTGAAAAAAAAACAACATTATTGCAACACTACCTATAAACTCCCTGGTCACAGGCATTTATCAGAAAAAACCGGTCAAGTGCGAGACGAACTTGCACACGTAGAGTTCCATACCTCAAGGCAAAAAACGTTTATTGTATGGAGATCCCCTTTAATTTTTTACTTTAATTTATTTTATTATTTGTAACATACAGGTTGTAAGGGCGCTTCCGAAAAAGAAGACAGGTGATAGGGCTAGTTTTTTTTAAAACAATTTTTACCTAATTTTTTTTAGCAATTTTAAAAAGTACACTATGCTGTGAGAACAGTTAAATGAACCATTATTTGAGATTAAACACATTTAAAAACGACCCCAAGTCCAGGCGGAGACTTTACGATTAGGCGTCCTTTATAAAGCGCCGCCAAAATAAAATAAGTAGAATTACACATTACGGAAGCGTCAAACGTTTTAAATTGATGCAAAATAACCAATTTAAGGCGAAAGATTATTGGTATCAGTTTGCATTTAGGTTGTATATAACCTATGTTCTGGCTTCGGAAGCGTTCCCCTTATACCCTGTATAGCGGCAACATAAATACGTGTTCTGTGAAAATTTCAACTGTCTACCTATTACGGATCATGAGATGCAGCTCGCTGACAGACCAACGGACGGACAGCGGAGGCTTAGTAAAAGGGTCCCGTTGGTTACCCTTTGGGTACGGAACCCTAAAAAAGAATATTGGTCCTCCAGTCTAATCAGTGATGCTGCTGGCCATCATCTGTATGTAGACTAGTTGGCGATCTTATTACGAAAGCAACTATACCTGCCTACGTCATAGTACCAACCTAATCATTGTCCCGCTACAGGTTAATGACATCTTGTCATACCAGAGGCATGAGCATTGATTTGCTCAAGGACGGGTTGGCGATTAGAGACTTCACTCGTCCAGGTTTACCACGACATTTTCCTTCACCAATGTCATGGATGTCCAAGATAATATCGGAAAGTACAATATGAATTGAAAAAGCCAGCCCGATTTTCAATCCACACCCTCGTGCATGAGATGCGAGGCCTTACCCACTGCGCGATCACATACCTAACTCTCATAATTTTGGGGTCAGTTGACAGTGGCACTGAATGCAGGTATAAACGAGTACCTATAGTAAATCAGTCCATCACTGACTGGTTGAAACTGGGCTCGTGTATACCGGTTATATACTAGTTTCAAGTCAGTCTAGCGCTGATCACGCGAAGTCAGTCCAGCAGATAGGCCCCCGCCTCTATATTTTTGATCCAGATGCTCCCCCCGCGCCGCCCGAGTCAGTAAAGTGTGGCTGACTTCGTTTATACGCATTGGGCAGCCACTGCCGGATTTTTGTAGAATGTTCACGGTTGAGTGATTTATAGTTTCATAGATTAAGGTTCTTTCAAAAAACTACAGCAAACTGACTTGTTAAATGAATCGCGTCTATACAAACCCAGTAACTTGGATCCAAAAACTGAGTCACCGGGTCCAGTCACTGGGCTCGTATAAACCAACTTGCTTCGTGGCCAGTAGGCCAGTTAAGTTATCCCAATCTGCCGCCGATGGAATCTGCGCTTTAAAGCCCCGCGTTACGAGTCAAAATTTTATGAATAGGTAAAGCTAAACTGAGTTAGCTTAGGTCGCGGTGTGGCCTGCGGTTTACAGTAGGTAAACCACTACCTACATAATAATCCGGCTAACCTAACTACAGCTGAATGTTTATTCGTTCAAAGCGACTGTGAAAGGTTGCAGAAAAAACTGCAATCAGTCAAACTTTATTTAAAAAGAATAAGTAGGAAAACAAACTTGCGTTTCACCTTGAGTGTAGCATCGATAATGATAAAACTCTTTGTTGCTGACTTGTTGGGACCGATTTTGAAACTATTCGGCAAAAGCTTGGATCGAGAGTTACCCAAGATCTACTCATAAAATGCCTACCTAATTACTTCAAAGACCTATATGTTCGTAAAAGTATACATAAGTACTTACCTATCTAAAGATAAGAAACGGTAATGAGTTAATTAAGTACCTACTAACATTTGTAGGTATCTTCGTCAGTTTGTCGTGACGTAAGTCCTTCATCATCACGCCTTAACATCACATACTGATAACAAGAAAATGTATGACACTACTATAGAACTGTTTATTCACGATCTTAATATGGAGCACAATGTGTTTGTTGACGTTCAGGATTTTCATTAGCATACACGTATCTATGCACACGGCATACGGTTTTCTAACATACTACTTTACTATTCTTGCATTTACTTAGCTACTACCTACTACCTAATTAATGAAATAAGCTTACTACCTAATTAACGAGATTAACGTACTTAATATAACATCACGCCTTGTTTCCCTAGGGTTGGGCAGAGGTGTAACTAAAGTATACCCACACTTCGCCAGTCATGTTTAAGTACCACGTAATAGGGGGTGATCCTTTGGTGAAGTTCCCACCTTGCCCGATACGGGAATCGAACCCAAGACCTCATGCCGACCTCATTTCGATCAAACGCTTCAAGCGCGTTCGGCGCTCCGATTGGTCCGTCAACAATTCAGGGCCAATCGGAGGCCCTAGTGTGAGTTTCATTTAACCATCTACACCAAACGCAGTGAGCGCGTTTGGCGCTCCGATTGGTCCGTCACCAATCCAGGGCCAATCGCAACGCCGAATGCGCTCACTGCGTTTAGTGTAAATGGTTAAATGAAACTCACACTAGGGTCTCGGAGCGCCAAACGCGCTCGATGCGTTTGATCAAGATAGTAAAATGAAACTCAAACTAAGGCCTCAGCACTACTTAGCAGTAGCGTTTGCGATCACTAGACCAACGAATCAAGCAACGTACCTAGTTATCAACTAAATCCTGAATACTTGAAAGAAAAATACCAGGTGTTAATGAAAAGTAAATAATGTCAATGCAGGCAGGTACACTCACCTGGTTTCAGGTCGTTTCCCCATGCTAGTGATGGTCGCCTGCTCATCGACCTCCTCTATAATATCATTGGCGATCTTCATACTGCCCCCGCCGGCCGTGGTAGGCTTGTTCAGTGTCGGATTACTCGCAGATATCGTAAACCGTGAACCTGTAATTAAATCAGTACTACTTAAACACAATGAAACAACTGATTAACCTAGTAACTGTTCATTAGAATTGCATTATCGAAGATGACACGTGTATTAGATTGATAAGGAGCTCACAGTACTCCTTATCCATCTGCTGCTTACTAAACGAAATGATAATTGTCTCACTCGATCGACATTTCTGCAAACAAATCCCCACTTAAACTGGCTACATTATGTCGCCATGAGGGCTATCTACGACACTCGTATTTGCTTTCAACACGGCCCCTTTATTTTTCTATTTACCTAACCCACTTTCTTATTTAATGTTTGGTTTTGTTGGGACAAACCTTGAATCTTAAATAATAGACAGACAGAGCGATAGATGTGTAGATGATGTCCTCTATGTGACAAACTTAAATCTGAATTAATCTCTCGGCCTTAAACTGAGCTTTAGTCAATGTTGCAAGTTCCCAGTTTTTTGAACAGCGAATTATCGATTCAGTTAAGCCAAACAACGCTGCAAACAAAAGGAAATCAACTACATTCTGATGAGCGTTGTGCTAGATCGATGGGAAATTGTGCATGAAGAGTTACCATCGTGTCTCAACAGCCGTAACATACCACCATCAGTCTGTGTCGCCGCGGGGCCTCTTGGGTCCTCCTTCGAGAACAGCCTCTTCAACATAGATGTGACGGAGGCGGTTCGCGCCATGGGCGTCTGTTGCAGAGATGCCATAGAGTTTGTGGAGCCCATAGAGTTCCTGTCGTCACGTTTCCCGCGCTTACTGCCACGGTTCACGATGAAGTGTATGCCCGACACAGCGTCGTCATTCATTTGTAGTTGCTGTTAGCATAAAAATATGTTAAATAATATTCAAAACGCATAATAAAACATCGATTTGTTCATCGAAGAAGGCTCATAACTGGCCACGCTAAGTTATTTCAGGAAGGCCGATCGTATCAATCATTTTTGGCGACACTATGCTTAGAGATAAGATTGTTGGTGGATAAAACGCAATCTTGGTAAAAGAATAAAACAAATAATATGCTTATTATATACAGCCACAAAAATGCAATAGAATAAGAAATTTAGTAAGGACCTAGTACCTAGTTAGATTACACAACGGACAAGTAAGGGCTATAGACAAAGAAGGTAACATTGACGTCGTCAAGTGCACACAATTAAGAAAGTTCAGCGTAAATTATCAATTCGTCAGACGACGACAAAAAATATCGATAAAAATATTTCTATTTAATAAATATTGTTTTGTCTGTGACCATGACTTTCGATAGCAATCTAGATTCCATGGCTCCATCTTATGAATCATGTCCTATATGACATGAAACGCTGTTGCGTTTATAATCTGCTTAAACAATCCAGGCATACATAATACGTAATAAGTTTATGCAGTTTTCCATTTATTCATTAAATAATATTATAGGTACTTAACATATATACGGCATACATAAAATCAATCAAGGCTGTTAATATAGCATATGTATACGGCTAGGTAAAGATGGAGATTAGTATCATAATATGGAAACAATAATATTAATTTTTATTAAGGAAGGAATTCGTTAAATAGATATCTAAAGGTTACAATATTGTTTTGTTAGTCACTCTAAAAAAGCAGATTTCTTAGTAATTGTTATTATCTAGTTTTATCATTATTTATTGATGATTATTTACGAATATGTGTTAATATTACACATGATTTAAAAATGTGCTAACTTAATCAGCCGGACATTAAGGTGGGATCCAATAAAAAAAGTTTATAATACGAAATTAAACAGCCTCAAACCATTCTGAATTATGCACCTCAAACCTACAAAATTAAGTGTGACGAAATGTACAAGGAAAATAATGTAAGATAAGATTGAATATGATCTGCAACCTGAACACCGACACACTGCGAAGCTCCATATAATCCGGGCGTGCAGCATGCTTATAAAATGGTCGAATCTAACCTCTGGGGGGTCGAACTTGTAACTCACGGTGTTGGAGCGGTTCATCTCGTCGATCTTGACCTGCGAGGGCGCAGACAGCACCATGCTGCGCTGGCGCACCGGCACGGCCACGCGCGCCGTGGACGGCTCCGGGTGCTCCTCGCGGTTGTTCTCCGTCGCGATCGTGTACGGCAGCTCCGACGGGAACACTTCGTCCCAGTACTGATCCCGAATCAGTTCCGGGTGCTCGTGGTGCATCTCATCCACGATCATGTACGAAACCTAGACACGCATGAATGCATTATCAGTTTCAATCGAAATACTGGCTATATTAGTCAATTTCCACGAATTTACTCGCCCGGATCGGGTTAATCGTCACTTTTAAATCATATATTATTTTCTATAAGCGACTTGCATGAAGTTAATATACTCTTCGACCAATCGACAACTCCAGAAATACGAGGCAATTGCCACGTTTTAAATTTTATGGACTTTATTGCATGTACTCGCAGTGACCTTTTCTCATAACTTAATTGCATTAAAAAAATATTATTTAAAAATATCGGTTCGGGCAATTAAATTCGTGCGAATCGACTAATAAGTCGAAAAATGCAATTGCCATAAATAGTTAATGGTTTCCAAATCCGCCTTACCTGCAAATCTCTGTCTATCAACCAGTTCACTTCAAAATCATCGTCATCTTCGCCGAAAGGGTTAATAAGTGACTCGGCCACTTTCAGCCAGCCCATGTAAAAAAAGAACTCCAGCGTAGTAAATACAGGAAAGTAGAGATCTATATTACTAATGTTGGCCGCATCGTTGCGTTGTAACTTATTGTCGACCCATTGACTGCCCAAGGCAGATGTTATGAAATATGAGTATACTGCTATGGTAACTACCTGAAAGGTGAATAAAGAATTACTATAAAGAAGTGCAGATTTTAAGCAATCATTGGCGAATCAGTGACCAATATAAATCTGCCTAGCCTTTTCCGCAACTATGTCATGGTCAGCTTCCAATGCAACCGGATACCGCTGAATACCAGTATTTTACATGGAGCTACTGCCTATCTGGCCTCCACAACCCAGTTAATGGGTAATACGATACCCTTTGACTGTCAGACTTTCAGGCTAGTCAGAAGCCTGAAAGTCTGTCTACTCGTAACGTCGGAAAAAATCCTTGAATGGTGAATCGGTGACCGTAGGTGAGAAATGAGTACCTACCTGAGTATATACTAGAGGTACACTAATAGTATCGTAACTGAGGAGAAGTCCAGCTTGTCCTCTGAATTTGTTTAATTCATCTATAATCGTCTTAACTGCAAAATCGTCTCTTATTCGGCCCTCTTTACGGGCCCGCGTTACTATGCTAGTCGCCCAAACTATTGGTAACCTGAAATAACGACAATTTTTAACACATCATGATCAGTAGGTATTATTTGTACTATAATGTACCTAGATGAAATTCGATAAGATATAATAAAATTGTTGATGATTAAATCGTTTCCTTAATAATTTATAAGTAAATTGCTACACATAGCTTAGTGATAACCAGTGGCGTGCAGTCCATAAAGACAGAAAGACACTGCCTACCCTACCTAAATCAGATAAATATGTAAAACTAATATTATTTTATCAATAATAAACAAAAATGTCTTTACTCATAAATCAGCGCCACCTGTTGAGCGTCGGTCGTATCTTTAGTATTATCGATACAATATCCCGTTCGTTCGTACAATTTGACGCAACTTTGCATTGCGATGCACTAGCGCCGCTTAGTGCCTCGGGAGAGACACGAACTATTCGTGTCTCAATGTTTGTATGTGTGCTCTCGTGGTCATGCAGATTTATTCTGTGTGCGTTCCTATACATACGTGGCACACAATGTAACAAATAACTCACACAACCGTACAGGGTCCCTGGTCCAGGCCATGGTACGGAGCGAGAGTGCATGGCTAGCAGTCGCCTCCTTCAGCGAAGCAGTTATGCTCGCAAAGAGGGAGGCGGCGCACGTGAGGGAGATGCAGTACATGCCCCTCACAGCCGTGGCCTTCGCAGGAGACGCCCTGGGCGTCGGGAATCCCAGGCTGACGGACGCCGGGCTTGCGGACGGCGAGTAATGGGTAGCTCGCTGTCCGGTAAGGACCAAGCCCGGGTCGACGGCGCGTTGTGTTCCACGCGCGCCTCAAAGAGATGTCAGCAGCAACTGATGGGGCCCGCAAGGGCCGATGCCTGCCATGGGTGCGGGTTGTTCGAAAGAGATACCGCGGCCCCTGGCATACAGGCAACTGAGGGAACACGGGTGGGTTTTAGTCAGTAAAAGTCTGACACGCCCTCCCGCTCCGCCCAGAGCGGGAGAAGTTATTTGATGATTTCCCACCCAAAAAAAAAACCGTACAGGGTAGTCACTGGCTTTTTACGATTTTTAACAACGAGTCGAACTACGAAACTTACCGAAGTTTTCCGAATAAAGTTGGTTTTGCGACTATTTTAAAAAGTAGCATTGTTTCATTGAATTGTAACTACATAAACAACCATAACTTCTTTGTCGTATTATTTTCATATGCCGAGTAATTCCGACGCCATTGTTTGTTTTGATTTAATTGTTTTGGTTGTGAACTATGATGGCATGTATTTAAGATTTTAACATTGTTAAATAGTGTGAAAAATAGATAATATTCACTGTGAAAGTTGTTCAGGTGGTGTGTGTAGAAAAGAAAAATTATGCATTTTCAAAACTGTCTAGCGGTGAAAAAAAAAACAAGTATCGTGAAAAGTAGTTGTAGGTACACCGGATTTGCAATTAATAGGTACAAACTATAGGTAAAGTCAATCGTAAATTAAATACAAAACAAACAATATGATTCACTTAATTCCCTCATAGGTTGCATGCTGTATAGGTAGTAGGGTACAGCAATCGGTTGTTCTGTTTCTTTTTTGCCTTTTTTTTAATTTCTGCCTACCCTGTCTAAAAACTCTGTGCACGCCACTGGTGATAACCTTATGTGAATCTAACACACTAGGATGAGTAACAGGAATTGATATTCACATCACTAACTATAGAACGAACATATCTAGGATCTAGAATGAGATCATCAATGGAAGTGTGATTCAGATGACATGAAAAAAAAATCTCATACCAATGTTTCGAGGGCTTGGGAAACTTGTCATTCAGATTGTCGAGGATTGTCTTTTCATTTTCGAGTAGAAGTCCAGCATCCACGAAGTTGTTGAGCGTCGGGAATCTTTTCTTGACTCTGGGTGAGATCATCGTGAGCACCATCGTAAGGCACAGACACACGTAGCGGACGATGGTCCGCCGCATCAGACGCCCGCGCTCATCCTGTCCTCAAATTGCATGATTAACTAAATATGTCCCGTCTGTGATACTGCACATTAACATTATTTTACTTAGTTCACAGAAATTCCTAGCATCGATTAATTTAATACGAGATGATCGACAAATAGTATCGTGAGTCGCAACTTTACACGGAACTTTCTTTTTCTGGTTCGAGCTGATCTTCAAGTCAATGCATTCAATATTGTGAAGACTTAGTGCCTTCGAAGCAATTATTAATTCAGCTTAATTAATCCCAAATTAAAAACAATGCCCAACCTAATTACAATATCATTAATTAATGCACTCGGATTTATTTAGTGATGATCATAATTTTCTAGTACCTACATAAAAAGTACTTGAATTTATACAATATTTAATAGTTTTGACTTTTAGCGACAACGAAGCGTCAAATGACCAAATTATGTTAAAATACAACATGAGTAATTCCGGAATCGAACTAGACGCGTCATCGCGTTTTTGCCCTATCCTGAGTGCTATGTGCTTATGTCACTGAACTGAATTTCAATCTCAAGGCTATCACTTCTAATAATTGAGCGTACTAATTCTATTTCTTTGCACTTATCTATTTTTATACTTGTTGCTTTGTTGTAAAATACCTAACATATGTATAGCTTTTGTCGGTATAAGTACAGCGAAACGTATTTATTTATTTATTTAAGAAATGTATTCGCCGAGCATATGTTTCCGTTATTTTGTGTTTACCTACATGCTTGTTTTTGCTTCGTCTATAGCACACCGAGAGTGTGATCTATTTTTACTGCTGTTTATTTGATTTCAAATTACTTATTCGTGGTTACTGACTATCGACTAGCGGATCTAATAAATTAAGAAAACCTTGGCACTTCAATTAAAGTCCTTATCGGTGTAAATAATAATTCCTGATAATTTGATATCCTGAAGAACATTTCCTCAAATTTTATTTATCAGCTGATTGTATTTACTATTTCCGTCATCGTGTTTGTAATTTAGTATCACAAAAAAGCATATTATCACATCATTCATTTTGTTACGCATATAAGGTTCACGTAATGTTACATGAATAGATAAGATTACCTACTCAAGATTGCAAGTTATAATGTAAGTAGGTACGTCGCTTGTGAGAAACTGAATGGAAGAATAATGAGTAGGTAATAAGTTATACATGCGGATGTTTTGTCAACACATTAAGGGCATAGAAACAACAAAGTAGTATAATATTATGTCATGCCATGTGGCTACTACTAAACACTGACACTATTTTAGTACTACTAATTTACTGAACTACGGACAAATTTATTACCGGTGAGCACTATTTCTTTCTTATCTTAAAAGCTGGCTTTACATCACATAGATTGCTGACTGGCGATCGGTACCAGAGCACTATATCCACCTGCAAACCGATAATATCAAACTGCGTCAAGTTGTTTATGTTTACTATGAGGTTGGTAAAGGTCAAAAGGTAGTCGTACCTTTGAAAATCGTTACTCGTGTAACATGAATGGAATTTCCACTAGTCAGGAATGAACTTAGGTACGACTGCTCAGAAGAGCGCGCCAAATTCCTGACAAGCCCAGCCTAACAATTGCCGGAAGAGCAGATATCATGTAGAGACAACTAGCTATTCAATCTAATTTACAAACCTTCCTACCTACATAGCGTAGGATGGAGCATAATAGATGTATACAATAAGTATAGGATAAAAAAGGATAACCAACACAGCTCTGTGTAATGATTAGCATAATTAAAAAATAGCATTGTAATAACGCCTCTGGGTTGACATGACAATCAGTTTTGTACATACCTGTCCATGTATAGTGGCAGAGACAAAGACGGCGATAGAGTCGGGCCAAGGAATGGTTGTGTACTGACTCCACCAGCGGTTCATCACCACGGTAACGTAAAACCCTAGCACGAACGACAGAGGGATCACATTCCCGTGAAAACTGCAGTAGTTCACAACGCCCTCGAACACTCTGTGAGAAAAATGCAAGTATTTTTATGTCGTGTAGTGTATTGCACAGCAATTTAACTTTTGTTGAACATTGTACCCTGTCGATACAAATGTGGGTACAAATTAATGGAATAATTTAACAATGGCAGCGTGCATATAGTTCATTACAACCGCGAATGGCAGTACCTAACGTAAATTATACCCATTGACGATAAAATATTACAATGACCTTGCAACACGTACATTTCAATTATTTTTATTTCAGGTATGATTTCGATTCAAAACTTACATTTGTACAGTTATTAAGTATATTTTTGGTTGTAAACCACTGCTGTTGGTTGAAATATTTTATTTAGTATAAATGTTAATTCATACACATAGTTATTTTTGTTTTCCATACCTAACTTCGGTCATGAAAATTTGTTTTTCACGAACTGAGCTCCTAGAGCTTTCAGAGCGACAAAACGTGTGTTAATTTATAGCCCAAAATTATGCATGTTATCTTTGTTAATAGTTATATACACATTTCAGTAAAAGTTTACTAAAAAAAAACCAGTGTTTTTACAGCATGCTCTGATAAATATTCGAAAGGGGTTTTGAGGCTTCAATATTTTAAACATTGTTTTATTACAGGATACTTGTAGTTGCATTATGTTAAATACGCACCTTTTAGAATGTTCATCCAGTAACAGCCGATACGTCAAATTGAGTACATAGTATAAAAGCAAGAACACTAGTAGGTCCAGCCAAACTAATTTGTATATACTTCCCCGCCATCTGAAAATACAACAATAAGTTAATTTTAGTGTTACAGAAACTTCCGAGAGCCTTATCGAATAAGTACCGACTCTATAGTACGTCTAGCTACTTGTTTATATTTCTATTAAAATACAAATGAAAAATAGTACATAAAGGTAATACAAAAGTACATAAATAATCTACATCTATATTCTAAACAGTACATCCAAAATCAGTTTGTTAAATTGACAGATACAACATTATCCTAAGAAATTCTAATAAACATGCTGGGAAAAACGAAGACAAAAACTACAGGTACCTATTGAATTCTAGGTTTATTCGGACGTCCGAGTAATCAGTGCAATGATAATAATTATAACACACTTAAGTGAAGATACTATTGTAACTGTATTCTACTCCACGCATGCTGGTTTTATGACATTCGTAAGTTTATTAGTATGCGTATAGCTGTTTTATAGCCTCACATTTGAATCTGCATTACGTCATTCGTGATCGTGATTGGGGATCGACGAATAACACGAGAAATGGCTAGCCTTATGGATTAACACCATGTTTGTATGCCGAATTACTATTCAGCGTGAATATTATAAGCTGAATAGACCTGGTGTTTTCCGAGATGGAAACTTTCAATTAAAATTCCGTTCCACCACCGTTCCACGAATTTGTTTGGGAAGTCCTACCATATCATATTATCTTCACGATACATGATTATGATTACTGATTATATGTATAGTTAAGTACTTATATAAATTAAGTTGGATTTAAGTGATTAACACATAAATGTTCTAGCAAATAGTATGGAATAATAACACACTTCTTTGTAAAACCGCAAAATGTATTGAATTGTGGCTAAGCTAGACAATAACTTTAGCCCGCTTTAGCATCGAAGAAAAAATTTAACTAAGCAATCAAATAAGTATTTGATTGCTTACTTTTTTTTTTCTAGTTAGGTACCTTTCTTACATTGAAATATAATTTAATTGTACCCCTAATTGTGATTAACAGAACCTAACATAACTAAAAATAATATTCGTAAAACATTAGCAGTCTTTAAAATGACGTTGTAGTTCGTACGTAGAGGAAACTTATTAGCCTAATTTCTTATTACAAGAAGTAGACTATATTATTAGTTGCACACAGTCTACAATTCGCCAAAGTCTGCGATACAGATTAGCCACTTACAAGACAATGGATTAATTTATCGCTAAGTCTTTACAACAATAAGTTCCAATTGTATCGGTTTATAAAATCGCGTTGGTGTTATGTTTAACCTTGACTGAAGACACAGCATACAGCTGTTATGTCTGTGTTAGTCGTGTAGCACGCGATCACAACTAAACACATCCGTTATTGTCATAAACATAAACATATGTCTGCTTTGTGATTGTTTGTGCCAAAATAATCCATTGACAGAAATCATTATTTTATCTCTTCGTGGCGAGCGAGATGAACACAATTTTGTCTTGCTGAATACAATAATCTTTAAAGGCTTGACAAACTTTATTCCTCTCGTATAAAGGAGCAATATCGTGAGATACTTTACATTTTGATGAAACTTACAATGTTTTATTGAATATTCATTATTAATCCGATTTCCAGTACTAGTTTCCAGCTGTTATAAATTATTTTCAATAATTTCAACACGTTTCTTGTTATGTTCAACAGCAACAGGGAATTTTCACGAGAAAAATTGTGCCATTTCAAGTTAGTATGTACAGGCATTCGAATTGAATTAGAACACAAGCAACTGCTACTTATTTTGTTATTCGCTAATAAATAATGAAAACTTACACTAGGAAGAAAACTCGTTTTGAATGTTTCACTCGATATGATAAAGCATCATATATCGTCTCCTCAGTTTCACGCCACGCCATCCCGATCCAAAACTTTGTATGTACTGACTGACATGAATTGAGGTCCACTTAGATATTGTTCGCGACAAAAAGAGTCGCGCGAGCGCAACTCACTGTGTTTTCGCGTTGTGTTCAGACTCAGAGACCGACTTAACTCACTGTATCAACGCTTTGAAACGCTACGTAACAAGCTAATGTAAATGGTAGGCATGTACTGAATCATTCCATTTGTTACATTCATGGAGAGCATCAGATTGCATACATTAAAATACAATACGGTCTAATGAACACAGATAACCATTTTAATTTAGGCACTTCCGAGGTTCTGCTTCTGACTTCATCAGCTTAACGAACACGCGATATCATATGATTGAAAAACAATATTTGACGCTGAAGTGTAAATCTCGACGTCTAATTAAGACGCGGACTTATCTAACTGCAGACACTATCTGGATATTAGCAAGCACTGAGGTCAACAAAAACTCACACACAGACGGGATATTACGTCATTCTGCGCCACGCTTTTGGTTTGTGCCGCAATGTGGGAGGACCGGAATTAGCAGTTGAGCTGTAGAGTTCTCTACAGTTTAAGAAGCATTCACCGTTTTCGTCATAATTGTAGCTGCTCAGTGGAAAACCCAAAATTGCACAGTGTTAATTGCCAAGTCTCCTTGACATGTTGTTGTCAAATGCGTTGGTTAGTATCGCCTTCGCGATACACATTTAAATAAACCATCCTCCGTGAATGACTCAGCCCATACTCAAGGTTTAAACTACACGCTATCCGCCAGTGTAATCGATTTAAACAATTGCTGTTACAGTTAAAAGCAGGGATTGAGGATTATTACACCTGACTTGGTTTATCACTAGATTTATGTATACGTATTATATGCACTGGTTTTATGCACGACCTGTATTTACTCTGCAAGTCTGGAATGTCTTTTTCGCAAAAAAATAGGAGCCTAATGGTAGTCAGGGCTGGCTATGGACATCTGCATTACCAGAAGCATCACAGGTGTCTCGCCAATTAGCCACCATGGGGGCCAATAAACAAATGTCTTTGCTTTTAATTTACACCGTTTTATTAAGTTGTCTTTGTTGCAAGGACACAAAATAATGTCTAGCTACCTCGGTGCTTTGATAGACTGTATTATGTGTTCTTATAAAAGTACCTGCTGACCCGGGTCCACTTCGTTGGGCGGTAAACATTTTTAAATCACTCAATAGATTACGACACGGTCGCGGTTCCATACCTATGTCGTATTAGCTCTTTAACCATTCGTCCAAATTATATGCAGTAAAAGGGAAATCTCTTTTGTTTTAAACACTTGAGACGATAAATGTACTTATTTTGATAAGAATTCATAATTGTTGATAATATGACCAATAAATATGACGGTTACGTCATATTTATTGGTTGGTTGGTTAATTTAACTTTAAAAAAAATAATTTAAGTCGTTAGACTTAAAAGACTTAAATTCTTTTTTAATTTAATAAAAGATAAATTAAAAACCCCCCGACCCAAAAAAAACTATAAAAATCAAAAATAATATTTATTGGCCTTATTTTGATCAAGTGGGGGACGGCTAATGAAAATGCTAGGCTACCTCAGTTTGACGCTTTTATTGACCGTCCCACGTCAAACTTATAACACCCCGTCGTTTTTGCGTCGGGGGTTAAAAATAAAGTGCCAGCATTCTGAAACCGGTTATTGCCAGCATATTCGCGTGGTAAATGACCAACACTTCACTTTTACTACTTGTTCCCTTTTTCAATTGTTTACGTACCTACCGAAAAACATGTACTTAATTGTTTATTTGTCATTTTTTAAGTGAAAACCGCGTTGAGTGATTTTTGGTAGGGGCAAATATTATGGGTACCCACGCTACGCATCACCGACATGCCATTGTGACGTGTTGTTTTTTCCCAAAGTTTTAAGTTTTTACTGAAAATTGAGACAATTCGTATATCTGCGAATTTTGCGCGCAATGTCTAAACCCTGGCTGGATTTTTTCAGGAATAAAGATACGAGTACGGTAGGTATACGGCGGGCACGGTAGTTTTTTTTTTATTTTTGCAGTAAAATTAAGTTTACTACTATTTTAACTTGTTTTTTTTTTAATTACGTCTTTTAATCAAAATCAAAATCAAAAGTCATTTATTCAAACTAGGCTGAGAGTCAGCACTTTTTGAACGTCAAAATTACATAAGACAGTCCCCCCCAAAAGCCCGCCCTTCTAATAATCACCATAACCAGAGCTTTTAAATCACATACGCATATTTGACGTCTATTACGTCGTCTGACTTTTGAATGGTCGGAATGGTTATTATTTTAAAAGTCAAGTCGTTGATTCATTATTGTTCCATGCAATCTATGATTGGAATCATTTAAATCACGTTATGATTTGAAAAAATATATACTCGTATATGGGTAAAAATGAGATTGACTTTATTATGTCGACGAAGAAGCAAGTATTCAATGATGTCTGTTATCAACGCGTTGAAAACTGGTAGTGATCACCGTTTGGTAAGAAGCACATTGAATCTCAATAGAAAGATCTCGGCTGATGAAGTCTACGCTCCATCCAGCACCGATCCAAGTCCAAAACTCCGAAAGCTTTCAACTCGAACCTCAGAATCGTTTCGAGTGTCTAGGGAGCTCTGTGGACGATTTTAACTATGGGTTCGTGGAAACTGTCCATACGGTCGGGTCTAAGGCCTGAAACTGTGTTAAGCGGACGTCCACACGGTTTCATACAAATGTGCTCCGCCACGGGGACCCCGCGCGGGCTTCCGTCGCAGGGTAGGCTACTTTTGGTTGCGGTTGCAAGTCCCGTGGGATCATTTCCGACATCCACGGGTCGGAGCCGAGGTTAGCAGTTAGTAGTAAATAAAATGGCCTCACGATGGGGGTCGTCACGATCCCATGGAGCCCACTCGCGTAGACACGCGATGGGTGACCGTCGCGGGCGTCCGCATAACGCAGTTTTAGGTCTAAGAATTTCAAGACCCGTAGTATCAATAAAATAAGAGGCTCTCTGATCCTACTTTGCAGCTCATGAAGGAGAGGCTCGAGGTGGTCTTACAATCTTCCGATGATACCCTCGAGTACCGGCAGCTTAACAGACAGATCTCTAAGTCCTTGAAAAGAGTTCTCCGCCGCTTTAATACAGAACGTATTAAAGACGCGATAGAGCGGAATAAAGGCTCCAAGGTCTATTGGGCAGAGTCAGCTTACAAAACTGAAGACCGATGAAGGCAGGATTGCATCCACCAAGCCTGAGCTGTTGAGAGAAATTGAGAGGTTCTATGGAAAGTTATACACTTCAACAAGAAACCCCGTTACGAACCTGGCAAACGACCCAAGAGCTAGATTGACCCGATACTATACTGATGACATCCCGGATGTCAGATTGTACGAGATTGGAATGGCTCTAAAGCAGTTCAAAAACAACAAGGTGCCGGGTGATGACGGAATTACGGCTGAACTCCTAAAGGCCGGCGGGAAACCCGTTCTTAAGGCCCTCGAGAAGCTGTTTGATTCCATCATACTCGAGGCCAAAACGTCGCAGTCATGGAACAGAGGTATGGTGGTACTTCTCTTTAAGAAGGGTGACAATGCCCTTCTTAAGAATTATAGGCCATCTCACTTCTGAGCCATGTCTACAAGCTGTTCTCTAGAGTCATCATGAAGCGTCTAGCACGCAGGTTTGACGACTTCCAGCCTCTCGAACAAGCCGGGTTCCGCAAAGGCTTTAGCACGATAGACCACATACATACGCTGCGGCAGGTTATACAGAACACCGAAGAGTACCTGTAACCTGCCTCTCTGTTTAGTGTTTGTGGACTACGAAAAAGCCTTCGATTCGATCGAGACATGGGCTGTACTGAAGTCCCTTCAACGGTACCAGATCGACTATCGGTACATTGAGGTGTTGAAGTGTCTGTACGAAAACGACGCTATGTCAGCCCGACGCCAGGACCAGACCTCGAACCCTATCCTTCTGCAGCGAGGCGTTAGACAGCGAGACGTTATCTCTTCGAAACTCTTCACCGCTACACTGGAGGATGTATTCAAGGTTCTGGACTGGCTTCAACATCAATGGCGAGTATATCACGCACCTTCGGTTTGCCGATGATATATGTTGTTTTCATGGCTGAGACCATGAAGGACCTCAGTACAATGCTCGATGACCTCAGTAGAGCTTCCGAAAGAGTGGGTCTTAAAATGAACATGGACAAGACAAAAGTCATGTCCAATGCCTATGTAACACCCACACTCATAACGGCCGGAGGCGCTGCACTCGAAGTTGTAAACGAGTGCGTTTACCTAGGACAAACTGACCAGTTAGGTAGGTCCAAGTTCGAGAATGAGGTCAATCGTCGAATTCGACTCGGCTGGGCAGCGTTCGGGAAGCTTCGCAATATCTTCTCGTCCCACATACCGCAGTGTCTCAAGACGAGTCTTTGACCAGTGCGTGTTGCCAGTGATGACATATGGAACCGAAACGTGGTCACTCACAATGGGCCTTATAAGAAGGCTTAAAGTCACCCAAAGGGCAATGGAGAGGGCTATGCTTGGAGTTTCCATGCGTGATCGAATCAAGAATGAAGAGATCCACAGGAGAACCAATGTAACCGACATAGCCAAAAGAATTGCCAAACTTAAGTCGCAGAACAGATGGCCGATGGGGCCGAAAAGTTCTGGAGTGGCGACCGCGTACCGGAAGACGTAAAATTGGAAGGCCTCCCACAAGGCGGACCGATGACCTTGTGACGGCAGCAGGAGTCCGCTGGATGCGGGAAGCACAGAACCGGTCGTGGCGGAGCTTGGGGGAGGCCTATGTCCAGCAGTGGACGTCTTTCGGCTGAAATGATGATGATGATATAGGTATCTCCACTGTTGGCACAATACCTAACCTACTTAGTCGATTCAGCTAGGAAACAGATAAAGATGATTTTTTTCATTCATATATCACTAGCTTTTGCCCGCAGCTCCGCCCTTGTGGATGTCGAATATCGCGTAAAGAAAGTAGTATATGGCCTTCTCCATATCCCAGGCTATATCTCTGCCAAATTTCATGACGATCGGTTCAGTGGTTTAGGCGTGAAAGCGTCACAGACAGACAGATAGAGTTACTTTCGCATTTATAATATTAAGTATCGTAGGGATTATTTATGTTGTGATTGTGAACATAAGTAAACTTCACATATTTCAATTAGTAAACAAAACGTACATCGAGTATGAAAGCTACTTCGGCACTTACCACACATTTGCTAAATCCACAACGAAATATTGACTGACACTCCTGTATTCTTGGTTTCGGCTCAAGGCGAAAAGATAGGAGCGTCGTCTGTTGTTTCGTTCTAATCTAAAGTAGTATTCTGCCATATTGTAAATTAACATTAAGTAACTACGTATACCTACTGACCCCAGACATTAAATTGTAACTCAAGAACCGGTAATCAGAGGTTAGAACAATTGTAAGTTGTGAAACAACATTCCAACAATCATAAAGGTTTCCTTTACTCTAAACGAGGCATCCTTGCTCCAAAATTATCTTGTTGCTGTAAAAAGCCTTGTAGAAATAACAACAGTTGAGATCAGGTGATTTTCGGCCCACGCACACAACGTGGAAATGCCGTCATAACTACTCATTTTATAAAAGACCTCCAGTTTTTTTCAATTTTCGCGGTTTTGAGGGAGGCTCCCTCACTACCGCGAAAATTGAGTAACGAACGGTCAGCAAAAGAGATAAGTAACCTGGGTCGTCAGATAAAGTTGAAGTTTAGTACCAAACCGATGCATGATGTCAAATTGAATTGAA
This sequence comes from Polymixis lichenea, assembly GCA_949091785.1. Taxonomy (NCBI): domain Eukaryota; kingdom Metazoa; phylum Arthropoda; class Insecta; order Lepidoptera; family Noctuidae; genus Polymixis; species Polymixis lichenea. The sequence goes on along the minus strand of OX420939.1, from coordinate 11,448,839 downwards.
TTGAATTAATAGAAGACTAACAGTTCATTTATCAAATTTAATTTAATTCATCGCTTTCTTTCTAAACTTCAACTATATCTGACCTTGGTTATATCTTTTGGTGACTATACCCTCTTTAAGAGAAACTTACTAGATTACTGGGTATGGATCGTACAACGAGCCGGGCGGTCAACACGCAAGAATGCAGTTTATTTAATTGTATTTACGAGCATTTTTTTTGTTTACTTTCTCCTACGTCCTAAGTTCCTGATAAAACCGTCGGTTAATTACATATTGTTGGCGTTAGTATAGTTTTCTGGCTGCAGATTTCGAACTTGCTACCTAAAATATGTTACGGAGTAGGTGTGGTGCGTCTTTCTTATCATGTGCGTTTTGGCCTATTGCTAAAATGAAAAAAGTTTGGCAATTTTTATTTGTCAATTCGATAACTTCACGAAAACAAATTGACCATTTTCAATTAAATTCCGTGACCTTGACGTCACGGGATTTCATTGAAAATGTGTCAATTTGTAAAGTCGTCAAACGGATCTATGCAATTACTTTCGTAACTTATAAACTTTAGTAGCACGAAGCTTTCAATCATAGGTACATGTTTCAAGTAGCAATTTTTCTGGAATTACTCCCGAGCCAGACGAACGTTCATTGAAATCACGTTACAACAGTTTCATGTAAGAATGCTGAGAGCTAAGTAAGAGTGTTTGTCCGTAGCTACCGGTGTCCAACAGTTAAGTTGAGACCGGTACGAAAGCGTTGTTTCATAGACGCTTGTGTAGGTGCTGCTTAGGAGTACGTAGATGCGGCGTAGACGCTGTGTAGCGCAGAGTAGGCGTTTTATAATACGCTTCGCTGCGAAGTAACGTGTACGCGTTGCGTAGCACATCAAAGGGGTTGTGTAGCACGCTACGCTGCGTAGCTCAGCGTAGGCGTTGTGTATTACGCTACGCCGCGTAGCCGGTGCTTAGTACGCTACGCTGCGTTCTTCTTCCCAGCTAAAGCACTAGGAAGTGGTGAAGGGCGGGAGTTTTGGGGGACTGTCTTATGTAATTTTGACGTTCAAAAAGTGCTGACTCTCAGCCTAGTTTGAATAAATGACTTTTGATTTTGATTTTGAGTGCAGCGTAGGCACTACGTAGCACACGGCAGGCGTTGCATAGGGCGCCGTAGGCGGTGCGTTGACTTTGGTTACTCATGTGGCACTCGTTGACGGCGAGAGGATAGTTTCAAAACAATCATACGATCTTGCTAAACTTGCTTTTTAGAAAAAAAAAAGTATTATAAAAAAACAATTAGATTTTCCCGTAGTTTTGTTATTTCTTCTTTTGCGATAAAAGAAGAAATAACAAAACTACGGGAAAATCTAATTGTTTTTTTTCCTACACATAAAATAGCTTCATAATCTTATTCCAAGACTTCTGCGCGTGATATTCTAGAATCTATTATCAACACCACTTTATACATAATCAGCATATCTAATCTAATACCTTTAAACGAGCAATTTCTGTATTTATATGTATATGAAATTTAGTATGCAGGGGGTTTCGGGGGCGATAAATCGATCTAGCTAGGTTTCATTTTTGGAAAACGACAAACCAAAAAAAAAAACGAGCAAAGCTCCGTCATCCAGATAGTTATGTTGCCACTGGCCGTTGCCGCTGGGACACATACCTCCTCTCTTCGAGAGTGATCTGTTATCTACCACGCGAGCCCAGTTCGGGTTGGTAGATGTCAAATGCCTTCGATATTTTCTAAAAGGATGTCTACCTTCACCGTTTTAGTCTAAAATAATTAAGTAACTGAGAGTAGTGCTGATTACATTATTTACAAAAAGTAAAGCGCCTACCTGGGCCGCCACTGATCACAAATGTGTAGTAGTGGTATGATCTTAAATCAAATAATTATACTGATTATTAATAATGTAGTGTCAAAGTAAACAATTTCCTACCTAGTACGTTCGTGCCGTTCGTGTACGCGTAACTAATAACTTTATAAGACACTAGCGTTCATTAGAACTCCTGTCGATTGAAAAGCAAAACTGCGAAACTGGAAAAATTGCAAAAAATCTAACATTGAATTGGATACAAGGTACAAACACACATTACAAATCAAATACTTAAAAATAATAAACAAGAAAATAACATACAAGAGTGACTGCTCCAAACATTTTGCGATGTGCGATGTTTTCGTAGCCTAATTTTAACATTAACTACATGGCATCAAAAGAATAATGTAGATACGAGGTGCATTCAATAAGTACCTAGCCTCATCGCCAGAGGGCGCTGTAGTTTCAAAAGAGTTTTACCACAGTGTAGCACATTCTTTTTTAATTCTTTTTTCAAATTTTCATTCCAATCCCTTCATTTGTTTTAATTTGACAACTTATGGAAGCGAACGTGTCGATCGGTTTTACAAAAATGGAAAAAGAGCAATATCGTTCGGTGATTCGATTCCTATTTTTGGAAGGGAAAACGCGCATCGAAATCAAAGAGCGCTTGGATGCTGTGTACGGTGACTCTTCTCCATCGATGGCCACCGTCAAGAATTGGTTCAACGAGTTTGCACGTGGCCGTACGTCGGATTTTGATGAACCACGTCCAGGTGCACCGAAAACAGCTGCTACGGAGGAAAACATTAAAAAAATCCATGATCTCATATTGGCAGATCGCCGATTGAAGGTTCGGGAGCTAGCTGAGACTGTAGGCATTTCAGAAGGAACAGTGCATCATATTCTTCACGAGGAACTCGGCATGAGAAAGCTGTCGGCGCGATGGGTGCCGCGTTTACGCACACCAGAAAACAAGCGCAACCGTGAGACCACATCGGAGACGTGTTTGGCGCTGTTTAAGCGGAATCCAGCGGAGTTTTTGCGTCGTTTTGTGACCGCCGATGAAACCTGGATCCACTGGTACACACCAGAGACCAAGGAGCAATCAAAACAATGGATCCAGACCGGGGAACGTGCTCCAAAGAAGGCGAAAACTGTAAAATCGGCCGGAAAAGTTATGGCCACCGTTTTCTGGGATTCACAAGGTGTGATCTACATCGATTACCTCGAGAAGGGTAAAACAATTACAGGGCTTTACTATGCCGATTTATTGGGCCGATTCGACGCCGAATTAAAGAAAAAACGACCCCATCTGGCGAAGAAAAAAGTGCTGTTTCACCACGACAACGCACCGGTTCACACGTCTGCCGTTGCCATGGCCAAATTGGTCGAATTACGCTACGAATTGCTGCCCCATCCACCGTATTCTCCAGATTTGGCCCCTTGTGACTTCTTTCTGTTTCCTAATCTGAAAAAATCACTCGCCGGGAATAGATATGGATCGAATGAGGAGGTCATCGCCGCCACGGAGGGCTATTTTGCAGAGTTTTACAAAAACTATTTTTCGGACGGATTAAAAAAGTTGGAGCATCGCTGGGCTAAGTGTATCGAACTAAAAGGAGACTATGTTGAAAAATAAATTCCCACTTTTCCAAAATTTTCGTTTACTTTTTGTAGGCTAAGTATTTATTGAATGACCCTCGTACCTATGGAGGCTCAAAACAAAATTACAACACATAAAAAGACAAACTATACAAATTTGACCCGCTTCGTGTCGCAGTTTTTGTCAAACATCCAAGAAAATTTCATTCAACATGAACAAATACCGAATTATAATGGCGGTGGAGTGCAACTATTTAATATTAAATCGGCACGTCAAAACGAAACACGTATAGCTTAATTCAATGGAACAATACAATCAACAGTATATGATCGATGCCAAGCTTGTGTGGTTAAAGCATAAAGTGCAACGTACTTTACGAAACTGGGGCTCGAGAGTGCAGTGTGGGGCCCACTGAATAATAAATGTCCCTTGCCTGGCAACCACGAAGTAAACCATATCGTATGGCAATTGATTTCTTCGATACGTCGGAAACGCTTGGGACTTGGATGCTTACTAGAATTTCACCCCACTTTCCCATCGGCCGATACGGGTTGTCGATCATTTATTGGTTTCACGAAATGAAGTTTTCAGTATGGTATGGTAGGGATTTTCAAATAGTGTAGCTATTTCATAGGTTTAGGTATTAATTGCGGTAAGCGGGTGGGATGGATAGCGTAAATATGTATTCGTAAATTAATTTGTGTACATAAATAACGTTGTCGTTTAAATATACAGCTATAGCTTTAAATATAGGTATTAAATTATACTTTTCAATTGTTTCCTCATAATTACGTGTGTTTATTATGGGAATAAATGTCGTACAATAAATCAATTTATGTAGTATTATGCAAGATATTCTTTGTTGTATTTTTTTTAATTTGTTTACCAAATAACGTTGATAACTGCATTTCTCTCCCGCGCAACTGTCATTGAAAGATTTATATTTTTTATGGGCAAAAGCGTTCTGGTTCCAATTATGTAGAAATACTCAATCTTGATATTGAAGATATTGAAAGAAAATTATTTGAAAGGAAAACTTTATGCTCATTTAATGAGTTTTCCTTCAACCTTTGGGCACAACCTTGTTTGTAAAGGCTCACTAGATCATTAAATAATATAATTATAAATATAATAATGAAGAGTTATAAATTAGTACGGTCTACAGAATTTCGAATTCCATTCTGTAAAAGATGAGTTGTTTTTCCTGGACGAGTCTGGCAGAGTCAGAGTCGCGGGGCGCCAATAGAAAATTTTACCGCGCGCACTTACGATTATGATACAGTAAATTGGTTCTAAAGGAAAATAATTGCCATTTATATAACTTCGACATCTGACAAGGTCAAGGGACAAGACCTACCGTAAGGACGATAAAAGTTAAATATGATTTATTATGGAAATAGAATACGGAAACATGGTGAGACAATTTTACAGCTTCCAAGTGAGCGTTTATAGCGTCTCCGTGTCCTTTAACTCAGAAATTTTTATCATAACTGTCATGTTATGATCTATTTTAGTTGTGTGTCATTCAAAGTAATGGATTTTTACGGTCCCACTGATACAATAGGTGCTAATTTCCACATAACCTGCTAGCGAAATTAAACTAGATTAGCACATGCAGAAATAATCGAATGAACAATGATTTATGACAATCTTGTGTTTAGTAACGCTGCTATTAAAATTTAAGAATGATAATGTTCAACAGTTTTTAACATTCATTATAGAAATCCGTATGCCAAGTAGTCTTATATGCATTATAATTCTCTAAATAATGGTGATTGAAAACAAGCTTCCAATAGTGACGGAATTGCCCCACCTGCTTGCATTGCTATATTTACCAGACAAACACTCGTCGTCGTAAAGCCAGTCATGAAAATGTTCTTTTTTCGGGTGACACATGACAAAATTTATGAGACTAACGCAAACATTAGTCATTTGCAACGGAGCGTGACATACGCCCAACGACTGAAACAATAGTTCATGAAACATTGCGCCGTTGAAGTTTTCTAGTTAGATCGTAATTGATAATCTAATTTTTACAATGGTTATGTGCGAGAGAATGAGACGAAGTTATAGGTGTTATGCGTCTAGTTCTGGAGTCAGTAGTTGCGGCGACGATGTATCGATCCACAAGAGCGATGACCTCTATGAAAACATCTTTTACTCTGCATTTTCAAACAAGCCTGGAACAGAGGTGTTTCGACTATTTCATTTCTCTGTGTTGTTTGAAAAAGGAGTAAGGGAAGAGTTGACTTTATTTAGAGTATCATTTCAGTAGTAGTATTTCTTGTTATTCTTATGACTAACAAGGTTGAGTTGATAATGATTGATCTGGTGTTGATGAGTCAGCCTCCGGATGAGCCCACATGGTTCGGATGATACAACCGTACTGTGTAATTAAACAGCGAAGCAACATTGAGTTGCGCAATGCAGAATAGAGATAAAATGTCTGTAAATTGACATTTCAGTACAATTGCCACTTTAGTTTTATGTCTAGTACCAAATGTTCTCAAGGCTTGTTAATTTGTGTCATTTGATAAAAATCATGAGTAAGATCCCGTAAACAGAGCATCAGTGTTCAGTAAGTAAACGCCGCGGTAGTTTCCATTGACGAAACAAACACGCGACCTTAGCAGGGCCACGCGGCATGTACCTGTCTACTTAAACAAGGTATGCACGAACGCAGGTATTCAAAGGCTTATTTCAATAGCTAATGTGTTTCCTTCAATGTAACCCGCGAAATTTAATATTTCTTACGGTTTTTTTGCAAATTGCAGAGATGCCTGGGCCAGTCACAACCTTAATAAAATCCATACGTATTCTTGCACCTACCTCAGCACCAGCACCACCACTCTTGGTACTGTATTTGTATTTTTGAGTTATTCAGCAGATCGTATGTTTCAGTTTAATTGGCTTTGAATATTTGAGCATTTGATTGATGACCATTGGCCTAAGCCTAAGCCATTGGTGATTGAATTTATATAAAGCTAAACTCTAAATGGAAACGAATTATCGTGCTATTTCGATGTTAATAGCGATTAGGTTCTGGAGAAATCACACTAATTTTACGCCATTGCTAACATAATTTATTGTTAGAATTTATGGCGTAGTTCCTCACAGAATGCAGGTTTCCTATAGCAATTTGTGAAAAAAAAACCAGGAAAAATATTGTAAAACTATTTTACCTCTCATGAATCGTACATACACAATTAGCAGTTCTATCAAATTGAATATTTTGAAGTTTGGTACAACGCTAAGTTTACCTACTTAGCGTTGTACCAAACTTCAAAATATTCAATTTGATGGTGATTCACCGACACGGAAAACGTGTCAATCCTGTATAAACTCTCTCATGTGACTTGAAATCGTGCTAATTGAAAAAGCTACACGTAGGTGCGTATAAATATATTTTTGGTGTTGTGCGATCGATCAAAATACAGCTCCCGATGGTTACTTATTTTTCAGCAAAGTTGTTTTAACATTCACAATGATAAGTTTGAGACGAGTAACTCTAGGATGGGATGAAACGATGGGAAGTGGAAATAATTCGAAAAAATGTCACCTAGTGCAACTGTGCAAGTGTTAGAACTACCGTAAGTAGTCCTATAGGTATTATTGATACGGGTTTTGTACCATATTAATCACACACGTGGTGTCTGAGTCTGTACGTACGCAAAATGCGCTTTGACATGGAGTTGTGGACACCAACCCGTATTACCTAAGCTACCTATTATTAGTTTTTTGATGATCTTTACATTACAACAATAGATGGACGAGCTTGACTTGACTGGCCCGCAATGGCGTTTGCCCAGCAGTGGGACTTAGATAGATGTAATACCATTTTACATAGCAACCGAAGAGGTGCACCTATTAGTGTTTAAATTTTTAGCATTTTCTGTGTGAGGAAAATTATGTGGAAGCGCCACATATTTTTTCTTATTGGAACACCCGCCTTTTCGGATGGAATTTCGAACAATCTAGCCTGATACCTACCTTGTCTCAAAAACTAATGATAAGGCACTAAGGCGAGCTTATTCATTTTAGTTAATTGCTGGGGTGCCTAACCTGTTTCATCTTGATTCATTTTCAAAAAAAATGAGGAGATTTTTTTCATGACCTTACATTTTACAGCGTTTTTTACACGACTACAGGGCTGATTTACGTGATTCTTTTTCATTTGGTAGAGGAAGCTCGCGCGGTGGTCTCAAATAGGTTTTTTTATGGACTTGGGTCGTTTTTACCTACTGTAACCAAGGGTTTTTACTACCCCCTGTAACTAGTTTGTGGACGTTAGATAGACAGTCGCTACGTGTAAAGTACTGCATCCGGTTAGACGGGAAGCCGATCCCCACAACAGATAAGAAAAGGCTAGGCAGATTGATTGAATTCCCCTAAATCTACGTGACGGGAATTACAGGAACTCTTTTATTCAACTTTATCACACAACATCACGCCTTGTTTCCCCGAAGGTTTCTGCAGAGGAGTATCTATAGTACACCCACATTTCACCAGTTATGTTTAAGGCCCATGTAACAGGGGACGAGCCTATTGCCATCAACCGGGCACGGGCAATTTCAGATAGAAAAACCCAATAACACTATGCCCGACCTGAGAATCCTCCTGCAGCTCATGCGCAGCCGTAGCGCTTGCAACTAGACAAAAGACTTGAACATGGGTGCAATTCGGTGTTTGTCGTTTTCTTCGTTCCTTCTATGATGTGCACGTGTTAAGGTGCTCTTACACGGGCAATTTTTTGAGCAATTTGAGCAATCTGGAGCAACAACAATAAATTGCGGATATGTTTTGAGAATATTGCTTCTGATTGCTTCATATTATCTCATGAGTTGCCGAATATCCAATCGGTTTGTAATTTTTTTGTAATTTTTTTTCTATCTCGTTTGTACGTATAACTACGTCTCGTTTCGCAAGAGGAACTTTTTTAAGTTGCTCCATAATGCATGATATTGTGTGGCTGAAAAGTTTAATGAAGTAATTATGGGACGACAATACGTAGGTTAACATTTGGACTAACTGTAGGTAGGTAGGTAGTGTAGGTACTGTTTTATACTTAATTAATCGATTTTTGATTAATTACTTTGCTAACGGGGAAGAACTAGGGTAGGGCCAATTAAGAATTAGGGTAGGTATAAAAAAAACTGTAAATCAACATTCACATGACATTGTTAAAGCTGCAGAAGGTATTACATACCATGAGCACGTATTACTGTAATGCTTTAGAGCTGATTGTTTCATTCGATGTTTATATCGTTCTCCACCACCATAAGGTACTAGAACGCCATCCGAGTTTTAACGAAGTTAATCACCACGAAATATTTGTTCCGGTTTCCGGTGCCAGTACCCGCCAGCGGCCGCCCTGACACCTTCCGGTGTAGGTACCTACTAGCACATTCATTTTCATTATGTACCTAAAAAGGAAGATACCTACACACTCCCTACTCCCTAGTGCCTGGAGTATAATATGGACTAATAAGCAGAAGGCAAATGCTGTTATCGATAAAGTGGTGAAGACATAACGAACTTTGAATCTCGCAAAAAAACTCAACTGCTGCAGAAACACTATCAGAGCCCAATTTTTTTACAAATATTTTGGACTTGTTCAGATTGGCGACTAAATTAAATACAGACGTTAAGGTATAATTAACGCAGTCCTGTACCTACGAATTCGGTGACGGACGATTTCAGAGCGTTCGACGAAACTTGAAGACTTTTCAGACGTCTGCCCTATGTCTGGAATGAACTTTCAACCTTGTGAACAGTACAGAAAGTACCTACTGTAATTTCATAAAAATCTGTACTGGATGCTTTATGTACGAGACAATATACAATAGCGGTACTTACATAAACAATAACTCAAAGAAAACGAATATTTTGTACATGTAGGTATAAACAATATTTGCGTGCACTTACTTGTATAAAACTTTAAGGAATGTGCCGAATCCGCGGCATGTTGCTACTTCTCCGGTGTATGTTACGGTCATTGTTTGTTTTTATAAGTTTTATTAATTAATTTTAAAATATATCACAGAAACACTTTAAATGTAATACTAATATTTTTTCCATCGGCACAGTCAAAATAGTTGAGCTTTTTGAATCCTTTTATCATTGTTCGACTTTCACAAAACACATCGCCGTACTTGTAAATAAACTAAATTAATTAGATTTTACACACTTAAATGATACATAATAAATTATTGATTTAGTATTCCTGTAAATTGTTTAAATAGCGTGAAGATTTGTTACTCACTTAATGTGCCACACACACTATCACTTTACGATGAGTTAATATTTTTTTTCGCACTACACTCCCAAACACTGACTCTATAGGAATGAACATTGAACAACAATGAAATGAATGAACTTCAACTTCGCCAACTTCACAACAAACACTCTAGAGTAGTAAAACCACAGAGTAAAACTCTATGCTTTTTACAGATACAGAATACCGGTTATCCATTGTCTTCTCTGTCAACGCAACGGTGCCGATGTATAGAACTGTTAAAGGGAAAATATGAACTTATGCACTTGTATTGATGATTTTAATTATTCTAATTCTCGAAATACATGTTTGTTATCAGTGACAGATTCATACATTTGCCGCCAGTAGGCTATTCAATTTTTGCCGCCTCTACTAACTCTTTTGAATTGTAATATTGAAACCCTATTGGATTATTTAAAAAAATCATGTTCACAATTACTCTACTTTACACAGCGTTTAGTAATTTTTCATATACAGACATTGGAATATTCGGTATACCTATTGTATGTATAGTAAGTAGGTAGGTAATAAAATATTGGAATTATGGTAAATTTTTGAGACTTCTTTTATCCGCTTAGATGTTTTTTTTTCTCAAGGTAAAAAATCGCAAAATTTGCCACCTCCCTAAAATTTGCCGCCCTAGGCTTCTGCCTACTCAGCCTGCTGGTAAATCCGCCACTGCTTGTTATAGTCATGTACTTTGTGGTTATAGTCGCGAATCTTTATTGAATCAACATACAACCTGACACTAATCTGCAAACTGCAAAAAACTTCAGTAAATTTGAATTTCGCGGGCTACCTTAGCGCGTTCATCTTATCTGTCAGCTGTCAAGATGTTCTGGTTTTTTTTTTTTGTTTTGACTTCGCACGGTTTGTGCATGTTCTGGTTTTCAACCGTAAATCGCCTCAATCATTGAGGCGATTAAAAAGGCGATCGAAAAGTTTGAAACTGTCATTGAGGCTCAATGACAGTTTCAAACTTTTTAAATCGAGTTGGAACGATTCTTTTCGCCCGCGGATATTTTAAGCTTATAACACACTTTTCAGAAAAGAATGGTGGGTCCAATGTGATCGGATAACACTACTGTTTTCACAAAATAATCGACGCAGCAAGCTAGCAGTTCTAGCCACTGTTACTCTAAATGCAAAAGTTACTTTACATACGCGTAAAGAGTTTGAAGTTCCTCTTTAGATTATTTCCCCTGATGATAAATACTTGCATTCAGACTTTGAGTATCCGCATGGATTCGTACTGGGACGCGTCACTATTGAAAACATTCAGATATTTCACAAAAAAAAGTACCGTGCAAGATGGCGGATCCTAACTTCGATTCATAGAATTCTGTAAAGTGTTTGATTGTATACTACTGCATTACGGTTTAGGGTTCGTTGTTCATAAAAAGAAAAACATAATTTTCTGTTTGTAATATTTTGTCATCTGAAGAGCTTTACTGATGTGAATGATTATCAACTTTCACAATGAGCGAAATTGCCAACAGTGAAGGAGCTTCTGAATCTGAGAAGCCGGTTCAAAATGATGGTATACAATTCCCGCCCTTCCCAGGTATGCACTTATTCCTTGAAACCGATACTATTTCCTCTTAGTTTTAACAACATGTCTAAGATCATTTGTTACTCATTAACTTTTAGATCCTAAAGATGAAGATTTCGACGATGATATTGCGGAAGACGAAAGGAGTCACTACAAAACTGTTTTTAAAGGTACGCAATACCTTTACGAATACTCTCATGTATACCTAACGTTACTGGTGAATTTGAAAAATAAAGTAGTATATTCAATTCTTATTTCAGATCTGAACACTATAAAGGGTATGAGATTACATTGTTCGGCTTGTGATCGTCATATGGGAAGTTCTGCACGCAATGAAGTGCGTATGCGAGCTCATCCAATGCTACGCACCCTAGTGTGTCACAATTGTCACGTTTTTTACAATAGTGGAGAATTTGAAAAGGGTGATGATGGCTCAGAACTATATTGCAGATGGTGTGGTCAAGGTGGTCAAGTATACTGTTGCTCTGACTGCCCTCATGTCTTTTGTGCGGTAATAATAAATAGTTTTAATAATAAAAATGTATCAAATAGTTTATATCTTAATTATTTTTTATTTATTTATAGCCTTTTTTTCAGAGTGATAGTTGTAGTACAAAATGTTTCTTATCAGTTTGGAGTCTCTGTGTGCCTTTTGGCAATGGCCTCCTCAAATCCCTTCCAATTCACCCTGTTCTTTGCCTCTTTAATGCATGTCTTTCCATACACAAAATATGCGCTCTGATGGGAAGTTGCAGACACCAGCCTGTCTTATCTATGCTAGTCCTCACCAAGTCATCCTGTCATTTTTTCAAGGGTTTTTCCTTTCTCTTCGCCTCTATGGTACTACTATAATCACTTTTTGTTCCATTTCTTCCCCCATTTTATTCTTCTCAGTTTTAGCAATACATCTTGTATTTGCTGCCTTCTTGATTTCACAGTAATTAGTTCTTTCTATCTTTTTTCCCCCACTGTACTCTGTTTCATTCTATGCTGACATGTTTGAAATTTTGTCTGTTCGGTTTTGGTCAAGGCTCATGTTTGGCATCCGTAAGTTACTATAGAAAGGATACTAGTGTTGAATAGCTATCCCTTAACAGAGATGTTTATTTCTTGTCTTCAATTATTTCTTTGCAGAACCAGTATTTATTCCAAACATGCCCTAAATATTTGTGATTATTTGTCCTAAATATGTATAATCTACTACAAAATGTATAGTGATATTATTTACTGTGATTGTTTCCTGTCTGTTGGTCATTGCTTTAGTTTTTTAATGTGTTCATATTTAAGCCTACGTTTTATTGTGTCAAAGTCCGTCAACATTTCTTGCAGTTCCTGAGACAACTTTGCAAACAATATGATGTCAATAGCAAATCTTAAGTTAGTTCGGTATTCACCATCAATTTTTAATCCGTGTTTGGTCCACTCAAACTGTCTGAAACATCTTCCAGCACTGTTGTGAGAAGACATCTTAATTGATTGCCGTTTAATAATGAACATTATTTGATATTAACAGAAATGCATAAAGCGCAATTTGGGAACTCCCAAGATCAAAGAAATTGAAAATGCTGATGATTGGAAATGTTTCAAGTGTAACCCAAAATGTCTGTGGGATCTACGAGCATTATGCTGGGCTGTCTTGCGCTTCTGTGATCTTAGGAATAAGTAATATATTTAATATTTCTTAAATTAACTTATTTTATAATTTACTAAAATTGCCAGTTACCAGTGACTGCTCCCATACACAATTCGAACTTTCCCATACAAACAATCTCTTCTAATGTAAAAGCTTATTATAGTTTGCACTTAGACTGCAAACTAGTTGGAAAATTGCAGTTTGGAAATTGTTTTTCTAACTGTCAAAAACTGCGTTTTCATTTGTAGGCTTTATGCAGTCCAGCAACTGTAAACTGGATCAGTTGAAAGTCAAAATCTTAGTAGATATTTCATATCATTTAATACTCATTTACAGAATAGCATACCAAACTCAAGATCCCCAATTGAAGGAAGCTTATAAGAAGGAGTGCTCTATTGACTATTCAGATTGTTGCAAACATAAAACAAACAAACGAACTGCAAGGACAGAAACTAAAAAGAAGGAAATCAAGAAGGAAACGGATGCAAAGTTGGTTGCTAATAGCATAATATCTAAAATTCCATCTACAATACAGGTAATTTTGAATTTCATAACTGTTGATTATTTCAAAATAAATTCTTGTACTTCTAAGGGTGTGTCCATGTTCGTAGCTAGGAACATGAAATGCACGCGCGCAGTCCGCAAGCGGCTCGCAAGCAGCTCGCGAGCGGCGCATTCGCCAGGTCTGGACACACCCTAAGGGTAAATTCACCAGAATAAGACTTATGTCTTATGCTGTAAAATGTTGAAGGCTTACAGTTCTTCCTTACAAACATTGCCAAGCAATAGAATACATCTGACTCTGGTAAAAATTAGCTTATAATAAATTTTAACATGTTTTATTGTAGGTTAAAAAGTTTGCAGCAGTGAATATTGATGACTTAAAACCAGAAAAAAAAGCCCCCAAAAGATCTGCAAGTCCAAAAAATAAAGCAGTTTTTGTGAAGAACCCTATAACTATAGCACCATGTCCAAAAGTACTGAATCCTGTTAGTGTACCACCTCTGGCGAAAAAGATGAGGGTATGATCCTTTTTTATTAATGTACGAGTGAGGAGGGGCGGCTTCCTACGTGGGCGATTCAACGCGAATGCGATTGCGAAGCGATCCGATTAGCGATGGGCGTTGAATCAACGAACTAGTTGAATCAACCGTTGATCTCCTGTCAACGTATTAACGTTAACTGTTTATGAATGAGCTAGTTGAATTTGTCAACGACGATCGTTGAACGTCGCAGCGTTGAATAAAATCCGTTCAATGAATGAAACTGTTAATGTTACAAGTTGCACGTTAACACGTTCACGAATTTAACTAGTTGATCAACCAGTTAACGAACGTAAATCAACGTTGATGCTACGTTAACGGGAAAACCGTCAATGACCCATCACTAGATCCGATGCAGTTTACGCGAATTCAACGCAACGCGGTGGCTCTGACCCACGTGCGCGCGAAGTCGCCACGAAGTAGTCACTGCACTGCAAGAGTTCGCGCTAAAATATCAAACCGACTATTCGCTTCGCTCGTCGCCGCACTGCACCCACGCGGTTCGTCACGTAGGCCAACGCAATAGAGTATCCATTATTTGTCTCATTCGCGCCGCTTCGCTTCGCGATCGCATGCGCATTGAATCGCCTACGTAGGACACCGCGTTACTGTGCTCAATTTTGGCTATATTGTTACTGCAGTTGGATAAGGACTGCAGATGACACAAAACTTTATTAAAGGCAGATCTGCCTTAAGTGAAGTTTTGTGTTAAAAGCCTGAAGTCATTTTAATACCATATCACATTGTCTTGTGTATCTGTGTATTTATAATAACTAACTTAAGAGGCCAGATACGATATTTTGTCGATTTCGCTTATTTACTTGATTTTAAAGACATACTTTTACGGTTTAAATACTCCATTTCCATAACTTTTAATGCTCTGAGATAGGCAACGGAACTCCTCAATAAATGATAGCAAATGGACTGGGATTGCTGAAATCTCATGTCTGTCTATTGTTTACACCAGTTCATAACATAATATCACTCCAGTACGGTGTGAAGGCGTAATCACATGTGAACCACTAAAAAGTGAAAAAAGAAAACTAAAAAAAAAAAACAACGACTTTCAAAAAAACACTAAAAAGTGAAAAAAAAAATCCTTCCAAAATTAAAGGCATTTTTGACATTTTAGTGTTTTTTTTTGGAAGTCGGTTGTTTTACATGCAAGATCGTTTCAAATAATATGTAATTAATGGACTCCTTTTTTATTTTTGTCGAGAATAATAATGCGAGAGTCAGGTTGTTTTGAAAGATTATTTACTGCCATTAAAAAAAAAAAATGCATTTTTTTGCAAGTGGTAAAAAGTGATACATACATTGTATAGATGACTTTCACAACAATTCATTGTAATTTTTTCATACCGTGTATTATATTTGAATCGTCAGATTAAACAACGTTCAACGTTCGTGTTGTCAGTGGTGTCGGTAACAGTGTCGCGAGTTCAATTGTTTTTCCCATCTCAAAAAATGCCCAATGCGCCTAAAGAAGTTATCACTTTTAAAAAAAATATTATTCTACACCTCTTACAGCTAAATTTACAAAATAATCGCCGGATTAGGTCGATTAATCAAAATGAAATGATAAAAATAAAAAAGTAGCTCATTCATTAGATCATTCAGAGAGAAGAGAGAAAGATTTTTGTTAGACTCTTGCAAAGCTCCAACCGCTTAGTAGGATAAAAATATATAACAGAGTGAAAACAGTATCTTGAATTTTGGGCAGTAGTTTCAGTAAAACGAAAGTGGTAGGCAAGCCCAGAGGGTAAATGTGCAAGCATATCCAGGCCGAAAAGTTGATAGCTCGCTAAGTTGCAGCATGATGATGATGAAAGAATACCGAAAACATATTTTAAAAGTTTCAGATTTTCAAAATGGACGAAAAGTGCGGCATGACACATACTGACAAAAAAAAAAATCTGACAAATAAGTTGTGGACTAAATCTGAGGACTTTGAAAATTCATATTTGGACAATTGGACAAAAACAGCGCAAATAAAAGTTATACTGTGCATTAGTGTAACATGCCTTGATTGACTTTATAAAAATCTAACAGCTCGATCATTTTGGCAAATTATAACGAAATTTTATTGATGTAGGAAAGTACCTAAAACTGGTCATAATTTTGCGTTATACTCTAAATGAACGAATCGAAAAGTTTTGTTTGCTATTTGAGTTAGAAGCAGACCATTTGGTAAAGACTTGAGGGTATTCAGTGGTCCCAGTGTAAGTTTCATTTTACCATCTCGATCAAACGCATCTAGCGCGTTCGGCGCCTCCGATTTGGTTCGTCACCAATCCAGGGCCAATCGGAGCGCCAAACGCGGTCGATGTGTCAGATCGAGATGGTTAAATGAAAGAACCTAAGGCCTCTAAACAAATATCAAACACTTGAAGTACTTAATGAATAAAAGTTACATAAAACTACACACCTACTTAGCTATTAAGTTCTCGCCCTGCATATGCTTGCTTTTAAATACTCTAGCCCTCCTGGACTGTCCTAGCATATGAAAAGATTTCGCGACAATCAACCCTTAAGGGGATGAATAGGGGGAATTGGTTAATATGAATGATCTTATTCCTTGGCTTTGTAAATTTGAAATGTAGGACCTAAGTTAATAATAACTGTTGATTTTGCAAAATTACCCCCATTAGGGGTTGGATAATGGAAGAATCTTAACGCGCGGTCCAATGAATTTAAATATATAAATAAAACGTTTGTCAGGCTATAAGGGCCCGCCCATAGACGTATCCTTACTAATATTATAACCGCGAAAGTTTTTATGTATGGATGTTTGTTAGTCTTTCACGCAAAAACTACTGATTGGATTTGGACGAAATTTGGCACACAGATCGATTATAACCTAGATTATTAACACATAAGATGCTTTTATCCCGGTAGTACGTTCCCGCGGGATAATTTCCGACTTCCGTGCGGGCGGAAGCTAGTACTTTATAAATTAACATTTAAAGTAAAACAAAAATAGTGTTAAAAAAATATAGCATAAAACTATGTTAGTAGCACTTTACTAGCTTCTCCAGCTTATCCGTGAAAGCGTCGGAACACCACGTCCTCTGGCCAAACGCTTTCTTCTGTGACGGCGGGCAGATAATTCCGGTACTCGCACCATGAACGCCTTGAAGTTGACGTTGCGGTATGACTCCAGTACCTGTACCTTTGGCTTGTTCCTCGACGCTGGCGCACATACTGTACGATGTCCTCTGCCTTAGTGGTGTAGTGTATGCACGAAAACCCTTATTCGTATGAGTTTGCGGCATGCAGGCTCACTTCGAACTCTTGAGGAGGAGCTTAGCCGCAGTGATGCATTTTCGTTTGCGATCGGCTCTTCCTCCTTTGCACTGTCAAGATACTCTCATCCATCCGTCAACCTTTTTTGGCATTGGCTTGATACTTGGAGCGCCTGGGGCAATAGTGGTGACGCTAGCTAAAATTATTTTGTAAGGGTTTCGCCAGGGCTGCATACACTGTCACCCTGACGAGGTGGGGGGCGAGGGTTGCGCTGCGAAATTTTTTAGGTCCCAAGATAGTTTAAGAAGCTTTACTTTTTTAAAGTCTCTATTTGCTACATATTTTTTTAACATTGTTACAGTTACCAAATCCTTCCATGATGACTCCTATACGACTTGCAAATGACAGGAAGCAAAATATGTCTACTTATACTCGCATTCGTCCTAAGCCACCTCAACTTCCGATGGCCATTGCAAATTGTAGCTTCAATGGGTTTGGCACTAGCCCTGGCTTTGGAGCTAATATTTACAACACTATTTCCGATAATATTAATTTATCTATAGAAAGTTTAACACAGGTAAATATGATTAATAATAAAAATAATTTTGTTAAAGAAAATAATAGTCTGACCTTTGTGCCTTTGTGATACTGTCTAGAAACACTATAAGAAAACTTATCCTATTTTGTGAGTTACATTTCTGTGTCATACTATTACCAATCCCATTCAAAATGTTAGTAGTTTTAAATCATTATTTTAATAATACATCATATTCCTTTTGTTCTGTTAACAGGGATTAGACATGGCAGCTGTTTCTTCTACATCAAAGTTTTTTCCAGATGATGATGTTGTATGTACTCCAGATTTCCCGCTGGAACCTTTATGTGAGGTAAATAAAGGTTTTATTGAAATCTTCTTATACAGCTGAAATAATTAACCTTTAAAACTTACATTTGTTAATTATTTACAGGTTACTGAAGACAACGATGATGATGTGCAATGCATCACACCAGGTCCAGTTGCACCCCCTAAGATTACTAATCCTCCTCCCTTAGTACCTCGATCTACGAATACTTCAGCTGCCGAAATAAAACCAGAAAATATCGTTCAAATGACAGATAATGATGTAACTGTAAATGCATCAACCGGAGGATTGAAATTTCGAGTGGATCCGCAAACTTTATCATCTAATAAAATGTATCGCCTACCTGATGGACGCATATTTGCTATCAATGCTAATCCTAGTATGCCTGGCGGATATTCTGCTACTATTGTAGCAGTCACAGAACCTATTAGTAAAGCACCACCTAGAGGCGCAACATATGCAGCTAAACTTAGCGCAGTTTCATCTCCCGCACCCGTTACGACTCCTAAAGCAAATCGGAATATGCCTCGCATTTTGAAAAGAAGCACTCCAAAGGGTATTAAGATAGCAAAATCATCTGAAATTCAATCATCTAGGGATTGTGATTTAAATGTGCCTGTGGAGTGGTATAGATATAATTTAATTGATGCGGTTGACGCTTTGGAATATGCTCTCTCACGGCTTCATAAACTGAAAAAAGAAGCTACTACTGTATACTTGCGTACACGAACCGTTCATGAAATGCGAAACCTTCATCGAACATTGGAGCGATTATTGAGTACTTCAGCTAGCAGATTTGGTGAAATCCGCGAAAATCTCAATAAAGGACTTAATCAGTATGTATTACGAAAATCAGGTGGTGACAACAGTGAAGACGATGATGACGTAGAAATATTGCCAGACATGGAGGATAATGATGATCCAATATTTATAGACGAAAATTCAATGGAATCAAATATGAATGGTAGTGAAAACCAAGAGGTAGATTTGACAGGCGCTGGTAGTAGTGAGTACAATGATAGTGGAGAAATTAATAAAGATAACATCTTTTCCAAAAGTGACATAGATCCACAAAATGTATCTGTGAATGACAATGAAACCAGTGATCTTGGATCACTAGCAGTTATAAGTCACAATAATACTTTTGTGGACACTACGGTAAATGAAATTGTCATACAAACCAGGGAAAACAGGGATACATCTGACAGTGATCAGGTTAAAGACAATGAAACTGAGAGCAAGGAAAATGAAAATGTAACTGAAGGTAATATTATTGAAAATGAAACTGATAATAATGGTGTAGAAAATAAAACCGACATAAACAATGAAGAAATAGAACCAGACAACAATATTGATAAACATGGAACTGACAACAATGCCAGCAAAATTGAAACAGAGGAGAGAGTTAAGGAAAAAGAAAACAAAGCCGTCAAAACTGAAACTGAGGACAGAGTTAAGGAAAAAGAAAACAAAGCCGTCAAAACTGTAACTGAGGACAGAGTCAAGGAAAAAGAAAACAATGCCAGCGAATCTGAAACTGAGGACAGAGTTAAGGAAAAAGAAAACAAAGCCGGCAAAACTGAAACTGAGGACAAATTTAAGGAAAAAGAAAACATGAATATGGAAGTAGGCACTGACCCAAATGAATCTGACTCCAATACACAGACGACTGCAACAGATAATGTTGACAGTGCGGCCATAACCCCCCCCTGCGACGATTTAGCAAACAAAGAAACAGCTGACAAGGTTAATGGCGTAATAGTAGAAGCCGTGAAAAGTCCGGAGAAACTATCTAAAATCGCAGATGATGAAGACAGTATGAATCAAAAGGATTTAAGTGATAAGGCTGATAGTCAAGATAGTGATGATAAATCGCAAGATGCTGAAATGAGTGAAGAGATGATTGAAACATTGTTGAAAGATGATAATGTAGGGGATGAATCAGCATCCGATTTAAAAAGTATGGATGTGTCAGAAATACAACAAGAACCCTAAATAGTTAACATTTTGTATCGTATTTAAGGTAAGATAAATATGTACTAAATTCACATATAAGATAGTTAGATAAGTGCATAAATAGAACTGGTCTAGATGTTAATACTATAAAACTTGCTTCTCAAGCAAAAAACAAAATTTGTAACAAATATGATCCATACTATAAAAATGCTTATTTGTTATAAGCAACTTATTAAAAGAATAATAAGTTAAATAGGCGAACGATACTGCTTTGTTACCGATTGGTGTTCTATTGTTAACTATTTGGAGAAACTGCATCAAGTGCCCAACGTACGCAAATGTAGTTGTCCTACATCAAAGTGTGATTTGTATTTATTAGGCTTGAATAATGCTAAGGCAAAGACAAATAGTTGATAGCAGTCTGATGTGAGACAGACCTGACAGACAGACAGAAATGATCAACTCAATTCGCCGTCTAAATGCGTTCATCAATCTTCTTTCTACAAACATCGTGGGAAATAAAAACACCTGGAGAAAGCGTTAATAAACAGAATTATTTTCAAAGGATAGTTAATTTCAAAGCTAGATGTCTCAGGTCTCGTGACGGAAAAATGTAGGCGCAAGTTAAAACTTCATTTCAGCCGAAAGACGTCCTCTACTGGACATTGACCTCTCCCAAACTTCGCCACATCGACCGGCGCTGTGCTTTACGCATCCACCGGATTCATGCGGCCTTTACATGGTTATTGCTCCACGTTGTGGCAGGATTTCCAACGGCTATGTCGGTTCCCGTAGTTCTCCTGCCGATTTCTTCATTTATGATTTGATCATGCAGGGCAACTCCAAGCATGCTCTCTCCATCGCCCTTTGGGTGCCTTTAAACCTTCTAATGCGACCCATTGTGAGTGACCATGTTTCAATGCCATAAGTCATCACCAGAGATCGGATAGTAGTCGGATCCGGATGCATATTAACCTATGGTTGAGATGTTTGGTAGTGTGGAACGCGCTTTTGTATCGAAAAAATCTTAATTTAACCTAAAAAGAAAACACACCACCCCTTCTCTTACAGACTTACACCCTACAGTATATCTATATTTGCATCGGGGTTAATTTTAAATAAATATGCTTCTGAATAGTTATGCAATCCTAATAATTTGGAAGCCGCTTCCATACTGTCATAATTAAAAATTAACTTTAGGTAAATATGTATCTGATTATCCGCTCTCTAGTTAGCACCTGCCCCCAACTCTTTCAAAGTAAAACTTCTTTAACTGTTGATAATGCAACGTATATGGAATGAGTCAACTGCTATTAATGTAATATATGTCTGACTGTATAGCTGTGTTTGCGAATTTGTTTGAAAACTGGTCCATCGACAGTCGTGATCAGTGCATTAACATTTCTTGCTTGCTTCTCGCTTTCTGGCGCACGCTGTATAGATCACCCAGCTCCCCTTGGAGTGTTTAATTTTTTTAAATAATTGCGCGTCTTTGAATTCATGTTCTAAAAACTGGTTAACTAATTCAATTCAAAATTCTCATTAGCAGGTGTTGACAGGTTAAACTAAACAAAGCTAAATATGTTATTAATTGTTTAAAGTTTAATCGTGGTGAAACCGAAGGCCACGGAACAGGCATAAAAAAACCATATTTAAATAAATTAAACTGCCAGCATTAAAACCTATGGTTGTATCTCGAAAAAGAATTCTCCTTTTCTATTGCCGACGAGGTCCTATTGAACCATGTTGTTCAAAACTAGCGGAGCGCGGTTTTCACTGTAAATTAAATATAAACATGGCGCCAGTTGAAATAAAGTGGAAAGGATTGTTAGCGTTGTATATGCGCTTACAGCTAGTTGAAAATAAGTATCCTCTCAGTGAACTGCTATCTTCAATTTGAAGAAGGTACTCATCTCAGGCGGTGTTTTATTCATGCTGAATAAGGGTCAGTCAACAAAAATTTACTGCAAAAAACATGCTCTTGCATTTTACTACACTGCGTAACGGCCCTAAGACGGCCTGTTTATGTAAATCGATCTGGTCTACTCGCCTGTGCAGAAACAACATTCAATAATTGGAACAATTGGGCGATACATGCGGTAGTTACAATAACCTCCAATACAGACAATATTTTATACTTATTTAATACTTTTTGTCAAAGGTGTACATAATTCGATGCATGTTTCGCTTATTTACACTAGTTCCGCCGTATAGATTCATAATAATTTCCAAATTCATCATTGCCTAGTAAAATTAGATGTAGATATTAGCGAACTTTACGTTTTATAGAATAAATACGTATTTATCTTATAAAATTATCAACATTGAAATCCCCTATTTACTACCATGAATAACGGAAGTAGAGCTAGCCTGTAATGCATTTGATTAATTATCCATTATTTTGTTATATTTGCGTTAGTTTAAGTAAGTACAGATACAATAAAAGTATAAATACTAATAATTGCCCATGAGTTAATTGGTGTTTTTACGTCCTTTAAGTAGTACATTTTGTGTCTCGTTAAGGTATAATTATATCTGACAACTGATATATAACATAAGACTAAACAGGAGAAAACTGTATGCTAGTAAATGCCTGTTAAAATAGATATGTTTATGGCACAAATCACTATGACATTAATTCTTCTATGTATGTTGAATTCAATACAATATAATTATGAAAAATCATAATTTAATATTTTCTATCGTTCCAACACAATGTTAGTACTTATCCGAACAGAATATATATGAGAACATTCCATTGCCTCTCAGGCAGTACAATAGGAACGCATCAGCAAGCTACATAATCACCCCGTGGTTCCTCGATTTAAGTGCCTACCTCATTGATAGAAAGATAAGAACAATAAAATAATGTTTAAGAGCTGGCGCACATCTGGCGGGGTGCAGCGCAGCTCCCTTGTCACTGCCAAACAAATATCAACATTGTCATCCTTAAAATAAAGTCGAAAATAAATAATAGAAGCCAATAAAAGTTTGTTTAGTTTATTAATTTCTAACTTTATTTCAACGAACGCTAGGTCGATATTTGTGAATAGTGTAATATTGAACATTTGGACGCTATTCGTTGCGTAACACATTTTCAATCATAATCTGTAATCTTTTTAAGAGTTATTGCTAATCCATTGATTCATATGCTCGAAATATTTATTAGTTCAACAACGTACATAACGCAATGGATGTTGTTGAATTGTCAAAATACAAGCCATTGCTACTGTAAGTGTGTTACGCTATTACCCCGCAGGCATTGGTTATTTGATTCTAGAAAATTGAGGTCATTCAATTATAATTTTGTTAAGTATCCAGAGATTTGTGTTGGAACAGTTTTGTTTCTAAGTTAAGAGCGTTCATCCCACGCGGGCTGGTAACGGCGCATTTATAGCGGTTTTTGGTGACTATTTCATTAAATACAAACAAAAGTAAACATATTTTTTTTATAACATTGTATGCTATTTTTTTAAAGTTATTTTATACTTATAAAAATCGGCATACCGTCAATTATTATCTATTTGCATTACTTAGTACGAATAATGTTTTTATTAAAGAGTAAATGTTAAAAATAATTATTAATACCAACGATCTAGTACTTGGCTGAAAAAAAATAGTACTTTTGTTTGTATTTAATGAAATAATCACGAAAAACGACTATAAACGCGTTGTTGCCAACCAGCGTGGAATGAACGCTCTAACCAAACATTTATGACTTGAATATAAACCTTATGAACATAACAATTTATTTTCTATGTATTCGTATATTCCAAACAAGATTCAACAGTCGTTAGTTTTTATTAATTGAGAGGTTTTAATAATAAATTAATAGACGCATGCTAATGCTATTTGATTTATCCCACTAATTTTATAATTGAAAGTCCGGATGCTTGGTAAACAAACGGATTTGAAATAGTTGGCACACGGGCTACGTGTACCGTGACCTGGTTAAGGACATAGGATAATTTTTATCGTAGTGGTACGTTTCAGTGGGACAGTTTTTTGGAAATAATGGGCGAAGTCGCGGGAAAAAGCAAATATGTAATAAAACAAACAATGTTCTAAACTTGATTGCCATATTATAATTATCTTTATTTGATTGCATTTGGCGTCGAAAGTTGAATCTCGTTCGGATATAATAACGTAACGCTAATACTCGCGCGGGTTTGCACTTGTGTCTTTATTGAAAAGTAATATGAGCAGCGGTAACAGGCGCGTGGGACGGGATTACACGCGCGGCGGGTGCCCGCTCTATTTCTCTAAATCTGTTGAGTGCCGCTACATGCCGCGGGTCACACGCATCTCCGCAGGGGACGCCCTGGGCGTCGGGAGTCCATAGCGGACTGACGGCCACCGTAGGCGTGGGCTTGCGGACTGCGAGCAATGGGTAGCTTTTCATCCGGTAAGGACCAGGCCCGGGTCGACGGCGCGTTGTGTTCCACGCGCGCCACGAAGAGATGTCAGCAATAATTAAAGGGGTCCGCTAGGGCCGATACCTCCAGGGTCGCGGATTTGTTCGAAAGAGTTACCGTTGCCCTGGCACTGGCAACTGAAGGAACACGGGTGGGTTTCAATCAGTAACAGTCTGACACGCCATCCCGCTCCGCCCAGAGCGGGAGAAGTCATTTGATGATTTCCCATCCAAAAAAAGAATGGGTCACGCGTCTGAAGGTACAACAGCGCACAAAGATAAACTTCGATGGTCTTTAGTTTCAAATACGGTTCTAGTTTGGAAAATAATTCATGAAGTGTCCTTGTAGTCATTTTTATATATTTGTAAAATTTAAGCTCATTTTCTCTCAATTTCGAAAACTTTGTTACAATTCTCCAGTTAGTAACCTACTTGTCACGAACGGGCAGATCTGTCAACTTTGTTGCCGACGTTTTTTTTTTGCCAAAGCATAATCCATTATCGCAGTCTACCCAACACGCTCGAGATCAAAACTATACAAGGCGCAGCATGCGGCGGGCACTCGTCGTGGTCCCGAGACCCGCGTCGCACGTCCGGAGCGGACACCCTCGCGAGTTTTAGCCTTAGGCCTTAATAGGTATCTATTTATACAGGATAAGTTTTTATCCAGTGCGCAAACTGTTACCATAAATTCAGCATATCATTCTAGGTCTCCTAGCGCAGAAATTTTACGTTGGTTTTACAAAAACAAATCAGCTGTTTCATTGAAAAGTGAAAAACCTACGCGGTTAAAACTTATGGAACAGCTGATTTTTTTTTGTATTACCGACGAAAAATTTCTGCGCTGGAATTTTCTAGATCCTAGAATGATATGCTGAATTCATGGTTTCATTTTGCGCACTGGATAAAAACTTATCCTTTAGGTATATATTTTTTCGGCTGGCTCCTATAACTTTTTGTGGTGATACTATAGATTAACATGTATTTCTTTTAAGCAGTAGAATTAAGGCGATTTATAATTTCGTTCTTTAATTATATGATATTTCGAATATAAAATAATATAGTTCTAATTCGTCGCTTTCATTAATTTTTATTTTTGAAAAAACTAAAGTTAATGTAAATATAAATCTGTTTTAAGCTAATGTATCAATCTATGTAACCCATTTGGGTATTGAAACAGTTCTTTGTTTTTTTTCTAATGTTATGTTATTGTGATAGTCGATATGCCCCCGGTCCCGACCTGTCGGTAACTGTACAACTTATAAAATGTTAAAAACAAGAAATACAAAGCTGTTGTATTACAGTATTTATTATTTTTATTATTTGCCCATTTATACAACGTGTAACGAAAATGGTATATACATACCAAGGGCACGGCTTCTTTGGATGATATCAAACGAAGGGAAGGGTTTCGAAGGGTTTTTTAATCCTATCTCTACATGTTCGGAAGTTATGAGAATTTTTAATACATTTTTTTTTTTAATAACGTTGCCCCACACTAGGAATTTCTCCTGTATTGTGGGTGCGTTTACAAACATTTAAACTCACATACACAAATAGCTAGACCCGGAACAACTACTTGTAGGTCATAACAATATTTGTTCCGTGCAGGAATCGAACCCGCGACACGCAGCGCAGCAGTTAATCGCTTAACCGCTGCGACAACCGTGCCGTCAAAACCTTGATAAAACATTGATACCAGAAACCGAACTTTTCAAACTGAAATAAACACATCACTCGGAAGAGATTTATCGTGATATTGGCAAGTAACGTGGAAAGTTATTGACATACGTAGTGCGGTAACACGTTTGTTATGATTTGAATTTAAGAAACATGAAACCGAAAATTTGGTTTATTCCGAACCTGACCCGAAATCCTAACCCGGTAGCGGGTTAGGTTAGGAACTTGAAAAAATGATAATATTTGTTCCGAACGTAACCCTCTTCCTAACCTGACCTGATTTATCGTTCCTATCCTAACCCGAATTGCGAAGTAGATAGGTTCCCCCTCTCCGCTTTCTTAAAATAAAAATATACTTACCTATGTGTGAATCAAAATATCACAATAACAATTATTGTCGAAAAAAATAAGTACCTAAAAAAGTATAACATTTCGTATAAGTGTCATACTCTGAAGTTACTTTTGAAACATGTGTCCAATTAGAGTTTAATATTTACAATAATATTATAATATCACACAGAATCAACATGATTAATAAACAATATAATCGTTTACTTCTCCTAATTAATGATTTTAAAAGGAAGTTAGAAGTACAGTTAGTTAGTAGACACTTATATGATGGTTATTAATTTTTAGTATAAGGTACTTATTTTTGTTTTTCGATAATTGTTTGTGTGATAGGTATTTTGATTACTTACGTTTAGTAAATATTTAAAATCCGATTTAACACATAATTATCTAGGTATACTTTTTATTCTAAGAAAGAGGAGAGGGGAAACCTATACAGGATACATTTTTATCAGCATATCATTCTAGACCCCTAGCGTAGAATTTTTTAAACGGTTATACGAAAAAAAAATCAGCTGTTCCATACATTTTGACCGCTTAGGTATTGTACTTTTGTATAAAACAGCCGATTTTTTGGATAACTGACAAAAAATTTATACGCTAGGGGTCTAGAATGATATGCTGAATTCATGGATACAGTTTGCGCACTGGGTAAAAAATTATCCTGTATATCGCAATTCGGGTTAGGATAGGAATGATACGTCGAGTCAGGTTAGGAATAGGGTTTCGTTCGGAACAAATTTTATAATTTTTTTCAAGTTCCTAACCTAACCCGCTATGGTTAGGATTTCGGGTCCAGGTTCGGAGTAAACGGGAAAATTTGGTATCCATTCTTAGAGTATTTTATTTTGAGCTGAAACTATGTATAGTGATTCTATACCAGCTGTTATCTTTAGTGCTTAAGGATAGCAATAGGGGTTTCTGTTACACCCTGTATAGTTTAGTTTGTGTGTTTGTATGTCTTTTAAAAACAAACGAAATCCTAGTGTAGTAGAAAATAATTGAATAAGCAAGCAGCTTTATCTACAAGAAAGGCTCTATAAAACACACATACCTAGGTACATTATAAAAATGTTTGCGGTGCGAAATAAAGTTCATTTGAATGGGGAAATTAAATAAAAAAAATTAAGGCAGTGACTTCATTTTATTTATAAAAAAACTTATATCTTAATTATTTTACAAAAAGTACGAATTCAGATAGAAGGATCTGTTTGGTAATACATAATTTTATAAATTAGTTACAACAGCAATATTGGAAATGAATGGTTAGACAAAAGCACATAAAATATCACAATTCTGCACTTGTTTAAATGCATACTTAAATGTAGGTTCACGGTCCCTGGATTTGAATCGCTCTCGTTAACCATAAAATTGAAGCAGACCTATATTTTCTATGTGACCATATTTAATTTAGTGCGTAAAAATACAGTTCATCAATGTATTGATAATTTAAACCAGAAGATTTCAGACTCTTAAGCACAGTTAAATTTCAGAATTTCATATAGCAATGGTGAATTAATTATATACTAACCATGAATTAGGTGCAGCTAGATTTGGGGTCGATCGATCACATTTACAATATATGTCCATGGATCCGCTATCGATTATATTTTTAGATGATCAATAATGACTGACTGGTTGGCACCGATCTACAGCAATCTAGATGCACCGTTTCGTGTTCGCGGTTCACCGTATACTGGATCTAGCTAGAGTGACAAGTTGCTGGTCCATAGACAACAAGCACCATACTATCCCTGCTAGTTCTCCCGCTGATCCCGCTGTTGGCTTTTGAAGCTTGTGGGAGGATAAGAGCTGATACGTGTAGGTACATACCACAGCTACTTTTTAATATGACAGACACACTTACATTATTTAAAAAAATATTATGCTAAGCACAGGAATAAAAAAAACACTTATAAAAAGAGAAAGAATTTGCATTAATAGTTACTTTTTAGGTGTACATAACTCACTTAAAAAAGTAAAATTCGTTCTCATTGTGTTGTCACTCAGACGAACTGCATGATTTGTGACTTGGTACTTGTACCTAAAAGCAATTGACGTAGGTACCACCCTTAATTTGTTTAGGTTTTATTTTTACAATTAAACACATGTTCCTTAGTAACGGAACTGGCCTTTCCTGGAACTTTCCTGGTGGTAGACACGCATAGGCGAGTAGTTTCCGTTCGATGCTCCGTTCGTATTTAAACCTGAAATTCAAAGGTTAAGTTATGTTGAGTTAACTTTAAAATTCCAAACGCGACTTACTGGTGCAACGTTCGGGTTTTTCTGCTATGTACGCCTGTAAGGTGAGGTGTACGCTTTTCTGTTAGCCATATAAATGTTTCACATGGCGGGCTTCTGGTAAAATGAAAGCACTCTCAGCCGGTCATCAGTTAATTACGTGAACGTAATGAGAGTTTTGCCTAGGAACCCACGAACCAATGATTTCCATTATCTACTTAAACATTAATAACAGGCTTTTGCCGTGTGGTGGGTGTTTTGACAATCCACATTATTCTGTGCTGGTGCTGATAAAAGTTACGTCATACCTTTAGCGTTAAGCTGTCCATCAATAGAGCAAGCTTTAAGGAATAGATAAATAGAAAATATTAGCATACTAACCAAAACTAAATCAAATCAACTATCAAACTAAAAAAATCATACAAACCAAAAGTAAAGGCTTTATTTTTTTAAATGAAAACGATACGCCACTTAGGTACGTACTGCTGAGATTGGCCTTAACGAGCAGCGCCACTTTAAATTGACTGTGTTCCTGTGTGGTTCACATTTGCCAAATTCACCAGTTACAAATATTTTATTGCGTGCTTACCTTGAAGGAGATGATGAGGTGGTGATACAGCCGGAGAGGCACATCTGGGTGCCAGCAGCAGGTGGTAAAGTGCCAGGTACACTGCGGCTGACAGAAGTGCCGCCACACCGAGTGCTCGGTAAACGCCGCGGGCTGCCTCCAGTGGCTGCTCTAGAGAGACCATGCCACCAATTATGGCGCCTATGCACCGACCTGCAAGATAAATGAAAAATTAAATACCTCGTGGTTTAAAAGTTGTCAGGAAAACGAGAACTGCCGAATGGCATCTTACTACGTATTAAGTATCTTGTGATAAATAATTCTACATCAAAACTAGGTGATGTCCACTCCCGAATTCACGCATTGCTTGGCAGTCTTCTCTCCGAGTCAATCTCCCCCTGTGCCTGTCATCAAAGTTCGTGTCCGTTTCAATGTCGCGGCCACGGCGTAATTTAAAAATAATAATTCTACCAAGATTTTGTAAAATTTTGTAGTTGATCCCGAAAACCATAAATTTGTCAAAGTTATGGTTAAAAAGTTATACGTGACCACGCCATTGACATCCTTTGCCGAGATTTTTTTTACTGAACGTGTAAACAAATTGAAAAAAATATTTAGAGCGCTCCCTAGACAAATAATGAAATTTTCCAGGACATTTTTTTTTTAAATTTTTTGGCTATATCGTTCAAATTCGAGAGAAAATGTGAAAGCGCCTTTAATAAACAAAACATCTTAGTGTAAGTAAACTATCTCTGATTAATGTGTCTGAGTAATCTTTTTAGTAACATATGTGATAGGCACAATTTTAACACTAGAAATAGGAACAATTTAGATCAACCACGTTTCAGATTGTCTAAAGTACACACTTCTTTTATGGGATACTGTGTAAAAGGTTATAAAAAATACCAGTCGATATTCTTGAACTAAATGAAAAGAAATTTAAATCATGCATTAAACGCACACTATGTAGACAAGCGTATTATATGTTAGATGATTATATCGTCGATAAAAATGCTTGGCTTAATGCTGGTCCTGCTCCACAGCCACCTGGGCATACTAGTTCAAATTTTAATATTTGAAAGAGAAGCTTCCCTTTTTAATTTTTTCTGACATTACGAACATTTTTGTTCATAATATTATAATTTTTGTATACGTGACTTTATATAGGTACCTACGTCAATATATATTAAATGTCTTTTCTTTCTTTTAGGAAATCAAATTTTATTAATATCTCAAATAGATTGTAAACTATAGTTTTGTATAATTTAGAAGCATTTTGTTTAAATTTTGTAAATGTGAGTACCATGCATCCGTTTATTGTGTGGTTATGATGTACGTTGACTTGAAAAAGCATGGCAGTTGAGAGTATGTCATGCTCACATAAATGTCTCACTGATGGTGGCGCGAGTGTTGGATCATTTGGTTCCCTACAAAATGGTTGAGCTGGGTGGTGCTGATCCACGCGTCAAGTTCGTGAACGGGTGCTGTCGGTTGATACTGGTCATCTCCTAACTTCCAGGGCTTATTTTTATCTTGTATTTAGAATTGTTTATAATTATTTTTTTTATATTGTTCTCACATACAGTAGCAACAAGAATAATGTTCCCAAAATTTTGTAATACTCAACTTGATTTAAAAAGAGTGTCTGTGGAGTTTCTTGCCCGTTCTTCTCCATAGAGATCTACGTTTTGGAATGGGCAACTAGCTTCAACTTTCCAACTGATCGACTTTTTGACAATTCAAAAGTGCCTGTAAATGGTTTAATTGAAATAA
Organism: Polymixis lichenea; assembly: GCA_949091785.1. Lineage (NCBI taxonomy): Eukaryota > Metazoa > Arthropoda > Insecta > Lepidoptera > Noctuidae > Polymixis > Polymixis lichenea. The sequence continues at coordinate 11,417,823 of OX420939.1, read as the reverse complement.
ATGCTTTGAGTTTAAGTTTTGGACTTTGTGATTTTTAAAGAAGTAAACATATTATGTTTTTATAAATATGTAATCGTTTCCTTTTAATTTAATTAAGAATCCTTGAGATATAATTTCTAAAACAATAGGTGGAAAGTATTCTGTAAACAATAAACTATGGTCACCTTAACGAAAAATTCATAACGTATTTTAAGGCTTCATAAAACGAAAAAATTGTTTTTTTTTTACCTATTGTCGGTAGTTCTACATATTAATAGTGGTTGTTTACAAAAAAAATCTCTCTTCGATAGATAATCACGACTTATTTCAACGCAATACCGTAATACAGCTCCTGTAGTAAAAAGCTAGGATTTTTCGTTGTAATTTAACTAATTTCGACAAATTCAAATCTAGGTTTTACAAAAAACTTCAGACCTCTGCGATGCTTTTTCAGCGAGATATCGGCGATATCGTGTTTTTACCGTTTCAATGGCGCGGCCATGGGCTTATAGTCTTGCAGCTCCTAAAATATAAACCTAGTAATTTTTTCTACATTTTTACAATTTTTTTACAAATTCAATCTATCGTTTACCTTAATTTCAGGTCTCTGCAACGCTTACTTTTAAAGATCTCCGTAGCCGCGCGGTTCTCCGCGTTTCAATGGCGTGGCCACGTATAACTTTGACAAATTTTATGGTTTTGGGAATCAACTTTTCCAAATTTTAACAAAATCTTGGTAGATTTTTTCTTTTTGAAAGTACGCCGTGGCCGCGCCAATGAAACGGATACAGTTCAACTCACGATGGCAATAATGTTGTACGCCCATCTTCACTTCTACTTCCAATCCTTTGGCGCATCTCCATCACTAAGAAATAAAAAACGTAAGCTGGGACTTACCGATACAGAAGTGGGCAATGACGGGCAGAGCTTGGCCAGTAGCCGTGTACTTTCGCGGCACCAAGTGTCGGAAGTACAACACTGCAGTCACCCACACCAAGCTTAGCGTGAATACTTCCAATATCTCACACACTACCACCCACGTGTAGTCAGTGCTGTACGCCAAACCTAAAACATAACAGTTGGTACAAGTTAAGTGTAAGACGTACCTAATACTGGCTTATTCCACTTTTCCCCGTTGGATGATCCCCATTGATGGGGATTAGTGAACTTTTTGTTCACTATTCCCCGTTGACCCAAAATTTTTATTTAATGGGGATAAGTGAACTAAAAAGTTCAATAATCCCCATTAGGTAGGTACGTTAAAAAAATAAAATATATGAATCATGTTACATTTATTAATTAAAAATATAACTTTCTTATACCTAATAAAATCACAGATTGTACAATTATTAATTTAAAATAAAAAATAACTTTCTTATACCTAGTAAAATCACAGATTGTACAATTATTAATTTAAAATAAAAAATATAACTTTCTTATACCTAATAAAGTCACAGATTGTTACAATCATTAATTTAAAATTGTAGCATGAAAATATTTCTTTCTTATACCTTGTAAAATCAAAGATTACAATCACTTAAGTTTTTCTAATTAGGTACGTTAAATAAAAACAATATAAAAATAAAATATATGAGTCATGTACTTTTATTTTTATAAGGTAAGAACAAAATTTTAAATTACCTACATACCTACTTTACGATTTTATTAGAACGAAAAACAGATTGTTGCCCCAACGAAATTGTTCTAACGATGTTTGGGAATAAGACCTTATATCTATCTATCTAATAAGATACACAATACTGTATAAGAAAGAAATATTTTCATGCTACAATTTTAAATTAATGATTGTAACAATCTGTGACTTTATTAGGTATAAGAAAGTTATATTTTTAATTAATAAATGTAACATGATTCATATATTTTATTTTTTTAACGTACCTACCTAATGGGGATTATTGAACTTTTTAGTTCACTTATCCCCATTAAATAAAAATTTTGGGTCAACGGGGAATAGTGAACAAAAAGTTCACTAATCCCCATCAATGGGGATCATCCAACGGGGAAAAGTGGAATAAGCCCTAATACTTACAGAAGGTATCTACTTGGCTACCAATTGGTTGCAGAGGGCCTCAATAATTAAGTGTTCTTTATCCAAGGGGTGACAAGTGGGCCGAATAACCCTACGCCCCATTTGTCACAGGCCTAGTGTATCTTTAGAACCGTAAGCCAGATATAATTTTTTCGCAGAAAGTAAGTACCTACGTAAGACTATGGCAGCTATACTGGCAATTTAGTAATAAAAGAAGATTAGATACTAGTTTTATGTGGGTGTGGAACCCTAACTGCGTATGTTTAATTCGTAGGTAATTTGGTTTTGTGTTTTAACGAATGGTACCCCGTACCTACTACCTACTCATGACCATGTAGAAACCAGGCAAATTACGATGATTATCTCGTTGTTGACAACTTATATCACAGAGAAGCAAATGGGTAAGTAGGTAAGTACCTACTATTATTTACCGTAGGTATACAAGTAATAATTTCTGAAGGTAGTAAGTAAACTTATTTACTTTACATAACCGGTAAATCACACAATACTCAATAGAGTCAACATAAACATACCAGTATATCGAACGCCGTAGAAGGTGAAGGCCATGATGAAGACGTTGGAATGTCCAATGTAGTCTACGAGAGCTTCTGCCCACCACAGCGCGGGCACGGCAGGCAAGGCACCGGCCGTTAGCGTCAGTCCCATTTCTGACACTGTGCCATTCAACTCCTGTATCGTCCTGGAATAGAATGGGACAGTTACCCCTTTATTTATAAACGTTGTTTAAAGTGAAGTAATGATTAGCAACTGTTTGACTATAGTTTTTGGCGTTTAAACGTCTCTTAACTTTAATCAACGTTCACCTTAATGATGGGGAATAATGTTATCGCAAAGTAACAAACATAATATTATTGTATCGGTACTAATTGGATTGGACTAAATTAGGTAGGCAGCCTGTTGCTACTTATCACTTATCTGACAGACGAAATTGACCGTGACCGTAAACTACATAAACTTACATACATAAATATTATTTATTAACGACATCATAAAAATAACTTAGAGAAAGCCAGCTGGTTTCTATACTTAGGTACTATAGTACCTAAGTATAGAAACCAGCTGGCGTTTAGGTAATTATATACTTAAATTACCTAAGCGTGTTCAACACTTTAGACGAGTTTATTGATTGTACATGTACATTCTTTTGTTTTGTTAGCCTATATTGTGTGCGTTCTGTGGCTATGATAGCCCTGCAAACCTTGTCCGATCGTCACTCCACCTTCGCCGTGGTCTAACTCGACGGCGATGTCCGTCCTCAGGGTCCACCAGTGAGTGACGATTTTTGCCCATCTCTCCGGTCGCGACGGGTGCATTCGCGCGACATGTGTTTCCGGCCACTTCCAACCAATTCAGCCTGGCTGTTTCGGCGCCAAAATCCCGCTACATGAATTTTAGAGCGCAGGGTATCTAAATCGACGCTTGACATCCTATAATAGTGCGCTCCATTGCCCGTTGGCAAATCTTGAGTTAGGACTTTGTGGTTCAGTAAGGGACCAACTTTGTGCCCATAGGTTAGTACGGAAAGGGTGAGTCTAGTTTCATATGTTCTATATGGGCCCAGTAGATCTTCCAAGCATTTTGGACTCGTCGTTCGACTTCCTTGTCTTGTCTATTTTTGAAAGGTACTGTCTGACGCAAGTATGTTTACCTTCTCATCGATATAATTGCAACACATATCCGTCGACCTCAATCCTACTTATCGTGCTGTTGATCATGACCTGTGTTTTGGACCTGTGCATTGGAAGTCCAACCTCATAACTTACAGAGCATTTCTTCAATTTCTGATGTGGAGAATAACACATTGTCATCAGCAATGCGGAGGCTTGTTAGCTAGTGGTCGCTAACATTTATGTCTTGTGACTGCCACGACTGAGGCCACTTTTAAAAACGTTCCGCATCTCGCTTGTATTAAGCTTAATTGACAATGAATCGTGGAATTAGGACCGGAAATGTAACTTTATGCCCGCAGAGCTACTTCGATAGATGGTGTCAATGGGATCAACAAAGGTGTGTAACGTTTTGGGACCCTAATGCATTAATAATTGACTGATGATCTACGCTGTCGAATGCCTTGGCATAGGTCACAAAGGCAAGGTAAAGCCCTTTGATAAATACATTGTATTTTTCTAATGCTTGATTGATGGTATGGAGATGATGGCTATGGAGAAATGGGGGCCTCTAACTATTCAATGGAAATCACTTCAGACAGGTTCCATATGGAGCACATGCAACACATGATTATACATGGTCTTGTATACACTATAGCTATAGGCTAAAAAGAAAGGATTTATATAGTGTAGCAGCTGGATTACCGGTTCGCAGCATGCCGAATATCGGACAGCCTTAACTACCTATTCGGTGGAAAAAATGCTACCCTCATTGGTCCAAGTCAGCTTAGTCCATATACTTACGATATTGTCAGAAAATATGGGTACTTTTAATTAATAAAAAAGCAGTTTTCTTACCAAGGCAAGTAGGCATCGATGCCGCTCCACAGCGTTCCGAGCAGTACAACCACGGCGAACACAGCAGCAGTCTCAGCGCCGTATCGTCGCACCGTGTTCATCGGCATCGCCAAGACACCCGTCGCGGTGTGCCACCACCATTCCGGTGTTGACAGAGGCATGTGGCTGTAATTGTTAAAAATGTTTTAGTTGACGGCGGGTGAAAATCTAAGATATGATGACACCTGTATTCCCCGGAGGGGTTATATGTCTAAGCACCATGTAACAGGGGGTGCCAGCCAGAGCCTATTGCAATAATAAACCGTGCACATCCGGCTACTGCTCTAATGCATAGGTAATCAGCCTATTATATTCCCACTACTGGGACCTAGGCCTCCTCTTGGTGAGAGAGATTGGTCCGTAATCCACCACGCGGGCCCAGTGCGCTTTGGTGGATGTCACATACCTATTATCTTCGAATTTTTGGTTCTAGGAAATGCCGGTTTCCTCACAATGTTTTCGTTCACAATTTTGCAAGCAGTGGTGATGAAATAATTTACTCGAAGTAACTACGCCTGTCAGGGTTCAAACCTACTAAGTACTCGAAATTGCGCCCGTGGCCACCACCCTGAGACACCGCCGCTCTCCGCTCTGCGCTAAGTACTCCAACGAGAAATCCCTAAATGGCAAAACCTTGGCCGATCCCCGTGTCTCCTCGACGTGAAGATCGGACCCGAGCACTAGGTTAGTCGGATAATTTATGATTATTTCGTACTGGGTTGGAAGGTACCTATGTACCTAGTTGTAAATAGATCAGATTCAATAATGTAAGTTCTTGAGTACATTGTTCATCAGCAACTTTTTGCCTTGTTTTCTTCTAATGACCTTCTTAGTCCTTTTCAATCTGGTTTCCGACCTGGTCATAGCACAGTTACGACTCTGTTGAAGATTACTGATGATATCCGCTGGGCTATGGACCACAAATGTCTCACCTTACTTGTTCTTCTGGACTTTAGCAGTGCCTTTAATTCTGTTGACTTCGATATCCTTCACGGGATCCTTAAACCTTTCAATTTCTTTTCTTCTACTATTGCTTGGTTCGACACCGATCTTAAAGGCCGTTCGCAGCAGGTTCGTCTCGATCAGTCTTCTTCTGACTGGTGCTCTCTTGTCGCGGGTGTACCTCAGGGTGGCGTTCTCTCTCCCCTTCTCTTTTCTATTTTTATTAACTGTGTCACCAGAGTCATCTCTTCCCACTTCCATTTCTATGCCGACGATCTGCAGCTTTACAATCATTTATCAATGCAAGATGCGGATGCCGCCGTATCTGCTATGAACAGAGACCTAGATTTAATTAGCGAGTGGTCGCGGTCTTTTGGACTGCTGATCAACTCTAAGAAATCCCAGGCCATAATTATCGGTGGCAGGTATATGCGGAATAGGCTTGGTGTTGCGTCGCTGTTTCCGCTCTGTTGGAATGGAGTTCAGATAGAATACGCAAAACAGTTAAAAATCTGGGGTTACCATGGACTCTTACTTTTCGTGGACTGCCCATGTTGCTCAAGTCAGTCGCAAAGTACTCTACACGTTCCATTCGTTAAAATGCCTCCAGAGCTTCCTGCCCTTGAACACCAAAATCTCCCTTGCTCAAACTCTCATACAGCCCATCATTGACTACGCTGTTGCCTGTTATTTGGATGCCACCGAGGAGCTTTTAAATAAACTTGAGCGTTTGCAAAATATCTGCATTCGTTTTGTTTTTAACCTTAAAAAATTCGATCACGTTTCTAACATTCGCAAGATCCTCAAGTGGCTCCCTATTCGATTTCGCAGAAACTCTCGGATATTGTGTTTACTATTTAACATTCTTCACAACCCTAAAACCCCATCCTATCTGCGGGATCGCTTCTCCTACGCCCGTCCTTTTGATGCACTTTGCAGATCGCATCTTAGAAATCTCCTCAAGTCCCCTCCCACGGCACCGGGCACGCCGCGATTGCGGCGGTAAGTCCCCTCTTTGAGGAGTGGCTTGAGAGGCGGCATGGCGTCCTCACCTTCCGCCTGACACAGGTCCTCACCGGACATGGCTGTTTCGGGAGGTTCCTGTTTCGGATAGGGCGGGAGGAAACGCCCGGGTGTTTCCATTGCGAAGATCGCCCAGAGGACACGGTGGAGCATACGGTGGAGGTCTGCCCGGCTTGGGCGGAGCACCGCCGTGTCCTCGTGGAGGTGATCGGCGGAGGCGATCTCTCGCGTCCGACCCTGGGCCAGGCCATGGTACGGAGCGAGAGGGCATGGCTGGCAGTCGCCTCCTTCAGCGAAGCAGTTATGCTCGCAAAGAGGGAGGCGGCGCACGTGAGGGAGATGCAGTACATGCGCCCTCACAGCCGTGGCCTTCGCAGGAGACGCCCTGGGCATCGGGAATCCCAGGCTGATTCCCGGCCACCGTAGGCACGGGCTTGCGGACTATTGAAACTCACACTAAGGCCTCTGAGGCCCTAGTGTGAGTTTTGTTTAACCATCCTCACCAAACGCAGTGAGCGCGTTTGGCGCTCCGATTGGTCCGCCACCAATCCAGGGCCAATCGGAGCGCCGAACGCGCTCGACGCGTTTGATCGAGATGGTTAAATGAAACTCGCACTAAGGCCTCTGGTCTGTTTAAATGTGTGAGCATAAATGGTTAAATAAAAAAAAAATGTATTTGTCTAAGTGCCATTTGTACAAAAACAATTTAATATGAATACAAATAGGCAGGTCTATGTCTACATTGATGACACCTACATAGGTCATGATTAGGCGCACATGGTTAAATCAGTGATCCATATTCCTGATTGAATATACGCAGTGCATATATGAAGAATTGTCAACTATTAACATTAGACTGTAATTAGTAAATTGCCGACAAATCTTTAGTTGGTTATTATCTCATGATTACAACAGAATAAACTATGTTAATGTAATTGGCATAAATACATTATTAATTATTATACTATGAACTGGTGTGTCATTTAAAAGATGCAATGAAGCACATCATCACTTCCTACACGTCGAAGGCATTTAGTGATTCATACTTATAAAAATACCTACCTACCTACATAGTATTGACTATAAGCAAAGCAGGCACATACAAGAGTACATAAACACATACCTAAGTAGTTACTGCTCTTGAAATTCGCATTACGTTTTACAGTCTAATTTTAACTGCCGTAAACAGTTAAACTCTTGACATAGTAGTTTACGTATATTAGTGTGTTCACTTACCTATCGAATAGCAGAATAAGCGCTCCAATGACCATGAACACCGCATGGAGAATGAATGGGATAAAGTATGGAGTATCAGGCATTTGTTCTGCAGCCAGACCAGCGAGAGGAGGGAAGATAGCCAGGCCAAGGGTGCCAAAGGCCAACTGTCTGCCGACGTCTCCTCGTCCTAGAGACGTTTCTCTAGTCGCAATCACACAGGCCGTGCCGAGAAGAGCTAACCCCGCAGTTGGCCAGATGTCGGCGAGAATTCTGAAAGATCAAAACATAAATTAACAAATGCGGGGTCACGAGGAACTATGTATCTATACTGCCTTTACTAATATTGTAGAGAGGTAAAGTTTGTGAATTTGTGAAGTTGTAGGGGGTAATCTCTGGATTAACTGAACCAATTTTGAGAATTCTTTAACCAATATAAAGCCACGTTATTTGTGAGTGTCATAGGCTATTTAATAACCCGAAAAATGAAAAGACTTTTTCGTGGTAATCGGATTTGCAAAGTAAGTCGGAGAAAAAACGGTCGAAGGAAAACGTTTCTTACGAACGCTGCCTTAACGATGAGAGATATAAGATTGAGTTCTAGAGAAAAGTTGTAGAGCCTGATAATACCTACAAAAAAGTCCGCGACAAGTCACAAAAAGTATTTTTTTTATATTCAACTAGCAGCGCTCCGCAGTTTCACCCACGTAGTTCCCGTTCCCGTAGGAATACGGGGATAAAATATAGCATATGTTACTCAATGATAATGTAGCTTGCTAACGGCAAAAGAATTTTTGAAATCGGTCCAGTAGTTTTTAAGTTTATTCGTTACATACAAAAATACAAATCTTCCCTCTTTATAATATATATATAATATATAAATAGGCATATTATATATAGTGTAGAAAAATAATTTAAATCGTTAGATTATGTTTATTGGTCATATCATGTCAACAATTATGAATACTTATCAAAATAAGTAAATTTATCGTCTGAAGCTCAACTGTTTAAAACAAAAGACTTTTACTGCATATAATTTGGACGAGATAATACGGCGTAGGTATGGAACCAAGACCGTGTCGTAATCTATTGAGTGAAATAAAAATGTTTACCGCCCAACGAAGTGGGCACGGGTCAGCTTCAGCTAGTAATAAATACTTACCTAACAATATATTATCTAGCAGTGAGCTATAGGGTTATCTGTACATAGAGCTATTGCTCATATCTAGTCTAGCTATAATAATTTCAGACTGTCGTTGTTATATGCCCAGAGGAAGTCACTGATTGTCTTTTTTATATTAGAAATAAGTTAAATAACGTAATATTGCCACTATTGAGTCGTTGCGCTGGCGTGGCGTTCTAAATGTGTCATCCGGGTTTTGTAAATTCATACGGTACATAACGGGTACCTACATACATGTTTGGGTTGGCATGAATCGGCACAACCGCGCGCCCAAACCGAATATACTATGTATTATGTTACGTTACATCTCGAATTATGCCAATCAGACATCATCCAGCGAGGGTAGATGCTTAATAAAGTTCAGGAAATCAGAATCGAATTTGCCGACCCCAACATATTATGAATCGTTAATTTAAGATAATTAATCATTACTTACCTTATAACTAAGTAAGTCCAGAACGTGTAACTCGGGTCTCCAATGATAAGTCGGCATTCTGCATCGGCTAACACGCCGTCGGGTTCGTCGTAAGGGTCGAGGACTTGACAGCGCACCGCTGGCCGGCACTTCTCGTCATCTGTTACCTCTGCCAGGCGATTCGGTGGAACCTGGCAGTTGGACGGTCCCGCTAAAACATAAAGTTTGCTTTGAAATAGGCTGTAATTTAGTACTGCGTGGTTGATTTGCTGTTTTTTAGTTTGGTAAGGTTGGCAACACTGCTTCGTAGGTACCTACTTTGGTTGTGCTTTTCAGGTTGCGTAGGTGTACCTACTTACTGGTGCACTTATTGACGTCAAAGTGGGTCAAATCTCAACGCGTAGCAAGAAGTTACCTATGGATTGTTTAATCCCCACCCATTGCATAGCGATATGAGAATGACGGAATGGACATCAAAGAAGTGAGTTACAAAAATAAAGGATAGCAAATAGTATGTGTGCAGTAGGTCCATAAGCCTGTAATCCTGTTGTTTACCTGTCCGATAAGTGCACCAATCTGAGTCGACAGTGCTGTTGTCTTCAGGTAACTCCGGTGCTAATAGAGAGAGAGGCACTCGGAGCCTGGCCTGGTGCTGCATGTAGACCAGGCACTGGCCGTTGTAACAGAAGTGCGGAGGGTTCACCTCGAAAGGCATGGCGCGCTTCACTTCCTCTTGTTCCGTTACTGCTGGCTCTGAAATCTGATTAAAAGCGTAAAAAATATGTAAATCACTCTACATAAACCAAAAAATGGGGAAGGTATCTCTTTCAATAAATTTTTATGCCCAAATTAGGTAATAAGTGTACTAAAGTTAAACTTAAATGCCATAATAGTTATGGATATTTAAGATTTACATGATGGTTCAGATTGACTATTGCTACCTATTGCTTAAACAAACGCATGTGGTGTGAACACAATAAATTAGCATCGTTATCATGGTAAGTGAAGCTGTTCTGAGCTTTATTGCGTCTAACTAAGTGCTATTTATTGTTAATTTTATTAACTTAGTACTAACTTTTTATTAATTGTATTGCAAAAGTCCTGGTTTAACTTTTGTTACTTCAAGTTATAGCCATAAATAGGTACATATTGCAGAATTGCATAAGTAAGCGAGCACACCCTTTTTGTTGGATGCTTTTATTTAAATTGTAAGTTCTGTTTACGTTTATTTTTAATTAATTATTTTTTATTTCTACTTGAGTACCTATAGTTTTTAATGTTTTGTTGGTATATTGGCGTGTACTAGCTGACAATGCTGACATATGGCAAATTTAATCTTGTTTCGTAATGTTAAGTGCCTACTATTTTATAGAATCAAGTTCTTCTAACTTATAAGACAGCTGTGCCGCTGGGCAGTTTGTTGCGCTACTTCGTCTTCCCAGCTAAAGAACTAGGAAGTGGTGAAGGGCGGGCGTTTTGGGGGGACTCAAAATAAAAATCGAAATATTTTGTTTCACATAAACCTGCAAGGGCACTTATGAAACGTCAGAAGCTAGGTGCACGGTTCCAATTTGTCGCTTCCTATGGAGAAGAGCCAGCAAGAAACTCCACGGTTACTCCTCCTTTTAAAATTAATTGGCTTTTCAATATTTTCAAATAACAGTGATAATAGGTATGGGAGGACAGTGCAGGCCTGTCAATAAGTACCAGGTTCTTAGAGGAATGAAAATAAAGAATAGAAAATCGTCTATAAATCTACAGTCTGTAAGGCCAACAACGTTCTCTCATTCACAATATGTAAAAGAATCTACATAAGTTAAAGCAACCTATTTAAACCAAGTGACCTGATTTCTATGAGAATCACTAATAAATACTTAGTCGATATTAGAAGTAATGTATAATGTCAAATAATGATGAGAATATGTCAGAAATTGTAAATAATAAAAAGAATAAAAGTTAACACTTTAATTTGGCAGCAGTTAATAGACTCTCACATAGTTATGCTGTTAATGAGGTACCAGGGAAGCCACATGTGCAGAAGGAATTAATGCCAAACTTATCTGTCTTCAACGTAGTCTTTTATCTTATAGGTACCTAATATGCTTTTTTGACAAGAAAACGTTTGATGTGAGTTTTAAACTTTCCAACGCTAAGTTCTGTAACCGACTTTGGCAACTTGTTACAGAAGCGGATACTGTGTATTAGAAATGACTTGCTAGATTTAGTTAATCTAAATTTTGGAATCACAATTTCAACTTTACTACGTGTATTTAGATTATGGAAGTCGCATCTTTTTTTGAAAAGTTTTTGCGATCATACAAGATATTTTCTAGGATATGTACTGTCTTATGTAATTTTGACGTTCAAAACGAGCTGGCTCTCGGTTCACCCTTGTTTGATAGAACAACGTTTGATATAATATTACTAAATCGAATTTTAGTTGCAATAAAGTCATTTCGAAGAATTATTCATTTGACCGAATAATTCATTGGTAAATTTTTATTTAGCGTAATTATTTATTTGAACTAATTTCATTTGAAAATTCGTTTCTGTCACGGCTCCGGCGCTGCGGGGCTACGGCGGTCCCCCGCGAGCTTATCGTCGCAGATGGTTTAACACTCACCACCGCGGCTTCGGCTTGCTAGCCGCCGCTGCGAGTGTAACAACCACCCGCTCCTCAGCTCGCGGGCCGCCTCGCCCCTCCGCGCCTACGCGATTCTAAATTACACTCTAGGGGTAGGGCAGACAAGACTGCGTGGAGTCGGATTTATAGCGATTCGTCTCTGTCAACCTGAAGAACCTAGTTTTCTTTTTTCACAGTAATTATACAAATTTGGGGTTGAGAAAGGATTTAGTGTTGCGTTGCGTTGCGTTGCGTTGTGTCGTGTTGCGTCGCGTCAACCGGTGCGAGTACGAGGGACGGTTCGCGTACTAAATGTGTCTGTCTAACTAATTATTACGTACGCCTACATACACAACAAGCCATGGGCAAGAGGAGAGGATTTCCTTTATTCGATAGTATAAATTTCGGGAACAGCGATATTAAAATAATGCTTCTTCGGTAATATTGTCTGAACATTATACCTTTTGATCATTAGCGCAAATGTTGTTATAGCAAATAAATATTCGATGAACTGAAAATTCTGTCAAACGATATTATACAAAGTGATGATTTTCTTAAACGTTGTTCGATTTAGTAATATTATATCAAACGTTGTTCTATCAAACAAGGGTGAACCCTGGCTCTCAGCCTAGTTTGAATAAATGTCTTTTGATTTTGATTTTATATTATCTTTGAAACCAACCTTACCTACCCACTACTTAATAAAATAACCTGAAAATCCAAATTGAAATGCATGATGGTCTCTCTTACGCAAAATTCCCAATACTTCTGATAAGTACATGCAATGGTTATCCTGTTCAACATTCTTCCAAAGTAGTAAAATATACAAATTATCCTAATTAGGATAATTTGTAATTTTTACTACTGGAAGCGTTCTGGAGAGAGAGTTCTGAATGTTAACCTCTAAGAATTGCAGAGATCCAATCGCACTAGATTCATATTGGACACATTGTAGGTACATACATGTACTTACCGTGGTGTTGGCGACAGTGAGGTACATGGGGCTGAGTGTAGTGGTGGTGGATGTGGTGGTAAACGGCTGCCTCACCCACGTCATGTTCTCATCCGCACACCCGTACTCGCAAGCTGTCACCGCCAGCACTCCTGACTGCGAGTAAATAATGTTGGAAATTCAAACTAAAACTCAAAGCATTTATTTCAATTAAATGATTTACAGGCACTTTTCAGAGGAGTCGGTCAATCAAAAATATGAAGCTAGTTGTCCATTCCAAAGCGTAGTAGGTTCCTGTGGGGGAGAACAGGCAAGAACCCCATACTCTTTTAAATTATATTGATATAAAATTTTTGTTACATAATTAGATTTAATTTATTATTAAATGTGAGAACAATTAAAAATAAGTGCAAGTTAAAAGCTCCAGAGTAAAAAAAGACATTTATTTCAAAAATATAATATGCAGTTCCTATCATCAATTTCACTATTCAAGAGAACGATGGTACTGACCTTCTCTCCGGACCAGCGATTGCAGCGCATGTCCTCCTTGCATACTTCTTGCATTACATAAGCGCTGTCTTCGTCGCACATGAACAGGACTTGAGGTCGTCGAGCCTGAGATACATTTACGTCACATTTTAGAGGTTTTATACACTATGCTATGTTACACTTTTGAGCCTTTGTTTAAAGATTTCGTTGGTCTAGAATACTAACTGGTGTGGGAATACTTATTTGGCAAGTTTATAATGTAAGTTAAGAAATTAGATGATTTAAAAGCTGTGCGTCACTCCGTGGGATTCAAAAGTTACATCAGAAAGTAAAAGGTTCGTTGCAACTACCAGATCAGTCTGTAAGTATCTATGTAGGATCACATTACACAGTCGGTTTTGCGATGAAGCCATGTTAAAGGTACCACTACCACATTTAGGGATTCATAGCGATTACATATAATATAGGATCACAATATTGAGTTTGTGCATAGAGTTGGCGTTACGTCATCGGCCAAGCACATACTTGAATTTTAATTAAATTTAAAAAATAATGCTAGACTGAAATCATAGAAATCCCAAAACACAACACAAAATGTGTCGATACCTCATGTCGCTCCGTATATGGCACAGCTAGAAGGAGCGTATAAAATACAGCGCTGAGGATGAGGCAGGCAGCCGTGATGACGCGCAGCAAGCGTCCGGAACCGCTCGGAATGGCACCTCCTCCAGTTGATCCTCGTCCCACAGATAGCCTGTACACGAAACCGGAATCTTAGAGTTGGAAGAAGGTAAATTTTACGAATCCTCTAGTAAAGCTCCGCCAGTTTTGTAGAATTTGTCACCACTAATAAAACATAGTATTAGCAGCTAAAAGTTCATCAGAAGTTACACAACTACACGCGACTAGATGAAAAGCACGCTATAGCAATTTGTCACAGGAGACCTTGATCTCTAGTACCTAATAGAGGAACAATGGATGACCAAAAGGACCACAATACTTACTTATCAATGAGAGGCCCCAACACGGCTGGGCCGAGCAGCGCGATACATGGTGCGACAGCTGATATGAGCCGAGATTCGCCTTTGTCTAGACCCACTGATAGCATGTGCAGTGGGAGAAACGGGAAAATGCAGCCAATACCTACGCAAAGACAAGATCATTAAATAAAAATGTTTTTTCCAAAAAACACTACAAAGTGAAAAATAACTTTAATTTCGGAAGGCGGTGACTTTGAATATATATTTAAATTTTTTGTCACCGCCTTCCGAAATTAAAGTTATTTTTCTCTTTGTAGTGTTTTTTTCGGAAGTCGGTTGTTTTTTTTGGACAAAGATTTTATTTTTCACTTTTTAGTTATAGTACCTACCCTAATTCGAAATTTCATTTCAATTTCATCCTTGGAGTCAAAACAATGCATATTTATGCGATAGCAGCAATCGCGGTTTATTTGCTGTTATTTTTTGAAGAGTTTCATTGTCTGTCTCCGAAACGCATCATCAGATCTATATGAAATTGAAATGGGACCACACGGGCTTTCGCACACGAGCTTTCCAATAAAAAAATAATCATAAAAATCGGTTCACCCAGTCGAAAGTTATGAGGTAACAAACATAAAAAAAAACATACAGACGAATTGAGAACTTCCTCCTTTTTTTGGAGTCGGTTAAAAAAGAAGGATATCTAGGTTACACGAATTTAATTGAAGATGCGCGGCCATTAATAACCTAACATAGTATGACGAGTTGTAATTCGCCGCTAAAGAACTTTTAATTATTAAATTGCGTGCGCGCAAACATCTCAATGCAGGAATTATAAGAAATAAGTGGGAGCATATGGGTCATACTGGCCGCAATGCAGTGGCAAGCAATACCGAGGTGAACGGTCCCTAAATCATTCGATAGGTAGCAGTCGCCGCTCCTTAGAAGGCAGCTTGCACAGAGTGACTTGAATTATTGGCTGTATGTACCTAACCGTCCGTGATGACTTGGACCAGTTTTTATAGGCGAGCCAATTGGGACTTGAGACAATCTTGTTCTTATTTCGTTGCCCAAGAAAGGAGCCAACATGCGTGGTTTACTTATTAGTACTGCGAAGTGATTTAAAAGTCAAGATTTTATCTCCATGTAATAAAACCTGTTAGGTGTACGTCTTGGAGACTCCAGAGTAAGGAGGCCTCCAACATCGTAAAATAAATGACCAAAAACGAATTAGCATAAATGTCTGGTCTCTGTCTACATTTCAAAAGCTACACTATGCTAGTGTAGCTTTTGAAATGTAGACAGAGACCAGTAGTACCTTTTCTGGGCGAGATTTGCAGAGTCCTTAGAAACCTTACCCGAGAGAAAACAGAAGAGAACGCATTTTAGCGTGATGAGGTTCTTATTGACGAGTTCCTTCATCTTTGCGGTTTTTGTCGTATTTCGAGACAGTGGAGTTCCTTATTCAGGCATCTTGTATCTGGAATAAAAATAATACTAATTATGCTACTAATTGGTACTTGCTTGGACTATTTGACAGATGGATTTAAAATTTTAAATGCTAAATATAAAGGTTCATTCATCGCAAAAAATTATAAGTTCCTAATCGGGCAAAAAGTAACAGCCTAACAGGTACAATTGAACTTGTTATTTAAGTGCGTGCCTGCCATGTCATGTGTATTTGTGTTGGTATTCCTAGCAATTTAGTTTAACTAAGTGTAAATAGACAGGTTAGAAAAAATATATATTTAAAAAATCTCAAACAAACAGTCAATGCAGCGCGTGAATCGAGGCCACGGTCACTTATTAACTTAAACGCCTACATCACGGCGTCTCGTAGTGACAAACCCAATGCCAACTGTTATAGCATTAAAATAGACGCCATGAGATGACTGTTGCAATGATCTCATCCTAAACACAACACTGGACAAACGGGCTCGTAAAAAGTTCGCTAAGCATTGCGTGCCGGCCGGACACTCATTGAACCTAGCTACCTATAGGGCCATTAATATGGAGGCTGATGTAATCAAAGACCTTGTTTTTTTTTATTTTAAATTCCACACAATATTTTACACGTACTTTCTAGCAACACAACACTATACATATGTTGTCAATTAAGACGGGGAAAGCAGTGCATAATGATAGTGTCTTGAAAGATGGGTTGCCGAGCGTTCCATTTGTTGCACTTTAACATTTTTTTGTTTAGGTACTAGCTTCTGCTTGCGACATCATCCACATGAAATTCCTTGAGCGCCCAACCCATCCAATCATCGTATCGCAGCGCCTGCCCCCATTTATATTTCGTTTTAACTTAGCATTTTCGACCGTGATATTAAATTTCCCTCAAGAATGCTTAAGGAATTTTGTACCAAATCCTACCGGTATAGCTCCAGATTAGCGCGTTCAAACAAAACGGACAAACTCTTCAGCTAATATTATCAAGATAATCTATTTAATTAGATTATCTTTTTTCAATGAATTATATTGCTGAGTACGGATCTATCGGGAATACAGGAATCTAATTTGGGCTCAATTTGTTTGATTTAAAAATAGACTGCTGCACTTTTTGGCTCTACGTGGTCGTAAATAGATAATCTAGCAGTCATCGAAGGGAAGAGACGCGCAATTAATTGCATTGATGTCCGGGATTTTATTTTGTAACTGGGCTGATATTTGAATTGCATCACAGTTTTAAAATATAACATTAGTCATTCTTTAATCTCCCACTTCTTATTAAATAGTTTCCTCGGCATAATTTATGCCAGTTTATCGGTGTTTATGTTGTCAGTTTTATATTTAGGTAAGTATCGACATATAACATAGAATTTAAGTGAGTATTTTGATCTATTTGCAGGGTCAAAATTCAGAGGGGCTTGTGGCTAAGTAACAATAGCTGCACGGGACGATCGATCAGGTTAACCTACGCTTGTCGCGAGTGGTCCGTGGATGGGTGACCATCTTTACATACCAAAACCCCCTCATGCTTCGGAAAGCATTTTAAGCCTTGGTGCCGGCTGTCATCTTTGACAGTCGTTACGGGTCGTCAGAACTCAGAAAGTCTAACAACCAGTCTTACCAAGGGGTATCGTATTACCCAGTTACTGGGTTGTGGAGGTCAGATAGGCAGCCGCTCCATTTAAAATACTGGTATTCAGCTGCCTCCGGTTAGACTGGAAGCCGACCTCAACAAAGTTGGGAAAAGACTAGGCAGATTATGATTTAGGTTCAAAATTAATGTAAGTAATTAATGTAAATTAAGTCCTCAGCTGTGGTGGGTATCGGCATCTAATGACGAGTGTCCGTAGAGTTTCTTGCTTGTTCTACCCCATAGAACACCACTAGCGGCTGTTGACCAAGCTGTCAGGTGTTACCTACCTAGGTACTTGTAATTAAGAGATTAGGTTTATAATTTTTGTGTGTTCAGTACTTTCATTATAATTGTTGCATTTTGTCTTATCTCTAATGCATAATATTCCATGTGTAAAATTCTCAAACAATCGTTCTTTGGACGCGTTGTCGGTGGCTGAAAAATGTAAAACTAAGCGACTACACGAAGGAGCAATAAACCTGTTGTTGTGATTTTGAAGTAGCTGTAATAATCTGTAGTCGTCATTTATTTTCTTTGCTTGTGTATTTAGTATGTGAGTATGTATGTATTACTTACAATTTACTATAATAGATATTTGTATCTATTATAGTAAATTGTACCTATATTATGCACTAATGACAACCCCATTTTTATGTCCACGCAACCACTGTCCATTCCAAGGTTGCTTGGAAGAGATCGCAGAAAGCGATAAGGCCGCCCATTGTTTATTTTTCGTTTTAAATGTTTTATTTTTGCTATGTATTTTTTGGTGTACAATAAACCATACCTAAGTATATAAATAAATAAATACTCGTTAAGGGCACCCTCTGTACGATACGGCTACGGACCTTGCCTTAAAGCGTAGCTGGAAGATAGCAGAAAGGAACTGGCTGGATCGGAATGAATTAAAAGGATTTGCCTTGATCCAGCTAATGTACCTACTTTCAACTGTCAAGAAAAAACAAAGTAGGTACACAACTAAAAAAAATCTGGCAGGTGAAATCGGCTTGAGAACTTCCTACCTAAATATAGCACAGATTAATGGTAGGTATTGATTGTGCGGATGAAACAGACTTACCAACGTAGGAAGGCTCGGATTATTGAAACCAATTTTGTGAAAGTAAATTTTCTTGCAATAATGAAACTGCTGCGTTTTTCATCGCCTGCATACGGACTCTACGACATCGTGTAGATTTTTTTGTAAACAATGACGTTTATTTATTCAAGGTAAATTAAACTAAATGAGCGTGAACTCGGAGAACAAATACTTTACTGAATCTAGAAGCTTAGAAAAAAATCATTAGACCTACATAGTCGAGTGCAAACCATTAGCAGAGACAGAGAGGAAATTTTTCTTTCGTCGCCGTCGTTTCGTAAACGTGGGTTTCAAGGGGGTCAAACGGCGACTGTTTGGGTTCATGATTATTTCGACGCCTTCTTTACTAAAGGGTATCGTATTATCGCTGTGTGTAACTGGGTTACGATCGCGTAAACATAAACATGACCGTCCCATACCCGCACTTTCTCACGACAGATGTTTTGTCTGTGGCAAACCGCCAATTCGGAATGGAATGTTTAACTGACTGATATTGAGTTTCATTAAAATATTAGGTAAATTAGTTACCTACCTACTTAGCCTTCTTTTTTACTATATGTCCTTAAAATAAACATAGAATACCTATTTATTTAAGTAGGTACTTATCCTATGAATTTTGTGGCAAAACCTGGATGAGGCTGGAACAGGAACGTGGAACAAAAAATGAGAGGTATAATATGCCCAACAGTGGGGGAATCAGTCTGTGGATGATGATAATTCATTTGTAGAAGTCGTCGCAAAAGGTAGGTACTGCAATACCTATTGCTCATGTCATTGATGTCATGGCAACATGAGGTCACACATCTGACTCAGGTTCCCCATCAAAAGAAAATAAAGGCAACATTATTTTATGACATCCTGCTCAATTTATTCTAGTCTTACATATCGGAACAATAAAGCTTTAAATACATAGGCATTTCTGTTTGCGTGTCAGAAGGTTGTTTTGGTTAAATTAAGCACCTAGAGGGCACGGCAGCGGTCGATGGCCGATATTCGGCAAAACTAAGTGACATTGCGAAATGGTGGCTAAAATAAAACGAAACATGTGAATTTAACACTATTACATTCCCATCAACGTTTTTGTTGCTCCTCAAGAAAAACCTAAATGCAAAGGCAGTAGGTAAACATTTACAAACTAAACATTCGAATGTTCGTTATTCGAGGATTGTGGTGAACTGTAGCAACGCATAAAAACAGACTGCAATCATGATCAGTCACCGTAACCAAATGTCACGAGCTCGACACAGCCGTTGTTTGTGATACGATTTTTTACTATACAACATTTTTTACCCATGCTCATTGTTATATCTGATCGGAAAAAAAAATCTACAAACTTTTTAAGGATACGGTTTCAAAGGGCTAATTCCAAACAGCAGCGGCACCAAATGTAGAGCAACAGTCCTAGCGCCAACGTTTACGTTATGAGTGAGCGTTCAAAGGAAATAAAAACTAAACAACAATCGTTATGAATATGATGCCATTTCTAAGTTGTATTCCGAAGGAAACAAAATAGCCGTTGGCGCCGATGAGCACATATAATCGTATTCTTCTTCTCATCTTGATAAAGTTGCCTGTTAACCTGCTGATCCCATTATTTAAATCTCAACCTAGTGAAGATATCGGTATCTAACCTCTCCCTATTCAAATAACAGCAACTATGTACTTAGTGTAGGAACATACATAAGATGTTAATACAAGAAAGGCAGGGGCAGCAAACGCTGTTTATTTGATTTTAAAATGATTTCCGTTACCTCTTCACACAACATTGACGATAAAGCTTTGAGTTTAGAAAGATTTTTCTTCTGTTTTCTAACATAAATTCAAATAATTAATAGTACATTATGATATAAGTGCGATAATTTTCAAAGCGCACGTACCTATGTCATACGACGTTTTATAACATAATTGCGAGGAAATAAATAAAAGTCGGACTTTCTTAAACGAGTAATCTTTAATCACTTGTTAAAGCAGTTAGTAAAATTTGAACAATTTCTAATTAATTGATTATTACTTTTTTTTTTTTTTGGCTTCACACGGTTTGTGCATTTAGCCAGTGTCAAGTAATTTTTCTTTTAGATCAAGTAAATGGCCCGATATCGGGCACGAAGTTACAAAACAGTCATAGACGTCTTTAGTCAGTCAAGTCAAAGTTATTGTAAAGCGGTAGTAACTTTACAACAACCTAATAGGAGTTTTTGGGGGGAACACGAAAAGTCCACGTTAGTCACTTATTTTCACCTTCACTACACTTGTGCACTCACACGTAACTAAATTGAATAATTCACTATCAAAATTATACAATTTAATTCGCTATTTCACTAAATTCCATGAAAATGAAAATTCGTGCGACATGTTCCAACGCGACCCCGCCATCCCGCCAAAAACTCCTGAATATTACTTGTTCACAAATTAGCGATGCGCGCGCATCAGCGCTTTTTGATAAGGCAAAGGCACAAAAACAGCCAGTATAACTAATAAAGTAAATAAATATTTTTTTGTTTTTGTTACAGATAAATGGTTGTAATTTATTGTCAAAACTAATTAAATTAAAGAATTAAATGTTTTTTTTTTATTTTATCTCTCAAAGTTAATTTTATTCATAAAATTTTGACCACTTTTCTGACATAAAAACTCTTTGCTAAGATTTAAAAAAGTACCGTTCGTTTTAGACGGAGCATCTTGATAAACCGTGCGTTTTACATTACAATAACGCACAAGTGCGTAATGACAGACATTACGATATTGAAATTGGTGTAATAAGAGACCCTTTATGAGCAAATGTGTTATAAAAATATTTTATATAAGCAGATATGTTCAATTCAAAAAGGTTGCAAAAAGAACTATCAAACTGTAATAAATAGTCTGAAAAAAAAATCGAATCTATTATTTCCACATATTAAGCTTCAACGAGTGCATCTTATTGAATTGATTTAAGGGTTATTTTACTGGTCGTTGTCTTGATTTATTGCACAAAAATTTGTAATGAAATATTAGTCTAGCTAGTCTGAGCTCGGCCGCAGTTTTGAGTGGACACTGTGACGCTTATAAGCAGCAGCTTGTGGTGAAAAAGATCGCTGTACGAATACAAAATAATTGACATATTAAACTTGATACTTCACGTATTTTATACGGACTACGGACAACCAAGGTTCTTACCTTTTATTCACAATTTCTTAAGCTTTTGCTGAAAGAGGGTGGGGGCGGGGATTATAAATTCATATTATTATTTTGTTTTAGATTTGATGGAATGACCTGAAGGTATACTTTGAAGACTGCTACTGGAACTAGTAGACGAACAGAGTTAGGTGTGCCGAGGTTGGACTCGTTTTTTTAGTTACGTTGAGATCTTACCTCCAGACTTGATGGAGTGACCTGAAGGTTTACATCACTGCTACTGGACCTAATAGACGAGTTGAGCTAGGTGTGTCGGCGGAGGGTGGACAACGTCCTCTTCCAGCCCCCCTAAATGGGTCCAGGGGCGACAGATCCGGGGAAATCTGTCGCCCTCTACTGGTTAGGACCCGAGATGGCGGCGCGTAGTGTTCCACGCGCGCCTCTCTATGACGTAAGGGGGGAGTTTAACACCTCACTCCCCCTTTATCGCGAGGTGGCCCGCAGAGGCGGGCCGGCACTAGCCGGGGATCGCGGAAGTCACACTAGTTCCCGTGATCCCCGGTGCAAGTGAGAGACGGAACACCGGGGTGGTTTTAGTCAGTAAGACTCTGACAGACCCCTCTGCCCTCCCCGGGGCGGAGGACATCCATGAGGATTTCCCCCCGTAATAAAAAAAAAAAGGTGTGCCGAGTTTGGGCTCGTTTTGTTAGTTATGTTGAGATCTTACATCCGGACGATGATAGACCTGAAGGTGTACTTTGAAGACCGGAACTAATAAACTAATAAAGTTATCTGATAAGAATGTTTACAGTTTAAATACCTCTTATAACGCAATTTATTATTGTTTTAGATGCCAAAGCCTAAGACGTTTGGTAAAAAATCTTGTAAGTAACTTCCTGCCTGTAGAATTAACATAGAAGAGAAGAACCTTCCAGAATTGATCGATCCAGAATTGTCATAATACTATAATAAAAACTAAGAATTTATAAAAAAACATATACTAACGAAATGAATACATTTTTATTATTTACTAGGTCCTAGCCCGGCTTCCTAAATGCGTAACACACTTGGAATGGCAATCCATTCCAATTTGATAGTCCAACAATAACCATTGCATTGTTTTTGTTGGCATGCAAACTATTTTTTAAGATTTATGAAGCAATGAATAAAGTATATAGTAAGTATGTAGTAGTAGTAGGTGGACAGACGATCTCATTAAAGTGGCCGGAAGAAACTGGATACCCATGACACAAAACCGCCAAAAGTGGAGAGATTTGGAAGAGACCTACACTCAGCATTGGGTGGCCAAGAGTTGAAGAGAGAGTAGAGAGAGAGTAGTAAGTGTGTATATTGGCACAGTGTGTATGACAAATAAACGCCTTTTCTGTCTTTGCTCTTTTGTTTTCGAGAACGCACTTGCTTTTGCTACCATTACAAATTTATTATAATTACGAAATAATAAATAATACATTCACGTGTTTCGTTATTTGCGCGTCAAGCTAACCTGTACTATGACGGCCGCAGTAATATTACGGCTGCAGTAATATAATGGCCGTAGTAATATTACAGCCGCAATAATATGGCGGCTGTTAAAAAGTCAAAGTCAAAGGCACCGAATAGGCACTCAAAAGGCACTTTTGAACGTCAACATTTACATTAAAATAGAATCTAGTCGCCCCTTCCAAAATGTAGTTTCGTATGGAGAAGAATGGGCAAGAAACTCCACCGTTACTCTTTTAAAATGTTTTAACTACAATATTGAACATACATTCATTGTAAAATTACCATATCAAAATGGGTAAAAAGAATGAAATTGAAGTAATTACAGATAAATTAATTTTATGATAGATACATGGTGCTCACATATTTACAAACATTGTAAAAGTAAGTAAACAATTTTCCTAGAATAATAACAAGTAGGTAATCAGTTAACTTTTCTTTCTTTCAGGTATGGTCTTAGTAAATTTAGAACTGTATTTCTAATCCCATAGTGCTCCAGTTTCAGCAGAATTCTCTCACGGTTTACGCAATCGAACGCTTTGGAGAGGTCGCAAAAAATTCTAATGGCATCTTTTGCTTCTTCTCAGGCGTTACAAATGTTCTTTATTAGGGCGACACCAGCGTCAGTGGTACAACGCCCTTTGGTGAAACCGTACTGTTGCTCATAAAATATGGCATTTTTATTAAAGTGACGTTATATTTGATTGAGAACTTTTCAAACACTTTACTGAGAAGTGGCAGAATTTAATATGAATTTAATATTACGGCCGCAGTAATATGACGGCTGCAGTAATATGACGGCCGTTTTAATATGACGGCCGTTTTAATATGATGGCCGTAGTAAATATGCCTGCCGTAGTAATTATGATGGCCGCAGTAATATAACGGCCGCAATAAGATGGCGGCCGAAGTAATATAACGGCCGTTTTAATATGACGGCCGCAGTAATATAACGAACGCAGTAATATGGCGGCCGCAGTAATTATGACGGCCATAGTTATATTACGGCCGCAGTAATATATGACGGCTGCAGTAATATGACGGCCGTTTTAATATGGCGGCCGTTTTAATATGACGGCCGTAGTAATATGACGACCACCGCTCTTTTAAGACACAACAACAACACATAAAATAAACATAATTCTCATCATTGTGCCCTTATCCCAATTTCCAACAACCAAAATTTCTATGTCAGACAGTTAGCAGACGTTGTTTGTCCAAACATAGGTTAAGAAGCAGCATAATGACGTAAAGCTAAAGGTACCTAAAAGGCTTCTGATTGATGCTACTGTTACAATTTTGAAGTATCTCAAAATAAATGGTTAATCTACTTTTATGAACACAAAACGTTACAAATTTTTTGAAAAATAAAACAACGTAAGCATAAAAAAATACATGCCTAAAAATAAAATAAAAGTAAGCTCAAGTATCAAGCCGTGTCAGTTTACTCATAAGTCATAATTTCGCCGCTTCGCACAAATCGCTGTGTGTGTGAGCCGTGCACGTAAGACTCAGTACAGTCCCCGGCATGTAACTTGGCAAGAGTCGTTAGATGCGCAGAAGTCGTATTTTAGGTCTCTTTGGTGGTCAAGCGGGACGCGGGGTATGAGGTAGCGCCGATCCGAGCACGCGATTGGTGCGTCAGTCGACCCTTGCCTCCCGCACCGCGTCTGCATTCCGCATTACACTTGCGTGCACGCAAGTTGTACCCTTTGTTTCTGTTGACTTTTTGTTACGAGTTGTTGTTTTTGTTTTAAATTTAGTTTTTATTACGAGTTGTTGTTATTGTTTTAAATTTAGTTTTTGTTTTTTACGTTGGTTACAATGCCAGGACCAAATACAGTTTTACGAGAAAAATGGTATACGATGTGTACTGTTTCATGGAGAAAGTAGCTCAAACTGAAAAAGAGACGGTAAAATAGACTCAGAAGCTACTAAAACGTCAAAAAGATCAGTTACACGTATAGTCAAGGAAAGTAGAAATTCCGATTTCCTCACTGTCTTTAGGACACCGGGAAAAAAGAGGAATAAAACAAAGCCGATTACACGAATTCCTCTCCTTTTTTTAACTTCATGATTAAAAATAAATGATGGCAATAACCATAGAATAATGACAAACAATAAAAGTGACCACTTTTTTGTTCCACTAAGTGCACGATGCGCGAACTTACCCCCACTATGCTAAAACCTTGCCAAGTTACGTGCCGGGGACTGTACCTAGAATGTAAATGCATCCTTAGGCCTAGCGCGCCAATCCTTGCGGTGGAACGCAGTGCGTTTACCTATTCTACCGTACGGTAAAATAAACGCATTCACGGGGCCGCGCACTGGCAGTGAAAAGAGGCATGTTTTTCAACAAAATAGTACATTATGATATAAGTGCGGTAATTTTGAAAGCGCACATATGTCATACGACGTTTTATAACATATTTGCGAGGAAATAAATAAAAGTCGGACTTTCTTAAACGAGTAAATCTTGAATCACTTGTTAAAGCAGTTAGAAAAATTTGAACAATTTGTAAAGTTGATTATTACTTGTTCACAAATTAGCGATGCGCGCGCATCAGCGCTTTTTTTTAAGGCAAAGGCACAAAAACAGCCAGTATAACTAATAAAGTAAATTAATATGTTTTTGTTTTTGTTACAGATAAATGGTTGTAATTTATTGTCAAAACTAATTAAATTAAAGAATTAAATGTTTATTTTTTTATTTTATCTTTCAAAGTTAATTTTATTCATAAAATGTTGACCACTTTTCTGACATAAAAACTCTTTGCTAAGATTTAAAAAAGTACCGTTCGTTTTAGGCGGAGCATCTTGATAAGCCGTTTTACATTACAATAACGCACAAGTGCGTAATGACATACATTACGAAATTGAAATTGGTGTAATAAGAGACCCTTTACGACCAAATGTGTTATAAATTGAGTTTACCGAACAGTTTATGGAGCATCCATAGAGAAACTTAATGCCTAATAAAGTCTACTTTTTCGCAACATATAATTATTTACTACGGACGTAGCTAAAAACAAATTCGGATAGCACTGCTTGGTCAGTTTCAAGTAGCGTTGACATTTCATACTTTACTGAATATGCGGTAATATGGGTCCCGACTGCTACAATTTATCTGCTTAGAAGCATCGCTTTAGCAACTGGCGATTCTTAAGTTAAGTGCAATCGGGTACAACGACTTTCTTGTTTTAGGGCTTTTCCATGATTCCTCAGAAAAGCAGTCGGGTTTTTTTTAGTTTTTTAAATTACTGTTTTTTATTTTTTTATTACGGTATCACTTTAACAGTAATTACGAATGTAACGACACCTCGCAAACTAAAATCCATCGAGCCGTTCAAGCTGCAGAGCGTGCCAAACATTTGAATTTGGCGCCAAAAATCCGCCATTTTGTTTTTTTTTATTTTGATATACCCATTGTCACTCTCACCGTAAATACGAATCTAACGACACCTCTCAAGCTAAAATCCATCGAGCCGTTCAGGCTGCAGAGCGTGCCAAACAATTATACATACATACTCTCGAAAAACATAACCCTCCTTCTGGCGCAGTCGGGTAAAAAACGCACGGCAGTGCGGGCTAGGCCATAAGAATCGAAATTTTAAATTATTGTTAGTTTGAGGTTATAAATCTATGCCTATCTACTAACAGTACTTCCTTCTTATGATGTACACTGTTCATTCGCCCAATGCGTGATATAAGAAGATAGGTATACCTACTTAGGTCAATGTAATTGATTGAGCGGAGATGTCACAATTGTCGGACCAATTTAATTCAGTCTGGCCTGCTACTTGTTTATACATCGCCAGTTGAATTGTGACTTATGTCTACAAAGACTTATGTAAGTACGTAGCGGGCACACCATTATGCGAAGTGGATGGAAAAATCGATAAAGTAAGCGATAGAAACTGGAACACCATACTTTGACTGCGCTGTAAGTTATTACTAAATACAACGCATAGGTAGATACCTACTCATAGACTGAGCATAGTAACGCTAAATATAATGATTTGTATGTTTACTATTAATTAATTAATTGTCAGATATTTAAAATCAGAGGCCCTAGTGTGAGTTTCATTTAACCATCTACACCAAACGCAGTGAGCGCGTTTGTCGCTCCGATTGGTCGGTCACCAATCCAGGGCCAATCGGAACGCCGAACGCTCTCACGGCGTTTGGTGTAGACGGTTAAATGTAACTCACACCCCTAGTGTCCCCTCTGAACTAACTTTATCAGACAGAGAAAAGTCATAGGTAGGTAATTTGAAAAAAGTTGGAAGAGTAAGATTATCAAAAAACCCGAAAGAAATCAGTTGGGTTTTTTGGACTAGTCCATAGACTAGACCGTAAGAGACCGTAATAGGATGAATATATGGTATATTCATCCTTTTCAATCAAAACTTGATTGACCTACACAATAAAAGAAAGTCTGATCGCATGACTGAATCACATCAACGCAAAGTTATCATTTCAAATCCCCATTTAGAAAATCGTTTTATGAGCTACTGAGCAGGGGTTGATGAAATACAGGGATTATTTTCAAATACTTCCAAAAAGTTTTAATATCTAATAAGCCCGAATACGGGATACAATTTTAACCAGTGCGTAAACTGTAACCATGAATTTAGCATAAATCATTCTAGACCAGGGGGTCTACTAAAAATATCTACGCTAGGAAGCGTAGAATTTTTTTCGTGGGTTATTTTATCTATAAAGTTATGGGCAAATTTAGATTTTCGCGAAAACTTGTAAGTAAAGTCCTCCGCCGTGTTTGTATGTCTGTTCGCGATAAAGTAAAAAACTGCTGTACCGATTTTCATGCTGTTTTCAGCAATGGATAGAGTGGTTCTCGAGGAAGATTTTAGTATATAATTTTTTAAGACTTCATGTAACTTGGTTGAAATTCGACGATAATTGTTGAACATGTCGGCTGGAATCTTTACTGGCGTGTGCCGCGTAAACCAATAGAGTTATGTGAAAACAATGTATTACGGAATGATTGATTAACACATAGGATACTTTTTATCCCGATAGTACGTTCCTGTGGGAAAATTTCCGACATCGGGCAAAAGCTAGTCAAACATAAAACTTAATATTCATATTTCATAATATCTAAATGTAGGCAGTTATCTACTTATATACTTACATTTAAAAAGGTTCACGCCATGCATCGTCGAATGGAACCTGCGAAAGGCGGCCTAATATTGAATCTTGGGGAACGCCAGCCCCTAACTCGATTCGACGCGAAACTTACTAGGATTTTTGATGAAGTAGCAGTCTTTTTCTAAGTATCAAGCGGTGGGTTCGGGTAAGACTAGGATCAAGTATGTCGTAGACTCTACGAGCTCTATAAGTAGAGGATGTGCGAGAACAGCCGGAGTACCTTCAAGTTTTTAATACGAGTTGTTTTTGGTCATAAAGATCGGGAAAAGGCACATGACGATGGAAAGATCGAAGTTCGGTCGGGCATATGAAATACATACTAGCTTCTGCCCGCAACTTCATCTACGTGGTATTTCGGCCCCTGACCCACCCCGTCGCATTGCATTGCTATTTTTTTTTTCGCTTAGCGTTCTTTCTGACTTTTTTCTTTTTGTTCGGCTCCTAAGGATCTGTAACTCTAACTAACGCGATTTTAAATATCCTATAAGTCTATAAACTTACTCTTTCCCTGGGCTATGAAATGCAAAAATAGTTTTTGCATAAATATCATAATAGTCATATCCTCGGGGGTGGTAGTAGGTTCCTAAGATTAGCGCGTTTAAAAACAAATAAACTCCGACAGCTAAGTTATAAGCAGTTTGTGGAAATAAAAGAGTCAAGAAAAGTTTTTAAACAAAACTTAAAGTTTTGTCAGAATAATGAAGATCAAATTAAGATGAACATTTTGGCATCAGAACACTGGTTTGCACCAGTGTGCATTTTCAAAAAATTTTGAAATCCATTCAAGGATTGAGCCCAATCACGAAAAGAATCACGAAATTTGGAAAAAAGCAAGCTTACAGCACAAATAGGTAAAGGAAAAATTCCAAAAAATTAAAAAGTTGAAAATTAAGGTGAATTTTGGTACTTACAAGTTTTCGCGAAAATCTAAATTTGCCCATATTTTTTTATCGTGTTGATACCCATGCATACTAAATTTCATGAAAATCGTTGGAGCCGTTTCCGGATTCAGATGATATATATACAAGAATTGCTCGTTTAAAGGTATTATAGGTATCTATAAGGTGGTTGGTTTTTTTTTTTTGGTGGGTACCCTGTATTAGTATATAGTAGTCGCTTTCCCACGCACCCTGCGTGGGAAAGCGACCCGCAACGGAAACAGAAACCTGAAATTCAACCCACTAGCGTAGAAATAAAATTTTCACCAGTTAACAAAAAAAAAATCTGCTGGTTCATAGAAAAGTGCAATACCTACGCGGTATAAATCCATCTATAGGTACCTACTTCTACTTGTAACAAAGCTGTCGGGGTTTATTTGTTTTTAACGCGCTAATCTTAGGAACCTACTACCACCCCCGAGGATATGACTATTATGATATTTATGCAAAAACTATTTTTGCATTTCATAGCCCAGGGAAAGAGTAAGTTTATAGACTTATAGGATATTTAAAATCGCGTTAGTTAGAGTTACAGATCCTTAGGAGCCGAACAAAAAGAAAAAAGTCAGAAAGAACGCTAAGCGAAAAAAAAAATAGCAATGCAATGCGACGGGGTGGGTCAGGGGCCGAAATACCACGTAGATGAAGTTGCGGGCAGAAGCTAGTATGTATTTCATATGCCCGACCGAACTTCGATCTTTCCATCGTCATGTGCCTTTTCCCGATCTTTATGACCAAAAACAACTCGTATTAAAAACTTGAAGGTACTCCGGCTGTTCTCGCACATCCTCTACTTATAGAGCTCGTAGAGTCTACGACATACTTGATCCTAGTCTTACCCGAACCCACCGCTTGATACTTAGAAAAAGACTGCTACTTCATCAAAAATCCTAGTAAGTTTCGCGTCGAATCGAGTTAGGGGCTGGCGTTCCCCAAGATTCAATATTAGGCCGCCTTTCGCAGGTTCCATTCGACGATGCTGGCGTGAACCTTTTTAAATGTATATAGATAAGTGCCTACAATTAGATATTATGAAATATGAATATTAAGTTTTATGTTTGACTAGCTTTTGCCCGCGGCTTCGCCCGCGTGGAGGTCGGAAATTTTCCCACGGGAACGTACTATTGGTATAAATAGTATCCTATGTGTTAATCAATAATTCCGTAATACATTGTTTTCACATAACTCTATTGGTTTACGCGGCGCACGCCAGTAAAGATTCCAGCATTCGGCATGTTTTAACCGACATATTCAACAATTATCGTCATATTTCAACCAATTTACACAAAATCTTAACAAATTATATACTAAAACCTTCCACGAGAAACACTCTATCAATTGGTGAAAACAACATGAAAATCGGTGCAGTAGTTTTTGAGTTTATTGCGAACAGACAGACAGACGCGGGGGAGGACTTTGTTTTATAATATGTTGTAGTGATAAAGGTGCTTACGCACCCTTACGTAAAGTGCACTGCACGGTCCAGCTACTAAATGATACAATTATAAAACAAATTATACTCGCTTGCATATTAGGTATAATAAGAAGTCAAAAGTTTTATAATGGACTTGGTGAACCAACCGTGCTAATTTATTATTTTCACTGGTGGGTTATTAATAATTTTTAGTTCCCCATGTGCCGAATGGAAAGACTGAAACAACATTTGTTTGTAATTATGAATTCATGCTCAAAAATAATAAAATTTGCTGTTTTTTTGAGGGTTCAGTTGCGTGAATACCTAACATCTTACTGTATAATCCAGCTAGCTACGCATATAAAATGGCGAAATGTCTACTAAAACAGCAGAATACTGATTTAAAAAAATGTGGTTGGGTATAAGATTGGTTACCTAGGTATTGTGCTATTTACGCATTATGTGCTAATGTGAACGAGTCTTTTGAATGGATAAATAATGTATTTATTAAAATATATCGATAGCATCACACAAGACACAAACGTAACATTAAAGCAGTTCCACGTATTACTTACATTATAATATGTAGTATATACTACAGCACCTTGAACGTGCCTTGACCGGCTGAATAAGTACAGGTTTAAGGAGGAGAGGCTTACGGCAACAGGCTTAGGGTATGCTGAGTGGTGACTTGTTTTATTATAGCCTGTTGTGTTGTGTGTGCCGGGCCCGATGGCGTCACCGCTATAATCGGCGAAGGTCTGTTGCCTTGTGCCCGAACGCGACGGTGACGCCTGCGCGAGTCGCTTCTCAAATATCATCACATCACACTATAATTTAATCGAGTATGATGTAAACGACTCTGATATATGGTCATTTATAAACTATGACAACGTTCTCACACACGCTCTCAAATAGCTAGTAGAACCTTCATTAATAAACCAACTAAAGAGTCAAATGTTTGACTAACATAGCTGCAATTCTTCGTTGCGTGCATGCAAATAGCTTATTACGATACATAACGCTTCTGATTGACTACTTAATTTCAAATCACGTTTCTCATTGCCATCGTTTGATATTAAGTGCACCTATAAATACAGCATAATTGACCTTTTCAGTATTATCTTGAGAACTAAAAGTGTGACCCTTTTTACTTTTAGGTCCCAGGAGTGAACTAAAAGTAAAAAGAGTCAAACTTTAAGCTTCAATATTTAATGAAGCGCTGCCAGTCTCTACAATGATGCCCGTCTACGTAATATCTATAAGTTATCATAATGAAGAGTATTTACCAACATAAAATATTATAAGTGTACCCGTGAATGATAACCTTTAGCCTTAAATGAACACTGTTCTGTAGGTACTACTTAGCTGTTCTTTAGGTTTATCACATTCAGAGCAAAATACTCAAAGTGCAGATAGGTCAGAATTTAAATAACCGCTGTGTCCGAACGAAGGTTTATCTAAAAAAAACTCTACCATCGATTTACAACAAAGTAAGATGATACCTACTATCTGCAAATAAGGCTCAAGAGTGGATGAATTAGAAAAAGTAGAGTAGGTATAATATAGATCTAGAGTCTAGACAGACTGCACGGTATCTACCTACATTTCACGACTCAATGCAATTTGGCTATTCACCAAAATTCCTGCTAGGACACTACCGCATGCTCGCGGTGCTCTTTTCTTCAAAGGACAGCATTTAATTCGATACGAACGGAAACTATTTTCAGCATCAGCTGGTTACCACTTTGATTGTATTATTTTTGTCTTATAAACTAGGCAGGCGTCAGGGCTATTGCGTCTTAAGGAATAAGTAGTAGAAAGAAATCTTCCAAGATTGATTGAAATGAATGCGAACCACAAATGGTAGCTGCGAGTGAAAATAAACGGTTTCCTTATGGTCAGTGGCGGAAGACCATAGTAATTAGAATAAATGAATGGGAAAGATGGATCGTGAATTGGCATCAGTTCGTTGAACTGTCGTGTCCGGTCGAGACGCGACGATACATATAACATATTATAATACCCAGGGGAGAGTGTAGGTGGGCGCGTCTTTGCACCGATAAGAACTCGCCGTCACGCCGCGAACATCTGGGCCATACGTTCCATTGTTTCACCTACAGCTACTTAGCCACAAAGAAATGCTGGCAATTCTTAGCAAGGATAACTCTCCAACAGAACATAATCCTGAATATTTTTTTAAACATAGTTACTTACTGAAATTTTACAATTACAGACAGAGATAGCTGTACGTCCACTTAATTATTTAGGTAGAACTCAATAGCTACCTACTTCAACTGTTATCTCGCAAGTCTTAACTTCTCACAACGATTTGAATTACAATAAAATTATCGTGGGTGTCCTTAAGATACATCACGTATTGCTCAACAGCATCATTGTTATTTTTGCAACATATGGTCCATTTATTGCAGACAAAAAGAAAGCGTTGGCAAACATTGTAATGAATGCAAGTGATTCATTAGTGAGATTCTGACAAACTCAATATACAACAAATGATTTATTATTTCGATCGCGTTCAGCTTTTACAACGCGGTATTGACTGGTATGGTAGATTAACTTCCCTATGACTAAGTATTCATTCATTTGTGTACGATTAATCTGTTTCAGGGTTACGCACCGGTATTGCGTCTGCTGTAACTGTAACGATCAACCTGTCTCTAACGAAGTGTCTACTATAGTAGAGATAAATCGTTTCCAGAAATTGCACCTACTCAGTTCAAATAGTGTAGGTCTACCAATACCAATGGACAAAATAATGCGACATGCTTGCCACTCACATCACATTACAGGCAATCAGACATAATACCAAGAAGTAGGTACGAGAACGGTATTCCTGGGTTACTTTTGATCGACAAAAAACAAGAAGTTGTGAGGGAAACTTTTATAAAGTAGTGGTTTACTACTTCTCTTGGTTAGGTGCATTCGCTTTTGACGGTTTTGAGGTATTATTTATACCTACCTAATGTCTATGTTCCTGAGTCATGACTTTAGACATCATACAAAATACTTTTTAAATTTTACAAAACGTTTAGGTGTAGGTGGTAAAAACGCTTAGGTAAAGCGTTTTTACCACATTGTTGCCGCAAAAACAAATTCAAGTCAATTCTGTAGTCGATTTGTGATTAGTCCCAGTACCTACTTACTTAAATTTAATTACCACGTAGATCATATTATTGTTATGTTACATCATAAACCACATTGTGTGCTTATATAAATGAGCGTACCATGGCAACCATGGCTACGGGGTGGCCCGTGGCAGCGCCAACCGCCAAAGTTTTTATTAGCACATTGAGCGGAAGTCGTGCGTGATGCCATTACTACACAAAATGTGCTATATTTCTTTAATCAATCGACACAAATATGGAAGCCATGTGAAACTAAACACGTGTCTTTTTCAATAAATCATTTTCTGGACTATATTTTCGTATTTGTTCTTGCTATTTTGGTTTAATGGATAATGCTGGACTAGCCACGGCACAAAGTATACGAATTCTCTCAAATTGAGATGGACCGTTGAGATGACCTCACGGGCTCGTCAGACCCAATTTAGATATATGTATCTGTTTACGACGTGAATGGCTGAGGAGTGGAATGGACGGCATCGGCATTAGCATAATTGGAGGTCGGCAGCCGTAGCCGCGGAACTGGTTAGTTCGTGGTACGAATATGACGTCATCACTGACATCACCAAACGCCAATTCCATAAATGAAAGTTGGACTGTTGGAAGAATATTTTTTAAATGAACACCAATGCCCATGAGGTTTGAGTACACACAATCTTGAAGAAGACACTGAGATGGCTCATAAAATTCGGAAACCACTCTTCAAAGGATACTATTAACAGAAATACAAGCGACTTGTATAAAACTTCACTTGTAACATGTATAGGTTGTATGTCTGGTGTCCTGAGTTAAATTGAATTGAAGAGAAAGTCTGGTGTGTGTTACTGTATTTAATTGTTTTATTTTTAGTTAACTGAGCAACCTCTCGCTTCATTAATTGACTAGTCGACGACTTTGAATATTTATCGCCATTCATGGTTGGCCCTGTGAATAATCTGCGATTCACCTGCAGTCACTGAAAACATTTTCCACATGTAGGTAATTAAGTAAAATGATATAGCCGTGTAATACACGCACAAGGTGCGGCCTTCCATCACCTAGTTTTTATTAATTAAACTGTCATCAGCAGTCAACACAAAATCTGGTATCTAGGTCGGCGCACCCACGGCCCACGGAGGTGGTCAGGCCCAACCCTATAGAACTGCCACCGCCAACCGCCCCACCGCCATCAAAACATTGTATTCACGGGACAGTAGGTATAATAATCATAAAGGTGTTATTTATCCAAGGTAGGCACTTACACTGTAATAATTAATAGAGTATCCTACTTTATTAATTATATGATGCCTTTTACACGACGACTAACTATAGAAGTTACCAAAGTAGGTATGGATATTGAAGTCACGATAACTTCTCTGACTCTCTGGTCCTTGTTTTTTCTGCTGAATGGGTTTCTTCATGTCAATGTCACCAATGTGACTCAAACAGTACGAAGTAGAAAATTGTGCTATTATAATAAAAAAGTGATCGGTGGACAGAAATGAAGATGGTAAAGGAAAAAATCCTTTAGGTTAGGTAGATAGTTAGGGACCTACTTGGAAGAAAATATATCTAGCTAGTGTTAGGAAGCAAGTTGTGCATTGCGAAAATGTTTTTGAAAACTTTCTTGCCTCTGCCGGGAATCGTACAACGACGATAAAAATGGCAAATACTTATTTTTATAATTTTACACGGCTTCAATCAACAGGTTCACCGATGAGGATCAAATTAATGTCTTATAGCCAGAAAGTGAATGTTAGTATTTTCTTACAACTTCCAGAGCGATGCAAATGCATCTTTAATTATTCTGAGAAATACAATACGAGATAGTATGAAGTTGGCCTGGTGGCGCAGAAAAATTACCTACTTATTTATTTATTTATTTATTATTATTTATTTAACCATTTATGCACACACATATAAACAGACAAGAAGAAAGGAACAGAAAAATACGTACATAGGTAATGCTTATTTCTACAGAAATCAAAATGTGTTTATGCTTGTTTCTATCAAAAGAAATCTAAAGCCTGTATTCGTCCATAGCATAGGTACTAGAAAGGTAGGTATTCCTTGGACATATTCCAGGAATAGTTTTCACCATTTAGCTAACCAGCTGGATTTCTGATAGGCCTTGATTCAGACCCCAAAAAGCTGAAAATCACTGCTGAACTACAGCTGGTTTGAACTACAAAATAGCCGGAAAAGTTAAAAAAGAAACAAGCGAACTTACTGCAGTGTTTCAGAAGTAACTAGTGCTGCCAGCCGGCAGCCTAACTATGATACGCATTTGCGCTAAACCAGCGACAATGTAAACGGCAATCAAGGTGGGCCTTCTCTTACAACCTACCCAACATACTTTTTTATGCAATAGCTAAGTAAAGATCGTCTAACTAATTATATATCTATAATCAGGTTAATGCCTTTTCTGTTTGTTAGTTCTGTTGGGCCGGACTAGGCATATTCAAAACATTTAATTTATGTCGACGCACATAAAGCTGCTGACTAACGGCCAACTGTACCATTTGCTGTTATAAATATATAGGTACGTACAGTATACGTCCCTATTATATGTAGGTAGGTATATCATAAATGTTACAAAACCTGTTTGAGTTTTATTATCCTTCGCTTCCTCTGTAGTCTAGTCTAGCAATATATTGGAATCAAACCTGGCCTAAATAAGTTCCAACGTATTTTAAAAATTATGTTGCGCACCATTGGTACTAGTCTATATAAATAGGTAGGTAGGTACCTACTTTGTCAGTCAATTCATCTTTAAATCGGTTTATTTACTTGTTTATCTTAAAAAATGGGACCTATAAAATAATACATAGAGATTATATTATTTTACAGTCTTGCCACTAGTGAGCGATAAATAAATAGGTAGGTATTGCGCAAAAGTGCAACTTGAAAGAAATATAGCTCTACCTAGAGTACCTATGATCTCAGGCTACTAGGTAGGTACCTATAATTCAGAGTGCGGGTTTTTGGGCCATTATCAAGTCAAGAGACTAGAAGCTAACAATTTTCTTAACAGTCATTATTATAGTGGTGATATCACATATATGAATGACAAATAAATGAAAAAACTCGAATTGTCATAACTCTTTGTTAGTTTTGAGCCTCAAGCGAAGCTGTTTTTTAGACAGGACATTTGGACATTACTCAAACAGAACTCTGTTTTCTCCATGAAGCTGAGGAAAACTTGAGGATATGATTTTACGTAAATACGTGCAGGGACTTATGAGATAAGTAGAGAGATTTTAACTTCACCATGTTAATCAAAACGATCGATGCCTCGAAATTGTTTGGCTCTTCAATCCATGCGGAATGTGCATATTTAGTAGAAACTTACGTAAGTAAATGGGCTTCATGAGCAAAATACTAAGTAATATTAAACGTCGGTCTTAAATAATTTTAAACTGTAGGTACCCCTTTAAATACACAGTTCTTCAATGGCCAATAAACCAGCTTACCAATAAGAATAACACGTTGTTTGCAAAACAAAAAAAGAACATGCTTACTCTACATAAAACGAACCAAACTTTATTAAAGTTATGGTCACATAGTACGCGCATATACGAAAACAAAATATATTTACCTCAATAAAAGTACGATAAATGTTTTTAAAAGACAATTTTCATTCACTGAACTACACTTTTATTTCAAATTCGCAACATTATTTTCATAACTCACATTCAGCACTAATTCAACGTCCAATGTGTAGGACAATCCAGTTATAGCTAACTTCGCTAAAGTATATAGTTCACGCGTACCTTACGATCACATAGAGAAGAAGCGCGGCCAGTTGGCGGGTCGGACGCGCACTAAACTACGAACTACGAAGTACGAACGACTCCACTCTGAACGAAACTCGGAAATAATGATACGCTGCCTCTACACTCTACACACTGGCCGGGCATCGGGGGCCAACGTTATCAGAAACATACACGTCCATCGCTTTGCTCATATGCGAGCGCACCTTCAAACTAGTTCAAAATAAAGCAATGGACTCAATCCAAACGCCATTGGGCAACAAGCCATGGCAGCCATTAGCAGCATGGCACTGCGCGACACGCTTGGGCGCCCTACATCGTTGGTGAAGGTATAACATGCAATTCGCCGGCTGCGTTATTATTTTTTTCAAAGATGATTTATATCTTTATCAATCTTGGAAATGAAAATTGTATTAATTAAATAAATTAAAGAACGCAGGTAGGAATGTTCATCATTGATCGAAGTTTGCTTTCTTTTCTCGTGGATATGAACACAGAGTTAAAAGAGTCTGAAGCACATACAACTCAGTCTAGATTGAGCCGGTATATATAATCAAAATGTTTTCAAATAAAGGAATAGGTTAGGTGTACTTCTTCCTCTGATAGTATAAATCTTATACAAAAGATCCCTTCTTTATAATTATATATTCTTCTTTCTGGTTCATATTATCTCGGGCAGCTACGATTGCAGAGACACAAACACTAAGTTCCGTGAGGGAGAGCGGGAATCGAACCCGTGACTCGCAAAGCAGACAGCCCTCAGAACTCAGCCTCTGCGACACCGTTCCTCACGTTCTATATTTATTTCACATTCAAGTGAAACAGTGTTGTGTTAGTATTGTAGAAAGAACTGCCTGTGTGCTGTTTTGCTAGTCTAGGTGAATGAAAAAAAGCAAATGTGCGGGAAAATTAAATATCTCAACTCGTCAGGAGTCAGGATAGCTAATGGACATTGCTATATTGAACAACAGAGACGCACTATTGAAGGGTCTCTATTATAGAATGAAGGCTGCACTCTACAATATGAATTAAAATAAATGTCTTAACTCTGGGAACGGCGGTCTTTATCACTAAGAGCAAAGGTTCCCAACCGGTGTAGCGCACTCCCTTTCGGGGGCGTAGAGTTAGTGACAGGGGAGCGCGGCATAAAAAAGGTTATGGCTGGATTCCTGATAAACGTTTTTCTGTTTGAATGATCATCTAAAAGTGTAACTTATCCGAGGGGGAGGAGGGGCCTCATTTTTAGAACTTGCTGTCACTCGCTCTTACATATGTCCGCTAAGTACGGTAACCCAGGCGCGTACTGGCGTAGTGATTATCGAAGAAAGTTACGGGTGCTGTATCGACTTGGATTTGTAGGTATATCAATGCTCGGAGGGCATACTGTGGGTACAATCATCTGCGTAATGGTGGTATGACCTTGCACAACGAAAATTACACTTATTGCTACGACCATTGACGTGTGGTTTCCCAATCTATTATTCTATGGATTGACTGCCCATAAAGCAAATCGAAAATAATGACATGTAGCATTTTAGCAGCGTTGTGTTTTCTTCCAACTTCTCATGGTTTTTGTGTATACTGTTAAAAAGCCCCGAAGTCACATTGTGGGTTTTAAAAACGTTATAAATGGCTGTAGGGTTACTAGTTTAGTGGATTTCCTCTAATTTTGAGGAACTGCATGGTGGAATAGGGGTTCTGTTGTTATTTAAAACTTAGATCGTATAATTTGCGCTGTCCGCACAGAATAAGTTTAATTAGAATCCAAAATATTTTTATATTACTTAGTTAGGGTGTAATCTAGATATGTAACTAACTATACACGATGGTAACTGTGATTATTTAAGATTTATAAATTAAATAAGCATGTGCAGTCGGGGGACCCTTGTCAGGAACGAAGACTTCCTTATCTATGCTATACTCGCACGCAGACATACTAGTATATACCCTCTCTCCCTCTCTTTTTCTTTCTATTATATAATAGAAAGAAAAAGAGAGAACAGAACGTCGCATGGATCCAACACACATGATGGATGATGGATTCTATTAGTCAACTCCTACAGCAAGCCACGTTACGGTGGAATAGCGAAATTTGAATCTTGTTCCGTTTTTTTTTTGCAATTTGCAGGTGAGTGTAAGGGGGCGGCCATTAATTACGTGAGGCATTTAGGGGGGGAGGCGGGCGAGTCAAATCTCACCCAATCTCACGTGGGGGTGAGGGGGTCTCGGTAATATCACGTAATTAATATTATTAATTCCGCAAAGAAACAATGTAACCGGGTTAAATTATGTAAAACATGTTTTTCCGCCAATATGGTTAAATCCCACAAAATAACGCCACAAAGTAGCACAGTAGCTCCTCGATGGTTAAAACCGTCACCGGCCAGTCAAGCCAGCCAAATGCAACGCATAAATCCAACACAAATAAACACAGATTAACGTTTTTACACTAAAAACAAGTATTTGAAATATCTCACGTGAGATTATGGGAAGAGGGGAAGGTCGAGCCAAATCTCAGGATATCTCACTAGAGCGGGGGTTCGAAAAATCGCCAAAAGTGCCTCACGTAATAAATGGACGCCCTAAGGTTGTACATAAATCAAAATAGGATTCGCGACCGTAACAAACATGGCTTTACAGAATTATAACCATTAAAATCATCTAAGTAAGAAAATTTGAATTTAATTTCGTGGGCTACTCTGGCGCTTCCGACCTAACTTTGTTCCGAAATAACCTACGTCGATTTGGGTTTTATACGCAAGACCAATTTATACACATACACCCTAATTGCGTAACTCACGATTAATCATAATCTGTTTCGTTTTGAAACAGATTGTTAAACCATTGCTTCTTATGTTCAAAAAATGTGTCTGCTCAACAACGTAAATAACGCAATGAATATGTGTTATATGTGTGTGTTACGCAACTAGGGTGATTGGTCCTTATCTGATTTTTGAAGAAACTGCCTGCAAGAAATTAACTCAACAATGGGAATTTATTCATTTATGCGTTCAAATCGGAAGAAGATAAATCATTCATTGAATTAAAATCAGTTCCATTTAATTATATTTTTTTCATAAATGGGATAAAAACAACCACTTGATCACCTCAGATGTCGCTGCTATCCAAAGTATGTTACAAGAATTTGATAGCTAGCTGACACTTTCACTTATTAAATACTAGTATGTTTCCATACATTTTTGTAAACAAGCGACTTTATTACGCATAATTTATTTATATTCTCCATTGCGCAGCTATTCACAGAAGCAATTCGTATACAGGTGATGCTCCCAAGAGCACTAAGTGCGTTATACTACCTAAAGGCACTTGTGGTGTGATATTACGTAAATTATAGTAAAGGTGTATGTTCGTAGTATCGTATAAGATCAGTGCTAGAATTAAGATCTCTGAAGTTTTTCAGTCAGGAAGATCACACGCGAGTTTGTTTTCAACTACGTACGCCTACTGTCTTCACCAAAAAATTAACTTGAAGTTCACAAACACAAAAAAAAACATAATACGTTCACAATATTATTTTATAGTATTTTCCACAAAATTGCTATTTTTTTCAGTGGTAGACGCTTGCCTTTTCCTTAGCTAGTCTTATAACAGTGCTACACTCCAAGTCTCAGTTCGGATCATGAACTAACATATTTATCTAGTTTTCGTTTAATTTGTGATCGATACAAAAGTAAACATAAACAAAACAATAGCTATTTGTAGACTTTGAACTGTGCTGCCACCTATTAAGAGCTTTCAGTTTTTAATCCGATTAAAGTCCAAGTTTCGTACGGAGCTAAACAGTGATTCCACTAGCGCGTCACTAAACTGTGCTTTTCATGTTTTAGTAAAACTAATACTTTTTCGTAGATTTACTGAAAAAAAGTGGTTCAATCGTGTATTCACAATAAACATAGGTCTGTACTTCGTCATTCAGATTGCTTGATTTAAACTAATAGCTGGAGCTACTGCGCTTTTAATTAAATGACATGTGCAGACTCTCTTAACATTAATTATTTCGCATTTTTTTATGAACAAACTTCGAAGTCACCCCAAAAACATAAATAATAGTTTTCTACATCAAACTCTTTTAGGTTTGGTGGAAACTTCGTTTTAGAACTGGCAACATTGGCAACCCCCGCGGCCCTGCCAGGCCAGTTGTTCTTGTTGGCCAACCAATACTTTGCTTCGCCCATGAAAAATAAAAAAAACCTTGCAAAAGATTTTGCTGCAGTAATTTACGAAAATTATTTCAATTCAATAGCAGAAAATATGTAATAGAATTTACTGGCCTAAGTGATTGTAGGTTTTGTAGAAGATAAAGCTTTGTGAATTGTAAAAGTTTGTAATATTACCTTCGCCGAAATACATTTTCTAAATTGCATTATTTCCTCGACATTTTATTCCAATACATGGTTACATATTGCTATGAATCTTTTAACTGAATGCAGCAAATAAAAACTGAATGTTATGGCTCCTGGTAACAACGAGCGGCATCCAGGTCATACGGGAACTATACCCAAGACTAAAGTGAGAAATAATTGTAATGTCCCACAAGAAGCTGTTACCCCAACAAGGAGAGACATGACGACCAATCTAGTAACGGTGAGAACTACCTATTTAATATCACACTATAGTTTCTTGCAGCACAGTTTGCATGCCACCATAATTTTCTTGTCTTCACAATATTTTGCAATGATTCTACTTCGCTCTGCAATAATTGAATTATTGTATTTGACCTCTGGGCTGCAGCAGTGGGCATGACATACTAATATTGGTAGCAAAATGTTGAAGTAGTTAACAGAAATAACTGACAAGAACACTGGAGACCAAAGCTACTTACAATAGTTTCATACCCCTTTTTACCTCAACATTAATTACCGTAAAACGGGGTGAATAGAGATGCAGGGGTGAATCAAGACGAAACTTAAAGTGAATTTTACCATTGAAATTATGATTGTTTTCTGCCAACAAAGGCACTTAATCGTTAATTATAAAACAGTAAACATAAGTCCTTTTTGACTACAAACTATATAATTTCAACATTAAAATCCATTGTAATGTTTCGTGTTTATTCACCCTGTTTTACCAGTAATTATAAAATGGATCTTTATTTGATATAGATCAAAATAAGAATACATTATATCGAACTAACCAATCTTGCACTCAATATCATTGATTGAGGGAAATCATCAGGTAAATTGCAAGCTAAATGAGCAAGTGTTCTGTCTCTCAAATCCCTTTCAAAATCTTTTTATTCGTTTTCAGAATATCATAATAAAGTGGAAATTTCAATTCAAGTATTGATATCTACTAAATGATAATTATAGTGGACAGTATACAAGTT
Organism: Polymixis lichenea; assembly: GCA_949091785.1. Lineage (NCBI taxonomy): Eukaryota > Metazoa > Arthropoda > Insecta > Lepidoptera > Noctuidae > Polymixis > Polymixis lichenea. The sequence continues at coordinate 11,374,883 of OX420939.1, read as the reverse complement.
ATTTATGGCTGCTGCTTTTAATATCATAAATACAACAATTCACTTTCACTATAATCTTTCTTTATGAACAATGAATGCCTCCATTGTTCCATTGATCATTTTCAGTATATTTCACAACAGCATTTGCTTTCTTTCTTCAAATAAAATTGAGTTTTATTATTCATTAGGTGGTTATCTCAAATTTCACAAATTAAGTAGTAAAAAAATAACATTTTCAAATTCTCCACCGAGGAAACAAACTAACTCACAAAACATTATTTATTATTCCTGCAATGTAATATACGTCACGCCTATATACACTTGACGAAAATGTAAACTACAAAACTATTCAAACAATGAAAATATAAAAACAACCAATGTGTCAGCAAAGCTTGAACACATGTGAAGTTCGTGTGGGTTTATTTTTGGAAACCTGAAAGATTCATGTATTTGAATTGGTGCCAAGTTGCTATGGTTTGTGACACAGATTATACTGAGCAGACAGCAATTCTGTTCGTTTTATTCTAAATAGATTTGTGTTAAAGATATTGTGTAAAGTATCCTCAATAGTGATTTTAATTAGAATTTATTGTAATACCTTATGGGAGGTTGTTTTTCTAAATTTAGTGCACCTAAGGTGTGTGGTCTGCACTCTTGGTTACTGTGGAACATATTTTAAAAACTTGTGTGGCATGTGATCTTTGAAAACAATTATTTTTTAGACATCTCTTGATTGGGTGCCTGTCTCTGAATACAACAGCCGCACTAACTACAGTCAATCAAGAAAACCAACAAATAATACTTCAGATCATGAACTAACTGATTTAGGTAAGCTATTTTTTGTCATATTCATATAACCAAATTTGGATTTCGGATCCTGGAATATAAATGCGTGTTTTTCTAGACAATTCCGTATCATTTGAGAGTGGATTTGGAAGATTTGTACCTGTAAGACCGCAGCCACGCGCATTACCTCTCAACGTGCAGAATCGCGAGAATATATCGGCTGAACAACATGACGATGGCACTGGCTCATCAATTTCAGGACACACTTTGCATCCCTATGTGCATCAGATGCAGAATGGTAATCACTGTTGTTTCATTGTTGTAGATCATGGATATTTGAGACCATAACACTTGCTATTTGTTGTAGGGATATTGACAAATAATTTAAAAACTAAAATACTTTACTCAAATATTTTGTAATTAGTTAATGTATTAATAACTGAGGCATTATTCTGGATAATTAAATAATAATAGCTATTTGTTGTAGGGATATTGACAAATAATTTAAAAACTAAAATACTTTACTCAAATATTTTGTAATTAGTTAATGTATTAATAACTGAGGCATTATTCTGGATAATTAAATAATAATAATATTTTTAGGCCTAATTCCTCACTCCAACCATGCATCTGCTGCTGTAATGATAGTTAATCCAACTACACCTAATGCAGTTACTGGAAATGTGTCTCAACCATTTAATGTGAGTATTTTTATATTGTTGTAACAATAATTTGAAAAGCTATCATTTTAGTTCTATAAATTTAATTTACCATTTTCCTACAATTTTAGGCGCCTAATCAAAACAGAAACAATCTAACAAGAAACCTGAATCCTTCTCGGAACAATTTCGAAGGAAGCCACGCAAGCAACAATAATACTACGCCTCCTATATCTAACTCTAGAACTGGGACAAAGACTGTCAATTTAATCAACAACATGTATGAACAAGGACAAGGAAGTTTCAATAATCTCAATGAGGGTAATCATGTAAGTAGTAGCCACAAATACATACTTACACATGTCCTTATTCAGTAATCAAAAGGATCTATGTTGATTGTTGTAAAAAGAGTTAAAAAAAGAGTTCTAGTCAATTGCTGTACATTTTTATTCATGATGACAAACATATTGGGTTTCCTTTAGGTTCACAGAGAGTCGGCCCGTGCCTTAGGAGAGGCAATAGCTGCAGCTTGTCCTGATGCAGCAGCTGTAGAACGTCGGCTCGGACAGATACGAGAGTACATCCGAGTTACCTCGTCTCTCGTTGATACTATGCGTAACTCCGAAGAAGAGGTATGTGCTTCATTTCAATATGTTTAGAAACTAGACAAAAGATCATTGTAAAAATGGTTGATATTATTTCTAATTTAGGCTTTTATCGAACACACTAAAGAAGAATATGATGAACTGGTAGAGATGGTAATGAAGTTGAAGGAAAGCGAAACCAAACTGGAAAGTATGTTAGTGGACAGCACACCAGAAAATGTTGAAGTGCCTGCTGAGGAATCAGATGGAGTTGTTATTGTAGAGTTACCAACAACTGAGGACAATATAGAGAGCAAAACAGAACCTCCCTCAGAAACTAATTTGAGCCCAGTTTCCAATGTTAAAAATGCACCTGACGTTATAAACAATAACTTGTCGAAAAAAGTTACCAATATTGAAAATGAACAAATAAATAAATCCATGCATAGCATTAGAAATGAGGAGGAAAGTAATTCTCAAGAAGAAATTAACAAACCTTCAGATGGCGTTACTGATAATGTACAGCACATGTCAGCGCCTCCTGACCATTTAGTGGAAACTGAAGAAGGTAATAAAGAGAATAGCATGCAAGCTGTTGATCAGAGCGAAATAAGAAAGGATGACCAAGAATTAAAAGATATGTTGCGAAAGAACATTCTCTCTTGCGTGGAGAAAATAACGCGGATAGAGGAGATGAAAACTAAAAAGAAAGATCCCAATACCAGCAATCAGGTTTTTGTTTGTTACTGTGAACTATGGAGTGTGTCCCTATGTTGTGAGCCGAAAGATCCATAGCATGAAATGGATGCAATCTTGGAGCAGAGAATAACAGTCTTTAATACCTATTACCATACTCGCCGATTGTCATTTGATACTTTCTATTGTGTCAAAGCTGCTTTCTAGCTTTAACTTAGACTTTCAGCTTTGATTTGTACTCATAGTTTTACTCTTGTTTTATGTGGATATTTTGTAACTTTATAACAGTCGTCACTGTACAGTTTGTGCATGTTAGAGACAAATGATCCCATATATCTAGTACAATCGAGGAATTAATGAGGATAATATACACATCTTAACCTATCACAATAACTTTTTAACGAAAAGTTGTTGATCATACATGTTTAACCCAAATTGATACCTAAAATCACATGTATACAATTATCAGCGGGCAAAATGGCCGCAGTTGCAGCAATGACTACGCATCATGCGTAATTTCCACTAAATCTTTAGTTTAACCTCAGAAATAATATTCATCATCATATCATTTGGTCTATTAAATGCAAACTTTAAAGTTGCATGGAGACCTTTTAAAAAGGTACTACACATCTGTTTGTTTTTGTGTTACCCTTTCAATAGATGTGTTTTAGTGTTATTTCTCTTTTCTGCTTCAATGGTTACTTGAATTCAGCATTGTTTTCGGCAGGATGTAGTAACGCGACCGGTGTCTGCACAAAGCAATGGCTCGGCGTACAGTGACAATGAACTGTGGCAAAATGAAATTAAAAATAAAATGGAAATGTCACACATGCGTTTGGCAGCATTGAAACAACAACAAAGGAGGCTGCTGAAATATCAGGTGAGATCTAAAACAAGTTGCAGGGAATGTTAGAATCTGTAAAATCTTGTAGAATATATTTATAAGACTAAATTCTAAACAACCTACAGGAGGAAGCTAAGCATCAACTAGAAGAAATGAATAGAGATAGGGAAAGGGAGAGACAAGCCCAAGAAGTACAGCCGTCTACTTCAAATGACAATTTTGGTGCAGCACAAGTAAATACATCTCAAGACATTTTTATATAGCTTCCTATTTTAGCATAACTTAAGAGCGCTACATACGCGGTGTAATTTAAATATCTGAAAACTTCTTGAAGGGTCATTGTACTCATTATTATAAACAACTTTTACTAAAAGCCCAACTCATAAATCGCTCAATACATTATATCAACAAAGTTTTTGTACAATTTCTGCTTTGGTCCCATAGTGAAAGTCGATCATAATGATGAAAACAATGAGCCCTCGAGAGATTTTCAGTCATTTCAATTACAACTTGTTTCTATCATTGTCACTTTCAGAACCAATCAATGAGCGGTAATTACCATCATACGAATCGAATGTACGCCGCCAATCAACAGATAGGCGTTGCGACAACGTTGCCTCATACATCAGAGGTACTACATGTACCCCAGAACATGTCGGCTAGTGTAGACACGGACCACGGACACTCGGCGCATTCTACACATAGCCAAGATGACAGGTTCTCGCATCGTGACACTAATGTTACTGGAAGTGAGGTAAGCTATCAAGACTGTTCCCTGCCGTAAATAGTGCACATCAAGTTTGAGAAAATTTTTGGATTCGTAGACCGTCGGCAAATTGGGAATAGATTTGAATAAAATGAACGTACTTACTTATGATGCCTCCTCTCGGAATCATTTCAACCAACGATGCTTTTGTTATGTTACAGGAGGCGGTAGGCGTAGGAAGGGACAGCGAAGTAGAAGAAGACGATGTACTGAATGAGCGAAGCCGTTTGCTACAACTCAAACTGAGAGAGTTACAGATGAAGAAACAACACATGGAAAGTTTGGTGGGGACACTTTTCATGTGTTTCCCATTAATTATTCTTTCTTCAATATCCAAGGTCGACCGTAAACGTTTTTTTTTTTTTTTTATTTGTAGGTCGAAGAATTTCAAAAGCTGCAAATGGCTACAGATCTCGAGTCCGGTCATAATACGTATTCTACTTCTGGCGAAGAAAGTGGCGACGAAGAATTGCCACGAAAATGTAGTTATCTTTAAAATCACTACTATAATAAATATGCATGATGTAGGGTTTACTGAAAGAATACTAAAATATTGCTTGTGCTCTTTTCTTTCAGGCAATAAACACGGAAGCAACAACAAAAATGAAGATCCTTTCAAACTAATGGAAATAAAGGCTATCAAGACTGCTCTTCAAAAAACAAAAGGTACATTAGACAATGATATAACATTTCACTATGTTAAACGTCAAAAGAACCTACTGTAATGAAACCCATTTCTTGCAGACTTGATGAGATCGGTAGAAAATTACGAGGCCGAACATCTTTCGTCAGCTCACGATGATTCATTCAGAGAGTTATCGACTCATTCGAACATCCATGACAAGTAAGACGAGATTATAAATATATTTAATTTAAATAAAATCAAAAATCAAAATAAGATAAAAAAAAAAATGGAATGTATTTCAATGAGATTTTCTATTTTTGTAGTAAATCCGAAGGAGGTGGAAGCATGGGTGGCTGGTCTAATGACGGCAGTATGTGTCGTGTACGTAACTCACTGCCGCAGCGTCACAAGTTCACCAATGAACAACACTCCCAGCAACATTCACAGCAACTCCATGCGCAACAACAGCATGTGCAGCAACAGCATGTGCAGCAACATACGCAACAACAACATGCGCAACAACAACATGCGCAACAACAGCATGCTCAACAACAGCATGCGCAACAACAGCATGCGCAGCAACAGCTTGCACATCAGCAACATGTGCAGCAACAGCATGCACATCAGCAACATGCGCAGCAACAGCATGTACATCAGCAACATGCACATCAACATCATGCGCAACCACAACATCATGCTCAACAGCATCATGCTCAACAACAAAGTAAGTGATAATTAGTTACACATTGCTTCATATGTTGGATAAAATCGTCTGCTAGACAACGTAAGTAACGCAATGAATGTTTTCGAATTGTCAAAATGAAAGGCATTGCCATTCTTATGCAAATACCCCGCAGCTACAAACCGGTTAGTAACGGTTCAGCCATAACTGAATCCTAGTAAATTATAATATTTAGATTCAAATAAAAAAGAAACTACAGATTTCATTGTCTAACAGAGGCCTTACTAGTGTGAGTTTCTTTTAACCATCTCGATCTAACGCATCGAACGCGTTCGGCGCTCCGATTGGTCCTAGATTGGTGAAAGACCAATCGTAGGACCCGGTCGATGCTTTAGATCGAGATGGTTAAAAGAAACTCACACTAGGGCCACTGATGTCAATACGATGTCATACAATACCTTTAAAAAGAAGATATCTTTTATGATCACAACTCAGGTCACGAGGACAACTTGGCGACTTTGCAAGAGTTAGCACAAGAGCTTCGAATGGAAACCGAGAAGATAATGGGAGAGCGCGCACGCATCAAGGATATGATCTCTAACAAAGGTAGCTATTTCGCTTTTAAAAAACAATCAATCTGTTTACGGAAACAGCTTTTTTTGTTTTCTCATATTTTTGGGGTCGACTCAATTCTCATTTCTGATTTAAGACTTAATTAATTATTGGATTTCTATTTGTGGTCACCTTATACTTATGCTAAATGTTGTTCACAATTCCTCTCCACCTTGAGCTTTTACAACTATATTAAAATTAAAAGAAAAATTAAAAGTCATTTATTAAAATTAGGCTGAGCGTCAGCACTTTTTGAACGTCAAAATTACATAAGACAGTCCCCCTAAACGACGGGTCGAAGAAGTGGCGCAACAAACTCCCCAACAGCACTGAACTTGATTATATACAATATATATACTGCTATTAACTAAATTGAGTGTTTTTTTTTTTTTTTTGTTTTGGCTTCGCACGGTTTGTGCATTTAGCCAATGTCACGTTTGGAAAATTGAGTGTTCTTTTCTCAGAGGTGAGCCGTAAACAGAAGAAAGTGAACGAAGAAGTGCGTGCGGGCCCCAGCGGGCAGCCCGGGCCGGCCGAGCGGCGGCAGATGCAACTGCGCGCTCTGCTCGCGGACAAGCAGCGCGAGCTAGAAGCGCTACTTAACAAAGAGGTTCCTTTAAAATACATTTCGCGAGAATGGTTCTTGGTTTAAATGTCTTCCACAAACGAGAACTATGCCACTGAATAATCGTTTAAATAAGGAGTTACTTTTACTTAGACACCCATGAAAAAAATCAGTCAGTTAAAAGTTATAGCTAAATAAAAACTATTATTTTATTCAATTATTTTAGCAAACACAGTTTGATTGATAAAAAAGAGGCTTTATTCGATTTGTCTTGTCTCTTGACACCACGAGTAATGCCAGCCATTTGGATCACTTTTGCCTGTATTTTAAAAGGTTAATAGAATAATCTAGTTAAATTCAAATTCAAAATAATTTATTTGCAAATATGGGTAAACAATATGCAGATGTTTTACATTCATGTAATAGTTGTAACAGCAACAATTGTATATGTTGTATCATACTAAATCAATTCTTGGTGCAACGGGCTGATTTCTCATCTCACTCCGATAAGTAGGCAGAAAGTAGGTCAATAGATAAATCGCAGTGTTTGCAAGATGCTACAAAGTTTTTTTTTTTGTTTCAAAGCCACGAAGTAAATACAAAGAGGAGACGGCCTAAACAACTGTGCACTGTGATTCTCGACTAGGTCCTGACGTCATTAAGTGGGCGTAGCCTTAGTCAGTGTATTGTTGGCGTTCGTCCTGTCAAGTAGCAAAAACACAGGGCCGTAATTAGAATCCAATTATTGTACAGAATGTCCCGCAGCTGTCTCATAAATGGAAATACTCATAAAAATACCATCTCCTATAAATTCAATATTCTATCTAAATTAATTAATTTAAAGTACTTTGCCTCCGTGTGACAACTGGTATGGTCTATACGAGTTCTCTCACAGAGGGAAAGTAAAGAACAACTACCATACTGTATGGTAGTTGTTGTTTACTTAACTAAAAGTACTTAAAGCCTAACTAATTTATTTAGTTAAATTTTAAATGATCTATGTTCTAGATTTCTTTCCGAAGATAATCTAAGACAGTAATGGATTACAAAAATTTATATTACTATTTCATTTAAAAAAATACGTATCAAGATGGTTCGCAAAATTAATATCAAATAACGGAGTACTCCTTGGTACGAAAACTCTGAGTACGACCCTGTTGCATCCTGCACTTAGGGACATCTAGTGTGAGATACTTACGTCACTAGAAAGTAAAATCTACAGAACGAGCGAGTAGTTTTGCTATTGACCGGTAGATGGAAAATGAAGAACTGGGCGGGATCTAACACCCCCTTACCCCGCAAATTGTCACGCGTTGTTCCTAAGGGAAATCTAATTACACCATCTCCTCTTTGTATTTACTCCGTGTTCAAAGCATTCGAATTTCTGTGTGCAGAGAGGTGTCCAGTGTCCTAGCACTGAGAATGTAATAGGATGATTGTATTTGTTACAGAAAGTACTATGCTCGAATCCTGAACCCCAAAATATGAAATCAGAATCACGCAGTGCTTCAGTCGTCAATCAATCATACAATAGGTACGTTTTAAATTTGATTATAGAATTTTGAACTGAAATTTTATAGTAAATAACAGCTAAACTAATGAATAAACGAATGTAATGTTTCAGTGAACAAGACCGCATCAGTGAGCCGGAATCCAGATCTGAGCAAATCTTATTAGATTCACAAGACTCCAGAGAAACTGAGAATTACAGGGTATGTCTAACGATTGGTAGTATGGCTACTGTTTATTTCTGCAACGTTATTCATCGCTGTATATCTAGTTTTATCCCAAACTTTGGGTAAGACAGTTTGGGTTCATGGACATAAGTCCAGATGCTAAACGAAACCACTCGCCTTAACTGACAGTAAAAATTCTTGTTTGGCGTTATCGGGTGGAAAAACGCCAATATAGGTAGATAGACCGTGATAATAGCATAGTTTTAGTGATGAAAATGAAAACTTATATATTCATGTATTTTACGTCTAGGGTGGTGGGGACAGCGCATTGGGCGGGAGATCTGCCGCGGCTTTACCTCCTCATATGAACAGCGTTTACGGCAGCGACACGGACAGGTAACTATGAATGAAAGAACTGTAAGAAAGAAAAAAAAACATCCATTTAGCACAGACGAGAAAACAACATTATTCTGCAAAATAAAATAAATAGGTAGTGTATTACCAGGAATGTGTGCAACACGGCTGCGATGAATAGGCCCGGTTCAGTAAAAATATAATTTTACATGCAAGTGTTTAACCGTGCGGTAAAGCGCAGCGTTAATGCGGTAGCGCCAAAGCGCATGGAATGGCCGCGCCGGCAGCATCTAGAGCCGGCAGTATTAATTAAATTCGTGGCGACCAAATTGCGTTAAAGGCATTAATTACGTCAAGGGCCACCATTCCAAGTCGTCGGTATCTATACGTCACTTGTGTTGTAATGCGAGTCAACGGTGACGCCCACTGACGCGCTTGGTTTGTGTGGAACGTGTTGACACTGACGCCTCTACCAGTGGCCAGTCTTTAGGTACCGCCAGTTCTAAATCCTACGATGGAATTTGTTTCATGTTAATTTTATATTCCACAGTGCGTCCAGAAATAAGTCCAATCAAAGAAATCGAGTGCGACGGAGACTACCCCAAGAGAGACAGCCAGATGAGAGTAGTGTTAGTAACTTTTCTTTTACTATATTGGACGATTTACTTGAAATAAGGAACGTAACATTTGGATAATTTTCAGCTATCCCTGTCGAACAACACGAATCAAAACATCCGTCACGAGCCTAGAGTGGAATCGTCGAACGTCAATATGGTTCCGCCAATTTCCCAAAACAGTAAGTAGTTTATTCCTAAAACTTTAAAGTATGTAAATGTTGTCAGTCTCGATCGTTTGACTTAAATATCCTTTTCGTTGTTTTAGGTGGCGAAAATCCTGGAAATATGCCGTATCCCCATCTGCCACCACCTGGCTGGAACACTAACAATAAATCCAACCAGGTAAAGAGAACTTGATAAGATTCGCTTTTATGTCTACTTTATTATTTCATAAGTAGGATCATTACTTGCTAACTGTAATATTATTTTTCCAAATAGATGATGGTACTATTATAAATTGTATGATTGTTTCAGGACATGCGTAATCAATTTACACAGAACAGTCACTCTCAAACTATGGAGCGTCTGATGGGGACGCCGCAACTGTCTTACCCGCCATCTATGCCGTTCAACATGATGATGCCTTACAGTAAACAACTTGATAACATTAAGCCTGTTATATCACTTCCGCATAGGGACTATCCATCAGTATAAATAAATGGAAAGAATTTTCTATGCATTAATGTACTAGATAGCCATTCGAGGGCGAGTCATAGTGAAAGTTATAAGTTGCACTACACATTGTCAAAAAAACGCTTCATTTCAGTTTTTAGGGTTCCGTAGTCAACTGGCAAAAACGGTATACTAATTTCGTCATGTCAGTCTGTCCGGATGTGACACAGCCTTTTTACTCGGAGACTAGTACCTACTAACCCAATGACAATTAGAAAAAAGATGTTTTGTTCAGTGCACTGCTAAGCAATGGGGTATTGAAATTGCCATAATAAAATTTGGGGTGACACTTCCCATACATGTAACCGAAGGAAAAAAAATATCAAAGCACGTAAGCGTGTGGACTAATGTTCGATCCCATAATTAAAAGGAATATCATGTTTCTAAGCGACTTTGCTATTTAAGTCATTAGTTATTGAGATATCGCATATTTTCGGTTACAACTGCAGCAATAACTTTGTATTTCTTTGTTTATTTTGTGAGAAATACTATGAATGACAAACTATTTTTTGCGGCTGGCAAAATCAATACTGGAGGTCTACTCCCCTCCCTCTACTACTAAGCAAAAAAATTGTAGTTACGGGCGATTCGAAGCCCGTATCACCTACGAACACAAGATTAGTTTGGGGCCCGACTTAAGAATTTAAGACACACTGCCTTTTTATCCGTCCGAAAAAGTTAATTAATCCGTTGTAATACTCACTTATGCTCGGTTCCTATAAACAAAAACGAGTCGTTTTACTTACCAATGGTAGCATTTTTAATTTACTAAACTGGGCATATAAGTAGTTTCGTAAGCTAATTTCGCCTGTGATAGCTACTTTCATATGAGAGGGTCTACTATGCAAAGCTATGAGGTCATTGCTTCATTATTGGTAAATATATGTCTTAATTTTAACCGATACCCGTCCGTATATTATAGGGACCGGCCATTAGAAGTTTGAACTGGCCCGTATGCGCCAGTGGCGCATACAGTGGTGTGGCGCATTGACGGGCTTAGAGAGCCGACCCCCCTGTTCATGCGTAAATATTCATTCCGACGGAAACCTCTGTACGAGGTCCGACTCGTACTTGACGTTTTTTTTTTAAACTTTCAATGTTAGCTAGTTTATTTGTTTAGGTCAGTAGGGTATTTTCCAATTTATTAAAAACTATTTTTATTGAAGATTGGGACGAGATATTCAGAAAAATCAAAATAAATTCATTTATATCAATTATGTAAATTAAAAACGATTAAATGATTGTATTTTTCATTGTTGTGAATTTACCGCCAAAACGCTCCTTACGATGACTTTTTTATCACGTGCCCACACGTGACGTGAGATTTGTGTAAACGGCACCGGTAAAAATACTTTGTGTGGCGCAGTTTTAGAAGTATTTGTGCACAGAGGCACCGCACACCAGTAATACCACTTTCTATCCATTAAAAATCTTGTTAATTATAAACTCGACATTCACTTGTTTTTAATTAACTACTTTAGATTAAGCAAAGTTGACATCACATGTGGTCACGTGGTAAAAAAGTCAATTTAAGGAACGTTTTGGCGGTAAATTCAAAACAACGAAAAATATGTTTGATTTAAATCGTTTTTAATTTAGAAAATTGATATCAATCAATTTATTTTTATTTTTCTGTTACATATTTCGTCCAAGTCTTCAAATGAAATAGTTTTTAATAAATTGGAAAATACCCTATTCTTGCAAGCTGTACCTAGAACCGAGCACCTTTTGTTATGTTTATTTCTGAGCTGCTATAAAAGTGGGTACTGTAACTGTACCGTGATAACCAGCAGGTATGGTAGGTGGTTGCAGTTGTGGCTGCGGGTTCTGGGGCGCGTGGTGCTGGCAGCAACTCGTCATGCAGCAGCGAGAGATACACCAACTGAGGGACCAGCTCAATCACGTAACATTTATTTTAATTCTATTATCTATTTTACATTCTAATAATAATATTATAAATGTGAAAGTTTCGATGTTTGTTACTCAATCACGACTTTTTATCCCGGTAATACGTTCCCGTGGGCTAATAAAATTTTCGACATCCATGCAGGCGAAGCCACTGGTAAAAGCTAGTAATTATAATAAATTAAAGATGCTTTTCTGTCATTTGGATAATTTATTCCCGAAGCTTTTATTTTAAATTAATACTAAACATACACGGAAACCAAGATGTTTTGTCAAGTCGTAAAACCCCTGCGAAACAGGGGTGGGTCACTAGTCTATTGATAACTTAATTTGACATTGACAGCGGCGCCTTTATGTCCTAGCAGTTAGGGTGGCTTTCGTATTTCAATTGTTACCTGTCGTGCGGTTGACCGCACTGACGACAACTTTTTGTACTTACTGAGACAATCCAAGACTATACTTATTATTATTAAATACATACTAGCTTTTGCTAGCGGCTTCGCCCGCGTCTAGGTCGGAAATCATCCCGCGGGAACGTACTACCGGGATAAAAAGTATCATATGTGTTATTCCAGGTTACAAACTATCTGTGTCCCAAATTTCATCCACATCCGTTCAGCCGTTTTTGCGTGATTGAGTAACAAACTTCCAAAATGTTTTTTTTTTTTCACTAGAAATTGTCACAAGGCATTTTAAAATGAAATGACATACTTTATGTGTTCTAGATGGAAGAGCGCTGGCGTGCTGAAACAGCATCACATACGCTAAATAATCAAGTGCCGCCAGGAAACAGAGCCAATAACTATTGGGATAACTTCCGCAGGTAACATTTATCGTTGTTATATACTGTACAAATATGTAGTAGCTGCATAAATAAAATTAAAAGTATTTATTTACTGGTTTTCTCTTTTCAGATATTAGGAAACACGCATTATGTTTTGACTTATTATAATTTACATTTAATTATAAATATTAGCACATACACCGTATTTATGTATTTTATAATATACTTCAGTTCAAAAAAACCTAAGGGTGAGAATTGTGTTTACCCTTGAATTTTCCGTTTGCAATCCATTTTTATTTCATGCTTTGTAATAAGACTAATCATACATGCCCGTGTGATATTATAATACTCGTACATGACGTGTGTATACTAACATTACAGTGGTATTGATATCGGCTTGTTCTTATTATAACACTATTATAAGAAAGTAAGAAGTAAAAGCGTGTCATTTTTATCTTTTCCAGTTATTCCCGTCAAAATCTTCTGTCCGCTAATAACAAGGCGAACGCAGACGGGCACCTGGGGGTCGGGCCCCCACATAACCCCCATCCTTTAGTCGAGAGATCTCACAATACACTCCACCGCACCCCGTCGGCCACCCCTCCCTGCATCACCCCCAAGAGGAACACCAACGCTACCAGCTCGTCACACAACGCTGCCCAATCGTCACAGGCAAACAATGATGACGTACCAAACAGACACACGCGACGTAACGTAGCCTACGAAAGATCTCTTTCGTTCTCGTCTGCGCCAGACGTACTGAACGTCAATCAGAACCCAGATACCGACACGCCGTCTGCTTGTCACTCAAGAAATATCGACGAAAACAATGTTACTAACATTTGTAACATCAATATAAATCGTCAAGAAGCTCCATCGAACTCTTTTAGGAATTTAAATATAACAAACCCAATTCCTGAGATTATACAAGCCCATGCAAATAATTTAAACACATCAGCTAATAGTAAAAAGAAATCATCTTCAAAATTACCAGCTAAGAATTCAACTAATCGAAGAAATTACTCCCTGGATTATTCACAAATGAGCAATATTAACATTGCCAGTACATCCGAAATGCCTAATCCTAATTTAGCGTCAACGAGTCGCGAAGTTCAAGATAAGGCTACTTCAAAGTTATTTGATCTGCTCAGAGAAAACGTGTATTCTGAAGTGACAGCTCTGATTGATGTGAATGAATCTCATCCTGATTTTTTGATTCAGCTGTTCCGAGAGCTGCAATTAATTAGTTCTGACGCTTTACGACAAAAAGTATTACAATCAATACGTAATCTACTGTCTCAGTATAGTTCTATTATTGAGAGTCAAAGCAATGGAAGTGCCCATGAAGAAAATAGACAAGAATCAGCTTCAACATCTGGTGACCCTGGCGCATACAATGACTGTAATTCATTATCAATTCAAAATATGTGTGGAAATGCTCTGCAACTTCACAATAAAATAGTTCGCTTTTTGTTGTTAAAAGGCGATGAAACATGTACGACAGATTTTATAGAGACCTTAGTATCTCTTATGTTAAGCAATGCTACCGACGGAAGATATACTCAACAGGCCAAGAGGAGGCTATTAGAATTACTCTCCAAATACGAAGGTATGCGAATCTGTGATGTTTCAGAAGACATTATTGAGAATTTGCCAGTATTCATACCAGCTAGTAACGAATGCGAACCCAATCAACTCACGAATGACCTACCCGAATCTTCCATTTTGCAAGATGTTGCTGGTTCATTAAATTTATATAGTTCAAGCGACAGTCAGTTGCATCAACTAAATGCTTGTCCTTACGATTTGTGGCCGGGACACGTCCATATGGATATTGAGACTTCGGACATGAACGACAATAGTCCACGTTCTAGTCAAGAAGGAAAAGTGGATCTCATTAATTGTTCCGAAATGCATAACGGAGATTTGGCCGAAGCTGACCAAACGTGTCACAATGAGGTGGAGGATAATGCTAACGGACATGACGAAGCTGCAGCTAATGCAGAAGCTCTACCGGACGTGGTAGACACTGAAGAGGTCACCCCGACTGAGGTAATGCAACACGTATTGTATTGTAGATGCCTGCCATTAATTAATTGTGCTAATCGCAATGAATAAGTACCTACCTAATTTTATTCCTTTCATCTAACATTTATAGTATATTATGTACCAAATCTTGGATGGGTCATTTCAAATCGTCTTCATATCAATTAACTGGTTTTAAATCCTGTATAAAGGTATTTATAGGATTTAAAGTGTGCAAGATACTATTATAAAACCACTTTTAAATAATTTGTTACTAACCATCTAGGAATATAAGCCCTAATAAAGTAAACTAAGTTATCTGCTTGTGATTGTTATCCTACTTTGCACCATTTCGATTTCGAATTCTAGACTAATAATAATTTGGTCCTTATTGTACACACCTACATAATTATTTAACCATAACACAATATTTAGCCCAGGAAAGTAAGTTAAATTAAAGGCAAATCTGCGAAACTATTCCTAGTAACGAGGAAAGCGGAGTAACCCGCGAAATTCTAATGTTTCTTACTATACTACATTCGATTTTTTCGGGTTACCGTAGCGCTTTCGCCTTAATATTTATTCTTTTTATTCAGGAATTATAAATATTGTGTGAATCGTCCATTCTAATACATAGTGCGAAAAAAAATTGACCGTCAAAGGTCCGGAAATAGTTTTTGCGAAAGTTCAAAAGAAAACTATTGCTTTCACGTTAATTTATGTTAAAACAAGTCTCTTAATTCATTTTGCATAAAACAAGATTCTCGGAGTATGACCATTGGTTTTCAACATAATATACCGTTGAATATACATTTCTTTTTGCAAAGTCAGGCATGTTTAAAATATTAAACACTGACAATAGTGATCTTATTGAAGAGTAGCAATGATCAATAGTGATGATCTTCAGAAAGGTCAGGTGCGTAGTACTCATAACCGGTGCGCGTGTAAGACCAATGGGCCTAGTCTGAGTTTTTTAAATCTCAATCTAACGCATCGACGACGTTCGGCGTTCGATGCGTTCGATCGAGATGGTTGAAAGAAACACACTAGCAGGCGCGGTCGCAGCCAAAGACTTTGGGGGGGGGTCACAGACAAAGAGTACTTACGTATTAATACGAAAATTTATTATATTTTCGAAAAATTTCTATTTTAAGCTTTACGTTTACGGCTTTGGGGTTGTCATGACCCCTAGGACCGCGAGGAAAAAGGAGTAATGATCGAAGCAGGTGGCGTTTTTCTGTCTAACCTCGCGCGGATAAGGCGTGATGTGTGTGTATCGTGTCCTTGTGGAGGCGATCGGCGGCGGCGATCTCTCGTGTCCAGCCCTGGTCCAGGCTATGGTACAGAGCGAGAGTGCATGGGTAGCAGTCGCTTCCTTCAACGAAGCAGTGATGCTCGCGAAGAGGGAGGCGGCGCACGTGAGGGAGAGGCAGTATATGCGCTCTCACGGCCCTAGCCTCTGCAGGAGACACCCTGGGCTTCGGAATCCCAGACTGATTCCCGGCCACCGTAGGCGCGGGCTTGCGGACGGCGAGTAATGGGTAGCTCGCTGTCCGGTAAGGACCAAGCCCGGGTCGACAGCGCGTTGTGCTCCATGCGCGCCTCAAAGAGATGTCAGCACCAACTGGTGGGGTCCGCAAGGGCCGATGCCTGCCAGGGGTGACGGGTTGTTCGAAAAGATACCGTCGCCCCTGGCACACAGGCAACTGAGGGAACACGGGTGGGATTTAGTCAGTAAGTCTGACACGCTCCACCCAGGTCGGGAGAAGTTATGTAAAGATTTCCCACCGTCGAAAAAAAAACGAGGCTGCTTTTCGAAGCTGAAAAGAATCGAATGAGATTTGCTGGTGGTTAGATGAATCTCTTTTTTATGCAGAATTGAATAAGGAATCAACTTGTGGTAGCCTAAATAAACGCAAATCGAATATTTTGCAATAAACTGATCTTCAGGACCTTCATCAGCGAATTGATTGTTTTCCGCACTCGTTATCTCAATGAGGGGTTTATTTCTAATCAAGATAATCCCGGTGAGAATACTTCACTAGGATTTTTTTTTTCGCAGAAAATACGAAAACTTTAATCCTGGACTATATGGCAGAGGCCACTTCCGCTTCGATTTTATTCAATCTATTCATATTTATCAAACAAAAAACACTTTTCCGGGTACGGTGACGGTTGCTATTCTTATACCAGGTGTAACAGAATAGACGCAAGTCCAGAAAGTAGTTAGTTCGTAATTTACTACTGAATCGATGTCAGTAATTTTATATATAGGTTTTTTTTTTAAATTATGTAATTTGCCATACCTACGGTCGATTGAACCAATGAAAATTCAATCTTATTTCAAGGCAATAACACTCAATCTTTAAAAATAATAGTTTTTGTCACTGTATTATGCTTTTAACTTTGTACTTTAATTGGGATGTGTGTTTCATACACACACCCCACTTAAAGTACAAAGTTTTGCGTTACATGTTTTATAATTGATACATGTTCTTAATATCTTATAAGGATTTGACCTTAGCAGCACTATTTATACATCTCAGTATCTTAGTGGCCCAAACTTCACACCATCAATTCTGTATTCTAGGCTCTGTATGTCAATCCTTAATTGTGACGTGTCTATTATATTTTGTAATATGGGACTCTTTAATAAACTGAACTATTTATTAATGGTATTTTCACTTATGAGGCACTACCAAGAATAATAATAAAAAACAAATTAAATTAAAATAATTTAATACAAAATCAGGTACGAAGACAAAAAATTCTATCACAGACAATGGGTTTTTGGTTCTAACATATAGTTTTAGTAATATAACACCTGCACATTAAATACCAATCTGTATGTTATAGACAAATTGTAAATTGTTGGCATGTTTGCATTAAAGGCTGAAGCTGAGTGGCTTGGACTTGACCGTGTGCCAACAAGGCTGCACATGGAAGAATCATCTGAAAAACAGAAAGGTGAAGTTATTACACTGTAAAAGCAGGGCAAAACCCAAACTGGACCATTTTCGGTTATTATGTCGTTTGAGCGTATACTGAAATATAAATACATCAATTAAAGCTTCTTTAACTGCATCTGGAACAGACAAAGAAAATTTGAAATAATTGGTGTTTTCTTTATTCCAGATTGAACTCAGAAGTTTGATGATCCCTGATTATAGTATTATTGAATGTTATTATTGTATCCCATTATTATTATTCAATTACTCTTATCCTTACATAAATACTTTGTTTAATATATATAATATATTAATAAATTATTTTAAACAAATAATTGTTTATATTTAAAAAAACACCCTGCCTTTACCTATTATATTTTTATTAAAAAATCTTACACTAATAAGGAAATTATGCACATATTTTATGAATTGTACAAAATTGTTGCATATTTCTTAAGGTCCCAATCACTTTAATCTTAAAAATATCACACATCAAGAGTCACAGACACTGTATCAAATGAAATATGTTTCCTCCGTGAATGTTCCAATATAAAGATTCCATGACATCTTCTGTACTTGAGTCCAATTTCACTGTCTCATTTGTCTCAGGTTCAATGTTTTTCTCTCTTTGTACTTCTGCAGATAAAATGATAATTTTCTAAATTATTTTTTGTCTTTGGAGACATTGCAGTAGAGATTAGATCATATGGACCATGAGACAACGAGATATGTCTGGATTGTTGTGTGTTGGACGTAGTAAACATGGATTGTAGTTGGAAGTCGATGGCACCATACCCTCTGAAATAAATTCGAACCTCATCACACTGGGCCTCAAGTTTCTGACAGGAAGCCTCCAAGCCAAGTTTTGTTGCTGTTTCAACTTTCAGTGGTACAAGATTTTATAAAATGATTAGCTTATCTTTCGGGGCAAGGTTCACAGATCGCACTTTGAAGTACGCGTTCCAGATGAACCTCATACTCATTACTAGCCGTGTCCCCGAGTGGATGTTTGAAATCATCTTGGAACGTGCTACCGGGAGAAAAAGTAGCATATGTTACTCCTTCTAACATCAGCTATCTACCAGTGGTCTAGACTCTCGAACAAACGGACGGACACACATTTTTTTTAGACATTGTTGTTTCGTTATAAGTAAGCATTTAATAAAAAGAAGTGTAAGTAGGTATAGATGTTCATATTTGTGTGCGACGCTTACTTTAGAAGTGTAAGGTCAAAGTGAGGTCTGTGAATCCCTTATCCTTTAGTCCCAAGAGTAAGCAAATTTAATATGAGATCTCTGTCCAAATTTTTTATTAACTTCAATTTAGGCTGACCGCTCATGGTACCCGCAGTGACGTTACGTGCTCAATGGCGGCAACGGAGACAAGCAGTTACATTGCATGTAGTTTACGCGCTGTGCCAAGCAAAATACGCCGCGCGTTACTCCATGGGATAACAGTCCAAAAGACATGGTCAGAACACGAAGTTCTGACCGTGTCGTGACTGCACGTTGTAACGCGCGGCAATATTTTGCGGCATCTCAGGCCTCAACATGCATCCAACTCGTCTAAAAACTTTTTTTGCAGAACATTCACATTATATTTGTTCAACAAAACAGGCCTCGCCAATTTGCTCTAACGTTTACCTACTCTAATTTGTATTGGCTGTGCTCTAGAACATATCTAGAGTGGTAGCATCTAAACTAAATGCTGATGATGCACATAGTTGTTTGTGTTAACTTGGTCCTTTAACACTGAGTTTTTGCAACCGGTTGTCGTTTATTTAAGCATGGGATCCTTCCAATTATAATGTAAGTATAAAAATATTGCAATAAATGGGTTGGTCCCTTATTCAACCAAGAATCTGTTGGGCGGTAAAATGGTATCCAAAGTGCGGCCAGCAATAAATATTCCTCATAATACTGACACAGGTAAATTAGAGGAACACTTCAAGAAAGCTTTTATTCTCATGTCCTTTGTCATCAATGTTATAATAGTTTAGTCGACGTTCATACGGACGTAATAAAATCGCGGCGGGATTTTTCGCGCACTGGATTTTGGAACTCTCGTCGTTGAACCGAGCACTGAGAATCCAGCAGAGTGTAACGCGAGCGAGTCGCAGCGCGTTGAAAAACACTAGTGTTGGAGTTTACAAAGGTCGGCGCTAAGCAGTGCGTTGAAGATCCAGTGCGCGAAAAAACCCCGCCACAATTTTATATTACGTTCGTGGGAACGTGGGCTTAAACTTGCGACTGCTCTATATTTTTATAGAATCAGTAGTTTTAATCATTCATAAGTAACAAGTGGTATGGTTGTAAAATTAAAAGAGCACATGCATGCCTTGAGTACCTTTTTTATATAGGTAGTTACATTTTACAGCAATGACAGTCTGTAAAATAATTTATTAAACATTAATCTTACATACCTGGTTCTTGGTTTTTTTTTTTGTGTTTATTCCATGTTCTGAATTATCTTCATTATTAATTAATATTAATGTTAACTATTTTTAACTAAAACATTATTATGTCAAATAATTAATCTAGTCTTCCTCTAACGTTACCTGTGCCATTAAAAAGTACTTTCAATAAGCTTAGCCTACAGGACAGTCATTCTACTTACAAATTGTAGAAGCATACAAATTATATTATTAATACAAAAGAAATTGTTGCACGTGTCATACGTTGACCTATTACTTATATAGAACTAGCTTTTGCCAGCGGCTTCGCCCGCGTGGAGGTCGGTGTATTATACATATAAACCTTCCTCTTGAATCACTCTATCTATTAAAAAAACCCGAATCTTAATCCGTTGCGTAGTTTTAAAGATTTAAGCATACATAGGGATATAGGGACAGAGAAAGCGACTTTGTTTTATACTATGTAGTGATATCGACCATGTGAATTATAAGAGAGAGAGTAATAGGGTGTTTCGACATCGTAATTATCAAGTCTTGACAAAACCGAAACTATCTAACTGTCAAAATCAATAGACTTTGTCGTTTTACGACTCACAAGTGACATTCAACCTTAGGATGATAAGCAGTTTCAGCGAAATCGACTATACAATTAAATAGCGGTCTGCGTTCGGCCGGGCTTCCCAAGCGAATGTTAAAATGAGTTGGTAATTATTAAAATATATTTTTCAAGTTAACGTCACCTAAGACGATAAACCAGCACTCAAATTATGCCAATTCCTTTTTACCCGACTAGGATAGAGCCAACCGTAAGTTATGATTTTAACAGGCTATGTTTGTATGTTAATTTGTTCCCTCGTTAGCTAACTCGTTAACGATGCGTTGTATTTAGACAAACGAGGTATCGTTGGAAGTCTCGTGTCGTTCCTTGGGTTATAGGCTATATGAAGGATAACTTTAGTAAACACAACTACACATAACATAGTACTAATATACCATGTAATTAAGGCATAAATCATACACATTACGTATGGCTCTGGGTAAATGAAAACCGAAACCGCTATTATTTGGTCACAACGTGACACGACGCATATTGTCTTGTCTAAATTTCAATTAATAGAAAAAAAAACATTCAGTTTTTCTTGGATTTTGAAAGTTTTTCCTCATACTTTAGAACATAGCTAATCATAACCGTTTGCCACCACCATATGCTTTCGCTTCCAAATCCAAAAACTGAACAGTCTGTCAGTTTATTACTTGGTGGAACGGTACCGTTCCAGCTGGACGTTAAAGTCGACACGTCAACTACAAATGATCAGTAAGCAATAGATCAATTGATCAATATATTGATGCAACATTGTAGGGCTGTGTGCAACATTGAATACATTCTCAAAAAAAGATACCTGCCAGCTCGTAAGTATGGCATTATTGTGAACAGTTAAAAACAGTAAATTATAATTTAATTAAGCTTAAAAACCTCAAATTGACTCAATATTATTATATACAATCAACCACACATCTGTGGTAACAATTTCACATTGACAGCTCTTTTATGTTGTAACAGTCAGAACAATCTCATAAGTCAAGTGTATAGTCCAGTCAAAAATAATAATGAACAAACACGAGTGTTACATTGAAGATGCAGGGTGAATTGAATTACACTCCATGGTAAAAACCAGAACTACAATTAATTGAGTAAAATGCTCAAAAGAGCCGGTTTGGCCAATGTTTTATTTTTACGAAATTCTGCTTCGCCTGAAGCCGTAAACCTGAAAATGCTAAAAATTATCACCACACAGTGATAATTTTATGCATTATCAGGTTAACGTCTATGATAATGTTGATGATAGTGTTGTTGATGAGTATCAAGTACTGGGTTTTCACCATGAAGTCCTATCTCGTAAATTGACCTTTTATTTTTTCCCTTAAGTAAGCCATTGTTTTTATAATAATACACGTTTTTATAACATACATAATTGCATACATAACATCTTCTAACACAGCATAATAATAAATCTTCCATAAGTCAAGTATTAGAATACATTAGAATTCTTGATAAATTAATGATAAAACTCTAATAATTTATACAGGACAATACTGTGTAAATTATTGGATTTTTTAATTTTGAAACATTACATTTAAGGGGGAAGTGCTAAGGTTGCCCGTGAAATTCAAATTTTCTTAGTGTTTTTTTTTGCAATTTGCAGGTCAGTGTCAGGCTATATGTTGAATAAAATATGATTTGCAACCGTAACATATGTAGGTATGTATTTACAGAAATATAATAGGTAATGAAAATTAACAATACAACACTTTTAACTTCATAAAACCCTATTGAATGACTATTTCATGAAATATCAATAGGACGGGATTGAATGACTTTTTCATGACATAGTAGGGCTACCCTGATGCTTCCCCCTTAAATATTTTTTAAAACTATTTATCAATACCATCAGGTATTTTTTATAGATTTGCACTGACTGGAATAGTGGGGGTTATGTTATGTGTAAGTACATCATTCTATGTGATGTAATGTTTATTTCAATATTATATTAGATCATTTTTTACAACAGTACAAATCTTCATAAATACCCAATCATTTTAAAAGTTATCAGTCAAAGAATGAAGGTGCAACTTTAACATAATCTACACAATAATAACAATAAAGCTTTTGTGAAACTGCAACAAAACTGTAAATATTTAAGTTTAGGTGGGAGGTACCATCTGCACATAACGTGGCAATGGGAGACTTCCTACAAAGCAAAAAAACTACAGAACAATCTTGTTGCTCTACATACGTAAATTATTGTGATCTTAGCATCATTTTATTTTGCAAGTTAGGTTATGAAACACCACTGAATTGCATTTTTAAAAACCACCTTGAAAATGTTATGGATTCAGTAGGTTTCATTCCATTATTAAACGTACCTTCTCGAAGACGCTTTCTTTGAGGATATTCTTCTTCATCAGCGCTCCGCTTTCTAGATGTTGTTTTGGAAGGCGTTCCGTCAGGGAGTTCTAATTCGACCATTTCGCAATCCGCTTCAACGTGGTTGTTTTCAGGTTTCTTCAGATCTTGATAGCCATAGTAGCAATTTGTGGATACATGCACATTCTGACATTGGCCTATTGATTGATTGGCATCAGCATAAATTGGGGCGGGTCGCACGGCGTCAAAACTATTTCTAGCGTTCTGCAAGTATGATCCAATGTTGCTCGCCGGCATTTCCCAGACTTGTTATTTCTGATGTAGGGAGTGATGGACTAGATTTACTGCACAGCAAACTGAACGAGTCAAACTATCTCCTCACTCCTAAAACTCAAACACTGATCAAGTTCTATTATGTAGGCAGTAGCAAATACTTTTCAGGGGCGAAATCTTGACGAAGCGTTATAATAATGTACTCTGGTATAAAATAATGTACTCTGTGGTAATCAACTGGCTTGCTACGAGCATGCAGTGTTGCCAACAGATAAACTAGCTCTCCACCAGATTCAACTTCTAAAACCACAAAAAAAAAAATCGCCCCTACTCCAAAAATCGCAAAAATTTCAATAACTTGAAGCCAGTCTATTAAATGTGGGTCTTGAAGCCAAGTATCCCGAAACTGGTTTCGGCATAATTACGTATGAATAAATTCGCGAAAATAATACGACACACTGACTAGTACGAGACCGACTAGACCGACCGAGTAAGAGGTATGAAGAATAGGGTGTAAAGTTCACTCATACTCTATGGTAAAGGAGGATCCTCCGACCAAACGGGTGTTGTGTCTGATGGGCAACTGCCCGACGATTGATGTCGGGATTTTGTATATGTGTAGATTGTGTAGTAAGTTTTTGATGTGGTGGCCATCTACAATGCCCCACATACTCTCTACTGGTGACGCCAACGTGATCTGAATACGCAACCTTCTGATGTAGATGGCCGCCACAAGTTCATCTGTTCACTCAGTGGTTATAGTACTACTGAAAATATTCTACGGGGAATCCCTGCGTGTTGTGCATTGTGCGGGATGGATCGTCATCATGATCATGTCACTTGATGCTGACAGATCAGTGTTGCCTACACAGTAAAAGTTTAATGAAGTAAAAATAATATATTTCGTAACGTTTTAGTGGCTTAGTTTCAGCATTTCAGTAATTGAAACGAAATCTACTAAACCACTAGAAAAAACCACCAGCCACTAAAAGTAATATTTCGCCACTAAAAGGGGGTTGAAACCACCAGTTTTAGTTGAAAATCCATTAAGTTGGCAACACTATGAGCATAGACTACTTATCATAGAAGGAGGAGAGTACATAACAAAGAGCACGTATGCTACACGAGTCTGCAAGTCATTTAATCTAGGTACTCTGTGCTGCAAGTCTCCAACTCGTAGACAGTCTACGCTCTCTCTGTCTAGGTACGCTACAACCAGAATCAACTATTGTAGTCTTTGACTAGAATGAATGACCATATTAGAGTATTTTATTCTATATGATAAAAAAATCTAAAAATATATTATTGAGATAGCTTGGGCAGTAGCTAGAGTTGCTGGAGGGAAATATTCCGAATTATTCCCGTCGTAATATTCGCGAATCATTCGGGATGTTTGAGTAAAATTCGGTAATATTCCCCGGTAATAATTATTATTACAAGGAAAATATAGCTAGTTGTAGCACATGTTACAGTCAGCTACTCAATTAGAGATTACCGTTATCGATAATGAGTTATCGATATTTTTAAACTTACAATGTTCTCTTTGTTCTATGCTATATCGGGAAAAAATTTAACCCTGTGTGCGGAGTTTACCCGTAATAATTAATCCTTTAGTTTAATATCTATCGCATAAGATAGAAAGAAACTCCACAACTGTATCTTTTTATGAATAGAATAGTTTTCAAAATCGGATCATTAGTTTAACATAACAATTCTAAATTATACTTTCTATAAATCGTAAGTATGTATTAGAATATATTTATATAATAAATACACACTTGATTTCAAACAGTAATATTTATTGACTCTAGCTGTTGCTGTATTTGCTTAAAAATAAAACGGAATGTTGATAAATAAGTAAACGATAGTGGTACATCCCTATAGGAGGAGAAATAGTAATGACCTCGTTACGCAAATATAAATCTTAACCGTAACGAAATACAGCTTTGATGAATTATAGTGACATCTTGCGGCGGGTAGCGGAACTTGCTCATTAAACTATTCCGTGTGCGCTTTAAACGGAAAAAGTAATAAATACGTAAAAAGAGTACACAATAAACAACTCTATAGTCATTT
The DNA here is from genome assembly GCA_949091785.1 of Polymixis lichenea. NCBI lineage: Eukaryota > Metazoa > Arthropoda > Insecta > Lepidoptera > Noctuidae > Polymixis > Polymixis lichenea. Next base: position 11,349,416 of record OX420939.1, on the reverse strand, counting down.
CACTGTGGTTTATTTTCAATTATGAGACGATTAACATATTTCTTGTTTTTATGTTCTGACGCGTTAATTCATTATTAGTAAAATACGATTAGTAAACTTCCGAATGTTTCTTGCATCTACTTAGATATGTACTTACGTAATAAGTTTTTGTATGCGGTTTAGTTGTACAAATGTTATTTTGCGAGAATAATATGTACAGACGCCAGCACATCAAGCTACCCCAATCTGTCAAATTTTGTTGATAGATTTTCAACTTTACAGTATAAGCATAAGGTTCATGTTCAATTGGGAAAATTTGACAGTTTGGGGTAGCTTGATGTGCTGGCGTCTGTACATATATAGATAAATACGTTGGTAGGTACTAAGATGAGTTTATATTAGATACTTACATATTTAATATTATGTATCGAGGTACATAGTAAAACGGTAACTAGGTATTATATTATTTCAATTGGACCTATAGGCTCTAATTTTTTGTTCTAGTTGAATACTGCCTATTCTATAAAGGAAATAAACTTTTTGCTAAAAAATCATCGTAAAAAATTACGCAAGAAACCCTACCAACTTCCCCCCCAGTGGGGTTCCCGCATTGTCGTTGCGGGGGGGCTCAGTAACCGTGGTCACCCTCCCACGGTAAAGCGAAGAGGAACCCCAAGGTGGGGCCGCTCGTCAGGGCTTGTGCCTCCAAGCCGACGACGTAGCGGCCAAAAAGAAGGTTGCGGTGAGGTGCATCGCAACTGAGGCGGGCCGCGATGTCGAATGGGAGGCATCGCGGCTGAGGGTTACGGGCTGCGGCGGAGGAGGAGTGCCGGTACTTCTGAGTAGCGCTCTTCCCTTCCGTAGCCTGGACGGGGCCGCCACCGTTTGATGGCGGACGCGGTGGGGCCGCAGGGGAAGAGGAGTGTCGGTATAGCGTTGGCCGCTCTCCCTATCCCCTGCGGCCGAAAAGTGGTTGGCGGCGGGGCCACTGTACTGACCCGTCGCAGGAGGACGTCAGCAGCAGCTGGTGGGGCCCACAAGGGCCGATGCCTGCTAGGGGTGCGGGTTGTTCGAAAGAGATACCGCGGCCCCTGGCATACGGGCAGCTGAAGGAACATGGTATAAAAACCCTACCTACTTATTTATTTAAAAAAAATACATTAGTTGAGTACATTGTAAAGCAAAAACACTTTTACGAAGTTAACTAAACTTGTACATAACGCATACATAACATCAGCCCGAAACCGGGCTCATTCGAAATTAAACCATACAAAAATAATAAGTATTCACAAGTAGTTATCTACATATAGGGAATTATTCCCGCATAGTAGGTACGTAGGCATCTAAAAATACTTCGTTGATTTTATGAATGAACGGCCGTGGAGCTCGGCGGTTCACGAAGTTGTCTGCTAGATGGCGTTAATTCAAAAACGGCACGCCACAATATCTGATGTATGGGGAGTCTCCTCAAGCTACCTACGCATAAATATATTCGTAATTACTGGGAATCATTTAATTCTTAGTTCGTAATAAAATGTAGGTTATTTATTTTACTCTGTATTCTTGCTGCGGTAGTATTCCTTCCAATCGACATTTACTTTGGAATGTTTCCGAATTATTGCGAATTATTCCGAAGTTTTGCAACGCTAGTCGGGACCTTCCAATCTCGCTAAATCGGATCCAACTGTTCTAACTTCGTTAAATCTTCCAATTTCTTAATTCCAACAAATTGGATATATTGGCAATACGCATTTATGGACCAGACGCAGACAGGCACGACTTCAGTATGATACAAAGTATTCTGTGGGCATGACGACACGGTGTGACGCGATTTGGGCAGAACAACTTCCATACAAGTTTTTATCGAAAATTTTCTACATACTATTGTAGTCTTTGATTTTCTACAAGAGTCGCGTCGCGCGCGCCTGTCTGTGGGTACTTTGAAGTTAACAAGGTTATGATTTGTGCAAATATTTTGTGATAAATAATTTAAAAACTGTAGAAAAAGCCCTGTAGCGTCTTAATCGGATTTATGCATGGAATTTTCAATAATTCGATCAGAGGTCTTTGCACAGAGTACATTAGAGGCCTTTGCTGTCATGTCGTTATATACCAGTTCTGTACCTACTTCTGTCACTGTCAGTCTGTCATGTCATCTGTCCGTCTGATGTCATCGACACGACTCCTGAAATAAATAATTAACTAAAATAAAACTATGTTATCATTAATTTTAGTAGTTAGGCGATAATCTAACGTAAAGTTTCAGTAAATAATGTATACTTAAACATACAATCGTAGGGACTAAATTTCTCAAATTCATGTGACATTATTTCATTCAAGGTTGGACTTTTCGTATCAAACTATCATGTTGCCTTCGGTAGCCGTTAAGTGTTTCTACAGGAATCTAAGTAGACATTCTATTGAAATAAAATATTTGCATTCATTATGCTTTGCTGCACCCAGGATATTTCGAAAAGACATCTTCCACGAAGGAAAGGAACTATGGAGATGTGTGCACACTTCGGCGTATCTGTTGGATAAACCCGTATCCAAAAATGCCCTGCAGTCGAAAAAAGTGTCACCAGACCGTGAAAATGCAAATAAAATAATAAAACAGAGTGTAACTGGAGACATCATAGTTAAAACTGAAACTGATGCCAACCAAGTTGTTACTAAGGTTACTATTGAGAAAACTAAACCACCAGATAAATCAGCAGAACCCACACCTAAACCAGGTAAATTTCTTATTATACTGATTTATTTTAAATTCTGTTTTTTTCTAACAATGTTTATATGTCATGATTTTATGTAACTTATGCCATTGTACAAATTAATTTCCCATTCTAACATTGATGCTGCCTACTTAAAAACAAAATGTGAAAATAAGTTAAAATATAGGGTTTGTTGTTGTACCCTTTATTTAAAAGAATTCAAAAGCAAGTAAAATCTAAAAGATAGATTACATAATCTATTTTAAATGTGGTATCAAATATAATTTTTAGTTCCTTCTGCATTATTTTAAATAATTACAATTTTATTAATACAAGTGCCTGCAACTAACAATTCTTTAACTTTCCAGTAAAAAAAAGGCTCCTAATTGACTTTTCCGCCTCTTACACGGAGCGTAACTTTATTACACCAATGAGAGCAATGACAGAATATCTACTGAAGCAGACTGATTTGGAGTCATTACCAAAAGTTTTTAGAAGATCACCGTATGAAGCAGAACCACCTATAACTGTGTATTATCGTAAGGATGTTGAAGCTAAAGCATTTGAGGTATGTCCTACAAGAAGATGATCTAAGGCAGCCTGCAAAATTTAAATTGAATTAAATTTGATTATTATAATTCTGTAAATACATAAACGTTATGGTCACAAATCATATTTTTTCCACATACACCCTGCTGATGATGCTGACCTGCAAATTGAAAAAAAAAAAACATAAGAGAATTTGAATTTTTCAGGCTACCCTGGCGCTTCCCCCTTAACTATTTTGTTACAAGAATATGTGAATACCTTACCTACCCGTACCCTAAGGCATGGTTGATGCTATTGAGCCTACACAATTAAAAAGCGGAATACTGTTGATTTTTCATACATTTTTGGGATGCATATAAAGTAATGTATGTAATGACTTGGCTGTTGAAACAGCAGTTGGAGTTTTTCTCTGTCACTCTTACCCCGTGTCCTAACAAAAGCTGACATATAAATGCGACTTGATTGATCGCACCAGTACGTCATATTAGAGTGCCATAAAAGAGCGCAACAATCGTTTTTGATTAGGGCGGCCATAGTTTAAACAATAGTCAAAAAATTATCTGACCTTGTGAAAGTGTTATTTTTTCATACTGTTATCATTTGTTCTACTTACAGCAGTAACAGCTACCTGTTCAGATCAGTTTCTTTAAACATACTTTGCACCCCTTATAGATCCTCCAAGATTACCATTACAGACTTAAATTTTTTGTGAATGTAACATTTTATGTTTGGAAATACACCAGACAAAAACATTAAATAAGCTACAAATTCTTGACAACAGAATGCCCAGGGATACAAACATGTTTTACACTTATCTTAATGCTCACAAAACTATTATGTTGTATCACCTATTGAATAAAAACTGTAGTAACTCATTTTATAATTCCTTCTTAGGTATGGGGATCAAAAGAAGCACTTGAGAAAGAACTCTTGAGAAGAGAATTAGACAGAAGAAGATATGAACAAGGTAATTTTTAAACATGGGCCTCATTTGATGATGTTGGAAGGGCAAGAGCCCCTAGGCTGATATAATTTTCTCGGCTTGTCACTTGCTCTAAGTAAATAAAGTATTAATCTGTTTACAGTGCTCTCCAAAAGTCAGTTCATGTTTTTCAATATATCTATAATGTGACTTTATGATTGAAAATTCTAGTTTAAAATGTTTCAACTATACACTATAACGTTTCTATTGACTAATCCAGTTGTTTGTTATTATTTATATTGGGATTAGCAGTTTCTTTTATTTTATTACTGGTTTTTTTGTTTTCAAATACCTTAATTATTCTAGTAGCCAAAAGTCGGTTGCAGTTTAAACTTTCTGTAGATTTACAATATTTACCTACAAGGTTATTATTATTTGAGTAATGTGTTTATTATAATTTTTTTCAAATTAGTAATGGTTCCGTGGCGAAAATAGAGCATAGAAGAAAGAGCGAAGGTTGTGTGTGAACATGAACCACTTAAAACAATAATTCTCTAAATAAATTGTTTAAAATCAGCCTTGAACGGGTAAGGCAATTCATAAAAAAGGTTTTAAAACTCCTTCAGTCGGGTAAAACCCAATAACACCACTCTGCCCGACCTGGGAATCGACCCCAGGATCTCATGCTCAGCAGTAACATGAATCTTGCGATACTATGAAAAATCTCATTCCTTCGGTTTAGGTTAGGTTAGAGAGGAAAAAAAAGTCGGCCCAAATACTAATCTAAAGATATACATTTTATTTTTAGACTACCTTTACGCCGAACTTGTAGTTCCAAGGGTAAAGTTCTCGTACGATGTCGCGGGTGAAGAGCTAGTATGGTGTAATCAAAGCAATGCTGAAACTTACTTATCCATGAGAAGGCAAAATAGTAAAACAATTATTTTACAGATGTGTTTACCGTGAAAAGGCGACTCAGAAATTATAGGAGGGAAATGAGCCATAAACGTCTTAAACACGGAGTGGAAGAATTAGGATTAAGAACTAGATCTGGGAGGGTTGTACTAACAGCTGTGGGGATGTAAGTTACAGAACAAAACCTTCAACTCATAACATTGAATTCGAACTAAGATCACGAAGTTTATATTTTTGTAAATTTTCAGAAATAGCTGTAACTTTGTATTCAAACTCTGTGCTTGGTTTTATACTGGGTCCCACAGTTTATTCTCGGAATGCATCCATTCTCTTGCGGATACTGTGAATCAGCTGATCCTCGTGTATGGGATACATAAATCTGTCCAAGTATGTGTTTATTTCTCTACTTATATATAATTTCCTATTTTGTGTCACGTTTTAAGATGTCCTTCATTATTATTTCAGATGGCAGATTCTGCTCATCCATATGGATATACAAACATGAGATATGTCTCTTCTCTCATATCAGGCGTTGGCATTTTTTGTGTAGGATGTGGCTTATCTTTCTACCATGGAGTTACTGGTATTTTGGACCCACAACCCCTCCATGATTTTTTTTGGGTATGTGTTATATTTTTAGAATTTGTTTTGGTATTTGATAGGCCTCGGGTTGTAAAAGCAAAATTCTCTGCCACCTGTAGAATTTTAACATACAGGTACTTTTCCTTCACACATTGTAGACAATTGCGTTCGTTTAAAGATAAATTAATTTACGAATTAATTATTTAAAATCGTTACTCAAGTCTAGGCGACACCAAATGTTACTTTTCTAAATTTCTTTTCGCGCGTTCACGACATCACAAGAAAAAGTAGTCTTTGTCGTCAATATATTCATTAAAATAAGGTAACGGTACATTTTGCTAAAATAATAAATACCTAGTGATACAAAGCACATCGACGTTAATAGAAACCGACCGTCATAGAAGTCACAGACAGCCCGGTGTGCACAGCCGACTGTCCTGCAGGGCCAGCTTGGAAAACGACGAGACAGCAGCAGCTCATGGCGCTTCTAAACTGTAACCGTACAGGGCAAAGTACTTCGTTAACCCAGGTACCCTCCGTGAGACTGTCAGTAACACCAAGGCGTTGAAGGGCTTTCTTAATGAGCTGGGGTGGATCGAATAATCGATTTCCCCACCCGTACGCAAAATACGTGCATTGACGTGGAGTTGCGCACACGAGCCCGTATTACCTATTACCTAGTAGAAACCGAAAACCTAAGTCGCAATCTGAGCAAGAACAGGTTTTCGCTCTCGCAAACTTTAGAAAAACCTACAAAGAAGTTGGCTGCCCTTCTAGCTACAACGTCGACTCTGCGAACTAACAAAACTGCTATTAAGATTGTTAAGTTTTTATAATTGTATGTTGCGTCAACTAGGATAGTAAGGCCATGTTCACATGGCAAAATTTTGACGCGCATTTTATATCGCGCGACTAGACATCCTGGTATTTACATACAACCAACACATGAGCGCGCACGCGCGTTTACGCGCGTCAGCGAGCGTTAACGCGGCGCTCAGAGAAAAAGTCTAGACGCAGGCGGTCGCGCGTTGACGCGCGCTCTGACAGGTATGTAACGTCCGTCGATTGTTCAGTTGAGCGCACGCTACAGGGGGTATCAACTTTCTATTGGCCAATGTAGGAGAGGTATCTGGAGCAGAAATATTACATTGCCAACATTAAAAATATCTGTTTTTCAAAATTGGGTGAACCCAATGTGTGCGTTTTCTTTTTCTATATATTTTTTGTAATATAGCCACAAGATAATAGCCTCTACGACGTCCATCTTCTAAGCTCTACCGAAACAGACTGACGAGCTCTCGCAACGCGCGTTAGCGCTTGTCATCGGGAACTCTTTATAAATTTGATCGCGCGTTGACCTGTGTTAACGCGCGTTACATGTGAACTTAGCCGTAGTGAGAGTAGTGGGTAGTTAATACCACTCTCACAGTAGGTACAACATACAGCAGCTGAATTTGAGAGTTCACATCAATTGAAACATACAAAATGTTCGTAACTTAGTTATTAATGCATCATGCACAATATTCAGTTAAGTCTTAAGTAATATATATTAAGAATAATCAAATACATGATCACAACTATTTTATTTTAACCAAATGACATCCACTGCTGGACATAGGGTTCCCCCAAACCCCAAGCACTTCGACTGGTTATGAGCTCCCCGCATCCAGCGGATACCGCGGCCTTCACAAGGCCATCGGTCCACCTTGTGGGAGACCTTCCAACTCTATGTCTTTTCGTACGCGGCGCCACTCCAAAACGGCCCCATCAGCCACTTACTTATGTTTTCCGAGCAATGTGCCTTGCCCACTGCCACTAACGTTTGGCAATTCTTCGGACTATGTCGGTTACCTTCGTCGGTTCGGCGGATCTCTTCATTTCTCATTCATAGCATAGCCCTCTCCATTGCCCTTTGGGTGTCTTCTAGCCTTCTAATAAGGCCTATTGTGAGCGACTACGTTTTAGTGCCAAAGGTCACAGGCAACAAGCACTGGTCAAACACTTTCGCCTTGAGACATTGTGGGACGAGAAGATATTGCGTAGCTTCCTGAACGCTGCCCAGCCGAGTCGGATTCGACGATTGACCTCTTTCTCGAAATTGGACCTACCTCACTGGACAGTTTGTCCTAGGAAATCAAACTACTGGTACTAGTCCACTACTTCGAGTGTCGCGTCTCCGATCTTCACAAAAGTGGGTGTTACATGGGAATTTGAAATGGCCTATATCTTGTCCAGAACTATTTATATTCATTTAATGAATCAAACTCAAAGCATTTAGTTCAAATAAACCAATTACAGGCACTTTTAACTATCAAGTAGTTACTACAGCAAACAACAAACATCTACCTGTATGTTAAAATTATGCTTCAGATTGCAAGCTCATAAGATTAGAATCAAGGCTTCGCTTAACAGGTACATAAGCTCGTTTGATTCCCAATTTTGTAAACTTTTTTTTTAAATATCACTTCCAGGCCTATTTCGTTCTTGGTGGTGCTGTCGTGTCGGAAGGTGCTACCTTGATGGTAGCTTTAAATGCTATTCGGAAAGGCGCTAAGGAAGCCAACACGTCATTATATGAATACAGTAAGCATTTTATCTCTATAGTTGTGACTGCACGATTTTTTTATTTATTTAACAAAGTAATCAGTAAACGTAATAATAGGGTAACGGCTCCGCACAATTCTTTCTCTAAGTCGTATTTATTTTATATTTCAGTAATGCGGAGCTCAGATCCGTCTGTAAATGTGGTTCTGTTGGAAGATACTGCAGCTGTAGCAGGAGTGATACTAGCCGCTGGCTGTATGGCTTTAACACAATACACCGGGAACCCATTGTATGACTCCATTGGTTGCTTATTAGTAGGTACTTTACTGGGTGGAGTCGCCTCCTTTATCATTCTTACGAACGTGGGGGCTCTGGTTGGCAGGTAATTATTGGTACAACGAGGTTGTATATACGGCAATTCTTATTTATTTTATAATATACATTTTAATTTCAAATAGGTCAATACCCCAAGAACAATTAGATGAAATAAACAGTGTTTTGGAACGAGATTTTATGATAAGAGCTATTCACGACGTCAAAGGTATAGATATAGGCAGTAATCTAATAAGATATAAGGTAAATACTTTTATAAAAATATTCATATTTGTTTTTAAAGATTTCAGGATACCCATTTTTACTACAACAATCTTTTCATTTCAGGCCGAAGTTGATTTTGACGGCAGAGCGTTAACAAGGTCATATTTAGAGAAACACGACTTGAACGCATTAATAGAGGTGAGGGTCTGATCTTGATAAATGCTATTTTTAAGCTCAATGGAAAATTAAGTCTTGTGAATCATTTGTGTTTTTTTTATTTACATAATATTTACCGGAAACTATTTACCATAAATGGCATGTATTATGCCGGATTTTTTATTATATTGTACCTAGCTAGGTAACACAGTAACAAAACAGCTCGCGAATCTCTAACGCTGTGTGCTTCACAACGTGCTCTGAATCCGGAAACTCGGATTGTAATATCTTCATAATCAGCCTATAATGTTCCCACTGCTGGGACACAGGCTATCTCACGGTTAAAGGGAGTGGGCCGCAATGCACCACGTGGGCCCAGTGCTGGTTGGTAGATGTATGTATCGGTATGTCTTCGAATTGTTGGTTCTAAGACATACCGATGCATTTCCTCACGATGTTTTCCTACACCAGTTTGAGAGCAGTGGTGATATAATAATTTACACTAAGTAAACCGCCTTTCTGGGTTCAAACCCACGACTTACAAAAACTCGTAAGTCTCGACCGTTACCAATAGGCCACCACTGCTTTGCTTCTCGGATTGTCATTTCTTTTACATCTTATTTTATATGAGCCATGTAATTGTTTTAGGACATGAAAAAAGTAAAAACCATTGATGACGTTGAAGCATTCTTACTGAAACATGGTGAAAATATTGTAGATATGCTGGGCGGAGAGATTGACAGAATAGAATTAAAACTACGGGTAAGACTATGTATTGCAATACTTTTCAGTACTTATGTATTTTCAATTGTCATCTTAATACTAATTTACATTTTATTTTCAGAAAAAATTTCCGCAAGTTCGGCACTGTGATTTAGAAATACTTTAAGATTTAGTAATATATTAATCTGTCGCATATTTACGAGAACTGCAAACTAGTCAAACAGAAACAATCCCCGCAAAAAAGCGGCGATAGTAGTATGAGGTGTTTCAATCAGATTGATCAAAAACTGTACCTACAGACAGTTTGAACAAGCACGGGTGTGTGCTCAAACTTAACGCGAGAACTGTAAACGCGGAGACTGACTTGCAACGTTTGTTTGTAATGTATCGAGTTATTGTAACGCGTTACAGTAGTCAGTGCAGCGAGCCGAGCCGCTCGATGCGAGCATTGCAAGCACATGTTTACAAACAAGCCAAATGGATCACGCTTGAGTCTCACCTGTGTCTCACTCCCAGCAGTCAAAATCAAAATCAAAAGTCATTTATTCAAATTAGGCTGAGAATCTGCTCTTTTCGAATGTCAAAATTACATAAGACAGTCCCCCAAAACGCCCGCCCTTCACCACTTCCTAGTGCTTTAGCTAAGAAGAAGAAGTGACGCAACAAACTCCCCAGCAGCAAAGCTGTCTGTTTAGTTAGATAGACTTGATTCTATACTAACGTGGGAACATTATAGGCTATGCTACGCTTGAGTCAAGTCCTCGAAGCGAGCTTTCGCCACGTTTCATGTATCGCCGTTTTGTGACAAGAAATGGAGCGCGCTAGAGCCATGTACTCGAACCGAGCGTTCGCCACGTCTCGTGTATCGCCGTTTTGTCTCTCGAATGATACATTACAAAGAAACGTTGTAAGTCAGTGTCCACCTTAACGCTACTAAATAAATAAAACATCCGGTAACCTTATCATTGTGTAGTAATCGTAGGAGTGTTAGACAAAACAGCTTTGCCATGCTACCTTGTATAGCTTAATTTTTAGTAACTTTATGTATGGAGCATTGGTGCTAAATGGAAATCTTTGACCTGTATATATTATCGTTGGATCTATTTATAGTGCATTCAGGTTTCTCTTATAAATCTCGCATTACTGTTGGCAGCAATTGATGTTTCTTTTTAACTAACGGTTTGGCGTCTGATAAATGAGCTCTTGTCTTGGCTCGCTCGGACTGGGTATGGTCTAGCGCATATTAGCTTTTCTCTCTATGGCGGTGGGCGCTCCTATCTCGTTTACAATGTATTTGGCTTCAGGAAGCTAGTTTTATAGAAAGTCCGGCCGGCAGTATTGAATTGGTCATGGCCATACTGTGTATGTATAGTACATACCTACAACGCAGGTAGCGCTGGAGCAGCGATAAAAAATGTCTATAAGAAAAAGAAAGCTGGCTGCTAACTCAATGATATTACATAATTATATTTAAATGTTAAAGACAAATAGTATGTTTAAATAAATCATTTGTAAACTTAGATTGGAAGACATTCCAGAAAATCAATCGCTCCTAGTAAACTTGTAGGCGTAGCGTTTCTCCGCTTTTATTGTAACAGTGTGCCTTGATTTTCATTAGTCTCAAATTTAGTTTCCTGATTTAATTGTTGTATTTCTCTGTGATCTAGGAATGTATGTATGTATGTAATCTTTAGTGAATTAAGGCGTAAAAGTAAAAGTTGTAAGCCCCGTATGTTCTGTATTTGTGTAAATAAACTGTTATAATATTTATTTTGTGTTTGAAGTTTATGGCGCGGTGGTGTGCTTTGCACTGGTGGGTTTTAGTCAGTAAAAGTCTGACACGCCTTCCTGCTCCACCCAGAGCGGGAGAAGTCATTTGATGATTTCCAAGCCAGAAAAAAAAACATGCCGTATAACGTAATAACATGGCGGCTACTATTTCATGGTGTTCAAAAACAGATAAAAAAACTGAAATCTTTAAATTGTATTTTAATATTTATTTTGTTGTTTCATGAAGTAAAACTAACATTTTCCGACTGCATTTTGCCTAAGCTAAGTATCTCAATAATTTATTTTTAGATTCTTTCTCATATAGAGTAAAATCCCCTATTGTTTTTCCAGGAAAGTTTCCTTTTTCTAATAAGCATTAAACCATTGCATATTAATATGCAGTCCACTTTTATTGGTATCCGCGCTAACATTGGTTTGGAAGACAATGACCTCCTCAGTGACCACCAGTATGGTTTCTGTCTTGGCCAGTGCACTGGGGATCTTCTTGTGTATGTTACGCATTACTGGCGCGAAGACTTGGCGAAGTTCTTGCTGTGTCGCGTGATATCTCAACTCAAAGGCCTTTAACAGGGTCTAGCATGCTAGCCTGTTGGGTAAGTTTCCCAAATTCGGCATGCCTGCTGACTTTTGCTACTGGATTTCCAAATTCCTGAGTGATCAATTGATCAGAATGGGCATAGATGGCTGATCATAAGGCTATTGATGTGTTCCTTGGGGGTCTGTTCTTTCTGCGAATCTATTTCTGCTGTACATCAACGATCTGCTACAGCTAGGTGCTCCCGGGTACGCAGATGACACCAGCAGAAATGAAACAGCTAGTTACAGCAGCTTAGAGTGGCCATGGTGGAGCTAATGAATTTAACCTTAAATCTCGTTTCCCGGTGGGGTGACGATAATCTGGTTTTTTTGTGGGAAATCATCAAATGACTCCTCCCGCTCTGGGTGGAGCAGGAGGGCGTGTCAGACTTTTACTGACTAAATCCCACCCGTGTTCCCTCAGCTGCCTGTGTGCCAGAGGCCACGGTATCTCTTTCGGACAACCCGCACCCCTGGTAGGCATCAGCCTTTGCGGACCCCACCAGTTGTTGCTGACATTTCTGACGGCGCGTGTGGTACACGACGCGCCGTCAACCCGGGCATTTTTTTTTTTTGTTTAACGTGGAGAAATGCCAACTGCGCTACCACGGGGAGATAGCGCAATTATGTGGGACTGTAACCCACTAAAACTCCACGGTGTCCTCCAGTGCCGCTTGAGGCGGGAACATGGAAACGCGCAAGCCATCCGCGAACCCGCCGCGGCTGTCCGTCACCGGACCCTCCTCGGAATAACCCCCACCACCGGCGCACCAGGACACATGGCACGCCGTGACCACTCCAGGAACCAAATGGCATAAGTGCCCCAGACGACCCCGTGTCTGGCACCCTTGGTCCCCCTGCGACGGGTCAGTCCAGTGGCCCCGCCGCCTACCACTTATCGGCTGCAGGGGATAGGGAGAGCGGCCAACGCTATACCGACACTCCTCCTCCCCTGCGGCCCCACCGCGTCCGCCATGAAACCGGCCCCGTCCAGGACACAGAAGGGAAGAGCGCTACTCAGAAATACCGGCACTCCTCCTCCGCCGCAGCCTGTAATCCTCAGGCGCGATGCCTTCCATTCGACATCGCGGCCCGCCTCAGCTGCACCACCTCACCGCAACCTACTTTTTGGCCGCTACGTCGTCGGGTTGGAGGCAAAAGCCCTGACGAGCGGCGTTCCTCTTCGCTTCACCGTGGGAGGGTGACCACGGCTACTGAGCCCGCCCGCAACGACAATGCGGGAATCCACTGGGGGGGGGGGGGCGACAATTCGGTCAAATTCAATGCTGTGGAAAAACAGGCGTGTCTTTTAACGTGCTATAAGGGAGCCAGTTCCAGTTACCTATCTCCTACAACTTTCCTCGGTGCACCTGTACCAGTTACCGACCGCCTAGAGCTCTCGCGTCGGACATGGAGTTGATGTCTGGTGTCGATTTCGGCTCAACCATCGAGTCAAAAGCACAGATTGCAGCCAAGAAGCTGGGGTACTAAATAAGGCGATACTTTACATCTGGATAGCTTTTAAGTATGTATAGTTGGCGTTCGAAATATAATATTTTAGCAGACATGGGCTGCATTCCGAGTAACTATAAATTCGACTTGAGAGTGCTCACATCCGTTCCGAATTGGCGTGAGCGCGATAACGATGTCCCGTGAATCGTGACGTCATGACATGCGCCATCTTGCGATAACGCCGACCATGCCACTAATATGAGTTGTGCTGTTTTGTTTTTAGTCGCATTATATCTTTAGCTAAATTATAATATATTTATTAGAAATTGTGCTTCTAGCTAGAGTCGCCACCTAACCAAATAAGAAGAAAAAATTTGTGGTGTATATGACGGCGCTACGTCATCGTACTATTGTAAACAGCACGTGCAACGGACCGATCAGGCGATGTCGCCATCCCCACCTCCCCCACTACTCGACTTGTTAATGCTCGGGCGGAGCGATCAAGCATTCTAGTCTTGACTTCGGTCCGGTGCACATGATGTCATAGCACCTAGAGTTGCTAATTACTGTGTAAAAATCTTTTAATTAACAATTATTATCTTTACTTAAGTCACAGTTATAATTAATTAATTAAGTGAATCCATCGAATAAAGTGATTAATAAGTAAAACTACCTACTTTCTACTTTAAAATGTCCGATCCTGACTTCACGCCTACATCAGAAGTGTTGGATCCACCTCCACATGAAACAGAACCACATAGAACTTCGGCGAGTATGGAAAACAATTTCTTTACAATGTTCTCCACTGGAATGGAAGCAATTCTTCAAAAAATTGCTGAAAGCATGGGTTCCCGTTCATCTCCAGGAAACACGCAAATCAAGTTGATGCCTTTTGATCCTGATGCACCAGAATCTGATATAGTAAACTGGTGTTCGCTCAGCGATATTATAATTAAAAAAAAGGAATTAAGTGGCGTCGATTTGATTTTGGCTCTTTCTCTTGCTCTGAAGGGCCGCGCTAGCGTCTGTCTCACCCATATACAACCAGACAATATCACCTGGAGCTCTATTAGAGAAATTCTGATTTCCAGATTTAGCAAGCCTATGATGATACAGGATTATTTTGACCAAGTTATTAAATTTCAAATTAAAAACACAGAAAGCCCAGCAGAAGCAGGTTTGCGTCTATGGCAATTAATAGAGAAAATTCCTGAAGCAAAAATGCCAGACAAAGTCGTGACAGGTTTTGTCATATCTGTTTTGTCTCAATGTGATGACAAGATTCGTCGAGAACTTAACTCAGTTGTAATTATCGATAAACATCAACTTTTTCGTACCTTGCGAAGCTTCACATTGAAGCGAAGAATTGACGAGCCAGCTACATCTGACAATGATGCAAAAAGATTTCGTCCTTCAACAGATTTCCATGGAAATTGCCATTTCTGCAAGAAACGAGGACACCGAGGTCAAGACTGTAGAGATAAACAACGGTACCTGCTTAATAAATCGAATGTTTCAGACAAAATTATGGATTCACCCAAGTCTAATGTCATCTGCTACGTGTGCCGCGAACGTGGACATGCTGCTACTACATGTCCTAAGCGCTGGCCGAAAAAAGAAGATGCAGCATCAAGCAGCAATAACAACAGCAGCGGCAGCAATAGCAGCAGCGGTGCCAACAGCAGCAAGCAGGTGAACCTATGCTCCAAGGTGACTCGAGGTATTGTACAGATAAATAATTTACAACTACCTTTTATTTTCGACTCTGGTTCTGAATGTAGTCTTATAAGGCAAAGTAATTGTGAAATTCTCAAGGGTGAAAAGTTTCATGAACAAGTGGTTCTAAAGGGTGTAGGGCCTAATAGCGTGGATTGTTCGTTACAAGTAAAATGTCCAACCATGGTACAAGGTTGCTTGTTTGATGTTATTTACCACGTTTTACCCGATGACTGTCTGAGCGACGAAGTTTTACTAGGTCGTGATATTTTGGAACAAGGAATTTCTGTTAATATTAATAGAGATAGCTTAGCTTTTTCTAAAACAAAGGCTTTCAATACCTGTTCAAGAGTCGAGGAGACCTTTGATATTGCTTCAATCGACACAGATCTTGTAGGTAAAAATAAAGAACAACTAATTGAGATCCTTAAAAAATATTCTTCGAATTTCATACAAAAGCTTCCCACCTCTCGTGTATCTACCGGTGAACTTAAAATTAACTTGATTGATACTAATAAAACCGTACACAGACGCCCATATAGGTTATCCCCCACAGAATCCGATATCGTGGGTACAATCGTTCAGGAATTACTAGATGCGAATATAATTCGGGAAAGCTCTTCACCTTTTGCAAGTCCGATTTTATTAGTAAAAAAAAAAGATGGTTCTGATCGTATGTGCGTGGATTACAGAGAGCTCAATAGTAACACTAAGCCGGATAGCTACCCTCTTCCACTAATAAATGATCAAATAGATAAATTGTATGGAGCTCACTTCTTTTCTAGTATAGATATGGCCTCTGGTTTTCACCAAATTAAAGTAAATGAGGAATCAGTTGAAAAAACTGCATTTGTTACACCAACAGGTCAGTTTGAATGGTTAACTATGCCATTCGGTCTTAGAAATGCTCCTCAAGTATTTCAAAGAGCTATAAATACAGCACTCAAGCCTCTTAATGACAGTAAAATTTTAGTCTATATGGATGACGTACTCTCTGCATCAGAATCTATAGAAGAGGGGTTAGTCCGTCTTAATAAATTGTTAGATACGTTGTCAAAGGCCGGATTTTCATTTAATTTTAAAAAATGTTCTTTTATGAAGATACAGATCGAATACTTGGGTTTTGTAATATCAGCTGGCGAAGTCAGACCAAACCCATGTAAAGTTGAAGCTTTAAAAAATGTCCCCACACCAAAAACTGTCAAACAAGTTCGACAATTCATCGGTCTAGCTACCTATTTCCGTCAATTTATCCCCAATTTTTCAAAAATTATGAAACCCTTATATCCCTTGACAGCTGGGAAGGGTAACATTTGTTGGACCCCAGAACACGATAAAATTCACGCAGATATTGTGAACCGTCTCGTCTCAGAACCCGTTTTAAAAATTTTTGATCCTAATTTAACCGTAGAACTCCATACGGACGCGAGTAGTGATGGGTATGGAGCAGTCCTAATTCAGAAGAGGAACAACCTTCCCCATGTCATTGCCTATTTCAGTCACAAAACAACTGATGCGGAGAGTCGCTATCACTCCTATGAATTAGAGACGCTAGCGGTAGTGAAATCTGTAGAGCATTTAGACATTATCTCTTCGGGCGTAAATTTAAGGTTTTCACCGATTGTAATGCATCAAAAGCATCTCATTCTAAAAAAGATTTAACTCCAAGAGTTCATAGATGGTGGGCTATATTGCAATCCTATGATTTTGACATAGTGTATAAAGAGGGTAAAACAATGGCTCATGCAGATTTTCTTTCTCGAAATCCGTTGGCTATTAACCATAATGAAGTATGTACTTTAAAACAAAGACATACAAGAATAGTAAATTTATCGGAGTTAGAAAAGGGATGGTTGCATGTTGAACAATCACGCGACTCTGACTTAGCAGAAATTATTTCGAAAATGCGATCAAAGGAATTACCTACTGAGGTGGAACGCACTTACGATATTAGACAAGGGATTCTGTATCGAAAGATTGAACGTAGCAAAATCACAAAATGGCTTCCTATTTTACCTAAATCTTTAATTTGGTCTTTAATAAACCTCGTGCACAATGAAATAAAACACCTTGGTTTTGAGAAAACACTTGATAAATTATATGACCTCTATTGGTTTCAAAATATGTCAAAATTTGTGAAAAAGTTCGTTGATTCTTGTGTCACATGTAAGGCTTCCAAAGGTTCATCGGGTGCTCAGCAAGTGCGTTTGCATCCTATCCCAAAATTGGCTATTCCATGGCACACCATCCACCTAGATTTAACGGGCAAACTTAGTGGAAAAAGCGAACGTAAAGAATACTGTTCCGTTATTATAGACGCGTTCACCAAATTTGTTCTCCTAGAACATACTATGAATTTGAATTCGATAAATGCCATTAAAGCGGTTAAAAACGCAGTAGATTTATTTGGCACTCCAAAGCGAATAATAGCTGACCGAGGTCGTTCCTATGATAACAGCGAATTCAAACAATTTTGTACCGATAATCATATTGAACTTCATCTTATTGCGACTGGTTCCAGTAGGGCAAACGGTCAAGTAGAACGTGTCATGCGAACTTTAAAAAGTTTACTTACCATTGTTGAATGTGACCCAGTTACTGTATGGCAAGATCAATTGGGAGATATTCAACTTGCCCTTAACAGTACACGCTGTAGAGTAACCGGGTTTTCCCCATTAGAACTGATGTTTGGAATTCAGGGGAATTCATTACAATTATCAAAAATATCTGTGAGCTCTCATGACACTAATAGACTTGACCTTGAATCAGCTAGGTCAAACGCATCTGACAATGTTCAACGACTGTCTCAATCTGATGCTGAACGGTTCAATAAGGGGAAAGCTAGGGTACGTCCTTTTTCCATAGGCGATTTTGTTTTCATAAAAAGCGAAGAAAGACATCAAACCAAATTAGATCGCAAGTATAAGGGCCCGTTTAAAATCATTTCTGTTTTAGAAAATGACCGTTATGAATTGAAACATATTAATGGATCTAACAGAATTTACAAATATTCTCACGAAAATTTACGGGAAGTACCTCAGGGACAATCTGGTTTAATAGAAATCGCAGAAAATATCAGTGATGATGACGTGACGGCGAATAATAATGATGAGCTTGTTAATGAAACTACCCGTGAAAATAATGTTTTAAATGATACTATTTTAGGTAATAGTGACACCGTGTCTGTTAATAGTGAAACAATGACTGCCGACTCTTGTACTTTAACAGCCAGTAGTAATAGTCAATTTAGTAGATCACATACATCATCGGTAGATTCTTTGGAAGCTGAATCAATTAACGTGGTAACAAGTGCTTTAATACATAGAGAAAATTAATGAATGAAAACAAGGACAATTTACGAGATAATTGATTATAAGCTACAGGGACTATTTTAGTCCGGACTAGCAAGTTCAGGACCAGTATAACTGAAGTGATCTTGAAGGGTCGTCTATGACCGGACCAAACAATAATGATCTTGAAGGGTTAGTTATAACCGGACCAGGAGATTATAACTCTGAAGGGTCATTAGACCGGACCAGAAGATTATAACACTGGAGGGTCATTGGACCGGACCAGACCATATGATAGGATTGTCAGGATGAACGAACACTAAAGTTGTGGTTCTCTTTTTCAGATATCTAGGTACCTCTAAGGTGCGCGTGCGAGGACGTACGCAGGTCAGCATGGCCGTGACGGCGCTACGTCATCGTACTATTGTAAACAGCACGTGCAACGGACCGATCAGGCGATGTCGCCATCCCCACCTCCCCCACTACTCGACTTGTTAATGCTCGGGCGGAGCGATCAAGCATTCTAGTCTTGACTTCGGTCCGGTGCACATGATGTCATAGCACCTAGAGTTGCTAATTACTGTGTAAAAATCTTTTAATTAACAATTATTATCTTTACTTAAGTCACAGTTATAATTAATTAATTAAGTGAATCCATCGAATAAAGTGATTAATAAGTAAAACTACCTACTTTCTACTTTAAAATGTCCGATCCTGACTTCACGCCTACATATACAAGTTTTATATGTTGTACTAGCTTCTGCCCGCGATTTCGTTCGCGTCAAATTTCTTGCTCCCCGACGCACCCCGTCGCTCGCCTCGCCTGCCCGTGCTGAGTAGTGAGTACTTCGTATTTGTAATATTTTTCTCTTTGCTCGGCTTCTATGGGTCGTTATATAGCCTATAGCCTTCCTCGATAAATGGGCTATCCAACAATAAAAGAATATTTCAATCAGAACCAGCAGTTCCTGAGATTAGCGCGTTCAACCAAACAAACAAACAAACTCTTCAGCTTTATAATATCACACATTATTTTGCTGTGATATTATTTTAAAACTGCGATATCTTCTGAGATATTTATTGAAATCGAATGATGTAAAGGGCAATTTTGTTTTAAATTAAATACTTGTTATGAATAACGTATTTATTTGGATAAGGATTAATATCATGTTTATAAAAACACCTTCGAAAATAATGCATTATTTAAGAACAAATTTGGTTAGCATAAAAAGGTTATAGTGAGCCAACCTTAAAAGATAGACATATGCTATCGCGGACTTTTTTTTAGAACTTTTAAAGGGGAACAATTCTGTCATACATGATTTTTGCGAAACTTTAACTGTTTACGCAGCGCACGCAGCGGAACCTCTCAAAAGGGAAAAAAACCCTCCGATTTTGAAACTTTCTTCATTGGTGCTCCGCTCCTATTTATCTTAGCGTGATGATATATAGCCTATAGCCTTTCTCGATAAATGGGCTATCTAACACAGAATTTTTCAAATCGGACCAGTAGTTCCTGAGATTAGCGCGTTCAAGCAAACAGACAAACAAACTCTTCAGCTTTATAATAATAGTATAGTTACACGTTTTAACGTCGAGTGAGCCCTTTTTTCCCGTTCAGTTACAACATGTTGTGTTACACTTTAGGTACCTATTGGGAAATAATATTCCGACAAGTAACAATAACTCAATGCCACGTTTTTTCCCATTAATTCTTTCTTCCCGTTCAGTTTCACCATGTTGTGTTACACTGTTACCCATTGGGAAAAAATATCCCGACAAGTGACACTGTAACTCAATGCCACGTTTCTTTCCCATTAATTAACACTGAAACCTAATATATAGTACGTAACAGGGTTATTTATCGGTACAAAAATGTCCCAGAGTCACGTTAGTGGATGCTATTTCAATTTAACAAAACACTATGGAAAAAGGGAAAGGAACTTGGGCTAGTCAAAACTCCCAATGGAAAAAACATCGCTATGTGTGCAGTCACAGCTCGTCTTCCTCTGGAGTATATACCAGATCACCAGGGTTTCATTATCAGAATATACACCTGAAGCCTGAAGGGGAAGAGCCAAGACTCTTTATTAAGCATGTCACGTCGCAGTGAAAGAAATAAGATAATTGAAAAATGCTCTGTGAAATAAATGTGAGTTTTTGTAAAATTGTGTGCTTTTAATTTTAACTTTGTCTGTAGCTTTCCAAAATGTCTCATGAATAGGGAATAGGAACGATAAACATCAGTTTCCTTGCAGAACAAATAACCTTTAAGACTCGACGTAAAGGGAACATATCAAACAGTCACCTGTTTCCGAATTAACATGTGAGACAGAGGGTAGTTAAGAAAATGTTTGATTATTTTGATATCAACTGCAAGATAAACATACTTGAACTAACTATTTGTAGGTACCTAAAATGCGGCATCGTAGCTGCGGTGCAGTTAAAAATTATATACAGCTCTGTGAGGAACGGGTTCGAATTCCGGCCGGTCTAGTTCAGCAGGCTTAGCACGAGCGCCGATTTGTCGACGGAAGAATAAATCAAAATTAAAATCAAAAGTCATATATTCAAACTAGGCTGAGAGTCAGCACTTTTTGAACGTCAAAATTACATAAGACAGTCCCCCCAAAAAGCCCGCCCTTCACCACTTCCTAGTGCTTTAGCTGGGAAGAAGAAGTGGCGCAACAAACTTCCCAGCAGCACAGCTGTCTGTTATGTTGGAAGAACTTTATTCTATACAATAATAGCATATAACCGTCATTCAACGATAAATGAAAATCTAAATAAAAAATAAAAATAAAAAATGGTGTATGCAGTCAAGTTAAATAAACAATGATATGAAGTAATTCATATGACCTGTCAGTAGTTAAGCCAATTTTGGTGAAAGAACATAAACGTTGTCTTGAGTTAATCACAGCGACCAACAATTATTATCGTTTAAGTAGTCGTTGATAGAATAGTATGCCTTCGAACAAAGATTTGATTTTACTTTCGCTTTAAACGCATTAAAATGTAAATCTAGCAAAGAAGAGGGAAGCTTGTTATAGAAGGTTATACCAAGCCCGGCAAATGAGTTATGAACCCTATGAAGCCGGTGAAAGGGAGCACGTAGTTTGTCCTTATTTCTAGTATTAATATTATGAGTATCACTGTTTTTAGTGTATAAGTGTATATTTTGCCTAATATATAAGATGTTAGCGAAGATGAATTGCGATGCCACCGTGAGAATACTAATATCTTTAAAAAATTCTCTCAGAGAAACTCTAGCACCTAGTTGGTAAATTGCACGAACAGCTCGTTTTTGAAGAACAAAAATATTTTGAATGTCAGCCGCTTTACCCCACAGCAGAATGCCGTAGGATATAACGCTATGAAAATAACTAAAATAGACTAACCGAAGAATAAGAATAGACATGCCTATTAACTAAATGATGTACAATAGGAGAAGATAGCTATGTTCTTCTATTAAGTTATGCGTTCTAAACGAATCATGATTTTGTAGATAATCGTGTATACTTTGTGGCCGTCGAGTAGAAAGTTTGTTGTCAGTGTGATTTTGACAGTTTGGGAAGAAACATTCTTCTGAAATTGTCTCCATACAAAAGGACCTAGACAAAGATCGTTAGAAACGAAAGACAAAATTACAGATTGTAAAAGGATATCTACGGTGCGATGTCAAAAATGGAGAAACGAAATGTGACTGTATAGAAAAAGCACTGTCTATTCTTCGTAGAAATAGAAAGCGTCATGCTAAGCCTGCAGATAACAGATTATCGTTAATGTCTCAAGTAAGTCAAGGTGTATCTAAACAATAATTTTACCCAAAGGGGTGTTAGGTACCTACTTAACGGGAATACAGCGTTCTGTTGAGTTACAGTGTTAATTAATGGCACTGTTAGTGTGGCCTATAGCCGCATTTGTGTGCTGGGTTGGCGGGGAATGAAACCACTGGAGACTTCTTGCTTCTATATTTGGAGTACTTTATTCTAGGTAGCTCGCCGCTGAATGTGTCGAATGACAAAAATGTTCCTATTTTTATACAATTTTGCAAGGATTTAAAATATCGATTTGAACAATCATAATTATAAAAAAGCGCGGGTAAAGGCGTCAGCTAATTAGAGATAGGCACAATATCATAAAAAAACGCGCCTAAAGCTAATGCTTTAGGCTGCTGATTGGCTAATGCCAATCAGAGCGAGGCACTATATTGAACATTTATACTTTAAATACCTCGACCCTTTACCGTAACGAGGACCACGCTACATTATTTGCGTTTTTTGGTAACTTTATTACATTTACATAGGTAAAACTATATATAATCGGACTCTATGTAATAAGAACTATCTAAGAAAAATATAAAATCAACTAAGACAATATATAAAATATAACATAAACACTTGAACTACTGCTTACCCCTAGTACTCAATTACACAACTAATACGAATTATTAAACTATAGTAAACTTATTCACCTTTACTGTCTTATGAGTGTCTATGTATCACTTTATATACACTATTCTATTATGTACACTGTTCTATCACTTGTCCCGCACATCACTCCCGCCGTGCGACCGCGTCGTATCAACTTCCGGTGCGGGCTCGTTGCTCGTAGACAGGGGCAGGATCACCAGCTTCCTTACTGGCCGGTGCAGAACGCACCTCCCTTGGTCTGCACGTCCACCGTTCGCACGACGTTATCGGGGCCTGGGTACGTAGCGACGACTCTTCCACGGATCCACACGTTGCGGGGAAGGTTCGGGTCGACGATTTGCACGAGATCGTTTACTTGCACTGCTTGACCTCGTCCATGGGGCTCCCGCCGGTGTTGGAGCTCAGGCCGTTTTGACGGAGCGAACCATTTGCTCCCAGGCTCCGCCCATAAATGGAGCTCTAAGCGGTATGTAGCGCCAGGAGATGGTCCTCTTCGCTGCTTCCTCAGCAGTCGCTGCGTCGATCGCCTGTCGTAGTTCCTTGTCGGCGACCTTCAGGTTGGTGCCGTTATCTGACCATATTTCAGTTGGGCAGCCTCTTCGTGCGATCATTCTTCTAACTGCCATCACCGCGGAGTCGGCGCTAAGCGAGCCGGCGACTTCCAAATGTATGGCTCGCATCTTGAGACATGTGAAGATGGCCACATATCTCTTCTGTCGAGTTCGTCCGACGGTCACTGAGAGAGGTCCGAAGTAGTCGACCCCAGTGAAGGTGAAGGGTCGCTTGTGATGAGCTAAACTAGCTATTGTTGTGGGTAGCTTGTAACGACACGCTGGTAGGTCCCCGGTTCTTGGATGCGGCGGTACTTGTGTCTTCATTCTACAGAATAGGCATGTTCGCAGTATTGTGCGTGTGATAGGGCGCAGTCGTAGTACCCAATACTGTTGCCTGCATTCGATCACTGTAGCTTCTACACGTGATGGAGTTGTCGTTGTACAGCCTGTAGCCAGAGCTTGACCGTAGGATGATCACCGTCGATTACCAGCGGGTTTTTGGATTCTTCCTTCACGTCCTGGACCGATCGAATACGGCTTCTGACTCTCAGTGCGCCGTTTATGAACTCGACGCTGAGCTGATGAAGGCGGCTTTCTTTGTTGATCGGTTTCCCGTTGTTCAGACTATCTATTTCCTCCGCGAAGGATTCTTCTTGAGAGGACCGCATCAGGAGTTCTTCGGCTGTCTTGAGCTGCTCGGCTGTGACTGGTAGCCGCTTCTTTCTTCCTTGTGATGGTTTTGTCATCGTGGGCGCCTGTTGTTTAACTGTAGCCTTGTTCTTCTTCCAAGTGGGATCTGCTTCTTTATTCTTCTTCGTTCTTCTGTAGTTGACTCTATGTTTGGTGGCTCTGCAGAGTTGAATAAACTGCAGAACACGTGCTGTTGAGTATCGAAGTCGATCCCAGTTGGAGAACGTAGTTGGATCAGGTAGACCCTCTGCGAGTTTCAGTCTTCTATTGTCGCTCACGTGATGCGTCTTCTCTTCATCGGAAGGTTCTTCTGGTGTTGTCCTTGCTCGCTAGCTCGCTAGCTTGTCTCTGTCGTCCAGGAATCTTCTGTTTGGTATAAGAAGTCCGGCCCTTTGAACCATCGATGATGTCTGTCGAATGTTGATGGTAAGTCTCGAGTGGCGTCGTCCGCCACATTCAGCTTCGTCGGGACCCAGCGCCAGTCGTTGACCTTGGATCTGTGTTATATTGTTGCTAGACGATGAGCCACGTAGGGTTTGTATGAACGTGACCCTGTTCTTATCCAGGTTAGTACCGTCTTGCTGTCTGTCCAGAACACTTTGCGGTCAGGCTTCCTCTCGAGCTCTTCGACCACTGTCTCTGCGAGTCTGGCTCCCATTCTGCGAGTCTGGCTCCCATGACGGCTGCCTGTAGCTTCAATCTTGGGATTGACGTCAACTTCAACGGCGCCACCTTTGCTTTGGCTATGATGAGGGATAGGCCGACCTCACCGTCTGTCGTCACTGCTCTCCAGAAGAGGACCGCAGAGTAAGCTGACTCGCTGGCATCGCTGAAGACGTGGAGTTCTAGGGAGGCAGCGTCGCTGTAGTGGAGATATTGCCGCGGGATTGCTACTTCTTGGAGGCTCTTCAGATGCCCCATCCACATTTCCCACTGCTCTGCCAGGTCTTCGTCAATCTTGTCATCCCAAGCTGTTCCTCTGCGCCAGACTTCCTGGAGGAGTTGCTTAGCCTTGATTGTGACAGGCGAAGCGAACCCGAGTGGGTCGAAGAGTGACATCACTATTCTTAGTGCTTCCCTTTTCGTCGGCCGTTTACCTTCTATGAGTGTGGAAGATATTCTGGCTAAGTTGAGGTTGAAGGTGAGCTCGTCTGAATTGATTTTCCAGATGACACCCAAGACTCGTTCAGTCTTTTCTTCTTCGTCTGTTCTATAGAGATCCATGTCTTCTGTCGGGTTGTCTTCTCCAAGTGATTCTAGGAGTGACGCTGAGTTCAATTTCCATTGTTTCAACTCGAAGCTGGCCTTCATGTGCACCTCTCGCACACTCTTCGTGATGCGTTTGGCTAATCTAAATAGTCATCGACGTAATGCTTCTGTATGATAGCAGCTGCGGCTTCTGGGTGAGTTTCCTCGTGCTGTTTGGCGTTCAGGTTCTTGACGTAGATTGCTGTCGAAGGTGAACTCGATGCTCCGAAAATTAACGACGTCATTCTGTACTCTTCTGGAGGTTGGTCGTCTCGTCGATCCCCGCGCCATAACTACCGCAGTGTATCTCTATCTTCTGTTTGCAGCTTGACTTGCATAAACATCTCTTTGATGTCCGCCGTAACTGCGACAATGTGTTGTCGAAACCGCATGACGACGCCTGGTAGTGACTGTAGTAGATCAGGGCCTTTGAGTAGCATGTCATTGAGTGCCACCCCTTTGGTCTTGGCCTCGGCATCGTGTACTACCCGGAGTTTTTCTGGTTTCATCGGGTTGACTACCGCAAAGTGAGGTAGGTACCAAGTCTTGTCAGCTGTCTTCTGTATCGGGGCAGGTTTTTTTTTTTTTTTGTGGGTGGGAAATCATCAAATGACTTCTCCCGCTCTGGGTGGAGCAGGAGGGCGTGTCAGACTTTTACTGACTAAAACCCACCCATGTTCTCTCAGCTGCCCGTGTGCCATGGGCTGCGGTATCTCTTTCGAACAACCCGCACCCCTGACAGGCATCGGCCCTTGCGAGCCCCACCAGCTGCTACTGACGTCCCCTGCGACGGGTCAGTAGTGGCCCCGCCGCCTACCACTTTTCGGCCGCAGGGGATAGGGAGAGCGGCCAACGCTATACCGACACTCCTCTTCCCCTGCGGCCCCACCGCGTCCGCCATCAAACGGTGGCGGCCCCGTCCAGGCCACGGAAGGGAAGAGCGCTACTCAGAAGTACCAGCACTCCTCCTCCACCGCAGCCTGTAACTCTCAGCCGCGATGCCTCCCATTCGACATCGCGGCCCACCTCAGCTGCGATGCACCTCACCGCAACCTACTTTTTGGCCGCTACGTCGTCGGCTTGGAGGCACAAGCCCTGACAAGCGGCCCCACCTTGGGGTTCCTCTTCGCTTCACCGTGGGAGGGTGACCACGGTTACTGAGCCCCCCCGCAACGACAATGCGGGAACCCCACTGGGAGGGGTATCGGGGCAGGTTCAGCGTACCCCTTTGCAATAAGAGCGTCCATCTGTTCGACGTACTTCTTCAATGCGGGTTCACAATCAATCTTTTTCTCTATATTGAAGAGCCTCTTCAGTGAGTTTTCGTAGTTGTCTGGGAATTTGACATCTTCTTTACGCCAGAGAAGACCGGTCTGGAATCTTCCTTCTTCTATCTTCGTGGTGGTCTTCTCCAGAATACGAAGTGCTCGTTCTTCTGGGTCAGTCTTCAGTCTTTTTTGGTTTATGCAGAGCGAGTCCATCTCGAAGTATTGGTTCACGAGGTCTTCTAAGTTCTCTTCTGGATCTTCTGTGATGTGTGACACGAAATCGATCTGCTTCCCGAAGGTTCGTGTCTGGCTGCCGTGGAGTACCCAACCTAGCGGCGTGAGAGATGCCACCGGGTGGTTCTTGTCTCCTCTTCTTACTTCCGACGTCAGCAGAAGATGCCAGTTGTCTTGACCGATGAGAACTCGTGGCTTCGCATTAGCATATGTGAGATGTTCTCGGATGTCAGATAGGTGTTGACACCCTTCCACTAGTTCTTGTGGAACCCGTTGAGACGAGACTTGCAGGTTCTTCGCTGTACGTGCTTGTATTTGCTCTTCGTGATCGTTGAGCCCCTTCAGCTTGATGGTGACTCTTCTGGATGCTGACTCTGATGCCTTTATGTCATTGATGGTTTCAATCTTCAGTGGATCTATGGGTCCTGTTGCTCCGACGCTCTTTACCACGCTGTCGACGATGAGAGTGACTGTTGACCCGTCGTCCATCAATGCGAAGGTGTTGACATCTCCTTTCGGTCCCTTCACCTGGATTGGAAGAATCTTCAGGAACGATTGCTTCTTGACTGTCCAAGTTGAGTTGATGACATCTGTGGGCTCTTCTTTTGCTTCTGCCTTCTCTGTCTTCTTTTCATAGTGCAGCATCTTGTTATGAGAGTACTTGCAGCCGTTGACGCCACATGACTTGGGTTTGCAGTTGTGTGTCTTGTTTCTCTAGCGAAGACATCTGAAGCAGAGACGTTTGGATTTGGCAATGTCCCATCTTGCGTTTGCATCTAACTTCTTGAACTCTTCGCATTCTGTTGCATTGGTGTGCCCCTTATCTTCACATATGAAGCACCACGTTGCTTGTGTCTTCTCAGTCACGTTGTTGACCCTTTGAGTCTTCTTTTGTGAAGCGGCTGTAGTAAGTGCTGCCATCTGTTCAGGCAGTGCCTAAGGTCCGCACAGCTCCGCTTCCCTTTTGAAGAATTTTTCTATCTTGATGAGGCAAGGATCTTCACGTGGTTGCGTGGCTGAGAAATCATAGTATCTATATCTTAGAGTCGGCGTCAGCTTGCCCACTATTGTCTTCGCGAGTTCAGGGTTGTACATGTAGTTGAAACAACCCATAGTCTTCAATGTCGCCACTACGTTGGAGACCTTCGTGGCGAATATGCAGATGTCCCTTGGTGACTCAGTAAGGCGCGGCAGACCTCGAAGCGTCTCCATCTCCATCATGGCTATTGCTTCTGGTCTTCCGAATTTTGACTCCAAAGTCTTCATCACTTCAGTTGGATGTGCGTTGGTTATCAGAAGACCTTCAACCGCTTCTTTGGCCTTCCCTTTCAAGTTTCTTCTGAGTCGATACGTATTTTCAACTGTGCTGTACCTACATTGCTTCTGTCTCGTGGTAGGCGGCGCGGAAACCCTTCCGCGCCGCTCATCAGGAGTGGCTACCCAGCCACTCCTGATGAGACCCACTGAAGATTGGTAACTCGACGAACTTGCGTCGTAGAGCGGCGCTAACAGCCCGGGTGATGGCTTCAGCTAGGAGGGCTAGGTCGGTTTGACCACCCGCCGGTGACTGACGTGTTTCTTCATGCTTCGCTGGCATTGGTTCTTCTGTGCGGACGACCGTTGGTTCTTCTGGGGGGCAGTGTGGTTGGTTGGTGATCGCTAACACCGGACGATTCACTTGATTCTCCAACCAGTTGTCCACTCTTGCGTTAACTTCTGACTTCGAGTAGAGGGAGACGTCATCTTCGTCCTCTTCTGAGTCTTCTTTCTCCAATATAGCTAGGCGTGCTGCGGCTAGTTTAACTTGAAGGTGTAGTAAATCTTCTCTCGCCTTCGCAAGCTTGAGTTGCTTTGTTCTGCTGAAGATAGATCCTCCCCCTCCCCCCTTGTTGCGTTCGCGGAAGTCACGGTGGTTGGCTCGGTTGCCGCGGAGTTGTCTGTCTGTTCCGAAGTCTCCGTGGCGGTCGTCCCTGTAACTGACGATTCCGTGCTGGCTTCCGGTCGCCGAGGTAGTGGTCTCGGACGACGACGGCTTCTGTTCTCCCGACGGCTTGCGGCCCCAACCCACGGAGCGCGTAACTGGCATGCTGTCAGCTGATTTTCTTCAAATCTTGAAAGTACTCTTCTATTTTCTTGAGAAATCTTCTCTATGATGCTGAAGTAATCTTCAGGTAATTCTTCCCCGCAGTATCCGTGTTCGAAGGACCATTAAATGTGGCCTATAGCCGCAGTTGTGTGCTGGGTTGGCGGGAATGAAACCACTGGAGACTTCTTGCTTCTATATTTGGAGTACTTTATTCTAGGTAGCTCGCCGCTGAATGTGTCGAATGACAAAAACAACCAACTTCCAAAAAAACACTAAAAAGTGAAAAATAACTTTAATTTCGGAAGTCGGTGACTTTGGATATGTATTTTAATTTTTTGTCACCGCCTTCCGAAATTAAAGTTATTTTACTCTTTTTAGTGTTTTTTTGGAAGTCGGTTGTTTACTTTTTTGAAAAAAGTTTTTTATTTTTCACTTTTTAGTGGTTCACATGTGCTTACCCCTTCACAGCGTACCAGCGTGATGTTATGTTATTAACTGGCGTAAACAATTGACAGACATGAGATTTCAGCAATCCCTGTCCATTTGCTATCATTTATTGAGGAGTTCCGTTGCCTATCTCCGAAGTTCTTCATCAGGTCTTCACCAAATTGAAATGGAACCACTCCGAGAAAGTACTCTTCCAAAAACTACACAAATTGCTTCAAGTGTGCCTATAAAATTTGAAGAGTTCTCTCTATTTCTCCAGGATCCCATCATCAGATCCTGACTTGATGATCATGGGACCACCTGGGAAGTATACCCTTTCAAACAGAAAAAGAAAAAAACCAAATCGGTCCAGCCATCTTCGAGTAATCGGGGAACATACATAAAAATAAAAAAAATGGTTCCGACGAATTGAGAACCTCGTCCTTTTGGAAGTTGGTTAAAAATGTTCCTATTTCTATACAATTTTGCAAGGACTTAAAATATCGATTTGAACAATCATAATTATAAAATTAAAAAAAGCGCGGGTAAAGGCGTCAGCTAATTAGAGATAGGTACAATATCATAAAAAAACGAGCTCAAAGCATCAGCCAATCAGAGCGAGGTAGAGGTGAGACAAAAATCACGTCACGACCAAAAAAACGTTGCTATCTCTCTTCTCAAATGATCACTGCGACTTGTCATGAAACAATATCGTGACAAAATCACTTAGGTCTGTCACATAGGTCTGTATGAGTGGAAATAAGCACTCAGCTCTTTGTCACTATAGTCACCCCGTTCACTCATTTAACAAAAGTCACAACACGAATAGTAGTCACGACTCACGACGCGAAACGAAATTTGCCGAGAAAGAGCGGGATGCGAATGCGCTCTTTGACTGCGACAGCGACAGCGATTGATTCCTTGTTTCTGTTGCTTTCAATGTTTTCACACACGCATGGCTTCGGCATAGCTATGTTTATAGACCTATTTACTGTCAGTTATAAAAGGCGTTTAAACAATTTGTTCATTTGAAAATAGCCAAGTTAAATTATACGAGTAATTAATAAGTTTTTTGTCGATATGCTGATATTATTACGCAAACGAAACATTTCTTTTGTATAATGTTACGTAAACTTATTTTTACTGTAATTTTAAGGAAATTTTAGTTGTTACTCTAACTTATAATGAAATACCTATTATAATTTGAAAAAAAAAATATTGATTAAATAAACCGAAACATGCCACACAATCCTTGGGTCCTAAGCCTGTAAAAACTGTGAAGGTTGTTTGGGATCAGCTATCGAATCTATATTCTGCAACAACAGTAGCGGTTACACGTGAGTGATTTTAGTAAAATCACACATGTGACAAAGTCACAGTGATATTTCACTGTGATGTTTTTGTAACTGGAACGACAATCACAGTGACAGGAAAATCACGCTTTTGACCATCTCTAGAGCGAGGCACTATATTGAACATTTATACTTTAAATACCTCGACCCTTTACCGTAACGAGGACCACGCTACATTATTTGAGTTTTTTGGTAACTTTATTACATTTACATAGGTAAAACTATATATAATCGGACTCTATGTAATAAGAACTATCTAAGAACAATATAAAATCAACTAAGACAATATAAAATATAACTTAAACACTTGAACTACCGCTTACCCCTAGTACTCCATTACACAACTGATACGAATTATTAAACTATAGTAAACTTATTCACTTTGTACTGTCTTATGAGTGTCTATGTATCACTTTATATACACTATTCTATTATGTACACTGTTCTATCACTTGTCCCGCACAGTTAGCGCGTTCATCGTGATACATACGTAAATCTGAACGCAAATTACTCTAAGGAAGGCTAAGGAAAAGGGATTGTGTTGATACTTATAACCCCTGGGCGGTGAGTGGCTAGCGTTGCAAAACTTCGGAATAATTCGCAATAATTCGGAAACATTCCAAAGTATATTTCGATTGGAAGGAATACTACCGCAGCAAGAATGCAGAGTATAATAAATATTGTAAGCATGAAGTTCGTAACCCACATTTTATTACGAAATAAGAATTAAATGATTCCCAGTAATTACGAATATAATTATACGTAGGTAGCTTGAGGAGACTCCCCATATATCAGATATTGTGGCGTGCCGTTTTTGAATTAACGCCATCTAGCAGGCAATGAACAACTTAGTGATCCGCCGAGCCCCGCGGCCGTTCATTCATAAAATCAACGAAGTATTTTTCGATGCCTACGTACCTACTATGCGGGAATATTTCCCTCTAAGTAGTTATCTACTTGTGAATACTTAATAATTTTGTATGGTTTAATTTCGAATGGGCCCGATTTCGGGCTGATGTTATGTATATGTTATGTACAAGTTTAGTTAACTTTGTAGAAGTGTTTTTGCTTTACGATGTTTTTAATAAATAAGTAGGTAGGGTTACTTGCGTAATTTTTTTACGACGATATTTTAGCAAAAAGTTTATTTCCTTTATGGAATAGGCAGTATTCAACTAGAACAAAAAATTAGAACCTATAGAACTAATTGAAATAATATAATAGTTACCGTTTTACTATGTACTTCGATACATAATATTAAATATGTATCTAATATAAACTCATCTTAGTACTACTCATCCTACCAACGTATTTATCTCTATATGTACATATTATTCTAGCAAAATAACATTTGTACCACTAAACCGCATTCAAAAACTTATTACGTAAGTACATAACTAAGTAGATGCAAGAAACATTCGGAAGTTTACTAATCGTATTTTACTCTTAAATAATGAATGAACGCGTCAGAACATAAAAACAAGAAATATGTCAATCGTCGCATAATTGAAAATAAACCACAGTGAAATGACGATAGAGTTGTTTATTGTGTACTCTTTTTACGTATTTATTACTTTTTCCGTTTAAAGCGCACACGGAATAGTTTAATGAGCTAGTGACGATACCCGCCGCTAGATGTCACTATAAAAAACAAAGCTGTATTTCGTTACGCTTAAGATTTATATTTGCGTATCGAGGTCATTACTATTTTTCCTCCTATAGGGATGTACCACTATCGTTTACTTATTTATCGACATTCCGTTTTACTTTTAAGCAAAATACAGTAACAGCTAGAGTCAATAAATATTACTGTTTGAAATCAAGTGTTTATATAAATATATTCTAATACATACTTACGATTTATATAAATTATAATTTAGAATTGTTATGTTAAACTAATGATCCGATTTTGAAAACTATTCTATTCATAAAAAGATACTTGTAATAATAATTATTCTCGGGGAATATTACGGAATTTTACTCAAACATCCCGAATGTTTCGCGAATATTACGACGGGAATAATTTGGAATATTTCTCTCCAGCAACCCTAGCGGTGACGCCTCTATTACATCACTCTGCAGTGATGAACGGCGCGCCCGGCCGAAATCGGCCGATGTCTCCGTGTTCAGTAAAACTACGATATCTCTAAAATCACGCATCGCAGCTCAACAAACCCTGTGTCATTGAAATTGATGGGAGTTATGCTATCTCATTAAAAACGGTTAAATTTAAGCGATGTTTAAACGTCAAAAAACTCGCTAATTATTGCTTAACTTAAAGCAGCGTTCATTATTAAGGTAATTTTCGTTTTCATTTCTTCAACAACTAGTAATCTTTTGTCTATTTAGGTACTTAAGCATTTTAAAATTTTCTTATTTTTCGAAGATTTCCCTTCTGTAAAAGTACAATTTATTACAAATGCGTAGAACACTATGGCCGCATTCCGAATAAGAAAATTAGCGCTGTGAGCGCTGTCATCAATCATTTGCGTTTCGAGTTAGATATCACGATTATGACAGGTAAGAACTGTCATTTTTGTTAACAAAACGGAACGCTCGTGAACTAGCTGACAGTGCTCACTCGACTTTAAAACCAACACCATATAAAACTTGTATACACCACAAATTGCGTCTTCTTATTTGGTTAGGTGGCGACTTTAGCCAGAAGCACTATATCTAATAAATGTAAGTAAGCAAGTTAAGATACGACTCAAAACAAAACAGCATAACTGTCATTTTTGACAGCGCTCACGGTAATATTATTAGGTATCACGCATGGTCGGCGTTATTGCAAGATTGGCGCATGTCATGACGTCATCTATGACGATTCACGGGACATCGGTATCTCGCTCGCGCCAATTCGGAACAGGTATGACCACGCTCAAATCGATATTATCGCAACTCGGAACGTAGCCTATTACTCCAAGTGGAGAACAAAAGTTTTTTCTTTCAAATAGATTCTACTAACGCACTCGTAAATCAACTGTAAGGCGCGGGGAGGTCCATGAAAATGCCTGGCTGAGCTGTTAAATTCTATAAAAAACGTTCAAATACCTGTGTCATAAGTTTGTACTTATCGTGCAATTATTGTTATAATTACTATAAACTGTTTTCTGCGGTTTCATGCTATAAGTATTAATTGATTTTTAGTTCGGTAAGGTTGCCAACACTAACAGAAGTTGAAAGCACTTCACTATAAAAATGATGCTCTGCTCTATTTCTGATCTCCAACCGATCGCCGATGACCTCTCCGCCCCGTTAGGCATGTGTGACTCTGTTATCATAGCAGGCGATCTCAATGCAAAACATCCCGCTTGGAATAGTTCCAGGACATCGACTAGAGGAAGACGATTGTTCGACTTCTGTTCTTCACAAGTCTTTGATGTCGTCGCCCCGATGACTCCAACTCACTTTCCCCACGATGTAAATCACAGGCCCGATGTCTCGACATTGCCTTTCTGAAGCGAATCAACTTAAGGTTGGATTCCATAGAAGCAATAAACGAGGTCACCTCTGACCATCGTCCGGTTATCATGCATCTGGCCCCTGGCACGGGTCTCCCGGATTCTGACCAACCCCCGCTCACCAAAGTGGTAACGGACTGGAGGCGAGTAGGCGATTCGCTGAAAACCAACACATCCCCATCACGTACAATCTGTCCTGAACGACTGCTCAAGGGAAATTCGTGAGGTGGAAGACCACCGATGGAAGTTGCCGTGTACCATATACGCGAACTGCTAAATGAGAAGAACGCGGCTGTTCGTGCCTACAATAACTTTCCCTGCGATGCGAACAAAGCTCACATGCGCTATTTACAGAGATCTGTAAAGACACGCATGCAAGAGCTTCGTGACGTTAGCTGGGACAAGATGCTGAGCGAGTTAGAGCCAACCCATCTAGCCTTCTGGCAACTTCAGAGGAATCTCAAATCCCGAGAAGTCTCCTCCATGCCTCCCCTAACTTGGCCCGACAGCACAGTCGCGTTCGACGACATCGAAAAGGCTGAATGCCTTGCCGAGAGCCTCGAAGCCCAGTGCACGCCCAGTTCCCTACCAGTAGACCAGGCACACCTCGCTGAGGTGGACGCCGAAGTTGAACGTAGAACCTCCCTCCCACCCGTTGAAGCCCCTGATGTTCCATTACCTGTCGTCACCCTGGACGAAGTTCACGAGATTATCAAAGGTCTGAAACCCCGCAAGGCCCCCGGCGCTGACGGAATCACCAATAGGGTGCTTCAGATGCTGCTCGCTCACCTGATCATGCTCTTGACCACCATCTTCAATGATGCTTTGAGCAATAACATCTTCCCGCAAACATGGAAGCAAGCCACGGTCATCGGCATCCCAAAACTTGGCAAGCCCAAGTCCGAGCCCACGAGCTACCGCCCCATCAGTTTACTGAATTCTCTCGGTAAAATCTATGAGAGACTTATTTATAAGAGGCTCAGGAATTTTGCCTAGACGAAAGGCCTCATTCCCGACGAGCAGTTCGGTTTTAGAACCCAACACTCGTGCGTGCAACAGGTCCACCGCATCGTACAGGACATAAGCGCTGGTTTCCAGCGCGGTACGATGACTGGTGCAGTATTCTTCGATATAGCGAAAGCTTTCGACAAGGCCTGGCACAACGGCTTATTATATAAGCTGTACAAACTCGGTGTGCCTGACCGTCTCGTACTCATCTTACGAGACTTTTTGTCAAACCGCACCTTTCGCTATCGCATAGAGGGAGCGATTTCATCACCCCACCCCATACGCGCCGGCGTCCCTCAGGGCGCCGTGCTGTCCCCTCTCATTTTCACGCTATTCACTAGCGATATTCCAAAACGTAGACTGGCAAAGTTGGCACTGTTCGCAGACGACACAGCCATTTACTACGCTGGGAAAAATCAGGACGCGATAGCCTCCAGGCTCCAGACCGCAGTCAATGTTCTTGGCGCGTGGTTTAGAAAATGGAGGATTGAAGTAAATCCGGACAAAAGTCAAGCGGTTCTCTTCTCGAAACCGCGACACAGACCTGACACCCCCGGCCCATCTCCATGTTTGGCAAGCCTATCCCTTGGGAGAAGCAAGCTAAATATCTAGGAGTGATCATGGATCAGCACCTCTCCTTCTCTGAGCACATCAAGAAGGCGCGCTCACGCGCCGCCTTCGCTCTAGGAAGGTTGCACTCTGTTCTGAATGCACGCAGCAAGTTGTCACTCAAGTGCAAGTTGCGAATATACACGGCGTGCATAAGGACAATCATGACCTATGCTAGTGCAGTCTTTGCACACACAAAGCCCCGATACATCCATAGGATGCAGACCCTCCAAAACCGTTTCCTTCGCCAAGCTACAGGCTCGCCATGGTACGTTAGGAACGAGATCCTCCATCTCGACTAGAGTTGCTGGAGGGAAATATTCCGAATTATTCCTGGCGTAATATTCGCGAATCATTCGGGATGTTTGAGGGGATGATTGTTTTGAAAATTCGGTAATATTCCCCGAGAATAATTATTATTACAAGGAAAATATAGCTAGAGTTCGACTATTAACCGCTAGTTGGCGACGCAACAACGCGTTATTAAACAAGACAAGTAAAAGTTGACTTTATTCTACTCATTTTAAAGTCTACTTTCTTTTAAACTCAAACATATTGTTCTCGAAGATTCCAACAATGCACATGTTACAGTCAATTAGAGATTACCGTTATCGATAATGAGTTATCGATATTTTTAAACTTACAATGTTCTCTTTGTCCTATGCTATATCGGGAAAAATTTAACCCTGTGTGCGGTTTTAGTTTACCCGTAGTAATTAATCCCGTAGTTTAATATCTATCGCATAAGATAGAAAGAAACGCCACAACTGTATCTTTTTATGAATAGAATAGTTTTCAAAATCGGATCATTAGTTTAACATAACAAATCTTAATTATACTTTCTATAAATCGTAAGTATGTATTAGAATATATTTATATAAACAGTTGATTTCAAACATAGTAATATTTATTGACTCTAGCTGTTGCTGTATTTTGCTTAAAAATAAAACGGAATGTCGATAAATAAGTAAACGATAGTGGTCATCCCTATAGGAGGAGAAATAGTAATGACCTCGTTACGCAAATATAAATCTTAAGCGTAACGAAATACAGCTTTGTTTTTTATAGTGACATCTAGCGGCGGGTAGCATAACTTGCTCATTAAACTATTCCGTGTGAGCTTTAAACGGAAAAAGTAATAAATACGTAAAAAGAGTACACAATAAACAACTCTATTGTCATGTAACTGTGGTTTATTTTTAATTATGCGACGATTGACATTTCTTATTTTTATGTTCTGACGCGTTCATTGATTATTTAAGAGTAAAATACGATTAGTAAACTTCCGAATGTTTCTTGCATCTACTTAGTTATGTACTTACGTAATAAGTTTTTGTATGCGGTTTAGTTGTACAAATGTTATTTTGCGAGAATAATATGTCCGTATAAAGATAAATACGTTGGTAGGTACTAAGATGAGTATTTATTAGATACATATTTAATGTTATGTATCGAGGTACATAGTAAAACGGTAACTATTAGGTATATTATTTCAATTGGTTCTAATTTGTCGTTCTAGTTGAATACTGTCTATTCTTTATAGGAAATAAACCTTTTGCCAAAAAATTGTCGTAAAAAATTACGCAAGTAACCCTACCTACTTATTCATTAAAAAAATACATTTTTTTTGTACATCGTAAAGCAAAAACACTTTTACGAAGTTAACTAAACTTGTACATAACATCAGCCCGAAATCGGGCCCATTCGAAATTAAACCATACAAAAATAATACGTTTTCACAAGTAGATAACTACTTATAGGGAAATATTCCCTCATAGTAGGCACGTAGGCATCAGAAAAATACTTCGTTGATTTTACGAATGAACGGCCGCGGGGCTCGGCGGTTCACAAAGTTGTTCATTGCCTGCTAGATGGCGTTAATTCAAAAACGGCACGCCACAATATCTGTTATATAGGGAGTCTCCTCAAGCTACCTACGCATAAATATATTCGTAATTACTTGGAATCATTTAATTCTTCTAATATTTATTTTACTCTGCGTTCTTGCTGCGGTAGTATACCTTCCAATCGAAATATACTTTGGAATGTTTCCGAATTATTGCGAATTATTCCGAAGTTTTGCAACGCTAATCTCAACCTTAGAATCCCCACTACTATAGCTCAGTTTCTTAAACGCATTTCAAAGCGTTTCTTTGATTCCGCCGCGCAACACCGCAATCCACTGATTGCGAAGGCCGCTAGTTATGTCCCCAGTAGAATCAGTAGAATCCGCCGGCCGAGACATGTCTTTTCCGACCCTGATGACCCCATCACTCTCCTTCAAGAAAGCAGTAGGGCCACCAGTACAGCACATAGACACAGACCGTCCTTCCGACCTCGCCGCCGAGGTCCTCGCGCCCCGCGAAGACCCCGAGTAAACGAAATGCCCCCCAACCGTCACTTGCCCACAGAAGCGCCAGCCCTCGCCGAAGCTGAGCAAGTAGAGTTAAAATCCCCATGATCTAATAATAATGAAATTGTTTGATCCAGCCTCTCCCCACTTGCTGCCTCCCCCAACAGTGACTCCCTGAGCCGAGGCTCGTACCCCGCAGGGGATGCCCTCAGTGCGCAGTCGCTATAGGTTTAAGTATTAGTTTTGTAAGCCCTGGCTGGAGGCTCTTAGTCTAAAAGCTATTAGTACCCACAGGAAAGCTCGGTTAAGCAGTCACGGCCTCTCAAGGTCAACTGTGAGATGCCATACACAAAAAAAACAACATTTCTGATCAATAACTCTATGTAAGTAATCTGTGCAGTGTGCAGCGTGTTTTTAATTGTTTATTAATGTCACGATTGTCAATGTGTTTGTATTGTTGCCCTGATGCGGTCGGAAGTTAATATTTTGTTGAAACCAGCAGTTCTGTCATAAATCAATGGTAATCAAAATCATATTCTGTTCGTGTGTTATGTTTAGAGGTTATATTGGACGAGCGATTAGTTTTCATAAAGCTTGGTTAAAATTGGTACTTCGGTAAGTAATAGGTATTTTGGTAGACTTTAATGCAAACAGCCTTTACTTACTTACTAATAAAAATATTTAAATCACTTGGTTAACAACTGTATACTTGTACATTTTATATGCTATGAATAACAGTTACACAGTACCTTACCAATAATGGGAGTGTAAGAATTGTATAGCTTTATTTTCGTTATAACAAAACTCACAGGCTGTTGATGGAATGTTGGACACAGGAAGAAAGACTGGTTTTAACTTCATATTAACTTTTTATTGTGTTCAAAATTCTCTTGCTCTCCATCTTTTTTTTTTCATATTCACAGAGTGACATCAGAGTGTACAAAATCACAACAGACTAAAGATATTAATATGTTATCACCTTTTCCTATTTTTTTCTTTTAATTATCCAAAAAAAATAATACACACTCATCAAAATACCATAGCTTGAATTATAAAAACTTTTACAAACAATTAAATTTACATCAATGACTTTAATTTTTCCTTTACAATTTTCTCACAATGGAATTGAAACTTCTCTTTGCACAAAGGTTTTGTAAACATATCAGCAATTTGTAAATTTGTAGGACAATATTTGATATCAATATTACTTTTCTTATAATTTTCATGAATGAAATAATACCTTACATCAATCTGTTTTGACCTTTTACTAAATGAACCTGTTTGTATTAACTTCATTGTGCTTTGATTTTAAATATTCAAATATGTAAAAATAGCTTTCCCAATCAAGTCACTTAACAATAATTTTAAATACAAACATTCTTTCACAAAATCTGCAGCTGCTATGTATTCAGCTTCAGTTGATGACAAGCTTACTATGGGCTGTCTCTTTGAGCCATGATAAGGGTCCTCTCGCTAACATTATTATAAATCCAGTAGTACTCCGTCTTGTTTCAGTATAGCCTGCATAATCTGAATCACTGTATGCATGTAACTTTGTATGTCTTCTCATGTATTGTACATTATTCCTTTTGATCTGGTCCCGTTCAAGTACTTCAATGTCTTCTTTACAGCTAATATGTCTTGTTTAGATAGATTTTCTAACCTTTTACTGGCTTCATTTACCGCTTGACTTATGTCTGGTCTTGATCTTGTTGATAAGTATAATAATCCTCCAACTAATTCTCTTTATGGGAAGTTAGATGTTTTCATTACAGATTCAATCTTCTTATCAGTATTACATGGTGTACTTGCTGGTTTAGAATCTAACATATTAAATTTCCTGAGTAATCTTTTAGTAAAGTCTTCTGATGCAATAAAATTCCTTCTTTACTTCTAGTAACTTCAAATCCTATATAATTTGTGGGTTTTTTATAAACTTTTATTTTAAATTCCTTCTCCAGATGATTAAGTATTTTTAACATTTTTAATTTGTCTTTATCTTTAGTTTTAGCTAATCCATCATCCACATAGATTGCAATTATTATTGTTTTGTCTTCTGTTAAGAAAACACACTGGTCTTTTTTAGTAGGCCTGAATCCAAGTTTTAGCATAGTTTCAGTGAATTTCTTATTCCATGTAAGTGGAGCTTGTTTTAGTCCATACAATGCTTTCTTCAAGTGACATACTCTATTAGGCTGATTTTCATTTCCTTCAGGAGTAGGTATTCATAAATATGTCTTCAGTTAATTTGCCATACAAAAATGCTGTTTTCACATCAAATACAATCATCTCATATTCCCTTGAAGCAGCAATTGCCAATAATGATTTTAGTGCTGATAGTTAATGTCTTTTTGTTCAAAACCTCTTGTTACATGTCTTGCTTTGTATGTACCATTTTCTTTTATACAAAATACCCATTTATTTGTCAGTAGTTCATGTCCCTTTGCCTTTTCTAAATCAACTATGTACCATGTATTGTTGCTTTCCAAAGAATCATTCTCCGACTTTTTGGCCTTCTTTTCCAATTCTTCTTTTCACCAGACTTCATGGCTGCACTCATGCACTGTAGGTAAGTAATATATAATCTTGCAGGTAAGTTGGTTTCTTCTTTTGTCTTCTTGTTCTAGTCGTTTCTACTTCATCTTCTACATTATTTCCTGTATTTTCATTAATTTCAATTTCTTCTATTGTCGCTGAAACATTTTCTTCTGTTTCACTACTTTGCATTTCTGACACTAGTATTTCATCATTTACTTGTTCATTGATTCTTGTTTCTACATCACTGTCTTTATTTCTGTAGTTACCTGTATTGTCATTAAATATGACAATATCCATTGGCATTTCTATTTACCTTCTTTTTCATTCAATCAATCAACTCAGCCACCACCACCTACCACCACCACCACCACAAAAAATAGTCCACAAATGCCATACACAGCAGCTGGTTGTACTCTTCGGTCTTCTGTAAAATTTGCCGAACAGTATGGATGTGGTCTATGGTCCTGAAGACTTTTCGAAAACCGGCTTGTTCTGGTGGCTGGAACTCGTCAAGTCTCCTGGCGAGACGGTTCGTGACGACCCTCGAAAACAGCTTATATACGTGGCTAAGAAGTGAGATGGGTCTATAGTTCCTCAGCAAGGTTATGTCACCTTTAATGAAGAACAAAACCACCTCACCTCTGCTCCACGCTACAGGTGTTGTACCCTCTAGGATGACGGAGGTGAAGAGACTCGCTAGCTCTTTCAGGACTGGAGCCCCGCCCGTTTTAAGGAGCTCTGTCGTTATTCCGTCCTCACCAGGTGCCTTGTTATTCTTTAGCTGCTCGAGAGCCGCCCTAATCTCGCACTGGTCGACATCCGGGATGTCCTCCGTGTAGTAGCGCGTAAGTTCGGCTCGGTGGTCATCTTCACTATGTCCCGCTGGTTTCACCGCCCGCGTTGAGTACTTATAAGTGCCCGTAAAAATCCTCGACTTCCTCGAGTATCTCGGACTTCGAGGTCACGATTCTGCCATCCGCAGTTCTTAGTTTCGTCAGATGAGACCTCCCTAATTGCCAAGCGAACGCTTTCGATCCTCGGTTCTGCTCAATTGCGACCGGGATATCATGGGTGTTGGAGCACCGAAGGTCACGTCGCGTCAGCTTTCTAATTTTTAGGTTTAAGGTCCTCTTATCTGACGAAGATGGCTGCGTGGATGGCAACTCTCGTATTTCTCTCATTAGTCCGAGAGTCATTAAACATCTTTTTCATTCCATAGTCTATATCCATTATTAGAATATCCTACCATTATTAACTTCTTATTTGGGTCTACTTTCTTTATGTTTGTATTTAGTTGTTTTGCATATACTTTTGAACCAAATTTCTGTATATTAGCTATGTGCCGTACCACATGTCATAAGGTATTTTGTTTTCCAACGATTCACTTGGTAGTCTGTTTATTATGTATGTAGCACAGTACATAGCCTCACCCCACATTTCTTTTCCAAATTCAGAATCAAATAATAAAGCTCTGGTTTTATTTAGTAATTAATGTTCGGTTCAATCCTTCTGCCTTGGTGTTTAATTGAGGAGTGTATGGTACTGATAA
Organism: Polymixis lichenea; assembly: GCA_949091785.1. NCBI lineage: Eukaryota > Metazoa > Arthropoda > Insecta > Lepidoptera > Noctuidae > Polymixis > Polymixis lichenea. The sequence goes on along the minus strand of OX420939.1, from coordinate 11,307,161 downwards.
ATCTAGTTTGATCCCTTTTTTCATGCACCATTGTTGCTTGTGTATTCACCTCCATTATCACATATTATGGTTGGTACTTTTTCACTCCTTTCTATTTCAGTTTCTTCAATGTAGTTTCTTAGTATATACTTAACTTCACTTTTGTATTTTAGTAGGTAGATCTTAGTAAAATGGGTGTAGTCATCCATGGCTGTTAATACATAAGTATAATCATCATATGTTTTATTTTCAAATGGTCCACAAACATCAGTATGTATGATTTGCAATGGTCTTTTGCCTCTAGCTCTTATTATGTCAAATGGTAGCCTCGTTTGTTTTACAGATTTCACATTTATCTAATTATTTTACGCCTTGTATTTTTATTCCATCTACCATATTTGGTAATATTTCTAGTGTTATTTTTCCTGGATGTCCTAACCTTGCATGCCATTCTAGGGTAGTTCCATTTTCTTTCGTTAATAAGGGTTTTTCTTCTGTATTGTTTTTATCTGTATTTATTTTATATAAACCATTTTCTTTCTCTCCTGTTGGTATTAACTGTGACTCTTTGTAGATTTCAACTTTATTTTTAGTAAACACAACAGTTCCTTGGTTATTTGTGACTGCATTGACTGACAACAAGTTCTGTGATATGCCGGGAACAAATAAAGTGTTATTCAAACAAAGTATTGTTACTTGGCCACGTACTCCAACAGATTGGTCATTAGCATTTAAAACTGTTGATACTTTGTTTTCAAGATTTGTCAGTATTTTTATGTCATTTGTCATATGAGCTATGCAACCTGAATCCACAATAAATTCCCTGTTTTTTCATTCATCTTCTGGTTTAGTAAAACTGCCATATCTGGTTTTTTAAATGCGTTATCTGGCTTCATATCTTATTATAGAAACAATTTTCTTCCTTGTGATTTGTTTTCTTACAAATTGAGCATTGTTTCACCTTGTATTTGCAATCTTTTTCCTTATGGTTATACTTTTGACATATTGAACACATTTTGCAGTCCTTCTCGAAGTGTCCTTGTTTATTGAAAGTAGAATGAAAGAAACGGTGAGAACTAATTAGACAGCTAAACAAAAGGGTAAACTAGAAATGAAAGGAAAAATGAGAGAAGTTAGTGTAGCTTTTAGGTAAATGAGGTAGGGTGCTGAATCTAATTGAAATGCAACTGAAATTATACTATTAAGGACAAAGTTTAATTGATTTTATAGCCTTATAATTTTACTAATTCTTATGTGGGTAGGGTACCTAGAATAAAATTTAAAAAAAACATTTACTGATTGCTTAAAGATTGCAATTCAAAACAAAATGATGGGCAACGTTACTGTTGTTATCTACAATAAAACACTACCAGAATTGCAGTATTTTGATAATTCACGACAAAAAGTTTTGATACCTAATCTATGTAAACAAAATGACTAAGACCCCTGCAGGGTACCAATTGAACCAAAATTTGTGATATTAGGTTTCACTGAGTATGTTAATGAGTCTCAGTTACGATTATGTGCTAATTAAAGAATAAAAACAAACAATACTCCCCCTTTAAATCCGCAGGTCGAACATCAGCTGTTCGTAATAGGTTACCGGTAACGGTGTGTAACCAAACACTGTGTTTTACTTTGAATTTTTGTTTTTTTTTCTTTCTACACCATAATTATACTTAAAAATTAAATAAAACTAATTTTAAAATACGGAACAAAATTTATACATGTCACTTGGGCAGTAAAGAAAAAACACAGTTCCAATAATATTAAACTAAGGAAAGAACGTGTTTTTCTAGTAAATAAACTGAAAAATTATGAAATGAAATTGGAAGATAGTAAAAACATTTATCAATTTGACACTCAAAGATTACAGTCTGAAATTGAGGTACTTGAAGAGTCACTCCATTCACTTTATATTAAATATGTGAGCTCTCAAAAACAAATAAATGAACACATCCTTGCTGCAAATGAGTTAGTGCAAATGTGTAAGGATGACCCAGCTAGAGTGGACCTGATGACTCTGGGCTCTACTCAGTGTTCTTGTCAGGGGGAAGCCAACCTTGAGAATCTCCAACCTGTGGCAACGGAGGATCCGTCCTGGTCTGGGGAGGCTCGAGATTGTTTTACCGCTCAGGATACACCACAGATCATACAAGGTTCATCTCAAGTAGCACAGACAGAGGCTTGTGGCCTCACTTGTTCTAATAAAGTTTGTTATAATTCTATTATGTTCTCAGATAGTTTAGGGAGAGGGTTAGGTAAATTATTGAATAACAACCTTAGTCTACCTGCTGTTAATAATTGTATGCCAGGGAAATCCTACAAAGAGATAATGGCATCGTTAATTGGGAATAAATATGATCAAAAGGCCATTATTTCTGTGTTAGTAGGTAATAGTACTAATGTAAAACAAGATGACATCACTGATAGTGTCACTGAAATCTTGAAGATTAATTGTCAGAAAATAATATTGTGTGCTTTTCCTTACTTTGAGCACTTGTCAAGTAGGCAAAATCATAATATACATATGCTAAATAACCATATGCATTTATTAGCTAATTGCTATAGTGACAAACTTATATTTTTTGACACCAACACTTTTGTTGAGAAATTAAAATCGACTAGGGATACTGCGTATCTGCCCATTAGTTTTAGACGTCAAATAGCATGGCTATTAGCTTTTAATATAAACTCAGACATAAGTAGTATGTCGAAGTCTACTGTAATTACAAACATTAGTAATAATACTAATATTAAGGTAGTTAGTGATACTAATTTAAACTAGTAGGTAAGACAACAGATGGTACCAATAAAAATGTTTTTAATTGCACTGTCCCCAAGGTATCATCTAGCTTTCAATTATTTAATTGTAAAAAAGGGGCTAAGCAGAGTTCCTTGAAATTGTTTCATCAAAACATTCAAGGGTTTTCTTCCAAACAATTGGAAATTGAATTGTTTTTAGAAAAAACAATGTTTGATATTATTTGTATAACTGAACACTGGTTGAAAGATTATGAAATGTTAATTAATTATGAGAATTATAGTGTGGGCAGTTGTTTTAACCGGAAATCCATGCTTCGTGGAGGTTCACTTATATTAATTAAAAATTGTATAAAATCTAAGACTCGCACAGACATAGTTAAACTATCAGTGGAACATAGCATTGAACTGTCCTGTGTTGAGCTAGATAAGCATTGTATAGTGTGCGTTTACAGACCTCCTAACTATCAAAACTACTCTATATTTGAGTCAGTAATGGAAGATGTTTTGGCAAAACTTGCAACTGGTAATAAATCAGTAATTATTTGTGGGGACTTTAATATTAATATTTTGGAAAATAATTCAAATAGTAGCAGATTGTTAAGCCTCTTTAAATCATTCAATCTTTCAAATGTGTTTTTGGAACCAACGCGAATAACTATGGCTACTGCTACATGTATTGATAATGTTTTTTGCGACTGCGACTATTTAGATAAAGCCATTGTAAATTATCTCCCTTCTGATCACAGCGGTCAAACCGTTACTTTTGAGTCCAACACACCAATTCAAAAAGTACAGATACAAACTAGACCTATAACATCGGGTAAGTTAAATAAGTTTAATAGCACTTTAATCAGCAAGTTAAGTGTTGAGGGCCTAAATTTGAATAATGGTAATATTATGTACAAAGAATTATTTTCATTAGTCCAAACTGAGTTCAGTCATTTTTTTAAGCAGAAATCTAAAACTATTTGCCCTAAATTCTTATTCAGTGACTGGGCAACTAAAGGAATCAGGAAAAGTAGAGAAAGATTATTTGAACTGTATGGCCTTAAGCCGTTTATTAACACAGAAACTTTTACTAAGTATGTTGCTACTTACTCTAAAACTTTTAAAAATATCTGCAAAGTAGCTAAAGCTTCATTCCTTAGCCACAAGGTTAAATCAGCAGATAATAAAATTAAGGCAGTTTGGAAAATTATTAACAATGAAACGAACAGAAGCAAAAGGCATAATAATGATTACACACTGGACACTTCCCGCGGTCTCATTAGTGATAACATCGATGTTGCTCAGGAATTTGCAACTTTCTTTACCAATATTCCTATTAAAACTACAGAAACTTTAAATTCTTCGCCCGCACTTGCTATTGATTTATTAAGAGCGAATGTCTCAGCCTGTCCCGTGGAATTCAAATTTAATCATATAAGCCCGGTGGTCGTTTTAAAGGCATTTAAGCAACTTAACATCAAAATTACCGAAGATTTGTGGGGCATGTCTACTAAAGTTTGTCAATCCATTATTGAGACAGTTGCACCCTATTTGGCATTAATATTTAATTTGTGTGTTGATCAAGGGGTTTTCCCGGATTTAATGAAGTACAGTAAAGTTATTCCACTCTTCAAATCTGGAGACAGCAAAGATACTAATAATTATAGACCCGTATCGATTTTGCCGGTTTTCAGCAAGGTGTTTGAAAAAGTTATGTTAAACCAAATGCTCAATCATTTTAATCGTAATAACATCCTACACGATCAACAGTATGGTTTCACCAAAGGACGTTGCACAACCGACGCTGGTGTCACCTTATTGAAACACATCTTTACCGCATGGGAAGAGGCGCAAGATGCAATAGGTATCTTTTGCGACCTATCCAAGGCGTTTGATTGCGTGAATCATGAAACACTTCTCTTGAAACTTCGGCATTACGGACTGGGTGAACTTGCGCTTAACTTAGTAAAATCGTACTTGAATGATAGACTGCAGCAAGTTCAAATAAACGGTGTGAATTCCTTGGGCTTAAAAGTCAAAATGGGTGTACCGCAGGGCTCAATATTGGGTCCGTTCCTTTTCTTAGTATATATAAATGATTTACCTTTTTTACTAAAAAACCGACCTCAAATGGTGTTATTTGCTGATGATACATCACTGATTTTTAAAGTTAAAAGACGTGCACAGGAGCTTGACGACGTAAATAATGCTATAGTTAAGGTCCATAATTGGTTTACTGTAAATAATTTGGTATTAAATGGAAAGAAAACGAAATGCATAAGATTTGCGTTACCGAATGTTAGAAGTAGTGAATGTCATGTTGTATTGAATAAGGAGATACTAGAATTCGTCGAACAGACGGTTTTCCTGGGGATCACGCTTGACTCAAAGCTACAGTGGGGTCCTCATTTAACATTACTTGCAGGGCGGCTAAGTTCTGCCGCTTACGCTGTTTGGAAGATCCGCCAATTAACAGACGTGGATACCGCGAGACTGGTCTATTTTAGTTACTTTCATAGCATCATGTCTTACGGTATCTTGCTATGGGGACGGGCTGCGGATATTGAGTCGATCTTTATTCTGCAAAAGAGGGCCGTCAGAGCCATCTATAACCTCCGCAGACGCGAATCTCTAAGGGAACTGTTCAAAACAATTAACATCATGACGGTACCTTGTCAATATATCTATGAAAACATTATGTATGTTCGGAAAAATCTACATCTTTTTAGTAAGATAAGTGATAGGCACAATTTTAACACTAGAAATAGGAACAAATTAGATCAACCACGTTTCAGATTGTCTAAAGTACACACTTCTTTTATGGGGTACTGTGTGAAATGTTATAATAAAATACCAGTCGATATTCTTGAACTAAATGAAAAGAAATTTAAATCATGCATTAAACGCACACTATGTAGACAAGCATATTATAAGTTAGATGATTATATCGTCGATAAAAATGCTTGGCTTAATGCTGGTCCTGCTCCACAGCCACCTGGGCATACTAGTTAAAATTTTAATATTTGAAAGAGAAGCTTCCCTTTTTTATTTTTTCTGACATTACGAACATTTTTGTTCATAATATTATAAATTTTGTGACATTACGAATGTTTTATTTTTGCTGAACCAAGTGTTAGTTACTTTATATACGTCAATATACAGGGTTATTTGTAAAACACCGGTAACCTCTCAGGACTACGTTACTAACATCATAATCAACAACTTTTGTTCTATGACTTTTCAAAATTCATCATATTTTAATTCATCAGATTTACATACAAAAATAAAAATATTTAAATTCAACGCTCTAAATGTTACGAAGTCTATGCGAAGCAAAAGAAAGCGATAGGTAGTACCGACAATAGCGAGGGGAGCGGGGTAGGGGGCGGCGGGGGCGCTTGAACTTGACCTATTTACGGGCGGCCTTCGGGCCTTCAGTCATTCGTTTGCTTTGATGCGCTTGCGTCGCGTCATTACGGGTCCTTGTAGTGAAATTCGGCAGTGCAGACGTATACGTAATTATCTTTACATGATGGCGTATCAATATTCCAATGGCGAGTACACGGAAATGGTGCGAATGCTAGCTAGGTGTGATGACAATGTTTCGGAAGCGTGTCGCCAATACGCCATCCGATACCCAAACGTACGTATACAAAATACTTTTATCAAGTGCTATACCGTTGTAACTTTACAGAAAATTTGAGATGTCATTGTTAGTTTGTTTTCATTACGGTGTTTAGTGCATAGGTACCGTGAAATATCAAGGTTATTTCCATGTCAAATGTTCGATTGTAGGTATAATTTGGCTTTTGCGTAAAAAGGCGGGAACCGTAGCGTAGCGAGTTACTAACCCAAAAGTATTAGGTACTACGAGGACAGTGCGCGGCAATGTATGTAGGTACAGCAAAATACAGAGTTGAAATGTGTTACATAGGACAACGAAATATTTAAGGTTTGTTTTTGGTAAATGTATTATGTTTTTTAAAAAGTCGTAGAACAAAAGTTGTTGTTTATGATGTTAGTAATATAGTCCTGAGAGGTTACCGGTGTTTTACAAATAACCCTGTATATTAAATGTTTTTTCTTTCTTTTAGGAAATCAAATTTTATTAATATTTCAAATAGATTGCAAACTATAGTTTTGTATAATTTAGAAGCATTTTGTTTGAATTTTGTAAATGTGAGTACCATGCATCCGTTTATTGTGTTGTTATAATGTACGTTGACTTGAAAAAGCATGGCAGTTGAGAGTATGTCATGCTCACATAAATGTCTCACTGATGGTGGCGCGTGTGTTGGATCATTCGGTTCCCTACAAAATGGTTGAGCTGGATGGTGCTGATCCACGTGTCAAGTTCGTGAACGGGCGCTGTCGGTTGAGACTGGTCATCTCCTAACTTCCAGGGCTTATTTTTATCTTGTATTTAGAATTGTTTATAATTACATTTTTTTACATTGTTCTCACATACAGAAGCAACAAGAATAATGTTCCCAAGATTTTGTAATATTTCAACTTGATTTTAAAAGAGTGTCCGTGGAGTTTCTTGCCCGTTCTTCTCCATAGAGATCTACGTTTTGGAATGGGCAACTAGCTTCAACTTTCCAACTGATCGACTTTTTGACAATTCAAAAGTGCCTGTAAATGGTTTATTTGAAATAAATGCTTTGAGTTTGAGTTTGATTGCATTTGAAACATTTTATGCTTGAATTCCCCTTTTTTACGGCTTGAAACGCCAGCTGATTTTCTATTTTGTTTTCTTTATTGTTTTCAAACCTATTTTCTTCACTTAACAAGCGGTTAGTTAAATTGATTAGTGTCTTTTTATCTTCTGATGTAGATTCCCAAAGCAATTTAGCTTGTTTGGTAAACAGGTTAGAATTTTAAACATCACCATTTCTTCATTTATTTTCTCTCCTATTTGGTTTAACCGAAACTGTAGGTTTTCTATGTCAGTGATCATTTGAGTGAGAGACTTATTTTCCTGTCTCTAATTAAAGAACTCCTGTAACACTGATGACTTATTTCTTTCTTCTTGTCCTTCAAATATTTTACAAAGTTTCATATACATTTCCTGGGCATTCGGACAAGCCAAGATATGACTTTTCAGTTTCTTATCTATAGTGCTTATGATGATCTTTTGTACCTTAGCATCTTTCGTACTAAATTCTTCCGTTTTTCTTACTTGCCTCTTGTGATAAAACGTCACTTAGTTTTGCCGCCTTCACCTATATGTTGTATTCGAATTCCATACAAGAAAACTTTCCCCGTCAGTTAACTTTTCAATTTTTATCTCTTCTTTATCCATATTTAATTAGTATTCCGGTTTTTTCTGGTTTTTACTTGTTTTTTACGGTCACGCCGCCACTGGTTTTCATTGTTGTTTTTTCAATTTATATTTTTAGCACTGTTTTCCTGTGTCTAAGGTTCACTTAGGCGTTTCTGGGAATCTGGGTAAATAACCTGTTGATGGAAATTTGGACACAGGAAGAAAGACTAGTATTAACTTCTCATTAACTTTTTATTGTGTTCAAAGACTACAATATGTGTTCAATATTCTCCATCTTTTTTACATTTTTTTTTTCATATTCACAGAGTGTACAAAATCACCACTGACTAAAAATATTAATATATTAACACATTCAACAATCTTCGGAAACGTTTTGAAACTAGATTACCAAATTATAGAGACATTTCAAAAAAATTGTAAACAGCATAAAAAATGTTTATTTTAAATAAATAATACAAATTGTGCCCAAAATATTGTTTCGGAATGTATTTAAAAATAATTGCATGTTTTTTTTACGGAAAAACGAAAGAAGAATTAAACGTAGTTTTTAACTTCGCCATTATGGTTAAGAAAGCACTTTTCAAATGTCAAACTAGTGCCCCGACTAGCGTTGCAAAACTTCGGAATTATTCGCAATAATTCGGAAATATTAAAAATAATATTTCGATTGTAAAATAAATATTGTAAGGATGAAGTAGGTATCCTACGTTTTATTACATAGAAAGAATGAAATTATTTCCGGTAATTAAGAATATATGCGTAGGTAGCTTGAAGAGACTCGTCATATATCAGATATTTCGGCATGCCGTTATTTGAATTAACGCCATCTAGCAGGCAATGGACAACTTCATGAACCACCTCCCTGGCCTCGCAGCCGTTCATTCAAATAATCATTGAAGTACTATTCGATGCCTACGTACCTACTATGCGGGAATATACTACTTAAAGGAAAATATTCCCGCATAGTAGGTACGTAGGCAGTGAATAATACTTGTGAATACTTTTTTGTATGGTTGAATTTGGAATGGGCCCGGTTTTGTGCTCATGTTATGTACAAGTTTAGTTTACTTGGTAGAAATGTTTTTGCTTTACGATGTACCTACCTAATGGTAAAAAGTTTATTTAATTTGTAATGTAGTGTTCAATGGAAATCAATAGTTCAAATAAGATCGAATACAAAAAAATGCAATAATATAATAGTTGCCGTTTTACTATGTACCTCGGTACATAATACTATATGACTACCTAATATAAACTCATCTTAGTACCTACCAACGTATTTACCTCTCTATGTACACACGACTACACATCAAGATCTACATTTCCAATTTACCCTGATCTCGCACTGTACGGGAATCCTATACAATGCGAGATCAGCTTATACTGGAATCGTATAGCTAGATGTGTAGCCGTAATAAATAAAAAATAAATAAAAAAGCCTTTTATTCCATGCAACATATAGTAAAGTATTTTAATATAAAAAAAAATATGCAACAATTCCATTTTAATGATTAAGTAACTGAGTTTTCTTCTTAGTTTTTCTTTATAGCTAAGTATTTTTCTTTTTCTTTATTTACACAGTAGTTTTCATGCATTTATGTTATTATGTTCATTAAGCAAAGTATTAGTAATATAAAAAACATTTGGTTCCATAGCAAATGCCTACTATTTAAATTTATTACAGTTAATTCATTTTTGTTAACACATTTAATTTAAATCAGTTATTTAAAATTATATAATTATATCTAGCAATATTTATTCGTTAGTAATTTATGTTTTTTCTTTTTTTGTTAAGTAGTTCTCATAAAATATTTTTTTTACCCTTAAATTAGTAGTACTCGTATATTATTGAATTAACATGGACCCCTCTCAGGTAAAGGCCTCCTCCAAGGCTTTCCATTTATCTCTGTTATTTGCTGTCAATAACCAGTTTGCTCCTGCGGTCTTCTTTATGTCATCCTCCCATCTCATGTAGGGTCTCCCTACCCGGCGTTTGCCTGTCGGGCCCTTCCATGTGGTGACATTTTTGGTCCACCTGCTATCCGCATATCGGGCGACATGGCCGGCCCATCTGAATTTCAGTATTTGGGCATAAGTCAGCGCGTCAATTGCTTTAGTGTAATTTCTTATTTTTGAGTGTCGTATTTTGTGGATTTTCTTAATGTTCAGCATACTACGCTCCATTCCTTTTTGGCACGAACTAATTTTGTTTTTAATTTTCTTCGTAATCTTCCATGTCTGGCAGCCGTACGTTAGGGAGGGTAGAATGCATGAGTCCATTGTTTTCTTTTTAAGCTTTATTGGCATGTTACTTTTAAATACTTCTTTTAGACTCCAGTATTTGTTCCACGCGTTTTTAAGTCTGCGTTCTATTTCCATTTCATTACTATTGCTTTCGAAACTAATTTGTTTACCAAGATAGATATATTGGTCCACGTACTCTAGCGGCTCATTCTCTAACCACATACATTTCTTGATACTGTTTGTCATGGATTTCGTCTTTGACAGGTTCATCTCTAATCCTACTAGTCTGCTGTTTGCGTGAAGTGTGTAAAACATATATTGCAGGCCACAACTGGTTTCAGATAATAATACTATATCGTCTGCGAATCTTAGATGGCTTAGGCATTTGCCATTAATGTTCAAGCCGCAATTTTTCCAGTCAAGCTTACTTATGATGGTTTCCAGTACAGCAATAAAAAGTTTTGGCGATAATGGGTCGCCCTGCCTTACTCCCCTCTTTATAGGAAAGCTTTGGCGTATTGTATCCAATTTTACTTTGCTAGTGCTGTTTCTACATATATATGTTCCTTATGACTTCCGTGTATATTTTATCTACTTTTTGAGCTTTTAAGGCTTTCCAGATACTTGTGTGAGATATTGTATCGAATGCTTTTTGATAATCGACAAAGGTAATGTAGAACGGTTTCTGCCATTCCTGGTATTTTTCTATAACCAATTCCAAAGAATGGATGTGGTCTATTGTAGAGAATCCTTTGCGAAAACCTGCTTGCTCTACGGGTTGCCATGTATCTAGCCTTTCGCTTATTCTCATATTAATGATTGATGCAAATAGTTTGTATAGCGTCGGTAACAGGCTAATAAGTCTGTAGTTGCTGATGTCATGGCAGTCGCCTTTTTTATAGAGTAAGATAATGCTCGAGAAACGGCAATTATACCTACGCAATGGTCCGAACCATTGCGTAGGTATAATTGCCGTTTCTAAAATCAGATTAAATAGGTGCGCCAATGGCGTAGCTAGAATAGTTCCACCGTACTTTATGGCCTCGTTGGTGACTTTATCTGGGCCTGGGCTTTTATCCGATTTTAATCTCCTCATAGCTTGAATAATTTCTATTTCATCAATCGGTTGAATGTTGTCATCAGAAATCGTCTGTAATGTATCAACATTATTCTGGGTGTTTTCACTGTTAGGAAGCTGTGCATCTGATTTGGCGTTATACAAGTCCCGGTAAAAGTTTGTTGCAACGTCAATGATATCTTTACGTTTGTATGAAGTTCTCCCCGGTTGTTTCAAACCCTCGATCCAGACTGTATTTGATAAAAGTTCTTTACTGGCTTTCTTCAGGCTCCCTTCTTGCTCGAGGTGTTTTTCTATAGTCTTAGACCTGTGGTTTATGTAATCAAGTTTGATATATTTGCTCGTCAACTTATAAAGAGCGCTAAGTTCGTTTTTCTGGGCACGTGATTTATTTTTGGTTTTTTGGAGTATTTGCCTTCTATTTATAAGCGATAGTGTTTTTTCTGTTAAAACTTTATGTTTAGAAATGGATTGGCTGGTTGATTTTGTGGTTTCTAGGCTTTGTATTATAGCATTTATTAGTGAATCATAACAACTTTGAACGGTATCTATTTTGGTCCAGTGTAATAAATGGTTTTTTAGACAATTTTTGTATTCATTTATATCTTTATCATTTTTTAGAGTACATCTCTGTTTGTTTGTATATGTTACTCTACTCTTTTGTGGTTTTGATAGAGTAATTGTGCTTCTGACTAATCTATGGTCTGATGGATAATTTATATTTAATGTTTCTATATTTTCAAACATTTTTGGCTGGTTAGTTGTTATGTAGTCAATTTCATTCTTATAATGTCCATTTGGAGACCGCCACGTCCATCTCCGACTCGATTTTTTCTTGAAGTATGTGTTGATAATGGATAGTTTATTTTCAAAAGCAAAGTTTATCAGTCTCTGTCCTCGTTCGTTTCTCTGTCCGTATCCATATCTTTTTGTTATTAAATATTCGTCTTTTAGAGGTTGGCCAATCTTTGCATTGAAATCACCCATTATAATTAAGTTTTTATGGGCAAGATGTGTAGCCGTACGTACATAATATTCTCGCAAAATAACATTTGCACAGCTAACCCGCGTACAAAAAATATTACGTAAGTACATTATCTAAGTAGATGCAAGAAATATTCGGAAGTATTCAAATCGTATTATATTCATCACGGAATAAAGAAAAGTAGAGGAACTACCCCTCAGATATCGCGCACGTGTCAACATTAAGCCGAGATGCGCAACATTTAGCTTATTCGCCGTCAGATACTAGTCGCAATTGGTTGTCTCAGTATACGCGAAATATTACAAATTATGCCTTGTGTGCGGTTTTGACCGGCAAAAACGAAAGCAGAAAAAAAATGTATCTTGTGTAGGTGTATTCGTATCATCGGTAAGTACTAAACTTTGTTAATTTTTAATATATTTGATTACTAGCTTTTGCCAGCGGCTTCGCCCGCGTGGAGGTTGGTGTATTATACATATAAACCTTCCTCTTGAATCACTCTATCTATTTAAAAAAACCCGCATCAAAATCCGTTGCGTAGTTTTAAAGATTTAAGCATACATAGCGATATAGGGACAGAGAAAGCGACTTTGTTTTTTGCTATGTAGTGATAATGACAATACCACATTTTATGACTTCAATGCAAACTACAAACAACCTTACATTCATTGACACAACGTCTAAATGCACTTGGTCGTCATCTGGAAAATCATAACAATAAATTCTAGTAACTTCGACACTACTCAATTAGGGAGGGGACAAATCCGTAAAGTAGGTCGGTATCGGTTCATGGCTGGCACCATCATCCAGAAAATTTATGTCGGCCGGTTCACGTATATAATTTGTAAATATTTAACTAAGATTGCACAGAAATCTCGAGGTTATAACAACACGTAGCCTGCATCCGTCCGAAGTAGGTGCGGATTGCTAATCACACTAATATTATAAGCCGAAAGTTTGTATGTTTCTTACTTCTTCACGCTCGAAAGGTTGAACGGATTTCAATAAAACTTGGTATATGGGTAGACCACGTCACGAAAGTATGTTCCCTCAGGCTAATGTTCTACTTTCACGCGGGCGTAGTCGCAGTTAATAGTTAATGAATATAATATTACGTAATATTAACCGAAATACATTAACTTCTGTATATGATATACCTGATATACCTCAAAAAAGTATTTAAATATTTCAGTTTTCCCCAAGATTCTTTTAATAAGGAAAAATGCAAGAAGCTACGGGAAGACAAAACTGGATGCCAACTAAAACAAGCACTATATGTTCAGAGCATTTCGAAGATCAGGATATACAAATTTTAAAGAAAGGCGATAGATATTTGAACGACAAAGCAATACCTACTAAGACTTTTCCATTATGAAGTATTTGTGTAATGTTAACCTATTATACATTCCTCACCTGAATAAAATACGTAACATCAATATTAAAATATCGATATCTGTCTACATCTCTAACTAAGTAGCAAAAGAGATTACATGTGCATGCGAATATGACATCTATTTCAAAAGAGCTAGCGTTCTGAATAGAATGAATTGGTTACGGCGCCATCTAGCGTTGAGTAGCTGAACTCGTTGTAAATTAGTCTATTTAAGGTTTTAGACGAAAAACATCTTTATTGTTTGCGTCATGTCAAATAATAACAACTTTCACTCGTTTTGATAAGACTTAATTTTTTAAAGCAATAAGAAGACTATTTGTAAAAGTTGTGTTTGTAATTTGTAGCCAATCATATCACTGTTTTTTATGAGCGTAATGGACAATTTGCTATGCAAATGTGTGAGTTCGGCGACACTGGTTCCCGTGCTTAGCCAATGTAGGGGCACTTCTATGTATTCTCTGTTCTGTGATATTCATAATGAATGAACTCGTACGTAGTAGAACCCACAGTTCTCCATTGCCTGCTAGATGGCGTTAATTCAAGTAATGGCACTTTAATTAACGCCATCTAGTGGATAAAGTTGAGAGGTGTACAACTTCCGTCGGTAGTGCTCACCTACGTGCGCTTTCTGCTGCTGCAATGACCAAGGTTAGGAAAGAAGGAAGAGTCATGGGCATGGATACACAATCATCAACGCGGAGCATATGTAATTTGCAATGGTAATTGCGTCGCCATCTACCGGTCAATAGTCGAACTCTAATAGGTACTCCATTGCAATGGTAATGGCGTCGCCATCTAGCGGTCAATAGTCGAACTCTAGATATTTCCCTAGTAATTCTTCTCGGGGAATAATTCCGAATATTACTCAATACTTACGAATGTTTCGCGAATACTTCGGAACATTTCTCTCCGGCAACGTTAGACCCGACGACAGTATTTTGTCTCTTTGGGTACACACGGCTACTCATCAAGCTGTACATTAGATACATTTCCAGTTTACGCTGATCTCGCAATGTACAGAAATCGTATACAATGCGAGATCAGCTACTGCAATTGTATAGCTTGATGTGTAGCCGTGTGTACATTCCGAATTATGCCATTAATAGATTGCAACAAAAATCACAAAAAATATAAATATGTCGCTCACAGCGGTCAAATCAATCATTTGCGTTCTGATTCAACCACAAATTTCTTCTTCCTCTTAGGTTAGATAGCGACTGTAACCGAAGCACAATGTCGAAAGTCGAAAATGCCACGTTAATTTAAATATGTGATGTGACTCAAAACAAGACAGCAAAACGGACATTTTTGATAGTGCTCTCAGTGATATTAAATCATTTATGGCATGTTCGGCGTTATCTTAAGATCCCACATGTTATTACGGTCATCTATAAAGATTCACGAGACATCGATAACGCCGCAATTTTGATGTGTCCTGTAAATAATTGGTTTTTAAATTCTACAGTAATGGCGAATAGTAACAAATCACTATTCATCGAGCTGTTGAAGGTAAAAAGAAAACAATGTATGTATGTATTTACATATTGTTGCCAATTTTGGCACACTTGCTGCGTCACCTTGCATCCAGGCCACCACCTAGCTTGCAGTTCAATGGTGCCGATTCTCTTGTACACCGAACTATACTAACTAAACTATCACTAAAATTCCTTACTTTTGGCTATGAGAATCTTAAAGCTATTCTGCAAAAAAAGATCTCTAAATTTAAAAATAATTTTGACACAACTAAAATCGAATTTGACAAACGCGACTCCACGTTTGCCCTAACCCGTGATCTTTTTTAGAGTAGGAATCGCGCAGGGGGGGCAGCCTCAACGTGTTTTAAATGGATTTTTTTACTTTTTGTATCGAAAATATGAAAAATTATTACCTACATGTTGAGTTTTAGAGGTATATGGTGTTTTATAAAGGGGGTCGAAATTTTCATTATTTTTACGATAGGACACACCATTTTCGAGATATAAGCAAAAGAAAAAAAAAGATACAGTACTGTATTTGCGCTTGAACTTGAGGTGTTGATGTGAATTTTAGTTCTTGACAACTTATTTTATTCCACACCTTTTTAATAGCGATTAAAAATAGTCAGATTTAGTTAGACAATCAAAATTTTATGTTGAATAGAATAATGAAATTGACAACAACAGAATAGCAAAGTTACCATTTTCACTAAATTAAAAACTCAGTGCAATCTTAGTGCTGTCAAACTAAAATATCGTTATGTTGTGGCACTTTAGTCAATTTCAGAATGGGAAATTGTCGTTTGACAGGAATAAACTAAATTTGTGTGCGTAGTCCCAGCGGAAAAGTGTCGAATCTCTTCATTTAAGTTTAGCAGATCTTTAGTGTATGACGTCGTGTAATTGTGTATGATAAATACAAATTTGTGCATCCAACCATTCGGGAACTATTCAACAAAAACTTTCCGCTGGGACTACGTCATCCTAGCGGCACTTTTTTTTCCTATGGACGTACAAGAAAAGTGGGGGGGGGGGGAAAGGGCCGAAAGGTTCTGGTGGCAACCGCGTACTAGCCTCCTACAAGTTGGACCGAGGCCGCAAGAACCCGCTGGATACGGGTCGTAGTTGGGTCGGAGAGGTTGGGGGAAGCCTATGTCCGGCAGTGTACGTCTTTCGGCTGAAATGGTGATGATGATCATGAGTAATATTAACAAAAATAATCCATCAGAGACAGATTTGAACGCGAACGTCCCCAGGTTCCCGGCAGAAGTCCGATAACTAGTGACTCGCTCACTAAACAAGGTTTAAGGACTGAATAACAGTTGCATAACTTGCATAATTTCTCATACAACATAAACTCCCGCTTTATCAGATGTTTACAACTGAACTGTCAAATATCTTTTACTGGTAGAGTGAACGTTAACTCCCCTATACGTCGTCTGTAAATTTTTATTAGTAAGGCTGAGTGTCTGTATTGACATTGTTGCAATTTTCACGGTCGAAATTGCCGATTCTCAGCCTAATTTGAAAAAATTACTTTTGATATGATTTGATTAGTTCTAAAGTAGTTGTAAATATTATAAATTATTAGTATTTTTTTTTATATTAGTCTACACTGTCCCACTGCTGATCAAAGGCCTCCAAATCCTTCCAGGTATCCATTTCCAGGGCCACCTCGATCCAACCCTTGCGATACGCGTAGTCTCGCCAACTCTTCTTGGGCCGGCTTCGGCGGCGGCTTCCACCCTAAGTTACCCACTGTGTGGAGACTATTGCCCAGCGGTCACTGTGCATGCGGCTGGCGTGTCTCGCCCAGTCCCATTTTAACCTGGTAGCCTTTTTGCCTACGTCTAGGATTCCCGTTTCGGAGCGCAGCGTGGAGTTTTGAATTCTGTCCGTTCGTTTAACTAAAATGATTATTAATATTTTAATTTATTTTAGGACATTTCACTTGAATCTCTTTGGCTTTATGCAAAGATTTTAATCAATATATTTTGGGTTTTAGGTTATATGTTACATACGTCTCAGATCGTACCTAAGTTTGTTACTGTTTATTGATTGGTAGGTAAATTTTCTTAAAAATGCCTTCTAGAAAAAAATCTGACCTTTCGCTAAGAAGCCGAAATGCTAAAAGGTTGAGACTAATTAGGTCTCAAGAATCCGAAGAAAATCGTGAGGCGAGATTCAAGGCAATAAGAGCTGCGAACTTCAGGTCTCGGGTGTCAGAAACGCCTACCCAGCGTGAGTCTAGTCTTGAAAAACAGCGTCCTTTTGCAGCAGCTTTTCGGGCACGGGAGAGCGAAGAGCAACGCCAATCGCGGTTATTGGCTAACCGAGAGCGCCGTGATCTGTTACGCAAAAGCGAGACTTTTAAGGAACGTCAATCACGCTTAACTGAACAAAAAATTCGGACAGCGAAATTGCGATCTCAAGAGAGCACTGAGAAACGCGAAGCGCGGTTATTGGCTGACCGAGAGCGCCATGCACTGTTACGCGAATCCGAGACTTTTAAGGAACATCAATCACGCTTAACTGAACAAAAAATTCGGACAGCGAAATTGCGATCTCAAGAGAGCACTGAGAAACGCGAAGCGCGGTTATTGGCTGACCGAGAGCGCCATGCACTGTTACGCGAATCCGAGACTTTTAAAGAACATCAATCACGCTTAACTGAACAAAAAATTCGGACAGCAAAATTGCGTTCTCAAGAGAGCACAGAGAAACGCGAAGCGCGGTTATTGGCTGACCGAGAGCGCCATGCACTGTTCCGCGAATCCGAGACTTTTAAGGAACGTCAATCACGCTTAACTGAACAAAAAATTCGGACAGCGAAATTGCGCTCTCAAGAGAGCACTGAGAAACGAGAAGCGCGGTTATTGGCGGACCGAGAGCGCCGTGCACTGTTGCGCGAATCCGAGACTTTTAAAGAACATCAGTCACGTTTAATTGAACAAAAAATTCGGACAGCGAAATTGCGCTCTCAAGAGAGCACCGAGAAACGCGAAACTCGATTATTAGCTGATCGAGAGCGCCACGCACTGGCACGCAAGTCCGAAACTCGCTCAAAGAGGACGACGTTTAGTATCAGACATCTAGCGATTGAACAGATATTTATCGTCCTTCCCAATTGTTCTTAAATAAAACAAGTTTTTTTATTAATATACTGGAAGTTTTCTTGCCAATCTTCACCAAGCTAACGAACACCGCCCCTGGTCGGTTGATCGAATTTTTCGATGTCGATAATGAGCACCTTGAGTATTATATTATACTAGCTTTTGCCGCGGCTTCGCCCGCGTGGAGTCCGGAAATTTTCCCACGGGAACGTACTATCGGGATAAAAAGTATCCTATGTGTTAATCAATCATTCCGTAATACATTGTTTTCACATAACTCTATTGGTTTACGCGGCGCGCCCCAGTAAAGATTCCAGCCGGCATGATTTTAACCTACATATTCAACAATTATCGTCGTATTTACACAAAACCTTAAGAAATTATATACTAGAACCACTCTATCCATTGGTGAAAACAGCATGAAAATCGATGCAGTAGTTTTTGAGTTTCGCGAACAGACAGAAAGACGCGGCGGAGGAGTTTGTTTTATAATATGTAGTGACCTGCACCCTAATTGCGTAACTGACCATTAATCATAATCGGTTTCATTTTGACAGTTCAACAATATTCATTGCGTTATTTACGTTCTTGAGCAGACACATTTTTCGAACATATGAAGCAATGGTTTAGCCATCTGTTTCAAAACGAAACAGATTATAAACGTTGCGTACCTAAGTTACGTTTCAAAATGTAACTTTGGTACGCAATTAGGGTGCAGGGCCCTAAGACAAAATACATTTCTGTTAGCGTTCACGCCAAACGATACGTCAAAGTGTTCGGGAATGACATCGTGTTCTTTCCGCAGGTAATGTAATTCCCATACATTTTGGCGTAGCGTGTTTTGTCTACATGACAGACGTCCTTTGCTTCTTTTTTGTTTTCGAAAAAAAGCACTTTCGGTTTTACAGAATTTTCGCAGCAAACTCTGAAGATACAATAACTGTATTCGAAAAGGTAAAACCTCCAGGCTGCCTTGCTTAACAGGATCGTCCTTTTTCTTTTCAATGGAAGTTTTGCGAGTGATATACCTTCTCTGAGCGACACAGCTGTTTTCCCACACCTACGGAAAGGTCGAACTCGAATAATTGAAAATTCGTTCAATTACCGAGTCGGACTCGCACACGTACGGTTCCGTACCACAAAGCAAAAAACGTTTCTTGTATGGAGACACCCTTTAATTTTTTACTTTAGTTTATTTTAATTATATGCTGTTAGAGCGGCAACAGAAATACACATTCTGTGAAAATTTCAACTCTCTACCTATTACAGATCACGAGATAAAGCCTGTTGACAGACAGACGTACGGACGGATGGTGGAGGCTTAGTATATTACTAAGCCTCCGCCGGTCCCGTTTAGCCCTTTAGCCTCACCCAAGTAACACAGAAGCGCTGTATATAAGCTGAATTACTGTCCACAATAGAATCCTAAGCTGTACAAGCCTGCTGAATAAGGGCATTAGAGGCGCTGTCTCAGCTTATATAACTCTGATTTGGGCACAAATTAAACAGCTGTTAACTAAATAATTGTAACTAATTGCGTTTAATCAGCATTCTTTGAGCATTATTAGAGGTAACAGTAGCCCCAAGAGCTGAACGTTTGACTGATTATTAGAGTATGTGTTACCTTTTATATAGCACAATAGCCGATTAATAGAGTCCTTGCTACCTATTTTTCAGCACAAAGTTCCAGGACATTATTAATGCTTCTTTGGAGTCAAAAATTCACAAGTGACAAAATTGTGAATAAATTTTGCCCTACTCCTATTATGATTTTGATAGGTTGTTTATATGAACCATTCTGTGGCGTGACGTTTTTGGTGAAATAGGCAATTATTGTTATCGGGAAGTAAAACCTTGCTTTTTCGTCCATGTGTGTAAAATTCGAATAGGAAAAAGAGTTTATTGTCAAATACTATATTAATATAAGCGAAAATTTTCACGCGCTCGCAAAGTATCACTGTTTACCTGAAAATTGTAGGTAGTATAAAATAGGTTGATGAGAAAATAAATCTTTTTAATTTTCATTTGTAGTTTGACAATAAGCTGTTTACGTATAAAATCATTAGATTTTCTCGTATTCAAATCCAGTTGTTATTTTCGTTGATTAAACAACGATAAAATGTTAATATATTATATATATTACTTATGTTACCAGCAAAAAAAAAATGGCAGACAAGCAATATGCACTGTATTAAGTACCCTTTCGTGGAACATAAATCAGTAACGAGCTGATACGAGTAGTTCTTGTGTGGAACAAGTCAGCCACAGATTCATGTAAAGCTTGATAATGGGTATCATGTACGCAAATATTGTAGGTAATCATCGGTGGACCACTAAACTCTCTGCATGAGTTTTAGGGACCCGTGAATTTATTTTACACAATTATACGTCTGGTGTGTCTACCCTTTTATGTTATTTGATTACCTACATCATCCCGAGAACCACTCATCATATTTTCGTAGTTCTTTTTTGGATGAGCGTGTCATAGTACGTATGTATATTTAAGCGTATATTTAAGCGTAATTTTCAGCTATTGCAGTTCGAGTGTACTATAGCAAGTCTTCCTAAATGCTAAAGTTACCGATGTTACCTTTTGTGACATCCTATACTGCAGTTTTGTGCTTATTGGGTAGGGCCCTAATTCACTATGACCACTTAACAATTCCTTACTTTGAAACACGGTATAAAAATCATACAGTAGGACGACGCCTTTGATCTAGGGTAAAATGCCGACATTGTCTAGACAGTAACGCATCGGCCAGGGTTGTCACAAGTAAACAATATTTATGAAATTATTTATTTATTGCAGATCAACATCGATAGCAGTATTATAATTAAAACAATATTACATATTAATATAATAATGAAAACTATTTTTAACCCGCCCTTTACTGCATGTAATAAGAAGTTGAATGACAATTCTGCCCGTGACAGTTGTTTTTAAATTATCATCGTTTTAATTAGCTTACATAATGTATAGGGGTCATTCCGTGGTTTTGTGCAAAAAGCAATTCCAGACGAATTTACCCATGAATTTATTAGAAAAAGTGAACTGATTTTCGCTTAGAGAATAAAGACATAATAACTTTAAAAGTAGTATCGCTAATATTACATTTTTTTAAATTATATATTTAAAAAAAAAATGTAAAACTGTCTGAAAAATCATTCCTCTCCGTTTCCAAATTGGGACTTCGGAAAGATCTTTCGATGTTTATTTTTCTATATTTGTGATTATGACTTTAACTAATACGCAATATTAAAGCTAAAGGCCTGAACTACAATTTATGTATTTTTATTTTCAATTTATTGCAATCTATTTATGTAAAAAGCTTCTTTTTCGAAATGTCACAAAAAAAAATTCATTACCATCCGTACACAGAAACTTCTTAATTTAAGAGAATACGAGACGGTCTCCGATACGATTCCCGTCAAAACAGGTTTATACTGGTCAGTCGGCCCTGGCAACAGAGACGAGTGGACGTGCGCGTGTTGTGGATAAAATTATTTACGATCTTCAAATTGTAACCAGTGTTTCGTCTATAAATCAGCTCATCACCTTCCTTCGATTTCACAAGGTACCGTAATAATTAAATTATTATAAATACGTAATATGTCTATCTCTTAAAGCCATATTCGTCCTGTTTTAAAATCAAATTTTAAATGTATTCTACAACGAAGTTATTAATATAAATTGTGAATTTTTTCATTCATCTCCTCTACATTACCTTCCGTTCCGTCCATTTTTTTGCGGGAAGGTAATGAACAGTTTTGGAAGGAAATGAAAAATTCTTATTTTAATTTAAAAATAATTGTGTTCCAGTATGTATAGTGTCTGTGTGTATTATCTACATGAGACATGTTTTTTCGTATAATTTACTAAGTATTAATTTTATAAATTTCAGCATAAATATGGGCAAAACTCGTAAAAAGTTGACAAGAGAAGAAAAATTAGCTAAAGATCGGATACGTAAACGAGAAAAATATGCTCACATAAAAAACAATCCTGAATTGTATTCCCTACAGAAAGAAAAAGAAAGAAACAGGTACTTAGTAAGAAAAGAGAAGAATAAGATCTGTAGCATTAAAGACATGACTCCTAAAGCACAAAGGGAACAACGAAGGCGTTGGCGGAAAAATTCCCAAAACTATCTAAAAAATAAGGAAAAAGCAAAGACATTAGAGAGAATATTGGTGGAAAACTCACCACCCCAGAGTGAGTCAAATTGTTGTGTTAATGTGGAACCCCAAATACCAGATCCTTTGACGGTAGCTGAACCAGGACCAAGTACAATCAAGCATAGTAAGTCTACACAATTATCTAAGTTTAATAATATTTTAAGACGTATACGTTATAATCATATGAAGACAGTAAAGATATTGAACGGTAGGATTAAAAAACTAGAAAGAGAAAAAGACGTATTACGTAAAAGAAGTAATATAACTCAAAAAGTCTGTGATACTATAGAAAAAAAGGTAGATGAAGTATTGACAGAAATTCGACCAGATAAGAAGGAAGCAGTAAAAAAACAACTGCTTTTCAGTGAAACTATATCCCAAAATTTGCAAAATACCTATAAAACAATGACTAAAAAAGACAAAAGAAATTTTGTAGACACGGTTATCAAAGATGATACAAAATTAAGGAAATATAAGTTACTTCATAAATTGCCATTTTCCCGAAGAAAGAAGAAAACAGCTACTGTGGAAAATAAACAAATATTGTTAAATAAAATCCACTCATTCTTTGAAGAAGATACAAACAGTAGAGTTGCAGCGGGGAAAAAGGAATTTATAAAAAAGAAAGGAGTGAAGAAACAGAAGCGTTACCTGAATGATAATTTAAAGAACTTGCATGAAAAATTTTTAAAGGAGCAATGTAGTGTAAGCTATTCGTCCTTCTGTAAGTATAGACCCTATTGGGTAGTCTTTCCTAAAGTAGACCGAGACACTTGTCAATGCAAATTACATTCTAATGTTAATCTTTTAATTAGGGCTCTTAAAAATGCCGAAATTATCTCTGAAAGTTCGGGAACTCATGTTATAAATAGTCTCTGTTGTGATGTAAAGCAAAAATGTCTCGAACGTTCATGTGAATTTTGCGCAAATAAAGTTTTGAACTATCATGAATTTAAAAATGATAAAAAAATTATATTCCATCAATGGGTTGTAGAGAAAAAACCGTATATAGGAAAAGATGGAAAACAAAAGATTAAAATAGTGTCTATAAAACAAAGGTTTGAAGACTATCCGCGAAACGTTATTTACAAATTAGAGTCATCGTTAGATACATTTCTTAAGCACAATTTAAACATAACAGTACAGTATCAAGTTATCAAGCAACTAAAACAAAATTTGAAAGACCATGAGATACTAGTGCACGTAGATTTTAGTGAGAATTATTGTTTAAAATATAATGAGGAGATACAATCTTTCCACTTTGGAGGAAGTAGAGAACAAGTTTCTTTACACACCGGGGTTCTTTATTACAAGGATAATGACGCAGGTGTATTTCGGACCAAATCGTTTTGCACAATTAGCGATTGCTTAAAACATGACGCTAAAGCCATATGGGCACACTTATGTCCCATTTTAAAGATGGCGCAAACTGCAGTGCCTTATGAAATAGTAAATTTTTTATCTGATTCACCATCCAGCCAATATAGGAATAAAACAATATTTTATATAATAACTAAATTAGAAGATATTAACCCAAATATACGTCGAGTGACATGGAATTATCAAGAGTCCGGTCACGGAAAAGGGGCTCCAGATGGTATAGGAGCAGTGGTTAAACGCACTGCTGATAATTTTGTCAAATATGGTGGAGATGTTGGTACTTATGAAGACTTCTGGGCTTTAGTTACCAAAAATATACCAAACGTATACTTTGATATGATAACTGAACGCGATATTGAAGATAAAATAATTCCGCCAAATATACCAGGTTTTAAAGGCACAATGAAAGTTCATCAAATAATATGGACTGCTGATAATAAAAAAACTATAACTTTGCGCAGTCTTAGTTGTTTTGAATGTCAAGATTGCTTTATCCCTTGCCAACATAATAAACATTTAGGCTATCTCAATTCAGATTACTACGGTGAAACAGAATGTGGTCAATCTCGTGATCAGTGTAGTGAAAACGAAGTCACTTGTTTCAAAGACAACCAATCCATATGTAGCATAGATACGTCTACAATTTTAAATAATTTAAATTTAGATGAATCAGACTTTTTGAAAAATTTAAAACCTTTAGAGGGTCCTATCGATTTACAGCTCTCACCTATACCTAATATATCTACATCTTCAACTGTAACCAGATCTCCTAAAATTAAGATTTTATCTGATGTTCGTATAAGTTGGGAAAACCGCAAATTTTATAAGATGGCAAAAAAAAATCTTGCCCCTAAAAAACTAGTAGAAGAAGTATTTATTTCTAAACACCAACGAGAATTCGAGACTTTTATTCAATCAAACGTACCAGAAGAACAAGAGTTAGACAGCAATAATTATGAAAAATCAGATAACAGTGACGAATTAAACATTTTTTAGGATTCTGTGATTTGTGTGTTATGTTTGTGATTTTATATTTCTATTTTCCTACTACTGTATTTTTAAGAGAAATTTCAATAATCTTGGTATTGTATTTTGTTTTCGATAGAAGATTCGGTTAGTTTTAAGATTGTATAGATTATTTTATAATAATAATATTTAACTGTTTTTGTTTTTGTATGCGATTGAGGTTTTGACTCAAAAACCAAAAGATTAGTTACCTGTTATAGTTTTGTAATGCCTATTGTAGAGCAGGTTATTCTGTTTATTTGTTAGCTTTTAGAAGTATATTTTTTACGGTATTTCTGTGATTTTGTGCCTGAGACCAAAAATTCTAGCTTCTCTTATTACTGTTAGTAAATAGTAGAATTGTATTCAATATTGATCGTTATACGAGCCAGTCTAATGTTGTTTGGCTACTGTTTGAGAGTCTATAGCCATTAATTACCTACCTAATTAAGAACTGTGATTATGCTTCCTTCCACAAAGTGTTTTTTTTTTAACAGAACTGAATTAAAAGTCTGATTAGATATGAAAGATAATATGTTGATATTTTTTACGCTATTTCTGTAATTTTGTGTCAGACCAAAAATTCTAGCTTCTCTTAGTACTAGTAGAATAAAAAAATAAAAAATAGTAGAATTGTATTAAATATTGATCGTTATACAAGTCAGTCCAATGTTGGAAATTTGTTTGGCTACTGTTTGAAAGTCTAAGCCATTAATTACCTACCTAATTAAGAACTGTGATTATGCTTTCTTCCACATAGTGTTTTTTTTAAACAGAACTGAATTAAAAGTCTGATTAGAAATAAAAGATAATAATTATGTTGATTACTGTAAATCATTGTTTCATTTTTCTTTATAAAATTACTGTCTATTATGGTCCATTCCTATCCTAGCCCTTTTATTACCTTCCCGAGTTAGTCATTACCATCTCACCCTAGTTCATTACAATCCATACAGTTTTCATCACCATCCTGTTGTTGATTTACAGCTAGCCATATCTCAATTAGTAAATAATATAAAAAAGTGCCTTCCACTTTTTATGAATGTGACGACGATTTTAACACTAATAATAAAAAAAAAATGTGAAATCTAACATTTTTTTTTTGATTCCGCTGATCGTCGCAATTTGCACGAAACGACGGAATCACCCATAGTCAATTAAAAAGAAATATTTCAGAAATTATAATAGTAAGAGGTAATGATGTCAATAAATCGATCCCATATTTCATCTCACCAGTACAATATGGGCAATTTGGCGTCAGGTTCATGACGTCATTATCACTGGCCAGTATACTGATGTATATTTGTTCGCGAGTATACGGCGCAGTGGATAAAAGGCAAACGAGAGTTGGGCAGAACACTTTTTATTACTATTAAATCAATGAATTACAGGAAAATTAAAGGAGATACATTATTAGGTTGCAAAGGTGCCGGTGGCAGCAGAAGAAGAGGAATGTTGCCAGGACTTAGTATCTAACGTCCCTTTTAATCATAAAAGTATTGCCAGATATGAATAGGAGTGTACCAAATTATTTTAACACTTCCCCTTACACTACATATACATATTGCTCTGCTACCACAAACAATGTCAGTTAAACATACTTAAACAAAACTTTCAAATTTTCTACATCAGAATTCTTACATTTAATTGATTCATAAAATCCTTATGCTTAGTACCTGATAAAGGTTTAGTTAAAACGTCCGCTACCATCAAATTTGTGGGAAGATAAGTCACATTAATATAATTTTTACTCATTAAATCTTTAATGAAATGGTATCGCACGTCTATGTGTTTTGTTCGTTTATGACAATTTTTAGTTGTTAACATTTTAATAGCACTCTGGTTATCATTTCTTAATTCACATTTAAAATATTTACCAGTCAACTCAAACAAAAAATTCCTTACAAACAATATGTCTTTACAAGAATTACTCATGGATAAATATTCAGCCTCTGTACTGGACATTGCAACACAACGCTGTTTTCTACTTTCCCAATTAATTGTATTAACTCCCAATTTAATTACAAAACCAGAAAATGACTTTCTATCAATTGGGTCATTCGCCCAATCTGCATCTGTAAAGGCTTCTAGATCTAACTTTTTATTATTTCTCACAAATAACAAACCGTGATCAATTGTACCCTTCAGATAACGAAGGACCCTCTTGGCAGCTAACCAATGACTTCTGTTGAAGTTATTGTTAAATTGACTTAATAAACTACAACAATAAGAAATATCAGGTCTTGTGCATACATTTAAATACATTAAACTACCAACAAGTTCTCGATATTTCAAATCACATTCAGAGTTATTATTATCACAATTTTCAAACTTCTCATTAATTTGCATTGGTGTAGAAACACTATTAGCATCTAACATTCCAAAAGTAGATAACAATTTCTTGATGTACTCAGATTGTCTTAACAGTATTGTACCTTTAATTCTATCTCTGTGTACACTCATGCCCAAACAATTCTTTATTGGCCCTAAATTCTTAATATTAAAATTATTGTTTAAAATGTCAATGATATCAGATTTTTCTTTACAACAATTACTAAAAATAAAAAAAATCATCAACATAAAGGGCTAGAATTGTCAAATTGTCATTAATCCTCTTGATATAAACACATGGCTCACATTTGGTCTGTGTATAACCATGTTTAGTCAATAAATTATGGACAGTTTCATTCCAGACTCTACTGGCCTGCTTAAGGCCATAGATACTTTTCTGCAATAAACAAACTTTATTATTATGTCTGTAACCCTGTGGCTGTTCCATATAAATTTCTTCATTTAGTTTACCATTTAAAAATGCAGTTGTGACATCTATGTGGTCTATGTCCATGTCCATTTCATTAGCAAGATTAAATAAAATACGCATAGTTGAATGCCTGACAACAGGAGAAAAAGTTTTATTATAGTCAACACCAGGCTTTTGAGTAAATCCACGTGCAACTAAACGTGCCTTGTATTTATCAAAGTTTCCTGATGTATCCTGTTTCACCTTAAATACCCATTTAGTTTTTATAACATTTTTATTTAAAGGCCTATCAACTAACGTCCAGACACCATTTTCTATCAGTGAGTCATACTCACATTTCATGGCTTCTACCCATTCATCTTTTTGTGGACTAGCTATTGCATCCTCATAAGACTGAGGTTCATTTAGAACATAAGATTGACATAATAAGGAAAAATCTACCTCATAATCACCAAAGCGTTTAGGTGGAATACCTCTGGTGCTCCTCACCGATCGCTGTGGAGCAGTTAGCTCCTCTGGAGATTCGCTGTCATCAATGTCACTGCATGACTGGTACTCAAAATCAGGGCTCTGAGGTGAAAGACATTGCTTCCCCTGCCTCAAGGTTTCATCAGAACTTACCACTTGTTCATTTTCTGATGCAAGTGTCTCACTGGGTGCCTCACTCTGACTGGGTGCCTCAAAACTAGTAGAGGGCTCAACAGTGGCTGCATCATTGGTAATAACAGAGAGATTATCAGTTACATTTATAAAATTATCATTTGGTATATTATTATTAAAACTATTATAATTTAAAATGTCATTGTTCATATTAGATACAACGTTATTGTCATTGCAAAGTTTTAAAATACCATTATTATTTATTTTAGAAATGTCACTATCATTTTCAATATTTAAAATATTATTATTCATTTTAGAAATATTATTATTATTCATTTCAATAAAATGCACATTTCTAGATTTTACTATCTTTTTAGGAAATAGTGGATCAACTAACCTATACCCTTTTGAATCCTGACAATACCCAACAAAAATATATTGTTTTGATTTAAAATCCAATTTCTGCCTATGACAGTCAGGTATTAAAGAAAAAGCCTTGCAGCCAAACACCCTTAAGTGGCTCAAGTTAACTTTGTACCCTGTCCACACTTGTTCAGGAATTGTGCCTGACAAAGCAGCAGTAGGGGACCTATTCTTAAGATATATAGCTGTCATTACAGCCTCACCCCAATAGCGCTTGTCTAGGCCAGCTTCAGCTAACATACATCTAGCTTTCTCAATCAAGGTTCTATTAAGCCGCTCAGAAACACCATTCTGCTGCGGACTATAAGGTATAGTGGTTTGATGTACAATCCCATGTTGAGATAAATAATTGTCAAAACTTTTATTGACATACTCTGTACCATTGTCAGATCTCAAGCATTTTATCATAAAACCAGTTTGTTTCTCCACTAAATTTTTGAAATTAATAAAACATTTCATTACCTCATTCTTCTGTGTCATCAAATAGCCATAAGTCTTCCTTGAAAAGTCATCAGTGAACGTCACCAAATAACGTGCTCCTCCCCAGCTGCTCTGCGACATTGGCCCACAAACATCAGAGTGTATTAACTCCAACAGCTGCTTTGCACGCTTAGCTTGACCTTTGGGGAAAGACTTCACAGTTTGCTTCCCCTCAATGCATGGGATACAGTCTTGCAAATGACCAGAGTCACGCTGGAAATCAATTCCTACAGCAAGACCATCACGCAATGCATACATACCTTGCAAGCTTAAGTGACCGAGTCGCTTGTGCCATAATTCCATTTGGCTACTGTCAACATGAGAACATTGCTCCTTGTTCATCTGCAGAACATTGGAAGAGACCTGGGAACATAAGACATTAGGCACACACTCTAACCTATAAACTCCATTTATGAAAATTCCATCTATTATCAAATTTCCTGCTTTGTCATAAATATAACATTTTAAATTATCAAACACAACCCTGCGATTATTTTTAGTTAAACAACTCACAGATAATAAGTTGGCGGACAGACCAGGGACATACAACACATTCTCAATAATTTTGGTATCATTTTTAAATTTGAGTTTGACATTACCTATACCCAAACATTTAAGTTGGTCATTATTTGCTACAGTAACTAAAGTAGTAAACTTAGTGTCCAAATTTAAAAACAGTTCCTTATCCTTACACATATGTGATGTACACCCACTATCCACAATCCAATAATGTGAGCTGAGACACGTAGCAAAAGCAGAAGCTGATACAAACAGAGTACCTGTCTCTGTTTTCTGTTGCGTTTTAGAGGCAGTTTTCTCACGTTTCAGTTTGAAACACTTCGCCTTGACATGGCCAGTTTTCTTGCAGTAACTGCACACCATGTTACGTTTTGTACTTATAAAAGCCATATCATTTTTGGTTTCATTGTTATTTCCATTTACATTGTTATGGCGACGAAAATGTTCCTGCAAAAGCCTTGCCCGAACCATCTCACTTGTTAGTTTTTCTAACGATGACAACGATTCCAGACCGGATACAAGGACGTCATACTCCTGTGGTAGTCCACTTAGTAGAATTTCAGCGACTTCGCTGTCTTCAATCACGCGCCCAATGTCCGCCAGTTGTTGCACCAATGTCATTACTCCTTCTATGTACTCGTTCATTGTGTTGTAATCGGTGTAGTTAGCACGATGAAGTTTACGTAACAAAAGAACACGCCGGTACAGACCTTTATCTTCGAAGACAGATTTTAAGGCATCCCACGCCTCCTTTGACGATTTAGCAGATCTGACATGTTGAATGCAACACGATTTTATAGCGAGGCAAATACGGGCCAAAGCACGTTGATCTTTAGTGGAATCGGTTTCGGTGCCTTCCACGCTTTTCCATAAGCCTTCCAAAACAAGCGACATTTTCATTTGGAATTTCCAAGTGTTGTAATTTCCAACTCCGTCCAATTTTTCAAAAGAATTAGCGGATTGATTGGCCAGAGGCACATGGCCATTCTCCGCCGCCATTTTTCTTGTGCCGTGTCGTGTGTCGTACACGTAGAACAAAGGGAAAAATCAGTCACACGCGTCAATCTTGAATTTTAACGCTGTCTGGGCCCATAACCTGTTCGCGAGTATACGGCGCAGTGGATAAAAGGCAAACGAGAGTTGGGCAGAACACTTTTTATTACTATTAAATCAATGAATTACAGGAAAATTAAAGGAGATACATTATTAGGTTGCAAAGGTGCCGGTGGCAGCAGAAGAAGAGGAATGTTGCCAGGACTTAGTATCTAACGTCCCTTTTAATCATAAAAGTATTGCCAGATATGAATAGGAGTGTACCAAATTATTTTAACAATATTACGGAATACACCCTACATTTTTAAGTCACAAAACTTAGTTAATCATTATTGACGGTGTAACTTGCTGCTTGCTGAGGAACAATTCAAATATTATGATAATAAAAAAAAATTAAAAGTAAATCCGGTCTTCTACAAGCTTCTCCCCATAATTTACATCTGAAATGTTAAAATACAATACAAATTAATAAATATATTCTAACCGAAATGGTATATACTGTTCGCGAGTATACGGCGTAGTGGATAAAAGGCAAACGAGAGTTGGGCAGAACACTTTTTATTACTATTAAATCAATGAATTACAGGAAAATTAAAGGAGATACATTATTAGGTTGCAAAGGTGCCGGTGGCAGCAGAAGAAGAGGAATGTTGCCAGGACTTAGTATCTAACGTCCCTTTTAATCATAAAAGTATTGCCAGATATGAATAGGAGTGTACCAAATTATTTTAACACTTCCCCTTACACTACATATACATATTGCTCTGCTACCACAAACAATGTCAGTTAAACATACTTAAACAAAACTTTCAAATTTTCTACATCAGAATTCTTACATTTAATTGATTCATAAAATCCTTATGCTTAGTACCTGATAAAGGTTTAGTTAAAACGTCCGCTACCATCAAATTTGTGGGAAGATAAGTCACATTAATATAATTTTTACTCATTAAATCTTTAATGAAATGGTATCGCACGTCTATGTGTTTTGTTCGTTTATGACAATTTTTAGTTGTTAACATTTTAATAGCACTCTGGTTATCATTTCTTAATTCACATTTAAAATATTTACCAGTTAACTCAAACAAAAAATTCCTTACAAACAATATGTCTTTACAAGAATTACTCATGGATAAATATTCAGCCTCTGTACTGGACATTGCAACACAACGCTGTTTTCTACTTTCCCAATTAATTGTATTAACTCCCAATTTAATTACAAAACCAGAAAATGACTTTCTATCAATTGGGTCATTCGCCCAATCTGCATCTGCAAAGGCTTCTAGATCTAACTTTTTATTATTTCTCACAAATAACAAACCGTGATCAATTGTACCCTTCAGATAACGAAGGACCCTCTTGGCAGCTAACCAATGACTTCTGTTGAAGTTATTGTTAAATTGACTTAATAAACTACAACAATAAGAAATATCAGGTCTTGTGCATACATTTAAATACATTAAACTACCAACAAGTTCTCGATATTTCAAATCACATTCAGAGTTATTATTATCACAATTTTCAAACTTCTCATTAATTTGCATTGGTGTAGAAACACTATTAGCATCTAACATTCCAAAAGTAGATAACAATTTCTTGATGTACTCAGATTGTCTTAACAGTATTGTACCTTTAATTCTATCTCTGTGTACACTCATGCCCAAACAATTCTTTATTGGCCCTAAATTCTTAATATTAAAATTATTGTTTAAAATGTCAATGATATCAGATTTTTCTTTACAACAATTACTAAAAATAAAAAAATCATCAACATAAAGGGCTAGAATTGTCAAATTGTCATTAATCCTCTTAATATAAACACATGGCTCACATTTGGTCTGTGTATAACCATGTTTAGTCAATAAATTATGGACAGTTTCATTCCAGACTCTACTGGCCTGCTTAAGGCCATAGATACTTTTCTGCAATAAACAAACTTTATCATTATGTCTGTAACCCTGTGGCTGTTCCATATAAATTTCTTCATTTAGTTTACCATTTAAAAATGCAGTTGTGACATCTATGTGGTCTATGTCCATGTCCATTTCATTAGCAAGATTAAATAAAATACGCATAGTTGAATGCCTGACAACAGGAGAAAAAGTTTTATTATAGTCAACACCAGGCTTTTGAGTAAATCCACGTGCAACTAAACGTGCCTTGTATTTATCAAAGTTTCCTGATGTATCCTGTTTCACCTTAAATACCCATTTAGTTTTTATAACATTTTTATTTAAAGGCCTATCAACTAACGTCCAGACACCATTTTCTATCAGTGAGTCATACTCACATTTCATGGCTTCTACCCATTCATCTTTTTGTGGACTAGCTATTGCATCTTCATAAGACTGAGGTTCATTTAGAACATAAGATTGACATAATAAGGAAAAATCTACCTCATAATCACCAAAGCGTTTAGGTGGAATACCTCTGGTGCTCCTAACCGATCGCTGTGGAGCAGTTAGCTCCTCTGGAGATTCGCTGTCATCAATGTCACTGCATGACTGGTACTCAAAATCAGGGCTCTGAGGTGAAAGACATTGCTTCCCCTGCCTCAAGGTTTCATCAGAACTTACCACTTGTTCATTTTCCGATGCAAGTGTCTCACTGGGTGCCTCACTCTGACTGGGTGCCTCAAAACTAGTAGAGGGCTCAACAGTGGCTGCATCATCGGTAATAACAGAAAGATTATCAGTTACATTTATAAAATTATCATTTGGTATATTATTATTAAAACTATTATAATTTAAAATGTCATTGTTCATATTAGATACAACGTTATTGTCATTGCAAAGTTTTAAAATACCATTATTATTTATTTTAGAAATGTCACTATCATTTTCAATATTTAAAATATTATTATTCATTTTAGAAATATTATTATTATTCATTTCAATAAAATGCACATTTCTAGATTTTACTATCTTTTTAGGAAATAGTGGATCAACTAACCTATACCCTTTTGAATCCTGACAATACCCAACAAAAATATATTGTTTTGATTTAAAATCCAATTTCTGTCTATGACAGTCAGGTATTAAAGAAAAAGCCTTGCAGCCAAACACCCTTAAGTGGCTCAAGTTAACTTTGTACCCTGTCCACACTTGTTCAGGAATTGTGCCTGACAAAGCAGCAGTAGGGGACCTATTCTTAAGATATATAGCTGTCATTACAGCCTCACCCCAATAGCGCTTGTCTAGGCCAGCTTCAGCTAACATACATCTAGCTTTCTCAATCAAGGTTCTATTAAGCCGCTCAGAAACACCATTCTGCTGCGGACTATAAGGTATAGTGGTTTGATGTACAATCCCATGTTGAGATAAATAATTGTCAAAACTTTTATTGACATACTCTGTACCATTGTCAGATCTCAAGCATTTTATCATAAAACCAGTTTGTGTCTCCACTAAATTTTTGAAATTAATAAAACATTTCATTACCTCATTCTTCTGTGTCATCAAATAGCCATAAGTCTTCCTTGAAAAGTCATCAGTGAACGTCACCAAATAACGTGCTCCTCCCCAGCTGCTCTGCGACATTGGCCCACAAACATCAGAGTGTATTAACTCCAACAGCTGCTTTGCACGCTTAGCTTGACCTTTGGGGAAAGACTTCACAGTTTGCTTCCCCTCAATGCATGGGATACAGTCTTGCAAATGACCAGAGTCACGCTGGAAATCAATTCCTACAGCAAGACCATCACGCAATGCATACATACCTTGCAAGCTTAAGTGACCGAGTCGCTTGTGCCATAATTCCATTTGGCTACTGTCAACATGAGAACATTGCTCCTTGTTCATCTGCAGAACATTGGAAGAGACCTGGGAACATAAGACATTAGGCACACACTCTAACCTATAAACTCCATTTATGAAAATTCCATCTATTATCAAATTTCCTGCTTTGTCATAAATATAACATTTTAAATTATCAAACACAACCCTGCGATTATTTTTAGTTAAACAACTCACAGATAATAAGTTGGCGGACAGACCAGGGACATACAACACATTCTCAATAGTTTTGGTATCATTTTTAAATTTGAGTTTGACATTACCTATACCCAAACATTTAAGTTGGTCATTATTTGCTACAGTAACTAAAGTAGTAAACTTAGTGTCCAAATTTAAAAACAGTTCCTTATCCTTACACATATGTGATGTACACCCACTATCCACAATCCAATAATGTGAGCTGAGACACGTAGCAAAAGCAGAAGCTGATACAAACAGAGTACCTGTCTCTGTTTTCTGTTGCGTTTTAGAGGCAGTTTTCTCACGTTTCAGTTTGAAACACTTCGCCTTGACATGGCCAGTTTTCTTGCAGTAACTGCACACCATGTTACGTTTTGTACTTATAAAAGCCATATCATTTTTGGTTTCATTGTTATTTCCATTTACATTGTTATGGCGACGAAAATGTTCCTGCAAAAGCCTTGCCCGAACCATCTCACTTGTTAGTTTTTCTAACGATGACAACGATTCCAGACCGGATACAAGGACGTCATACTCCTGTGGTAGTCCACTTAGTAGAATTTCAGCGACTTCGCTGTCTTCAATCACGCGCCCAATGTCCGCCAGTTGTTGCACCAATGTCATTACTCCTTCTATGTACTCGTTCATTGTGTTGTAATCGGTGTAGTTAGCACGATGAAGTTTACGTAACAAAAGAACACGCCGGTACAGACCTTTATCTTCGAAGACAGATTTTAAGGCATCCCACGCCTCCTTTGACGATTTAGCAGATCTGACATGTTGAATGCAACACGATTTTATAGCGAGGCAAATACGGGCCAAAGCACGTTGATCTTTAGTGGAATCGGTTTCGGTGCCTTCCACGCTTTTCCATAAGCCTTCTAAAACAAGCGACATTTTCATTTGGAATTTCCAAGTGTTGTAATTTCCAACTCCGTCCAATTTTTCAAAAGAATTAGCGGATTGATTGGCCAGAGGCACATGGCCAGTCTCCGCCGCCATTTTTCTTGAGCCGTGTCGTGTGTCGTACACGTAGAACAAAGGGAAAAATCAGTCACACGCGTCAATCTTGAATTTTAACGCTGTCTGGGCCCATAACCTGTTCGCGAGTATACGGCGTAGTGGATAAAAGGCAAACGAGAGTTGGGCAGAACACTTTTTATTACTATTAAATCAATGAATTACAGGAAAATTAAAGGAGATACATTATTAGGTTGCAAAGGTGCCGGTGGGCGGTGGCAGCAGAAGAAGAGGAATGTTGCCAGGACTTAGTATCTAACGTCCCTTTTAATCATAAAAGTATTGCCAGATATGAATAGGAGTGTACCAAATTATTTTAACATATACATACATACGAAAGAATTTGCTACAGACCACCAAACTGAACAACTTTTACTATAGGACCAACTCGTGACAGATTTAAGTTATTTAGATGGCATTTTCGTAACCAGCACCCCAATTTACTTCGGAATTGACACCCATATCATATTATAAATACTTTAAATTGACGTCCGCCATCTTGGATTTCGAAAAAGAATGGCTTTTTCGTAAATAGCACCCCAATTAAACTTAAAATTGACACCCAAATCAAATTATAAAACAAACGACGTCCGCCATCTTGAATTTATAAAAGTGAAAAATAAAAATCTTTTTTCAAAAAAATAAACAACCGACTTCCAAAAAAACACTAAAAAGTGAAAAATAACTTTAATTTCGGAAGTCGGTGACTTTGGATATGTATTTAATTTTTTGTCACCGTCTTCCGAAATTAAAGTTATTTTTCACTTTTTAATGTTTTGTTGGAAGTCGGTTGTTTATTTTTTTTGAAAAAAGATTTTTATTTTTCACTTTTTAGTGGTTCACATGTGCTGTCCCTTCACAGCGTACCGGCGTGATGTTATGTTATTAACTGGTGTAAACAATTGACTGACATGAGATTTCAGCAATCCCTGTCCATTTGCTATCATTTATTGAGGAGTTCCGTTGCCTATCTCCGAAGTTCTTCATCAGATCTTCACCAAATTGAAATGGAACCACTCCGAGAAAGTAGTCTTCCAAAAACTACACAAATTGCTTCAAGTGTGCCCATAAAATTTTAAGAGTTCTCTCTATTTCTCCAGGATCCCATCATCAGATCCTGACTTGATGATCATGGGACCACCTGGGAAGTATACCCTTTCGAACAAAAAAAAATTTATCCAAATCGTTCCAGCCATCTTCGAGTAATCGGGGAACATACATAAAAAAAAAAAAAAAAGGTTCCGACGAATTGAGAACGTCCTCCTTTTGGAAGTCGGTTAAAAAAGTCCACCATCTTGACACGGAACATACAAACAAACAATTTCACATTTATAATATTAGTAGGATTTCCAAACAGATGCCCGCCCTGTGCGATAACCTATTTAAAAAAAAAAAATACCGTGCGCCGGTCGGCCATTTTATTAGCGTTATCAACGTGGCACGACATTTACAAAACAGATTTAATTACCTTTCTTCTGTGCGTGGAAGCTGATGAAACCGCAGATCTTTATTTATACGAGATGAGGACTTGCAATCACACACAGCACACGTCGTATGCACCATTTTAAATAAACAAATAAAAAACAAACACGCGTTAGCCCCGAATGATATAGCCCGAACTACTAACATCGTTTTGCTCGCAGTTCGGGCTCGGCTTACCCACGTCTCGCCCCTCACACCCCGCACGATTGCCCTGTCTAGACGTCTTCGTTGGACGACTGTATGATTTTTAGACTGTGCTTTGAAACCACGTCAATTCCTTAGATCACACACGACACCTGCTAATATCGTATTCTCTATATCACAATGAACGATGCGGAAGCTCCGTAATTGCGGATGCGAATATTCGCCACATCGCTGCTCCGGACAGTCCCGCCCTATGGTCACACGCACACCCATTAAATATATGACTGGCCAATTCTTGTCTTGCTTTTGGCCGACTGCAGGAAGTTAGGGGCCCAACTAGCAAGCTAGCCACGTGTGAGAGGCTGCCCCGTCACCTCGCAAAAAATCTTGAAAAATTCCGCCCAGAGACTTAATTAGCTTAATTAGACCAAAAGGAAAATCATCTGGAATTATCCTTTCAGTCCCTAAAAGGAGGCCTTTCAGTCGCTGACTGGCACGGTCGGCACTGGTTCCGGCATCCCTGTATTTTCCAGATGATTTTTCTTTTGGTCTAATTGACCTCTCGAGTCTGATGGTACGCTGGCTCATTCCGCGAAAGTGAAGGAAAATCTATGTGTTGGTATGCTAGCAGCTAACTTGATATTATAATGGGCTCAACAGTAACCACCAGTCTGACATGGTGTCTATCGTCAACTGTTGTGGTTGGTCAACTGGAGATTTTGTGTATTTTACGCATTACTGAGGCGAAGCCATTGAGAGACAGGGTTAAGTCTTTGTTGGGTCGCATGATATCTCAAAGGCCTTCGACAGGGTCTTGCATGCTAGCCTGTGGGATAAGTTTCCCGTAAACGGCATCCCTGCTGACTTGCTACCGGATTTCCAACTTCCTGAGTGATCAATCGATCAGAGTGGTCATAGATGGCTGATCATCGGATCATAAGGCTATTGATATGTTCCTGAGGGGTCGGTTCTTTCTACGAAATCTATTTCTGCTGGACATCAATGACCTGCTACAGC
Organism: Polymixis lichenea; assembly: GCA_949091785.1. Lineage (NCBI taxonomy): Eukaryota > Metazoa > Arthropoda > Insecta > Lepidoptera > Noctuidae > Polymixis > Polymixis lichenea. The sequence continues at coordinate 11,268,819 of OX420939.1, read as the reverse complement.
TTGGTGCTATTGGGTACGTAGAAGACAGCAGTAGAGGTGGTCGTTGAATCAATAAACTGATTTATTGAACGACTTTTCATTCGTCAACGAGATAAGTGTTAACCATCAATGAACCTGATGACCTGTTGACCATTGATGATTAACAGATTACATTAACCAAAAAACCGTCAATGACTCACCTTTAGACAGCAGTCTTGGGCATGCAGTTGACAGCCTTGATCTCGACTTCGGCTCAATCATCGTGTCAAAAGCACAGACTGCAGGTGGGCATCCTAAATAAGGCGATACTTCACATCTAGACAGCTCTTAATTACCAATGTCCAGACGCCAGCACATCAAGCTACCCCAATCTGTCAAATTTCTTTGATAGATTTTCAACTTTATTACAAAAGTACAAGGTTCATGCACAATGGGAAAATTTGTGACAGTTTGGGGTAGCTTGATGTGCTAGCGTCTGTATATAGCTCAAGTCCGTTCCTTTATGGAGTATTGCAGCCACTTGTGGGATGGCTCAGAAAAATACCAGCGTGCTTCACTTGACTCGGTGGAACGCTGAGCAAAAAGTTTTATAGGCGACAAGACGTTGGTACACACGGCTACACAACAAGCTATACATTTATAGTATAAGCTGATCTCGCATTTTATAGGATTTCCTTACAGTGCGAGATCAGCGTAAACTGGAAATGTGTAGCCGTGTGTACATATTATTAAAGTCAATAGAATTTTCATTTACTTAAGGGCGCTGACACATTTTTTCTCGAATTTGAGCGTTTGACTCGAGATTTGGTGAGTGATTATGGATTAAATATAAACAAACAAAAAATTAAAAAAATATGTCCTACAAAATTTCATTATTTGTCTAGGGAACGCTCTAAAAAATATTTCAATTTGTTTACATAAGTCAGTAAAAACCTTGTCTCGGCAAAGGATGTTTCATAAAATTTTACTTTCGGGCATCTTTTGATGCTTTGTTACAAGGAACATATAATAGTTTAGTAATTTATAAAAATGTCTATGTATTGTACCTTGTTATTTGGAATGCTCAAGTCAATTTTTTATGTTTCATACAGTAATGTGTGCGTTACCCAGGCCAGATGTTGTCGAAAATGGTCAATTGAATCTTATAGATAATTAGTTTTGCGGCTTCTGTAATTGTTGCGCACATTTTTAAATTTGTTGCGCTTATAGTTTTTTAATTATTTCACAAAAACATTTCCTGCTGGGGTAACGTTACCCCAGCCAGACCTTTTTCTTTCTAATGGGAATATTTAAATAATTACTAGCTATAAAATTAGTTGTCTAGATGAAGTAAATGTTGTGCCTTATTTTGTATTTGTTCTTTCATCGGTTGCGAAGTTATTCGAGATTTTGCTGGGGTAACGTTTTTGGTTTTGCTAGATCTTTGAAATGGTTAAGCGGATTCTTATCATATTTTTTACATGGCTTCTTGGGAATTAGTTTAAATTTGTTCTGCAATAAAAAAAAACAAAATAATACATAGCTTAAAGGTTATTTCATTAAATAGAAAAACACTTCAATTGGTCCCAGCACTCTCAATAAGAGCTCTAAAGACTTACTTTAAACGTTATTTTAAAGCTTGTAACTGCCTTCAAATATATGTGAAGTTTCATTAGTATCCTGTAAGTATTTAACAAGTTATGATGATATTGAGTTCTTCACGAGCACGGTCTTGATGCGCGCGGTGTTATTTGGCCACTGGATTGGATATATGAACTGAATGTTATGTCAATTATTAGTTTTTTAGTTCAGTTGTATATCAGTAAAATTTCAGCTCAGTACATTGGATAATTAATGAGATAATACGATTAAAGTCATCAGGAAGTGAATGACCGTGGTAACCCGACCAAGTTTAGGTGGTTACGAAAAAGCGAAAACGCAGAACATTATGGTACCTTCTAAAATATGTAGGATAGTGTTACAAATTTAGTACAGACATGTACACAAGTTTAAAAAAAACTACGTGATTATTAAATAATTTTTATTGACAGGTAATATAATCATTTCAATTGAACTTTTAAAGTATTATTAAACTTATACTTAAAAACAATCACAGATTAAAATTACAGATAGTAATTTTGCTTTTTTGAAATTTTCTATAATTTTTTAATTAAATTATAGATTTCAGTATACACAGTACACAGTTACAGTTTTTATTTAAATATACACATATTGGACTGTGTAATGATCACAGACAATAAATAATATACAATGGTTTTTTTCAGTTAACACTAAACTTACGGTGCGTACAAACTATATAACATAACATGTTATATAACATTTTTCATAGTGTGGTCATGTTATTTATATATATACCTAGCTAGATATAAGTATGTACTCACCGTAGATTGAGAGTTTTACAGACGTAGAGGAGAACGTCAAACGATATTTTTTATAACTTCACCACGCAGCCATAGTCGCCACCACACTCATACGTAGGTATTATGTCGCCATCACCGCGTCCATCATCGCGGCCCACGGCTATTGCTATGTTGCCATTCTGTTTATGCCTACAATAAAAACAAAGAGTACATTTTTTTTGTCTAAATCCTTAATGGGGTTTCAATTGTAGTTTTGCTACCTACGTATTTGAAACTCGAATCGTCATCTATTTGCGAGTTTATATCAACGCGAGTGTCGCAACAAGGTAATTATGTATTTCTTAAAGTCTACGTGTCCAAGGAGTTTGTGGAAATAAATAAATACCTACCTGTTGCGGTAGTCCCGACTCCCGACATTGATAACGATAAAAATCGGTCGCTAAGTCATTAATTTCATTAATCAAGTTTCAAGTCATATTTTGGCAATATACCTATACACAAAAACCTTCCACTTGAATCAATCTATCTATTAAAAAAAACTGCTTCAGAATCCGTTGCGTAGTTTTAAAGATCTAAGCAAACAGGGACAGACAAACGGGAAGCGACTTTGTTTTATAGGTACTATGTAGCGAAGGATAAATATGTCGTTATCATTGTTGAGAATTCCAGTCTAGGTAATAATTAAGTACGAAAGAAAAGAAAATAATAAGTTCCTAAATTTAAATATTTAAGCCAAAAAAAATACAGTTTTAGATAAGTACCTAACAACATGTACATGCCCCCTAAAATCCTACCTTACGTCCAAGCTGAACACCTGGCTACGTGGGGGGCGGACACGCGTACTGTACAACTGTACAAAAACTTATGCGGCTAACAAGGAAAGGTAACCCCTTTATGCGAAAAACCTCAACAAAAAGACAGTGTCCGTATCCAATCGCAGACACTGTTTAAAAATAAAACACAAACATATACAACAAAACAAAAAGTGAAACAAAAAACAAGACAAAAAAAAAAAAAAAACAACATGTACATATTAATAATAATTTTGCTACTATTTCTGTAGTTACATTATACAAGCTTACCTTGTTCGTGAATTCATCAAGCAGCCTGCACCATAACTATGATCATCAATAGAAGCACTCCACATTAGCAGTAATTCGCCACACTTATTATTTTACATTAGCTCTCACGCACTCTATAAATATTTGCAAAAACAGGAAACGGAACTGCCGAAACGCATGCGCACTCTACAAGATGAATTATGTGATTACGGAGCATGTTTAGTGCGATATGCAAACAATGCGCCCCTTCACCCCACCCCTTCCGCGTCCCACCAAACGACATGTTATATCAGTGATTTTTGATAAGTTTGTGCAACTGGAAGATAATAATAATGTTTTCATAGTACAGATATTATTATATTATTAATGTATTTAACAGTGTACGCGTCTGTACCGAAATTGTAAGGTGTATTATACTAAACATTTCAAAAGATAGTATAATGTTCTGCGTTTTCGCTTTTTCGTAACCACCTAAACTTGGTCGGGTTACCACGGTCATTCACTTCCTGATGACTTTAATCGTATTATCTCATTAATTATCCAATGTACTGAGCTGAAATTTTACTGATATACAACTGAACTAAAAAACTAATAATTGACATAACATTCAGTTCATATATCCAATCCAGTGGCCAAATAACACCGCGCGCATCAAGACCGTGCTCGTGAAGAACTCAATATCATCATAACTTGTTAAATACTTACAGGATACTAATGAAACTTCACATACATTTGAAAGCAGTTACAAGCTTTAAAATAACGTTTAAAGTAAGTCTTTAGAGCTCTTATTGAGAGTGCTGGGACCAATTGAAGTGTTTTTCTATTTAATGAAATAACCTTTAAGCTATGTATTATTTTGGTTTTTTTATTGCAGAACAAATTTAAACTAATTCCCAAGAAGCCATGTACAAAATATGATAAGAATCCGCTTAACCATTTCAAAGATCTAGCAAAACCAAAAACGTTACCCCAGCAAAATCTCGAATAACTTCGCAACCGATGAGAGAACGAATACAAAATAAGGCACAACATTTACTTCATCTAGACAACTAATTTTATAGCTAGTAATTATTTAAATATTCCCATTAGAAAGAAAAAGGTCTGGCTGGGGTAACGTTACCCCAGCAGGAAATGTTTTTGTGAAATAATTAAAAAACTATAAGCGCAACAAATTTAAAAATGTGCGCAACAATTACAGAAGCCGCAAAACTAATTATCTATAAGATTCAAATGACCATTTTCGACAACATCTGGCCTGGGTAACGCACACTACAGTAATACACCAAAAATAATTCCGTAAAACAGAGAGTTTATGATAATTTTTCGTCTGAAATTACATTTTTTATCTATGTATGTTTAATCGAAATTCAATCAAAAAGTAAGGTAATAACTAAGGGTACTATGTCAGCTTACTTGAAAAAAAAAATCAGTAAATTTTAAAGCAAAATAATATTTTTAAACAACTTTTGTATACAATGCTATAAATCAATATAAATCTCGAGACGCGCGGGCCTTAGCTCCCAACCGTCCCTTGCCCGCAGAAGTGCCAGCCCGCGCCGAAGCTGAGCAAGTAGAGTTAAAATCCCCATGATTAATAATAAAGAAATTATTGATCCAGCCTGTCCCCACTTGCTGCCCTCCCTGAAAGTGACTCCCTGAGCCGAAGTTACGGCCTCTCAAGGTCAACTACGAGATGCCCTTCCCAAAAAAAAAAAAAGAAGGGCCTTAGCTTTAGTCCGCGCCGAGCGCTTCCTGAGGGAGGATGTATCGCTCGCTGTTGCCGCTTTGTGCGGTACGTAGTCTCGCCAATTTGCCAAGAATATAGCGTGACCAACACTTCTTAATACAAGTTATAATTTTTTTTGTTACACATTTTGCTTTATTATTCTACAGCGAATATATTAAAAGAAAATGTAATCTAAAATTTAAATTCAATTCATTATTTTCAGATTTAGTACAACGTTATATAGATTCTGCGCCTTTAGTCAAAAGTTTACTGTACTCTTACAATTTAGACCATGTGCCTTCCATCAAACATAGAAAAGAGAACGAGTCAAGACCTTTAACTCAACTTTGCTGTCAAATGAATTTACAAATAGAGAAGTGTGGCCTATTTATAAGTACCTACAGAGCATTCCTTTTTAGGAGCTACACCTGATGGAGAATTTGAAGACGGTGTTGTTGAAATTAAGTACCCCATATCTGCTTTTGAGGTGGATCCTGATACTGCCATTTTAGAAAAGATGTTGAAATACTTCAAAATCCACAATGGCGAAGTAATTTTTAGTAAAAATCACGATTACTTAGTATTATCAAATACAAGGCCAACTACACATTGCAAATAAAAATGTTTGCTTATTTGCAGTGTGGACTAGTACTGGATACCCACTAAATTTTTTAAATATTAAATTTATAAAGACGATGATTTCTGGAACCAGAAAATGTTGCCAAAGTTACTTAAGTTTTATGAGGAGTGTGTTCTTCCCGAAATCATAGATTTGAGGAAAGCAAGGTCTATGCCACTTCGGAAAATATTATTTTAACTTATTTTTATAATTATTATACTATATTTCCTCAGTCTGGGTTTTTTACACCCGTTGTGCCCATCTATAAAATTATATACTATCTCGAACGATACACATTTAAGGATTGCATCACTTTAAAATCGCGGTGAATTCTTTAAATGTGTACATTTCATATAAATTTATTTGGTACCGCTATAAAACAATTACATTAAAAATAAAGGGCATACAACCCCCATACAATAAACGTAATTGTTTCGGTGTATAATATTACCGTGGTACTTTCTTTAGTTACGGACTAAAGTTAGTACCACGGACACCTCGGAAGTCCGACTCGCACTTGGCTGCTTTTTTAACTCATCGTATACATTTCATACTACTATTATCGAAACTGATTACAACTGTTGAAGCAATATCACAATGCATTTATTTCTATAAATAAGTACCACGAAATAAAATTCAAGTACTTTTTTTGCGACACTACTCACTAAATTAGCCGTTCTAGGTGATAACTTCCATCAGTACAAACAAAATTTCACGAACTATAATAATAGTAATTTAATTTATTTCGAATTCAAAGTGGCAAAAGGTCATGTTGGTTTGTTCCTGGCGTCCGGCGTATAAAGGGTTTGCATGTGTGCGTAGCGTGCTTCACTAGACGCACACGCGCACATTGGCTGCCGAGCGCCGTCAAAAATACCTAAAACTGAGCACTTTCTTTTTGTAACAGCCCTCTTAAACTTTTTAGTAATTGAAATGGTCAGAATAATCCAATAAAAGTATTTTTATTTTATTTTCAAAGTAAACTTAAAATAATTTTTAGTAGGTACAGACGCCAGCACATCAAGCTGCCCCAAACTGTAAAATTTTCCCAATTGAACATGAACCTTAGGCTTATGAAATAATGTTGAAAATCTATCAAAGAAATTTGACAGATTGGGGTAGCTTGATGTGCAGGCCTGTACCTAAAAAAATTGTAAAAAAAAATTCTTATCATTCGTTTTCATTTATTCCATTGCTCATAATTTTAAAAAAATGCGTACTCACGCATTTTCAAATTAAGTAACTTTTTTACTCTTTATCCGTAATGAATAATTATAACACTGAGAAGCCTTGCAAACACTTCCTCTTCTGTAAAAGTACAATAAATAACAAATGCACAGAACACTATTATCTACTCTTAGCGGAGTTTTTTTTTCTCAAACATACTTTCTAATCGATTCTGACTACTAACGCACTCGTAAATCGATTGGCATGTTGCCTGGCAAATCCTGTAAAAAGCGTTCAAATTCATCAAACCAACAAAGTCTTCACAATTATTGTTTCTAAAATTACTTTTTTCCTGTTTTCTGCTGATTTTTTATGGTTGATACATGTCTATATTATTTTTAGTTTGGTAAGTTTGGCAACACTGACTGAAGTTGACAGCGCTTCACAGCGCTATCTTTTGTTGATATTAATGCTGTGTATTATTGTCAATCTGTGTTTGTTGTGCTGATGAGGTCAAAACCAAAAGTTAATACTATTTCGTTAAAGCCAGCCCGAGTTCTGTTATAAATCAATGGTAACCAATATATTTCTGTTCGTGTGTACCTTGCTACAAAGCGTTGTTTGTGAATTCTAGTCATTGTTGTCTTTCGTAGCATTATGTAGGTACATAGGTAAAGTAGGTATTTTGGTAGTCTTAGATGCATGATGTGTGTAGATAAGTAGTAGTATTTTTAGGCAATTAAGTGTAACTTGCATCTCTTTGGTTTTCTGCAAAGGACAGATTTTAATTGATGTTCTTGGGTTTTAGGTTACATACATAACTGACCGTAAGTTTATTTCACTGTTTATTGATTGATAGGTACATTTTCTTGAAAATGCCTAGAAAAAAATCAAACCTTTCGCCAAAAAGCCGAAATGCTAAAAGGCTGAGACTAATTCGGTCTCAAGAATCAGAAGAAGATCGTGAGACAAGATTAAATGGAATAAGAGCTGCTAACTCACGGTCTCTAGTGTCAGAAACGCCTACCCATCGGGAGTCTAGACTTGAAAAACAGCGTGTCCTTGCGGCGGCTTATCGGTCACGGGAGAGCGAGGAGAAACGCGAAGCGCGGTTGTGGGCACAGCGTGACCGCCGTGCACAGTTACGCGAATCGGAGACTTTGAAGGAACGCCAATCACGCTTAATTGAACAAAAAACTCGGGCAGCGATTTTACGGTCTCAAGAGAGCATCGAGAAACGCGAAGCGCGGTTATCGGCTGACCGAGAGCGCCGTGCACGGTTAAGCTCACGCAAGTCCGACCCTCGCTCAAAGAGAATAATGGTTAGTATCAGACATAGAGCGATTCAACAGTTATTTAGCATCCGAAAAAGAAAAAATAAATAAGAATTTTCTGAAATAAAACAAGTTATTTAAAATGTACATACTGAAGTTTTTTTTTGCCAGTCTTCACTAAGATAGCGTTTCAGCACACCGCCACTGGACGGATAGTCGAATTTTTCGTTGTGGTTAAAGAGCCCCGACCAGACACCTTAACTTTTATATTATACTAGCTGACCTGACAGACGTCCTGAGTTAGGAAATTCCGGAATACTGAAAAACTTTCAGTATTCCGGAATTTCCCAATTTACTGTGTGCGTAGTCGCAAAAGTGTCGAATTTCTTAATTTCCCTTTAACAGATATTTAGTGTATGACGTCGTTTAATTGTGTATGGTAAATACAAATTTGTGCATCCAACCATTGGGGAGCTATTCAACAAAAACTGTTTCCTCTGGGACTACGTCATCCTAGCGGCACTTTTTTTCCTATGGACATAGGTACAAGAAAAAATTGCATTCAATAATTGGTGTGTAACAAGAGGTAACTGTGTATGTTTAAATGAAATTTGTGTGTCATTAAACTGTGGAGATATCAAGTTTCCGCTGCGGACGTTTGGCTATTTGATGAAAATCATGTAAAACAGTTTAGTGCAGAGTTGTAATTTTTTACGCACATTGCTTTGAATTTGTGTCTATAGTGTGTGAAAATGGAAGAAGTATACCCTTCAGAAGATATACATGTAAAAGTAAAATATCCTCCTTTTTTTTTTCAATGGAAGAGTTGCTTTAGGTACTAAGCGACTGCTATTTTCCGGCTCCTACGGAAAGGTCGAAATCGCGCCGTCGGCGTCGCGGGACACAATCCATACGAATAATAAAAAATCCGTTCAAGTATGTAAATCATTAAAAGGGTGTATATTTTGTGATATTTGCAAAGTTATTAGTACGTCTAATAACTATAGACAATAAAATGTAAAAATTTAATTATGTAGATACTTTATTTAGTATAAAATATAACAATTCTATTTAACTTACATGCTTGATATTGAAACAGGATACTAAAATGACGTCAGGCAAATTAAAACAGTCGCGTTTTAATAAAGACTAACATAATAATCAAAATTCAATGTTATAGGTCTAGGTTACACATGTCTGCGCGTCTAAAAAGGCTACATTGAGCAATTCCTCTAAAAGTGATTAATTTCCTGAATTCCCGATTCTGATATTTGACATTTTACTTTAGCAATTCATAATTTGGTGACCATTTTACGAATTTAAATACAAAACTGTCAAATATATGAATTGCGTGCTGTCAACGCAGTTAATACTATGAATTGTCAGTTTATGACCATTTTACGATTTTAAATAGGATTCCTTATTCCTTAAATGATTCTGCCAAAGTGGCCTTTTTAGACCCCCTGGTCTTTGAATCTGAATTATTCTGTGTCTGGGCGACAACTTATAATCACAGTGGCTAAATAAAGGCGGAAACTAACAACACATTCGAACAAGTAGACATAAAAACATGTTTATTGCAACCTAATCCTACTCCTACTAATGTTTTTTACTCAATCACGCAAACCGGCCAAACGGATTTGGATGAAATTTTGCACACAGATAGTTTGTAACCTGGATTTTACACATACTTAGGATACTCTTATCCAGGTAGTACGATCCCGTGGTATAGCTTTCGACCTCCACGCGGGCGAAGCCGTTGTCAAAAGCTAGTCCTAGATAAAAAAAAACTTTTGATCAAATAATCACAATTTTAGTTGTGCTTATGTAAGTACTTTATTTTTTCAAATGTGGGTTTTAAAGTCCTCGTTGAATTACAGTTCATACGACAAAGGGTAATAAGAGTTAAGGGGAGAAAATAGTTTTGAATTAAGTAGGTATCTACGTATAAAGTATCCACTTAATTCAATACCATTGCATGAAATTGGAGAGACCATATTAAAAACAAACCTATTTCTATATCAACTAAGTTCGTACCAACTACTTTTTGCACCAATATTGTAATAATTTACCCCATTCATTTCAATCAAGTTTAACCGTGGTGTTATCTGTAAAAAAATGCACTGTGGAATCTAGGGGCTTATAAAAGCCGATTATCACAGCTTTACAAACACAGCTCTAACTTTAAGCAGTTAGAAACAGAATAATGGAAAATTAGGTTCAGAGATTATTTTGAATTGTTTACATAATACGATTGAGCTCTTATATAGCAGGTTTCGTCTGCGGCAAACATAGATTATAGTGAGCAGTTTTATTCCAGAAGTCAGAATTCTTCCAGCCGCACCAGCCCTTGCTGATGACAGTGGACAAATCTTCTGCCCCCGTATAGTGAGGATCTAGGATAAGATAGCGTATTTCATTAGTCGCAGAGTTGTATTCTACCCCCAAAATTGTGTGCGCCAGTACTCCGCCCCCTGCAAACAAAAAGTACCTGTTTTTAGTATGTAAGTAGAAATAACGACAGAACCAAGATACGAAAGAAAAACAAACCGGCCAAGTGCGTGTAAGACGAGGCAAAGTAAAGGGTTCTGTAGTCGGAATGAATATTTACTATTCCGAATATGTACTATTAAAAACAATGTTATTTCTAAGTTTGTAGCCGAAAATATCCCATAACAAAAAAAAAGAACTATTGACATAATATAGCAACGTCACTTTGAAACATCACAATCTTTTTAATAAGAAAAATAATTTTAGTTTTACAATTCGCATTTACCTAATTAAGTATAATTATGCAATCTTAACAATGTAAACGCGACCTTGTTTGTATGCATTGAAAACGTTTCATTACAAAAATCATCTTAGAACATCATTGCAAAATACGTACAATAATGCTGAAGACGGTAGACCAACAAATTATTTTAATGAAAATCATAAGATACATTATTTGTTTAAGTAATCTTCGACACTCTTGATGTATAAGTAATTAAGTGAGATACCCAGCACCCTAATTGCGTAAGGCACGAACAATCGTAATCTGAATCATTTTGAAACAGATTTCTAAACAATTGCTTCATATGTTCGAAAAATGTGTCTGCTTAGCAACGTAAATAATGCAATGAATATTGTTGAACTGTCAAAATGAAACAGATTATGATTGATCGTGTGTTACGCAATTAGGGTGTAGGTTGATTCCTACAAACATACATACGAGTACCTAAACTTACGCCTTCTTCCATGGAGGTAGGCAGAAACTACAGAATGCCTAGTTAAGGTAGAATCCAATTATTACCTATAGTTTATTAGGCCCTATTATTGGTGTGCCCTGGCAAAATAATCAAAATAAGTCAGCACATTTTACCAGGGTAACGCACACCTATTATTGTGACATGTATTTACCTAAGTTAATTATTACAATAAATATTTTCAACTATGGGTTCCAACAATACCATAATTTGTTTTTCATCCGTTGGATACATGTATGAGGAGTGTCTACACCATTATTTATCTGGTACATTAAATAATACAACTTTAAAATTTATTGTCATTGATATAGTGCTAATAGTCACCAAGTAAAATGGCTGTGTCACAACTGGAGAGACAACTTCACAAAATTATAAGGATTCTGTTTTTGCCATTTTGCTACGGAACCCTGAAAACTATTTGTTTAGTTGAAATAGTAAAATTATAGTATCACTGGACGCTCAGGAAGACGAAGATGTGCCGAATTTGAAGATGAGACAAAATATGTACTTACCAATCATAATTGGGCTTCCATGTGTCTGGAAGTGATGAACCAAATCATGAGCATAACTCTGTAATTCAGCTCCAGTATTAGCAAATATAATCCTTGATTGAACACTTAAAAGTGTTTCTAAACAAAACATCACTTCTGTGGAACCAATCCATTGCTTTGATCCTAAAAACGAGGGCTGCTTATCACCAATGTTTACAAGGCACTGTTGAATATCTCTGTGAGTTGGTATATCAACGGTTGTGTATCCCTGGAACCTGAAAATATAAGATTTTTTTTTTAAATTTTATTAATGGGAGATGATACACCTAGTCTTTTTGAAAGAGGTATAATAAAAACTCACCTAAACCACGAAAATATAGTTTGCATGGAGCGGTAGGCGCAGCCCCATCCATCATCATTGAAGTTGTCCTGCATGTAGTGATGGTAGGTGTACCGCCCTCGGACGAGCGCCACGGTGACATCAGGCTTTAATGGCTGTTGTGATATAGCTTCGTGAGGATTTACCAAACGTCCGCCAGTTTTATCAGAGTAAGCATTACCTCTACGGAATAAAGGCCTATTCAGCGCCAAACCTAACTGTTCGTGCAACAAACGCCGTTCTTTTTCTGTAATTTTTATAATGTTTTTAAAATTTCTGGTTATCTATAGGATACATTTTTAACCAGTGCGCAAACTGTAACCATGGATTCAGCATATCGACGGTCGCTACGTACAATCCCTTAAGGCTAGGTTGTTCCGGCTTGTAGGCCTTTGAAACGCTACCTCCGCCTCCCCCAAATGCAGCGCGACGTATTTATTTACGATGAACTGTCAACCATTTAGCGGAAAATCCATGCCATAGTATAACATATTGCAGTTGATCAACTGAATTATTTTTGCTTATGTTCGATATTGCTACGGGTTTCGACCTCAGGACTAGCTGCTTCTCACACGGACAACTGTACGTCAATTGCTATTCTGTAACCATATCACCGCGTGAAGTGAGCGTGGAGTGAGCTGTCAGTGTCATTTCACCTAATTCTTGGTCAATCCCTAGCGTCAGTGGGATGACACTGACAAGTCACTCCACGCTCACATCACGCATTGAGATGGTTACAGAATCGACATGCTGTTCTTTTTGTATATTTAGGCTGTTGAGAGCAAAACTACAAGTGTGACGTTGTTGTGTACAGGGAAATTTTATGTCATGTGGCTGTCGTACAATATACTTTAGTATATTGAGGTGTCTTACAACTTCCACGCGAACGAAGTTGCGAGCAGAAGCTAGTTACAGATACACATGTTTTTTCGGTTGTAAGATGAAAATAAAAAATTGCAATGGTAAACCATTGCAATAGGAACCCCTGTGCAATTTGTTCTTTGAGAAAATAAATGTCTTTAAACTGAAATCATGCTTCCAGACCTTCAACCAGCGACTTTCCACACAAGTGTTAGTTGTCAGTGAATTTGAGAATTTAAATTTGCACTGAAGGAACACGGGTGGGTTTTAGTCAGTAAAAGTCTGACACGCTCTCCAGAACGGGAGAAGTCATTTGATGACTTCCCATCCAAAACAAAAAAAAAACCCTTGTGCAATTTGTTTTTTGAGAAAATAAATATCTCTCGAGTTCATGCTTCTCAGACCCAGAGGTTAAGGCTAAGCGTCCTGCCAGGGGTGCGGGTTGTTCGAAAGAGATACCGCGGCCCGTGGCACAGGCAACTGAGGGAACACGGGTGGGTTTTAGTCAGTAAAAGTTTGACACGACTGCTCCACCCAGAGCGGGAGAAGTCATTTGATGATTTCCCAACCAGAAAAAAAAAGGCTAAGCGTTAGTTATCAGTAACTTTAAAAGTTTGATCAAGTAGACAAGCCGTGTGCCCGACGGTATTTCTCTTCGACAAAAATGATAGATTTCCATACAAATTTTCATCCACTATTTAACTTCTTTAGTGGCAGAATTTTCAAAGATCCTGAATTTCAGATAGTAGAGATAAAGTAGAATCTTAGAGTATAATATTAGAGATAAAGTAGAATCGGCTAAAAATGGTCGTACTGATTCGCTTATACTGTAACCAAATTCTTTTGTTTTTGATGTTTCCACCGCTCATAAAGAACCATAAATATTGTGAGCACATATGAAGGAACAATTGCCGTACTTTATTGTCTAGTGACGTACCAACAGCTCCAGCTATAATTTATCGAATCTATTATTTTAGGACATCAAAATTAATTTTGTATATATTTTTTATCCGTCCACGGTCTCGTTGGATTACCGACCCATTGGACCATTTACCAACACAAAAGTGGCATAGATGCAAGTATATGGCATAGATACGACACGTCTTTGACGAACTTGATTGGAAACATGAGCACCAAGTTATACTGTTAGCGCATAACCACTGCCTTCACACAGCGCTATTTTTCAAGCACGTTATGATATGTTATCGTATAGTGACAGTGAGTTTTGCTATTAAAAACTGAAAGTTCACTCAGAGCCAGTATGATAAAATCACCGATCCGAGAAAAAATCTTGTGTTGACACGGCGGAAAAATTGTTTAGGTACCATGTGATATTAATGTAGGATGATAGTAGCGAAGACAGTTCGGTGGAGAGTCAATATCATAGTTGATATGGATCAATCTGATTTAAAAAAATCTTAGAAAAATACGTTTTGTACAAACTTCTTCATAAACGACCATAAAACATTTTATACGACTCTCACTTGACTATTGTTTTATCGATAATAATTTGTAATGTGTCAACACTATTTTAAGATGACAATTAATCGTCATCATATTGCCTAGAAATAATGACATTTTCGAAAACAATTTGATGAATTAAAACTATAATATAACTGTAAGATATTTTTTGTGAGTTATCGCGATTTCATAATTTAATTTGTTACTATTTTATTAGATTTTTTTGTACAGGCGCAGGATGAGCGAGTTATTGAAAATTTTGACACAGGTCCACCCTCGATGACGTCCCGCAGGACTCTGAGCGCGAGCTGATTTACTATTTTTGAGTTAAAAAAAAAATCTACTAAACTAAAAATTTCAACTTTTAAATTCTCTCCTAAATACGATTCTCCTATCATACATGCAATTTCCACATTATTTTGTGCTGTTATTAGGAAATGCAACGGAAAATGGTTTCGAAATCGACCCTGTTTCAGATTTCTTTTTCATCAAGCAAATTGTAATTTATCGTGTTTTGAACCTTTAATTTCCCTCAAACAAGTATCTATCTATGACATATTTTTTTTAGGGCCTAAATACACTAATTTGATCATTTAATCTTGATTTTGAAACAGGCAATTTCGGATAACCCCCCGTTAAGCGGTAGATACGTGATTGTCATGTTTTGTTTTCGTGACCTTCAGGCCAGCCTATACTATCGTTTAGTTTAACAAAAATAAGTCTAAGATGGCAAAATGCACTTTAAATCCATCATGACATTACATTAACTAGAACATGATTTACAAGTTTTTGAAACTTTGAAGTGCTTTCATTCACTAAAATTTCTCATTTGTAGTTAGGGGATTATACCTAGTGACCGTCGATATCATCCTAGACCCCCCCAGCGCAGAAGTTTTTCGTCTGTTATACAAAAAAAATCAGCTGTTTCATAGGTAAGTGCAATACCTACGTGGTCAAAATGTATGGACCAGCTGATTTTTTTTGTATAACCGATCAAAAATTTCTGCACTGGGTCTAGTATGATATGCTGAATTCATGGTTACAGTTTGCGCACTGGATAAAAACGTATCCTGTATAAGAACTAAAATGTGTTAAAGCTATAAAAATTGTGAGTTTTTGTCAGCAGGTAATCTTCGGAACTTCTGATCCAATTCCAAAATATTTTATGTTAAAACAAGAAGTTTCATGCGGATGAAGCTAGTGTTATATAAGCGGTGAGTTGCTGCAGTTGTTACTCAAATTATCAAAACTTACCCATACTTTCATCTGGTATGGCTTTAGGTACTACTCTAGTGAGGAAATGTCCCAATTCTTGTGGCAAGAAGTGGAAAGTTTCAGGTAAACGTAGCCCAGCACCATCTCCAATGCCTTCTTGCCCTGAAGCATATATTTATTTAAATTAGTAAGAATGAACATTTGTCATAATAACAATCTGCAGTTATTACCTAGCCGTTACTTTATAGCATTTCGAGTCTTAGATTAAGTACACTTTGCAAAGCAATGTCTGCGTCAATCACACCTGTATGAAATATTCTTTCTTTCAAGAACTTTGAGCTGACATAAAATGTCTGGGTACTTACATAATATAAATTAATTTGATAATAATATACAAACCTAGTTGTTCTATTAAGATACTTTCTAGCAATCTCAGTGACCTGCAGGCAGCCTCAACAAGAACAGTATAAAGTTCCAATAACTTTGTGTTGCGATGGATTATTGCCAGTGTATCTATTCTCAAAGGCATACTGATGCAAAATGCAGCTGAAATAATTATAATAAAAATATTTATAAGTATGCCTCCCTAACTTTGTCACATTAATTTAATAGTTTAACTATATCAAGGTATAATTGATCATTTCTTACGTTTTCGTTGTGTTGTCATCATTTTAACTGCAGTCTTCACAAGTTTGTCTGACAAAATATCCTTTGTTGTTTTCAAAACAAGATTTATAGGTACTATTTCCTGAAAATAAAAAAATACATATTAAAATAAATCTATGTATAATGTTACATGCTAGCTGTTTATCTTAAATCTTATGACTTTGTTCAATGTATTTTAAAGTGATTTTTAAAGTCATACTCACTACAGTATTTGTATTATGCTTCTTTTTCTTGGGCTGTTCTGGGCTCATTGAGTCAAACAATTCTCCTATGGTTGCCTCTGTGCTGGTTCCAGTCAGGCCCACATCTGATGCAACACCAAACAGGTACACTGATGTTCCATCAACATGGAATGACACTTGCCCAGAGGCAATCTGTGACAAACAATGTCAACAAAATAGATAATTAAACAGCTAAGATATCAACCCAATTGTACCATGGTAAAATTAATTATGATTGAATGTATCTTAATTTCCTTCTAATAAAATAAAATAAATGTTGGTATACAGGGTGGCAGGGACATCGACACGCAAAGTGTAACCATGGATTCAGTAAATGCATGATTCTGAACCCCCTGCAGAGAAATATTTTACCAGCTATAAAAAGATAGCCGTTTCATAGAAAAGTGCAATGCCTACGCAGTCAAAATGCACTGAACAGCAGATTTTCTCACTAACCAACAAAAATGTACAATCCATGTGTGCTCAGGAGCATGTTCTGAACCCTTGGTTAAAGTTTGCACGTCACTGTTCCTGCCACCCTATATATGAAATTGATAAACTCCAACACCGTTTGACCTATCATTATCAAAATTGGCACTTATAGGTATGTATTTTATTATGATGGATACATTTTTTATTGAGTCAATTCAACCAACAACAAGCAATGCTCTAGGTAAAGGCTAATATGTTATAATAGAATTAACTACCTTTTTTCTCTTATTCTGCAGGATATTTTTCACACCAGATATTGTTGCCTCACAGGTTAGTGGTAATATTGTATTCAAGCGCACATGTAGAAACTGTTTGCACATGTCATCCGCGGTCAACACTTCATATTTGGTCTCTTCAAACTTGTCATGAACCAGAAAATGAGTTTTCATTTCTTTCTTCTCATTGACTATCATCACCAGAGGATTATCTGTTATATCAACATCCTGCAAAAAAGTAACATGATAAGCATACACAAAAATCTGAGGAAAATAATAAATAATGGAATCGCAGGATTCCAGTTGTCAAGCATAAAGTTATAGGTTTAAATGTGGACATGGTGAGATATTTCTTTCAATTTTATTAATTCCAAAGAAATATATTGTATTGTATAGGTACCACTGAAACATGTCATTTAGTAAAAATATCAAGTTTAATAGTAAAACCATATTCAAACATAATGAAGTGTGGGAGAGCAATTGGGGATGACAAGGCAGTATAATTGTTTACCTGCAGTATTTCTTTTATTATAGTCCCAGTAGTAAAAGATTCGCTGAACCTTACGACGCCGCATAGTTCTATTTCGGCTGGCAGGTTGAGCAACAATTGCCTATAAGTGTTCTTCTCATCATCAAATATTTCTAAGCTCAGTCCAACCACGAGCAATGTGCCATCGTACATGAGGCCGTAGAGACATCCCGTAGTTTCAGTCGTGTCTATATTAGACAACCTCTAAAAACAACAACAAATCAGCGTCATTAAGAGATTTTTAATAACACAAAATAACTAAAGAATATCAAACCAAATAAGTGGTGACTTGAGTTGATGACGTATGTAATTAAACAATATTTATAGGCAATTATACGGTAAAATTGTAAATTTAAATAAAAGGCAGACACTTTATTTATTAATTAAGTTGAAATTCGATACGTTTAAAGCACTGTTTTAACAAAATAAAATAGTTTACCTCAATAACATAATTTGATATTTTGAGACGTGGTGACATTTTAAATGAATGTTACCAGCGGATAAACCGATAAATGTTACTGTCATTTTATTATTATACCATAGTTGCCAGCTAATCAAGATGTCAATTCGTAAAAAGCATGTCATAACGTAACGTAACACTGATTATGTGGTAATGCAGGATTGCAATACCACCACAGAGTACATTATTATAAACTGAATACCACAAAAGACACTAGAGATTTCCAGAAAACCGCATAAGCTTTCCACGACGACGTGAAAGAAGTTCCGCCCAATAATTTCTTTCCATCTGTAATATCGACGCCAAAAAGACTCGCATATGGAAAAATATAGGTACAGGGTGCCAGGGACATCGACGTACAAACTGTAACATGATCATCTGCCTAGTCTTTGTTCTACTATGTTGGGGTCTGAATATCAGTACTTTACATGGAGCGACTGCCTATCTGACCTCCACAAGCCAGTTACTGGGTAACACGATACCCCTCGGTAAGACTGGTTGTCAGACTTCCGGGCTTCTGACGAACCGTAACGACTGTCAAAGATCCACGAATGACAGTCGGGACCAACGGCATAGCGTGCTTTCCGAGGCACGAGAGGTCTTGGTATGTTAAGATGGTCACCCATCCACGGACCAACCGCTGTAATCGTAGCTTACCCTGATCTCTCGAGCCGTGCAGCTGTTATTATTTAGATACCTCGCGGTCAATACCGCATTCAAAATGTTTGGACAACAATTATGTAACAGCTACTTTAAAAAAAAAATCACGGACGAATAAATTCAACGCAGTGATTCTAGAATCATGTATTGACTTCCTAGTTACAGTTTGCGCGTTTTTAAACGTTTCCCCCCACACTAGGAATTTCTCATAAACTGTGGGTGCGTTTTGCGTTTATAAACATTTAAACTCACACAAACAGCCAGACTCGGAACAATTGTTCCGTGCGGGAATCGAACCCGTGACACGCAGCGCAGCAGTCAATCGCTTAACTTTTAACCGCTACGCCAACCGTGCCGTCAGCTTATGCCAGTCCTTTAAAAATGTCAGTCCAGAAACCAAGCAATGTTCGTAAGAATATAAGTAGGTTATAAAATACCAAATCACAAGACAAATGTAAATTTAAGTTCAAAGCTTAAAGTACCTATTAGATCTTGCTCATATCATAGTTATAGTAAGACCGTTATGACCTGCTTTCATATGGCTATATCATTGGGCTTGCAGAACTTGATGTAAAATGGGGAAAAGGGTTATGAAAATAATATTGATTTATGATTATTTTTATTTATTACTTTGTACTTCATAATTTTTTATACAGACATCAATAACTTCTTTAACCACTTGAGCTCTTTCTTTGGCTATCTTAAGAGCCTCTACCTCACATTCCGTAGAAAGATTACAGCCACCAAATTTTTGAGACCCGCAAAGAACACCTTTGTTATAGCATGTTATTAAGTTAGCACCAATGCCTCCACACATTTCTTCTTCATATGATGAGGGGTCCGCTAAAACAATACTGCTGGAAAATATAAAGTGTTAGTTTCCTTTTCGGTTTAACTGTCAATAGGTAAGTATTATAGCCATTAAAGGTATTTTACCTTTGGTCATGTTTGTACAGAGCAAAGCTTGTTGCAACTGGTAACCCATGAACATTTAGTTTTGTTCGTACACTTGCATCTACTGAGATTTCTTCTGTTTCTGGATCATATGTTACCGTTGGAAGAGTTACTGTAAAATGGCATGTATTATAAATTTTCTTCTTTCCGAACTTGAATTGTAGAAATTTATAGTATTGGTATGAAGTTCAACTTACATGTTTTCAAACTAGCCATCAAGGTCATGATACAAGCATCAACCAAGCTGCCATCATTATCAATACAGACCATATCACAATAAAGCACCCATGCTAACTTATCATGTACTATGCTCAGGTCTTTTAGATCAATACATTTAGAATTAATGATGATGTCTGAGACTAGGGTACTGGCGACTTGTGCAGTATCTGAAGGTGGTCCAGGTCTATATTTCGATGAACACAATGGTGGTAGTTCCACATTTGTTACAAAAAAACCCACATCTGGTTCTTCTGCTTTTGGGGTTGCTAGTTCCTGCAAAGTAGGTAAGAATATTATTGAAATTAAGTTTGTAAAGTATATTTGGATGCAACTTTAGTATTATGAAAGAAATGAAGATTACCAGCTTGATTCCACAAACAACTGTAGTGTTCCCACATTTAACCACAGCTGAAGCATCTGATGCTTTTATGGAATTAACGTTAAGTTTAATGTTTCGTTGTTCATGAAATGCTCGTCCATCTGGCCGTAACTTTCGCGATAAATAGTCGTTGAAATACTTGACCGGGTGAATAAGTCTGTAAAATAAATAAGTTTTAGTCTAAATACGAAGATACAAACATGAACAAATAGGCATGACAGAAAAAGTAACTCACTTGTATATTTCAGCCATATTCTTGTTACAAATACCAAATAATATGAATATCCCTCACGCAGTTTATTTTCTTAACCACAAAACTTCTCGTCACACTTCTTCACGGTGCGTCTCGTTCTCAACCAAACCGCAAACGTACTCTGTGTTCAGTATATAATAAATAATAATGTACTCTGTGCTGTGTTCTCAACTTCTCAACTCAAAGTAAATGTATGATAGATGTAATAGTAAATGTATGATAGAGGAGGTACAAAAAAGTACTCTGTGTACTGTACTGTGCAAAAGTACTCTGTGGTACTGTGTTTTTGACAAACAAAAACTTGTTCTTTTTGGACTTGACTTTGACAGTTGACAATCTCAATTCTGCAAAATTATGCATTTTAAGGCTAGAAACGTTCCAAAATAATAAACACGATAATTTTATCACATCGCATCAGTCCGTTCGTGAGTTTAGATGTTCCACATACATTATACTCTGAGACTATCTGCACTAAAAATCATTATCATAATCATCAGCCGAAAAACGATCACTGCTGGATAAATAGGCCTCCCTCAAACATCACCACTTCGACCGGTTCTGTGCATCTGGCATCCAGCGCATTCCTGGGGCCTTCACAAGGTCACCAGTTTGCACAAAGTATTTACTTTGGGGGAGGCCTATTTCCAGCAGTGGACGTTTTTCGGCTGGTGATGATGATATACTTTACACCATTGTTTAGTCGGGCACAAATACTGGGTATTGGTTATGTGTATTTGTGCACCACTATACAAATATGGTTTACTATTTTTTTTATAAAAAGAAGGGGTTGTTCTTTCCAGACATGTAACCGATTTATGAAAAATCACATAATTAAAAAGAATAGGAATGTTTAAGTGTCCTTTCATTCAATCGTTTTTGAGGTATGGAATATTTTCAATTTTCGATAGTTGAGAAATACTGTAAACTAACTTATTTTTTCATGCGGAAACATACACCTATTTCTTGCAGAATGCGAATAGGAGTTTGCGAAGTAACCTTTGCTTTAATTTTCCATTGTTTGTTTTGACGTGTTTCATATGAACGGTGGCATTTTTCAGTGAAGTGTGGAGTTTATTTTTTACTTTGGTCTCTATGCCCTAAGATTTTCATCCAGCCGAATTAAAATTATTCTACCAAGGAAATACAAGTATTGACATCACTGAAAACGAACAACGCAACTGTCAAAATCACTTGACAGGTGTAACTTGATTTTGACGTTTCTTTTTTGATTCGGTTTGGTGCACGAAGCTCCAAGGTGTGTGTATTTACGATAAAATCCAATTTAATCGTCTAATATCAATGCCGGAATAACTGGATTTAGTTATAGAACGTGTTCTTAGTAGCTGATTAAGGTCCTGTGAGTCTTATTTTGTGATATTATTTCAGATCACAATGGCAAAACCTAAGGGAGAGAGGAAAGGCAAATCTGCCATCAACGAAGTTGTAACTCGTGAATATACGGTTAACTTACACAAACGGCTTCATGGAGTAGGATTCAAGAGACGCGCTCCGCGTGCCATCAAGGAAATCCGTAAATTCGCCGAGAAACAAATGGGAACTCCCGATGTTCGTGTGGACACTCGCCTAAACAAATTCCTTTGGTCAAAGGGAGTCAGGTAAGGAATTAAACTCTTGGTTATGTTTAGGTATTGGTTAAAAAAACGTTGTATTATGAATGGACTGCAACGACACTGTAAACATAGTAAATACCAAGTAACCTAAAAGTTGTGATGTTTTCAAATAGGTACCTACTACTGGTTTACAATCAGTGCACTCTATAACGACTAAAGTTGAATCCTAAATACTTTGACTGAACTGTGGAATAGTGAATCTGTATTATTATAGTCCCTATATTTAAAGAAAGAAATTTAAATCTTGTTTTGAAATCCAATAATGGTTATGGCTAAATTGTTGTTTGTTGAAATTATGTTTGCCCTGAATATACCTGCCTCTAAGACTATACACTGACCTATAATCCTAAGATGACCCTCTGGTTAACTAATTTCAGTAAAGAAGTTTTCTGTTTTGATACTTCTCTGATGTGCTTGAGACAACCAGTTAGTTAAACAATTTTTTATTAAACATGTACGTTTCGTGGGACAAGGAAAAGGTTAATTGCCTAGGAGTCCTTTGTCTCCTACTGGTATACATACTTAAGCTCTTACCTTCTTCCCATTGACATAGGCAGAAACTGCAGAGCGCCACCTACTACGATCTTTGCTTACTCTTTGCTTCGTTTACGTTCGAATATTTGGTTATACATGCCCATCCTAATGATATTTTTTATTTTTCAGAAATGTCCCCTTCCGTGTCCGCGTGAGGCTGTCCCGCAGACGTAATGATGATGAGGACTCTGCGCACAAACTGTTCACGCTCGTTACTTACGTACCAGTAGCCTCCATCAAGGGCTTGCAGACAGAGAATGTGGACGCTAGCCAAGAATAAACACTAAGTTTAAGCTATTATTGCAGTTTCTTTTCAAATCCTGGCTATTAAACTTTTCCCTAAAAACAGAGTATTAAGTATTAATGAAAATATTTCACTGTTAGACAAATCTTATAATGGACATTTTGTAAGTGAAGCAATGACTGGCAGTATTTGTTATCAAAATTAATTTTATTAGTAGGTACAACATAATTATTTAAATTTGGAAAAAAAATTAAAGGAAAAAAGTACAATCATGTATTCACTGACTAAAAGGCAAAACATTGAAAAAACTGCTACTTTGTGTGACTAAAGGGACGTAATTTTTTATCCAGCAGAAAACAATTAATTTGAAATTAATTGTTTTTTTTTGCTGAACTGTGAAAATGTGGATTTAGAGCTACTCTTCCAGAAAAACATCAGGAATGTTATTATTGCTTTATAAACAAAGCCCTTGCGTGGGTCCCATGTAGTTAGAGTTCCCTAAGAGGTGCCAACGGGACCCTATTTCTATGGCTTCGCTGTCTGATTATTATCTGAATTATTGTTGTGTAAAAAAAAAAGTAGTGTGACATGATGTACAGTGCTATGGAATCCTTCGTGTGCCAGACGGCTCGCACTTGGCATTGACATTATAAGCAAGACTTGGTAACTGTACCGTGTGACATATCAAATGAAAGGTCTTCTTATGAGGGTCTCAAATATACAGGGTCAAATTGAATTAGCTGGCAATACTTTACCCACATGTTGGGTATTAATTAGGGATGCCTCGATTCGCCTTTTTTCCGATACGATACCGATACCGATAGGCTTATTAATTTAAAAAATGAAGGTAAAATAAATAAAAAAAGTCAGGTTATTTTTTAAATTAATATAAAAAGAACAAATAACAGGACAATAAAACCGTATAAAACTAACAGGTTGAGATTAGTTAATAGTATATTTAGCATAGTTGTCAACTCGTTTGCAATGAAATAGACGAGACATCACCCGCGTTTACATTACATTTTTAAAGCGCGAAATTTCAAAAGTATCGTTGAATCGGCCATAAATCGGCCGATATATCAGCAAACTTCGAGTATCGCCGATATATCGGCATCGGTATCGGATGCATCCCAACTATTAATATCGAAAAGTAAACATCATCATCATCATTTCAGCCGAAAGACGTCTACTGGAGGTCCCAGGCTCCTCCACTTCGACGGGTTTTGTGTTTCCCACACCCAGCGGATTACCGCAGCCTTCAAAAGGTCATCGGTCCATCATGTAGGGGAGGCCTTCTCACTCTACGTCTTCCGGTACGCGGTCGCCACTCCAGAACCTTTCGGCACTATCGGCCATCTGTTCTGCGAGTAATGTGCCCTGCCCACTGCCACTTAAGCTTGGCAATTCTTCGGGTTATGTCGGTTGTGTTGGTTCTCCTGCGGAAACTAATGGAATAATGTATAGCCAGCTAATTTAATTTGACCCTATACATTTTAAACCTATAAGAAGTCGTCTATGGTCTTTGGTCAATCTTTGAGTATTGTCGGTACAAACTTACATTTGCAGTTAAAATGTATGGGAGAACATGTTTTTTTCAACAATGTCGAGTTTGTTTTTGGGGTCTAGGGGCACGGTAATACCCCCGCCAAGACGAGCCAAAAATCAAAAGTAGGGGCTACCTTTTCTCGAAACGTTTCGTCGTATTTTCATACCCTTAAAGCTTCGGCCTGCACTCAATTATTTTTTTTATTGAAAGAATGGATGGGGCGACTAGGGCCTTGAGGGCCACATACACTGCCTCTCCCTCACGTGCGACTCCCTCTTCGCGAGTATTAGTGGTTCGCAGAAGGAGGTGACGGCTACCCATGCACTCTCGCTCCGTACCATGGCCTGGACCAGGGTCGGACGCGAGAGTTCGCCGCCGCCGATCGCGAGAGTTCGCCGCCGCCGATCGCTTCCACAAGTACACGGCGGTGCTCCGCCCAAGCCGGGCAGACCTCCACCGTATGCTCCACCATGTCCTCAGGGCGATCTACGCAGTGGAAAAACCCGCCCCCCTCTCACTTTATCCGAAACAGGAACCTCCCAAAACAACCGTGTCCGGTGAGGACCTGCGTCAGGCGGAAGGAGAGGCCGCCGTGGCGCCTCTCAATTCACTCCTCAAAGAGGAGAATTACCGCCGCAATCGTGGCGTGCCCAGCACTGGGTTACGACAATTGCATTCTCCTTGTCGCCATGAGATCCCGCTGGAGGTCTGTCCGCTGTGCCGCGATTTATCGCGGCAGCGGAGTTACGCCCCAGCGTTTTGCCTCCTCGCGCCACTCCCAAGTGAGCGCGAAGACCTTTGCCTCCTCACCGGAGATCGTGCGGTATCCCCGGACCATCACGATGGAGACTGCGACTACATTTAGAACGTTTTAATTGCGGGAATAGGCCTTCTGTCTATCTGATCATTTTTTATCCGTGAAAGCGTTATGCAAGTCTTGGCAACTTATCTACTATGTTTTTGGTTTGCTAACATATTCATGATACGGAACTCTTCCCACGCGAGTTCACCTCACACTTGTCTGGCTTATTTTCAAACCAAGATCTGTTGGAACAATGCCTTGTAAAAATAAAATGTAGAATGACCATGTCGGACAGTGCGGTAAAGGGCTTGAGAGACGATTTCAAAAATATAGCACGCTAAAAGGTTGAAAATAAAAAAAAGGGAAGGAAAACCCAAAAAAAAAACCCGACTGCAACTAAAAAGTTCAAAACAAGCTCACTTTTCATTTTTAGGGGATGTCAGAGGATCACTTCGTCGTCCGTCTCAGTCTGGCAAGAACCTTTTTCTCAGGAACACGTGGAGGTATCAACTAGATATTAATATCAAATACGTAGTCTATGTTGACATACCTACTGACAGACAAACAGAGAGGGACAACGAAGTGATCCTACTTATAACGGTACCATAGATACTGCATGCTGCCCTGTAATTGTTTTTTCGTAAACGATTTCATCACTCAATCCCTAAAGAAAATGCCTGTATAAGAGCTAGTCATCCTTGAAATGTTAGGTAAGTAGGTATCGTAAAATAAAACCTCGGGCACACTCCTGACCTATCCTAGTTATTTAACAGGAGCTTTAGAAGCTACATAAATCTCGGGATATATTCCCATCATTGGGAGTGTTGCTCTGCTTGCTTTCCACTTAATAATGTAACTGTTCCTTTGTGCACGTAGGAGGGTAGATACATTGTTACTTAAGTAACGCATGTCACTGTTCTGCAGGATGTGGCGGCGGGCGGAGGTGTGCACGCCGGCCGCAACGCTAAGCCTGCGGTTCACTGCCATTAGTACGGCTAAATCCATTACAGATATATCTCGCCTTACTATCTGTATTAAGTGTCTTCTACGTGTCATATCTACCTGTGGGAGATATTGCACCTTCAAGTCATAGGCGCAGAGCAATGGGCTTTGTATCAATTACGTTAGTAGGTAACCAATGTTTATGTTGATCTCTAGCTACACGCTTTCTCTTTATGTATTTGTTTATGTCTAATTAAAGGCTCGTGCAGACTAGCGCGACGCGACGGTCGCGTCGCGACACTCGTAGAACAATATCTATGAAAATTTAATGGATATTGTTCTACAAGTGTCGCGTCGCGGCTGTTTGAAGAAGCCTTAAAACCGTGTTTAATTATGCTTGTCTCATCGATTTTCATAGTTTCTTTGAATTTCGAACATACCAAACTGATTGCCACCGATTATAGCTGTATTAATATTTTATTATTTATATAAATAAATTCAATTGAAGTAAGTGTTTGTATGGTTAAAATAATAGCTTTTCACGAAATGCATATGAAAGTATGTACGGTTGGTACTTAGCTGCCTATAAAAAAAAAAATGTCTTTCTGTCTGTTTGTGCGAAACCGCTGGACTGATTTGTACGGCACGTTCACTGGCAGATAGCTGATGTTATAAGGAGTAACATTGGCTGTTTGTCCCGGTAGCACGTTCATCATCATCATCATCATCAGCCTAGAGCAGTCCACTGCTGGACGTAGGCCTCTCCAATTGCAAGCCATTCAGCTCGATTCTCGGCAACTCTCGTAGCACGTTCCCGTGGGATAATTTCCAAAATCCACGCGGGCAGCAGCTAGTTATAATTAAAATGAAGAACGAATAGGTACCTACCTCGCTATTTTCAACCGCAATTAATTTTGAAATTCTTAATCGTCAACTCGAAAAAAGAAGGATATTTTAAAAGAGAATGGTTCTTGGCTGTATAATTATTATATTTATTATGCCAACAGGTTACATCTTTAAAAATAAGTCCTTGACTCATATTTCCACCGAAACGTGTGGGAAAATCTGTAGCACGCGGCTGTCTACGAAACCGCTACGACTGTTCGTAGTGGGTACGTACACGTAGCACGCTTGCTACGGCGGCTACGTGTGAGAAGCTCGTGACGTATTTTGTAGGGTTGTGCTCTAGTGTCCTCTAGGGACTAAGTTCACTTTCACGTCGAGGACAACACTGTGACACTTTACTTTCGACTAAGACTGTGTATGTCCTCGAGACTAAGGTGCTGTTGTGCATTGACCAGGACAAACTCTTTGTCTGTAAACGCCTAAGTTTTGTCGCAATCAAAGGCAAGCATATTCTGTAAACTCTCACATACACTCGCATAAACATATACAACACTCGAATCATATTCTTACTAACTTCCTTATTTGTTATTTGATATTTTAAGAAGGTAGAAGTAGAAGAACCTACGGTTTTTTTACTACACTTTATACTGTACGTACTTGGAACACCGGAGACTCCTAACGCAGGCATTATTTACTTAAAAGGCTACAAACACTAAACCCTGTTTTAACCGACTTCGAAAAAGGAAGAGGTTCTCTGTTTGGTTGTATTTTTTGTTTATTATCTCAGAACTCCGTCATTTATATATCGGTTTTTAAATCTTATTTCCCTATCGATACCATTTTAATCTTTAATTATTATTTTTTATAGGTAGGTACATTTTAATATTTTGAGTTTAGCTAAATCAGGCAGAATACAAGAAAAACACAGAATTTACTAATCACTAAAGTGGAGTAAGATGGAGCACGTTGCTTGATAATCACAAACGGGGTCTTTATGCTACCATACAGTTTTTAGTTACGTAGCAAGCTAGGTATAACAAATAGGACAATTGCAAATACAAACGCGGGTTTGGGAAGACTTACTTCATAAAAAAGAGGCAAAAGGGATGATAAAGAGATTGAAAAAAACATCATGAACTTATGGCTAAACATAAAATATTAAAATTTACCTACCTATAAAAGATAGTTATTAAAGATTAAAATGTGATTCTATATAAAAAAGTACCCATACAATATATTGATATTTCGATAGAATGAATATGCGATGCGTTGAACGCTCGATCAAACAAACATTCGATATTTTGAACACTCGATAAATTGAGCGTAGTACGATATATTGAATGTTTGATTTATTAACCATTCAATATTATGAACGTTCGAGTATTTAGACGTTCGATTTATAGTGGTCGATCAATTGACATTCGATTATTTGGCATTCGATTTGGCATTGTGTAGATACCCTTTTTCCACTTAGTGTAGGTATGTAGATGATCTTATACTAATTTCCTGTCACTGTTATTTACTAGGCACGTAATGGTATACCTACGAATTTGTGGTGGGTGGTGGGTGCCACAACTAAAATTTTGAAAAATAAAAAGTTAACCAAGTTATGGATTAAAAAAAAAAAAACAATCGACTTCCAAAAAAACACTACAAAGTGAAAAATTATTTTATTTTGGATGAGTTTTTTGTAAACTGATTTTACTAATTTTTATTCTTGTAACTAGCTTTTGCCCGCGACTTCGTCCGCGTAGAAGTCGAAAATAGTTCTAATAGGATTTTTAATTGTTTTTTTACGTTTTTAATTTTGTTATAACATTTAAATTATGATGTTAAAATGTAAGCGCTTTCTAGCTGACACAACTATGTTAGGTGTGCTCCTACCGAGTTATGACAGTCTAGTACTTCGACTGTATAAAGCGTTTTTAGCTGACACAATTACCTTTATTAGGTGTGTTCCGACCGAATTTTGACAACCTGGTGCTTCGACGGCATATAACGCTTTCTAGCTGACAACAGCTATGTTAGGTATGCTCCTACCGAGTTATGAAAACCTGGTACTTAGAAGGCATAAAGCGTTTAAAAAGCTGACTTACATAACTTTTTTATTTATGAACCGATTGACATGAAACAAACACTAAATATTAAGTGAACCAAATCTAAATTGGATAAGCCGTTTCTGAGAATAGCGTGCACAAACGCACAGATAAACAGACAAACAGACAAAAAATCTAAAAATAATTGTTTTGGGTGCTATTTGCGTTGATAAAGGTCCCAATAGTATTTTTTCTCATATACATACCTTCCATGTACAGACAGCGACACGTTACATTTTTATTACATGTATTGATTAATGTCTAGTTTCTCCGATAGGTACCTACTTAACAATAATATTTATTTGGATTTTTGGCAATAAATGAAATAAAGCATAGCTTAGGAAAGTTAAATAAGTGGGACAGTTGGTTTGAAATACCGCAATCTATTCTCAGTTTGTAAGTGGAAAAGTTTTTTTTGGTTCCTCCCAAGGGAACTATTTGATTGGTCACGATATAAAGAATCCCAAGTTAGGCCCTTATGTCCTATGACACCATTGTGTAATGGGAAGCCGACAATCGTGAGATAGTAGGTAGGTGTAGCAGGTATACTTTTGAATTGACCTAAAAACGTAAAGCGTCATAATGTAACCTACCTACTAATATTTTCGGACTGTGTATGTATGCTTGAGGTACTTACCAGTATTTTTTAAGGCTACGAATAATATTTCAATGTCATGTATCTATTTAACTACTGCAGGCTTAGCACGAGCACCGATTTGTCGACGGAAGAATAGACATGACTATTAACTAAATGATGTACAATAGGAGAATATAGCTATGTTTGTCTATTAATTATCACAGTTATGCGTTCTAAACGAATCATGACTTTGTAGATAATCGTTTATACTTTGTGGCCGTTGAGTAGAAACTTTGTTGTCAGTGTGATTTTGACAGTTTGGGAAGAAATATTCTTCTGAAATAGTCTACATTTCTTTGGACCTAGACAAAAGTCGTTAGAAACGAAAGACAAAATGACAGATTGTAGAAGGATATCTACGGTGCGATGTCAAAAATGGAGTTACGAAATGTCACTTTGTATTGAAAACGCACTGTCTATTCTTCGTAGAAATAGAAAGCGTCAAGCTAAGCCTGCTGATGTAACTACAGCACTTTCATCTGTTTCTAAGAGAAAAACGAAGTTGCTAAGAGTAGGTACTTATTTATTTTTGTTTGTATATTTAGATAAGTAGGTACAGATTCTTCGTTCGGCTCGCGTTACCGGCTATGTCGAGGGGGCGTGTGAAAATGGGGGGAATGTGTAAATTATGACTCCCATTTGACCTACTAAAACAAAATAAAAAAATTGTCCTCATTTCTGACAGGGTCCGGCTGCAGCTTCCATTCGAACTTGGCCTTCGATTAGCCGTGTAACTTTTAAGTAAAAATGCTACAATTATTTAAACAAATCTTTACTGAAAGGAGTCGAGTTTATTATTGAGAATTATCAATAGGCTATAACCTATATAATTTTGAGGATATAATTGCATGCATCATAATGAATATTACATTGTAAAAAGACGTGCCAACTGAAGTTTAAATCTAATTTTAACATTCGGTAGATAATTGTAACAAAGGTTGAATGACAATTATTCTCTAAATTAAGATACCTACCTAATTACATAAACCCTTATCAAGTTACTCATCCATACTAATATTATAAATTCCAAAGTAAGTCTGTCTGTCTGTACCTATGTATGTTACCTTTTCACGTCTACACTACTGAACGGATTTCGATAAAATTAATGATTGGATACTAATTACCCATTGAGGTAAACATATTACCTCAATGTAATTACCCCGGTAGCACGGGTCATTTCCGACATCGCGCGGACGAAGCCGCCGGCAGAAGCTAGTTTATTTATAGATAGCCAACTATTTCGGAAATCTGTTAACTTGAATTTAAATTAACTATATCCACGAAATTATATCTAATAATCTTACTGCGACTACCAGGAAGAGAATGGCCAAGTCTCGCAAATCAATGATCTCGACAGGTATTGCGGTTTCGTCAATATTCTCTGAGCTGAATTCCGTTTCAGTAAGCCGGTCATTGCTATCCAACGGACGCAATTCAGTTACAGGTTTAAATATCAATATCCCTTATTATTAACTTGCGGAGTTCAAAGTTTTTTATCAGTGAAATGCCACTTCTGCTTGATTTGGTTAAGTAACCACGTTATTCTGCCCTTTTTTAGTTTACTTCCACATACACCTGCCCAACTCTTAAGTAAAACCAGGTGTGATGTTATGTGTTATGTTACTTTCAGGGATCAAGATTCTCATATTAAAACTAGGTACAGTCACACAATCCGAATAGCTTTGCAATCTAATGGGAAATACCAAGAAACAGATAGGTAGATTACCTATATGCCTGCTGTTAGACATTTTCTGGTGCCAGTGACGATTAATTGCTTGTTCTGCCTGACGGCTTGACGAATTCAACGAAGCAACGGATATCTAGGTGGATGTGTTTTGTATGTAAAGAGGGGTTGCTAAACTTAGATCGAAAGTTCTGCACTGTGGGCGTTTAATCACGAACTTTCCTTAAAAGCGAGGCCTTTTGATCTGACTTCCAACCGAAACACTAAAACGTACAAAATTATCTTTGCTCACTGAAAATCAGCGGCTGTAAACATAAATAGTGGCATTCTATTCTAGAGGCTAAAGTAAGGAATAGCGTGACATTCTCCCGTTTGTGTCACCAACTTTATTTACATCCGTGCGCCGACGCCTGATAAAGTTAAAGTATTAGCTGGATATGTGTCTACTTACTTGCACAACTTGGCTGCACGTATGAAAAGCTGCATTTTTATTTTGGCTATCTTTATGAGGAATGAGTAACGCCTTGGAAACTTGTTTGCGTATGTTTTAAGGCTTCTTTTTACGTATGACCATATTTAAAAGGTACCTATGTCAATGTAGCTAATTAGCTTAGGATTCGGTTTTTGATTTGGCAGTGGACAATTGATGGTGGTGAGTGGGAAATCCTTAATGCCTCACCGGCTAAAACCCACTCCTGTCTTTGGTCAGTGTCTCTCTGACATGATCAGAGACCCTATAAGACATTGTGTTAAGATTGTTGCCCTTAGTTTGGTATTTGTTTTAGGAGGTGGAGTGGATTTGTTGGAAGCGGTGTTTTTGCCACACTTCGTCGATTTTTTCAATCATTCTTACCTACAGTTAGGACTCCATGTTCGAAATGGAGGAGCGGATATTGTGTTATTTGAAACAAGTAAACTTCTTAGGCGTTTTTTATTTCGCGGGAAAGTTTTTGAAAATATTTTTTGGCTAGCACACAAAAATGGGAAGCGTGCTGTAAAAAATCGACTGAATAATAGTGAACGCATAATTCGACAATGTAATGCAACGTGCATTGGACGTGTCAACATTTTGCTGTGAATGGATCTTTCTTGTTCGTGTTTCATCGTAATAACAATGTTGAATAAATTGTGCCATAATCAAACATACGCGATAAACGTAAATTTCATGTCAGGTAGGTTACCTACCTTCTATAAGTGTTTATTTATGTAGGTATATGCCAGGACCGTAGGTAAGCTCAGTTTAACCTTTGGGGTATAGATAGACCCTCAAACGCAAAATGCGGGCTTGGTCGTGGAGGTGTACAGCTCGAATAGACCCTAAGCTGAGATACTTTTATTACTAGGTTCCCAATTATGTTCCAAAACTGTAGCCGGAGTCGAATCCCAGTCTGTCGTATTTTAATAATGTTAAATGCCGTTCTGACTGCTAACCCTGAATGTAATGTTTGCGGATGAAAGGAGTAAAATTATGCGTAGGTATATGTCTGGTGTTCTGTGAGAGAAAGTATGCAAGTAGTACTAACTATGCTGAGGATTCCCTTGTATACTTTTTCTTTTTCGTGTTAGTTTTATAAATTACTAGCTTTTGCCAGCGGCTTCGCCCGCGTGGAGGTCGAAAACTATCCCACGGGAGCGTAGTACCGGAATAAAAAGTATCCTATGTGTTATTCCAGGTTACAAACTGTATACCAAATTTCACTTAAATCCGTTCAGCCGTTTTTGCGTGAAAGAGTAATAAACATCCATACATCCATACATACATCCATACTCACAAACTTTCACATTTATAATATTAGTAGGACAGGCCTACAACGTAATTATTGTCAAGTAATAATGGTTTCTATGTTAATTAATGTAATTGGTGTTTACCGTTTGTACTAACTATAAATAAATAAATGATCGGTCTAAGAATTAAACAGCTCAATCAGTTGAGACGGTTAGGCATAAATGCACCCACGAATTGTATATAGGTACGATGGTAAATAAGGTTGAAAGTATTGTAAAGGTCAAAAAGAAAACGCTACACGGGACGTTTTGAATGCTAGTATGGTTTTTATGCTGGATTTCAACACTTTCAACCTACTCGCGATCTAGATTGATGTGGTAAACACGTCAGCTGCGGTCTCCAGTGATATTAAAAATCACTGCACCGTAATGATTGAGCAGTAGGAATAGAGAGGGTTTCGCCAATAAAGATGAAGTGATACAGGTCAGCTGGTATTTAGTTCACAACCGCGAAAGGTGTCTCTAACGTTTGTTTATGTTGGACCGTTTGCATTCCCTTTAGACAATTTTGAGTACAGCTGAACTATCTAGTCCGCCAATAAAAGTTGATTAAAAATGAATACTTAATTTCACTTTACAGAAAGCGTTAATATTTTATAGATACGGACTGTTAATAGCAGTATTATGGTCGGTATGACGTAGGCAACTAGGTAGTCAAACTGCCACGCTACCACCGACAACACAATAATTATCGGATAATACCGCGCCGAAGTTAAAACTTGCGTAATTAGGGCAAATTACTATAAACTGCGTAAAGTATCGAATTATTAAATTGAACTTTTCTCATTAAAACAGTGCCGCTGAGCGGGTCGAGTTGACAGAATTTTATATTATGTAGCAGGTAAAGATGGAACATTTAAGTACCTAAAATGATGGATGACTGTTTATTTTCTGGATGAAAGCTTATTTTGGATTATTTACGAAACAATTACATTAAAAAAAACAAAACAAGACTCAAATAAATTACCTAACTAAGGATTGATTTTTCGATAGTCAGATTACTTTTAACTGAGGAATAAATACTGCGGTTTGACAACTTCTGTATAGAAAATATGTCAAACTTTCAGATTTATTCTTCAGATAAAAGTTATCTGAGTATTGAAAAATCAACCCTAAAACAACAAACTTTGATAGTGATCAATAGAAGTAGTTTGAATAAAAATGGCCAAATGATTTTGTCAGCATTCCAAACATAGTTTGCGATTTTGAGAGCTTAGTTACTCTTAATTAAATAAAAAGGAAACATTGAACTGTTTATGTATTACCAACGTTACATCAAATCTTTGGTCAAAATGTAATTATCACAATCAGGGTGGATCGAAAACTTCTGTTGCTTCTGTGTCGTCAACGCATGTTGATAATCTGACATTAATGTACCTACTTAATGAAAATTGTAGAAATAATACCTCGGATAGATTAAAAATGATAACAACAAAAGTAAACGTGAAAGTGTGTAAGTGTAAGACGGAAGAAACGGTGTCGCACCATGCGTAGGAAAAGAGTAAACCTAAACTTTTTTAACCGACTTCCAAAAGGAGGAGGTTATCAATTCGTCGGAACCCTTTTTTTTTTTTTTTTTTTTTTTTTTATGTATGTTCCCCGATTACTCGATGATGGCTGGACCGATTTGGATATTTTTTTTTTGTTTGAAAGGGTATACTTCCTAAGTGGTCCCATGATCATCAAGTTAGGATGTGATGATGGGATCCTGGAGAAATAGAGAGAACTCTTCAAATTTTATAGGCACACTTGAAGAAATTTGTGTAGTTTTTGGAAGAGTACTTTCTCGGAGTGGTTCCATTTCAATTTGGTGAAGATCTGATGAAGAACTTCGGAGATAGGCAACGGAACTCCTCAATAAATGGTAGCAAATGGACAGGGATTGCTGAAATCTCATGTCTGTCAATTGTTTACACCAGTTAATAACATAACATCACGCCGGTACGCTGTGAAGGGGTAAGCACATGTGAACCACTAAAAAGTGAAAAATAAAAATCTTTTTTCAAAAAAAATAAACAACCGACTTCCAAAAAAACACTAAAAAGTGAAAAATAACTTTAATTTCGGAAGGCGGTGACAAAAAATTAAAATACATATCCAAAGTCACCAACTTCCGAAATTAAAGTTATTTTTCACTTTTTAGTGTTTTTTTGGAAGTCGGTTGTTTATTTTTTTTGAAAAAAGATTTTTTAAATTTATGATCGGTTAAGATTATGTTTGCATTCTTCCACCAAAAATGATCTGTTTAGTTAGTGCAAAAATGGGGTTATGTGCGTGATAATATTAGTTGTCAAAGAAGAGGAAGACTGTCTACCGGTGTATCGTAATACAGTGATTATTAGCAGGTAAGGAGGACAGGACCTCTTGCTGAATTTAAATAGGTAAGCGTTGCCTTATTCCATTGTTAATAGTCCCCAATTTTCTTTTGGTTTTTTGGAATGTATCTACTGGGTAGTACCTATGTAGGTAAAATATACGTATATTTAAACTGTTTTCAGCTTTCACGGGTTTTCTACGGTTGGCATACAAACCGCAACATACCATAAAGACACAGGAGAGACAGGTCCCTAGTCTCCAATTGGTTCTTTTCATTTGACCTATGTTGTCAGATTACCCAAATCCGACGAAGGAACATAAATTATTCCTTCGGCTTAGTTGAGATTACTGAAAAAGTTACGGATCCCATGCATTGAATGCAAACATGATAGCCAGTCATATCTTTTCAGATCACACATGATAATATTATGGTTCGTACGTACGTAAAATATTCGTCGTCACAGCGTTGTTTAAGTACTACAAACGTGACCTCAAAGGACGTAGGTGAAACATTTCATATTAACGACACAGAAGTTATCTCGTGCCGTTGTCAAATCGTGACATCTTAGTTAACAGGGTTTTGTGACTCAAACCACGTGCGAAGAGTTACTACTATCGACTTTGGTACGATCCAACTTGCCACCACTTCGGCACAGTTCGCAGTTTGACAAGTAATTAATTCTAGAGGTACGTGGTGCTAGTAGAAACTAACGGAATTATGTGCATTTTTGAATAATTTTAAATATTTAAATATTTTTAATCAACGTAGATTCAATGAGGTATAGTACTTTGGAATTGGGCTGGACATATCTGCGGTATGTCAGACGATCAATGGGCCAAACGACCCAGTTGGTACCGCTTAATGGCAAACGAGATCGCGGCAGGCCCAGACGGAGATAGCGGGATGAGCTGGACTCCTTTAATAAAGATTGGTCCTTGGCAGCTCTGGGAGACCTTCGCCCAGCAGAGGGAAATTAACGGCTAATCCCTACTAATATTATTAATGCGAAAGTAACTTTGTCTGTCTGTCTGTTACGCTTTCACGCCTAAACCGCTGAACCGATCGTCGTGAAATTTGGCAGAGATATAACCTGGGATATGGAAAAGGACAGCGGCTACTTTTTATGCGATAACCGACACCCACAAGGGCGGAGCCGCGGGCAAAAGCTAGTAAAAAATAAAATAAAAGTTACTCTGGAATATAGATTTGTTGCTCATCTTTCGGGTGAAAATGTGAAGCTAAGTGAAGATACATGTAACTTGGTTGACATTTTGATATAAAACACTGAGTTACAGTTATTTCAAATGGCATCAACCCTTCGTGCATCACCCTCACAAAGCCATACAGCTGTAATGATTTACAGTTGGAAACAATACAGCGCACAAACAACGCCAGGACAATTCGTTTTTCTTCGTTCATTTTTACAGCTTGATGATACTTGTGACTTTGCATTGAAAAATGCTGAATTAAAAAGAACAAAATGTTATAGCATAGTGTTAACATTTTATATTCTGTTGTAAAAAAGCTCTCAGTCTGACAAGTCAAAT
Organism: Polymixis lichenea; assembly: GCA_949091785.1. NCBI lineage: Eukaryota > Metazoa > Arthropoda > Insecta > Lepidoptera > Noctuidae > Polymixis > Polymixis lichenea. The sequence goes on along the minus strand of OX420939.1, from coordinate 11,231,322 downwards.
GTGGTTGTAAATAGAAATGAAGTGAATTATGAGATTCAATTACAAAGACTAAAGTGTTGTGAAATTATATAATTCAATATTACATATACTTACCTACTTATTAAGTAAATAAGAACATTGTTTTATGAGGAAACCTGATCAATTAGAACCTCTTTAATATAGTACTCTACAGGCTTGTATTACAGTTTGTTCCGTTACAAAAAAGTAAATATAATAAAGCTCTGTTCAGGCTTCAATCGCTGAATGGTTATTATTAAGAAGGGCAGCCGGAGGTATTATCTCTCGCGCTTGACCGAGCTTCGATCACTGCTTCGACGACTCCCAAAGCCTTGTTAAGGGCTAATGACACGAGCACAACCGAAATCTCCACTTATTTATACCTTTCAACGATAAGATGGTTCTCGAAATGATTCAGGTGATAATCGAGTGAACGGTTTACAGGTAGAGATAGTTCAAGGGGCAAACGTATAATAAATCAACAATTTAGGCGCTTGTTCTCATTGTTGTTCAAATTTCGTGTAAACTCGTCTTTTATGAGCACTTACAATATTGGGCCCTTGTATGTAGGTACAGTTAAAAGAGAGCCCTTAGTAATCTCTTACGATAGTATTAGATAGTATGAAGTAACTAATGAGATGTCATTTGTAGAGGATACTCGGATAATCCACTTTTACTACTTATCGGAAAAAAGGCAAAGCTTTGTATCACATTTTTTTTTAAATTAACCTTTAAAATGACGAAGAAGGCGAGATGTCACCACAAAAACCAAAATAGTGTGTTCAAATATTTACGTTGTCTACTGCCTAAAGAGTTGGTATACGTCGTGCCAGCAATCAAACACAGATATCATCTACCTCGTAGATCTAATAAATGTCCCGTGTGCGCGCGAACGGAGGCGTACCTCCACCTAAATTATGGTCTATTTCGTGTTTTTTTTTGTTTCACAAACACATACTTTGCTCTCGTACTTCAAGGTACCTATTTGTAATGCGTATTTTTCTTCTGAACGTATTGTCAATTTAGAACTGTAGATTAGATGTTTCGTGGGCTTACCGTGAATTTTTGCTTTAGCTTGTGTAACTAGTTTTATTTTCTTCTGTCGTTGTCATGACGTAATCCAGTGAAGGTATTTTGGTAGTTGTCAATGTTGTTAATGCGCTTATTCTGCATCGTGCTGCCATATTGCGTCAATCATTAATCTCCTGTAGGTGTGTTCGTTATAGGGTAGGTAGGAGAAGCTTTAAGCCATATTACCTATGCACATCAGTAAACTCCCACAGCTTGTGTTAGCAGATTAATCTGGATTTTTAGGGATTAATAGATAGATACACGAAAAATAAAAAAAGGTTTTATCGTAACCTGTAGATGGAATATAGCCAGTTGAGTGAAAACTATCTTTCAACAGCATTTATTGATGTTATGATTCATTAATCATATTCTTGCTGCCATACATAAACTGTCAACAAATACTGGGTGATGGCAGATCCGTAACTCATTTCCTCTTCCTGTTACAAGTATAACTTACATATTCTGACACGGGCGCGACCTACATAAAAGTTTTGGATTAAGTACAACGCAGCTCAGCCGGCTGGCAAAACGTACGAATAGATAATTTACTGTTAGGTGACCTTCAGCGGATTTCAGTGGGAGATATGAGAAGGGGAGTTGCGCCGGGAAGACAATGTCGTACATATTTTAAGCGGGCACGCCCCGTTCGCACAAAGGCGTAATTTATAGGGCCGCGCGGAGACGGGTGCCTGAGTTATGTCCCGACGATAGCGACGAGCTTTTAACTGCCTAATGGAGCGATTTACTCAGACCACCTTGCGCCCGCTCCGCTGTTTACACTGAAGCACGCCGAATTGGGCAGATAACGACGGTGGAATTAATTCTTGTTTGTACCTGTTAGAAAAAGATGGATATTTCCGTGATCTTCAAATTGAATGAATAATGAATATCCTGTGATGTTATATTGGCATACTAGAAGCTAAAGTACGTCGGTAGTCTGGCGACGGCGTGTCGGGTGGAGCGCTCAGAGTATTGAAGAGCAACGCGAAAAGTTTTTCAATAAAACATAGCCCTCTGAGACAACATTTCAATGGAGCGCCGTGCGATGTTTACGGCCCGAGCGCCGCCGCGGCGGTCCTCTACACTCTGCAGAACAATCCAATCCGAAGGTATTGATCAAATTGTGTGGATACACATACGTGTGTAGCACAAACCAATTGAAAAAAATAAATGCAATTTCAGCCCCTTAGGCTAAAGCTTAACACATAATCCTTCTCTGCACACATTCATTTTTTATCCGTCTGATATATCATTTTTGCTTTCGAGCGACTACAAAGATTAAGGAAGTCTTGTGATCTTGCAAAATTCGACGAAAATGGGTTTTGTAGATTACTTACGTTAATACGCATTTTAGCTTTGCCAATGAGAGCAGCTAGCTGATGTTCACTAAAGGATATTTTGTTTATTTATTATTAACAGAAAAATCGAAAAGCTCATTTAAATCTTAAAAGCCCGATAATAACTTGTCATACGTTGTTATTAAAGAAAAAATCGAAGAAATAACAAAGGAAAGATTTTACCTCGGAAACGGTTCCTGTGTTTTTCTTCCAACTTCCTGCATGTAAGAGTCTACAAGTCGAATAACACAATTTTGTACATTTTCCTGAAAGAATCTGAAATACTTAGCTACCTAACACGTACAAAACTGCATGATTCGCAAGAAAGTTAGTGCGGGGTCCCTCTGTTAGGTACTTACGTTATTTTAATCAGCATTTCTTGGATCAATTTTACGTTCCTCAGCTTTATGAGCTTAAATGAGACAAAATTATATGAAGAGTGGAATTCGTTAGATATTACAAAACCATGATCTTAAGCTAATTAATTTGAATTTCTTGATTATAAAAGATAAAAGATAACTTTTTAACGAAATAAAGCAGGTAATATTGTGTTATAACATGTATCCAAACAGTATTGTGTGTGTTTAAACTTTAAAGCTCCTGAGTGTGTTATTTTATAAGTGCAAAATATGGTAAGCCTCTCATATCGAACCGACAAAAGTGTGCAATGACCCAGATGCTTGTTGCATTTTCATCCAGCGGCGTTTCCTTAGAACACTTACATGCATGCATATGAAGATACTTAGAATATACATATGTATGTGAGAGTGAACCTTAGTTCTTTAGATCAGAAAGATCCGTGTGTTTTGTGAGCGTTCGCTGTAGCCGGCTTTTGTTGCGCGTTTTGCATTGCAGGTCAAGTGCAATCCTCGGAGATTGCTGCAGGCTATGCGCGGAATATCGTAAACCATTTGGAGAGCCTAACGACCGTACATGTTTCAAACTCACGTATTATAATGACTTTAATATTATTTCCTTTATCGACTATACGTGACGTATATTCAATAAGACATTACCAATCGAGCAATGTTACGAAACATCGGATAATAATTGTCTTAATAAGTGATTCTCAATTGTCATTAGAAGAAACAATTAGGTCGGTACTGGATTACTGAGGGTGATTGCGTCGCGAAACGAGGTATTTGTGTCACATCGAGCGATCGATCCGCCCACTCCCAGCCAATTACTGCCGATACACGACCGAATATTGTTCTCGATACACCCGATACAGCGAATACTGTGGGGTTATACTACAGCCGGTACATTCGCGCGAACTCCCGATTTCTATGTGAAGCTCTCGGGCGGCCGCGAGGCGGCGACACCGCGCGTTATGGCTCGCCGGCTGTATCTAGTTGCGCCTTTGTCACGGATATCTGCACTCCAATGTTTTGACGATAACCCAATTGAATGTTCGTGATCTGATCACAAACCGTCTACTGTGCGTTTTTTATTTTCCTTCGCAGCGAGATTCCGTTGAAATGCGATACGGTTTTGTCCCGCCAAAATATATTTAGCATATGGTAAACTTGCCATATTATGACCAGTTTGTTTTCCTATTTATCTTTACACAATTTTAAGCCACTTGTTAATTACATTTAATTACTTCAATCTAGCAATACAGTAAAAGTGACAATAAATGTTATGGAAAGATATCACATGCGGCAACCCTTGTTAATTGGCTCACTATGGCTGAAGCTGTCGCCATTGCTGCCGCTACAGCCTTCGCTGGTGCACTACAAGCAATTAAACTAGCGATGACCACAATCGGAAGGACTGATAAAGCAATAAGCCGGAGGCGTCATCAGCGCCGGAGTCCCGCGATAACGATAAAGACGATAAGGGTATCGAACGGCCAGTACAAATGAACCGTCAGTCGGAGTCAAGGTGATTGCCGAGGAGGACACTTTATCGTTGTAATTCGATCAATCATTTGCTATGCCGAGTAACTTAGAACCGAAGAAAGTATTTCTTCCGTCAAATGAGTCCAATGATTCTAGTGACTCGGAGCAGGAGATAGCTCGAAGAAGTTACGGCTTTTCAAGTGGCCTTCCTGAGGAACCTGTGACGTCAGACGAAGATTCCGATGACTCTGGAGGTGGAGGCAGCAGGTTTTCACGAGTGTTTGTGGTTAACCCAGATTCTGATGAGTCGTCTTCAGAACCAGAGGATAACACTGATAGTAGTGGAATAGACTGTGATGATTCCTATGATGCGAAATACGAAAGGTAGCAGTTGAGGTGGTTGGACAAGATGAAGTGAATGTTGGTGCCGAATCAAATGGAAGTTTTTCATGAAGATCCTAAAGTCAATCTGACATGTGCTTTGGAGGCAATCAATTTAACAGACGAGTACCTACCTATTCGGTTAGTTGTAATGAAGATAATAATGTTGAGGACAACAGCCATGAAGGATCCCGAAAAATATAACTTCTTCAAGTTATGTGACGAAATTGTGTTTCAAAGTGTAACGTGTGAAAGATTTAACAGTTTTAATGTAAGTTGTAGCTCGACTTTGAATAATGACTCAAGATCTAGATAAGAAAAATAACAAAGGTAGTGATGTTAATTATTACTGATATTAAAGTATCATAAGATAACAACCAACTACGTTTCAATGGCGGACGTGAAAGAAAAAATATAACAAAAAACAGTAATAATAAATTGATATCTGCAGAAATTATTAACAAGGCAACTTGAATTCATAGAATGGTAACAATTGCTTTTAAAATCAATTCAAAATTTACGAGCGGAGTTACAAACGTTATTATTATAATTTTTATATATACTAGCAGTTTTGTTTAATAAAAGTTATTGACCGATTATTTTGTACATTTTATTCCCTTCCGCAACCAACGAATACTAAAATAATTGTGGAACATTAGTGGGGGCCATGTAATTTAATTGTGCGCGGGCACAATTGATATTTATTGTTGCAGCATACTTTACCAACACATAATATGTACTTGTTTCCACTTACACAGTCGTACTTACCATTCTAATTTCGGACAAATTGTAAAACTTTTGAGATTTTTACGGTATTAAAAGATTTGCTATGTTGTAAAGTGATTTCTTTTTTTAGATATATGTTTAAAATGTGTGCCACGCATTTAGTTATTATTGTGTCATCACTATAAAGGATACCTATCAAGTTAATAGAACTGTCGGAACGTTTGTTGGCAGCCATAAGTCTCTATACTCCATTTATTATAACATTAGATAAATAGCTGTTATCACCCTTTCGTAATTTCGATTTAAACGTATAATAACTCCGGTATTACACGATATGTACAAAGAAAGGTAATCTATTTACCATTTACGTGAAAAAATATATGTGAAGTGCGGTAATTTCGATAATATTCCGCAAGATCTGTCGTTATTTAGCCTTTTTTTTCTAATGCTATAATAAATCGACCTTAGGTAGGTATGGTACATAAGCCGATAAACCTCAGTGAGCCCTAGATACAGTTCCACGTGTCACCAATACAAATATTCTTTTTGTCATCGGTCGTCACTGGCTTTTTGATACGATGTATCGTCAAAGGCCGATTCAGGCCATGTGTAAATAAAGCAAAAACCTTTTATGGAGACAGAAAAAACAATGTAATCGGAGTAGTTTTTAGTAAATTAAACAGTGACGAAAAGGGATTGGCTCGAAGACCGTCGGCGATTCGGATTTTCCGGGTTCCTATGTTAATGCCGCGAATTCCAATTAATTTATTCAGATGGTACGTTTGTAGGGAACTTTATTTGTGATACGTTTTACAGCTACCGCAGGTTGAGATTTTTTAAGGTAGCTGATGATGAGAAGTTTTATTTTTTGTTTGGGTTTAGGGTTCCGCACCCAAAGGTTGCTAACGGGACCCTCTTTATAAGCCTACGTTGTTCGTTCTTTCGTCCGTCCGTCTGTCTGTCATCAGGCTCATGAACCGTTAAAAGGTTGAGACAGTTGAAATTTTCACAAAGTGTGTATTTCTATTACCGCTATAACATCAAAAAAAGTTAAAAACTAACGGGTAGTCCCTTACAAAACACGTGTTTTTTTAAGTACTGTACGGTGTTACGGAAACCCTCGTTTTTAATAGAAGCACAGATTTGACTTTTTTAACACCAACACTCATAGATATTAGTTGGCAAAACTAGTTTAATTTCAATATGTAATACAACATTAGTGTAAATGTTTCGTAGGACCTTAACATTAGGTTGAGCTTGTGTAGATCGTATAGTGAATCTCGTAATTACTATAGCATTTTTGACACCAATTCTCATTCAATTGAAATTTCACTAAAGTTAAAACTATCTAACTGTCACACAGACAAATAAACCTTTTAGATAGTTTTATAACGTGTAAGTAAGTAACGTAAACGTAGTAACGTAAGTGATATTCAATCTCCTAAACTAATATTATTAAGTTAAGATTTTTTTTCACTATCTTTTGTTTGTTACGCTTTTACGCCAAAACGGCTGAACGGATTTGCATGAAATTTGCACATGGGTAAACCATGACCTGGATTAGGACATAGGATACTTTTATCCCGATATTCTTATGCGGGTGAACCTGCGAGCACTGCTAGTAGGGTGATAAAGCAATTACCAGTTCGACTGTACGTACTAACTAAGATCGCAAACACTTGATTCACTTTGAAGGACAAATGAGCATAAATGAATAACCTAAAAACGACTGAAAAAATCAAAATCAATATCAAAAGTCATTTATTCAAACTATGCTGAGACACAGCTCTTTTAGAACGTCAAAATTACATAAGACAGTCCCCCCAAAACGCCCGCCCTTCACCACTTCCACCACTTCCTAGTGCTTTAGCTGGGAAAAAGAAGTGGCGCAACAAACTCCCCAGCAGCGCAGCTGTCTGTTAAGTTAGAAGAAAAATGAGGAATGCATACTCCTTATTACTACTCTATGGTTGTGTTGCCTAGCAATACTTACTGTTGATGAAAAGTCATCCGATTTCATTCGTTTTTTCCTTATATGATATAAATATACTTTTACTCGTTTCTCATAATAACTCTTTTCCTATACCCTCGCCGCCTAACTTTAACATGGTAGTAGAGCGTGGTTATGAGAGTAGCTGTAAAAGTTTTTCGTAGTAGTGCACCTAAACGGAAACAACTACAAGCACTGGAGATATAGGATCGAAACGGTATGCAGAGCCATTCCCGGAGCTGAACAAATTTTAGAAGGAAAAATAATCAAGCCCGGAGAACTAGCAAACACTGCTGATGCTGCTGCTAAAGTAAAATATGAGAACGATTTACAACAATTTATAAAGATTGATTGTATAGTATTGACCCTGATGACAACGAATATGACAGACGAGTTATTGGAACAAGTCATGCACAGAGTACATTATTATATACTGAAAAAGTCATGCGTTACAAAAGCGCAAAAGAGGTATGGGACAAACTAGAACGTCTATACAGTGGAAGTAGCGAAGACAAAAGTTACGATCTCTGTTCGAAATTCTTTGATTATAAAAAAGATCCTGAACATGACATAAGGAAGCACATATCTGCTTTGAAGAATATTTGGCACGAGCTAAATAGCAAAATTGAAGCAAATCTGCCTGAGATATTACTGATTTGTAAGATACTTGGAACTTTGCCACAAGATTATTTTGCTTTTAAGTCAAGTTGGCTCTTAATAACAAAAAAGGATCGGACAGTAGAGAATCTGACGTCGCAACTGAGCGCTTATGAAAAAACATTGAAGAAAATTATTCTAGCCCTGTATGTTGACGATGGTCTATGGGCATATACCAGCGAGAAAATGGCTAACTGTTTCCTGAATGAATTGAAAGCACATTTTAAGATAACAGTAAAACCCGCAAGCTACTTTCTAGGAATAGAAATGAAAAAGTACTCTAATGGTTCCATTTTCCTGTATCAGAAAGCATCCATCACTAGGTTGTTGGAGAGATTTGGCATGGGCGAATGCAAGCCAGTGACAACACCAATTTTAAAGGCAAACAATACTCAGGTTGAGGAATCTATTATGAAGAAATTTCCATACCGCGAAGCTGTTGGTGCTTATCCTATTTGATGACAAGCACAAGGCCTGATATTGCCTATGCAGTAAGCGTTGTGTCCCGAAATCCTGAACGTAAAAAGAATTATGCAGTACCTAAAAGGAACTATGGATGGAGGTAAATGTTACAGGCCAGACAATGATCATAGTTTGGACTGTTATAGCGATGCAGATCATGGTGGTGATATGGAAACTGCGCGATCTACATCAGGCATTCTCTGTATTTACGCTGGAGGTGCTGTTTCTTGGTATAGCAAACGGCAGAGCACCGTTGCAATATCCTCGACAGAGGCGGAAATTGTAGCAGCCAGTGAAACCGCCAAAGAGATTATATGTTTACAGAAGATATTAAAAGATCTTACTGGTGCTAACTGTCCTGCGACTTTAGGTGTTGACAATGAAAGTGCAATAAAGCTGGCGAAAAAACTTACAGAATTTCACCAGAAGACAAAACACATCAGAATAAGATCTTTCTTCGTCAGAGAATGCTTACAAGATGGAAGTATTGTAATTAGCCATGTGCCAGCAACCAGACAGATAGCTGACATGTTAACAAAACCGTTATATGGGCCCAGACTTGAAATGCTAAAGAAGATGGCTGGCATTACCATCAACAGGGGTGGATGTTGAGGAATACATACTCCTTATTATTACTCTATGGTTGTGTTGCCTAGCAATAGTTACTCTTGATGAAAAGTCATCCGATTTCATTCGTTTTTTCCTTATATGATATAAATATACTTTTAGTTGTTTCTCATAATAACTGTTTTCTTATACCCTCGCCACCTAACTTTAACATTTGATTCAATATAATAGTAGGTAATTAATATTACGAGACACAAAAATCATTACATTTGCCGTATATCAGCTAGCACACGCCAATATACCAACAAAACATTGAAAACTATAGGTACTCAAATAGAAATAAATAATAATAAATAATAAAAAACGTAAAAGAATTGAAAATGAAGATTGTAAGAATCTAAATAAAAGCCTCCAGGCATAAAGGGCGTGCCCTACATGCTTACATATGCAATTCTGCACTATATAAATATAGCTATAACTTGAAGCAACAAAAGTTGAACTAGGACCTTTGGAATAAAATAATAAAAAGTTAATACAATTAACAATACCAAAACCATGGTCATACATGGAATTCATACAAAACCTGGGCTAAAGTAATGTACAAGTATATAAAAACTCTGTCTTGCCTCTATTTTTATAAATGAGCAAAAGACGTCACTGGCTTATTTTTTGACTTTTCATATTTTTTTACAGCACATCAGACGCCGTTTGCATATATTTTATCCCATAAAGAGGCTTTTAGGCATAATCTCGTGTTTACAAACTCATGGTGGGTTCTATTTCTCTCATATATTTCCCAAGTCTGTGACGATGGCAAGAAAAATACAAAAATAGATTTTGTGATTATTTATTAACAAGGAGCTTAAGCAGGAGTTATCTGTGATGATTTCATCGCAAATCTGTCATATCTACGTCACGACGTAGATCGCGACCCTACACCCGAACCACTCTGAGTCCGGGTTGAGTGGAAATAAACTTTAAATAAAATTATACGCTGTCATTCAAACATTTTCGGGATTTAAATTACAGTTTTTGGACCAGCTTTCTAATTGTTTTCGTATGTTTTCACCATGTTCCAATTGGTATTAAGAGACTTTTTTACAAATAAAACACTACAAAGTGAAAAATAACTTTAATTTCGTCAGTTCGTGTCTCTGGACCTATATTTTTGTTTTTGCTACCGAATTCTCTTTCATTTCGTTAAAGTTATTTCTTACTTTCTACAGTTTTTCTTTGAGGTTGGTTGTTTTTTTTAACTTGTGGTACCTACCCCACACTAATACGTATACCACTACTTGCTATGTAAACAACAATGAAATAAAGTAAAGAACACCATCGAGACATATAAAGTGGATTAAATACGTATTAACGAAGCTAACGCAAAAAAAGCAAAGTAAATAAAATGTATATGGAACTACCTAGGGCATACACTGTGCAATAAAAAAAGAATTTTCGAAATACATCCACAATAGCCGCAGATATCACGTATAACATATTAAAAATACAGACGAATGGAGAGCCTCTTCCTTTTTTTGCAGTCATCATAAAAATATTTATTCAAACTTGGCAGAGTTGTTTTCAGTGTTCACTTTACACGCAAGTGTAAAGTACCGTAGTAGTGTAAGACCGTTTTTTTTTTGAGCGTGGGTAATCATCAAATAACTTCTCCCGCTCTGGGTGGAGCAGGAGGGCGTGCCAGACTTTTACTGATTAAAACCCACCCGTGTTCACTCAGTTGCCTGTGTGCCACGGGCGACTGTATCTCTTTCAAACAACTTGCACCCCTGGCAGGCATCGGCCCTTGCGGACCCCACCAGTTGTTGTTGACATCTCTGATGGCGCGCGTGGAACACAACGCGCCGTCGACCCGAGCAATTTTTTTTTTGTTTAACGTGGTGAATTGTCTACTGCGCTACCACGGGGAGATAGCGCAGTTATGTGGGACTGTAACCCACTAAAACTCCACGGTGTCCTCCAGTGCTGCTTGAGGCGGGAACACGGAAACGCGCTAGCCATCCGCAAACCCGACGTGGCTGTCCGTCACCGGACCTTCTTCGGAGGGGAATAACCCCTATCACCGGCGCACCAGGACACATGGCACGTTGTGACCACCCCAAGAACCAAATAGCATACGGGCCTCAGACGACCCCGTGTCTGGCACCCTTGGCCCCCCTGCGACGGGTCAGCATAGTTTCACATTTCGGCCGCAGGGGATAGGGAGAGCGGCCAACGCTATACCGACACTCCTCCTCTCCGGTTCCACCGCGTCCGCCATCAAACGGTGGCGGCCCCGTCTAGGCCACGGAAGGGAAGAGCGCTACTCAGAAGTACCGGTACTCCTCCTCCGCCGCAGCCTGTAACCCTCAGCCGCGATGCCTCCCATTCGACATCGCGGCCCGCCTGTTGCGATGCACCTCACCGCAACCTACTTTTTGGCCGCTACGTCGTCGGCTTGGAGGCAAAAGCCCTGACGAGCGGCCCCACCTTGGGGTTCCTCTTCGCTTCACCGTGGGAGGGTGACCACGGCTACTGAGCCCCCCCGTAACGACAATGCGGGAACCCACTGGGGGAGAGTGTAAGACCGTAAGGTTTTATGCAAAAAAAAAGGCTTATCGAAGGTTTAAGACATTCATTAGTTAAACTGCTTGATAAGCCTATTATAAAACCTTTAATAAAATTTTGTATTCATAAAGTTTTATAACTAATTATGTCGTTTATAAATCAAAATGTTGCCATTGACCACCACATCGAATCGTCAAACGAGAATATCTGCCTACTCACCGAATAATTGTGACCATAGACATTATTACGTACTGGGAACTATTTAATTGTCTACAGTTTCGAAATTTCTGACGCGGTGACGTCATTGTTATTTAACGACGTCACCGCGTCAGAAGTATCGAAACTGTAGTAAAATTGAAATTAATTTCAGATGTTATTTAATTAATTCGACAAATAATTTGAAATTGTAACTTTCAACAGATTGCTTGAAAATTGACATTTTGGTCAAATGTCATTTTCTTTCCAGCTGCTTTAGAGAATCGGCCATTTTTTCTTTAAAACACTGTTAAAGTAGGGTCGTTCGTGGCTTTTGTAATTTTATAGTAGGTTTATAGAACGCTTTAGTGCTAAAATGCGTGTATGAATATTTTTAAAACCCGACTTTAGCAACTGTTTAGATGTTCGATAACTTTTATGAATAAGACCGTTAGTGAGTAAATATAGAGCTCAACTCAAAGCGACATCAACATATCAGGTCACTTTATTTTAGTTCAGAGAGCTCTTTACAGGGCAAAAAGACACCGAAGATGCAGTGAAAACCTCGTTCAAAGAATTCTTTGACTCTCGTCCAGGAGATTTCCGCGCCAGTGGCGTAAATCAACTGCCATTAAAACGGCAAAAATGATGTTCTTTGAACAAATATTTTCGTTTAGATCTTTTTGGTTTATTTTTATTATAAAATACTTGGTAGGTGAAGTAAAAGGCAGCGTAGAGCATAATTCAAAGGTTTTAAGGGTAGATTAGTTTGTACTCGTAAGCCAGGCTACGAGTTTCAAATCAATCTTTAAGTTGACTTTTACAGCGCTAGAAAATGAGCAATGGGTATTTTCACGCTGTTTTCTATTTTCTTCATCACGTTGTTATCGAATATTGTGAATGAGGGAGATGGATTAGTCACGCAAGAACGAAGATTAAGTACTATTGGAAAACTCGATAGGTAGCTATGAAATGTTTACATTGGGAGGTTTTTCTAGAAAATCTTGAGTGGTTTGAGGCCGCGTTCTTCGCGCGTTCGGCAGTCAACAGAGCCGGCGATCACGTTCCAGCAACAGTCCACGTCGGTTAGAAACCGCGGAAGATGGGTGAAGCCGCTGATAGAGCCAGCTACAAAAAAAAAAAACAAACACTTTAAAGTAGTCGTGAAGTGATCGGCTGTAAAGTAGGTACGTGCACTTCATGATAATACTTCGAGTTGGGATCTCGTATATGTCAAAGTAACATCCTGTTATACTTTGTAACTTATGCGATAGCCGATAAGGTCGTCTTTACATGTGAATTTTATACAATGAGTGAGGCTCACACGTTTTTGGAAACTGACCTTAACAAAAAATAACATTTTGTCGTGACTTTGTTCAAATATCCGGTCTCAGAATTAAATTCAAAAATTCGTAAATACAGCAAGAAGTCTCATTAAGGTTTAGTGAAAAGATGCTTAACTAAATAATCCTGGTAGGAGGTGCAGTGTGCAGTGCGGCTTCTAACGACCCTACAACACTCGAGGGCACTCTACGCTTCAGCTGCTTCGCGCTCATGCACTTTTCAAGTACGCACTGTTTATGCTCTAGTTCGGTTCGGAAACTTACATTTAGCCGCAGACATCGCTTGTTTGGATTTGAATATCGAATGCGTTTTGTAAAACTTTATATGCAAAAATGTTTTTTTTTTCTGTTTTGTGCCTGGTTTTATCATGGCCAAGATATGAAATGCCAACTTTTCTTGCCAATGGTTTTAGATTGCTGTAATGTATTTTCATTAAAACTCCATGGTAGGTACTTTTTTGTCGGCCCGTAACCACGTACTCCTCTCTTATTTAATTTGGCTTTGTAACAGTCAGAATACATGCAACAGCCATACAAGTATAATTATGGATTCTGGGTACACAGAGAAAACTTTTAAATGTATTTCTGTGGTGTATGTATGCACATGTACGTATGTATAGCGCGCGGCGCACGGACCGCGGCGCGCGCACATCTTTAGTAATAAACTACTTTGAACGCCACCTAGTCGTTTGATTACTCACAAACATACCATTTGGCGACGAGAATAATTGTTTACCCGCGAGTGTGTCAGAACATAGAAAATGAGTTTTATTGGATCATTAAATGTATTTGACCATAAAAATCAAGAATGGCAAATATTTTATGGAAAATTAAACCAATTTATGAAGCTGAATAAAATAACAGGGGGAGACAAAGCGTCCTTATTACTCACGCATTTGTCAGATGAAACATATCGTCTGGCAAGGAACCTGGTTCATCCCAAGGAGCTGGATAAAGTAACTTTCGAAGACTTAGTGTCGAAGCTCAACGGTCATTTCAAACCCAAAAGGTCGACTTTCGTAGACAGAGCCAAGTTTTATGACGCGGTAATATCCGAAGGCGAAAGTATCGAAGACTGGGCGGCGCGTTTGAGAGGACTCGCCGTATATTGCGAATTCGGCGAAGAGTTATTGGACACCTTGCTACGAGATAAGTTCATTTTAGGCCTAAGAGAAGGGCGTGAACGGGACCGTCTATTTGAGAAGGATTCGGCAACTTTAACCTTCGCAAAAGCGGTGGAAGTTGCTCAACAGGCGGCATGCGCACGTGGAGCTCGCACCCATGTAAGTGTGGATGGCAGGCCAAGAGAGGCGGCTATGAAGGAAGAACCTGTCTACAGGGTTGGGCAGGCTCGCGAACGGCGAGATTCATCAGCGGCTACTACTTCGACTGCACGTGGATCCGTTAACAGTGTGCGTTGTTCAGTTTGTGGTTATAAAAATCATGAATCAGTGAAGTGCCGGTTTAAAAATTATATTTGCCAAAATTGTGGTGAGAAAGGACATTTAAAAAAAATGTGTAAAGCTAAAAGTGAAAATTCAAAATTGCATCACCTAGTTAGTGATGAACAGTCTCACAAATGTGAAGAATGCGACCTGTTCAATATGAGGTATGTTAATAATGATCCCATTGTTATTTCAATAGACATAAATCAATTGAAATTCGATATGGAATTAGATTCTGGTTCAGGTACTAGTGTAATTTCAGAAAAGTTATATCTACAACATTTTAAAAATTATAATTTAACTAAAACTGATTTGAGCATGTGTTTGTACAATGGGCATAAAATTGTTCCTATAGGCTATTTCATTTGTACGGTTTCATATTTTAACACGTGCCAGAAAATTAAGTTTTATGTTATACAAAATGGCGGACCACCGTTATTAGGCCGTGATTTCATGACTAAGTTTAAAATATATTTCTCTTCAACTAATGTAAATAAAATCAATGTCGATAATCAATGTACAGGGGAGGTGCAGCAGCTGTTAAACGAGTTCCCTGACCTTTGGAAGGACGAACTAGGATGTTTTAATAAGTTCGAAGTAGATTTTCAGTTCAAAGAGGGGGCAAGGCCTATTTTTTTTAAGGCACGTTCTATTCCTTTTGCCCTTAAAAATAAAGTTGAAGATGAGTTAGTCAGACTCGTAGACTTAGATATTTTAGTTCCTGTAAACTTTTCAGAATACGCGACACCGATTGTTCCTGTATTAAAAGCGAATGGACAAGTAAAAATAGCTGGTGATTTTTCGTGTACACTGAATAAAATTCTAAAAATTGATAAATATCCATTGCCGCGCATTGAGGAGGTATTTGCCAAAATTGGGGGAGGGTTGCAGTATTCTAAATTGGATTTAAGTAATGCTTATAATCAATTCAAATTATGTCGTTCATCACAGGATCTCACTACAATAAATACTCCTAAAGGACTATTTAAATATACCCGCCTAGTTTACGGTCTTGCCAATGCGCCAGCTATTTTTCAACGGGCTATGGAAACGTTGTTGGCGGGTATAGAGGGCGTTACTTGTTGGTTAGATGACGTATGTTGTACTGCTCCCACTCGTGAATTGCATTTGTGTAGGATTAAGGAAATTCTTAAAAGGATGCAGGATGCGGGATTACGGTTGCAAAAGGAAAAGTGCGCTTTTTTCCAGGACAGTGTCACATACCTAGGGTACGTAATAGATAAAAATGGGCTTAGGACGTGTCCCAAGAAGGTAGATGCGATTTTAAAAGCGCCGCGTCCAACAAATGTCCTTGAAACCAAGAGGTTCTTGGGCGTCGTTAATTATTATCGTAATTTCGTTCCGAACGCTTCGTCTTTATTAAACCCGTTACACACATTATTGCGTGCAAGCGTAACATGGCATTGGGGTGAAAGTCAGCAAAATGCGTTTGACAAAGTAAAGAAGGAGTTGGTCTCTGACCGGCTGTTAGCACTTAGCACATTTTGACCCATCACTACCATTGGTACTTACAGTGGACGCGGGGCCGTCGGGTTTAGGTGCAGTTCTTTCTCACGTTGACAATAAGGGCTGCGAGCGTCCAATTGCTTTTGCTTCTAGGTCGTTATCAGTTAGTGAAAGGGTATATAGCCAGATTCAAAAAGAGGCAACGGCAATCATATTTGGTGTTAAACATTTCCACCAGTATCTTTACGGTAGGCAGGAGCCTTTCATTCTTAAAACAGACCACAGACCCCTTCTATCCATATTTGGAAAGAAAAATGGCGTGTCTGTAACGGCAGCGTTAAGATTACAACGATACGCAATTATATTGTCTGCATATAACTATGTAGTACAATACATTACTGCTAAAAATAATTTAGTTGCAGACTATTTTTCTAGAGCTCCGTTACCTCAGTTACAACACGTCTGTAAGAGGGAAGAGGAGAACAAAGATATTCCTTTTCTATTTCTTGATGCCACCACGAAACCGGTTTCATTCGATGGTATCAAGCAAGCCACTAAACTCGATACAGTGTTAGCCACCGTGGAAAAGTATATGAATCACGGTTGGCCACGTAAAATTACATGTCAATCCGTATTGCCTTATTTTTATTGTAAAACTGATTTGGAAATGAATGATGGGTGTCTGTTTAGAGGGCATAGAATAATAATCCCAAAGATTTACAGGGACAGAATGTTAGAAGAATTACACTCGGCTCATTTTGGCATTGTAAAAACCAAAAGTGCAGCCCGCAGTAGAATGTGGTGGCCGGGTATAGATAAAGACATCGAGCGGTGGATAGGTGAATGTAACGAGTGCTCGCGAGTACGGAACGCACCGCCCCGCGCTGTTCCCGCGCCTTGGCCTCGTCCTTCTCAGCCGTGGTATCGTATCCACATAGATTACATGAGTTTAGGCCAGAGTGTTTATTTGGTTGTGATTGACGCGTATAGTAAATGGTTGGAATGTATTCATATGAACAGCAGTACCTCCACAAATGCATTGATTATGAAATTGAAAGACATATTTTCAACATTTGGAATACCAAACGTTATAGTATCAGATAATGACGCGAAAATTCGGTCCACCGAATTTCACCAGTTTTGTAATAATAACGGTATTAAGCATTTAACTTCCCCTGTTTATCATCCTGCCAGTAACGGTCAAGCGGAAAATTCGGTAAAAACTTGTAAAAAGATGTTAAAATGTATAATAGACAATAAAAGTATCTCACAGCGTGAAATACATGGGAAATTACTGAGTTTTTTGTTTGAATATCGTAACACTGTACATTGTTCTACGGGAACTACACCAGCTATGTTAATGTTCGGCAGAAATTTACGGTCTAGGTTGGATGTGATTTTACCATGTAAAAATGTAAATATGAGTGACGATATAGTTAAACTAAAATCGAGCAGAAGTTTCCAGGTGGGGGAAGTTATTTGGTGTAAATGGTTTACAGGTAGGAAACCGCAATGGGAATTAGGAAAAATAATAAGGAAATTAGGAATAAGGGTTTTTGATGTGTATATTGAAAAGTTTAACACTGTATGTAAAAGACATCTTGATCAAATTTGTAAACAAAAAGGAAACGAAATTACTAAACCTACAGAGAATCATTGTGATGAATATTTGCCAGCTGAGACTTCTGAATGTACGGAGTCCCGGCAGCAGCAGACAGTGTTAAGTTTACCTACTAATGAGTCATCAACCGCACCAGCATGCCCAACATCACCCTCACAGTTGACTATTGAACTCCAAGGTGGAGCTTACATCCCTACAGAGGGACATATTGAAGTTTTAGATGGACGGGTAGAAGAAGGGTTGGATGTTGCTGTGGGGGATGGGTTAAAGGAAACTGAAAGAACCGAGCCCGAACGATCTGCTGATACGGCATCTTGTTGTGACAAACAAACAGAACCGGGCATTGGAACGTCCGGACTCGGTCGTTCCGTTAGAGAAAGAAAGGAAGTATGTTATAAAAAGTTATTTTAAGTTTACCCTAATTGTATGTATTATTTATTGTTTTAGAGTATTTAACGAGTAATGGTGGAGGAATGTGGTGTATGTATGCACATGTACGTATGTATAGCGCGCGGCGCACGGACCGCGGCGCGCGCACACCTTTAGTAATAAACTACTTTGAACGCCACCTAGTCGTTTGATTACTCACAAACATACCAATTTCTCGATAGAATAGAATAGAATATAATAGAATATTTATTTGCGTAAAACATGGTATACAATGGTGTTAAATACAAATTGAGGCACAAGCATGTTTAGCTAGGATAAAACATAGCATGCAAAATTTTAAAGATAAGTTTAGCAACAACAATCGTTTTTTTTTATACATTAACATTTGTTATCTATAAATTCTTTTAAACTATAAAAACTACACTCGAGTAACCACTTATGAAATTTAATTTTAAATAATTTTGTATTTAAAGCTTTGAAATGCCTTGGTATTTTATTATAGATGCACACACACATTGCCAAGCAGTTACTATTGTATTTAGACAGTCTAGGCAAATCATTGAATACTAGTTTAAATGAATCTCGTCAGTTCCGAGGATTGACATCATTTGCAGTCTTAAATAGTTGCTTATTTTTCATAACAAACACACATATTTCGTAAATGTAAAGCGACGGTAACGGTAACAAAGCAAGTTTTTTAAATATTAGTCGACATGAGTCGTCGGGCTTAAGTCCACAAATTGCTCTCATGCACTTTTTTTGAGCGATGAATGCTCTTTGGAAGTCAGTGCTGTTACCCCACATTATTAGTCCATAACGTAACAACGATTCGACGTACGCGTGGTATGACATTGAAGCAGTTTTTATATTAGTTACATTTTTTACTTGTTTTAATGCATAAACAAATTTATTAATTTTAGTGCTAACACTGTCTATGTGCTCTTTCCAGTTAATGTCTTTGTCTATTATGATACCTAAAAATCTGGTACGCGTTACTTCAATGATTTTATTAATATTGAGTTTAATGTCATTTTTGGAAATTAAAGTTAAATTGGATGTAAACGGACTTGTCTAAATTTATCATCAAATGGTTAATGTCAAGCCAATGTAATATTGTCAATTGTATTATTAATGTCAAGTTCATGTTCTGAAATGGTATTTAGTTTTTTATTAGATGTCACTATAATAGAAATTTCGTCAGTAAATAATACGCATTTATGGTTAGTTATTTTTATGAGGTCATTTATATAAATGAGGAATAATATTGACCTATACCACCTGATATGTACCTAGGTGCTTACTATTTATTTCCTTTACCAGTAAACTCAGAGTTTCTTTAATTCAATCAATAGTCAATACCTATTCAAAGAGTGGAAGAAACAGTCTATGTATGCTATTTCATTTCACAGTTTATTTGTCATCCATAGTCATACACTAATCCATTTATCCGCACAAGTGCACAACAATCACGTATCACACACGCGATCACGTGATCACGCGCGATCACGCGCGCGCGAGATCGCGGGATCACGTTGCGTTTATTTATGTATATTTATTTATGCTTATATTTATATATGGATAGGCATATAATTATGTATATATATTTTATTGCACCTACCACTGTTTGTCTCTGCATCACCCAAAGGTCGACTGGTAGAAAATGCCTATGGCATTAAGTCCGCCTCTGTACATGTTTGTGCTTAAAGTATAAATAAATAAATAAATAAATCACAAACTACATGTGATTTATGTACGTACATGTACCGTTTAACCTATTCCGGTAGGTGACCGTTGTGCATACCCATTTGATTCTAATACATTAGATCGGTGAGTGGCGGCGAGTGAGTGTAACACGGACGGGCCGTATGCAGCGGGCTAAGTGGAGGCATGCTCAAGATATGAAGAGCTCTTGCCCCAGCCGTCTGCACGCCAAGGTGCGATGTTTATGCATTATGTATCACTAGGAGGCTGATACTTCGCGGCGAGTTTTGCATACAGCCGCTGAACAAATTCTTAAAGAAATTTCGTGTAACGTATAACATGGCTGTATATCATTTGAATTGATGTTACTACGAATAAGTCACGTATACATGCAGATAAAATTAGAACTCGGGCTAAAAGATGAGTACAGTCGCTAGGGTAAATTGTAAGTAGTATTACAAGTAGTAAAAGTTCCCCGGCCTTGGCCTATATCAACATCCTTTATTGACTTTTATGAGTTGTTCAGTTGTACGCAGTGGAAGTAAAGGGAAAACATAATCTGAATCCCAAGTTTATCGATAATTTTATTGGGACCATTAGCAAACAAGTTATTTTCAGCCTTTTCAGGCGTTTCAAGGACAGCTGGCTAAACGGAATGTTTCCTTAATTCGAAAACATGATTATCAGAACCTTCAGATTATACTTGTCATTGGATGATTGAATAATGAAGAGGTATTCGTACCGCAATCAAATTGTGTAAGATTAATGGCCGGTTCCTGTTGTTGAATGAAGGCGACTCGCTCGATGCTAATTTCGCCGATGTACCGGACTGGTGACACTTTAGTTTCCTATTCCACTGTTTGTGCTCTGACATCTGTTTAATTACTTGCCATACACACTTTATTGTATTATTGTTATTTGCAAACCTCTGTAATATTGTAGCTACGAAACTGAATTACTCCCGGTTTTTATTTATGACAGAATACTGGTAAATTATTAGAATTCTACGCCGGTGACTTTTATTTTTAGTTTCTTAAAATAATGTGGCCGAAATAAGCCCCTAAAATATAAAAAAAAAACATCAAACAGAGGACTTAGGTAACGTTGGTATTTTGACATTTAACTTTGTTTTAAAAACAAAACTTTTCAAGGGTAGTTATTTTAATCAAAACCACATTTAGCAGTCGGATTAGTCATCAAAATATGCCAAGTATTAATAAAGGACCCTTTTCCCGGCTTTTACTTCTCCCAAGAGTACTGGGGTGGTTCTTTCGTAGGCGGCGGCCAAACAGGTTCTACTTACAGTTTCGAATATTGTTTTTATAGCTGCGGTGCCTACAATATTATTCTTATATGATTTTTTTTTGCCTATTTAATGCCTAATAAAGTGATTTTATCGGTGCACAGCAACTATTATTTAAATAGAAACTAATTATATTCCGACAGCGACTGTTTTCTGTTTTAACATAAACCATTTAGTTAATTTCAGTAATTTGCTAGGCGCGGTTCGTGATTAGCGCTTCATTTTGTAACATGTGATTTGGAACAGTTCCGAATACACTACGTGTAATTACTTCTGTAATTTGTTCTATTTATACAAAAACTAGCGACCGACACCTGCTTTGCACTTTTATTACGACTTGACAAAACTTCGAGATTTCTTTATTATATGTTAGTTTAATAGACACATAAACCTTCCGGAATACTTTATCTATATGGTGGTGGAAACCGCATCAAAATCCATTGCGTAGTTTAGAAGAACATCGCGGTCACACAAACAGACACGAAAGCGAATCCAATTTATGATAAGGATAGATTTGGTAAATATAAAACTGTACGAATATCTATTGCTATAATGAAACGAAATTGTACTTTTGTATAGTAAAGTAGAACTGATGAGACGATGTAACCGTCAAATTGCGCGGCGAAAAAAAAATAGTATTGTTAATATATGAATGCGGCAGTTATGAGGTTACGTGTAGGTATCGCCATTGAAATTTATTGCTGATTCACGTCCGCCGTACTGTGTTGTTATTTCGGTTGAGTGACTGGGGTGAAGTGAAATAAATGAAACTATGTTACACAACCGATTGAGCAAATATTTCATCAACTTGTTGCCCCAAAGGACATGGAAAAAATCATTGTTCCTATTGCCGATAGCGTCCTGCTCCGAAACTTTAATAGAGGTAGGATTTGGATTGGATTCTTTGTTCGCTCGACTCGCAGGAGTTAATGTATCAAGTTCATTGTTGTAGATTAACGTCCTCAGATACCTACATATGTTGGTGGATATAGGGACGTAGGAATGGCGTTAAATGTGTTGCATGTTTGTAGGGCCGCGGGCGCGGGCTAATCGCGGCGTCCAGGAATATTTACTGTCCCCCGGGCCGCGTCATCTGATAATGTTATATTCGGAACGTCCTGCTGTAAAAATCGTTGTTCATTTCAATGACGGGACATCGCGTGACATAAATTACTCGATATTCGTTTAAATCTTGAAAGGCTATAATGTGAATGTACCAGTTACGATGATTAATGATAACGGCTTGAGCAGCTGTTTTATGAGCTCTTTTATTTCAATGTTTTTGTGAGGTAGGTATCTACGAAAGTAATTCGCTTATTATTATGTTCCAATCTTGATGATTGATGACGAAATTGTGATTACCTAAGAGGTAATTATTAATGTTCTAGATACCTACAACGTTCATCAATGTCGAAAGTAATTTAGTGGATACTGTAACATACAATTAGAGGATATAGAAATTACACACGCAGCGTTTGTTAGGTGCCCTGAGTAAACATTATAGTAATATATCCGTGTTGATTACGTCCTACGCGGGGGCTCGTTGAGTGATTGGGCTTCAACTTTCCAATCGATACGAGTCAACAGAATGGACTAGCGTGTACAATTCCATTGTTGTTTGCTTTGTAAAGGCTAATGAAAGTATTGAGAATTGGAATCGCCGGGGATTATTTGTCCTTTTTAGGTCGAACATTTTAACATATAACTAGCTGTGACGGACAGAATTCGTTTGACATGATAATTTAATATTCTCTTCCACATTATTCGCTGCACGACTTAACAAAACTCTAAAACAAACAACTAATTCACAAATATAATATCTCCAAATAATTATGACAGCCAAAACTTTGTACAAAGCCGAGTGAATGTATGATTTAATCATGTATTCTAAACTATAACATCGTTAGGGTCGTAGGGTTGCCCACCCATCGGGCGTTAAATGATGATCACGTAAAAGGCACAACATTAGTACAATAAAGTGGGCCTTTTGCCCATAACAATCATAATGTACGAACCCTTTCGGCTTAACAACTCGGGACCCACTAGTCGTTACCGGGCTGTGTGCTGCTGAATGTCAACACGATAATGTACAATTTAAAATGTGTGAGGTAATCTCAATATCAAGATTTGGCAGAGTTTGCATGAATCACTTTGTTGACACTGACTCATGTTTATCATTAAAACTACTTATCTGATAATACTAAGTTTATCTTATATTTTAAAACGAATAATACGATTTAAGTCTTTATCATTACAAATTTTAAATACATATGCTTTGTAACCTACCCCGACAATTTGCCGCGGTTTCCATTGTTATTTTTGTTGCGTATCTTCGACAAACCTAATTAGGCCGCTTAACTGGTTTATTTCCTACAGCATGACATTATACATTATATTATGCATATTCCCATATCGAAAATAAAAACGTAATGTAAAACCAAAACATTCGCATTGAATTTTAACTGCGAAGGTCTACTACGATACCCTATGGAGATCGCGAAATTAAAGGAGGTACTGCAGTTATTTTAACGGCTGGTAGAATATACGAACCGGTCGTGTGAAGTAGCAGGTGCTCAGCAGTCTTTTACACCGCGCACCGGGAGTGACGACTTGACGCGGCGTAGCAAACTCGTAGCACATTTGTACCTAACTCGTAGCTGTCGTAGCCGAGTCTGAGACCATAAAAATTGTGAGCCAAGACAAATATCTGTATTCTTTTTATAGCCGAGGTCAAACTCACTTATCTGATAGTTGTATCTAGCTTTCACTACAATACACGTCAAACTTTATGTATAGAGCATAAAAACATGTAGATATGATTGGGATCGGGAAAGCTGCTGACATAAAAGAAACAATCTCCTTTAGACATTGGAATAGATCTGCTACTTGAAAAGCCTCGTTTGTAGTCTGAACGCGGATGCTGACGAAGATTACTAGTACTAGCACTAGGCTGTATTATCGATTCTATTCAGCTAAGAGATGGAACACGGCTAACTTATGATTGATTTATTGATTGAGAACTTGTATTGTTGAACCAACTTGGTCTTCGCTATAACGAATTAATCCAAACCTCACAAAACGCCATTATTAAGACTTAATAACCAAAATGTTGATTAAGTGGTCGTTTAAAGCTAAAGCCTGAAGTAATAATAAAATTATAGCATTTTATATCTCCTTTAATATTTAATTAAATTTCACCTCACCAATGTAATTATACGAATCGGCTTAAATTATATTGACTCGGGTCGAATAAAAGGTACCGTAGTGTACTCGTTTACTGTTACTCATTTCAGTTCATGGGCTATTTCAACGGGCTCTCGTACTATCGTGTCTTCATTGCACTAGTTTATTGGTCGAGGGACAAGGATCGTACATTACAAATGGCAGACATGTATCAGGACTAAAAAACACAGAAAAAAGTTGCAATTCTTGAAGACCACTTAGTCTTCCAAATCATTAGACATTTCGTAGCCGACACCAAACGTTGATAGCTTGATAAATCCATTACGAATCGTACGACAAAAAAAGCAAGAATTCTTTCAGCTCTGTAATCTTATCGAGTGTTTTTTTGGAATCCGCAAGGCCGACAAGCGGTGTCAAATATTTTACGGCACAAAATTAGAGTGGTGGAATTTTTGGGGAAGTTCCCCTAAACGACGCAAGTTGTGCGCTCGTTTGATGTTCAAAATTGAGGCCACATACGAAAATGGGAATTTCACATACTTTAATATCTCTCGACGTTAACAGCTCTTGTTAATAGTGTTGTGTCATGACTTCCGGTTACAGCATTTTATTACATCACTAGAAATATCGCTTTACAAAAAGTTATTAGTTCAAACAATAATTATTCACGTGTGCTTGGAGCTTAACCATCGCCTTACATTGGAAGTAAGGTCTGTTATTCCAGCTAGGTAATTAGGACTGTTGTAAGCAATAAAGTTAAAAGTTGTGGAATTGTTCCCTCCGGCCTTTATCGCAATGTGGCAAAGTATGTTTGAGGTGCAAAAACGGATTAAATTATTTGGAATATTCGTTCTAATAAACCTTGTCAGGTATATTTGAAATACCTTCATACTTTAGACTTACAATTAGAGCTATTTGAGTCATGATAAGAAATACGTTGTGGTTGTTCGCGCTTAGAATAATATCAAAATATGATTTGACCAACTATGACCTAAAATACTGAAGTAGGTAGCTGGTGCCTGCGTTTGATTTTGTGGAGCTTCAATATAAGAAACTACGTTTTGCCCGCGGCTCCGTCCGCGTGGATGTCGGTTATCGCGTAAAAAAGTAGCCTATGTCCGTTTCGATATCCCAGGCTATATCTCTGTCAAACTTCATGACGATCGGTTTAGCTGTCTAGGCGTGAAAGCGTAACAGGCAGACAGTGTTACTTTCGCAGTTATAATATTAGTAGGGATTGGTATAACGAAGACCACGTTAGAATGGACGTATAAATATCGCGGCGTGATTTTACCACGCATTGGATTTTCATCTCTCGCTGTTGCACTGAGCATTGAAATCCAACAGACAGCATTTTAGCGCGTCGAAAAAATACTATGGGATTTTCAATTCTCGGCGTAAGCGCCGAGAATTAGAATTGAAAATCCCATAGTTGTTCCATAGTTGTTCTAGTCGCGGGCTCGAACTCACTGGTGAGCCTGGTTAAAAAGCACGCTGTCTCACCAGGCATCGTGTCCGACAGAGGCAGTATCAGTGATGAGCAGTTAGATGCTGGTTTACACGCACAACGTTATTGAGTGAGATGTAGGTTTATAGTACAACAGGCGCGTAAAAATTAAGAAAAGTCCTTCGGAAGATCGGGTTTTATGAAAAATCAACTGCATAAATTAATGACCGATAAAGTTTATTGAACTGTTCGATATACCAACTTGGTATTGGATTTAACACTTTTTTTATTACTTAAAGACGCTCAAAGTTAGGTGGAATTAGCAAGAAAAAGTAATATTTGTTGGCTCTTTTTCACTTTTTACTGGTTTTTTATTTTAGTATTCTGTTTCCATACAGACAATATTAATAATGAGACCAAACCATACCATGTTTATTTTTTATGTACGTTATCGAACTGTGGAGTAATACACTCCCGAAGTTTGTTTGGAAAAAATGTCGACAAGATTGACCTTAACAGTGCGTTGAAGATTTATTGTGCAAAAAAATCCGCCGCAATATTTTTAAGTCCATGCGAACGTGAACTTAGTTATCCCAATAAAAAAAGATAAACAAATCCCTACGTAGATTTGTATTTTAATATCAATATGTGCAAGAATAGATACGAGTTTATATCAACAAACTCATGTGTTTACATATAATTGTTTGTATTAGCATTTGTTTACAGTCGAAGAAATATGACCTATAATCTATAGTCGTCTTTCAGTATCAATAACAACAATACGTCGAAAACGAAAACAAAATGTTACTTATTACATTTCTTTCTTATCATCTCAAAACGCTAACTGCACAGATTTTTGGTTTTCTTTTGTCCTGACTGTAACATTAGCGTGTTAATTAATTTCTTGTCAAATATGATAATTTTAGTAATGACGTTGGTTTCATGCCTTTTAGGAGACAAAAAAATTGCTAAAAACTGTTCGCAATTTTATGCGTCATTACTGTTCATCTTACAGGACACATGGAACCGTCAAACCACCATTCATATTTAAATTACTTGGCAGTAACTCATGATAATATGAGGGGGAGGGGAGGGCTATAAAAATATCAAGTACAGAGGCTCTCGGGGAGCCATGGGCCGTCGGACGGACGACTGTGTGCGTGCTGTCACCGACGAATATTAAAATATTGTGTGATATTGTATCAAATGCCTGTCCCAGGTGCACGCCCGAATACCTACGGTATTGGGAAATTTTGATACACGTAACATGTTACGATCGGTTTTCCATCGACGCTAGTCAATTATTTTGATACTTTATTGACAAGTAATTTAAGTCACAAAGCCGTCCATTAAATAATGTTACCTGAAATATTAAAAAGTAGCTACAAAATATGAGCATTCTGGCTGTAACGCGGTAACATAAAAAGTGTTTTAGGAACGTGCTCCTGGCGTTTGTTTTATGTACACATAAGTACAATAAAAACCTAATTGGTGAAGCGCTTTGAATTAAAAAATGTAAATAACATTACGTATAGGGAGGCAGCGGTCCGGTATCGCCTGTGTCGGATGACCGTCGTAATTACTCTTCCGCGCTCCGAGCCTCATCATCGTCTATTAAAATTCATCCATATACACGACCTTTTCCTCTATGAATAAAATTATTACATAAAATAGATGTATTATATGTTAAAACCTCCGCATCGCTTTCACACTTTTGATAGAATATCTTTTACCCATTTTTAAAGTTTAGACATTGGCTCCGGTGCTTAAATTATCGTTAACGATAGAAGAGCCTTGACGCATTTGGATTTATCAACCTACATTTCCGGGATGCTCAAATTAAGCGTAATCTTACCTCCCGTAAAAATTATAGGCAATCCAAAACTCATTGAAAAATGCCCGAAGGTGACTTTCTTACCGGTAGGCGAGGGTATATACAGTAACGACATATTTGGTAAAACCGCTCTTTTGAAATTTGAATTTGAGCGGCACATTACTCTGTAAATGACTGGCTATAAAGACTTCAAACGCAGGCTAATCGTGGCTTCCGACCTTTCGGGGCAGCGAAGAAGGGCCCCAAGTACCTGACAAAACGTTTCCTTACTTATTGAACAACCGTATTTTAAGTATGTGTAGGGTCAAGAGTAAAAATACCTTTTTATGAATCAGGAAAAAATGAATTATAGATAGAATTTGAATGTGAAGTATCTCCACGTGTGGATACTCGTATGATCTTGAATTTAAAAGTTGTCGGTTGTGTCTGAATTCTTTATTGTTTGTTCGGGTTGTTTCAAAAATGTTTATAAATTCTGGTGTCCTGTTTTAGATGAGAACCGTACAATATTTTCAATAATAGACCAGGTGATTCTGGAACTTTCAGTGTCTATAATCGAGTACCTAACTAATTACAGTACATATTTAGTATATATCTGTGTAGCTTGCAACTGAATCGATATTCACATTCGATTGCTTCGCAAACTATAGAGCAAGTTTAGTTGTAGCAAGTTGATCATATTTCTTAGTAACGCGCCAGCTCTTAGTAGACGTTTTGTTTTCATTATAGCACCGATTGGCGGGCGCCGCGCGTGACACACGGCTCTACAGTTCTACTGCATCAGTCTTTCCACACATCGGTCCATCGGTACATTCGGCGTAAGTGGAACTAAACAAACAGGCAATATACCTCACATAAAACCGTTACATCGGCTCTGGGCGCCGCTCCCGGGGTAATGTTTCATTGTGCGAAATGCTATAAAAATCGTCATAAAAATGTATAAAGCTACTCAATAAAATGTACACTTGGAATTTTGTGAGCTCGAATATTACTTCAGGTTAGCATCGAATAAAATTCGTCTAAATTGTGAAAGTGGAACAGTTTTTACGATTCAAGTGGAAGCATTAGAAACGGAATTATGTAATATTTAATTGTACTTACCTGATTGTTAGAGCTGTTGAAGTGAAATCAATAGGATTTAATATATTTTCGTCCGTGAGGTGCGAATCATGTGCTCGTGTGTAGCGCGCTACGTGTCGGCCTAGTTAACTCTCTTCCGATGTCTTGCCATAGCGCTGTGAATAATTGTGCAGGTGTGATATTCCTATTAGCTGTGACCATGCTGAATAAAAGGAACAATTTGTCATTACGGTACCTGAAAGCCTTAATTGATGTCATGCAGCTTTTTGAGCAGCGTTCAGTTGTTTGAATACAGTAGAGCTACTATAATCATCGCTTCGAATCTTACTAACGACCTGAATGCTTCTAACAATGTCTCCTGGTCTGTTATTCTGTTTCCAGTACATAACCTACACATGTTCAATAGTACAGGTAAGTCTGATATAATCGATGCCAGATGGTAAAAGATTGTGGAAATAGAATCACTACAGTCTTTATATTTATGATTGTTACGAAAGCACCAAAGGATTGTTGACTTTTCTATCATATTTAATACCTTTTTGAAAGTACGGACACAGTATAAATCAATTACAGATCCGATTGAATAAAGGTTGCATGTCAATTACGTAATTTATTTCCCTGTCCACTCAGCATTCCAACCAAATTCTCTTTGCTACACAAGTATCTACTGTGTGTAGTAAATGTGTGTAGTATAAATTAACGGCGATAATGTCTTCATGTACACGTGGATTATGATTTGGAATTAGATATTGTGTGTTAATTGACACGTAGATGGAGGCGGCGTGCCTGTACACTCGTCTATGATTGTCTGTGATCGTGTATGATGTCAATGTACGAATGTACGTCGCTAGGTATTCGTGCACTTCGCCTACTCTTCGATTCAATTTTATTTTGTCTGTGCGTCAATGTAGGTCAACGTCCGACAACGCTCAATAATATACCGTGTAACTTTTAAATAATATATTTAATTACGTTTGCGTTCACTTATTTGGACGACTATTGAGGCAAAAACATTCATTAAAATATTTTATTCAATAAATATTTAACAACGGCTTAAACAAAAAGCAAATTGTATTTTCAGCTTTGTTAACATTTTCCAGACTACACTATTATCATGGCAGTTTTTGATAAAGCTCTCAGTTTTGTTCAGTTTATAGTGTACAATGCATAGATCTCCAAGAAAAATGTTTCACATAACATGCTGAGTAAAATATTAGGTTTCAAAGCTGGGCGGGCGGAGCGACCGCGCGATGGGCGGTCTTTCTAAACACAGTGCATGCTTCCAGGAAAGTTCTTTGTTCACTTTTGATTACGAAAAAGTACAGAAAAGAAGTTGTACCTGCATAAAGTACATTTACATTGTACTTTTTGAAATAAATAGTGTTCTATTTTCAGGTAAAAACGAGCGTTGGTTCACAAGATGAATTAAGTTTGTTTAGTTACTGGTTACCGTGAAACGACACAAAATTTGAAATTTATCTACTAAAGAAATAAGGTGCTATCTGGTGCAAGCTTTCGAGTTAGAGCAAGTAAGGAAAACCCATTT
Organism: Polymixis lichenea; assembly: GCA_949091785.1. Lineage (NCBI taxonomy): Eukaryota > Metazoa > Arthropoda > Insecta > Lepidoptera > Noctuidae > Polymixis > Polymixis lichenea. Next base: position 11,201,176 of record OX420939.1, on the reverse strand, counting down.
TACAAATATACATTTCCTAGAGATTCGCGAAGGTACGCGTAAGATAAGAAGAATAGTACCGAGATAAAATGCATTTCGTTTGCATACCAAGAGTTGTTCCGGAAAAGTTACCCGCCTTATGTAGGCTTAGTGCACGGTGCAGCTTCATTTGCGTCGGGTATGCTAATAAGATGTTCAGCGGCAGAGCAGTCAGCAGTTTGACTGCGCGGCAAGCTGCACCTTAAAGGTGCGGGCGTGAAGGACCCTGTGGCGTGGAACTTAAGGGATGATCGGCGCGGGGCGCGGGGCGCGCGCCAGTGCTGGTCGCTACCCCGCCGCGAGCGAACGTCGCGCAGAGCCGCGGTCGCCGACTGCCGACCCACCGACGACTCGTGCCCTGTACGCTCGTTTATTTAATTAAGTGTCGCATCAACTGAGAGCTCACGTGGATGTTGCCATATAAGTTTCGTGAATTCTGAAATGACAAGCTGAGTCAGTTGCGCGACACTAACTGGTATGCAATCATTTTGACGTAAGAACAACCTAATTTTAACAAAGTTTTTTCATTACATATAAACTTTTCAGAGTTTTTCGTTTGTCTAAGAACTTTATTGTAAATGAAAATCGTTGCTTTTTAACTATTTTTTAATTTATAAGAGTGTATTAAGTACTATTCTAAAAGTTTACTATATAGTTGCGTTTTGCTTTGTTTAGTATTTTCGTAATTTGTTTAGTAAGTCAACTGTGTAAATCAAAAGTCCAGTAACGATACAAAAAATATTTTGAAATCATTTTCATAAACATTTTTCCATTACTGTAGATTTAAAGAAGTTAAGATGCTTAACGTTATGAAGCTTTTCTTCTTGGTAGAGCAACGTCGCAACTGATAATTCATTCGTGTTATTTATAAATCGTTCATCCAATGATACTAAAAACTTTTATGGGAGTGGTGTTGGTTCTGCAGTTGGCCATTGACAGGCCACTACTACGATAAATTCATGAATATGACAGGTGGTATACTGACATACCTACGAATAACAAATTTAGCTGGCTTTGTGTTTGTGTACTGGACGAGTAAAAATATAGAGCAAACTATAGTGTATGTATATGCGCATATACAATGGGTGTGAGGGTTGGTGAATGAACATGGGTAATTATAATCTGCCGCAGTAGCTTCTTCGTCCAAAACAAATGTTATAGATGTGAATTACTGCGTCTTGTTGACACCTGGGACTACTTTACCACGGATGTCACATTAACTATTTAGGTACTGAATTTACCTACAAGCTCAAACGCATGAGATGATGGGTTTACCTGAGGGAAATGCGCGGGACCGCGAGCTTCCCTGAACGTCAACCTACTTGCACGTGGTATCACGGCAGTAACCAACCAGTTTACATCGTCTGAATACGAGTATTTATATAAATTGCCAGCTTAAATATTTCAGATCGTGGACGGGAGTGTCACCCGAGAGAATTGACGGCTTTGTGGTAACAGCTTACCGGGTGACTGCCGCCATTACCTCACGTCGTCAGGGAGACGTTTTTTCTCCATCAAGGTGCAGTAACACACTTTCGGAAAAGCAAGTTTAATAAAAAAACCCAATAATCAAACAAACATTCCCACTCTATAAGATTAGTACGACTCGTGCGTAGGTAAAAAACCGAACCTTATTAATTTTTCGAGTATCATAGAGTCAACGACCTTCGGCGTCGAACTTGCGTATTACTCGTAAATATGTTAATAAAGTAAGGCGACCCAAAACCCATTCAGTTTCGGTCGTAATTTCCATGTTACTTTGTTGGGGACAATGGATATCCATAGTTTATCTACAGTACATCCACAGTTTCAGGACGTGCGGCCTAACGACGATATAAAGTTATGAAAACACTTCCTACATTGCTTGGGGCTACTTTCTTTCTAGTTATCTTTTATAGTTCTACGAAGTATTAAGGATGTTTGAAAAAGGAGTTACTGTTGTTAAACCCGCTTAATATGATAGTTTAATATTACACTGTCCATAGTAGTCTACGGTAGTCCATAGCTCAAAATAATATCGTATTAAATCCTAACTGTAGCAGGATATACCGGGTTTTTTGGTGAAGATATATGAAAAAGTATCTAATTTTTTCCCCAAATTTAATAATAGTAGTCCCATTCTTTATGCCCGTACTATTTATGATTCAAATATTAGGCTTTGGGACCTTCTACAACAGAATTTCGATCCAAACTTATTGGCGCTGTGGATTTCGAACTTAGGACCTCATTTAAGCGGTCCGAACCAGTGCCTGTGCCCCCTGAACTAAAGCTTAAATGACGCGGCATACTAAATACAGATAGATAAATATATATAGGTGCATCAATGCGTTTGGGACACCTCAACTCCAGAAACCTCCTGAAGCGCTAAAGGTATTAACGTTAGTTGCAGGCGTTTAATTAGCGTCAGTATCTACTGGCTACGTAAGTGAAAGTTGTTTCTTTTTTGAGGAAAAACAGGGTTTCAGAGAAAGTTCAGTATAAAATAAATAATGACATTACAGTGTCTCTTTACAGGGCAGTAATTCAATAACACTGATGACAGAAAATAACAAAAAAATCTCGTGTGTAAAATATCATATTAAAGTAAGTACAGTTTATACCGTAAGCTCCATTTAATATCTAAAATTTCCCTAATATTATAACTTAGTTGATTTTAAAACAAAGTATTGAAAGGCGGAATCAATTAGTGTTAATTACGCATTTTGAGTCACGATAAACCTTCAGCATACAATTTGAAAGACAAGACAAACAATGAAGCAGTCATTGGAACAGAAATTGGCGTGCCTTCGATTCGTGCTAACGCCATGATTACAGGTCTGTTCGTGATATCTGATTCTGTATTTATTATCACGTGTGAAAATTTTTGCAATCGACCGTTGTACGTGCATGCAGCGAAGACATTAAGATTGGTTACGCTTTTCCATTTGACTTTCCATGTGGAAATTGCGTCTTGTCATGAAAGGAGCTCTCTGAACCTTTTCAGGTTATTAGGTTATCATAACTGCCCTTTTTCTCGTAAAGAATTTTGACTTTTATTAGCTCTAAACTTAACCGGAAACAGGAAAATGGTAATTTTTATGCCTTTTATTAATTTAAAATATTGGCTTTTAAGTATATTGTACGCATTTCCGTTTTTGGTTCATTTAGACGATAATAACATCAAAACATAAATAATAATCTGTTGTTAAAAATTCATAACTGTATAAATATTATAAATGAGTTTATGGTGGACATGCAACTGCGTAGTTATAATTAATTTGAAGTTCACAAAAAGAATCAGAAGCCAGGAAAATAAGGTAAACAAAGAAGGATGGAAAGCAAAAAGACAACCTGTTTTAATAGAAAGAGTTGAAACTGAAAAACACGAATGGAAGAGCTACTCAGTGAACAAGTCTATGCGAAGAATGCTGGCAGGCTTGGCCGCTTAGATTTTCCCGCCCAACTTGACAATGCTTACAAATAATTAATTAGAAGAAATGTGTATGTGTGCAAATAAGAAAATTATGCAAAAACAAGAAAAAGTGTGGTCCGTGTGGTGTCGGACGTAAAATAATAGCACCATTCTATTTCTTCCCGTGGGTGTCGTAGAAGGCGACTAAGGGACTTACTAGAGAATGGGCAGCAGCGTTCTCTATGTATTTGACCACCATATTGCGATCGCCAACCCGCCAGCCAAGCGTGTCGATTATGGCAAATCCCCCTTTTTGGGGGAGGCTTATGTCCAGCAGTGGACGTCTTTCGGCTAATATGATGAAGAAAAAGTTGCTTTAATGCTAGTCCTGATATCTTCTAAATTTAATAAAAAAAGAGAAAAAGTTTCGATTGTTTGTATGTTTGTTTGTTACAATTCCACGCTAAAACGGCTAAACGTAGTTGAATGAAATTTGGCACATGAGTAGACCATAACCTCGATTAGGACATCTGACACTTTTATCCCGATATTTCTCCGCGATCGATATTTATGCGAGTGAAACCGCGGGTCGCAGTTAGTAGTTAAATAGAAAAGCATTAAAATGATGGCTTATGCAAAACTTCTGGGTAGACCATATGTTCCGCTGTAGATAACGACTGTTTATTTTCTAAGTGGTCTTTTGTTATTTTAGAATTTAAATAAAATATACGACAAACTTTTAGCGACCTGCCATTTTGAAGACGAATTGTCCACTGACTGCGATAAGCCTAACCTTCAAGGATGCGCCTAGCAGTAATCTTAGATCTAAGTATTCAAGCGTTTTCTTTTGTTAGGACAATTCCTACTGGGTGGGCTTTCGAGGCTATTGAATGTAAGGCCTTATCCTCTACTAGGGTTGTCAAATGTGCAACTTTGCGAAATAATCCTTGTCTCTTTGAAAGTCATGTCAGCTAAAAATTAACGTAGCTAGCCTTTTGTGAAACATTTTTGCTTTTCACTTATTTACAATGGCCTCGCTAGCGATGCGACAATGCAGGGCCAGGGGATGCAATTTTGCAACACTTCTTTTGTTTTAAATTTTAATCCGTGTCATAAGAAGTGAACATTTGTATGCATTTAGAGAGTGGTGAGACAGGCTTTCGCAGATAACACTTTTATTTACGTCGGGTTGTGAAATTCGTTTATTTGTGGAATTTTATAACATGAAAGTTGTTGTTGTCAGTGATGAACGAAACACAAACGTGGTACTTACTGTTAAAACATGGATAAGTTTTAAAATAAGCGCCGGTCAAAGTTTCATGTCTTATCAGAACCAAAAGTTTGATTTCGTAACACATAAATCCTACATGAAAAATGGAACAGTCGCATTTTTCCCATTTTCGGACAGAAAATAGGAACATAATTTACATATACTAGCCACCATTTCATAAGGCAGCCTTATTGTTTAGCTATAGGGCACTAGGCGGCCACACTGCAGACACTAATCCGATACACCATCGGCACGTCGGATTGGCTAACGCAATCGGAGTTCAGCCATCGGATTGGCTAACGCGCTTAATTCCTTAATACGTTATGTGCCGTAGCCATAATGTTTTTTGAAAGCCTTTCAGTCATTGACAAGGATTTGCCAATCCCGTTGCCGTATCTAGAAATTCCACAGCATAAATACTATTTGGATTACAACCACTTTGAGCCAGATTTTGCTGGAAATGTCGAGGTAAAATCACAATAATGCTTAAGCAATGACAGTTGCCTGCTATCTCGAGAACCACAATACCCGCTTTGCTTTTAACTGTTGTTGTTCAACTGGGATGAGAAGTAGCAACCTTACTTTTAATAAAATAGAAACCTGTGTAAGTCTTTCGTCTGAAGTCTTAAACGTACCAAGATAATATCACTATGATTAAAAATTCTTCATAACTAATGTTACAAGCAGAATGCTGCACCTAGACATGTTTGAATACCTGACGGTAACAACAGTTCTCATTATTTTTAATAATATATGCAAGGTGTAGTTACCAACGTTGTATTTTTCATTTAAGATAACCTGAATTCTAAAAATCTTTATAATACATTGACATCGTCTCTTTTGTCCCTGTCAACCCTATCTGAGTGAGACACTCACGTCCTTGCCAACTATTCCGGGTTTGACGACTTCTAAAACTCGATCACATTTATATTCAAGGACTTGTTTTAAATTGCTATTCTCAGTATTAGAATAGATGAAAGTTTTACTTTGACGTAAGATCCAATAAGAAGTTCCGATTTTTAAAGCCTTAGTGTAGGATGGGATGATACTTAAACTTTTAAGACGCCAGGAGTCCTTTTTTTCGCGAAACTTTAAGGAAAAGTAAAATATGGAATATCAGCCGGTACTATAAAATGTTCAATAATAAACATAGACGTGGTACATACGTATAGAGTTGGTTAATGAGAAAATCACCAGGATCACCATGTTTGGCAGACGAATTGGTGATAACAGTACGTTGTTATTAGATGGAATCCACGCAGGTACTTTCATGAGAATATTGCCCTAATCACTACGCTTTGCACACGTATTAGTGACCGTGATAGGTTGTTACGAGGCCCCTGGAGGATTACATAATCCCTTTCGCCTTATACGACACCCGGGAAAAAATAGGGGGTGGTCTATTCGTTTGCGGAAACCATACGACCAAAACAAAGAATATATTAGGTGCTTATCGCCCCGCGTTTATCGTAAAAACCGAATGGGGGAAATTATTGCTGCACTGCTAGATAGGCAATAGGCTGGCAAGCTGTCACTGCATGGCGTGATGATATCAACTTTTAATTCGCCCTGCCTGCCAAATGTGGGTGTAATCACTGCGTTTAAACTGTTAGAGATCATAAGCATGTACTTAAAAACTATAATTGTACTAATATCAGCCTTAGGAGTAGGTTGTAACAGCTATAATCGCATATCTGTTCCGCCTGTTCCTGTTTCGTGTGAATAACAGTTCCAAAAACCTGTTATAAAATAACAGGCTGTTATTTTGTAACATGTTATAAGTGGGATCAAACTATAAAATTGCATATCTGTTCCACCTGTTCCTCTTTCATGTACACATAGTAGGTACTTCTCTTTCTAACTAAGGTGCTACACCTATGTGAGAAAAGGAAAAAGCTTGTGACGATGTAACAGAGTGTAACAGTAACAGTTTTTTTTCTAATTATAACTAAGGTAACTGTCATAAGCATCAATGGAGAAAAGCTTGTGACTGTCGTGTGTAAAGGTATTTATTATTTCGAGGAACAGTAGCTGTTATTTCAGTTTGTTTGTGACAGTTACAGTCTGTTATCATCCGATACCTGTTATATTTAGTTGTTACGATAAATACGCCTCACTCCTTATCAGCCTGTTTATTTCCCTATACGGAGAAAAGGTCTAGCATTGAGGTAAAACTTCAAGGTAACCCGCGAAATTAAAAATTTGTAGGTCAGTGTTAGGCTATATCTTGATTAAAATATGATTCTCAACCGTAACGCATATGTATTTACAGAATTATAATAATTAAAAACAACCCTCTGTGTTCATTTAATTCCATTGAATTCCTTTTTCATGTCATTCAATGGAATTAAATTAACATAGAGGTTTGTTTTGATGATTTTAATGATAATAATTACGTAAAGCCACATTTGTGGAGCTACCACTTTAAAACGAAAGTACATTGATCATCAATATTCGTCACTATTGCTCATTATTTGTCCATATTTCTTCACGATGTTATCCGTTATCGTAATGTCAATGAAGTCCAAGACCAGACACACTAGCTCATGTTTGACATGCGTGTCCTTAAACAACGTTTCAAAATTGTATTTAAAGAAAATGGTTTGTTGACGTTCCCTAATGTGGGAATGAAAGCAGAATGGCGTGGCAGCTGTTTGTTATACAGAGCGCGTTGTAAGTCAAGAGAGGAAGTTAGGTGGTCGGCGCGCTCATGCGCTGCTAACAACGTGTTATTACTTACACGACGTAGGATTTTTGCTCTAGTTATTATTAGAATTAAGTTTATTTTAGTCTATCTAGTTAGGAAAATAGTAGTATAGAAAAATTAAGGTGTGTTTGTTTATGAAAATCTTAACGCACATTTCACGCACGCCGGAAGTATTTGTAATTTTCACTCAACAATAAATAAAAGATTAAAACATCTTTGAAGTCGATTAGGTGATTGGGAAAACGTCCCATTCGGAAACGGCGACATTTTCACTTCCGTGTACTGAAACCGGAGAAGTGGAAGAGAGACGGTCGTCATTTCCGAGTGTATTGTCGCTTCCGGTGCGTTTTCTATAGACGTGCTACCAGAATATTGGTAACGTTTTGCCACTGGAAATCAGAATTGGTCTCGTTCATTTTATTTGTTTGTATGTAAGAGGAACCGCGTTTTTTTTGGACTTACGGACCCATTATAATATCTTCATAAATTCTTTGGTGGTCCACGTTTTGTGATTTCATATTGGGTGCTAGCTTGAATTTGCTTCTATAGCTTTGCCTTCTCAAGAACAGTTCTCAGAACCCTAAATTGCGAGAAAAATGTCGGTATTGTTTCTGTTCTGTTTTTAACCCCCGACTACGACGCAAATACGACGGGGTGTTATAAGTTTGACGTGTCTGTCTGTGTGTGTGTGTGTCTGTCTGTGGCATCGTAGCTCCCGAACGGATGAACCGATTTTGGTTTTTGTGTTTGAAAGGTGAATTAGTAGGGAGTGTTCTTAGACATGTTTCATCAAAATCGGTTCAACCGTTTGAAGATTATCAGCTCTTTTCTGGTTGATGAAGGTATTTGAGCATCTTCCACGCGTCTGATCAAGTCGAAATTTGGTATTCTATTACTTCAATGATATTAGACGAACAAAGTAACTTTGAACTGATGCTGGAGCAACACCTGGAATTTGCAGGATACAAAAGTTACTCACCAACAAACAGCAGAAGTATTGTGTCTTTTTTTTTTGGTGGGAAATCATCAAATAACTTCTCCCGCTCTGGGTGGACCAGGAGGGCGTGTCAGACTTTTACTGACTAAAACCCACCCGTGTTCCCTCAGCTGCCTGTGTGCCAGGGGCCACGGTATCTCTTTCGAGCAACCTGCACCCCTGGCAGGCATCGACCCTTGCGGGCCCCATCAGTTGTTGCTGACATCTCTTTGAGGCGCGCGTGGAACACAACGCGCCGTTGACCCGGGCTTGGTCCTTACCGGACAGCGAGCTACCCATTACTTGTAGCCTGCGCGTCTCCTGCGAAGGCTACGGCCGTGAGGGCGCATGTACTGCCTCTCCCTCACGTGCGACGCCTCCCTCTTTGCGAGCATCACTGCTTCGCTGAAGGAAGCGACTGCTAGCCATGTACGGGAAAAGAGGGAGAATGAGAATGAGAGAACTCGGGGGACCGTCAATGAAAACGCCAAACAGAGGAGGCCTAGCATTTTCATTAGCCGTCCCCCGACGTGACAATGCCTTGATCAAAATATTACCTACAACTTAAAAGGCTAATAAATACTATTTTTTACTTGTTAGAGTATTTGTATGTGTCGGAGGTTTTTTAAATTTTTAATTGAAGTTTTTCACCTAAAATGTGGAAAGGTTGCGCGAGCAAAGGTTTTTTAATAACTTGTTGTCTGCACGACATGACATGACATTATAATAATATACTTTTAATTAAATGAACATAACATTATTGACTTTAACTTTGAGAGGCCTTTGCCCAGCTGTGGGATGATGCAGGATAACAAAAATAGTATTGAACACCATTAGGTATAGTATTGTACACCATTAAAAATAGTATTGTACACCATTAAAAATAGTATTGTACACCATTAAAAATAGTATTGTACACCGTTAAAAATAGTATTGTACACCATTAAAAATAGTATTGTACACCGTTAAAAATAGTATTGTACACCATTAAAAATAGTATTGTACATCATTAAAAATAGTATTGTACACCATTAAAAATAGTATTGTACACCATTAAAAATAGTATTGTACACCATTAAAAATAGTATTGTACACCATTAAAAATAGTATTGTACACCATTAAAAATAGTATTGTACACCATTCAAAAAAATACACTAAGACACCTATAACGTTCTTCTATTTTCATATCCCTTCATCTTGCTCTGTACTTTGAAAAGACCTGATGGTCACTTCTAATCGGGCTTCGATTTAGCAGAGTTTTTTATTACACACAAGTAACGCTGAATAACTTGACCTACATTTTATATCTAGGCTCTAAACACGTACTTACTATGAGAGGTTAATTTAAATGATAAAGTTACGAAATCCACCAGTCAGTAACCTCGAAGTTGTAGCCAGAAGTAGTAAACAATAAAACTATCCGGTGATACTCCATTTATTGTCTTTGTATCGAAGCGAGGTAGAATGAAGTGAGTGCCAAAAACTGAAACTTTGAAACATCAAGTTTTCTTTATTTTTGTGGACTACATGCAAGTATTTCAAATACTTGCATGTAGTCCACAAAAAATGGACTACATGCAAGTATTTCAAATTAGAGGGGCTTGTGGCTAAGTAATATTAGCCGTACGGATCGATCGATCAGGTTAAGCTACGCTTGCCGCGGTTGGTCCGTGGATGGGTGACCATCTTAACATACCAAGACCTCTCCGTGCCTCGGAAAGCACGTTAAGCCGTTGGTCCCGGCTGTCATTTGTAGATCTTTGACAGTCGTTACGGGTCGTCAGAAGCCCGAAAGTCTGACACCCAGTCTTTCCGAGGGGTATCGTGTTACCCAGTAATGGGTTGTGGAGGTCAGATAGGCAGTCGCTCCATGTAAAATACTGGTATACAGCTGCATCCGGTTAGACTGGAAGCCGACCCCAACATGGTTGGGAAAAGGCTAGGCAGATGATGACATGCAAGTATTTCAAATTCTATGTCTATTCGATTTTTGAGCATGACAGGAGTACTGTGAGAGGGATTTATGAAAATGTCGTTAACTTTTTACCTGAACTTGGTAATTTTTATATTATTTCCTTCTTTTTTGTGCATGTGTTTATTTTAACGGTTTTAGTTAAAGAAATACATTTATAAAAATAAACGATTTACAAGTTTTAAACTCTACATGTTTACGGTTAGCTGCTATTTGAGAAATCCTCTTGTAGCTTTTATATACGGAACTGTTTTACTATACTGTACCTACTATATGATATCTCGTGATAAACACGATATGATAAATCGTAGAAGAGCCAACTGTTGGCATACGATTTAGGAAAAATCACTGCATAAGGCTCAGCAGGCTATTTTTTCGGGAACGCTGCGCCTGCGTCTGAAGTTTGAATGTCTACCTTTTTCTCGAGTGGCTAAAAAATGATTTCACTCTGTAACTCGCTAGCCGTTATGATAGCTGCTAATAAATACTGTTTTCAGCCCCGTAGTACGACTTGTCTTTCAAGCCGGGGAAGGGTTCAAGACTATTATTTTATAGACGAGACACGGCAACAAAGCCATTACAATAGTTGGATTGATAAGGGTTTTATTTTCAATGCAATATTCCATTTTCTTTAGTTCATTCAGCTCATTGTATTGGCTCGTATTGTATGGCCACCAATTGCAACTGCTCAATTTATTATTGTGTAGGGAAATTGTTAAGCGTTGTGTGAATATTTCAACATTGTTGTGGTTTTATTGTATTTTTTACAAGCTTTTATTTAACTTGCAATGTATGTATGTATCTATGTTTGTTCGGGTCGAATATTGCAACTTCATTCTGAAGCAGATATCTTTAACAGATTGAGTTGAAATTTTGTATACACGTTTAGTTTTGATGACAATGCATGGTTAGCTGTGTGACGTCATTCTAAATCCAACATGGCGGAACACCTAAGATAGCGGACTATTATTTTTAATGCACATCTACAATATGGGTATCAAATGAAAGCGCTTGCTGAGAATAACTCGATGAATAACTAAAAAATCAAAAATAAATTAATAGCAATTTTTTTTTTATAACAAGCTTTTAGTTAACATCATTTCTATTACTATATTTATCTAAGGAACTACGAGTACTTAAACCTTGCGACGAGCTTTTATTTCATATAAATTGTGTAATGACGTTATAAGTTGATAGTAAAAAGTTTAAAGGAAAAGTTTAAGTATTTTATTCCTTTTAGCGCGTTCAAATAAAATCTTGTTTAAAAAAACTACTTTTAATTTTATAGATGCGTATTTTACTATTCTATTAATTGAATGATATTTGCAACTTTAAAACGCAGACTATCTAGACATTATGTTAGTTTGCATAATGCAGAGTTTGTTGCGCCACTTCTTCTTCCCAGCTAAGGTACTAGGAAGTGGTGAAGGGCGGGCATGCCGGGGGACTGTCTTATGTCATTTTGACGCTCGAAAAGAGCTGACTCTCAGCTTAGTTTGAATAAATGAGTTTTGATTTGATTTTGCTCCTTAACACTGTCAACGATAACATAACATCACGCCTTGTTTCCCCGGCGGGTAGGGCAGAGGTGTGCCTATAGTACACACACATTCCACCAGTTACGTTTAAGTCCCAGGTAAGGGCGAGCCTATTGCCATCAACCGGGCACAAATCCAAACTCCAACGATAATTGCGAATAAATTTAATGTAGCAAAACAAAAACAGCTTTTCCGACCAACTCTTTGAGTTAAACCAATTGAGAGCAATCGTAATAATATCAAAACGTTTGATAAAATTAATTAGGCTATGAGAATTAGAGAAATTAGAAAATAATTTAATAGCATATATTTCGTTTCGCGATCGACATGATCAATTAACGTATTGCTTTATTTTTGGGCCAGAATTCGTATATTCGTCGACGCAGTGCAATTAATTTGCAAATGTGTGGCTAATTATGTTTTGTTCGATACTTAGCGTTATACAGGATGCAAGGGAAACGCTTCCAAAAACGAAGACAGGTGATAGGGCTAGTGGTTCTCAATACAGTATCATAAAAAAATCATATTTTTTTTACATTTTTTTCTTTTTTTTTTGCATTTTTTGTACACTATGCTGTGAGAACAGTTAAATGAACCATTATTTGCGATTAAACACATTTAAAAAAGAGCCCAAGTTCGGGCGGCGACTTTAGATTTAGGCATCCTTTGTGAAGAGCCGCCAAAATAAAATAAGTAGAAACATTACAGAAGCGTCAAACGTTTTAAATTCATACAAATTAACCAGTTTAAGGTGAAAGGTTATTGGCATCCATTTGTATATATAACCTACGTTCTGGCTTCGGAAGCGTTCGGCTTACACCCTGTATTGTACTAACTGTTCTCTGGGCTTTTTTCTATGTAAAAGATTTTGTTTTTACCTATTATATGACCGTATAAAATTTTGTTCGTTAATAGGTAGGGAATATAATAAAAGCGCGTCGTTGGTCTACAGACCGCAAGCGCTTATGTGGAGCAGGTCCTGGGTTCGATTCCCAGGCCGGGCAAAGTGTTATTGGGTTTTTCTATCTGGAATTTCTCGGTCGCAGCCTGGAGTCTGGATTTGTGCCCGGTTGATGGCAATAGGCCGCCCCTATTACATGGGACTTAAAGATAACTGGCGAAATGTGTGTGTACTATAGGTACACTTCTGAGCAAACTTTCGGGGAAACGGCGTGATGTTATGTATGTATAAGAAAAGTATATTCAGTAATTTCGTCGTTATATAAAAGATGTAAAAACACGCAAACTTTCAAATTAATGACATCATTTAATACCCTAAAGATTGTGTCCTTGAAAATATTGAAAGCGATTCCAATAAATTATGGGACCACTGAGAAATCACAATTTTGTCACAGTGTCTTCTCAAGTTGAGGAAAGACAGCGACCCGAACGTTTCTGCCACATGCTGCACAAAGCGGTACAATTTATGATAGTATTGTCAGTGTTAATAAGATCTGATTTGAAGCCGAATGATTTATCTTTTCCTGTAATATTTTTAAGAAAGATTATTTATTTTTAATAGATATCAAAAAGAAGGAGGTTCTCAATTCATTTGTATGTATATTCCGCGATATCTTCGGCAATTGTAGATCGATTTGGCGTAGGTATAAAAACATAACATAACTAAAAAGTGAAAAAGTAAACAAAAAAAGAAAACAACCGACTTCCATAAAAAACACAACACAAAGTGGAAAATAACATTAATTTCGGAAGTCGGTGTCTTTAGATCTGTATTTTGTCATCGACTTTCAAAATCAAAGTTATTTTTCGCTTTGTAGTTTTTTTTGAAGTCGGTTGTTTTGTTTTGTAAAAAGTTTGTATTTAACATCCTGATTTACCCTAAAGATTAGACAGAAGTGTACCTTCCTATAGTACACCAACATTTCATCTGCTATATTTTAAGTCCCATGTAGTAGGGGGAGACCCTCACGCGTTTTTCTATAGACTCTACACACCACAAAAATTGAAACAAAACTCGCTGCTAACTAATTGTACAAATATGACTTGCCCCTACATCTTTAATTTCAATATGAGACTTCCACGGTATCCGGACATACTGTCTAATAATATCTAAGTATATCTCATTCTGAAAAAATAAAACAGCCGAGGTAAAGCTTTTCACCATTAAACCTTTTTAATCTTTTACCTAAAGCTCTCTTGTCGGTGGTTCCCACCTCTATCTATTTAGAGTCAGTTCCTTGACCCTGTTCGTCTACGACCTTCACTGTCTCCTTGATCTACGTGATACATCACGAGGTAGGAAAAAATGAAAGCCCAAAACCGGAAAATGTAAGCCTAGACCTCGGTCTACTTCTCTCGGTTTTTCCTTCAACCTATCCCGCCATGAAAATCTTTATGAATGGTGGTGACGTACTTAAGTAATGTGGTCATTTTAGAACTACTTAGTGCTCCTAACAATGTAACCAGCGGGGTACTTGCACAACACAAATATAATTTCAATCGATTGCAATGCTTTTCAATTTGGCAGTTTAGTCACATTCATTGCGTTACTCACATTGTTGAGCAGACGAATTTTTCAAACCTATGGAACAATGGATGTCAAAATGAATGACATTACCCTGCATTTTGTTTGTTACACAATAGGGTAATACACTCATTTTTGAAAAGTGTCTTAATTCGATTCTAGAGTGCTAATAAACCACAAAAAACACAACATTTTTATTTAATCGATTACTGCCATAAAAATGTATTTAAATTTTACATTTTCAAATTTCGCGCGTAATTTGATTAAAACGCTGGACGCAGTGGGCGCCATATTGCTCGGTGGGTATGACGTCAGTTTGCTATTTAAACAAATGCTCTGATATTTTATAAGACAATTGATTATAATTTAAAAAATGAGTTATTTTTCTACTTAATGTTGGTTTGCTGTTCCTGAATGCAAATATTATTTAAATAAAAATTACTTTGATTATGAAAATCATAAAAGTACAAAGTGGCTCAGTTGACATGCCGTATGACGTAATAACATGGCGGCTACTATTTCATGGTGTTCAAAAACAGATTAAAACTGAAATCTTTAAATTGTATTTTAAAATTTATTTTGTTGTTTCATGAACTAAAACTAACATTTTCCGACTGCATTTTGCCTAAGCCAATTATCTCAATAATATATTTTTAGATTTTTCTCATATAGAGTAAAATACCCTATAAACCCGATAGGGTAGGCAGTGGTGAACGACGGTTATATGTAAGTCCCTATTGCTATTAATTCTGGACACAAATCGAGAGTCCAGGCTGGTACTAAGAAATTCCTCACAGCAATACACACCTACACCTAATACATATAAAATAAGATAGCTCCACATGAAGTCAGTCGTTACGAACATGCATCATATCGCTTGCTACTTGATATTCAGAGCTTAGTTTCATACCAGATTTAACTTGATTTTAAGTTCGGTTTACTTGCATTTATAATGCACCTAAGATCACTTGCGTCGCCGGTTCTACGGATTGTAAGTTTGAACATATTACCCCAGATATGTATGGCACTGAAATACATTTGTGCCTATTACATGTACATTTATGCGATTATATACAGTATGTATCTACATGCATGTGCATTATGGTAATCATCATCTGCCTAGCCAACTATGTTAGCGTTGGCATCCAGTATAACCGAATGCAAAATTTATGCACAATCTATCTGACCTCCACAACCCAGTTATTAGGTAATACGAAACCCCTTGGTAAGATTGGTTGTCAGACTTTCGGGCTTCTGACGACCCGTAACGACTGTCAAAGATCCACGAATGACAGCTGGGACCAACGGCTTAACGAGCTTTCCAGGGTTACGGAGGGCTCTTGGTATTTAAAGATCGTCACCCATCTACGGTGCAACCGCGGCATGTGTAGCTTAACCTGATCGACCGACCGGTGTGGTTGTTATTAGCCACAAGCACGTGTGTAGGTATGACAACTAAATGTTATGGTGCCGCTGCTCCAAATACCGCAACACAGTAATGAAATATGTTATACAACTATGTCATTAACATGTTCATCGCGTTCTTGTAAACTATAGTTTCTACAGTACCTAATGTTTTAAAAATAGTAAGTGATTACGGTTGACGCCACGTGAGGAGCTTAGGCATAATAGCAATGATTGTGCCTCAAGGTGAGCTTGCACGAGCAACTAAAATTGCTCCATCCTGGTCAATTCTCGTCAACTATGACGTCACGACTACATCCAGCAATTTAGGGCAGTGGCTACATGTAGCAACCTATTCCCAGAGATACGGCCACATAATATCATGCAATATGAAGCAACTTAAAAAACTAGGCAATACTCGCCGCCTTCGCCACCGGCCGGTTCCTCTCGCAAAAACGAGACGTAGTTATACGTACAAACGAGATAGAAAGAAAAATTACTAAAAATTTCCAAATCGATTGGATATTCGGCAACTCTTGAAATATATGGAGCAATCAGAAGTAATATTCCCGAAACATATTCGCAATTTATTGTTGTTGCTCCAGATTGCTCCACTTAATTGATCCATTAGTGTTGCCGAGCAATAATTGCTCAGAAAATTGCCCGTGTAAGAGCACCTTTCCATAGGTCCCTCAGCTGCATTCGGTTATTACTTGTATTCCGCTACATCCAGTTTGACTGTATACCCCTACATACTTAGGAGAAGGTTGGGAAGATGACCTACGAACAAGTTGTATGTTCAGTATATTTTCTTGTTTAATTAAAATTCATTGTTATAAAAAGACATGTTGAAACTTGAAATATATTTCTAAGTTTCAGTATTAATATATATTTTCTAGTCGTTACTTTAATTAGTCCGTCATGCCATGTTACCATTTCCGAAATGTCATTAATTTATATTACTGGGTTACGGGGACTTTAATTTAATATCGTATCGTGTTTCTATGAATTAGATTATTTACTATCTAATATTAGAATGGCGTTTCCATCTTCAATATGTATTTATGATTCATACTGTGAGTTCAGGGTCTGTTTTCTCAGAACGTCGACCATTTTGTATTTTGTTACGTGACTGCGGAAGGAGGGTAGGTTATGTTTTAATTTTATTGCAAAAAAGTGGACATCGCCTGATGGATAAGTGTTCATTGTCGACTTTGGACATTTGCAATCCGGACTAGATTGGCTTTTATCCACAACAGACCAACAGAAATAGAGGCGTCCCAGGTTAATCTAGTAAAGACTCAGTTTTAAAGTGTGATACCCTACCAAGAGTGATCTCGTGGCTTTGTACACGAGGTAGTCTCCTCTAAGAGAGGAGCTCTTCGTTTAATTATAATCTTGCGGACGAAGCGTTTTTGCCCTCAAATACCTAATATAATATTTTTTACTGCTAAGCGTACACAGGCTGAACCCTCGCTTGATATTAAGCTTATTTCTTTGTGAACTCCTCGAAAAGGTGTCTGCGAAACGGTGCTGATTCTTAGTACGGTCCGTGTGTTACTATTTGATAACGATTCTTGCAACTGAAAACAATTACATTTTTATTATAATGCTTTTGTCAGTAAGTATTTGTACTTACCTGCTAAATTCCTTATAAAATTATAATATACTGATCATGGTAGACAACTCAGTAGGTACTTATTTCAATAAAATCAAAGCTCGAATTCATTGATATCTTTCCTAATACCGTGAATCGCTCCCAGGCAACCACATCGAACAAACAAATAAGCCAGGTAACTGACACCAATAAGCAAAATTTGAAAGTGAAACCCAGTCTTGAGTTTTCAAAGAATATCATATTTTGTGCCTTCCCTTTCCGCTGATTAATAATTACTTTGTTTACTTGAAAAGCCCACCTGTTCCAGGGCTCATCGTCAATTGGTGATTATGATAACAGTACGTTGAACATCTATCATTGTTTAGTCGGTAGTTTGTCAAGATTCAGGTGATAAAGCCGCGAGACACGGTCACCTATTTCGTGTTTTCTTTAGTAAAGATTTCCGTAGACAGTAAAAATGTCCAAACTTTTGCCAACAGCAGCATAACGTAGTGGCTGTAACTTGTGTTGGGACATGTTTAACGGAATTATCTTATTGTTTGCTTTCGCGAACGAAGCACAAAAGAGAACAGTTGTTTTCTTCTTGTTACTTGCATTTCGCACTCATGATAAGTATTAAGTATGTTACAAATGCTGTGTGTAAACGTTGGGACTTAACAAAAGATTCAAGTCATTCAAAAGTTTATTTGTGTTCATGGAATACTAAGAAACGCGTTTACTTGGGTTCACCAGAATCACGAGTATGTTTAATTAATTGTATGGTTTACAAACATGACTGTATTTTCACATTCGGTGAAATGAGCTTTGGAATGCAATACATTCAAATGTTGGTTTAATATGCAGCCCTCGTTTATGTGGAATTCACATGGAATTTCACTGAGCGATTTACTGTTTTGAGTGATGTAACGGGAACATAGTTTTGCAAAGATTTGATTGACAGGGGTGAGGGTGACGGGTAGCCGTTGAGTCGGCGAGCTGCAGCCCGCGCGGTCACGTGCGTAACATGCTCCCTCACACATATAAAACATCCTTTGAATCACGCTCACCTATTCCCCGACATATGCCCTCTTGACATGGCTTCCAATCTGTAAATATTTATATCATGTTGACACACGTTCGTATGTAGTGTGACTATGCAAAGTCAATTCTCCCACGTCACCTTGTGAAAGGAAAACGGGCTAAAAATATTACTTTTGACATTGTTTTTATGGTGTGTTTTTCGGAATGCGAACGAGATGTTGGTGTGTGGAGATAATTTATGTCAGCTGAATGATGTCCTCTTTCGGTTCGATGGTTTATTATTATAAAGAAAGGGATTTAAGACATGTTTACCATGATCGTCGTGCTTGGTGTTTGCTATTTTATTACGAGTAGAGAATACTCATTCAAGATCTTATGGATTATTTCGATCGTCGCTTCCTATTACACCCATGGGAGGTAAAGGATCGTCCTATTTGCAACCGAGGCCTTCCTGCCAAGAGCATAAATAAATTATTTTAATAAGCAGCCGACAACTAGTTTACACATAACATGGTTATAGTATGTGTGTATAGATAGACAAGTACGTGTGTCACACGATTTCGATGGCCGACAATCTCGTTCACAGAAGTGCGTTCGGCCAGTCCGCTTTTTTTTACGGATGTCGAACAAAATGGGATTATTATTTACCGATATTTCTTGTGAAATTTTAAATTGAACCGCTTGAATTCTCCTGAAAACAGAAATATAATTGTAGACAGTTGTAGTATGAAAACAACTGTTTTAAATGAGAGGACAGTAATGTGGTGACAATATTTTCTGTTTTGAATAGGATACCGATCAAAAAATGAATCGCACTTGGCTGGATTAAAAACGGGTTCCTTTGTTTCTTAGCTTATTTGAGACCCGCGACCCTCTTGAGGCTAGGCTAGGCTTGAGATTGAGAGACTCTTTGATGAGGTTTTTTGAAAATTTACTCTTCGATTTTGTATAGCTTATAAAATACTATTATGATACCTCAGTGTATTCGGTACCTATGATATGTGTATTTGGTACCTATGATCTGTGTATTTGATACCTAGTCCTACGTAGGCTGTGTTCATTTGCGTGTTGATGACTGTTTGTTATCTGTCTGTCGCTTACGTGAGTTGCCTATAGCTTTAGGATTTTATGACGATTTTATTGCTCTCATGTACAGTTTTATGTTATATTGATTAACTCGTTAACTTTAGAGGAACATGGCCTGGCATATAAAGTAGGAATATGTGATTCAAAGCTTTTTATAGGCGAGGATTGACTCCTATAATGTATATATTAATACGTGATGTAAAAATGTTGAACCCCTTCTTACGATAATTAAGCGGATAGAGGAGTGTGGAATTGGGCACAGTTGAAGTTTATATGGAGAAGGAGAGTAGAAAGCTAATAGTTTTGATTAAAATTTAAATGAATTATGGTCGATTTTCGACCACTGGGCGGCCACTAGTAATCAGTAAATGCTTCTCTTTAGACAAGTACCTATATGCTTTATCTGTACGATAAAAGTCACAACCTGTTACGGAAGCTTTCAACTGTATGGCAAACAAAATAAAATTGGTAGTAATTGTCAAACTTGGGTGATAAACACATTTAATCGTGTAATAAAAGTATTTTTGCGATACGTCCGATGAATAACAGTCGTATTTTCAGTCACTGTCATTGTGCTAACAGTGTATATATACCACGTGAAAACAAAGAGTAAGTACCTAATATCTTTATACATTTCTGGGCCATTTTTCCAATCTTAAGCATTTCTAAGGAACAAATATTGTGGTTTGGCAACTTTGGTATAGAAAACAATGTCCAACCGTCACGTTTATTCAGACTAGCTTTTGCCAGCGACTTTGCCCGCGTGGATGTTGGAAATGATCCAACGGGAACGTACTACCGGGTTAAAAGTGTCATATGTGTTAATCCAGATTACAAACTATCTGTATGCCGAATTTCATACATACCAGTCCGGCAGGTTTTGCGTGATTGAGTAACAAACATCCAAACATTTAAGCATCCCAACATTAAAAAATTACATTTATAATATTATAGTAGGATGAAAGTTATTGTCTGACTTTTGAAACTCAACCTTTATTAAAAAAGTCAAAATGTATACATTTGTTTCAGGCAACAAATGCCTATTATTTCTATGCCTATTATACTAATAGAGCTTTCAACGAATGAGATTTTCTTAGAATTAGAGCAATAATCTGTCATCCGCAAAGGTTTCATATTAATTCAATATTGGAAAAATCGGACATGTCATGTGCTTGCACGTTTTCTGCAAATATTGGCCTACTAGAATTTTCTACGTAACCTCCGTTTGAATATCGCTGGAACCGGAAAGCAGGTAATCGGGAGTCCGAGCTTTCGGTACCGAAAGTGAAGCTTACTTACATCCCTAGCTAGAAGGCTTAAATTATAATACGCATTTAACGTCTCATCACTAAGCCGGGACTAGAAACGGTTTCATTCTATATACCTTAGTACCTATAGTGGGACATTCGCGAATCTTATACAAAATGTTAAACCTGAAATTCTGCACGTTTCACGTGAATGTAAGTCACTGATGCATAAACAAAATGTGCATCTGGGGAGCATTATGTTACTCACATGAGCTGGGACACAAATCTTCACTAAGAAAATTCAACTGTTCTTAGGAGTTGTAGGTATCATTGAGAGTTCTAAATTAAACTGTAGCCTAGGTGAAGAGATTACATAATGTAGCTTGATTGGAATCGCGTGATTAAGAGCTACTGAGACAGTACTGATTGAGAAGTCACCTGGTTTCCTGATAGCCTTTTTTCCGGATGACACGAGATAGATACAAATAGCATTGCTATCGCGTCTGTATTCATTCAGTGCTTTAGGCACAGTTAACTTATCCGTTTTCAAATACTATAAATGGTGTACAGGCATACATAAAAGACATACTATTCATATATGCACTGTGTACCTACGCCGTCCAGAGCTCACTAAAAATCGTGCAATATTGCCTCGTCAGGTCATAGACACGAGAGACACGTCATAGGAATATATCGTCTCAGGAAACAGATTTTAGGTATTTTGAATGATTTATCAGTGATAAGAATGTGCTGAGTGATTAAGACTGAAAAACTGTTAGTTAAAATTGCGGCTATTTTAATAAATAGGCACGCCTTTACTTACCTATAAATTATCAAAAAATAATTTTAGACTATGTAGCTTTTTGCCCGAGGCTTTGCCCACGTGGCGGAAGATATCCCACGAGGACGTTAATAAGTATCAACCGTGATTAAAATTACCCTATGTGTTAATCCAGGTTATAAAATATCTGTGTGCAAAATTTGTGCATCGAAATCCGCACATCCGTTTTTGCGTCAGTTCAGATAAACAGACAAACGGACAAAAATTCTAAAAACCATATTTTCGGGATCAGGCTCGTTCCCACACTCCGTAATAATTCCTTATATAAAAAGCACACTTAAATAAAAACTATTTAATGTACAGTTTTGACTTCGTTACTATTTTATTCAACGTATAAAAGATAGATAAGGATGATATAGGTAAATACCGAAATTGGTTTTAACCAATTTCGGTATTTACTAGGAATTAGATTACGTATTATAATACAGAATCTAATTCCTAGTACCTGTGTTAATTAATGTTGTTAATGAATTACGCGTTAATTAATTAGCCGTGTTCAGAGCTTACATTAATTCTAATCAAATTTGTTATTATCAAATTATTTCTATTCATCATAGCTGCATCATTAATTTCCACCGTTTATCATGACGTCATTCCTGAAATATAAGAAGCGCTGTCCTAATTCGATTGAATACCTTTCAAAAGAAAGTTAGCCTGATGCCATTGTTACTGTTACTGTACCTTCATTGTTACAAGCTTAAAATTTTGAAAGAAGGCAAGTGATCAAAGACAAAACCTTTCCAGTGCTATTCTGCTTTATTATCAAAAAGTTTCATTAAGGAAAAGTTGACGGATGTTTGCCGGGTTATTGTCCAATTCATTTGTGTGGAAGCGAGCGCAAACCGCTACGGTAAATAATGGAAATGCTACTCCGTCGCCAGGCGCTGTGTTCACGCCACCAGATTATTGTGCACTAAGTTTGTCTTGCTCGTTATGCTCTAACAGAATACGAAGAACAAACTTTGTTATTGCTGCACTGATAGTACGTATTAAACAACGCTCTACATACCCCTATATTAGCTGAGCCGTGTAACTTAAAATTAAATTATACTTTTATACAATTACTTTTTCCACGAGTTTTTCGGACACGGGAAGGTCTCAGATTAGATATTCCCATGATCTGAAAACCTTTCCCTTTTGAATATTTGAATGACTGTCCACCCACGCTCTACTTGTTGCCTGAACTAGTATTTTTATAAACATTTTCATGTAAATTGAGGTATCAAGGGTAGCTGAATTTATCAGCTATTTCGGTTGTAGCGTTAACTACGTTGTAACTTCGTTACGTAATATTATTACGTAGCGACGCACGAGAGGCTTTAAATAGCTTAGGTCTAGTTTATTTGCCTATCTAGAATGATACGTACATTTTGGAAGGTTGTGTGGTTTTTAGAGAAGGCTTGTTTATTTGGGTGTCGTTAAATCTAGCTGACAAGGCATTTGTGTCAATCGAATAGGCAATATCACCCTTAACTCAAATAATATGATAGTTGCCAACTATCCCATTTGTCCATTAATCTCATATGGTAGCGTGACTTTAAAGATCTTCGAAGTCTGCTACGTTGGTCTAGTGGTCTCAAGCGCTACGGCTGAACGTGAGCTCTTGGGTTCGATTCCCAGGTCGGGCTAAGTGATATTGGGTTTTTCTATTTGAAATTTCTCAGTAGCAGCCCGGAGTCTGGATTTGTGCTCGGTTGATGGCAATAAGCTCGCCCCATATTAACTGGGACTTAAAAAAAAAAAAACTAGCGAGTTGTTGGTGTTCAGTTGCTTTACCTCTGCCCGAACCTTTGGGGAAACAAGGCGTGATGTTATTTTATGATCTTCTAAGATTCCTACGTTCAGCAGAACATTACTGTAACTTTAGTACGCATTTATGGTACCAGATTTTCAGCTTTTTTTCTTTTTAATCCAATGTTCTGTAAAAGCTAAAGTAAAACCCGCAATTTGCCGCCAATTTGTCATATTTAATTACTGTCTTGAGAACAGCGGCACAGACGATCATAATTTAAGTCGGATTGTGGTAGCTGGTATGAAACCTTAGCGTGCGGGATACGATTTGTCCTCGTTTGCTTTACATAGAGCGCTGAATGTTTGTACTTTAGTTTTATTTTGAAAAGAACTGTTGAGTCCGGCAATTACGGTTATAAAATGATTTGTGTGTGTAGAAAACCTCCTTTCCTTTCGCAAAAGTAATATATCATTCATTTTGTTTCAGGAAATCGGTGTTCGCGCTGTGATGAAGTGAATAACAAGGCACGTGACATTTGCGTGACAGTGCGCAACAATCATCGTAATAGCTGAAACACAGTAACTGATCGTAGTCAATTACGAATAATAAAATAAGTCTTGAGTGTCCCTTGTTTAGGTTAGCGCTATATAAAATGCTTTTACATGTGTTGTTTGTTGTCTACATTAGTCTCTAATCGTCTAGCTAATTAAGACTAGGTGTGCCCTTCTTTCTAATTGTGCAAGTGTTTTGTGTATCAAATAGTCAATTAAGGACTTGGCAGCGGCAATTTGTTACGAGGTGAGTCAATGTTCAGTTACCTAATTTTTTATCAGAAACAAAAGCTGTTGAAAAAAGTTATGTGGTAATTTATCATGTTGACATTGATTTTTTTTGTACGCAACTTCACAGTACAGTATAAATTATAATTGTTGCGATCGTTTACAAACCACAGAAATAAACCGTTAGCCAACTTCTATATTTTAGTTGAGTGAAATACAGGAATACCTAAATGATTTGTAAAAGTAACAGAATGAAATTCAGTTAATATCAACTAAATATTTCGCAGCTTGTTCTGAAACCTATGTCCTGAAGATACATGGTAAGAACGTTGTTCACCGTTCTAAATTATAAATCTTTTTGAATGCTTTGCAGTGGAGTAAACAAGCTTCGCCAAGTTTGGTAAGCGTTCGGAGCGTTCGCGCTGCAGCGCTTTAAAAATCAACATACACAGTGTACATACACAGTGTACCCACATACATACATACAGTGCCTTTATAGTTCAGTGGGTAACGAATGCATAATATAAAATCTGCGCTCGCTTGGTATTACCACCTCAATTTATATTCACGTGTAAATCTTGCTTATTTATCCCGCAGTCAACGAATTTTATCCTACGA
Source organism: Polymixis lichenea (assembly GCA_949091785.1). Taxonomy (NCBI): domain Eukaryota; kingdom Metazoa; phylum Arthropoda; class Insecta; order Lepidoptera; family Noctuidae; genus Polymixis; species Polymixis lichenea. The sequence goes on along the minus strand of OX420939.1, from coordinate 11,176,473 downwards.
ATTCATCTTAATCAACGCAAACTTCCAGGCTTACGAATACGCCACTACGGAGAAATACTAATTTACTTACTTCAATTTCTAAGTTCTTAAACGCTTAACTTTTAATTCCTTTCTTTTAGAACCATTTAATTCCGAAGTATTACAAATTGAGTAAAACAGGAAACTAATTTGAATCTTCCTCTTAAACATTCCGTGCAGTCGGAGGGGAGTTGGCTGCTAAGATCTCTACGCACTGCCATAATTTACATCTACAAAGTTATCGAAGATTGTAACTCTTAATATATCATCAAGGAAGGTAGTTAGGTGTTGTATCTACTTGTATTAATGCCAATGTGCTTGCATGAAGAAGCGGGTATTCGTTTCCGACTCCCAGTGTATTTCGCTTCAAGTGATCTTCGGAAAGAAACTTGATAGTGTCTTTTCACAACATTTTATTCCATTGTTTTACTCTCGTAATTTATTATTACGGACATACATTTCCCTATGTGTTTATTATTCGAGCGTATGGGACTTCGTAGGTTGCAGCTGAAAATCAGCGCCAGGTGACACACGTTGTGTTGTTATCTGACATTATGCTGAGCTGAGCAGTTTTTGGAGTTATAATAATTGTTTTCTGTTTTTTTTTATGGTTTTGAGGCTTTTTCTTTCTTTCTCTCTTTGTGTGTGAGCGAACAAGCTAACACCGGTCATTTCACAAGTCCCGATCGGTACCGACTTGTCGTTACATCCCGAACCCACTTCTTTATGCAAGTACCCAATGCCGATAAAAAACTCATAACATTAATAAATAGCATCGAATCAAAACTTATCTCTGAACTGTTATAAAATATGATAGTATACAGCCGCAATGCGAGTGGTGAACGCTTTATTCAGTCCGACATGCGGAACCGTTGCTTGCAAAATATAAATGGCGCCCGCTTGAAATTACCTCTACGTTTTATGACACAAACGAGAAAAAAGTTATGCGCCCCATCCGCGCCTCATCGCCTCATTTTACACTACAATTTTTCCCTTAATTGAAAACTGATAATAATTTATGCTTGTATTTTTACAGCTCTTAATAATTTTGCACTAAATTATAATCTTTGTATTACATTTCATTTTAATTAGTACTACACCGACAATTAATTTTCTCCATTTATTTTAATGAAAAGACTTCAAGGCAGTAAATAATTGTTTCATTATTGTTCTGAACAGATCGGATTTTTAATTATTAATTAATTCGATATTGTTTTAGTATAATTAAGTAGATTGTATTAACGGTTCTAGGTTTTCTTTATATAAATATTAAACAGTTTCATTAATTAATTTTAAAATCATTGAAATATTTTCATGACAATGTTGTGGTACATGTGCTATGAAGGTAGAATCCAATGCATATTGATAGCGATTATGCTCTTTTCACGGAAGTCTGTTATTGGTACACGTTCCATTTATAGGCAGCAATTCAGTGAGATGTATCGGATTGGATACATACATAATAAGTTCATGATATCTAGGCCAACAAAAGTGATAGCTAGGATTGATATCACTACGCAGAAAAAGGGGTTTTTAAATGATGCTAGATTCTGAGAAGTAACGGTATCTATAACAAACATAAACTAATGAAGTAGTAGAATTAGGTTATAAATATCGTCTAGGAAGAAAAAAACAACTTTCGTTTGTTAGTTTTATAGTTGGTCTATCCAGGAATGTGGAGCAGAAATCTGTATTATTCATGTACCTACCCATAATGTATGACTCCAATACTGCTGAAACACGCACGAATTTAAATGTATGTAGTTTCCCTCTCCTACAATCTTGTATAGAGCAGAAATAATTAGTTTGAGGAATTGGGTCTCAATTTGACAAGTGACAAAACGCAAACATACCGAGAGAGCTTTGTCCCTGTGTGCTTTACCGAGACGTTATTTAGCCAAGGAGACACGTTCACAATCTGCCTTTTCACAAGGGGACTCCATCACAAAACTCATTTGGCATTCAGCCACCTACAAGGGCTCGTGTGGATGCGAAGCGGTTTAAAATACCTGCTTTTTTGCCGACACAAGTTGGCACGTTCAATTCGAATACGATGCTTTAAATAAAAACAAATGAATTGCTAACTCCTTATAAACAAACCTACATCGGTGTCAACTTCATTAGTTTTAGTGTCATCTTCAGCCGACATAACTGAAAATGTAATAAGTTCGTGAAACGTGATTGTGTTCCTTAACTGTTTTTTTTTCGGCGATGTTTAGACGGGGAGAAATGACTGTTATTAATGTCTAACGAATATTTTACTGAACGCCGAAAAACTTATAAATGGTCGGTATTAAAATTTGCCTGTTTCGGAAGCGGAATTTATTTCGTGTCAAAGGACGTTCCAAAAACTTTGATGACGCTTTTCCATGGCGAAGAAGGTAATTTAAGAATATTAAGCTTGCACTTTCATTGCCTGCTCTAAGAAAGTTTAATTTAATTGTCTGTAGTTGATATTTTCAATAAATGACTACCACGTCAAGTTTCACTCGGTTCATTTCGTAGGCTTGTTTATTTCGAAAACGATTATCTCTAATAAGTACTATAGTTCTGCGCACTTTAAAATATTAGGTTACACACTACTCTCAGACCAGAGATTACTGACGCTAGGTGCAAATCGTGATTAAAGCAAAATAGGGCAAAGTAGAACAAATGATTGGGATAAATATCTCGGTTGGATGATTCGGCAGCAAATGGTTCGTTAGTTCGACGGCAGTGTTGAGCGCGCAGTGCATCCGGCTGGCGGAAAAACTGACGACGGCAAATACAAATCGCGCTTCCTCTGCGCCGTCTCCGCCCGCTGCTGCACGTCCTGTAGCCGCAACCGCGCTCGCGCCTCTGACATACACAATTTTGCCAACCCTACTGTTTTAACAGTAGATCTACTGATTTTTCATTAGCATCCCTTTTTTCCGTTTTAGTCCATATTTCTACTGTTTTTTTACCTACTTATATGCGCCTGAAGCAATTATTCCAAAATGCTTGGTTCTTGCTTTTTGAAACAAGGTCAATATTCTACTATATAATTCTGGTGTTTAACCCAAAGTTTATGAAAAGTAAATACAATTTTGGATTATCATTTTTTTTGTAATCTAATTTTAAACAGTAGAATTACTGTTTTGAAATTATTTTTTTCTACTGTTTTATGGTTGATTGGCTGTTTTTTAGCTAGATAGGGTTGGCAACACAGGGTATACATGCACTACATTATACGTTAGCGTACTTTGTTGTTGTTGTCACTGACAACACTACGAGCACACACTCGTTAACCACTCATACTCTAACATACACCTGCATGACGACTCTATTTATATTGACACACTTTTGTTTATTCAATTTCCAACGTTTCATTTTGTAGCCCGCTTCTACTCCTAAAATACTTTTATTAATTTTTAAATTCTGATTTCCTTTTTGTAGAATTTAGAACCTCATTTGATGCTCAGGTATAAAAGACATACCTTATTTATAAGAGCAAATCGTGTTATTTTCACGAAATGAAGTGTTGAATTGACAATGAAGTTGTTTTCGGAGAAATTTCAATTGTGTACTGCGAAAACTCGAACACATAAAACGAAATTATTATTATTGCCATTATGTGATAAAATTGTTATACCGGTGAAGTTGTTTTCTAAAAGAGAATGTTTATTTAAAGATATATACCTAATGCCTTTATTTATACCTTTGAATATTCGTCTGATTGAAAAACAAATATAGCGCGTGCGTGAGATTTCATTATGGTTTCTAAATGGAAAAACTGTGTACGGTTTGTGTCATCGCATATTCATGGGGCATTTTCGTGAGTCGACCTCTCAAGATTTGCGCACCGACTAAGTAAACAACGTCTAATGGAGGGATTCCAGGAGGTTACGTGACGTTTATAAACATTCAATCCTTCGTAATTTATGTATTAATTTATTACTTACCTGCGACAAAGCCGGTAGCGCTCGTATAATGGCCCTCTACGTTTACGATAGCCATATTTTTTCCGAATTTACGTCGTTATAGTATTGTTGTGAAAAAAGTTCGTATTGCTAAGTAAATGTTTGTGTAATCCACGGAATGCAATTATGTTAAAAATGTAGGTATTGTTGAGTATACGATTTCATAATAGGAGGTAGGTATGCTTTTTTTCAGTTTTAATCAGCCTAAACAAGAAAGATGCGAAAATAATGAAAAGAGAATGCACGAAATGCCTGAAAGTAAACTGACGGGGGTAGGAAGACGGGGGGATACGGGAAGCAGCTTTAATTAATATGATTTATAATACTCGCGACTGTTTATTCGCAACCTGCTTTTTAATGTATTATTAAAATGAGAAACAAAAACAAAATAACATCCTGTCACAAAATAAATTGAAATGCCGTGGATACATGTCATCTATGACATTCATTTCTCTCAATTTATTTGTAAATAGATCCTCGGATACATACATATCAATTTCGAAGGTAATCTCGTGTTGAGTCAACGTCAAGATTATTTCCCAAATATGTTTACATTTATTCATGCGTAACAGAAGACGAAGAGTAAATATAATATATGTGAAGTGAGTAAACAATTGTTTACGTAACCGAAGTATATTGAAGCAAACTGCTACGGTAGTACGGTTAGAATGACGATAATTTTTCGCGGAGGCGCTTGTTAAAGTTTTATCAGAAGCGAAGTTCAACGGAGCATCTCGCGTTGGCATTCAAAAGTCACAGTTTATTACCAACTTTCAGTTCAGCCCAGGTAAGTAGTGGAATACGAGGTCTTTATACAGTACATGTGTGCCTACGTATCGCGTATGGGGAAAGCCCGGAGTAGGTATCACTCGCAGCTTGCGTAGCCGGTCAACGATATTCAATTCAACACCATTGCTATTTGACATGAAAAGGAACTGAATATAGCTGAATCGCTTGGCAATATTTTATCCGGAATATTTATAACTTGCAGCTAAGAAATGACTACGGAAACTAACTCGGGACTCGGATGTAGTGTATCGTCATATCGATATAGCAAACACTATAATGTTGTAAAATATTTCAAATTCAACCAAATGTTATGCTTACGGAAATAGGTTGTCTATTTCCATACCTATATATAAGGTGATATGGTACTAGGTTAGGGAGAACTTGTGCGATTACAAATTGGTTTATGGAAACAGATAACTGTGAATCATATTAGAACAGTTTGGCACTCTACCTAAGATTCAATTCAAATTTTAACTGTAGACGCAATTTTGCTTTTTTATGTAGGTATTGTAAAGATCCTACAAGTAGTTTGGTTGTTCAAATCATATCTGACTAGCTATTGCCCGCGTCTTCTCTCGCGTGGATGTCGGAAAATATCCCACAGAAACGTACTACCGGAATTAAAAGTAACTAATGTATTAATCCAGCTTATAATCTATATGCGTGCCAAATTTCAGCCAACCCCAATTGGTTTACGTGGCGCACCCCAGTGAAGCTCCCATTCGGCATGATTTTTTCCATTTTCAACAATCATCGTAATATTTCAGCCAATTTACACAAATCATAATGAAATATACACCAACCCAACCTTCTTTATGAATCACTCCGTCCATTGGTGTAAACCGTATGAAAGTTTCCATAGTTTTTGGGTTTAACATGTTCAGACTGACAGTCGGACGCGGCGGGACTTTGTTTTATAATATGTGATATTAAAATAATCAGCCATTACAAACGGATCATCGTTTCTCATTTCACAAAGCAGCATTTATTTCATTAAAATATATGCAATTAAATTCAGGCAAACAGGTGGCGATGCAAATTGTATGGCATTGCTGCAATCTTTATAGCAACTGTGTATTTTATACGATTTTCAAGAGAAAATTTAAAATTAATTCCATACGACTGTTTTTAATCCTTTAGTCTATGCGACTTTCTAGTACAACTGGAAATAGAGGAGAATTTTCAGTTCCATTTTTATTTAAACAGAAAATAGAACACCTCCGGAGCGTTTGCTTAGGCAGCGCTACAATAGGAATCATTCGATTGGAATTCTCGATTAGATAAATCTCATAGTATCGAGAAGGTTCCGATAAACAAGACTTATTGAATTGAACGCGCGGACAATATGACCGAATGGAGAGACGCGGAAGAGCGGACCGAACCGCAAATATAAAGTTAGCTTGATTTATATCGAGAGCTGACAATAGTGATTGATTCGTACCGTTCTACTGAAATGAGCCTCGGGCCAACCACTACGCGTGCCTTTGGTCTAACATTTCAGGTATTCATTACTTAAGGGCTTATAGAAATAGCTTAATTTTGCTCTAACGTCAAAGGGTCAACCGACGGCGTCACCAAAGATTTTGTGGTCTGGTTCCAAAAGCTAACGTTTTTTGTACTTTGAACAAAAATTATACATTTAAGAATTATACTTTGTCATAGGTCCTGTAGGTACTAGATAAATCAATAAAATTATTCTACGAAAACATTGTAGTTTTCTTGTTGTCGAAGTTAGGCGCAAGAAAGTTAGCAGGCAACTAGAGTTTAGCCTTTCATAAAACGCTTGTAAATTGTTAATGTGAAATAAAAACTTTTGGACTTATGTGGCAGTGGCTTCGTGTGCAAGTTGCTTCGAAACTTCTAACATAAAGCGTGCTCGCGCGCATCAAATCTTTTTAAAGATGCAAAGATCATGGGCCGAATTACTAAATGTTAAAACAGAGAAGTTTTCTCTCAAAATTACATCTGCATAGCCTTTTCCCAACAACGTTGGGGTCGGGTTTCGGTCTAACCAGATGCATCTGAATACCAGTATTTTATATGGATTGACTGCCTATCTGACCTCCACAACCCAGTTACTGGGTAACACGATACCCCTTGGTTGTCAGACTTTCGGGCTTCTGACGACCCGTAACGACTGTCGAAGATCCACCAAAGACAGCCGGGACCAACGGCTTAACGTGCTTTCTGAGGCACGGAGGAGTCTTGGTATGTAAAGATGGTCACCCATCCATGGACCAATCGCGGCAAGCGTAGCTTAACCTGATCGATCGACCCGTGCGGCTGTTATTAATTAGCCACAAAATCCATTGTCCCACTGCAGGGTAAGAACCGAAATTCTAAAACAAAGAAGCAAAGCATTGATCACCATCTTTGCTCAATACTGGTTGACGATTTCAGATTTATATTGACTAGCTTCTGTCCATGACTTTGTCCGCGTAAAGTTTCAGAGTCAAAGTCCATTGCGTAGGATCCCATCGCTCGCCCGCGCTATTCAAATCAGAATATTTTATTTCACATAACCTGCATGGACGCTTATGAAACGTCAGATGCTAGGCGCACGGTTGCAATTTGTCGCTTTCGATGAAGAATAGCCGGCAAGAAACTCCACGGTTACTCTTTGAAAAATAATTGATTTTTACAATGTTTTTAAATTACAGTAATAATAGATATGGGAGGACAGTGCAGGCCTGTGAATAAGTACCAGGTACTTAGAAGAATGAAAATAAACAATAGAAAATCGTCTGCAAATCTACAGTCTTTAGATCTACAGGCCTATCTCGTTTTTGCTTTTTGCTCGGCTCATTAGGATTATAACGTGATGTTAATATACACTATATGCTTTCTCAAGAATTGAACTATCAAATACAAGTCTTTTTTTTAAATCCGTTTGGTCCAGAGATTAGCACTTTCAAACAAACAAACTTTCAGCTTTATTATAAGTATAGACATATATAAGTCCAGGTCTCCTCTCGATGTTGCCTTGACCGATGTCAGTAATGTCCAAGATAAACTCAGAATGTACATACGCAATTGAAAAAAATATCAGTTAAGTTTCCATTAACCATACTTACGAACTCCACTTCTGGTCCACAAACTTCTCTAGATTACTTGTTAGATAGCTCTTAACAATTCAGTCGTTGGCACATACCATTACTGCAACTATTATTGTAAGTCACCCACTTCTTTGGGAGGGGCGAGTTATAACTTTCAAGTACATTCCAAATTGCTACTTCACAGCGATCAGAACATAAACGGTATTATTTATTTCTGCACTGAATTTCGCTAAAGTTTTCATGTTGCTCATTGTTGAAAAGGTTTACTCTTGCATTGAATTCAATGAATAATTTCATTGTTGTTAGATATTTAAACCATTTATTTAGCGAAGTTTTGTTGGTTTTGACACAATGGAATGAAAATGAACTTGTTTACGTTTTGTGTATAATAGTTAATTAACTCGGTGTATTTTCAATACAGCAAGGGGTAGGTACTTTAGTGAAGTATACGTGCCTTTCATTTTAAGACGGATAAAGAGTCTTGGGGAAGCCTTAACATTTTAGAACGTTTTAATGTACTGAGCAGGAGTCGGCCTCAGCTCCGACACTTGGCACTAAAATTTGGGCTATTACGCTGTGAGTACATCCCGGTGTCCATCAGCTCAGCAATAAACACCCTAACGACACTTGTTGTGCTCCAATTACTGTAACAGACCTCTTACTCGAAGCAAATGAGCGGAGCAACCGACATTGTGACGTCACCAAAAGTAAAACCCTCCAAACATCGATTTACTCTTGATTATTTTCATATGAGTAGCTCCGTTTCAGACTTTTACGACTATATACGTCTTCTGAGAGCGATAACTTAGTCATTTTATGCTCACCCCTTCTTACTCCGCTGTACTTACGTGGAGAAGTTCAACGTGTGAGTCCCCGTGGAGCGTCATAAACACGCATATCCTTTTCCATCTTCCATTTGAATATGTTTTTCTCATGCCGTCTTATATAAGTAAATTCATTTTGACCTAAATTTATATTTCATTAACTGAGAACATAAAGCCCGCTTAGCATTTTTTCAATAACGGTTTACAAGCGTAATAAAAATCAAAGTGCTAAATAAAATGTAGATTAACTGTAAGGTGAAAACAAAAAGTTAGCTGGGGTCGCCGGCGAGTCGTAAGGGGTGCCCGGGTCGGTCGCGCGCGGCACTTTATAGTTTTAATATCGTGCGGTCTGAGGTCGTCCGAGTTATGGCGGGAACACGCTTTTACTACAAATGCGTGTCCTCTGAACTGTTAGATCGGAACATGTGTATAGAACAAACGGAATTCACACAAGTTAATATACCAACTGCTTGATTTCTGTCTCTGCTTTCACATGTGAACTACTCAGTTCCAATGATTAGTTGCGGAAGTCGCCGCTATCCTGCTCGTAATGGTTATTTCAAACGAGATAGCGTGATATCGCATTCAGTATTACGACTATGGTTTACAATAAGCAGATATCCTCTGTTGCGGTTACAATATCAGAGTAGCTAGTGCGATGTATTGCGTCTTCAGTAATAATTAAAGCTGGTACAAAAACAAAGCCACTAAGTAAATTACCTTCATGTCGCGTTTGTGCAAACAGACAGCGGAACAACTTCACGTAGGGTATGCCAGAGCAAACGTTTATTTAAAATAAACATTTTATTTGCTGCCTTTCCGTGTTAATGTAAAAAACTCTGGCACAAGGCTTAGGTAGGCGCAAGTTATTTTCGCTTTATATTTTCCTGGAGTCGCCCGAGGCGCCCTCTCTCGGGGCAGATAATTTCGTATAGGCTACGTGCTTCGTCCCCGCTGTCGGGACCAGTTGACCTGGAGTGCCTCCTAAACCTCAAAGCAAGAAAACCGAATTAGTTCTGCGTTACCTACTCACTATAATTCGTTCGGTGAACATCTATTGCTTTCCTTACTTAAATTAATCACGTTTTAATTAAACGTGGGTAGTTATATGTTATATTCGAGCATAGGAATATTGTCGATCTTTTTCAGCGGAACTCCTTAATCCAGTATACTGTTTTCGAAAATCGTTTAGGTATGTCCCTTATTATCTGATTGTAAATGACGTTTTGACCTAAGAAATATAATTAATGTTGAAAGTAGTAATATCTTTAGGTTTACTCTCAGGCATTCCGAAATTAAAGCCCAGCGACTCTAAATTATTACGTGCAGAAGAGTTTTATACGAGCTTAAAATGTTTAAAATCAGATAAAAACCCTTTCTTCCTTGGCACCCAACTAACACCTACCACGGAAAACTCGATCAAAGTAATTACGATAAAAGATAGAGCAAAGAGTCTGTATTAAAGTAAATACACTTGCATAATTACATTAAAAGTGGCTATCTAGCCAAGCGTCGGTAACCAATTACGTCGTATCGAGCGACTAGGGAGAACTGCCTGCTCCCTTACCACCTTTTTGCATAAAATATTTACTCCAGACATGAATTAACAATTATAAATTTACACCAGGGACCAAAACACCGTAAATGGTCTAAAATCTCAGAATAGGGTAACAATGTTCTTAGCGGATGTGATTTGCATCAGAAGGTACGGTGTATCTTTGACATCGTACAATGTACACCATTCAATTAAAATGTAATTCAGACGTTTGATTAACTTCGACAGCCGAAGTTTCCTCCTTCATATCGCAAATCATTTTAGCAAAATACGTTGAAGTTTCTCGTTTTATTAGAAGCGTCTTCAACAATTTGTAAATAACATTAATGGAATAGCTATGTTTACAGTCGCAGTCTGGTAATAGTTTAAAATAATCAATTACATGAGCGTGGAAGCCTTCAACCTCTAATGGGCCATTTTAATCTTAGAACCAATAAATTACCGCAATGTTTATTTCCGTAACCCGCCAATATACCTGAAGTAGTGGGGCGGTGCTAATATCACATTGTTTCACAACGCGAAACTATTACAATAAATATGTAGGGGTAATTAATGTAAGTGGTAATTTAGTCGGGGTGGGAATAAATTGCGGTTTGGGAGACACAAGTCTATAAAGTGGGACGAAGGTGACGGGACGTGGGTACTGCGAGCAGTCAGTGTGCCCGCGTCCTACATCTTTTTATGGTGGGACGCTATCGAGCCGCTCATCTATTCGAGACCTTAGATAGTGGATCACGCACGCATGAGCGGCTCCCACACAAAAACTTGACCTATTTTAGTGACATAAAATGCAACTACCAATTGAGAAATGTGACTTCGGTGTTTTATTCAGGTCAAGTGGTTTTATGTGAACTGAATGTATGAGATCCAAAGAGTTATGTGCTCACCAATGGGCTTTGTAAGTTATTGAAGTATTCGTAAGGGGAAAATTAAAGAGAAATGCATTTTGATTCAATTCATAGTACTTTCAAACTGACTTTGTAATTATAACCTGAAATTATACAGTAGTCCGGTCCGACGATGACCGCATAAGTCATATGCACGTGCTGCCTGACAAGTGGGGTACCGGCTGGAGGTGATGTAGGATGGAAAATTTAGCAATCAGGTAGCGAGACTATGAATATATCCAGAGTGTTATTTCAACCCTTTGTTTGTCAGAGTTTGAAAAGGATACAAAATTACGTAAATATATATCACTCAATGAATCATATAGATACGCTGATACATCAAAATGGATATCATTGTTTACGGTCAAAGTGAGCAAAACAAATAAGTATTTGGGAGGCAGTTGGGAATCTATAACTCAATGCCAAGTTTTCCAAAGTTTGCCAACTCGTAGAGAAGTTCTCCGCAGAGCAAACAGGCTACAAGTCGAAACCTCCATTTGCCGAGTTACCTGTAAACAAAAACAATTCATTTAATACCAAAAAAATATCCTCTATGATGTTATTACAAACTCACTTTTGGTAAGAATTTTTTACTTCTTAGCTTTTTGTTTTGAAGTAAAAACTCAGACAAAAACATTTAATATTTTTTTCTTTCTTTTATATTGTTGTAACACAGCAATAATAGGACTGAGGGGTGTGGTTCCACTGTAAATTAAGTATCTACATCGCATGTTTGAGTTAGTTGGGTCAGGACTGAAATATATAAAAAGAGATGCAGAATCTTTGTAGATAGCTAACAAATGGACGTAAAACACAAAATCTCTAACATTGACTATTTGATCATTATTGAGAAAGCGGTCCAAGGACACGAATTTTGTTTGGGTTTAGTTTTATTTTTGTTTGGTATGCGATGTTTTTATATTTCAATCAGTATGTTGTTTTGAGAAATTACAAAGAGAACATAAAATAAATGTAGTTTGTAGTTATTATGTCGATACAAAACATTACCTTGAACATTTTTTTATACATCGAAATAAATCTCGATTCAGAATATTTATACGATCGCAATACTTTATGTGACATTCGAAAGTCACGATTTGTCTGGGGAGACGGTTGAAAAACCAGATTCGGATTACGCGAGACGTATGTGATACGAACATATTGCTCATTTCATATTCTCAGCATAAGTTCACAATTCCATGTTATCAAAATGATCAACTAAACAGTTTGTAATAGGCTACAAGAAATAGATTAAGGTAGGGCGACAAGAGCTGTTTTCAATTTGGACGCGGCGAACTTTTATGTCGGCAGCTTTACGTGAGCTGAAACGTGAGCAATAAGATTAAAAATAAATTATTTTCCATGTAAGGGGAACCCATAAACGACGAGAAAAAGATACGGCTTAAGTAAATGTCTGTAAAAATTACAAAAATAGAATCTCCGTTTTTTTATCGCTTTTCATCTGCCTAGCCTTTTTAACCAGTCTTACCGGATGCTGCTGAATACCAGTTTTTTACATGGAGCAACTGCCTATCTGACCTCCACAAACCCAGTTATTAGGTAATACGATACCCCTTGGTAAGACTGGTTGTCAGACTTTCGAGCTACTGACGACCCGCAACGACTGTCAAAGATCTACGAATGATAGCCGAGACAACGAGGGGTCTTAAGGTTTTAGTACGTAAACATGGTGACCAATCCACGGACCAATCGCGGCACCTGATCGATCGAACCGTGCAGCTGTTCTTGTTTAGCTACAGGCTAGCTATTTATATCGCTTTTGCTACACCAAAATGTTAATATGAAAGTAGAAATCACGTTGCCAGTGACCCCATTTCCATTGCTTAATTCCCAGTACCTGGCTTACCAAGTAGTTCCTTGCGGTTGCCAAGGAAAGCCGCGAAGTAGCGGCGGTCGTCGAGCCTTGACGAAAGTTATACTTAAGCATTGAAACCCGCATGAACAAAAGTAGAAGGCGTAGGCGTAGGTTGAATTTACTTGCTTCAATGTTAAAAGCCTCGTATTGTTGTTGTACTTTATTAGCAAGATTGCTATCAGTTTTATTGGTGTTCACGAGTCAAAGGGGCTTATTGGAATATTTCAAGAGTGACGAAAACATCCTACTATATAGTAATACTAGCTTCTGCTCGCGACTTCATTCACGTGAAACTTCTTGTTCCCCTGATCCACCCCGTCGCTTCGAATCGCCTGCTCGTGCGAGTACTTCGTATTCGTGACTTTTTCTCTTTGCTCGGTTCCTAAGGGTCTTAGCGTGATCTTATATAACCTATAGCCTTTCTCGATAAATAGGTTATCCAACACTAAAATAATATTACAATTCCAACCAGTAGATCCTGAGATTAGCGCGTTCAACCAAACAAACTCTTCAGCTTTATAATATTAGTATAGATTATAAATGTGCAAGTTTGTATGTTTAGATGTTTGGATGTTTATTACTCAATCACGCAAATACGGCTGATCAGATTTGGATGAAATTTGGAACACATATATTTGGAAACCTGGAATAACGCATAGCGTACTTTTTATCCCGGTAGTACTATCCTGTGGAATAATTTCGGACTTACACACGGGCGAAGCTACTGGCAAAATCTAGGACTATCTTCATATTTTTGTAAAACGTAAATTTGAATGTGTAAATGTAAATTTAAATTCGATCGTATAATAAAACTTCAAACTCTTAAATAAACCTTGACAGATTTTGTTTCGAGGTAGGCTAATGTGAAACACGGACATGATCCAACTTACTAAGCAAAGATCGTATATCATTTTCAAGGTGACGGTGTATCATGGTTACAGAGTTAGTAACTCATTACATTTATGTGGAGTCCTGATATATGTGACAGAACTGGTGTATGTTGCTTTGGGTGGTGCCAACGCACGAAACGTAAGTAACGAGATACATTCTGTAATGAATCTTAGCGAGCTTAGTTGTGCAGCAATGTAATAGTATTAAATATAGTAATAATAATAATCATCAACAATGGCAACACTAATACGTCAACCACGTATTTTTTTTTCATATCTCCTATTTCCTGTTTTTATTAATTTCCATGAGCTACATAGTACAAAAATCACAACAAAGCCTTCAGAATAACCCCATAAATAAATCTACAATAAAAAACTTAAACAAAATGAAAAAACTAAAAGAAAATACAGAATACCCAAAAATGACGGCTATCAAATTCAGCCTTCTATGAAGAAAAATGTGGAATATGATTCACATGCAATGTTGACGAGATCAGCAACTCGAAATGCACGCCTACCACCCCCGGAGTCGTCGCTCAGCACCGCCCGCCTCGCCGCCGCCGGAACCCAGCCCCATCGAGAGTACTGTGACACTGGCCGTGGCAGTTGCGTCGAGCTCGAGCGACTAATATTTTTCCCCGCCGACGTCGCCAACACCTGTACGTCGGCAGGGGAGAGGCCGGCCACCGAGGAGCTTGGGACTTAGGGGTCATCCGGCCCCGAGCCGGGTCCCCGCTGCCGGTGGTTGTGTGCAGCGCATGAGATGGACTCAGTCTATGAACGAGAACGTCATGCGCGCATATTACGGGTCTACAGAGGGGGGAACTAACCTCACTGCGTACCGCGAAAGGATGCTGTCTCTATTTCAGGTACTAGAACCAACCGTCAACGTCTCGGCCCAACGACTGTCGGATCAGGTGCGGGTCATCCAACGCAATCACAGGTTGGACGACACCGCACTTGATAGGCTGCGCTCAGACGTACTGAGCAACCATATCGTTCCAACTCCGACACAAACCGCGGGACATGCGTCACCTATGAATGCAATCTCGCCGCGGTCCAATCGTGTTGAAGAAGATGATAGGGTTGCCACAGTAAGTAGCCAGTACAACACCCGACTGAGGAGCGCACTGGAGGATGCGTTTCGCGAGTATCGGTCCACTCCGACCGAACTTAGACCCCGATTACCACGGTTACCTATGCACAAAAAAAATAGGGCGCTGGTGTGTGCCTTGGACTCGCAGCTTACGTATTTCTTTGAGAGCAGCGAGGATCTCGTTGATACACACTCGATCCTGTATTGCGCGGCTGTTGCGGCATGTCGTTTAGCTAACGTCAAGTTTCCAAGCTGTGACGGAGCTTCTCGACCGAAACCAGCCGCACCAGCCTGGCAGTGCAGGATCGAGCGTCGTATTGATGGGGCCAGGGTACTCATCGGCAAACTATACTGCTTCAGGGAGGGCAACACACGACCACGAGTGATGCGCTTTGTGAAGCGGGCTTTCTCGGGGACTGGAATCAGTCCTCCAGAATACATGTCCCGTGTCACAGAGCGCATCGACTTCCTGAAGCAGAAAGTCTGTGCATGGGCGAACCGTATTCGGCGGTATAAGCGGCGGGTTGACCGATACACGCAGAACCGCATGTTCCAGAGCGATGAGAGGTGGGTATATAGAGCTTGGGAGCGACCCGAACAAAATGTGATGGACGTGTGCCGCCCGGATGATGCCGCCACGATTGCATTTTGGCGGAGCATTTGGTCGGTGCCCGTCTGTCACGTTGAGGCAGACTGGATGCAGGATGTCGAGCGATTGTGTGAACCAATACCAGAAATGGAACGCGTGTTCATTACGCCAATAGACGTGGCCAGAGCAGTCCGTCCGTTACTCAATTGGAAATCACCGGGACCGGACGGACTGCATAACTTTTGGTTAAAATGGCTTACTAGTTCACACAGTCGACTGGCATCTCAATTCCAGTCATCCTTAGAGTCTGGGTCGCTACCACAGTTTCTAACAGCAGGCGTTACCCACCTGCTCTATAAGTCAGGTAGTCCCGCGGAACCCAAGAATTATAGACCAATCACATGTTTGTCGACGATTTATAAACTTCTTACATCCATTTTGAGAACGAAAATTAATACGCATATTGAGAATAACTCGATCATGTCTCCCTCTCAAAATGGATGTAGGAACGGGTCCCGCGGTACTAAGGAGCTACTCCTCATCGACATGGCCATAAGCCAACAGGTTCGTCGATCCCGCAAAGATCTGTCGACATGCTGGATAGATTATAAGAAGGCCTACGACTCGGTGCCACATGCATGGCTCATGAAAGTGCTGGAGTTGTACAAAATTAATGCAACTCTACGCACCTTCCTTGAGTCGTGCATGGGGCAATGGAGAACAGTCCTTCGCTATCCAGGATGTCCACAGATCCAAGGGAATGATGAGCCTGTATGGATCAAACGGGGAATATTTCAGGGCGACAGCTTGAGTCCACTTTGGTTTTGCTTAGCCCTGAATCCTCTAAGCACTCTGCTGGAGGATTCAGGTCTAGGCTTTCGGCTGAGGAGAGGTGGTGAGGTTATATCTCACCTCCTATACATGGATGACCTTAAACTCTTTGCCCCCAACAAATTGCAACTGATGGAACTACTGAAGGTCACTGCAAGTTTTAGTAGCGCCATCAGGATGGAATTTGGTGTGGACAAATGTGCAGTCATGCATGTAAAGCGAGGTGAGATTATGGAATCCGAGGGAATTCAACTCTCGGATTCCATACACCTCAGGTCCCTCTCTTCATCCGAAAGCTATAAGTATTTGGGTATGTCGGAAGCGTTAGGCATCAACACTGCTGACATGAAGCAATCGTTGAGGGAGCGCTTCTTTGGTCGCCTGAAGAAGGTATTAATTAGTCTTCTTTCAGGTGGAAACAAGGTGCGCGCCTTCAACGGTTGGGTCATGCCTGTTTTGATGTACTCTTTCGGCATACTCAAATGGACTCAGACTGAACTCGACGCCCTGGATCGACGAGTCCGTACACTGCTGACTGCAAACCGGATGCATCACCCACGATCATCGGTGATGAGACTGTACATCCCGCGGAAGTGCGGGGGTCGAGGCTTTTTAAATGCGAAGACCCTCCACAACCGCGAGGTGTGCAGTCTCAGGGAATATTTTTTTTAAACCGAAGTGGGTATGCACCGTGATGTGATCGCAGTGGACAAGGGGCTCACCCCGCTGTCCATGGCTAAAGAGAACTGGCGCAAACCTGTTATACTAACTATCGATGACCGCAAGGAAATATGGCGAAACAAGGAGCTTCACGGGCGCTTCTATCGGGCTCTCCATGAACCCGGTGTTGATTTCTTGGCGTCCGTATCCTGGCTACGTTTTGGTGACCTTTTCGGGGAAACTGAAGGTTTCGTCTGTGCAATTATGGATGAAGTTATCCTGACGAATAACTACCGGAGACATATTATGAAGGACGGGACGGTTGACATGTGTCGGGCATGTCACCATCCAGGTGAGTCCATCAGACATATTATCTCTGGTTGTTCTCGGCTGGCTAACGGCGAGTACTTGCACAGACATAACCAAGTAGCCAGGATTATTCACCAGCAACTTGCTTTGCAATATAAACTTGTGGATTCTGAGGTACCGTATTACAAGTATGTGCCCGACCCAGTTCTTGAAAATGACCATGTCACGTTGTACTGGGACCGGTCTATCATTACTGACAGGACTATTGTAGCCAATAAGCCTGATATAGTGGTGATAGATCGGTTAGCGCGCCGCACAATGATAGTCGATGTTACCATTCCGCATGACGGGAACCTCGTGAAAGCTGAGAAAGAGAAACAGATTAAGTATCTCGACTTAGCACACGAGGTTGTTGACATGTGGAATGTGAACTCGGCTGTAATTGTGCCGATTGTCGTATCAGCTAATGGACTGATGGCCGAAAGCCTCGATCAACATCTCTCGAGGCTCTCGTTAGGCGGTTGGATCAAAGGCCTGATCCAGAAGGCAGTACTCCTCGATACGGCTCGCATCGTGAGGAGGTTCCTGTCTCTGGAGCCCTAACCACCGGTAGCTTGGACCCTGCTCCCGTTACCGGCGGACCGCTATTTTTTATATTTTTAAATGTTTTTTTTTAAGTTACTTTTATAAAAATATTTAAAAATGTAGTAAATAAGGTATAAAATGAATAAATGAGTAATAATAATAATAATAATAATTTATTTAATATAAAAAACGTATACAAATAGAGTACATTTAGTCAACTTTACTACTAATTTCACATACAATTATAGTGCCTAAAAATAAACTATTTCTAAAATATTTTTTTATTACAAGTGCAATTGATAATGTTTTGGGCATTAGAATGTTAGGTAGCGACCCGCCCGATCTAGGTTTATTCAAACCTGTGTTTCGGGCCATCACTTTACATTTTAATTAAATTGGGGTATTAGCATTTAAAATTAAATTGATATAAAAATAATCTATTAACAAGTGTGAGATAAAGCATATTGTAATTAAACATTAATACCTACAACTAAGCAAATGTAAATACTACAAAAGTAAATATTTACTATGGAATAAATTATCGTCATGACATAATTTCTAGAAGTTTTTCTGTGTCTGTGTAATTGAGTAACGCTAGGTATTCTGATAATGTAGTACTACATTTTTTATAACTTAAACTATAGATGCTCATTAATTTGTTAAGTCTATTATACAGAAAAGGACCTAAAAACACATAAAATCGATTAGCAAACGCATGTCTAGTTTGAGGCTTTATGCAAACTAAATCCTTCCTTCTCTTGTCGGAAGGTACTGGGTTAAAAGGAAGTGCAGTGTGCTGGTGAAGTACTATGCTTAGAATGAATAATTGCCGAACTGTTAATACATTACATGTAATGTAGACCTGGTGCGTAGGAAATCTAAAAGGGCGAAAAGTAGCAACCTTTAGAAGTGCTCTTTGAGCACGCTCTAGAGGGAGTAAAATTGTTTTTGCTGCACCACCCCATGAAGTTATGCAATAGCTAAGAATGGATTGGCACAAAGCTAAATAAACCTGTTTAATTAATCTATAGTCGGCTATGTTCCGTAAATTCTTAAAAACATATATTAATTTGCGCACTCTAGTACATAGTAAATCAATATGTTTACGGAAATTTAGATTCGAGTCAATAGTGACACCTAGATATTTCAAATGGTCAGCTTTAGCTAAAGTAGTGCAAGTACATGCTGTGTCAGCGTACGGGCTACAATTATGTGCGAAAATGTTTAGATTAGTAAGCGGTATGTTAGTATTTCTCATTGCAAATAAAATGTATTTTGTTTTATCTGCATTTAATGTTAGGATGTGATTATGGAGCCAATCGGACACTGTGTTAAAACCATTTTGAGCATGTTCATAGACCTCACCTCTTGTTTTAGCTGAGAACAATAGAGCGGTGTCATCAGCATAAGACATTATGACACCATTTTGAAGTGGCAGGCTGCACAGTTCATTTATATAGATTAAAAATAAGGTGGGCCCCAAAATGCTTCCTTGAACAAATATTACGGGTCTACAGACGGAACTAACCTCACTGCGTACCGCGAAAGGATGCTGTCTCTGTTCCAGGTACTAGAACCAACCGTCAACGTCTCGGCCCAATGACTGTCGGATCAGGTGCGGGTCATCCAACGCAATCACAGGTTGGACGACACCGCACTTGATAGGCTGCACTCAGACGTACTGAGCAATCATATCGTTCCAACTCCGACACAAACCGCGGGACATGCGTCACCTATTGATGCAATCTCACCGCGGTCCAATCGTGTTGAAGAAGATGATAGGGTTGCCACAGTAAGTAGCCAGTATAACACCCGACTGAGGAGCTCACTGGAGGATGCGTTTCGCGAGTATTGGTCCACTCCGACCGAACTTAGACCCCGATTACCACGGTTACCTATGCACAAAAAAAATAGGGCGCTGGTGTGTGCCTTGGACTCGCAGCTCAAGTATTTCCTCCAGAGCAGCGAGGATCTCGTTGATACACACTCAATCCTGTATTACACGGCTGTTGCGGCATGTCGTTGAGCTAACACCAAGTTTCCAAGCTGTGACGGAGCTTCTTGACCGAAACCATCCGCACCAGCCTGGCAATGCAGGATCGAGCGTCGTATTGATGGGACCAGGGTACTCATCCGCAAACTATACTGCTTCAGGGAGGGCAACACACGACCACGAGTAATGCGCTTTGTGAAGCGGGCTTTCTCGGGGACTGGAATCAGTCCTCCAGAATACATGTCCCGTGTTACAGAGCGCATCGACTTCCTGAAGCAGAAAGTCTGTGCATGGGCTAACCGTATTCGGCGGTATAAGCGGCGGGTTGACCGGTACACGCAGAACCGCATGTTCCAGAGCGATGAGAGGTGGGTATATAGAGCTTGGGAGCGACTCGAAGAAAATGTGACGGACGTGTGCCGCCCGGATGATGCCGCCACGAGTGCATTTTGGCGGAGCATTTGGTCGGTGCCCGTCTGTCACGTTGAGGAAGACTGGATTCAGGATGTCGAGCGATTGTGTGAACCAATACCAGAAATGGAACCCGTGTTCATTACGCCAATAAACGTGGCCAGAGCAGTCCGTCCGTTACTGAATTGGAAATCACCGGGACCGGACGGACTACATAACTTTTGGTTAGAATGGCTTACTAGTTCACACAATCGACTGGCATCTCAATTCCAGTCATCCTTAGAGTCTGGGTCGCTACCACGGTTTCTAACAGCAGGCGTTACACACCTGCTCCATAAGTCAGGTAATCCCGCGGAAATCAAGAATTATAGACCAATCACATGTTTGTCGACGATTTATAAACTTCTTACATCCATTTTGAGAGCGAAAATTAATACGCATATTGAGAATAATTCGATTATGTCCCCCTCTCAAAATGGATGTAGGAACGGGTCCCGCGGTACTAAGGAGCTACTCCTCATCGACATAGCCATAAGCCAACAGGTTCGTCGATCCCGCAAAGATCTGTCGACATGCTGGATAGATTATAAGAAGGCCTACGACTCGGTGCCACATGCATGGCTCATGAAAGTGCTGGAGTTGTACAAAATTAATGCAACTCTACGCACCTTCCTTGAGTCGTGCATGGGGCAATGGAGGACAGTTCTTCGCTATCCAGGATGTCCACAGATCCAAGGGAATGGTGAGCCTGTATGGATAAAACGGGGAATATTTCTGGGCGACAGCTTGAGTCCACTTTGGTTTTGCTTAGCCCTGAATTCTCTAAGCATACTGCTGGAGGATTCAAGTCTAGGCTTTCGGCTGAGGAGAGGTGGTGAGGTTATATCTCACCTCCTATACATGGATGACCTTAAACTCTTTGCACCCAACAAATTGCAACTGATGGAACTACTGAAGGTCACTGCAACTTTTAGTAGCGACATCAGGATGGAATTTGGTGTGGACAAATGTGCAGTCATGCATGTAAAGCAAGGTGAGATTATGGAATCCGAGGGAATTCAACTCTCAGATTTCATACACCTCAGATCCCTCTCTTCATCCGAAAGCTATAAGTATTTGGGTATGTCGGAAGCGTTAGGCATCAACACTGCTGACATGAAGCAATCGTTGAGGGAGCGCTTCTTTGGTCGCCTGAAGAAGGTATTAATTAGTCTTCTTTCAGGCGGAAACAAGATGCGCGCTTTCAACGGTTGGGTCATGCCGGTTTTGATGTACTCTTTCGGCATACTCAAATGGACTCAGACTGAACTCGACGCCCTGGATCGACGGGTCCGTATACTGCTAACTGCAAACCGGATGCATCACCCACGATCATCGGTGATGAGACTGTTCATCCCGCGGAAGTGCCGGGGGTCGAGGCTTTTTAAATGCGAAGACCCTCCACAACCGCGAGGTGTGCAGTCTCAGGGAATATTTTAAAAAAACCGAAGTGGGTATGCACCGTAATGTGATCGTAGTGGACAAGGGGCTATCCATGGCTAAAGAGAACTGGCGCAAACCTGTTATACTAACTCTCGATGACCGCAAGGAAATATGGCGAAACAAGGAGCTTCACGGGCGCTTCTATCGGGCTCTCCATGAGCCCGGTGTTGATTTCTTGGCGTCCGTATCCTGGCTACGTTTTGGTGACCTTTTCGGGGAAACTGAAGGTTTCGTCTGTGCAATTATGGATGAAGTTATCCTGACAAATAACTACCGGAGACATATTATGAAGAACGGGACGGTTGACATATGTCGGGCATGTCACCATCCGGGTGAGTCCATCAGACATATTATCTCTGGTTGTTCTCGGCTGGCTAATGGCGAGTACTTGCACAGTCATAACCAAGTAGCCAGGATTATTCACCAGCAACTTGCTTTGCAATATAAACTTGTGGATTCTGAGGTACCGTAAAGGCTCGTGCAGACTAGCGCGACGCGACGGTTGCGTTGCGACACTCGTAGAACAATTTCTATGAAAATTTCATGGAAATTGTTCTACAAGTGTCGCGACGCGACCGTCGCGTCGCGCCTGTTTGAAGAAGCCTTAATACAAGTATGTGCCCGACCCAGTTCTTGAAAATGACCATATCATGTTGTACTGGGATCGGTCTATCATTACTGACAGGACTATTGTAGCCAATAAGCCTGATATAGTGGTGATAGATCGGTTAGCGCGCCGCACAATGATAGTCGATGTTACCATTACGCATGACGGGAACCTCGTGAAAGCTGAGAAAGAGAAACAAATTAAATATCTTGACTTAGCACACGAGGTTGTTGACATGTGGAATGTGAACTCGGCTGTAATTGTGCCGATTGTCGTATCGGCCAATGGACTGGTGGCCGAAAGCCTCGATCAACATCTGTCGAGGTTCTCGTTAGGCAGTTGGATCAAAGGCCTGATCCAGAAGGCAGTACTCTTCGATACGGCTCGCATCGTGAGGAGGTTCCTGTCTCTGGAGCCCTAACGACCGGTAGCTTGGACCCTGCTCCCGTTACCGGCGGACCGCTGTTTTTTATGTTTTTAAATGTTTTTTTTAAGTTAATTTTATAAAAATATTTGAAAATGTAATAAAATAAGATCTAAAATGAATAAACGAATAACCATAATAATAGTCTTTCATCAGACAGGCTTGTGGCTAAGTAACAATAGCTGCACAGGTCGATCGATCAGATTAAGCTACGCTCACCGCGGTTGGTCCGTGGATGGGTGACCATCTTTACATACCAAGACCCCTCCGTGCCTCGGAAAGCACGTTAAGCTGTTAGTCCCGGCTGTCATTTGTGGATCTTTGACAGTCGTTACGGGTCGTCAGAAGCCGGAAAGTCTGACAACCAGTCTTACCAAGGAGTATCGTGTTACCCAGTAACTGGGTTGTGGAGGTCAGATAGGCAGTCGCTCCATGTAAAATACTGGTATTCAGCTGCATCCGGTTACACTGGAAGCCGACCCTAACACAGTTGTTAAAAGGCTAGGCAGATGATGAATAGTCTTTCATCAGGCGGGAACAAGGTGCGCGCCTTCAACGGTTGGGTCATGCCGGTTTTGATGTACTCTTTCGGCATACTCAAATGGACTCAGAGCGAACTCGACGCCCTGGATAGGAGGGTCCGTACGCTGCTGACAGAATATCGAATGCATCACCCACGGTCATCGGTAATGAGACTGTATATCCCGCAAAAGTGTGGAGGTCGAGGGTTCTTAAAAGCTAAGACCCTCCACCATCGCGAGATATGTAGTCTCAGGGAATATTTCCTGGGAAACGACGTGGAGATGCATCGAGATGTGGTCGCGGTGGACAAGGGCCTCACCCCGCTCTCCTTGGTTAAAGAGAACTGGCGCAAGCCTGTAGTGCTTTACACTAAAGATCGCATGGAAGTATGGCAGAGTAAGGAGCTTCACGGACGCTTTTGCCGGGCCCTACATGGACCCGATGTAGACCTACTAGCGTCCGTAGCCTGGCTGCATTTCAGTGACCTCTTTGGAGAAACCGAAGGTTTTGTCTGTGCAATTATGGACGAAGTTATGATGACGAACAACTACCGGAGATTTACTGTGAAAGACGGCACGGTTGACATCTGTCGGGCATGCCACCGTCCGGGTGAATTAATCAGACACATTATCTCCGGGTGTTCTCGTCTAGCTAACGAGGAGTACTTGCATAGACACAACCTTGTAACCAGGATTATCCACCAGCAACTTGCTCTGAAATACAGCCTTGTGGAATCAGAAGTGCCGTACTACAGGTATGTGCCCGACCCAGTTCTCGAAAATGGACATGTCACACTGTACTGGGATCGATCCATCATCACTGATAGGACTATTGTTGCCAATAAGTCTGATATAGTGGTGGTGGATCAACTAGAGAGGCGTGTAATGATCGTTGATATAACGGTCCCGCATGACGAGAACCTAGTGAAAGCCGAGAAAGATAAACAAATCAAGTATCTTGACTTGGCTTGCGAGGTTGTCGACATGTGGGATGTGGACTCAGCGATCATTGTACCGATAGTTGTTACAGCCAATGGCTTGATAGCCAAGAGCCTCGACCAACACCTGAGAAGGCTCTCGTTGGGCAGCTGGGTCAAGGGCTTGATCCAGAAAGCAGTATTACTGGACACGGCGCGTATAGTAAGGAGGTTCCTCTCTCGGGAGCCCTGACCGCCGGTAGCTGGACCCTGTTCCCAATACCGGTGGGCAACTATTTTTTTATATTTTTAAATGTTTTTTAAAATTTTATATTGTAATATTTAAAAATGTAATTTATATGTGTATATTCTGAAATAAAGGAGATAATAATAATTATTATTCCTTTATTACATGGAATATGCATATTATTTGTATTTTTAAACATTAAAATAAAATAAAACATATAAAAATAAAAATAAAAGTGGTCCGCCAGTATTGGGAGCAGGGTAAAAGCTACCGGTGGTTGGGGCACCAGAGACAGGAACCTCCTCACGATGCGAGCCGTATTGAGGAGTACTGCCTTCTGAATGATTATTATTTATTTATTTACTAAGACACCAAGTCCCAATAACAATTCACGAATATATAATAAATAGGTTTCATTATCTTCCTTTTTTGAGACCCAGATTCTTGTTCCCTGGGCGATAAGCCCTGCTACCAATCTAACTGACTGGCTAGTCTTTATATCAAGTAAAGATCTATTCTTGAATACTTAGCTTTTGCACAAATGAGCAGTAGAACTTGGATAAGCCTTTTTATCTAGTACCCACTGTGTGTGCTTTTTCGCTTCGTACACGCTCAGCGGCCTTTGATATATTTTCTTAACCGTAGATCAATCGTAATAATTGGTCAAGATTAAGACACCGAGAAGCACGTTCAGTCCGTAGTAACGTTGGACTGAATCTGACTTTAGAGAATACTGTATATTGTGCTCATTTATTTCCTACATTTTCTATGCTCGGAATCACCATGTCCGAGCTTAGCTGGTTTCAATTATGCCCCGTCGGCTCTTTTAACTTGTGTTTTTATCATGAAAACCTGTATACGTACATACGTGTGTATCGCTCCCCGCGGAGCATGCAGTAAAAGAATCAAGCGCCAACGGGCACACAAACAGTACTTAACTCCATTCCAAAAGTTTAAAATATTTCATTTGCGCCATTTGAACTCGCACGCGAATATTAATCCAAAGTTATTCAGAGTTATTGAGTTAAATATTTACTTTTAAATGGAAAGAGGATCAGAGGGACGTTAAAACTTTTTTCTCGTTGCGAAAGTTTAAGTTAGAGCTGTGAACAACTGAGCGACTGCGGTTTCCTCGACCTGAATAGTTTAGTGAAATTCACCGAACACCACGCTGGCCGCGTGCCGAATGTTGCAGTTAAATAATTTGTGATAACCGCTTTCATTTATTCAACTTTCGCTCGAGATTTCCATGAGTAATTGTCTATTTCAGCTTTAAATGTCGTGTTATTATCGTGACGATGTATACGCGTAGATGAATGTTTTAATTGTGTTCAGACAGAGGTGCCGGGAAGACATTTATTGTGCGAACTTTTTACAACTCGCAGCTGCTTCCCTTCGCAATTTGCCGGAGGCCGCAGTAAAAAAACGTAACACAGTTTACGACTGTTAATAGTCCCCTACTATGTTAGTTGATATTGCGATTGAAACATCGATAGGATATATTATCGCATTGAATTGTTATCTGTCAGACAATCTATGAAACACGGGTGATTATATCCAATTTTCCCTTTCATTGCCGTCATGTATTGTCTTTCATAATACAGGAACCGACATTCTGTCGTTGATTTATTAACTTCCTTATGTTCGCGAGGCATTCTCAGAATTTTTTGTCTACTTACGGGATGGAATTACGTGTACAAAAATGTAATAAGATAATATTCTAATATAAATGAGACGTCTTTTTAAATTGAGTCTGAGTGGCAGGGTCAGATTAATGCTACTATTAGATTTTCCCCGGGCTGAGTGCGGCAGATATTTTTTCCAGGTTGGTGTGCGCCATATAAATGTGCACGCTAATCTATCACGCTGGCTGTCGGTCGACGGGTATTAATGGAGTGTGAATAAATTTGTAGACAACCTAGGCACCGCCGGCTCTCCCGACAGCTGTACCCATCTTATCTGATCGGATTACATTGTACACTTCGATTTTCTAAGACTTCTAAGTAATAGCTACAGAGCTTCCTCTTTGATGTTTGTTATTCAACCGTTTTATTTTTGTGAGAAAACTTGTGTACTGATTTTCTTTGTTCTTTTCACTGGGCAGCATATTTTTTCTGAACTAGATTGGTTGATTACGTCTTGTTTTGTGGTACCTATTGAATTTTATCTCAACTTATAACAAAGCACAAATACTCACAAATCTCTGTGAAGTCAAATCGTTGTCAATTCCTGTGAGCAGCGATTCCAGTGCCGTTAACATGATCATGGGTTTCTGCTTGCGTTCAGTTACAATTATGAGGCTTTCAGCTTCCTCAGTGGAGACTGCGAAATTCATTACTTACGTAGAAAGCCTACGCTTTTATCTCGAAAGATGTGCTTTTGTAATCACATTACGCAAATGAGAGCTCGAGAATTCATGGTTGGTTCGGGATAGGGTCGTGATCCCAACAAATGTCTCTTACCCAGCTTGACAACTAAATCTCCATTGCTACATTTATCAGTAACAATCAAACTGCTCTGTTCCTGAATCAAACACGAGTAGTAGAAATAAAAGTGATCATGTTAGAAGACAAGACCCTTTAATTTATTCGCAAATAATGCTTCCGTTTGTGGTTATATTATATTTGTATAAGTTTGCGTTTGCTCTGTGACGCTATATCTAACAGTATTGAAAAATAGATTTGAGTACCTACACTGTGTTTGTTTCTGACTACCTTTTTAATGGGTTTCGATAGTTTAATAAAAATAACTGGAAATAAAAACACACTGCGGCGCGTACACTAATACACAGTAGATGGAAACTACCGGTTCAATAAAATACAAATCGAATCCCTTGTGAATAAATGTATCGTGTGTTTCAGTTTTATGATGATGATAGGTTATCAGAAATAATTTACCACAATTCCACATGGCAATGGTCAATTTAGAGATAATAGCAGTGTAATTTGGCCCAGCTCGCTCAACTGGGCCGGCATTACGGTATTTCAAAAAACGTTAAACTAAGCTAAAAACTGAAATAAATTGCATTCTCATTACCATTTACCGAGTTTGGCAGAAGTCCTGCGCCAGCCAGGAGAGTAACTCCATTTCCTGCTACGTGCTACGGCTGCTACGACGTAGCTCGTAGCCGTAGCTATCGTAGTCGAGTGCCTACCGTTCTGAATAATTGTTCATTTTGTTTTATCTTGTATGGTCGCATAGGTAACAGACATAAAATATGAGACGAAAAAAGTAATGATAAAGGTAAACAAATTTTTCTCTTTAATCCTAATAAGTCAAGTGTAAAAAAAAACGCCTGACATTGTACGTGCTTTACAACATTATTGATCACTAACGTAAGGAATTAAAAAAGTTTATGTTTTTGTTAATATTTGAATAACATCAATCTGTCTAGCCTATTCCCAACTATGTTGGGGTCGGCTTCCAGTCTAACCGGATGCAGCTAAGTACCAGTATTTTACATGGAGCGATTGTATATCTGACCTCCATAACCGAGTTACGGGGTAACTGTTTGTCAGGTTTTCTGGCTTCTGACGACCCGTAACGACTGTCAAAGTTCCACGAATGACAGCCGGGACCAGC
Organism: Polymixis lichenea; assembly: GCA_949091785.1. Taxonomy (NCBI): domain Eukaryota; kingdom Metazoa; phylum Arthropoda; class Insecta; order Lepidoptera; family Noctuidae; genus Polymixis; species Polymixis lichenea. The sequence continues at coordinate 11,148,383 of OX420939.1, read as the reverse complement.
GGCTTAGCGAGCATTCCGAGGCACGGAGGAATCTTGGTATTAACCTGATCGATCGTGCGGCTGTTTTTACTTAGCCACAAGCCCACAAAATTCGAATAACATATCTGTAACAAGTTCATGTTTTGTGCAGACTTTCTGACTATAAGCAAAACAGTATAAGTATTACGCTGGTCGCTGGTTGAAAGATAAAATTTATGTACAAAATAGTTTATTTGGTGGTCTAGAAATACGAGAATAATAGTGTAATAAGCTTAATTTCTGCCCAGAAGGCGTAAATTCCAACAGACAAAAGTGGGTCAACAAGCATTATTCGAAAACTGACAATACTTAGAACGAGCGCGCATTGCAGATTTTAAATCGCCCAATTCAAACTTTTTTTAAACGCAGAGTTGCTTCTAAAATATTGCTGAACTCCTGTTTGTGGCATTTCTTTGGCTTGTTTTTTTTTATTTGTCAGTTAAGCACAACTGGCAAGTTCTTGTTCATCTTCATGGGTGATTCAGTACTCTTCCATGTTCAGATAATCCTGTGATTGAGAATTCCACCTATTTCCAAGCAGATAATAATCATGTTTCTACAAAAATCCAAAACACCTTCTACCCACTAAGTAGTTTACAAAGAAAACATTGAAAAACTCGTATTGTGTTGATAATTTACCGCGTAGGAAGAAGCAAATAAACTTCGAACCTCCTCCTTTATGTTTACTTTATTATCGACTTCCGCACTCCCATACAAAACTAAATTATCGACACAACGATACACCACCTACATTCAATTCGTGATGTGGGTCGCATGTGAAATGAAATATCAAACAAATTACCCCTATCAATGATAATAGACACGCTCAAGCTCGGAATAGAGTGCGCTCCTCAAAAGATATATCTCATCGAAATAAAAGATAAACGATGGGAAGAATTCCGTGGTGTTATGTAATGGAAGGAGTAGTGATGACGGCGTCGGGCGAGGCGCGGGCGGCGGCCGGTACAAAAATGACGGTATCAATTAAAAGCAGGCATCGCCGCGGTCGCTGTCATCCATCACGCGGGCGCACGCCTGACGCGGACAAATGAAGTGCGATTTGATCCGACACCCGCTGATCCTGCGTTCATTCACAACTTATGCAGTCACTAAGAAAAACAAAGAACCCCACCTCATTAGGGCAGCTAAGTCTTATGTTTTATTCACTATGGACGGGGAAACGACTAACCCAACTAATTTAACTTTTAAAACGAGTGACAATTTGTTCAATTCAGAACATTTTTAATAATAGAGCTTGTCGACTTCGGAAGCAATTAGGTGGGACTTCAAGGTATTTACTGGTTTTGTAACTGCTCGGATTGCCGTTGTTGCGCGTTATAATAGGTTTATTAATGTTGCGGATAACAAACTCTCTGTGTGTGTAAATGCTACCTAAACATTTTAAGCGTAATATTTGTTTTAATGAGCATTACGATACTGTATTACATGTGCGATAAAATACACTGTTAACATGTACAATCTAACATCCAAGTTGGAAATCAATATCTGCAGATCAAACAAATATTTGTCTAGATCCAAGAGCCCACCTGACCTGTAACTAAGTACAAAAGATAGGTCACCGACTGCGTCATTTAGATCGTCAAATATGTGCGGCTTAGTTCGGACAAGAGCTATTCCATTGAACTTCAAAAACATCAAGTGGCTTAGTTGGATCCTTATTTTTATACGATGTCCAACTTACTTGTATGGAATAGTCGCATAAAACTTTATATTTCGTACTTTTGTAGTTATAAAAAGTTAATGTATCTCGGTCTGTTATTTCAGGTTTATGATGATTGATATTACATGCTTTTTATAGACTCCATTTATGTATAATATGGAGTCTATCTAGTCTGTTGTTTTCTTTCATTTCTTGAAAGTCCACCTACAACAGCACTAAATATTGATATTACGTTGCGTCCAAAATGCTCATTTCCACCGCATCTAAGATCCAAGGTTTTCGTTTTTCACTTTGTTTAGTGACAATTGTGAGAGCTTTAGAGCTTTCTGGGCTTTCAAAGCGTCGTTCACTGCGAGGTTTGTAAGGATTGCGGGTATCGAAACGTGTATAGTCTTGATGTTTTCGACGGAACAACTCGAATGACTGAGAACGATAACGATTTTTCGAATAAACGTCAACGATGGCAATTTTCTTTCTCTTTTATTTATTTTATTTTTCCCGTTATACGGACTGGTTTTGAAGCAGATATTTTGCTGTGAACAATTTTACAAAGTTGTGTGTGTTAAAATTTCCTGTACCGCGCAAAAGTTGCCGTGAAAAATAGCAACAGAAACATCGCGTTCATTATCATCTCGCCTTAATATGATGAGAGTTGGCAGAGTTCCCGAACTACTACAGCGGATAATTCTGTTTTCGGCTACGTGCCGTGAATTATTAGTGGCTACTCCAGTACGCCGACCAATCTTAGCATTTTTTGTGTCCAGCATTTTCTGTGCATATTACAAATTAGTTGCATTTACTTGACAGTACTGTCTTATTAGTTTCAAAGCCAAAAGAAATAAAATTTCGTGACATATTAAAAACTTCTAGAATACTCTAGTAGGTCAAGTTGAAACTTAGAATTATCTAAATGTGATAAGGCGTAACAACCTTAAAATATCAGAAACTCCCACTTAAGTATGATCGATTCGTCTAGACTATTTAATAATTTTATTCAAACACTTTATTAAAGACAATAGGTAGATATTTATGTAGGAGCATATTTCGTTAGGGATCGTTGATCTCAAACCTGTGCATTGACTCCAGTTAGCTGGTAAAAATACATATCTTACCATTCCTCGAGAATGATTACAGCAGAACTTCTGTCTGAAATTCTTTTTACCTTAATAAAGTAGAAAGTTCATGCTCTCCTTTAAAATTTGGATTATATTTACATACGTATGTACATACTGTATATTTGGAAGATAATGAACACGAGTTCTGTTTAAAAGCCGAATATATTATGGGTATGTAGCTACCCACTAAACTAATAGATTACTAAACAAATTCCCCCCGGTTTAATGGCGTTGTCCTAATTTATTTAATGTCAAGAGGATCGGGTGACACTAATTTAATTGTAAGTGAATTAGGGACGTCTTAAAGAATGATGCGGCCGCAGCCTTATGGTGAGCGAGCAATAAATACATCATGCAAAGGTACACGTCACCAACGCAACGTTTCCATCTAATGTATTACAGACCAGAGTGAAATACTTAACTCACAACGATATTTATGTTCCTACGACTGAATTATAAATAAGATATGATGTATGAGCGGTATTTTATAGGTGATAATATTATGTTATACATATGTAAGTGTATTTGGAAAGGATAATAATTCAATGTGAAGTCGCATTCGAAAGGTTGTGAGTTTACATATTCGTTAAACTCTCGTGGTTGCACCATTACCGAAAATAAAATAATTTTGATCGAAATTAATTTAATAATATTCTTCAAACTTAAGTTGCTATGAATATATGAATTAGATAGATAGATATGAATTAAATATTAGTTGTTTTTACAACCACGATTGGTATTAGATTCCGGCCTTTTGTAAAAAGGACTTCTGATTCACTGTCAATAATAGTTTCCACTGTCACTGTCACTGTGTTTTTGCCATCCATTATGGCTAATAATCATCTAATAATTTGGTTATTGAGTATCTGCAATTTTGCCGGGAAATACTGACACGTACATTTCAAGGTATATTCCGTCGGTATTGTTGCTGGAATATCGTTATGGTATCTGTCCATTCGAAGCATCAACTCCACAATTGATTAGGTATTTTATGCACTTCTTTTCTGGACCTTAGTTTGTGTGATGACGTAATATCTGGAATATAGGTTAAATAAATATTGCTTGTATATGGGCAGTTATATTTTAAATAAACGTTGTACAAGCGGAATACATTGAACAACACAAAAACTTTAGAATACATTGAACTGTAATATCCAAATATATTTAACTGTTTACGCCCAGCCACTATTAGTTCGTTGCTAGGTTACGGATTAAATAAAACGCAATTAATTAAGTTTCAAACTTCAGAAATTAGTAGTATCTTTAAGTTTATACAAAGTTTCCGTACCGTAAACATCCAAATATCCAAGGTTGTCCTCAAACAAAGTCAAAAGGAATATTTCGTTCCACATCGAGCGTTCTGCGAATCTATTGGCCTTGGAGTTCCGCCGGCGATAATTTGTAGACATACAGATAGATGGCAATACTTTTAGTTGGATAAACAGGAATCGTGTTTTTGGTGTACAACGTTCCAGTCATTAGATGGTAGGGTCGTTCTTACCCTTTTCAAAGTAGCGGTGGGTGCTTGTCGGTGGTGGGTGAATTATTTAGCAGCCGCGCGCCACCGGTTTCCGTGCATGACGTTTATCACGCGTCTTACCAATTATTATCAGTATCACATTGCTGGTTCGGTAATCACACTTTTATTTGACGAATAGTTCTGTGGAATGTTTTGGGTGTGGGGTGTATTAACATTAATGCTTATTAATTAAATCTGTAATAATTGAAGATTTCATTTGACCCTAATTCATTAAAATATGTTCACATCAATTATGGTAGGTAGTTTATCGGATACAAATGTTTAGATGCGTTATAAAAAGCTTTTAGTATCACAATAATTATGAAAGCAGAAAACGATACCTTATTAGATCTAACATTATGGTTACAGTGTATAAAGTAAATTGAATACCAAACACACCCAAACCCAGCTGGCTGGAACAAAACAAAACAAAAAAAAAAGAAAATATGGACCAAAACCGTGTCGTTCCCCAGATACAATAATTAGGCCGTCACTTCAAATTTTCCTTTCCCTCATCGATGTATGGAAACATCTTTCATTCCAATGACATTTGTGTTCATATCTCTGAATTATAAATAAGGCATGGCCTATGTTTTCTAATAACATAATAAATTACGCGTGAAGCCTGATAATAATTAATGAATAAATTATCGATTTGAGGATACACGCGTCGGTGAAGATTTCTTTTTCTTTTCAATTTTAGTATCTCGGCTATGATGGATTATATCATTATTTTACATTATGGTTACGATTTGTCTTCAGTAGTTCTTTTTATCTATCGAAAAAAAACTCTCTGAAGCGTGCCTGAGGTGGTGTGGTATGACTAAGCAAGTCCTCTACATGAATTCAGCGAGCATTCCAAAGAAGCGTGGTATACACTTGGATAACTGTAATCAACAACGACCTGAAGCCAACCCAAGTGAATGACTCGACGACCCAAAACCGAAACATCTGGCGAAGAACGACGAGAAGAGCCGACCCCAAATGAAATGGGATGAGACTAGACAAAGAGAGAGTGAGTTTTTATCTATCTAATTCGAGTAAATATTTATGAGTTTCATCATAGGCAAACAGATTCCCTAGACTAACCATGATATACTAAGGAATGAGTTTCATTCACGATTTTTGACAAGCGGCTTTTTTTTAGAACCCATGTCTCCTTTGTTCCAACCTTATCTATTATTCTGACCAATATTAAGCATTCGGTAATTGCTTGTAAGTATACTCAAAATGATTTGGACGTGTCAATTGGACATCATATTAACTGTGTATCACCATTTGACACCCACGTCGATAAAAGTCGATAAGAAGTAATTATTGAATGTGATATTTTATTTACAGAACGGTCAATGAAACAGCTAAATGTCATAGGATAATTCAAAGTTAATGTGCGTAAATCTGAATTATTTAGTTTTTGGTGGTAAGTTGTTATTCTACAAGGAATTTCAAAAGACATAGGACATAAAATATAACTGACGAAATGTGGAAAGACTACAGGTACACCTCTGCCTTTCCCTTCGGGTAAACAAGGCGTTATGTTATGTCATGAATTTCAACAAAATTACACAATAACATAAGAAGAAAACGTCGATGATAACTAGTTTTAATCATTCTGTTCTGAGAACAATCAGAACTGTTCTCAGTTCGTTGATTGCGATTCATGTAAATCATTATGATGCGACAATCATACTCATGTATGAAATAGGGTAACGAAAGATATTTGATCACTAAAATTAGAGATAGGGCCCGAGGCGTATTGGCACGTCATCCGTTATACTATGCTACGAATGTGTGCTTTGCGCGCTACGCGGCTACGACCGCTACGCCCGTAGCACAGAAACTCGTAGCGTCGAAACTCGTTGGACGTTCCCCGCGCCTTTTGTTTGTACTTGGCTAATTTCGGATGTTTGTTTTTCTTAAATATAAAAAGTAAACAGTGTGTAAAAAACAAGTATCATACTTTTACGTTTCTTTTTCTCAAGGTTGGTTGACAACGATTTTACCAATAATTGATACTAAAGGAATACTAATACTACAGCTGCTAGTTTTCTCGTGAATGACTTGTTTGTCTAAGAGAACTGTGGAAAACGTTTACTATGGAATTGATGAATACTGAATGCATAGACGAGCGAACTGTTATTATTCATCTGCATACAATAGTTAAATCCAATACATATTGCCCGACAGATTAAACACAGCTACTGGGATCTAATACCTCCTATATAGACAGCATGTATATCATAATGTTTGCCTTACAATGCTTCACATGTGATATTATTACCATATGTGGTTATAGAGATATATTAAGCTTTGTTGAAAAATTACAATTGTAATATAACACATTCATTCTTTTTTTTGTACGTACAAACTTGAATTAATTGACTTAAAATAATAATTTCACATTTCACATGATATGACCAAGATTATGTCTAGACTTTAAAAAAACAAAAAAAGAAGAAAAAACAACCGACTTCCAAAAAAACACTACAGAGTGAAAAATAACTTTAATTTCTGAAGTCGGTGACTTTGGATATGAATTTTATTTAATTTTTTGTCACCGCCTTCCGAAATTAAAGTTATTTTTCACTTTGTGTAGTGTTTTTTTTGGAAGTCGGTTGTTTTTTTTTTAAGTTTTTTTATTTTTCTCTTTTTAGTTATAGTACCTACCCTATACAATTCGAAATTTCATCATCCTTGGGGTTAAAACAATGCATATTTATGCGATTGCAGCAATCGCGCTTTGTTTGCTGTAATTTTTTGAAGAGTTCCGTTACCTGTCTCCGAAACGCATCATCAGATCTATATGATTTTTTTATGGGACCATTTCAGAATAAACTCCTTTCGAACAATTTTGCAAATCAGTCTATATATGACGGAGTTATGCCTGAACATACATAAAAAAAATATATAAGCATGTCGAATTGATAACCTCCTTCTTTTTGAAGTCTGACTGACCTCTTAGTTTGTTTTAGCCTTTCTTCTCCGAGAAGTCAGATAGGAAACGCTGACCTCATTTAGTTTTAAAAATATGTTTGACGTGTAAAAAGTGTTAGTACAAACCTACTTACAGAAGTAAGATCATTCATTTACGTGGATATTTTATCAACCCTCTTGCTAAATTGCCGATGAAGCCTTGTTTAGTACTCGATACCCTACATTACGTAACCAACTTTACATAACACGTTCTCTCGTGTAGGAGTTGTTAAACATAAACTATTAACAGGTTATTCAGTTTTCCGCATCCAGCTACAACAATATAGAATAATATGTAATATAAGTTGTTCTTTGAAACCACCACACTTGAAATAAGGATTACTTCACTCACCACCATAGATACAATAATCGCCTGGAGTACGAGCTTTACGTCACCAGCTATCCTAAAAATGTAATCTTATAATCGTCTTTTACGACACCCACGAAAATGACCACCATGACCTGACCTTATTCGCAGTGAGACCACGAGACGTAAACCTTGTTTTGATTCGGTTTTATGACATAGGTAAAGTCTCTCTAAATAACGATCACGAAAGATGAGATTTTCCATCATCTATCTCACTAAGAACTCAACAAATCGTGCCGTAATCGCATCGCGCTCGGGGCATTAAAATTTCAATCTAAGTAGTTCGTAACAATCTATCTAAAATTAATTTTAACTTTGATATTAAAAATAGTTTCCTGTAGAGCCTTAACTTTTTGCTAAGCTCAAGATTACCAGACCGCGAAAAGGCAACGGACTAGCTAACATGCGAAGCTTTTATCTTCAAAGGTGTGCCGTTACAATGGCGGTATTACGCAAACGAGAGCTCAAGAATTTACTGTAGACGGTGCACGTTGCTCGACGATATAATGAGATGCGAAAACACACTGATATTTTGTAAGTAAAACTGCTCCCTGCAAATTGTTTGACTATCCTCCTGAATTAATTTTGTTGACGTATAAAGTTAATGTTGAGGAGTAAAATTATGACTTTAGTACAGTTTTTTTTTAAATTTTTATAGGTACATAAATTTACATGGGTATCCTATGGTAGAATTTCAATACGATAAATAAAACCAAACGCTGAATTTTTTTCGCCGGGTTTTTCGAAATGTGATATTTTATGCCTGGCTTTGTAACCGAGTGGCAATTTTATGCATGGGATATATCACAAAGGAGACATCGTATTTTCCCATTTCTGCCTACAATATCAGTATAGTTAATAATAAGTAAAGCAGGATAAGGTCAAGTGTATTCGCTGCGATAGATTGGTATTTCAAACGTATACTGAGATTACGGTAAGTATTCCACACGGGACCTTTTCAACTTGTATCTGTAACGAAACCAGATCACATATTTTGTTAGAAAACCAATTATTTTTGTAATCCTGCTTATTTTATTTGCAAAGTTTTGAAATATTAAAAGAATAATTCCCGACCAATTCGCAAAGTTCAAGCTATCAAAATTCAATTTAATTCGTTACTGAATTTCAAATGCCATGGTCAATTCCGACTCAGATATTTCGGGCAGACTTTCGTATTTGCAAGTTTGAATTACCGAAACGCTAATTGCGGTTATTCCACGAAACCTGACATCAATTTCGCAAATAACAATTTGAGTAATTTAGTATCGAACAAGCACTGGCATTTACTGCGACTAGCGGCTCGAATCACGCCGTATCTTTCGGCCACTTCGAAATTTTGAACGATCGAGACTAATTGACTCGGTTCTGCACCGATCGATGTTAGGAAGCCCATTAGGCAATTACATACGACCGACTGGCCTTATACATTATTTAGCTATTTTGTGGTCTAGTGTATGACGTCTCTAGCTACTTAAATATTCGAATGGGTCAAGTTAGGTTACTTTGATGAACCATAATTACTAACTACTGAGTAGATTTTAAGTACTAGTTCAATACATAGTAAATACAGTGTGGTATTACTATATGACCACTATTTCTTTTGCTTAATATCAAACGCTTACCCATGTCATACCCCAAAGTCATCATTATTTTATATTCATCGCGTGAATGTCTGCCACCAACTAAACAGCAACCAGTCAACCAAACAGTTTTGCTCAACTCACTCCACATCGACTATTACTTATACAGGTTTCAACGATGTTTCAACAATTAATTTAAATAAAGCTCAGTTAGTACGTCTTATCCCGTGAGTAAACAGGAAGAAAGATAAAGGTACGTTACGGAGGCTATATGTATAAAATACGGAAACAGTTGTCTGTACGTATAGTAGAAGGTTTCCGAAACTGTTTGGGAGAGGCAGTTGTGCGTCAGAGGTTTGTAGGGAAGTCGTCGCGTCCCCGCAATAATTTAGTTGTTGCGGGCACAATGACGTCCGTGCCACATTCTAGGTTCGTGTTCGCTTGACAGCTTTGCGTACCGCAAGATAGAATTTCTGAACATTTTGTTGCAATGGCTTTTTAAGGTGTGCGTATGAAACATGATACGTTGTAACTCTTGATTTCATATTTTGTTACCGTTATTATATTTAGAAGTGTAGGCATCAATTATGTTTTTAACATAAAATATAACCTACCACCACCAGTATCTCAGTATCCCCATGAAATTAATGTAGTCATACCTATTTGAACCGAAGAATGCCAAAGAAAAAATATTTTCTCGAGATTTATAATTCTCTCTTAATGTTGTAAATCATGATTCTTGTTTAGAATATAATAAAATCCTTTAATTACTTCGGCCGATAGAACCTTTTTCTCAGGAATTTCATTATCTTTTCCCCAGTAGGGATCTGGATAAGAAATATTATCTATGTTTATAATGTAAGCTTCGGTAGATAAAATATGGCAATATTTTATGTAGTAAGTATCTAGATGGGTTTATTTTGTTTAAATACAAATAACATCTTGCCCTGTTTCCCCTCTGGGTTGGGCAGAGGTGTACTTATAGCACATCCACATTTCGCCAGATATCTGATAGGGGGCGAGCTTAATGCCATCGACCTGGCACAAATCCAGATTCCGGACTGCTACTGAGAATTTCCAGATAGAAAAAACCAATGACACTTTGACCGACCTGGGAATCGAACCTAGGACCTCATGTTCAGCAGTAGTGCTTGCGACCACTACACCAACGAGGCAGTCAAATAGGTATTAAAATAAATGATGAATTATTTAAGTTTACATTCAGATTACGTCTTTATACTTTCCCTGTCATCATTAATCACATATGATTCATCGTCATTGTTTAGCTATTGTTCTCTTTCGCTAACTGAGACACAGATAATAAAACTTTTAACCTCGAAAGAAATCTAAAAAAAAACAATGCCTTGTACCTATTGTTTTCTAAAACCCCGTCACTGGCACAAAAGTAAACAAACAGCGAGTTAGCTAGAAGCCAGGTGTGTCATACACGATGTGATTGCTAGCACCAACAGTTACTCGTATAACTCGTAACAAGTCACCGACAGCAGGCGGCCGGTCCGCAGAAGAACAACTTGATACACGGCTCGAGCTGTCTACTGTCTCGTATTCAGCTTGTTTTGCGGCCACCACCGCCCCGTCGTCTCTGCAACTCTCACAAACTCTAAATAACAAAGTGGGGTGAACCATCCTTCGCTGAAAACAAATAGCCGACCTTTTGCCTTCTTTATGAGACCCTTGTTAACTTGTCCTTAATAAATTATTTATTTTGCGCCGCGCGACGGTGTTACTGCTACATTTTTGTTAATTTTATTTATTATTTTCGAATAAGTTTTTACGGGGCGGCCGATTAATGGCCGGAATTTATTATACTTGCTAACTTTTAGGGAATGAGCGTAAAGATCTTATAGCAATTTACGTTTTATGACCACCTATTATATTTGTTATGAAATCCTTTTGTGTAACGGAAGAAATGACATCATTGCCGAGATATATTAATATGTAACATTTTTATGAGATATAAACGTCTGCGATCATGATGGTTCGAATATTTGTATCAATAACAGTGTGTGATACGTACAAGGAAACAAAAGAATAATGTACTTTATCAGACGCTTGTTTTCCTCCGCTAGTTGTTAAGTCAAGTACGGAAATGACCTACTTAATGGTGCTCAATGTTGTAGCTTTCAGTCACTACTTACACACGAGTCTACCCTATAAATCCTTTGCATTATTGCTACGTACGTTCTAGGAAACCTACTTTGTGTTTCTGTTTCTGTGGGAAATTCAGCGGAAAGGTTTTCTGCGTTCGGATTAAACAGGGTAACCAGCTAATCAAAATACCTACGTAGGAACGCAGCCGCGGGCGAAACCTGAGGGTACAACCTACCGAGCTACGGCAAATTTTTCAAGATTTGTCACAAAATATTGTACGATTGACAGGCATGCATTATTAACCCTTTTCTATTTTAAAAACAAAGTGTCTTTTTAATAAAAGAACCGAAATTAACAATTTAATTAAATTCATTACTTGCGTCATTGTGTTCACAAAAGAGTGATTGCGTCATTTTGCGACACTGGATCTGTGCAAAATTGTAACATAATGGCCTTTACGGGATTCTACAAATTAAATAGGGAGTTAAACTGCCGGGTATTATGAAACAAAAGAAAACACGAGCATCGATTGATGATGATTAACAAGCACTTTTTATAACAATGTGGTTTTTTTTAAATAGACCCTGAATTGTTTCCCTTTACATCGAATTAAAACGTCCCTAAGTCGAGGTTTTATTTCCATAGCGGCGCTAATATATAGATGGAAAACAATGTGTCGTGGGGCGGTACGTACTCGTATTATAAAAGAAGGTAAATAACGACGTCGCCTGGTATATTTGCCGGAAAGATTTTCCGTTTCAGTCACACGAAGAAAATGTGTTTGATTTATCAGCACTTGAGGCCGGACCTTCCGTTCGCTATAAATTTTATTGTGTTATGATTTAGGGACGCGTATGCGATTTTATGGTAAACACTTTGCTCTTTGTGTTTGTTATGTGATTTATGTCGTGTTCGGCTTAGGCCCGACAGCATCTCAGCTGTCGAAGTTAGCCGATCTGAATAGCAAAACTCTGAATTATGGCTTTATCTTTCCACCATTCATAACGTTTATTATAAATGATATAACGACATGGCTATAATGTTATAACACGTTATTATGTGGCATTTTTGACGCGTGTAATCGTATCGTATATGGCTCTGTGTCGTAAAAGTAGGTATTCATTTTACGTTTATTTAAAACACGTTTGAAATGGGTTTTACCGAACGAATTTTATATCATTTTTATTTCACCATCAGGTGGGACATTTATCTAAAATGCCTTGTTTTAATATTTGATATAACGAGTAATTTATAATTTAAAATAATACCTGCTGAAGTTTATAAAGGATTATTTTGAAGTGGTCATTACAGAACGAAATTGCTCGCTTTATTATTCTCAAGGGTCTGGTAACGTTAGAGATGGTAATCGATATAAATAAGTCAAAACTGGGATACCAATTAATGTTGAAGTGCCCAAGTTTCAATTAATTATTTACAAAAGTACCTTCAGCAGGTAAGTACCGATGTTTGAATGTTATTGCTAAGCTGAAAAGTTGTGGGAGAACACTCTACATTTTTATAGCATACGACTTGCATTTCAAAAGAAACCTGTCGAGACCCAAAACGGTTAAGAATTCCTTCACATCAAAGCACATTATGCCATAAAAATAGCTTTATCAAGCAATTAAAATATTTGATAATATTCCAAAAGAAATAAAGAAACTCCCTCTCCAAACTACATAGGTAAATGGATTATTGCTAATTGTTTTAATAGTGTTCTTTCACATTGATAAAACAGTAACAGATAAATATGGTTACTGAGTTTTCATTGTATTAATTTTTGTACCTTTTTATATTATTGTTAAGATTTCACGAGCTTAAGTTAGTTAGTATGAGATGTTAGATAAAAAAATTACAAACGAATGTGTCGTTTTATATTTTACGTTTAACATATTTAAATATTTGTGTGCCAGTCCATGGTGAAACATTTAAGATCGTGATTCTATTAATAACACCTTAATGTACCATGTTTTGAAGCAAATAAATATATTCCATTTTATTCTATAGCTTTAACGACATTCACAGTTTATTAGATGTTCTGGTCCTTACGGACATATATTTATATAGTGCCTACTTAGTTTTATTGAAGGCAGAATGTGTTAGAGCCTATTAAATTTATAACTATGCACTGTAAATCTAAATTACTACAATATATATATATATACAGTCGTAATATAAACCTCCAAAGAACTGCAGTAACAGGACTGCAGTTGTTGTAAAAAGTCGTAGTTAGTAGCCATTCACAAGTGCTGCGATATTTGCTCGAGCATTGATTATCTACTTATCGCATTCCCTAATAATCGATTAGCAACATCCAGAACCAGTATATCGCAACTAACTAATAGATCGTTTTCCGACTAAACTAGAACTTCAGTACATTTCAACGTAGGATTTTCAAGCTATTAAATTAGAGGAGTATAAGAATTAAGCTGGCGGGTAGAATTAATGGCGTAGCAGCTTGTTAATCCGATAGCTGTAATGCGCTTACTCTCAGATACTATTAACTTTAAACCATTACATATTTTATGGACAATTACGACACATTTTTACACTAGCGGAGTAAAGTCAACACTATAACACTTAAACTACTCTACAATAATGTGTGGGGTTCAAAGACATAAAAGGACATAGGCGTATAAAGTCTGACATAAAGATGTCTTTGTTTAAAAAGGTTCGTATAAAATAAACCTCTCTTTGTATATAAATACAGTCATTGTATAAACGATGCTACAACGAGTAGATAAGACGCAGTGAACTCATTACGCCGTACAACTTTAAGCCGCGGTACGCACTGCGCGACTGCACTGCATCTACAGGATTTACCGGGAGAACTGCAAACGGAGGCATTTCTTCCCGTGGATGTCGTAAAAGGCGACTAAGGGATTTACTAGAGAATGGACAGCAGCGTTCTCTATGCATTTTACCAACGTGCTGCGATCGCCAATTCGCCTGCCAAGCGTGGCGATAATGGCAAACACCTCCAAAAATTACAAGCACCAATAAAAAACGGAACCTAGTGCCTGGTGGCTCGCCTACCCTTGCCGCAGGAACCCGCTGGATGCGAAGTGGCGGTGCTTGGGGGAGGCCAATGTCCAGCAATGATAATGAAAACTGCGAACGGAATTATGCATTCGTCCTCCTTGGCTGTCAGCCGCATAATGTGTCCCGGGCCTTAGTCGTTCGACGCCTGGGGGCACGGAGTGTCTTAGAACGCTGTTATTTTCGTTAGTAGCAGTTAGTAATTACCTGGTTGCCTGTTTGCTGCTGACAGATCCAATTACATTAAAGGGATCGAACCCCATTCCATTAGGCGGCACACTTTGTTACTTCAACAAACGTATTGTTTTCAGCCCACGATTGTATTACGATTATCCACGTGTATTAACCGTATTATACGCTTTTAGTAAAATAAAATTTATTTTCCTTTGACTAAAGGGTTTTGTCTTTGAAGTAAGATCTGAACGTTAGTTATTTAGGATATGTGGTGTGTGTGATATTGAAAGAGTAATTTGTAATGCTTGTGGGTGTACTGGTAATAAATGTAATGTGTAAATTTATTTATTTTAGTTATGAACTAGCTAACTTAATATTAACTTAACTAACACCAACCACAACCAATACTTAGCTTAAGTTTAACATTTGTGAGAATTTCATCCGGTAAAGTAAAGATCAACGTCTGCTTCACCACAATTGTTTTGACGTTTAAATGTCTCCTAAATTAAAGCAACATTTATAAATAGACTCTTTAATGTCAATGAATTTACATTATTTGAAAGCTTAATTGATTTTCAGTTAATACAGGGTGGCAGGGACATCGGCGCGCAATCTGTTTCCATTCACTATTCAGCACATAATTCTGAACCTCCGTGCGTTGAAATTTTGCGTAATTGTAAGAAAATATTAGCTGTTTCATAAAATTTGACCACGTAAGTATTGCACTTTTCTATGAAACAGCTGATTGTTTTTTTGATCGACGATAAATTTAGACCCATGATGTGGTAAAAGTGAACATACGGTGGAGTTTATTGCCCATTATTCTCCATACGAAACTACTCTTTGGAAAAAGTTAATCCTTTTTTTTTTTTTGTTATAAATTTTTACTTTCTTAAGTGCTTTATTTACCTATTTGAAATAAATTATTTGACTTTGACTGAATTAATGGTTACAGTTTATGCGCCATTCCCAGTCACCTTGTATAGTAAAGCAGGTTTTGCTAACTACAGAGTAATTTATCCAAAAGAAGAAACTGTGAATTTTATGATTCCAGCACAGAAACGATTAATTAGGTATATTTAAAATATGTTAGTGTTATAACTAGAGATCGGATATTCGGATGCATATTTACCTAAAGTTGAGAGGTTGGCTAAAATGGAATGCGCTTTTGTACCGATTTTTTTAAATGTAATGAAAAAAAAATGTTTTTACTAACAGGGTGTATGTGTATGGTGTGTAACTAGGGTGGTGTACCCTTACTCTTACAAACTTACACCCTAGGTACATAGGTATAGGTACCAAATTTCCATCGGGGTTAATTTTTTAATAAATATGCATCTGAATAGTTATGCAATCCTAAGCATTTAGAAGTCGCTTCCATACTATACAACTGACTAGTTATGCTTTCCCGGGGTTGCTGGCATCCCAGGATTTTTGCACAAAAAATATTTTAAGAAGCCGCTTCCATATTTTCGTAAATAAAATTAACTTTAGGTAAATATGCATCCCATTATCCGATCGCTAGTTATAACACTAACAAGTTGAGAGTGACGTTCACAGATGTCGACAGATAGTTCTGGGCTGGCTTGTTCAAGCTTACCAAGGCATCCACGATACGAGTCCTTGCTATTCAGGCTTGGTTGTAATACGAGTCCGTACTCGTATCTAATTAAAGTTTGTTGGTTTTCGTAGCACATAAACTATAATCATTAACGAAAGACTTTCTTAGTGAATAATTCAGACATTCGAGACGATTAAGCAATTATAGAACAGATCCTAATGGAAATAAAGTACTATTAATATTCCACTTTCTTTCTACAAAGGATAAGATAGCAATTTAACGTTTCAGATGATTGCTCAACGAACATTGGGAAATTAAATTTTAATCTAATTTATAATAAGGTTAATATGATTCCACAAAGAAAATTCGCGTTTAATCTCACCTCCTTGCAGAGAAGTGATGCGAAACTCCATCCTAAACTAACAAGGTTGAATACAGTCAATATGAAATCTCTTTTCTCGGCTCCGAGTATTTAGAAGCCGGTAATATGCTCCATCGATCACTAGTTTCGTATATCTTCAGGGCTGTTCATCTTCGGCAGCTAGTTACATTGATCGAGTTCTTTTCATAAGAGGCAAAAACTGATCAGTTTAATCAAGCCGGCAGCTGGGCGTCAATCAAGACGGCTCGTTACCTAAACGACCAGTGATTTTCTTTCGCTGACCGAGCGCTCAACGCGAATTCAAACTAGACTTTGATCTAACACATTCATTGATTCGCAACTTTTATAACAGTCATCTTGTATTTATATTTAATTGTTTTGTTATTCCGGATTCTGTTGTTGTTTGTTCAATAAAATGTTTCAATCAATAAGCTTGCGAAGGTATTCAGACAGTTTTCTTTAAACATATTATATTTCTTAGTAAACAGATTTATAGCCAGCATAAAAAGTGTCGTATATGTTGTTGGTATAATTCTCCAAGTTATGATTCATATCTGTGTCAAGTTTTAGCAAAGTTGGATGAGCTATTTCGTCGTAATTGGCTAACATGTCTACATGCTTCTCAACACATTTGCTTTCATTCCTAGAATATCATTATGATGTATTTCAGTGATGATATTCATCTAATTTATTAGGTATTTCCTTAAGCTTTAATGTTAAGATCTAATGGTGCTTGTTTACTCAAAGTTATGTTATTATAGAAAGAGTGGGGGAAACTATGGATTATGATGATGGATTGGAAATTATTATAATTAAACGAGCAATGTATATACTTAAATTTATAATATTACAATAGAGTGGGTGCGTCCTAGTCAATTAAAAGTCTATAAGCGTAGAACGTTGGACTGCTCGTTGGTCTAGTAGTCGGCAGCACTACTGCTGAGCATAAGGTCCTGGGTTCGATCCCCAGGTGGGACAAAGTGTTATTGGGTTTTTCTATGTGGAATTTCTCAGTCAGAGCCTGAATTTGTGCCCGGTTGATGGCAATAGGCTCGCCCCCTATTACATGGGACTTAAACATACCTGGCGAAATCTGGGTGTACTATGGTACACCTCTTCCCAACCTTTCGGGAAAACAAGCCGTGATGTTATGTTAATAACATAAAACTTAAAAATTTGATAATAGGCAGGTCAAGCCAGCTCAATACTAACCTCGCTGACTGGTTATTCTTTTCACTATGGAATTTGAGTTATTCTTTGAAAGAAAAGTAAAAGATCTATAAAAACAAGACCTCCATCACTTTTAGATAAATATTGTCCGTTGTGTTTGCCGAGTGTAAGGGGAGTAGGTTACACTTGGAACCACCGCGAGTGCTTAAGTTGTGCGTGGCTATCGGCAGTAACTTTCGTGTTCGTGTGTTCACTCACTGAATGCATAAGGTTACGTTAAAAGGTTAAAGTTTTGATAGCAAACACTTGCAATGTCATCGCTTTTTATTCTATTTGTACTTTGGACCCTTTACATTCACTTACTTTCCTTTATAAGTATTGATTTTGGTGCCTTCGTCAAAAAAGTGATGGATAAAATCTGTATAGTGGAAAAGCAAATCAGTTTTTACACTTATAATTTATTTGTACCTTAATTAATTAAATATAGGAAACTGGAACCCTTTTTGTGTTAAGAACCCGTAATACGGGTCTCCAGGTCTCTCTTGTATACAAAGAGGATATTTACATTAATGGAAAGATTTCCTCGGAGCCTGCTCCGTTTACTAAACTATGAGTTTACTAGCTACATCTAATTTTAGATGTCCACAAATTTTTGAATATGCGGACCATTATATCAACGTCATAGCTTTTGTGACCGCAGGGTCTCAAGTAAACGGCTTATTTGAACCCGGCGACACGAACCAATGTTGTAATTCTACGACGATTGTGTAAGTTCAAACGTAGCCATTATTTTCAGTTAGTTCAAATACTCGGCTCTCATGAATTATTCCGCGGAAACGCTATTGTGTCGTACATACCGAAGTCATACAGTAATAATTGATAACTTAATACCGTTGGACGTACATTTTTCAGCACTATTCATGGAACACGAGCGAAATAATTTTGGCACTCCTTTTCCTAGAATAACGTGCATTTTGTCCGGTGGCCCATAAAGAAACGTGAAAGTGGTAACTCCACAAAGGCATGCCAGGAATTTGTCCTCTAGCGAGATAAAGTCGGAATTAATAAATAATATTTCATAATATTAATATGGTAATTACTTCAAGCTTTAATGTACCGACAGTTTTGGCCCGAGCGCACTGAACAAAGTTAAAATGCAAGGTGAAAATATAGCGGCGGGTTGCACAGGACCAATGGTGTCATTAAACATGTCGAGCGGCGACGTTAGTTAGTAGATAGGTCCTATGTAACAGTAAATAAGATGCAGTATTGCAGTGCGACACCGCCTCCCGTGATTACCCAGTATCGCACAGAAGTACGGACTGTAATGATGGCAATAATTTGACCGTAATCGGCCGCATGCCGCTTTGTAGTCGCCTTGGGAACCAAGTCCGATTTTAAGCTTGCTCTATTTTGCGCATCAGTGGACAACTATCTGAATCAACGAGGATAATTGCCGCTGTTACGTCGTTAGCTTAATAGAGAGCCTGCAATAAACTTTCCGGTCCTGCGAGTATTTTATTCCAGATCGAACTTTAAAATCCGCTGAAAGAGCCATAAACGCTTACGTAATGCCGGAAGCTCCACAAGGAAATATTCATAGCCAAGTTGCGCTTAATTCCGTTTAGTTCCGCGATAAACTTGTAACGGTAATTAAAATAATTTGGCGAGACAAGCAAGCGAACTTAGTAGTGACGCGAATGATTTAGTGACCTTGTTAATGGGTTAACTTCGTCAAACTTAGGCCCGCCGCGCATTGGGACTCCCCGTTGGTCCGCCACCGGTGTTTTGATATCATTTATTTACATTACGTGCTACATCGCATAGGTACACCCTACATGCAGAGCTGACTTAGATTCTCATCAATTTAATTATGGAGATGGAGGTTTAGATAAGATTTATTCCCGGAAATAATGCAATCTACCCTATTACCGGAGTGACAAGCTGACTTTTCCTTTAGTTAACCTTCATCACAAATCGACGTGCGCCATCATGTTTTTATGCAAACGTTTAACAGCAGATTTCGTTCACAGTGATACTTACATTTATCTGTAGTGAAACGGGACGCGTTAGAAAAGATTTTCTTATATAAAACCCATTGACCCAGTGCGGACGTAACTCAAGGCGGTGAGCACGGGACACGCGGACAATAATGGCCGCCATAATTTGCCTGTAATGGGCCTTACACTATCGCACTGTCAGCCCTACCAAAAATAAGCTTCTTTCACCTAAATCTTTTGCGAGACAGAGAGATGAAGCTCTTTAGCACACTTTTAGCGCGTCCTAATGTACGTGTGAACCTGTGAACGCATATGTGAGATTTATTTTATTCCTTCTTATTTAAGCGGGAAGTAAGGAAAACGAGGGTTTTATTGTCGAACAGGAATTGTAAGTGGTGAAGGCCAACGCGTTATCAAAAATCGTCTAATGTTAGTATTGGTAACTTAATGTATCAAAATCTGAACGGATATAACTACATGATGTAGTAATTCCCAGACAATGTCTTGTTCCACTCCGTCTCACAAGTCTCACAATGATGTCACTGAGCACTTTGTATGAAAATAAGAGATCATGCGTACCGTATGCGGAGGGTTTAAAAATGTTACGTAAGATTTTATTATAAAGGAAATGAAAGAAGTGAAGTGTTTTCTTTTCTTTTATTCTGTAGGATTTTCTTTTTCTGCTAAAAAGTTTCGCAGTTGCATAACACTAATACGAGTCCCTGCTCGTAAAAAAATAACATACCTAAACCATCAAAAGCTTCATAACGCGTTGTTTTATCTCTATTGGGAAAACGCTCAAAAATCCGTATTTTTGAGCACCCTCGCTTACTGAAACAAATATTCGATATGTCAATTACGTTCGAACTAGATTTACGAATGTAGAGTTATTTGTATTCGCAAGTAGGATCGTCGCCGAGACTTTGACGGATAGTGTGAAGACGGAGTGCTCCCGCGGGCCCTCGGGGACTCCTTTATCTATAGTGGACAGGATTATTATGGGGCTGTTTAGACATGTTATCATATGTAGGCCATCCATCTAGGGACTCGTAACGGGACTTGAGGCTAACAATGTCAAAGCTGTCAATATTTTTTTACACAATTTGTAAGTAATGTGACAAGTTTTTTTAATGGTTTTATTTCGTTTAATAGTGGATAATTTAAGTACCTGTTGTCTTTTTGGTATAAAATATACTTAGTATATGGTAGGTGCTATACCTTTTTTTCTACCTAAATAATTACCCAACGATTAGGGCCTATTTGAAGTATCTTTAAGAGTAAATATACTTAGGTAAGTACGTCGAACTTACCCTGGGGAATTAGGCCGATTACCAACCATGCAGAAATGAGACCAATTTATTCTGAAAGTTTTTTTTTGTAAAAATAAAATGACGAACATATTTAAGAATTTGTACCCATAAAATGTTTTATTTAAACTGGTAGAACTTCGCCACAACAGCGTTGTCTTTGTGTTACGACAACTTACATACATACATAAGTCGAGTTGTCATGCCAAGTTACAATATGAAGCCAACACTGACGTATATTAATAAAGCTTTTTGTTTGTCTCCATGTTAAGAAAGCCCTCACTACTTAAATGAGTAGGTAATTGTGATCTAAGTATAGCTGTTCTGTTTTTATATGTACGTGTTCTCGAAACCCTAAATATGTGGGCAAACGAAGTAAAAGGCGTGGTCAGTGGAAATGTTTTTGAAGCTCGACGAGCCTCTATCTTAATTAATCTCCAGCCGGACTGCGGTCTTTATTACAACCTTCACGCTTGGTTTAACAGCTTTTGGGAATCAGTCAATTTGAAACATCTGTTCGAGTAAGTCCACATCGGAACGTATTTTTGTTCGTATTGCGAACAATGGCAGGTTCTTGTCCAACCTATCATTTCTATCTACATAAATGTAGTGTTTTATTTTTGACTAGTGAGCTGTGGCTCATACGCCATCACACGCGAGACCTACATGCATGAATTTAAAATATTGCTGAAACTAAAAAGAGCTTGAAAGGTGACTTCAAAACAGGTACTTTCATACCTATGTATGCACCTATGTAGATAAGATAGTCTTTATAGCTTAGAGTTTTTCTGTCCTTGTTTAAGTTAAGTTTAATTTGGTACCCGCATGTTAAAGGCACAGTTTTCTTGCCTTATTTAAATAACAACATACATAGTGAGTTGTTCAAGACTTGATCTGCCTTTACTCGACCTACCTACTTAGCTTTTTCCCAACTATGCTGGTTGGGAAAAAGCTAAGTAGGTAGGTTGAGTCTGGTTCCAATCTAATCGGATGCAGGTGAGTACCAGTATTTTTATATGGATCGACTACCTATCTGCCCTCCAGTCATGTGTCGTTCAAGAATAGACTATTAAAAAATAACAATCCTTGTTGGTTGTTGGTTTATCTTCGTTAACCTCTTTTCTTACCCACAATACTAAAAGGTCTTTCTCTACTTAAAATATTACAAAAATCGAATCACTTGTTTTTGTAGTTTGCGCAAGCCTCATAGATAGATACCCAAAACAAGAGACAGATGGGGCCAATGTCGTAATGTCACCATGATGCCTTTATTCTACCTATTTTAGTGGCCTAAACCAAGGCTGGTCGTGTTTCATACGACGGCTCACCACACGTCTGCCCCATTTGTCTCGATCCTCTGCGAGCTTCGCCCATTCCCTATGATCAATGGCGAATGTGGCCATCTCTCGTCGCACAATCTTCAAGTTATAGTGATAAGAGTAAAAAACAAAAAATATAACATCGTATGTAGGCAGAATTAGAACTTATTTCAGATGTTTCGGCTTTCTGGACCTTGGAAGTTATTGTGTTTTTTTTAAAATAAAACGTGTCTAGATAACAGAGGAGAGCTTATTAAATGCTCTAATTTATAATGTGATTGGGTAGTTGTTCACTAACTATAACAGCTAATTTGGCAGCAGGTACACCGGTCAGATAATTGATCATTTTTAGAAAGCGGAGGTTAGATGCTGTGCGTGTAGGACATTATAAATAAAAAAAAAAAAAAATCTTTCATTCAGATAAGCAACATCGAACATTTATGGCGAGCTCGGTAAAGGAATAATCATAGGATAGTACAGAAGACACTTGGTCGAAAATTTTAAATTATTATGGTTAATTAATATTATTAAAGATTGGTCCTTGGCAGCTCTGGACAGAGAGAGGTGGAAAGAGGGTGAAGGCCTCCCTGGCCTTCACCCAGCAGTGGGACTTTAATGGGTAATAATGATAATAAAATAACAATTAGTATGGTAGCTAATAAGTAGGTACCATTCTTCTAAAACACAATTTGTATTAAAGGAAAAGCTTGAATTTAGATTCTTCCATTCATAACATCTCAATCCGTCGTTTGCAAGGTAAAAGCGAAATGCAATAAAAGCAATCGCGCCATGTTTGTGAATTCGGTCAAAACGAGTTTTCCATTTGTCTGAAGCGAAGAGGCTGAAACAACGTAGTTCAGCTTTCGTTTGATAGATGGCATCGCAGTACAAGAGAGATGCAATAGATGGCGCTAGTAAAAGCTCCTTGGTCTGCGAAGTTCGCACTACAGCTAACAGATGGCGCTTCTAACAAAATCATAATGTTGTTGTTGTTTAATTTTAAATAACTTTTTTTCAAACACATTTTTCGGGATAATATGACTTTTAAAAAACTTCTAATTACTATATTGTTTTACATGATTTATCTTCAGAACAAAATCAGATCTTCATATTCTCATGATTATGACGCCATCTGTTGAGTGGCAGAGCCTAATAACTGAGTGTCAGGGTGCACCGCAAACTGAGATTGACGGGTGAAGCTTGATGATATTTTATGGACGCATAATGAGCCCACCGATTTATCTTGTGGCAGCAGAATATAGCTTGTACCTATTGATAAAAATATGTTCAATCCTGAAACGTAAGATTTATATCCTACTGCAAATGCTCAGAAATAAATCTTTGTCCCCAGCTTTTTATTTTATCCGTGGTTACAGAAGATACCCTTTTATTCTGAGCGAAACGCACACCGTTTATAAATTAGTGTCTGGGGACAAACTTAATTATAAAAGAAGTTAATCTTTCCGGTTCCCTTCTTTCCAGCGAATAATGAAGCATGGTCTCAGTTATCCCGTACTTGGCACGCAATCACAAAGCCGAAAGCCTTCTTCATTATATTGTACTTTCTTGGGATTTTTTATGAAGTTTGTGCCACTTTAGTGTCAGCTCACTTACTTGTGTTGTTACTAAGTAAAGGTCCTTCTTAATTAAATAAATGACAACAAATTTTATGGTAGGAAAGTTCATCGTTTTCAGTTTCCTTTTCAGCGCCCTTCAATTACAAACCACGAAATAAGAATAGCGCGTCGACGCCTAAAAATACGAATTCGAGCAAACATTTCGCTCTGGATTTTCAGCGAGCACCGTGTATAAACCCCCACGTGTAGGCTGTGTGTGTGTCACATGTGTCGCTGGATAGGCTGCGTATTGTGTAGTGTGAAGTTGTTTTTAAGGCCGTTGCTGCCCTCAGCGAGTGGCCCTCTGACACTGGCTGTCAATATCGAGCCCTTGTTGGAAAACTTTTCAAAATTGGAATTCCGAAGTTCAGAGAAACGTGCCGGCTCGCAGCGGCTGCCGCACGCTTCGTCTCTCAAAGGAAATTCGGTAACGGGCCATGTATTTACGCTGGAATTGAATTATCTACTGTGGCGTAGATTATTGCATTTACTGAGCGTGAAATTGCTAAATACTGAAAAACGAAAAACATTCAATTATTCTTCGTCGTGTTTTTTTAAACATTCCCCTGTGATCTAGAGATTGGGCGTACGTAAATAATACAATATCTTAAGCGAGTTTTCGGGTACTCTTGCATTCTATATGGGCGCGTGGGGTTTTCACCTGTTTTATGTAGGTATCGTGTTCGTGAGTTCGTGACCTGTAGTTTCCTTGAATAAAAATAATTTTAATGAATGGGTGTACAGGTATTTTGTTTAAACGTTAGGTGAGTATACTTTGAATAGAGTAAAAGTAAACACAACGTTTCAAACAAACTCGGGAAAAGAAAAGTCACAGTCACAGTTGCTTGGACCTAAGATTTTTCGGGTAGGTTCTGCGGGTATTCCCTACCTACCCAAAATAAACAATGGGCTCGTTCTCTATCACATGTGGTTGAAATACCATTCGAGCTATACTATGTGGATTATGCCCGCCCAGGATAACATAAAAGCAAGATAACAGTACCACATTTAGAACATTATAAAGTATAAAGATGAATATATTTTGTATAAGAACTTTGGGAATAGCCAAATACTCAATCAGGTTGAGTTCGGACCCATAAAATTCATAACGCTTAATAAATTTTGTATTTCTGTACGGTGATTGCTTATTATACAGACGTTATTTAGCATTACGCATTCCAGGTGGCTTAAAGCTGAAAAACAGCCCCGTCGGTAGCATTTATCTGAATAACCATAATCTGTATTGCTATTATTAAAGCAGTACTAAGCTAGTAGCGTTTGAAATAGCTAATTGCTGAATAAAGTATCACCTTCTGAATAATATTGTTACATAATTCTAATAAACAGCTTGATACTGAATAATTGCTTTTATTTTAACTTTAAACTGGATAAGATTCTATGTTTTCCTAATTATTCAGCTGCTGAATAAACACTATAATTTATGTTTTTATTAAGCTTTTTTCAGTATCATAGAGAGTTTCAAACTAACTTATTCAAATTAAAGACCATATTTGTATTGTTATAGTGCCCATAGCTTAATACCAGCGTAGTTAAAATTATTGTACGTATTTTTTTTTGCGTTATGGATCGAAAGTCGTGGAAAAAACGTAAGAGAACCGCTTATACCAAAAGAAAATTGTTAAAAGAATATTTAAATATCAGCAGTAGTCATTGTCCAAGTGTTTCTGGTCATCAAAGGATTTATGAAAATAGTTTGAATAAAACTGGACCCGGTCCCGGCCAGCATGCGTGGTTGCAGTGCAATGAAGAGGGTTCCGTCCCCCAAAAAAGACCCCCAAGAAGAGAGTGCTTGTGATGGCAGCTGTACAAATATCGAAGAAGAACAATGTACCGAACACATGAAAAATTTGGTGTTTCGAGAAAAAATTAGAAAATGGACTGTCGAAATAATCACACAAGTATTTCTAAAGGATTTGGCTAAGGATTTTCTTTAATAGATTTTCATCTATATCGTTAAAGCATTAGGTTCAAGGTTGATTGGGAAAATTTGACAGTTTCGGGTGGCTTGATGTATTGGCAACTGTACATAAAACAAATAACAAAACATGTGTGAGAATAAACTAGAGCCCAGTGCACAACACACACGAAATGTGTTGTTTAAAAAAAATATAAATAAGATTATTTTTTTCACGAAAAAAGTTCACTTGGGTGAACTTAGAAAATTAAAGCGTCTTTGAAGAAGCTATAATTTGAAATGTAATCAATTTAGTGAAAGCCGGGCGGGAAAATAACACATTATAAAAGGTTTTTGTTCGTTCGATTAGAGAACCCTAAAAATCTAAGTAATGTAGAAATGTGATCAACTATATAATAGTTATTCAGAAGTTAGTGTAAAGAGACTACTCTTTTTCAAGTTATAGCTTAGTAACAAGACATGTGTGCAATTTTTTTCAGCATTGTACAAAACAACCGACCACCATTATAAACCTTTGTAATTTATTCTTAGAAGGAATTTACGCGATCATCAAAATGCTTAATCTTACAACTACAACGTTTTCAACTCGATTCATGTTATTTTGTTGAATTGAAATTGCTAGTACTAGCTATTTCGTCACAAGTACTTTTCTCAAACCTCGTATGTATGTATAAAAAATACTATTTACTATCTGTTACCTTGATTATTCACGCGGCTCGTCATAGGTAATGTAAGAAAAAACATATTGTTCACGACAAAATTACTTGCGCACAAACAATAAAGATTAACATATAGCAGACCTTGAACTTGTAAATTAAAATTGATTAATTACCGATTTTATAATTTCACCATGTCAAATCAACATTTAAATTCGACATCGACATTGAAATATTTAATTCAATTGAATTCTTTTCACAACACTCACACACAATCACTCACAACATAATTTGTATGAATATTGTTTGAAAAAATGTGAACAATAATTTAAATGCTTAATAAATTCTGAATACAATAACCAATTCGACTAAGCTGAATAACACAGTTGTAAGAGCTTAATAAAACAATTTGAGCTGTTATTCAAAAGTTATTAAGCTAATTGAAACGTTATTAAGCTCCTACTCAGATGTTGCTCAGATGTTCTTCAGCGCATTTAAAATTGGAGCCCTCTTTGCTTGAATAACAGCTGAATAGACGGTACTCAGACGTTATTCAGCTTAGTATTCAGCTTATGATCTTGATGATTGCTCTTACTCAATCTTTATTCAGCACGTCTGTGTTACTTGGGCGGTCACCAAAGGTGGTAAGTTAGCAAGGTCGTCGGCGGATACAGTTGAAGTATAGAAAGAAACCACTAGTTGTTTTGAGGTAAAATTGAATTGAATTAATAGACAACTTTATTGAATTAAATTTCATTCGGAAACATCCATCGGTTTCTTACATAACTTCAACTACTTATATTCGAGGACCCTGGTTACTTACCTCTTTTGGTGACTGTACATAAATAGGCAGGCACTGGGAAAACAATTACCTAAAGTTACGTGTGATCACTCGGGAAATACAGTGGCGAATTTACACATTTGCCGCCAGTAGGCTATCCAATTTTTGCCGCCCCTACTAACTCTGCAGTTGAATACCCTAGTTTACAATCATATTAAGTAATTATATTTTCTTCGTCAATTAAATTTCAATTTTATAATTTGTGCTATACCGTCATCATTACATCAGCTTTTCCCATTATTAGTTTGATTGTGAACTACGGGATTGTTGTGTCAGTTCTTAGATTATTCTTACAACCTACGATTTAGTGAAAACCCAAGAAATAGTCTTTGGTTATAATTCTGAACTAAGAAAAGCTCAATCATGTACTTATTATAAGCTTGGGTTATAGCTACGGGGGTCCTTTTCAATGGCGCGGCCACGGCGATATAAAAAAATCTATCAAGATATTGTAAAAAGTAAAGTTGATTCCCAAAACCCTACATTTGTCAAAGTTATGGTTAAAAAGGTTGATGTAAACTATATAAACGTTGTGATTGTTTTTTAAAGCACTTACAGTCTGAACGCAATACGAACAATATCACTATTACATTATCTGTAAACAATCCGTTTTATGATGGTAATGAAATTAATTAAGTTATGAGTTTAGATTACCTTTTTGCTAGATTTGAAATCCGCAAAATCATCAATTATATCATCTTATGAAATCACAGTCAAAAAAAATCCACATTATATAAGCCGTTAAATTCTTTTTCTTTCTAAAGCATTAGATCTAGATAAATTTTTTTTTTGGTAAGTCCAGCGATCGTTAAATACAGAAGACCGAAGAGTATAACCTACCTCTCTGCTTAGCGTTTGTGGACTACGAGAAAACCTTCGATTCGATCGAGACGTGGACTGTATTGCAGTCTCTCCAATGGTGCCAGATTGACTATCGGTACATAGAGGTGCTAAAGAGTTTGTATGAAAACGCCACTATGTCATTCCGGCACCAGGACCGGACCTCGAAACCTATTCTTCTGCAGCGAAGGGTGAGACAGGGAGACGTAATCTCTCTGAAACTGTTCACCGCTGCACTGGAGGATGTCAGCAAGGTCCTGGACTGGAGAGAGGTTGACATCAACATCAATGGCGAGTACCTACATCTCACCTTCGGTTTGCCAACGATATAGTAGTCATGGCTGAGACTATGGAGGGTCTCAGTACAATGCTCGATGACCTCAGTAGAGGTTCCGAAAGAGTGGGTCTTAAAATGAACATGGACAAAACGAAGGTTACGTTGATTGCCCATGTAAAACCCACTCTCATGAAGATCGGAGAATCTACACTCGAAGTTGTAGAAGACCATGTTTATCAAGGGCAAACTGTCCAGTTAGGTAAAATAAAAAAATCAAAATCAAAATATTTGATTTCACATAAACCTGCAAGGGCACTTATGAAACGTCAGAAGCTAGGTGCACGGTTCCAATTTGTCGCTTCCTATTGAGAAGAGCCGGCAAGAAACTCCACGGTTACTCTTTTAAAAATAATTGGGTTTTACAATATTTTCAAATTAGAGTGATAATAGGTATGGGAGGACAGTGCAGGCTTGTCAATAAGTACCAGGTAGGTACTTAGAGGAATGAAAATAAAGATTAGAAAATCGTCTATAAATCAAGTCTGTAAGGCCTACAATTTTCTCCCATTCACAATATGTAAAAGAATCTACATTAGTAAGATCAACCTATTTAAACAAAGTGACATGATTTTCATGAGAATCACTAATAAATAGTTGATATTTGAAGCGATGTATAATGTCAAAAATGACGAGAATATGTCAGAAAGTGTAAAAAATAAAAATAATCAAAATTAACATTGTAATTTGGAAGCAGTTAATAGACTCTCACAAAGTTATGCTGTTAATGAGGTACCAGGGAAGCCACATGTGCAGAAGGAATTAATGCCAAACTTCCCTGTCTTCAACGTAGTCTTTTATCTTATAATATGCTTTTTTGATAAGGACACGTTTGATGTGAGTTTTAAACTTTCCATCGCTAAGTTCTGTAACCGACTTTGGCAACTTGTTATAGAAGCGAATACTGTTTATTAGAAATGACCTGCTAGTTTTAGTTAATCTAAATTTTGGAATCACAATTTCATCTTTACTACGTGTATTTAGATTATGGAAGTCGCATCTTTTTTTGAAAAGACCTAAGTTTTTGAGAACATACAAGATATTTTCTAGGATATAAAGAGAAGGCAGAGTTAGTATATCAATTTCATTGAATTTGTTTCTAAGGCTCGCGAGGCCCCATTTTATAGATTGCGCGGATTGCCCTCTTTTGTAAAATGAAAACTGAATCTACGTCAGCTGCCGATCCCCACAGCAGAACGCCATAAGACATAATACTGTGAAAATAATCAAAGTATACTAACCTAGCTGTTGCTACATCAGTCAACTGCCTTATTTTTCTTACTGCGTAAGCAGCTGAACTTAATCTACTTGAGAGAGCTCTAATGTGGGCACCCCATTGCAATTTTGAATCTAAAGTAATTCCTAGAAATACAGTTTCGGAAATAGCATCTAGTTTCTTGCCATCAAGTTTTAAATTTAGACCTAATTGGGGTACATTTGGTAATGAGAACTTAAGACATTTCGTTTTGTTTGCATTGAGTAAAAGATTAGTAGCCGCAAACCATTTCGAGAGAACAGCTAGACTATCGTTGACATGTAAGACATCCGTATCTTTTCTATCTATTCTAAAAATAAGAGAGGTGTCATCAGCGAATACAATTATATCCGAGAAGTTTGCCATTAATTAGGTAAGGAAGGTCATTAATAAAAACTAAATAATATTAGTAACTGTTTTCATCATTCCAGATTTTTGTTATATGCTGATGATCTTAAAGTATATAGACCTATTCGTAACATTCAAGATTGCTATCTTCTCCAAGAGGACCTGGATCGACTGACGGACTATTGCTGCACTAGTAAGCTCCATCTGAGCATTCCCAAGTGCAACTACCTAAATTTTACCAAAAATAAAAACATAATAAGGTTTTCATACACATTATGTAATGTTTTATTAAATAAAGTAAACGCGGTTCGCGATCTTGGCATATTGTTTGACTCGAAACTCTGCTTGGATTTGCATATCGAACAAATTGTAAATAAAGCGTATAAGATGTACGGATTTATAATGAGATCGACTTATGACTTTAAACGGACCTCTTCGTACCTATGCCTATATAAAACCCTAGTCCGTTCCCAGCTCGAATATGTTGTATCCATCTGGAACCCATTCTATGGCAAATATATTGACATGATAGAAAACGTCCAACGTAGATTTCTTCGTGCAATGCACTACAGGTGTCACAAAACTTATCTACCGTATAACCAATTGCTTAGTAAATACAGGCTTTTGACGCTCAGCTCTAGACGTAAACAATTAGAAGCAATGACATTGTATAACATTGTTAACGGCAATTTTGATTGTATTGATTTAAATAATTTATTATGCTATGCAGTCCCCAGAACTGTTCATAGACGGCGGCTGCGTACAGGCAAACTCTTTGCAGTAGGTACCTGCCGATCTAACACTGGTGTACGTTCACCGATTCGGCGAATGACAGTTATAGGAAGATTTTATTCAAGTCTCCAAATGGGCACATGATGCTGGCCTGGTT
Organism: Polymixis lichenea; assembly: GCA_949091785.1. Taxonomy (NCBI): domain Eukaryota; kingdom Metazoa; phylum Arthropoda; class Insecta; order Lepidoptera; family Noctuidae; genus Polymixis; species Polymixis lichenea. The sequence continues at coordinate 11,117,351 of OX420939.1, read as the reverse complement.
CTCAACGCAAGTAAAACCAAAATCGTTCATGTCCACTCTAGTCACCTAAAGCAGATTACTTCTTTTAAGATAATCGCACATGGTCACAGTTGTCTTCACTCCACTATGTCAGGTATATGTCGATGTGAGGCAATTGACCAAGTAACGCACCACACCTATCTTGGATTAGTCGTGGACAATCGCTTCAGCTGGACTTTTCACGTGGACTCAGTCTGTGACAAGTTGCGGGCTATACTGGCAAAGTTCTACATTTTAAAACCTAAAGTACCTTTCAAATTGCTTCTCAACATGTACATTGCCTTAGCAGAATCAATTATAGCATACGGACTTACGAGCTACGGGCGTACATTTAAAACATATACTGACAAAATTTCCAATCTACAAGTAAGACTATTAAAACTCATCGTACCCAGAAAAATAAAACACAAATATAAAGAGAACGTTATCGAACTATTTAAATATTGTAAAATTTTGCCAGTTCAGACCAGACTCAAAATGGCCCTCTTGATTGAGCAATTTAATAATAAAAGCACTCAAATACCTATATCACATAAAATAATCACAAGAAGTATCACCCAAAATAAATTAACAATACCTCAGGTTAGAAATTATTATGGCAGGCGAACAGTAAAATTTTTAATTCCCACCATAATGAATGAAATACCCAAGTCTATTAAAACCGATATAAACCTTAAAAACTATAAGCAGAGATACAAAAAATACTATTATAACTACATATTAAACACATAAGTAACATAGTCTACAAAAAAAAAATCCCTGAACAAAAATAAAAGCAACCTGTATAGGAATATTGAGATTGACTAGAACTGTTCTTTTTTGAGCAAATTCTATAAACATTGCATGTGACTCACTGAGGTAGGGTACTTACTGATAGATGTTTACGGCTATCGTAGTTTCGCGTGGTTACGTGCAAATTATTTTGGATGTACCTACATTATTTAATTATTACTTATTTATCCCATTAGTGATTAAGCGGTGTTAACGATTTAGTGAATGTGAGTATCAATACAAACCATCTCTGGTTTAATGATACAAATTAACGAAATTGTATTAAGACAATACCTACGAATAAAAAAAAAAAAAAAAACCTACAATGAAGCATTTGAACACATAGATCTATTCACATGCTCTTTGAAAAGGTTTCGTAGCCTTTTGTATGACACACTTGAACTCTTGGTCTAGTTCTTAACTTGTTTTATAAAATTCGTTTTTTTAATACTTTTTCTATTTTTTATTTTTTTTATTTTTCATGTAACTGTCATGCATGAACAGTTCACCACCTAGTGAATTTAAAGTATGATTATTAATGGTAATCTGTGAACAGCGCGGTGGGCTACGTTATTATTTAAGTAACTTATGATTTATTTTTGTAACATTCCATAATGTAGCTGTTTGTTGTTCCTATTTAATAAAAATAAAAATAAAATAGAAATAAAAAAGGGCCAAGAATTGAACCTTGAGGCACGCCCATCTTAACTAGAGACCCCGAGGACGTTGCCCCGTTAACATTTACTTTTTGCTGCCTGTTTGATAAATAGGAAAATACAAGATCAGCAGCTCGTCCACGAATTCCGTAGTGGTGTAATTTACAGATGAGTGTGTTGTGGTCAACGCAGTCAAACGCTTTTGAGAGGTCACAGAAAATGCCAATTGCATCCTGGGACTTCTCCCAGGATTCCAAAATGTGACTGACGAGTTTTACTCCCGCGTCAGTCGTCGACCTACCTTTCGTGAAACCAAACTGTCGACTATGTAAAATCCCATTTGAGTTAAAATGTGACAACATCTGGTCTAGCATGACTTTTTCATAAATTTTGCTCATTGCTGGAAGCACAGATATAGGTCTATAATTAGAGGGATCACTCTTACTGCCCGATTTAAAAACTGGTACTACTTTACTATGTTTCATTAAGGGTAGGTCCAACTTCGTCAAATCTGACTCGGCTGGGTAGCGTTCAGGAAGCTACGTAATATCTTCTCGTCCCACATCCCGCAGTGTCTCCAGATGAAAGTCTCTGACCAGTGCGTGTTGCCAGTGATGACATAATATGGTACTGAAACGTGATCGCTCACAATGGGCCTTATCAGAAGGCTAATAGTCTCCAAAGGGTAATGGAGAGGGCTATGCTCAGAGTTTCCCTACGTGATCGAATCAGGAATGAAGAAATCCGCAGGAGAACCAAGGCAACTTACAAAGCCTGAAGAATTGCCAAATTTAAGTGGCAGTGGGCAGAGTACATTGCTCGGAGAACAGATGGCCGATGCGGCCAAAAGGATCTGGAGTGGCGACCGCGTACCGGAGGTCGTAGCGTTGGACGGCCTCCCACAAGATGGACCGATGACCTTGTGAAGGCTGCAGGAATCCGCTCGATGCGGAAAGCACAGAACCTTTCGAAGTGGAGGAGCTTGGGGGAGGCCTATGTCCAGCAGTGGACGTCTTTCGGCTGAAATAACGATGATGAATAAAAAAACGGGTCGAAATTACTCAATTCGAATTGTAATATTGTAACGCTATTGGAATATTTTAAAAATTCATATTCACAATTAGTGTACTTTACAAAGCGTTTAGTAATTTATCATATACAGACGGATGGATTGGAGTATTCGGTATACCTAATGTATCTATAGTAGGTAGATACTAAAATATTGTAATTTTGTTAAATTTTTGAGACTTATTTCTCCGCGTATATAATAATGTTTTTTTTTCCTTAAGGCAAAAAAAAATTGACAAATTTGCCGCCGCCCTAAAATTTGACGCCCTAGGCTCCAGCCTACTCAGCCTGCTGTAAAATTCGCCACTGGGGATATACCAGCGGGACGAGTATTTTGTCTTTATAAAGAAACATAACTATTTGAAGTTGCTAAGATTTATAATCCGTAGGCGGAAAAGACAAAGAAAAATATTTTATTCATCAGCATAATGTAAAGTACCCAAACATTTAAACTCAACGATGTTATTTATTAATTAAATCCACTAAAGCAGGAAGCACACTGCAACTAATATACAGCGGCAGTTGTTTGCAAAGATGATATAAAGCTGCTCGCGCTTCATTGGACAGCGGAAATGAGTCTAAAGTTGCATTGCGGGGATTAAACCCGACCCAATTAAACCAGGGAGGACTCCGTGCCTGGCTCGCCTCGATATCAGATTAGCTGCTGACTGGATTACATTAGAGCGTTATACTCCGCGGTATATACTAACAATATCCGACCAATTATGGCGAGCGTCCCATTCAATAGTCATGCAGATTAGGCCGTCTCCATATTATCGCTTAGTAGATATATGTCTGTAATGCGATTGTACTGTGATATCTGCTGGGAATAATGATGATGTGAGAACGTCGTGGGTGTATTAACTATGGATTTATAACTTACTCTCTGTATGAGATTAAGTATCCGTCCAGTAAATTATGCATGTCGGTCTGAGAAAGTTGATACTATGGATTGCAATCCAGTAATGTGGGATAGTGCAATCCATCGGGATCCACCATAATTTTAGGGACTGCGGGATCCCGCAACAGCTTTTGGATCCGCATGCGGAGCTTGGTGGAACATGGACTGAAAGCACAATATTTGAGTTTGTTAGAGGCAGAAAGAGCCTTTTCGGCTACAAACTATATAATTATGTAGTTCTATAAGAGGTAGATTCGGAGATAACACTCTTAATGCTATTTGTTTTTGAAGATCATATTTCCAAAAAGAGAATTTACTTAATAATTGATACTTATACATTTTGTTACATTCTTTTATTGATCCTTTACTTTAGTAACAAAAACGTATACCAATATTTTTTTTAACCTTTATTAAAAAGAACCCAGTTCTTAGTAATTCATTACAATCTAGTCTATAAGACTAATAAGCAATTTTAATCTAACTTAATTTTATACATGATGATTATTTTAAAACTTAGAATAGTGTCCTTTGCACTTTACACAAGTCCGTTCCACTTTCTTAGAGTCTGATATGATGAAATTATAAACACTTTGTTCATGTGTTATTATGTGTGTCATTGTCACTATTATTTCTACACTTTTTACACTACACTAACTCAAAAGGTTTTGTTCGTTTTAGTCTGCGCACTATATTTGTTTGGTCTAACAGCTGAATCGACTCGATGTTCACATTTTGATGGAGTCGTTGTTCATGGGCCTCAGCAAATTTTTGGATTATCTTGGTGACTGGTTCCATTTTTAGGTCACGATGGAGGTCGTCATTTCTTATGTACCAGGGAGCATTAACAATACTCCTGAGTACCTTATTCTGGAATGTTTGTATAATTTTGATATTGGTCGGTTTAGTACAGCCCCACAGTTGGATGCCATATGTCCATATTGGCATAAGGATATGCTTATATAATAAAATTTTGTTGTGTATCGATAGACAGGAATCCCGTCCAATCAACAAATACATGTTTTTAAAACGCATGTCTAGTTCCTGTCTTTTCTTTTTGACGTGCGCTTTCCAGCGCAGTTTCGCGTCAAGCGTTATGCCAAGGTATTTGGCTGTATTTGCGTATGGTACTTGTTGGCCATTTATGAAGACTGGATGGTATTCAAAATTTCTGTTGGTGAAATCAATGTGAAACGACTTTGATTCATTCAATTTGATTCTCCATTTTTGTGCCCAGTCATGAACTTTATTTAAAGCGATTTGTACCTTTTCGATTGCTTCCATATGGCATGACCCAGTAGCCATAATGGCAGTGTCGTCCGCAAAGGTTGCAATAGTATTATAATTATTAATAATATATTTTAAAAATTATTTGATTAAGAATACCATATCAAAGAATATTTATTTAAATAAAAAAATTAAACTATTACCTCTGCGAAATCCCGCGGGATCCCGTGGATTGAAAACAGTGCTGGATAGCAATCTCTAGTAGTTGATACTTCGGTATTTGATTTTAATACAGTCTGGCATAATTTTTTACGGTTTATTTCTTAATTAAAACATAATAAACCTAAATCACCCGGACCATACATAGCATTTATTTTCAAATTATCTTCTAAACTCAATACCTAATTAAAGTAAGTACTAATTATTTTAAAGGCCAGCAAATGAATTTTCCTTTAATTATATGCTTCTACAGTTAACGTTAGTCCTCTTCATATTCGACCTTTCACTTTCAGGGCAACGTTTCATATTTGATCCTAATATATCGCCGGTGTGCTCCCGACCTTTTGTCCTCTTTATTTTTACACTCTATATTACATATTTTAATGGTACATAAAACCCATTTACAAGTAACTGGATAGGTATCTTTATCATTTTAATTATTGTGTATAAAATCTTTTTGGGGTGTAAATATAATTAATGAAGCGTTGGTAGACCTTCAATAAAACTAAGTGAAATGTTTTTTTCTGTGAAATATTTCCGTTTTCCATTTCAATAATTTGTTAATATTTCGTTTTTGATGGCTTTATGCTCGATGCTTTGCTCGTTAAAAGTTTCAGTGAAGGCTCTCCGCTAACTAGAAGCCGCGGGAGTATTCACCTTGCTAATCTAATGCTCTTCAGTGTCCTGCGAGACAACTATGTGAGACATTCATTGGATTGTGTTAATCTCCGCTAAGTCGGCTCATTTAGACAATATTGAATTATTTGGCTCCGTTATATCCTGTGCTAGTGACAGTCGTAGCTTATTATTATATTGTGGACTTGGTAATTAGATGTTTTATTGCATAAAAACGTTGGTTTCTTGTCTTCTACTCTCAAGGGAAGTATTAGTCAAATAGGCAGATAAATTATTATTATAAATCAGGGGTATTTTTAATAAAGCCACTTATCTATGTTCATATAATGTATACATTTTATAAAGCTCAACACAGCAACAACATCAATAATCATGACACTTATATTGTATTAGCCAGCACATAAAGCCGCTAAGCCGGGTAATGTTATTGGCCATCTAATTATAGGTGTGTCATAAATTAATTAACTCCTAATTGTGTATCGGCTTCCATCTGTCTACTGATACAATACACGTCACGTACCCCAGTGCCTGGTTAATTCGCGTATTCAGTCAACCGAGAGCTCCACATGATTTACATAGGAAACATTGTTCTATACTCTATTAACACAGTACGTATTGAAATTGGTATAAATTTACATTTCATTTTGAACGTTAACGTTATTTCGTTTTAAAGCTGTGTTTATATTTGTTAAAGTTTCAGGTTTTCTAGATCGTTAAGGTATTGAAATTAATAATCTACAGTTGCCCCATACTAAGAATGTCGTTGAGTTGTATTTTATCATGAAATATATATATTTGAGCTTACATAACATAATATCACGCCTTGTTGTCCGAAGGTTTTGGCAGAGGTGTACCAACATTTCGCCGGTTACGTTTAAGTCCCATGTAATAGGGGGCGAGCCCATTGCCATCAATCGGGCACAAATCCAGACTCCGGGCTGCTATTGAGAAATTCTAGTTAGAAAAACCCAATAACACTTTGCCCGACCTGAGAGTCGAAGCCAGGACCTTATGCTCAACAGTAGCGCTTGTCACCACTAGACCAACGAGGCAGTCATATCTTTGAAGCTGTTGGTGGTTTAGTACTAAGTTAGTACCTAAACGTTACCTGAAAACTAGTGCTACATTATTCTAAAGATGAAACTGAAGCTAGTTTCGTCTTTACAAGGTTCAAACCTATATTTGTACACTGAATTGGTATTGAAAGCGGTGTTCGTGGTCATTGCGACTATACCATCGAAGTGACAATAAATGTCAATACCTACATTGGACAAAGTATCTACATTGTTGAAACCGGTAACGTCCGGGGGGTCCTTTAGGTTAACAGAAAATTAATTGTGTCTCATTAGCCGAGATTTAAATGTTAAGATTCTAGATACTCGGCTTGACATTGGCGCATTATGGTTCTATGTAGAAAATTCGACTACGGCAGTGTTTATGTAATTGAGAGTAGGTACCTACCTCGTACTTGTACCGAGGCCCATCTCAAAATCAGCAAGTGCAGTGAATGCAGCGGATTCAGCACACGTGGACGGCCGCCCTGATGCCTGTCCGACCTATTCCATACGTGCGGGGACTACGATCCCACACAAACGATTCTAACTGATGTTGGTTTTTGATCACGTCCACAAATAAATTGTGTTTTCCCTCAAAATCTGATCGCCATAAGTGTTTCTGCAAAACTTATTGTACAACGTTTGATTCGTTTTGTTCTCATCAAATTCCTGGAAAAGAACTTTCGTTCTTTGATTTAGTTTTAGTTTCAAGTTATTCGAATAGAATTGTTTCGTGAAAAGGGTTCCTTGAAAATCTATTCAAGTATGAATTTAGTTGTTTCGGAGAATTCACGTCGGTGTTTTGTTATAAGGTTTGTTAGTAGTACTCAGACGCTGTGGCGATTTCCGTGAAACGTTAATTAATCTGCGGCTTTAATACCTCAGAACTCCGAAGTACCTACTCTCCGTGGAAATATTCATTGTTATCCTGGACAACAAAGACGTTCTGTAAAGTAACACAAATCAAGTTCGAGATTATTTTGAAGGTCATGTCTTAGCTACTAATGACCGGTAACAGTAGTCCTCACTTGCACTGCACGCACTGCAGCTTCATCATCTGCCTTATTTTCCCAACTATGTTGCGGTCGGCTTCCAGTCTAACCAGATGCAGCTGAATACCAGTATTTTACATGGAGCGACTGCCTATCTGACGTCCACAACCTAGTGACTGGGTATTACGAGACCCCTTGGTAAGACTGGTTGTCAGACTTTCAGGCTTCTGACGACCCGTAACGACTGCTAAAGATCCACAAATGACAGCCGAGACCAGCGGCTTAACTTGCTATCCTAGGCACGGACCAATTCGTGCTTCGGAAAGCTTATAACTCTTGGTATGTTAAGATGGTGATTCGTCCACGGACCAACCGTAATTTGATGGATCAACTCGTGCGGTTGCTATTACTTAGCCACAAGCCCCTCAAACACTGCAACGTCAATATGTGTTTAGTCCTACCAGGGTATTTGCTGCAACTCTATATATCTACTTTCAAAATAACATCAAAATTATTGGTATAATGTATTGCCACCATTGTTATAGCTAAACATAACGTCATTTATCTACGAGAGTTCTCCTTGACCGACCATAACATTTGGGACAATCCAATCAATCAATTGCGACACACTACCTTGCGATGGAATCTCAATAATTACTTATGTAGATGTAATGATAATTACAATACAATTGGGTAATGTGTAGACGAAACACTCTGTATTAAAGCCAACACAATAACCCGCTTCATAAACGAAAGTATAATACCACCTAATATATTTTGAATCGACGATAAACTTTGAAATTTCTATACTGAGGTATAGTAATTTCAAAGTTGCCATATCACCAAGCATAAACAAGTACGTTAAAAGTGTAACAACTTCAAGAGTTTAAGGCGCTAAATGTTAATCATGGAAGATTATGATCTCAAGCTTGGACGGTGGTTAATTTACTAACTTTGTACTTGAATATGCTAAGTGAGACTTTAGAGTTTAGAAGGTCAGTTCGAGATGCAGTTTTAATACGACGGCAGCGTGTGGCTCATAATTCATATGCCTGTCTTGCTTCCTATTGGCCTGACGCTTATTTTATACGTGACGCGGCCGCAAACCTTGTTACAACACTATTTCTAATATATTTTATTTATAGGACGACGTATGCTGAGATTGCTCGTAGCGCATTATGTGGGTAGCATTTTTGAATCTTTGCTGAAATTAATTTACGTATAAAAAGTTGTGAATGAAGGAGTTGGTGTACTTGTATGTCAGTAAACACCAATATTTGCTCGGTAAACAGTTTCCTACACAATGGTTGATGTTATATTGGTTTCAGCTCTGAAAAGTTTTCATTTGCCTATCACTTTTTTTAGAAAGCTAAGACATCATCTTGCTGATAAACTACCAAATCATGGTTCCTTACAGTATGTTTCATGACATATACCTAGCTATGATTGTATTCCGATGGACATCACTCGCTTGTCATCGGCTTAATGTAACTATCCGGTAATGATAAATGGGAAAGCCGATCATGTGCAAAGCGAACGTGCATTGTCTGGCAATGAAACGTATAATATCTACGTGTTGCTTGATGGAAAAGAATAGACTTTTATTAAACCAGACATTTTAATAAAACCTTTTCATAGACTTTGATAAAGTCGTAAGACACTACAATTTACTAAAATAGCAGTCACAATGTATAAAACCCTGTATGTAGTATGTAGTTTTGATGTCAGGAGCCAAAATCTTAAGAGTCAGGACGGGTGACGCGGGAGCAAGCGACGTATAGTGCTATCCGTCTGAGAAGCAACTAGTCCTGAGGTCGACACCCGCAATCTGCAGTAGTAATTTCCTATTAAGTACTTATGCTTATTTCTTACATATTGCTTTCTGTTCAAATGTTACAATATATCGTATTACCATATATTTATCTGTGTGTTCATACATACTAACTTCACTCAGTATATAAAACTTTTCCCATCAATAATTCGCGTATTTATCTCGCCTGCTCGGCGTCTGTAGGTATGTCATTGCAGGGATCTAGCAGAATATCAGCGTCATGTATATTTTCCTGACACATGCAGTGGACAGGGAGTCCACTCGTCGTTCCTTTTTTATTTTACTTACTAAGTAACTGAAAGTGATACTATGACATCCCGTGTCATAGTGTCACGTTATTTCTTCCTAATCAGTTTTTAATATTGTGACACCACCTCGCTAAATTGAGCATTGTGTTTTGTTAATATATGTGTAAATACTGGTACTGAGCTGCACCCGGTTTGATTGGAATCAAACTTCAACACAGTTGAGAAACGACGCCAATGAAGACTTATTTAGTGTACATAATTTAATTGAGATTTTGCGTGTTGTTTTTTTGCGTCTGTGTTAGAATGAAAACATGATTTATCTTAACAGTCTACCCACCGCTTTCGAGACATTGATTATCCAAAAACCTCCCTACGAGTACCTTCTCAAAATGTACAAAAACAAAAACACAATATCTTCCTAAACGCATCTCCGATATTTGACCGAGAAGAAATGGGTCGCTTCAAATTCTCCACAAGGGGTGTTTGATGGCCCGTGAAAACAAGGAAGGTGAGGGCAAAACATAAAATTCCTGAAGGGTTTAACTGTTATCTGGGTTTTACACCTGGCCTCTGCAATAGATAACTTGACCTTAATAATTCTCGGTTTAACAGTCACTAAGTAAGTAAGTACGTTCGAACGTTTTTAGCTGTTTAGACAAGTGAAAGCTCTTGGGTGGGATGATAGCCGAGAGTGACTGCGCTAGTTTTCTAAGTAGAAAGAGAAATATTACTTAAGTTCTTATAAACGGTTCTTTCCAAATTCTATTCCCTGCATCTATCGATAAAAATTGCTTCATAACTTCACGTCTTGTTTACCTGATAGGTTGGGCAGAGTTGTAACTCTACCATATACGTACATCCACATTTCGCCAGTTGTGTTTAAGTCCCATGTAATAGGGGGTGAGCCCTTGCCCGACCTGTTAATCGAACTTAGGACTTCATACTTAGCAGTAGCGTCTGCGACCACTAGACCAACGAGGCAGTCACTTGCTGTTAGAAATACTTTTTGTAAAACAAATAAGTAGCATTTACTCATATTTGCAACAGGATATTAAAGTTTATATGGGGAAATCAACTTTGTAATCATGCATCCGGAATTTATACGGGCCAAGCCACAGGCAAAGGCTAGACTTATATACAGTTTTTATAACAACTAAGTAGAGTACGCGCAATAAAAATAAAACACTTCGTAGAAAATGTCTTTAACACGAGTCGCTACGTTAATGTAAAAAGTAATAAACTTAAAAAAGTCCAATAATCTCGTCACAATTGGAGTAAATATTGAATAAAAACAGGGCAGACGCTTGTCTGTGAAGGGAAGCGGCGTATTTATTAACGCTGTGAGCCGCGACACAGGCGGGTAAACAGCCTACTTTATATTAAACCGAGCGGTCCATCAGACGGCAGACGTACTACAGCGGAGTAGACGGGACTCATTAATTAATGTTTAATTAATAGCCCGATAGAAAAAGTAATCAGTAAACAGGAGCAAATAGAATTAAGATGGAAATCTAATGAGGGACTAATTTAATAAGGGTTCCTTTTGTACTTTGGAAGGTAAGGATAGATTCTTTTTTTTGTTTTTAATTGTTGTAGATTTCTTTGGTGTAATTGAAGATTTGGGACTAGGTCGTAAAAGTCAAAATGATTATTTAAAAACCCTTTTTGGTTAGATAAATGGTTCATGCTTCTGAGCTTTTTCCCAACTATGTTGGGGTCAGCTGCCAGTCTAACCGGATGCAGCTGAGTACCAGTATTTTATATAGAGTGAATGCTTACCTGACCTCCACAACCCAGTAACTGGTTGTCAGACTTTCGGGCTTCTGACGACCCAGATTTACTGCCAAAGATCCACGAATGACAGCCGGAACCAACGGCTAAACTTGCTGTCTGAGATGCAATCTTCCTTTAAAAACCAAGACCCCTCCTCTCGGTATGTAAAGAAAGATGGTCACCCATCCATGGACAAACCTGATTAACAGACGCGTGTAGCTGTACTGATAAGCCACAAGCTCTTTTAGTCTTCTATACTAATTACCTATTCTTAGCCAATCCAAACTCAAACTCAAACTCAAAGCATTTATTTCAATTAAACCATTTACAGGCACTTTTGAATAGTCAAAAAGTCGATCAGTTGGAAAGTTGAAGCTAGTTGCCCATTCCAAAACGTAGATCTCTATGGAGGAGAACGGGCAAGAAACTCCACGGACACTCTTTTCAAATCAAGTTGAAATATTACAAAATCTTGGGAACATTATTCTTGTTGCTTCTGTATGTGAGAACAATGTAAAAATAATAATTATAAAGAATTCTAAATACTTACAAGATAAAAATAAGCCCTGGAAGTTAGGAGATGACCAGTCTTAACCGACAGCGCCCGTTCACGAACTTGACGCGTGGATCAGCACCTTCCAGCTCAACCGTTTTGTAGGGAACCGAATGATCCAACACACGCGCCACCATCAGTGAGACATTTATGTGAGCATGACATACTCTCAACTGCCATGCTTTTTCAAGTCAACGTACATCATAACAACACAATAAACGGATGCATGGTACTCACATTTTAGTTTTGTGTGATTCAGGTTAATTTATTTAGTTTAAGAGTAAGTGATCATTTGTAAAAGCACGATGGGATTAACATTGTCACTTATGTGTACATAAATCCCTTAAATAAATAAAGATTAAAAAAAAACTACCTGTTAAGTGTTAATTACTCAAGTCCAGCAGTGGATTGCTGTGGGCTGATGATGATGAAGTGTTAATTAATGTAGAAGTAGATAAATATATATTATTTTAATTTTATGTGATGGAGGTTTATTGTATAAAGTAATTTCATCTTGTATAGTTCAAATTCATGATCACTAGATTGACTGACTGTTAATACAGTTTCTCCATAGGATAAGTGGTTTTGAAATATAAGCAATTCAGAATGGGTTAGTATTAGGCGTAGGTAGGTAGGTACGTCTACATTATAAGCATATCGCAAAACATTTGCTACTTGATTTCAATGATCAATTTTCTGCAAAGCCAGAAACTTTTAACGTAACCGAAATCTCCCTTCAATTGAATTCTAATAAATTGTAATTGTGAAATATCTAAATCTCCACATTTAACTGATCAATAGATAAATTCTTAGCAGAAACTTTACCAAAGATTTTTTATTAAATCTCAATAATGTCTAAACAATTCGTATCTCTGTGGAATGGCGGCGAATCTATAATGAAACCGCCTCTGTTTATTCTGCCGATACGAAATGAGAAATGAGTGCAGTAAACCTTAACAATTGCCTGCCTTAAATACAACGGTTACTCCGTATTTACATTAAACGAAAACTCATTAGATTTAATCTCTTATCCTTAACAAGAAACAAGTAATTCCTTGATGTTTAGGTGTGTAAATAGTCGAGGGTTTGCTAATGTTTAGTTAACAGTATGTATATTAACGTCGTGACTGTATTTTTAGTTTTTTATTTGGACATGAAGTATTTTAAGGTTCCCGGTCTCTTGTGTCTATTCAAGTTCTCGAGACAATGACATGAGCTATCCTCGTACACACATCTCTGTGGTGATGACATTTTAATAGCATGCAGACTGTTCCAACTTGAATGCCCACATCTGCCTAGTCGTTTTCCAACTACGCTGCTGAATACCAGTAATTACATGGAGCTACTACCTATATGATCTCCACAATCCATTTACTGGATAATACGATACCCTGGCTGTCAGACTTTCGGGCTTCTGACGGCCAAAATTAAAAATCAAAATCAAAATATTTTATTTCACATAAACCTGCAAGGGCACTTATGAAACGTCAGAAGCTAGGTGCACGGTTCCAATTTCTCGCTTCCTATGGAGAAGAGCCGGCAAGGAACTCCACGGTTACTCTTTTAAAAATAATTTTGTTTTACAATGTTTTCAAATTACAGTGATAATAGGTATGGGAGGACAGTGCAGGCCTGTCAATAAGTACCAAGTACTTAGAGGAATGAAAATAAAGAATAGAAAATCGTCTATAAATCTAGTCTGTAAGGCCTACAATGTTTTCCCATTCACAATATGTAAAAGAATCTACATTAGTAAGATCAACCTATTTAAACAAAGTGACATGATTTTCATGAGAATCACTAATAAATAGGTGATATTTGAAGCGATGTATAATGTCAAAAATGACGAGAATATGTCAGAAAGTGTAAAAAATAAAAATATTAAAAATTAACATTGTAATTTGGAAGCAGTTAATAGACTCTTACAAAGTTATGCTGTTAATGAGGTACCAGGGAAGCCACATGTGCAGAAGGAATTAATGCCAAACTTCCCTGTCTTCAACGTAGTCTTTTATCTTATAATATGCTTTTTTGATAAGGACACGTTTGATGTGAGTTTTAAACTTTCCATCGCTAAGTTCTGTAACCGACTTTGGCAACTTGTTATAGAAGCGGATACTGTTTATTAGAAATGACTTGCTAGTTTTAGTTAATCTAAATTTTGGAATCACAATTTCATCTTTACTACGTGTATTTAGATTATGGAAGTCGCATCTTTTTTTGAAAAGACCTAAGTTTTTGCGAACATACAAGATATTTTCTAGGATATAAGGAGAAGGCAGAGTTAGTATATCAATTTCATTGAATTTGTTTCTAAGAGACTCGCGAGGCCCCATTTTATAGATTGCGCGGATTGCCCTCTTTTGTAAAATGAAAACTGAATCTACGTCAGCTGCCGATCCCCACAGCAGAATGCCATAAGACATAATACTGTGAAAATAAGCAAAGTATACTAACCTAGCTGTGGCTACATCAGTCAACTGCCTTATTTTTCTTACTGCGTAAGCAGCTGAACTTAATTTACTTGAGAGAGCTCTAATGCGGGGCACCCCATTGCAATTTTGAATCTAAAGTAATTCCCAGAAATACAGTTTCGGAAATAGCATCTAGTTTCTTGCCATCAAGTTTTAAATTTAGACCTAATTGGGGTACATTTGGTAATGAGAACTTAAGACATTTAGTTTTGTTTGCATTGAGTAAAAGATTATTAGCCGCAAACCATTTCGAGAGAACAGCTAGACTATCGTTGACATGTAAGACATCCGTATCTTTTCTATCTATTCTAAAAATAAGAGAGGTGTCATCAGCGAATAAAATTATATCCGAGAAGTTTGCCATTAGGTAAGGAAGGTCATTAATATAAACTAGAAATAAAAAAGGGCCAAGAATTGAACCTTGAGGCACGCCCATCTTAACTAGAGACCCCGAGGACATTGCCCCGTTAACATTTACTTTTTGCTGCCTGTTTGATAAATAGGAAAGTACAAGATCAGCAGCTCGTCCACGAATTCCGTAGTGGTGTCATTTACAAATGAGTGTGTTGTGGTCAACGCAGTCAAACGCTTTTGAGAGGTCACAGAAAATGCCAATTGCATCCTGGGACTTCTCCCAGGATTCCAAAATGTGACTGACGAGTTTTACTCCCGCGTCAGTCGTCGACCTACCTTTCGTGAAACCAAACTGTCGACAATGTAAAATCCCATTTGAGTTAAAATGTGACAACATCTGGTCTAGCATGACTTTTTCATAAATTTTGCTCATTGCTGGAAGCACAGATATAGGTCTATAATTAGAAGGATCACTCTTACTACCCGATTTAAAAACTGGTACTACTTTACTATGTTTCATTAAGTCAGGAAACGTACCGCTGTCTAAACATTGATTAAATATGCCTGTTAGGACAGGGGCAATTGTGTCAATGATACCTTCAAGAACCTTAACGGAAATCCCCCATAAGTCTTCAGTGTTTTTTAAATTAAGACTTTTGAATGCTGTTTTAATTGTGGCAATAGAAATGGGTTTGAATTCAAAATTTGGAATGTCCTTACTGATGTTTTCTTTAAGAAGAGATTCAGCTAATACAGATGATGAGGGTAGAGACTTCGTAACCTCTATTGGGATGTTGGTAAAGAAATTTTCTAGAGTCTCAGCAACTTTTAACTTATCTAAAATGGTTTCATTATCAATTTTTAGAGCTAACTCATTCTGATCTCGCTGTTGTGTGTTTCCAGTTTCTTTGTTAATTACCTGCCACACAGCTTTTATTTTATTTTTAGAAATATTAATTTTGTTACTTATTAATTTAGATTTAGCTTGAGCGCAGACTCTTTTGAATATCTTAGAATAGTTTCTTACATAATTATGAAGGGCCTGACCAGAAGTCAGTGATTTTTCGTGGTACAAATTATATAAGACATCTCTGCTTTTTCTAATGCCAGCTGTGGCCCATTCGCTAAATTTTGGTTTAGGAGTGATTGTAACTTTTTTTACAGGACATGCTTTATTGAATTCTTGGCATACTGTAGAAAAAAATGTGCTATAGTTTATATTGGGGTCTTGTGAATCAAAACTTGCTGTTGAGAGATTGCTAAGAACATTATTTTTAAATGTTTCCAATTTATTTTTAGTCAGAGGTCTCAATTCAGTGGTTTTATCTAGGTGTAACTTTTTATCTACGTGAAACGACCCGTAACGACTGTCCAGAAGATCCACAAGTGACAGCCGGGACCAACGGCTTAACGTGCTTTCCGAAGCACGGAAGGGATATGTAACGATGGTCACCCGACAACCAATCTATACCTAAAAGTATCAACTTGAAATTGTCAACTCATGTTTAAATACGGCAATGCTGGGTACATAACCTACCCAATTAATTTCAGAACACAGTTCCCTCAAATCTCGTTTCTCACATTTTCCTCGTATAGAGACATTATTATGGATTAGTGTGGTGTTATTGTATTTATTACCATTAATGGCCACTAGTTTCCTGGATGCCGTTATAAGCCTCCTCATAAATGTATTGCTACGTAGGTATCTAAGATCTTGTTGATTGTACAGAGTGGTCTTGCAATGTAATTGTGGGGTAGATTCAGTTTGTTTGATGCAACAATGAAATTGTATTTTAAATTGTCGGCGGGGGGCAGAACTGAAGCTTGTACAAATTAAGTCAATACGAGAAATGATGTTCGAAGGCACGGAGCGGGCGACACCGCGGCGCAATCCACTGGATTAGGGCTCCAACACGCACGCCCTCTGGCGCAAACTTCCTATTTATGTAGGGTCGCTAACCAAACGACTTGTAGGCTCTTTATTACAGTTGTTCTTTTCCGTTCACGACGCTGTAACTGCTTTAATAAAATATCGTGTCGATTTCTTTTGTTTGAGCAAGGGCTTACGTTTCAGCGGGCAGTGGTAGATCTCGAATTAACGAGTGCTAAACTTTTTTGGATTGTAAATCGTTTTTCATTCTTGCGGAGGGTTTTTGTTTGCTTTGTGAAAGTTTTCCAAGTATTTCCACGTGGCGTGATGAATGAAATCTGTGCCTATTAGCGAGTTTGTATATGCTACGGCTACACTGTCGCGATAAGGTGTAGGTACGACACGGGCGGTCTCTCTCGCTCACCGTTCGCTTTATCGCAATAATGTAGCTTTAGCATAAATTATCGTTTAAGGCCTGCGCCCACTGGCAGCACGGTACATTAAGGGATTTCAATGATAATGCCTACGAACGTCGCCGCAAACCGCGGCATCGTTGCCGTCAGAATGCGCTCGGATGTAGTGATGCACTCAGACCCTTAAACTTTACATCCGTTTGATTCATACAGTTCTTGTTTCTAACTCCTTCACTGATTAGCAGACCTATTCAAGTCAAAGCAATTATTTTAACAAATTCTCTTGTCGTCCTTAGATGTGCTGACAAGATGTCATGAGCACGTCGAGGATGGAGCGGCCAGGTCGGCGGGCTAAAGCGGGCTCCCTGACTGGGCTGTCGGGCGGGCTGCCGAGCGCGCCAGCAGGAGCCGGCGGCGTCCGTCGCCAGCGCTCCTTGGAGTGGGGCGGCGATAGATACAGCAGCAGTGACGACGACCGCCCACCGCAGCCCCCGCCCCTCGCAGACCGAGTGTTCGCCTCACTCCTCGCCCAGGCCACGCAACAGTTCGACAGTAAGTTTAGCATGTAATTAATCTCTGATATTGAATGTCAGCCGAGTGTGAGACTGGCAGATAAAACTGGAATTTATGTACCTGCGGAGCATGTGTTGTGATTTCAATATGTTCAGGCGGTTTTTCATATGTGGAGAGAGCAGTGGTGATGATCACAAGATATCCTAGAGTAAAATAATGTCACAGCTCTCACCTATTGACAGTGGTCATGAAACAGTAGATAGACACGAGGATGCGCGGTGGCTTGTGGCTAAGTTTTAACAGCCGCACGAGGCTAGACTTGTCGTGGTTGGTCCGCAGGTGTGGTGACCATCTTTACATACCAATACTGTGCCGTTTCCTTCCCCGGAAAGCACTTTAAACCGTTGATCTTGGCTGCCATTTATGGATCTTTGACAGCCGTTACGGATCGTAAGAAGCCTGAAAGTCTGACAACCAGTCTTACCAAGGGGTATCGTACTACCCTGTAACTGGATTGTGTAAGTCAGATAGGTAATGACTCCATGTAAATATACTGGTACTCAGCTGTATCCGGTTGGATTGGAAGCCGACCCCAACAGAGTTGGGAAAAACCTAGGCCGATGATGAGACACGAGGACTTTTCATGAGCTGCTTTGCGACATCTTTGCAAAACTTGAAAAGAACATACACCTTTTTTACTGGACTTAGTATTTAAAACGTATGGCAGAATATATCAATCTGTACATTTTACTGCTATTAAATCAATACGAACAATTTTGAAAAAAGTTCAAAATGAAAGGGATCGTTTAGGACTTGTGTAGGAACGTAACCGAAACATAAAAAAAACATGGAGCACTCAGCTTAATATTATGACCTACGTTTGTAAGTCCTAGTGGCTATGGCAAAGTGGGATCAGCTAGGAATTTGTTATTCACCGAGTGACACGGCTGAAGGTCCGTGCTGAGCCCTAACAAGTGGGATCATTAGTGGGGCTTGCAAGGGCTGGCGGGGGACGGGGTAGGTGCGCGGGGGCACGGGATCACGGCAATTGATAGGGGAGCGCCCTGCGGTGAGCTTATGAGGAAAACTTTACACGTAAACCCGACGCAGCCTCCGCTCCGTCCGTCTGTGACACAAACTAAGGATTTAATGAAGTCATACAGATGCACAGCGGAGTTTCTGTTTGCTTTCCAAATATTTTTAGACTTGGGTTTGGACTGATCTGGGATTTAAATTTAGTTACAATAAGAGTAGCAGCAAATGCAGCTGCCTTCTTCAATCACAAACTAGTCACGTGCACAAACAACTTACCGGGCCGATAAACTTCTGAAGGGAATCGAACATAACACCCTAACAATATAGGCAAGATGCTCCACCGCTGCAGCATTTGGAGATACAAACAAAGTTGTGGAAGTCAAGTGAGGGAAGTAAGTTTGTTGATCAAAGACCGATGTTGTCTGCCCCTTGTTACCTAAAATTTTATTACAAATTTCCCAAATATTGAGTACCTATGTTGTATCTTCTTTTGAACCTAAAAATGACAATCAAATTTAATGTAAAAAATAAACCTTGTTTGGCAATAATATTATATTCTATTTAGTGGAATCGTATCAATTAACAATTAGGTATGAGTAGGTAGGCACTAAAATAACCAGTCCATATAGTGTTAACATGTTTAAAAAATTTAAACTTATTGTTCACGAAGCAGACTCTTCACGCCAGCAGCAGAGTTATTGCGTGACACATTAAGTATCTGTAGCAATCACTCCATTCATGCTTCATCATACAGTTCAAAATCACACATATGAAGCAATGGTTGAAAAAACTCCTTGAGGATGTTTCAGATTATGATTGAAAGTGTGTTACGCATTTAGTTTGCTGGTACATACGTATTTTTCATTTTAAATCCCTATTTTATAATGTCACGCACGAATCCTACATATCGATTGCTACAGAGTAGAAAGGATTAACAAAGCTTCAGTCATGATAATAACCCCTGTGAAGCGATTCATATGTGTAACCCATAGAACCTTACAAGCTAGACAATAGAGGTGCTTTTTGAATGCTTGTGCACCGATAAAGGTTTAGATCGAGCTTATGACGAAAATTCGTGTGTCGTCCCGATGAGAATAAATGCTTGTCGTTGGTCCAAGCTTTGTATTGATTTGAATGTTATGTAACCTTTAGCTTGGGCATTCCATGATTGCGGCGGTAAGTCCCCTCTTTGAGGAGTGGCTTGAGAGGCGGCATGGCGTCCTCACCTTCCGCCTGACACAGGTCCTCACCGGACACGGCTGTTTCAGGAGGTTCCTGTTTCGCCCTGTCCGGCCCTGGTCCAGGCCATGGTACGGAGCGAGAGTGCATGGCTAGCCGTCGCTTCCGTCAGTGAAGCAGTGATGCTCGCAAAGTGGGAGGTGGTGCACGTGAGGGAGAGGTAGTACATGCGCCCTCACGGCCGTAGCCTTCGCAGGCGAAGCCCTGGGCGTCGGGAATCTCAGGCTGATTCCCGGCCACCGTAGGCGCGGGCTTGCGGACGGCGAGTAATGGGTAGCTCGCTGTCCGGTAAGGACCAAGCCCGGGTCGACGGCGCGTTGTGTTCCACACGCGCCTCAAAGAAATGTCAGCACCAACTGATGGGGCCCGCAAGGGCCGATGCTTGCCAGGGATGCACGAAGGGGGGCGCGGGGGGTTGTTCGAAAGAGATACCGCGGCCCCTGGCACACAGGCAACTGAGTGAACCACTTCAGCCGAAAGACGTCCACTGCTGGACATAGGCCTCTCCCAAAAAGGGGGTTTTGCCATAATCGCCACGCTTGGCAGGCGGGTTGGCGATCGCAGTATGGTGGTCAAATGCATAGAGAACGCTGCTGCCCATTCTCTAGTAAGTCCCTTAGTCGCCTTCTACGACACCCACGGGAAGAAATGGGATGGTGCTATTCTTTTACGTCCGGCACCACACGGAACACGACTGAGTGACGGAACTGAGTGAACACGGATGGGTATTAGTCAGTAAAAGTCTGACACGCCCTCCTGCTCCATCCAAAGCGGGAGAAGTCATTTGATGATTTCCTACGCAATTGTTGTCTTGTCAATTCAATCGTAATCTTAATACATACACTGACATTTTATTATTAACTGTAGTTTTAGTTTCAACTGTAATTTAAGTGGTTTAGAACTTTTCTGTTAAAAAAAATACCTTCATTAAAAATGATACCAATCAATTTAGTAAATGATTCTGATAAACTACTTTCGTAGTGTGCATTCAATCAGTTACGTATTGTATACTTGAGAGGTGAACTCGTTGAAAAATTCTCCTCTGTTCTTGTTGTATTTAAGCACGATATCCACACAAAATCACTTCCATAATAACCAACAACTCCATCCTTACATAAATAGACACATGAACTACGTACATTAAGTTTTGAGCTACTATGTAATACAAGTTGGAAGCTCAGAAAGGTAGTTTAGTACAAACAGGTACACTAAACTACCAATACTAAATCTTGTGTTAGTTTAACGTTGTTTCATATTTCCGCGGCATACGCGACTATATTTACCTAGCAGAGCGTACAAAATTATCATAAAGGAATATCATAAACGTTCATGTTATTGCGGCTTACATATTGCCTTTTAGTTTACCTTGCTTCATATTACATAAAGACAAAGATAGCGTTATCTTTTTGACCTCCCTGTAGCCAGGTTTATTTAGATGAATCCTTTAATGTCTTCTTCCAATGTAGATCTTTATCAACTGTTTGTACTGCGAGATATTTTGGAGGTATCGGTTTTCATTTCAGTTCTTTTCAAGTTTAAGCTTCTCATTTATTTTGTGGAGTTATGTTTTCATTTGTGTTGTAACTAAGGGGATTTGTTTCCTTATTTATATAAGAAAAGTACCTAATATAAAGCGAAATGCATAACATAAAATCACGCCGGTAATCTGCAAATGATTAGACAGAAGTGTACCTATAGTGCAACCACATTTCGCCAGATATATTTTTAAGTCCTGTGTACTAAGGGGTGAGTCTATTTCTATCAATTGGGAACAGGTTCAGACTCCGGGCTGATACTGAGATGGGAACACCTAATAACACTTTGTCTGGCCTGGGAAGCAAACCAAAGACCTCATGCTCAGTAATATAGCGTTTGAGACCATTAGACCAACAAGGCTTTTAAAAGCGTCTAGAAAACACCATTGAAGGCTCCCTGTAAACCCGGGGCGACGCAACAGCGCGACTCGACTCATGTAGTGTACTAATTTGTAAAAAATTTCAATCGTTTAATTCGTCCTACCGCGTCCGAAGATCTCGCAGTGACCTAGAATAGATGGGACAATGCGAAAAACATCGTAATCTACTCGCAATTGTTAATGCCCACTGGTCAATCTACGCTCCGTCAAGTTCTATGTCTCGTGTCATACGCTCCACATGACAGGTCTGGCCGACCTGTCATGTGGAGCGTGCGACCGCATATGTGCCAGAAAATATGCCTTACTGTACATAGTATTGCAAATCTCGTAGTGACTAAACTGCCTCTTTGGTCTAATGGTCACAAGCGCTACTGCGAGCATGAGGTCCTGGGTTCGATTCCCAGGTCGGGCAAAGTGTTAATTGGGTTTTTCTATCTGGAATTTCTCAGTAGCAGCCAGGAGTCCGGATTTGTGCCCGGTTGATGGCAATGGGCTCGCCCCATATTACATGGGACTGAAACATAACTGGCGGAATGTGGCTGTACTGTAGGTACATATCTGCCCTACCCTTCGAGGTTGCAAGGCGAGATGTTATATTATGCTATATCAGCAGGCTTAGTATGACGCTTTCTATTTCTACTCTACCGTAGAATAGAAATCGCTTGTCAACATTTCTCGGTACAAAACTGTCAATTGTCTACACGGAAACGTCATTTTTGGCTACGTTTCCGTCGACAAAACGCTTCTGTACGGTTCTCGTGCTAAGCCCGCCGTCATGTAGATTTTGCAAGCGATCAATTTCTTTTCAGTAAATTAATTATAATTCTTGATACTTACGTTCTCTTAAGTAAATAAGTACCTGTTTCATCTCGTCTAGACCCATCCGTTTATTTCACCCAGAGGGATTCGTTTTGTAGAAAAAAAAAACGTAGACAGATTTTATTTTTAATCGGAGCTGTTAATTATTCTGCCAGCAAATCTGAGATAGGGGTTGTCTACGGAGGTTCACTTTCTATTTTATAAATAGAAAAAGGCGAATGGAAGGCCTGTCCTTAATTCCTACAGAATTTAAAGAAAATACGGGTAGGAGTACCTCGTGCTTTGTAAGCACATGCTAGGCAAGAAATTGTAGTATAGCTTTAGCATAAACAGCCTATAATCTTCCCTGTGCTTCCCAGCAGACAGGCAGAGGACACAGGCCTCTTCTTGAGATGGACTGGGCTATAATCCACCATGCAGGCCCAGGGCGTAAGACAAAATTACCAACTACTTTGTTTAATGGAACATTATCAAGATAGCATTACGTGAATTCTTCTCTTTCATATCTGAAATTTCTAAGGAGTGAATGAAAGCTCAGTACCCCCTTTTCAATAAACAGTCTTCAAGCATCAAGTGGGCACCCATTATTCAATATAAGATTTTATTAAATTCCCGATGACAAGCGATTTATTGGAAAAATAATGCTATTGGAGATTTGATACTAGGTACGTTAAATATTGTTCGAGTTTCATTGAGATAAATTGAAGCGACGTTTCATAAAATTATGGAGTTATGCGCAGACCGTAGTACATATATTGGATGCATGTAAATCTTTCAATAAACTTAATATTAGTTTTTGGAATGTTATTTTAGGATCTTTATCAAAGTACTTAGATATAGAATTTGCCTACTGAGATGTTGGCCATCTGGATGGGCATTGATTCTGTATTTGTTTCTGTGATTGAGTTTACATTACTTTTTATCCTTTTTACGGCCAGACCGCACTGCGGTCGATTTTTATCATTGTCATTAGAACCACAATACCAATTTCGCATTGTGGCTGTTACTATTTCGCATAAGCCACCACAAACTATTATTATAATGGATTTGTTACATTATTATTAGATCCAGCATATTAGTTCAGTTCTGTTACCATGGAATGTAGATATTTATCAAATGTAAATAAATGTTTGAATACAGCAACATAATTGCGTAACACTATCAATCAGAATCTGAATTATTTTGAAGGATATTTTATATGTTCGAAAAAATTGTATGCAATTAATGTTGTTGCACTGTCCAAATGAAAGCCATTCCTATGGTTGGTGTGCTAGGAAATTAACTCACTGGTATACATAATTTGAACCTTACAGTAAAATCATAATTATTATTTGCATATAAAGTGACCAATTTCGACACACACAGACCAGCAACGCGTATCCTATTATAGATACATCACATGCTCAATAGTCAGGAGTGAATCTATTGTCCGGTAAACATGGCTATATGGTGTGTTCCAATTGTATCTGATGAAAATTTAAACAAATGTATCAGAAAATGTACCTGCGTATGCCAATTTGTAGCGCTAGTTTTATGTCAATTTGTAGTGAGAATTTCGGTTAATTATACCGGAAATTCTAAATATAAATCACTTGAAAGATGTTTTTCATTTGACAACGGAGATTAATTATAAAAACTAAATTTTTCGTCGATGATTTAATTCAGTTACTAATTAAATATTGTTATTCAAACAATAATGGTTGGAAAAAGTTGTGAGATGTAAAGTTGAAACCTTCTAAATACCAACAGATGAGTGTGTTACTGAATTTCTTTCGTGAGTAGGTAATTTGCGTAAGAACATAACAGGCACAGGGTTTGTGTACGCTTTTATCAAATACTTTTGGAATGGACCATACATATGAACATATCTCTTTGTATCGACTACTAAACACAGTCAAAGAAAAAGCATTTATTTCAGAAAAAAGGCACTTTTTAACGTTAACATTTACACTGAAATATAATTCATTCTAGTCGCCCCTTCCAAAATGTAGTTTCGTATGCAGAAGGATCAAATAAACAAATGGTCTGCCAATAACAACATATTCGGTTGATTTTGAAGTAAATGGGGTGAATCATGAATGAAAACTAAAAAAAAGGAAGGACCCAATATCGAACCTTGAGGAACGACCATTATTCTTTTGACCTTATCCGTTACTTTAATTTTTATATCTTTCAGGTATGATCTTAGTAAATCAAGAGCTGTATTTTTAATCCCATAGTTACAGGAGAAGTATCTCATGGTTTACGCAATCGAATGCCTTAGAGATGTCGTAAAAGATTCCAATGGCATTTTGTGCTTCTTCCAAGGTGTTACAAATATTCTTCATTAGTGTGATACCATCGTCAGTGGTACAATGACGTTTAGTGAAACCGTACTGTTGTTTATGAAAGATGGATTTTTATGAAAGTGACGTAAGATTTAAGGCACCGATATCACATGTAATGTAAAGTGCATGGGGAAAATCAGACCACAGACAATGGTAATATTAGGAATCTAGTTTTTTCCGCTTGGTATTCTGAAAATAGCAAATATTCGACTAGTATACACATCATCACTAACTGTGCCCGCGACTAAGATCGCATGGAATTCAGAAAACAGCACGAACTAATAATGCCATATGAAAAATGATTTGCAAGATGTAGAATTTGTAAATGTTTATAGTTACCACATCGCTCGACACAAACAACGCGTATCGTATAGAAACGTCGCACGTTAAGTATTCATCGAGAGCTCAACAGTCACGAGTGTATTCAGTATACCCAGTAAACATGGCTACATATCTTTGTATCGACTGCTGAACAGAACGTAAAGGCACCGATATCACGTGTAAACTGCATGGCAATAATGTCGGGTGCTCATACGGGGTGTAAATATGCACTTAATTGGATGATGCCGTATAACGGCTCGTGCCCGTATACTACATATTAGTTTCGACAATTGCCGGTCTGTTGATAAAGCGTCACGTTCGAGAGCTACGGGCGCGGTTGCTACTATTTTGCGGTAAATGCGTTTTCTCGATTATGTGCTGTGAAGACTAGCTGCGACTGAGTCTGAACTGTTATAGTTAGGTGTGAATCATTTAAGTGCAGGTGAATTTGAATCTAAATTCATCATGTTTTGTTCATGTGTTGTTCGTCTATGTACATTATGATTATAGACGTAAGTTTCGTTCGTTTCCTGCTGAAAAAAAAAATTCTCGTGAACCACAACTAAGAAAGATCAAAAGAGACAAATGATTAAACAAAAGTGTGCAAATGTGAGTTTTATTGCGTCGCTAATATACCATGCATAACACTGTGAAAACCTACAACTAAGTTGTTATCGGGGAGCGTACCTACTTTCATTTATATTTTCTTATTTAATTTATTTTAAGAAGACTCAATTTATCTCTTATATTTTTATAAAAAAGTGTTAAGCTTACAAATCTGTTATAGTATTCAATTTATGCTTTATTTTTCGTTATCTAGCTGCGAATATATCGGTAGGCAATTTGTTAGAGACCCAAACTACTAGACTGGATACTTGTTTCTAGTCGCTGACCTTTACCGCTTCACCCTCCAGAGACGATTCCTAGGATTTTGGGATCAGAAACATTCTCATAACAAATACAGAGTGCCATTTATTTGACTTCAATATTTACCTTAAATCTGTAGAAATATTAAAGTGTTATTTTTTCATAAAATGACTACATACCTTCAAGAATATAAGTATGTGAAAATTACCTTATTTCGTTCTTTTTCAAGATTAATTTACAAAACAAGTATAATGCTTTTTATGTACCTATTGGGTCGTCAATTTTGTAGCACTAAAATTTTGAAGTGTATTGAGACTATTTACACTGAACTCGGTATTTGCTTAGGTATAAAAGGTAACTCCAATTCATTTGTGGCTAACAATATTGACGTGATAAATTAAGTTACAGCGAAATTCAGATGACAAAAATGTGCGTACCGGTACAATAGTAGCACTTTAAACCTGATTGTTCATTCGATCATACAAATGCACGTACACGTTCATTTAACTCTTTGTCCATTGTGTTTTCCTCTATTGTTCACATGCTTTTATTAGGCCATGGAATAAAATAAAATAAAACAGCTTGCCATTATAGGAAAAAAATAATTTTAGTCGGCTCTTTAATTCTCAGTTCAATAAGATTCGCGTACAGATAGATCCACCCACCTTTGCTTTTTATTGCATCTCAGTGTCACTTTTTCCGTATAAAACAGTTCAATATTCGTATTACGTAAACATTTTCCAAAAGTCCACTCTATGAGAATTTCAAATTTTGTTTTGTTCCGACGAAATCTTTTATTTATATCTAACGTTGAGTACAAAGTTTAGAATCCATCTCCAATATGAGATTCATATGAGAGTGAATAATTTACACTGCAGTGTAGTGCGAGTTCCTGAGGTCCGCTCTGACATGCAAATGGCGGCTTTTTAGGTTGTTACCAGCATTACCTTTGCGATGGCCACTAATGTGATTAGTCTCGCCGCGTGATGGCATTTGCAGAGCTTTAATGCACGGCTACGTCGCATCATAAATGCGTTTTCGGAATTTGGTAATCGATGTGTCTGTCTACTGCCACTGCTAGTGATGGGTTAGTTGCTGTTCCCAGTTCCCGCTATTGTATAAACAGAAACGGTAGATACAACGTTATATTTCAGTTCGTTTTTTCAGAAATGTGGTGTTAAAATTAATAACGATAATAAATTGCTATGTGTGTCGTGTCGCAAAAAAGATTTACTACACGTTTCATATGTGAGTTCTAATTTTATGCTGATTTGGGGAATGAAAAAAAAAAATCTAAAGGTAAAGTATGCTATATATTTTTCATGCGCAATCAAGCGGTTTCGCTGTATTTCGGGTTGAGTGATTTTGAATAGAGCTCTACAAATATGTGAGATCCATTCATCACTTGAAAAGCCCACTTACGGACTATGTCAGACGTTCTGAATAATATTAATTAAATTAGTAAGTAGATAGAGGAGCTAAAGGCTTGATAAATTCTTAAGAAGCAGTCAAGGGCTCACTATGTACGACCAACTTTTAGTCGCCGACTCGACTCTCTTCAACTGTGAATACATTCACATACTTACTCGTATTATGGGCATACAAGCCATACATACATTAGAAATCATTAAAGAGTAGAGATGATGTTAATAAACTCAAAAGGCTGACTCACCTGCGAAAACACAGAGTTTTAAACTCTAAACATTTTGTAGATAACACTTATCGTAAACGAGTTCTTTTGCGAAACTAGAACAGGCAACTGAAAAGATTAGTTTTAAAACCCGAGCAAAAACTGATTCAGTAGTGGTTACGAGGCCGAAGAGTGCAATAGAACGCTAATGTACCTACTTAGGTGAAATTTTGTCTTAAAGAGATCGATTTTCATTCAAGTACCCGCGAGCAAACAGAAAATTATAAAGGAATAATCAAACACTTTTTGCTTGCTTTCTGAGAAACCTGATTGCCTGTTATACGAAACTTTGACGATTTTATTCTCAATCTTCATAGAATATTAAAATGCGAAATAGCTCCCGTACCTCCGTGTAATGTTAGTCGAGATTGGAAACCATAAGGCGTCTGGTAGTTTCCATTTCATTTCGTATTTTTCTCCTTACACAAACGGTATCGGCGGTGTTATTAGAGGCAAGCCCAGTAAGTACGCAATATCTCCGGCCGCGCTCCACAAGAATCCTCGCCGAAGCTATGCTCCGTTATTGCATGGAAATTCTTCGGCGTGCAACTTCATTGAGCGACTCTCTTTTGTATAAAGGTTTCCGCGCAATGTTCCACGGTTATTGTTTTTCAAAAGCGAGGGAGGCACCTGATATTACCTTCCCTGAATCACAAGCAGTTAGGTTTATTCAATTAAGCTTGTGTACGCGATCTTTGTGTAGCCATGCCACTCAAGTGCGAGGAAGACAATAACAGCACTGAGCTTCTATGGGCTGAATGAACTGGCTATTCCTTGTCTGTGGCCTATAAACGGTTTGCGTTTGTTTCTTTGTATGTTTTATAAGTTATCGTAGCGTTTGGTTGAGATAGTTTAGAGACAGACGGGCTTGTGGCTAAGTATTAACAGCAGCAAGGATCAAACGATCAGGTTAAGCTAGTCTTGTTGCGGTTGGTCCATGGATGGGTGACCATCTTCATATAGCAAGACCCCTCTGAGCCTCGGAAAGCACGTTAAGTCTTTGGTCGCGGCTGTCATTCGTAGATTTTTAACAGTCGTTACGGGTCATCAAAAGCCAGAAAGTCTGACAACCAGTCTTACCAAAGGGTATCGTATTACCTAATGACTGGTTTGTAGAGGTCAGCTAAGCAGTTAGGAAAAGGCCAGGCAGATGATTGCGGTTAAGGTAGTTTTACTGACCGCTTTCTCAATAGCCATAGTCAGTTTATGTCAGGCTTACATGAGCTTTATGTGGTTCTTATAATAAGATATTTCAAAAGTCATGCAAGTGATAAGTGAAAACC
Organism: Polymixis lichenea; assembly: GCA_949091785.1. NCBI lineage: Eukaryota > Metazoa > Arthropoda > Insecta > Lepidoptera > Noctuidae > Polymixis > Polymixis lichenea. The sequence continues at coordinate 11,088,286 of OX420939.1, read as the reverse complement.
TTTTTACACTGCATTCTGAGACTATACTGACTGTGTCAGCCACATTCTGCGTAGCGTGTGAGCCCTTATTGATACATATCTACATCTATCTATAGATCTACTTTGTAACGAAATGGTATATCATCTGTGATAACACGATCCGCCCATACAGTTACATGGAAGCCGATATCTTTGTAAGCTTAAAGGAAATTCGGTAGAATTGTGATAAATGCTCGCTTCGTGACAGGTGGCTTTGTACAGGAGGTGCCACCATATTGACTCGTCGCATGAACGGAAGTTCACCGTAAACATAGTGAATCTATCTAACCAATTGATTGATTACTTTAAAAGCTTTTTTGATGTGTCACATGATGCGTTACCGAAGTTATTATTTGGAATAACGACTCAGGTATAGGAAGTTAATGATGGTTTTTCATGGACTTTAATAAGTAGGTTGGGTGAAATGAGTAATTTGGTTTAAAAAAAAAACAAACCAATGTAATTGGTACCTACCATATATGAGTAAAGGGAAAATTCCGAAAAATAAAAATGTTGAAAATTACGGTAAACTTTGGTGCTAGCTAAGATTTCGCGAAAATCTAAATTTGCCCATATCTTTTTATCATGTTGACTCAGGACCTTGATTTTTATACACCTAATAGGGACTATAGATTTCAGTATCCGGTATAAATTTCAACTTGCTAGGGCCACCCTTTCCTGAAAAAATCAGTGGTGATACGTGGACAGACAGACGGATAGACGGACAAGAGAGTGATCTTATAACGATTCCTTTTTTTACCTTTTGAGGTACGGAACCCTAAAAAGGCAAAAAAAACAGAATAACCGAGTACTGTACCCTACACCGCATGCAATTTGTGAGGCAATTCGATTAATCATATTGATTTGTATTGAATTTACGATTGACTTTAACTTTAGTTTGTTTTCATACAATCCGGTGTACAACTACTTTTCACGATCACTTGTTCTGTTGTAGTAAGTTTTTTTTTCACGGAAAGATAGTTAAGAAAACGCATCAGTTTTTCTTTTATCTATACACACACCACGTGAACAACTTTCACAGTGAAGATTATCTAAATTTTTTTCACTCTATTATCAACGTTGAAATCTTAAATACTTGCTATCCTAGCTCACAACCAAAACTAAAATAAATAAAAACACAATGGCGTCGGAATATATAATAATACGACAAATAAGTAATGGTTGTTTAAGTAGCGACAATTCAATGAATCAATGCTACTTTTTAATTTAGTCGCATAACCAACTTTGTTCGGAAAACTTCGGTAAATTTTGTAATTCGTCATGTCGAAAGCCACTAACTACCCTGTGCGGTTGTGTGCGTTACTTGTTACATTGTGTGCCACGTATGTATAGGAACGCACACCTAATAAATCTGCATGACCACGAGAGCACACATATTAACATCAAGACGCGAATAGTTTGTGTCTCTCCCGAGGCACTCAGCGCGGCGCTAGTGCATCGCAATGCGAAGTTGCGACAAATTGTACGAACGAACGGGTTTTGTATTGATGATACTAATTATACGATCGATGCTCGACAAGTGGAGCTGATTTATGAATAATGTTTTTTTTGTTTATTGATAAAATAATAGTAGTTTTAAATATTTATTTGATTTAGGTAGGGTAGGCAGTGTATTTCTGTCTTTATGGACTGTACGCCACTTATTCTAAGACCCTGCGTTAAATTTTCGTCGGTTATTAAACATAAAATTTGCTGTCATATACATTTTAAACGCGTAGGTATTGCAGTTTTCTTTTAAACAGCGGTTTTTTTTATTACCGACGAAAAATGTCAAGAATCATGTGCTAAATTCTTGGTTACAGTTTGCGCATTAATGTCCATCCCACCCTGTAAATTGAAAGTGTGGGAATATGACTGTTAAATAGAAAAAAATAATAAAACAGTTAAAATAGCTTTACGTAACCAACAATCAAATTAAACACACATGAGCTACAGGATTGACGTAAAGAGACAATGCCACGCTACGCTATCATCGACAACGATTGCCGTGGAGCAGCGATTCACCGAGTCTGTATCTAATGAAAGCGCGCAACCCTCATCAAACAGGGATTTATGTGGCTTCACGAATTAAACCAGCAGTCGTTGCACTGCGACTGACGACTGACGACAGTCGCGCGACTCGGCGACTATCATACGCCATGCGGGTATTATCGTCACTCGTCACAGATAAGCGCGACCTTCGACTAATACAATCGACTGATGTTAGCCACGAATTAACACTTTTACTCCCTTTGAAGTGACCTTTAGTCGGATTTGCTCTGGAGATATTACCCTCCACTAATCTATATTTCGTTGTAGACAAAGCATCGTAGACAATCTTAAATGTAGGATTTATTTTATTGTTTACTTATAAATTCGGTTTTATTATATCTCCACTTTGTAGAACTTTGTTACTTAAATAACAATCATAATATTATATTTTATAGTGAAGACTAATATTTGCACAGTTCAAGCACCAAGCAAACATACGAAGAATAAGAAATTAAAAGAAAAGAGCTCTCGAGAATATGCGTCGAGAGAAATCCTATAAATCTCGTAGAGTTCAATTGCAGGGTAAATACTTTCTTGATAGTCCTCGCTAAATGTTACCCTTGAGAGGGAACTTGAACTTTTTAAAAGAATACTACTAAAAATTTATATGTATGTCGGTAGTATAAAATATTTTCGGGAAATGGAATGTTCAATTTCCTGTTCACCACTTGCAACGATTTTCATGAAACAAAGGCTTCAACAGCGTCAGTTTATGATATTCAAAACGACGATGAAAATCTTCAGAATAACTCAACTCCTAAGTGTATAAATATCCAAAATTATTCCCTTTATCATTCAAAAATAATTCATCTACTTAACTTTTTCTTTTATGCTAAAATTCTTTGAAGTCGAGGAAAGCTCCCAAAAAGTAATTTTATTAATTACGAGTCAGGAATTCAACAAAGTTCCAAGCCGGAGAGGTCCTTTTCTTTCGCGGAGCGATCCATTATCTTATGAAGATTTAGAAATTCCTGCGGTGTGCGTCTCGCTCGTCGCGCCCCTGTGTCCCCCACAGACAACGGATGCTCTAACAAAAAAAAACAAGCATTCTTTCACAACTTTTATTAAATTATGCATATAATACGTATGAATCACTAACGACGCCGACGTTCACATAACGTATGTAAAACATAAACAACCAAGCTAATGCAGGAATTTTCGTTGAAAACTTAAATACGCGTGGGCCTACCAAAAGTTCATAAATACGTTTTGGAATTCGCATTAATATGTTAGGACAAAGGCCACAAATCGCAATGTACATATTTCGTCGGAAGGTTCGGTAAGTTGGCGGCGAGCGGCGCGGCGAGCCGCTCTAAGGCAACAAAGGGTGGAGGGTCGCCCTGACTGCCCCACGGCCATTTTCTCTGTAAATGTTGCCGTACTTCTCTTTGTCGTTTTGTTCATCGGGAGGTCACGAGAGGGCGCCATAGACAAGCTCATTTACCCTCTTTACCAGAAAACTCTCTAGTTGACTCCATGAAACCGCACGGTTGGCAGGAACAGGTAAGTAACTTTAACGGGTCATTAACATTGCGTTATGTTTTATTTGCAAACCCGATCATTATATTAATGAGGCTCTCACGTGTTGGGCTAAAGTTACTTCGTTTACTTGTTCACTGATACACATTCAGTTAGGTAATGTGTGTATGTAATTTTGATTAAGAGCAAGCATCTACAAACATACTTAGGTAAGTAGTCTTATTCCAAGGTAAAACCGTCCTGATGTATCTAAATGCAAATGAGTGAACCTGAAAAGTTCTGCCTATCTATCTACCCTTTTAAAGTCACAGAAACCATTGATATAAACTAGCTTTGTTTATTTCAATTTGTTTGAGCCGACGACCGACGACAGGATTGCATAGAAATTATTGTTTTATACTTCAACAATACATGCATTTATGGATGTCGGATGTCGTTGTAGACTTGCTGAAGGGGACTCTTACGGAAAAGTCTCATCGATTGCAGAAATACACTGTAAGGGTGGAAACGCACGTCGCGTTCGTCTCGACATAGATAAGCATGCAAATCTGATCGTATCCTAACCCGCGATGCGCACATATCCAACCGAATCATGACAGCTGAATGCTCATTGAAGCTAATTAGCGTTTTCGCTCTAAATCTGTCACAATGTAACAATAGTCTCAGCCACGGTATAACTCACACACGGTATAACAATATAACAATAACATGCATATAGATAGATATATTTACTGTAAGTAATGAATATTAGGCGAGGAGTAACTATCTAATTGGTTATTCTGTTTAGTTACCCAACGAGGTTGATTGAATATTTTACAAGATTGCCTGGCGGACAAGCGGCTGGATTTGCGAAGTTACATATTTAATTATCACTCAAGTTATGATAATAAAGTGAATTTTGCTCTGTGGCGTAAAAATCAGCATAAGATGAATGGGTGGGCAAAAGTATTTGATCTCTTTTAGTTCTCATCAGCGTCATACTGCATCAGTTTTGAAATATAGGTTTATAAAAAACTCAAAAAAAAAAACAACCGACTTCCGAAAAAAACACTACAAAGTGAAAAATAACTTTAATTTCGGAAGGCTGTGACTTTGGATATGTATTAAAATTTTTGTCACCGCCTTCCGAAATTAAAGTTATTTTTTATTTTGTAGTGTTTTTTCGGAAGTCGGTTGTTTTTTTTAGAAAAAGTTTTTATTTTTCACTTTTTAGTTATAGTACCTACCCCACTAATTCGAAATTTCATCATCCTTGGGGTCAAAACAATGCATATTTATGCGATAGCAGCAATCGCGGTTTATTTACTGTTATTTTTTTAAGAGTTCCGTTGTCTGTCTCCGAAACGCATCATCAGATCTATATGAAATTGAAATGGAACCACACGGGAACACGAGCTTTCAAATAAAAAAAGAATCATCAAAATCGGTTCACCCAGTCAAAAAAAAACATACAGTCGAATTGAGAACCTCCTCCTTTTTCTGAAGTCGGTTAAAAATGGAAAATTATCATATCACGCATCACAATGATCACCGCTAATTGATAAAACTGATCTTTGTATTTCTTGTAGTCGCCTTTTCGATAGCCATATGATTTTCAGAAAAATTGCTCTTCAAGACTGTTTTACTGTTAGTTGAGCTACTTCTTCTTCCTAGCTAAAGCACTAGGAACTGTCTTTTGGAATTTTGGCGTTCGAAAAGTGCTGATTCTCAGCCTAATGTGAATAAATGACTTTTGATTTGAAATGTGACACTGTTACTTGTCACTGTTATGTGTTCAGTGCAGCACCTTTGTGCATTCATTAAAATAATACCGCGGTAGCCTGGTTACTCAGAAGTATTATGACATAGAAGGAAAGGCTACTGGGACTTCTGACTATGAATATGTTACGATGGAAGAACTGACTGTGGGTCCCAATGACCCTGTTACGCCAGCAGAAACAAAATAAAAACAAAGCCTTATTCTGTTATTCATCGATATCGATACGCTGCTTTCTAGAATAGTACTTACGACACTTACGGCAATGAATATAAATCCTAGCATAAAAAAAAAACATAATATCTTATTCACTTAAGTTCTGTTTGACACTTAACGTTAACGTATGATTAATTTTGCACAATGTTATACTGTATCGCGGTCTTTGAACCTAATAAGTTAGTTCTTGAGCACGAAACACTAAGTACACAGGACTTACTAGTGGTACTAACACTAAGTAGGTGCATGGACTTAAGTATGAACAAAACTCTAGTGTTGCTTCATACAAGTTTTCACCTAGTTAGAAAAGCGTGACTATAGTAATGTAAGTTCCTGTCGCATTATGTATTGTGTGTACGTAACTCAGTAGGGTTAAAAGATACTGTTTTACTATAGGTAATAGTATTTTCTTTAACATAACTGGCGGTTCCGTGTGGAGCCGGACGTTAAAGAATAGCACCATCCTATTTCTTTCCGTGGGTGTTGTAGAAGGCGACTAAGGGACTTACTAGAGAATGGACAGCAGCGTTCTCTGTGCATTTAACCACCATACTGCGATCGCCAACCCGCCTGCCAAGAGTGGGGATTATGGCAAATCCTTTTTGGGGGACACTTATGTCCAGCAGTGGACGTCTTTCGGCTGATATGATGATAAGTACACTTCTGCCTAACCCATTGGTGATAACAGGCTTGGGAAGTATTTACCTTCCTTGAACCTGTAGGTCAATTCTCGTAATGAAAAACGTTCAAAATCGTTATTCGCAGTCTCACCTCGGCGACAACCAATGTCAAAAACTTGTCAGAAATGTATGGAAACTCGAAGTATCTCGACAGATTGAGATTGAGATCAAATTGTGACGTTCTTAAAATGACGAGAATTGCCCCTCAGGTTTCTCCTGTTGTCCAATCTATAATAATTAAAAAAAAAATTGGTACCTCTTTCAAATATCTTTCAGTTTTATTCCAAATAATACCTACATTTATTTAATTCATACAGTTGCTGAATTTCATTCGTAGTCGACAAAGCGACTTCTTTAATTACTGATTTCACTGATTATACTAATTTGTACGTCATAATATATGGACATCTGACTGTTTCATTTACCTAACTGTTTGGTTTGAGTCTGAGATTTAGGGACCCTGTTGGGATTGACACGACACATCAAAGGTGCCTGCAGGCGTCCAAATATCGCACCCAATCCAATCTGCAGGAAGATTAATTGGACTACCGGTCAGATTCGCAAAATAGGTGTGAAATTGAGACCGCTATGTAGGGCTCTATGGGCGTTGGGCAGTACACTGTATAGCTGGAAGGATTATTTGTTTGTCGTGTAAAGAATGATAGACTTATTGGAAAATTAATCTGCAAAGATTCCTTTCATAGTATTTATGATGATTTATTATTTATTTACACATCTATGTTAAATTGTAATTGCACGCTACAAATCTTTGCATAATTTCTTATCTCGTTTTCATACAAAAGCCTATAAGCGGGTATGTGAACGCGCGTGTCGCGTGTGGGTATAGAAAATTTCAATAATCCCCATAGGTTTGCGATGCGATGAGCGGCTCGCACGTGTCTCGGATTACTCGTAATTGATGGTCCCCGTGTCTAATCTCTGCACTTTGCTCCCAGGCCCCCACGCTCTGTTTCAAAAATATTTTACCAACTACCTATATTTATGTGCTTTACCAACTAGTTTTCGCCCTCGCCAACCAATTCAGATAGATTTTTTATTTGAATAAACCTTTCTCGATTATACAGTGGCCCATATTCTAAACTTGTCGAAACGATTTTGCTGTTAACACACATACACAATACACTTTTATTACATATGTATTTACATTTTACGAGGACTACATCGTTATTTGAGATAAGCGGGTAATATTGGGTACGCAATTTCGCGAAATAGGGTGTCAGATATATTTTAATTATATGGTTAGTGTGTGAAACTTGTTAGCCCAAATTCACGCAAAGTTTGATGTCTGTGGAAATAGTTTGATATTTTATTATTTCATCGATAAATTACGTCGGAGTTTAGGTAACTGAAGTGTTTATATTTATATGAAGGGTTAATAGAAAAAAATAAGAGAAAACCCCTGAAATTTGTGTAGCATTAATTCGTTAATCTCATAATTTAGCTGGAGCGCTCAGTCGCCGGCGCGCGCCGAACAATTCGCGTGAGCTCCTTATCTGCAGATATTTAAATTCCTGCCTGAGCCTCAAAATAGTTCAAATTAAATGGAGCTTGTAAATTAAGTGTTGCTATCACGCAATCCCGGGGAAATAGCTCTAAGTGGTTTCAGTACGATCTAATATTTTATCTTGCTCGACTTAATGGCTAAGTTAAATAATCTAGACAACATTCTAGCGATATGTAAACAGATGAAGTTACTGAAACTTGGGAGCCAGATTAATTTGTCGATTGCTTGATTAAATACCTACATTAATTTAAGTGATCTCAACCAGACAGATTTATTAACTTAGAATTAACTGAATATTTAATCAATGTAGTCTAGAATGTTAGATAACATATATAACTGTCTTCATTAATGAGGGATTGAAAAACTACATTTTATTAAGCTTATGTATCGTTATTTTTCTTTGTGCTTCTGAAAGTCTACAGAATTCGCGTCAATGAAAGTGTTACAACTAAATGCTGAAAAGTTTTCCATGTAGTCAAGTTTTATATTTACCGAATCTAATGTAATGTTCAAAACTAGTGAACTTATGAGCCATTCACTAAAATGTTGTCTAGGCTTTGGCAGAAGCCTATTACTGTTGCACTGCAGAGCGCAGAGCATATGCATTTTCTCATACAGAGAGGTACGAGCATGGATCACCACGCTTCCTCGGTACGAGTCGCTCTATCGTGCTTTCTGACATTTTTTTATTTTTGCTCGGCTCCTAAGGGTCATAGCGTGATTATAAATAACTTATAACCTTCCTCGAGAATCGAGCTACCAAATGCAAAAAGATTTATTCATTCAGACCTAAACAAACTTTTACTTCTTTATAATATTAGTATAGATAAGTCCAGGTTTTCTCACGATGCTTTCCTTAACCGATGTCGGTAATGTCTGAGATAATACATTTCTGGATTAAGTAAAAATTATTTAGTTACCTTAACCCATTTACATATAATATACCTAAAATGTAACTCCCACGCATGACGTCATTCGATGTCTTATATAGTTCGCACTTCGTAGGTATGTACGAGTACTCCTGTGGGATAAACCATAACTCTTCCATACGTAATGTGTAATTTTGTCTGCGATTATATTGCTGAAAAACAAAAATAGGTATGATGAGAACCGACAGACGGTGGCGGGGCGTACGCGGGGCGGGAGCGGGACGGGGGCGCTGCGGCGGCGGGCCCCGATCACTCTCAGGGGCAAACAGCGACGATTGAATGTGAAAATTTAATTCAGGTCATTTTCATCGCAGGAGTGAAGGAATCTATTATTTTTCCCCAAAGAAGACTATTACTCAGCTAACATTTTTTAAATATGAATTTCATAGCGGCGGGATCTCCGTTTATTTATGCAGTTCACGTCAGCTCCAGTGCTCCCGGGCTTCTTCAAGGCTACTCCTATTTGTTAATGTTATCACAAGTGCTTGCTATTAAGCGGAAACTTTTTATTTGTGTTAAAATCTACTCGGAAATCTCCGGGAAGTTTTCATAAAAAAAGCAATGCGTGCATTATACATGTATTTATAGGTACAACTCTGGTGAGAATGCGCAGCCATCAGACTGGCACGACTTTGAAAAATGCTAATTTGGAGCACGGCTTGGTGCTGAACCTTCCACCGGCAGCATTTAAATGCAACCTAACTTGTCAAACTTTGGCGGCTGACAAATGAACGCCGCTCGTAGGTCTCGGCTTGAATAATTCTAGATCTCGAATAAAATATCTCTTTCATTCCTTTGCTTATAAGATCGGCCGGACTTCTAAGTGATTTTGGTAGAACTCAATGTTATATGTAATAGAATAATAGAAATCCATTTCATTTCTTTGACTTCTCTATTTACATTTACTATAGCAATATGTGCTTATTCCCAATAGCAACAATGCCGTTAGGTAAGTAAATACCTACCTAAGTAGAGATACTTACTTGGGGTATAATATTTTATTATGAATTCATATAAGCTCAATGCCTGCTCGGAGACGTTTAATAACTCAGCCGTCGACGGCTACATGGTATCTCTCTTCGATTAAATTAGTCGATTAAATTTTCATATTCAATCTTGAGTTGTTTACTAAAGGGAAGCACCGCGTCTCTGAACCTGATATTTTGCCGTTCAAATCATTACCTTAATGATGAACGAATAAGGTTGAGAATAGTTTAGTTATATAGAAGCCTAACAGTTAAATATTCATACGATCTATGATAAGAAAAAAACAACCGGACAAGTGCGAGTTGAACTTGCGTAGAGAGGGTTCCGTACGATGACAGACGGGTGCCAAGACATACATAATGCTTTCACTGTTAAAAAGTTATCACATCTAACGTAGAGCCAAGCCCTTATTCAGGCTTATAAGTCTGCTAACTACATTTTATCCTGAGAATTTGAGCTCTCTAGCATGATTGAGGCCGAATCTATGAGGGTATGAAAATACGACGTTAGGCGTCGAGAAAGGGTAGGTAGTGCCCCTGCTTATTATTTTTTGCTCGTCTTGGCGGGCGCGGTTACTACCGAGTCCCCAGACTCCAAGAACACACTTGACATTGTCGTTGAGGAACACGGCTCCCATACATTTCAACTGCAATTGTAAGTTTGTACACACAACATTCAAAGATTAACCATGTTATTTTAAGGCCATAGACTTCTTATCGGTTTTCCTGTAATCTGTAAGTATAGAACTAGTTTCTTTTTTCAATATTTTTGGCTCGGTAGATAAGGGGGGGGGGATGATAAATTTTAATGTTTTATTAAATAACTCCAAAACGGTTTATTTTAAAATCAAACAAATTATAAATTTAAGACTCTCACTGCAAGTCCTTTTATTTGAAATGTCACACGGTACAGTTTGTAAAACGTTTTTTTTTTTTCTAGTTTGTCCCTAAAAGTGAACCTCATATTCAACATTCATTTATTTACGTTACCGGGCGTGTAACGTAAATACAGAAATTCATATGTGTATCAAAGGAGACGGACGAAAGTTCATAGAAAGTTGGCCTGACGTTACAGTAACAATTACTGCATTATTTTATTTAGATATTAAAACCATTAAAAAAAAACTAAAGTGTTTAAGACTGCTCCGTGGTAGAAAAAAAAATTGGGTGTTATTGGTTTGTACAAAAACAACGTTGTTGCTTCTTGATAAGTTATTATTACACGGAGCTCTCACATTATACTTTGACAAATAAATAACAGTTTTTATTATAGACTAGAATTGTTGACGTTGTTCAATCATTGTATTTTATTTCCAAATCCGGAGTCGATGAGGCTGGGGTACCTAAGTCGAATAGGCAAGATAATCAAGTCCGTTATACGTCCGAATACGATACAATTAATAATTACAGCACAAGAAAACAACAAAATATCTATTGCCGCGAGCCCAGAGCCAAAAACGAACGAAGTGAGCGAATGACGGAATGAGTTGTTTGACGTTTGACCTGACATTGACATGAGTTCACTTTGTTGCCTATTTAATAATGAAGTCGGTTAAAAATATGATGATCGAATGAAAAACATTTAAAAAGCCTTTTTTTATGACTTTTTTAGAAACGTTGGTTGTTTCTTGTGTCATTGGGTAATCATTATTTAAAAAGTAAGTTTACAGAAGAAAACACTGAATCACTTTTCATTGTTTTTAATATCATAGTGGTAGTTATAAAGAGAATTAATATATTTTTATGAATTCGATTAATCGATTAACTTATTTCATCTGAAAACATTTTACAAGTGAAAATATGGGACGGCTGCACTTTTTTTTATTAATTTTTTATTTCTTATGCCATGATAAAATTACGTGATTAACTACAAAAAAATTATAAACATATTGTTCCTTAACCGGCCCAGATTTGCACGTCTCCTTTCAATTTAATCAGTCTAATCAGTCAATCAAAATCAGTCAACTGGCTATGACAGACGCACAGACAGACACACGAGTGATTCTATAAGGGTTCCGTTTTCTTCAGTAGGACTTACGGAACCCTAAAAACCCACCAAATATTGGTTGCATTTCGGGCCGGACGGAAAACTTTGCGTTTATTAATACTCTAACTAAGGTACAACATTTTTAAATATACAACGAGACAAGCTATTTGTACTTTATCTAAAAACGATTATTGTATTTTTAGTTCGGCAAAGCCTTTAGATCTAAGAATATTGTTTGGTGTTTCACAAAATGTTTAAATATTCATGGAACACAATAATTTATTTCAGGAACAAAGATCCTTTCTTGTTGTGAATATTTAGGTTAGTAGGTATCATATATGTTGTTGAAGGATGTCGAAAGTTAGGGTAGTTATTTTCATATTTACGACTTCTATTCGTATTGATAAATTTAATAAAACACTTATTAAAATATATTAAAAGCTTAAAAAGCAACAAAGTTTACGTAAAATATACCTAATTTTGTGAAACTGTAATACTTGGTTTGTACTGTACTTTCATAATTTGGCAACAAAATATGTAATGAAAGTAAATATTAGCCATACTTAATTATTTATTCAGCTATTCTTACCTACCCACATTAATCCTTCATACCTTGCTCAGACTCATAAAGGGATTCATAAAATTTTAATTTATTTTAGTGGTGTTTTACGTTCACTGAAACAAATGGAGGAGGAGTATTGAAATGTATCTACACTTTTAATTGTATTCAGTAACTTGACAGTTGAAGGGTTACCAGATTATGAAAAAAAAATATATAGTGAGGTGGTGTAAGAATGAACGAAATTGAATGAACTTGAAATTATGTACTTACATGCATTTTTTAAAATTAAAAATGTAATAACTTGTCTTAAAAACATGATATGCCGTATTAAAAATTGTAGAATTTGTTACATATTTTGTTTTCAGTAGTAAGAAACATCTGACTTTTTTTTCGCTATTTCAGGTTTGGTCCCATAGTAAAAGTTGTTCATAATGATGAGTACAATAACTCCTTATGAAGTTAAAGTTGATTAAAATTACACCTTGTATATGCCAATGCCAAGCTGTGTAACTATCCATCAAAACGTTTTCTTTTCTTTTATATAGAGAATATTTTATACAGGGTGTAGCAGAAACCCTATTGCTATACTTAAGCGCTAAAGATAACAGATGGTATAGAATCACTATACATAGTTTCAGCTCAAAATAAAATGCTCTAAGAATTGATACGAAATTTTCGGTTTCATATGATTCTTAAATTCAAATCATAACAAACGTATCACCGCACTACGTGTGTCAATAACTTTCCACGTTACTTGCCAATATCACGATAAATCCCTACCGAGTGATGTGTTTATTTTAATTTGAAAAGTTCGGTTTCTGGTATCAATGTATTAAAAAATCTCATATCTTCCGAACATGTAGAGATAGAATTAGAAAACCCTTCCAATATCGTTTGATATCATCCAAAGAAGCCGTGCCCTTGGTATGTATATACCCTTTCCATTACACGTTGTATAGTCTTTAATCAGGGTGTTACTGAAATCAGATCCACTTTTTCATTGGTTATCAGTACCTCAGAATTGCCTTTTCATTTACAAGGTATACCCGATTACGTATGATAGCATTGTTCCGACGATAATCGCAAGCTCGATCATGTAGCACAGACCATTATGTAATGCGATGCCGTTTGTTCCCGCTATCACGACGCACGGTCATAATTAAGCCTAGTTTCCACGAGCTCACAATTTTCCCTTCCGAAAACTAGCTAAATCTGTAACCTGTGTTCGAATATGAAGCCAACTGTAGGTTTAATACCGCAGCTAAAACCGACCACAGTGTACCTGGCGGTTGTCGTCCTTAGCTACTTTAATATAGCAATATCTGGATGACCGACCTTTGCTCGGTTTTTTGTTTTGGTTTGACGTTTTCTAAAAATGAAACCTAGCTAGATCGATTTATCGCCTCCGAAAACCCCTGCGTACTAAATTTCATGAAAATCGTTGGAGCCGTTTCCGAGATTCAGATTATACCTTATATACACCGTTCTGTGTGGTGCCGGACGTAAAAGAATAGCACCATCCCATTTCTTCCCGTAGGTGTCGTAGAAGGCGACTAAGGGACTTAGTAGAGAATGGGCAGCAGCGTTCTCTATGCATTTGACCACCATATTACGATCGCCAACCCTCCTGCCAAGCGTGGCGATTATGGCAACTCCCCCCCCCCCTTTTGGGGGAGGCTTATGTCCAGCAGTGGACGTCCTTCAGCTGATATGATGACACCTTGTTTTCCATAAGGGTAGGGCAGAAGTGTACTTATTGTACACCCACATGTCACCAGTTGTGTTTTAAATCCCATGTTATAGGGGTAAGCCATCAATCGGGCACAAAACGAGACTCTAGGTTGCTACTGAGAAATCCCAGACAGAAAAACCCAATAACACTTTGTCCGACCTGGGAATGGAACCCGGATCTCATGCTCAGCAGTAGCGCTTGCGACCACTAGACCAGTGCAGTGGACGTCTTTCGGCTGATATGATGATGATGATAATATATACAAGAATTGCTCTTTAAAGGTATTAGATAAGCAGCCTATAATGTTCCCACTGCTGGGACACAAGCCTCCTTTCTGTAAGAGGGACTGGGCTGGTAATCCACCACGCGGGCCCAGTGCGGGTTTGTAGATGTCACATGTTTTCCTTCACCGTTTTGGGAGCAGTGGAGCTGGAATAATTTACACAAAGTAAAGCGTTTGTCAGGGTTCGAACCTACGACGTACAACTCGTAAGTCGCGGCCGTTTCCATTGTGACATCATCGCTCTTAATATAATACCATAAACCGCAACAAATTACTTCGATAAAAACAGTGCGGAATAGGAAACGTTATCCGGAAAATATTCATGTAAGGTATCCACCCAAACCGCGTTTATTTCCTACATAATTTCATTTTGCCTAAAGTGACTTTCAGAGGTTGTAATGCTAATTGAGTTTGTAGAATCGTTGAGTAAACTAAAACAAGGTGTTTAGTTTCATACAGCCGTTGGCTACACAGACCGTGCCGACTTAACTTTCATTAAACGCTACATCCAAACCCTTTAATATTATTTCAGTTGGGAATTTTGAATTGTTAAAATTTGTTTTTGTGTGCATACATACGAGATAAACAAAGGGCGGCCCTAAATTTATAAATATCCCACTGAGCGATGCTGATTTACTTACCGACTTACTTGAATTACGTTCATATACTTTTTATGTCGACGTTACGCCAGTTCTTAACATCTTTTCATCGTCCACTTTCAAAAAATATTAAAATGCTTTCCCTAAAGTTACAAATGACTGCGTCTCTCTGCTTATTTTCAATTTATTCACGTTTCGTTACGGAGAGCTGTGTTAACGTTGCCAACAAATTTCCAAAGTATTGCGAAACTTACCAATCTGAACGAGTATTTTTAATTCATTTTCTTTCGCCCCACAACTTTCTTTTATACCCATTCGTAATAACATAGGCACGGTGTAGTTACAAGTTTACTTACAAATTTTCTTTGAAGGTGCTTATTTATTATGTTTTCGCGATTTTGTTCGTCATTTTGTATTCTCTTGGAACCTTTTTGAAGTGATGGTGGCGTTCTAAACGTACATATAAAATGCATATTATAGTAATGAAGTTTAATATGAGACGCACAAATTACACAGTACCGACATTTAACTCTGACTGATCTTCCTGAGATGTTCCACATCCTATATATAGTTTCCTTTACCTACCCACTAACCTACTTACTGTTTCATCAATATTTTTCATAATTAGTTTCCACCGGAATATCCCTTGGAATGAATGCAAGGTTTTGGGTCAGAGCTATGCAGGATTGCGATGTTATTTTTTCATGCACCCACAGTTTTTGCCATGTTAAGAGAAAATATTGGAACAGGCCGTTGCTCTAGCCTGCAGCCACATTATAGACGGGGAAAGTACACCTAACTAACACTAACTACATGATAAAAAAAAACAAAAGTATTTGGATAATAGTACGTACCTACCTATTCAAGTGTGTTGTATTGACAGCTAGTAAGGCTCCAATGATGTTAATTGGTCTTCTATTGGGTAGTAGCCGTAACTAAGAAAATTGCTATAATCATGGGATCTCAAGAGATAGAAATTAAATGAACCTTATTCTTTTAAGACACGTTTACACGTCAATATAGTTGGTCAATATTTTAAAACTACATGGCGCTGGTTTTGCCAAACTGACTGATCCCTGACAAGAAATGCCGAAACAAACTCAGAGTTCATGGCTTCTTTTAAAGTCCAAACATATTGCTATCTATATATTAATACGACACACGACTCATCGTATTTTTCAATTGCCTACATCTACCTTAAACACCACTTTTAATAGCCCCTTAACACGTATGGCAAGGATATAATAATGAAAGGTCCAATTTGACGGTTTACCCTATCGAGGTTTTCTCTATGAGTTTCGTTTCATACAGACGCTCCCTATATAAACAGTGCGCACAATGTACGCCTATATAGCTCAAAGTGTTTAGTGTTCTATGGTGTTCTAGATTTAGGTTTACTGGACACACTTTTTATATTTTCTTCTTGTCTCTAATTTTCATTATGTCAATGCCATGCATGCCTGTTATTTGCACGGTTACTGAAATGCCGATCTTAGATGTAAGTTTATTTGAAATGTAAGTGACAGTGCTGTTGGTGTGCTTATTATAAATAAATAAATAAATACGTGAAGCAAAACCTTTGTAGGTACCCCTTTTTACGAAAATTACGCGGACGGAGGAGTAGTAAATTTGGCACAGTTACATTTTTTATTGAGATGTAGTTCAGAAAGCTATTATTCTTGTATAATAAATTATTACTTTTAGTTTGAATACATTTAGTTTGAATGAATTATGGTCGAATTTCGACCTCTGGGCGACCACTACTTAGAATTTAATGTGAGTCTCACAATGCGGAGCCGTGTTTGGAAGGGCCTTTTAAAGAATGAGCCATTGCAGCTTTGAGCTGACCTGTCCCAACAGACGACAAACATGCATTAGTCATAATGTAGCTCATCCTTATTTTATGTTTTAATTTTTTATTTCAACGACCTGTCAATAGATTCTACCCGATCTGCAGGACGTTTGCGTAGGCCAAACACTCTAGAAACTCAAGTTTATTTACATTATGATTGTTCATGTGAAAAGTAAACAGTTAGATTAGGCCTTCTGCACATTCTCATTCCATGTTGCACGTTGTGTGGCGTCGTAGCAGAGCGGGCTCGACTCGCCGCGGGCCGGCTCACGCCGCCCGTACAACCTCAGGCTACGTATACATTTTGTTTGTTATTGTTTAGAATTACCTACCCAAACAAACCGCCTCATAAATTCCAAACTTTTCGCCCTTAACTTTTATACTGACCTATTTGTATAAAGTGTTGAAAATTATTACTTAGTCATAACATAACTGTAACGTCGGGAGTTGGGCAAAACTTTTCCATGTAAAAATGTGGTGTTAATGTTTTTCATAGTAACGATTTGAATATTAATATGATGCCTCGTTGGTTTAGTGGTACTGGGTTTTAACACACAGGTCGGGCAAAGTGTTTTTGTATTCTTCTATCTGAAATTTCTCCGCCGCAGCCTGGATTTGTGCCTGGTTGATGGCATTAGGCTCGTCCTTTATTACACGGGACTTAAACATAACTGGTGAAATGTTGCTGTTCTATATGTACACCCCTGCCCAACCCTACTGAGGCTGAACAAGGCGTGATGTTATGTGTGAGTGTGTTTATTAATGAAGGCAGTCTTTAGAAAAACTGTTTTCTGTAATCTATTTTGAAGCTTTGTCATTTATCACAGACTTATACTTTCAGGGCTACAAATCAGTTTATTAGACCTTAATTGCTCGTTAGGTAATGGATTCGATCTATTAGAAGCGTTTTCAATTATGACCAATATGACTCCAATAGTCATGACAAATGAAGGTACACTAAGATAAGATGAGACCTAATATTGTCCGACCTTTGTCTCTCCCTTTAGTATGAAACATAATATCTTACTGAAATTGTTCAGTCGGGAACAATACACCAATTAAGTCGACATCTTTTTAGGGTTCCATAGTAAAAGAAGAAACCCTTTCCGTCCGTCTGTGTCTGTTCGCGGTTTGACTGACAGACCAATGGTACTAAAAAGTGATATTTTGGCATGGTTATACATTGTAATCACGGCTACAAAATTTAGAAATTACATCTTGAAACACATTTTTTTTAGTGTACTTTCCACCTTTACACGTAACGCCGCAGGAGACGCCCTGGGCTTCGGGAATCCCAGGCTGATTCCCGGCCATCGTAGGCGCGGGCTTGCGGACGGCGAGTAACGGGTAGCTCGCTGTCCAACGACCAAGCCCGGGTCGACGGCGCGTTGGGTTCCACGCGCGCCTCAAAGAGATGCCAGCATCAACTGGTGGGGTCCGCAAGGGCCGATGCCTGCCAGGGGTGCGGGTTGTTCGAAAGAGATACCGTAGCCCCTGGCACACTGGCAACTGATGGAACACGGGTGGGTTTTAGTCAGTAATAGTCTGACACGCTCTCCTGCTCCACCCAGAGCGAGATTATTTGATGATTTCCCACCCTCAAAAAAAAATCCTTACACGTAAGTAGTAGTAAAATCGGGAATATGCTATTCCATTGTGAGTTCCATTGGATAGGTTTTCTATACATTTTCGTGTCGGTCTGCGTGACCTCGTTGTTCTTCTAAACTGCACAACGGATTTTGATGTGGTTTTCATCATCAATTAAAAAACTTACTCCAGAAGATTTATGTGTATTTACAGATTATATTAAACACACATCTCGATTTTTAGTCATGTTGTCAAACCGTGTGAACTTATTTGAATTGTGGCGGGTCGCAATTCAACTAATGCAAATAAATAAATTGAATTATATTATATTATTAAGCGTGTTATAATTATTTTTCCTTAATATTATTTATTAATTTATTATTTTATTGTACACACAGTAAAATTCATACAAGATATGGCATATTTAAACAATTGAGTACAAAGGTACTGCTTATTTCTTTAGAAATTTCTTCCAGCAGACCTGCGTAAGGAGAAATGACAAAGGATATGTGACGTCTTAAACTGAAATATACTTACACATAGGTATAATGCAGGAAATTAACGTATACTTAAATAAAGACATAATGATAAAATATATATAAACCTTACTTATTTTATTTTGTTATTATAAATCTTTTAAGCAAATAAAATTAGGTTATCCTGTTTTAATGAACATTTTTCGATTCACACATCGGTTTTAAAATACGTTAAGGTATTTTTGTTAAAGTCAAATGGACCTATTTCATAGAATTTAGAAAAAAATACTACGAAATACGAACTTATTTTTGGGGTCCAAAAAACAATACCGTGCATGCGTCAATATTAATCCCAACTACGGAACCCTTCATTGTGCGTGGTCCGAGACGCATTTTCTTGGTTTATTTATTAGTTGCTAATGAAACTCGTACATTTGGCACAGATGAGCAGCGTCGTATCTACGGCTCGGAGGGCGGCGAGGAACTGCCGCGATACGCCAGCAGTCCGCAGCGGCAGGCATCCCCTTTTCCTCATGAGAGCACCAATCGGAGGTTCTATAGAAGAAATAGGAACTCGAAAGGTACTATTTTGAAATACAGGTGGTTTCAACCGCGTAGATGTCGGAAATTATCTCACAGAAACGTGCTACTGGGATTAGCCTTACTCCTTATAACATCAGCTATGGCACATAGCTGCATAGTGAACGCCCCGTTAGAATTAATCAGCCATTTCGGAGATTAGCTGGAATAAACAGACGGACAACAATTTTTCTTTAGCTTTAAATACCGTTCTTAATTTTGCATCTAGTAAAGAGCTCTTATTTTGACATTACAAACAGACACTTCAATTTTATTTATTTTTATAGATGTAAGTATACATAAAAATGCTGTCAAACAGCAAGTTTTATTTCTGAAATAAAAGAAGAAGATATAAGATAATTGAGGGACTTGTGGCTAAATAATAGCAGCCGCACGGGTTTGTCAATCAGGTTAAGCTACACTTGCCATGGTTGGTCTGTGGATGGGTGACCATTTTTACATACCAAGACCCCTCCGTACTTCGGAAAGCACGTTAAGCCGTTGGTCCTGACTGTTATTCGTGGATCTTTGACAGTCGTTACGGGGCGTCAGAAGCCCAAAAGTCTGACAACCAGTCGTACTAAGGGGTATCGTCTTACCCAGTAACCGGGTTGTCAAGGTCAGATAGGCAGTCGTTCCATGTAAAATACTGAGCTGCATCCGGTTAGACTGAAAGCCGACCCCAACATGGTTGATGCAGGCAGTTGATAAAATTAAAGAAAAGGTAATTGATGACAAGATTGGCCTTAATTATATTTATTTATAAAGCCAGTTCCTAATTAGAATACAACTAGAACTAAAAGTTTGCAGAAGATTATCTGTCTTTTGAATACAAAGTCATCGAGGCATGGCAACGACAACAATTTAAAGTCTGAGAACATAATCTCGAATACGTACCTACTTTTAACCTAGGTATCTTGAAAAATTCTTACTAAGTCCGGCTTTAATACGAGGTCAATATAATTTGTTGCTCTTTAAAGACATGTTTTTCAGTTTCATAAAATTTTCCTCTTTATAAAATGTCTTCTCTTTCAGGTGAGGAGATATTCAGTGCGGAGCCAGGCGGTACGCTGCAGCGTCGTCGACGTGCTGACGAGTTCCCGCACGAAAACAACGCGCGCAACGCACGACTCTGTCTTAATAACGGTAGTGATATTATTTCTTACTAGCTTTTGCCAGCGGCTCCGCCCGCGTGGAGTCGTAAATTATCCCACGGGAACGTACTTCCGGGATAAAAAGTATCCTAATCCAGGTTACAAACTATCTGTGTGCCAAATTTCATCCAAATCCGTTAAGCCGTTTTTGCGTGAAAGAGTAACAAACATCCATCCATCCCTCCATAATTACAAACTTTCGCGTTTATAATATTAGTATAATTCTTTAAGGGATTGGTCCATTAACAGAGACACTGTTACAATTATAAAGCACAGCTTATGTGTACAAACGCGAGCATAACCCAGAATTGGACAAGTAATCTAACAGCAAACCTCAGGGCACAAAATCTGGACATAAAATTCGATTATACATTTAAATATAAACTGGACAAATATGTGTATGGCACAATATAAAAAATAATAACTACAGTAAAATATAGCATAGTCAGCCTAAGACGTTCCCACTGCTGGGACACAGGCCTCCTCCCGGTGCGCGGGAGTGGACTATAATCTACCACGCGGGTCCAGTGCGGAGTAGGTAGTAGATGTCACATGTCTTCGAATTTTTGGTTTCTTGGATATCATGCCATTTAATGCTAAACAACATAATATAATAACTAAATGTAAAAGTATTTCATAATATTGTGCATAAATTAAATTTTCACGAACTTAAAGCCTCGTTTACACGTGGACAGTGTCACCTCTCGACGAATCCCTCGAGAATTTCTGCTCGAGTAAACAAGACTTCACGCTCACATTATCACATTAGGATATTATAATTATGTGAACTATGGATCAAAGCGATATAAATGAATTATTATTTTTATTTATTATTTTACAATTTATGGTCAATTTGCGAAGTTAATTACTGAAATCTCCTAAAAAAAAGTAATTGAAGTAGGTATGCTCTAATTTTGTAAATAAATAACCTTTTTACATTATTTAGGTCATCCATCCCATTAAACCGTCAAAGTTTGAGTAGCAAAATGTTCTGAAGCAAAGCAAATTGCCTGACTACCAACCTGCCTGTAGTATTTGCTCGAGAACCCAAATAGATTATCCCAATTACCTACAGTTGTTGTACTCTTAGCAATCGAGGAGTTCCTTCGCCTAACTTTCAAGTCCATTATCAGTTCCTAATCGAAATGTAGAAGTGGAAATAGAGTGCGGTTTGTTTGAAAAACGAAAATCTTGAACTGTTCCTTATGTTTGACCTATTAAATATTTTATATGTATATATTATATATACGGGAAGCAAAAACTTTGCATACCTTTTTACGAAAATTACGCGGACGAAGGAATATGAAATTTGGCACAGCTAAAGTTTATAGGGAGAAGAAGGAATGCAGAAAGCTAACATTTTTTAATTATGGTCGTATTTCGTATTTTTAATTATGGTTGAATTTCGATCGCTGGGCGACCACTAGTTTTTATAATTACAGTCACAAAGACAGCAGACGAAGATGAATGGAAAATTATGCGGGAGGGTTTTGCCCAGCAGTGGGACAGTATGGGTTAAAAAGTTAAAAGTTACAATTCAAAATATGTGAATTTTTATCAGCACTGTAACATAGTCGTTTTTGAACAGGCGTATTATACCTTAAACGTAGTTTATAACTGTTTCATAATGAGGTGTTTTAAAACCAAGTTATGTTCAGTTTCATACACTATAATTTATCTCATCAAATCAAATCAAAATATTTTATTTCACATAAACCTGCATGGGCACTCATGAAACGTAAGAAGCTAGGTGCACGGTTCCAATTTGTCGCTTGCTATGGAGAAGAGCCGGCAAGAAACTCCACGGTTACAGTTTTAAAATTCTACTCTCATCGGGATTGAACCTACTAAATATAAGATCAAAGTTAAAGTAGATCAAAGAGTAAGAAATAGTTTTGTAATGCTATAAAAATTGCGCGCCCCGCACATGCGCTCCATTACAATAAAATAACTGATGGAAACTCCTTGGCGCTACTAATTAAAAAATATCTTTATAAAATTGGTGTTTAAAAAGTATGTCAATATAAACTCGTTTTGAAGTTTATAATTCGAATTTCACGTTACGAATCTAGAACAGAATTTTAGAAAACTGCACTTGCTTTACCTACTCCATTTTTACCACTACACTCTACAAACAATTGCTCATTATTCCACCCTACTAAGTTTATATAATACACCGCATACCTCTACGACAAGAATGTAATGATGACTGCAAGCATCAACAATAATAATGCCGTTCCGAAATGTATGGTATGGACGAGGTATTACACATATTCAGTGTCGGATTCCACTTAAGTTATTGTACTTAGGCATTCTGTAGTGTACCTATTATGAGCGTATTACGGAGCGGAGGTGGGTGCATGCCTTTGATAAGGATGCCTGGCATAGTTGCTCCGACGCATGTGACTGGCGCGAAGCTACGTGTACATAATGAGCCAACCGAATTGTATTCGTGTTTCGAGAGACGACTTAGTGACGTCATGATGATCTTATTAATTGGTTGAGAATTCTTGTTCTCGCAGTTTTAGGGCATATCTATACTTACTTACAAATAAATAGAATTGAAGTGTCTTTTTATAAAATAAAAAAAACAACCGACTTCCGGAAAAACATTACTAAGTGAAAAATAACTGTAATTTTGGAAGTCGCTGACTTTGGATTTGTATTTTAGTTTACTGTCACCGCCTTCCGAAATTAAAGTTATTTTTCACTTTGTAGTGTTTTTTCCGGAAGTCAGTTGTTTTTTTTTTGACAATAGTTTTTATTTTTCACTTTTTCGTTATATTACCTACCCCACACCAATTCGAAATTTCATCATCCTTGGGTCAAAACAATGCATATTAATCGATAGCAGCAATTGTGGTCGATTTGCTGTAATTTTTTGAAGAGTTCCGTTGTCTGTCTCTGAAACTTATCATCAGATCTATATGAATTTTAAATGGGACCATTTCGGAATAAACTCCCTTCGATTAAAAATATGATAATTTTGCAAATCCGTCTGTATGTGACGGAGTTATGCCGGAACAAAAATAAAAAAATAAATATATAAACATGTCGAATTATTAACCTCCTTCTTTTTGAAGTTGGTTAAAAATTAAAATACTCGTTCATAGTAGTAACAAAGTAATATAAATACTTATAATTGTAGGTACGAGAGTTTGCTGGATTTTTCGCGTTGGTAATAAGTAAACAACGTAGGTACGAACGGATGCACGAGTAACAAGTTGTTACTTTTTTTTGGAAGGTATTTTAAAGCTTAAACCTATACAATTAATGATGAACCCCAAAGCTTTGAACTTACTTTTTTATTTCCAATTAAAAGTAACAGATCTTTGCAATTTTGTCGTATTTGCAACCCCTTCAGGCAATGGTGGTCAAGCCAACGAGCGCGAGTGCGACTCACCGCCAGAACCAGCCCCTCCTGAAGTACCTCCGAGAGGACCCAGCCTCCACGTCACCCTGCGCCACCGCCCCTGCGAACAGCCTGCAGAGCCTGATCGACTGTACCTGTCCGAAGGTAAGTGTAGATTAAGGAAGGAAGAAATTGGTACGTAAAATACACAAAAAAAAACAAAGAATAAAATAAAACAGTATTATCAAAAATCAAAATCAAAATCCATTTATTCAAATTAGACTGAGAATCAGCACTATTCGAACGTCAAAATTACATAAGGTAGTCCTCCAAAACGCCCGCCTTTCACCAGTTCCTAGTTCTTGAGCTGGGAAGAAGAAGTTGCGCAACCAACTCCCGACAAGCACAGCTGTCCTGACAGCTACGCATATAGGCCCAGTTCAGCATAAATGCTAGTCAACTAGCCTGACGCTGGTTTTCAACTGGACCTCATGTTACGAGGACGTCTTACGGATGTACCTAAATCAGTTTTTTTTCTGTGTGTGTGTAATATTCGAAAGAAAAATAGATACCTACGTATGTGTAGCAAATAATAGGAAAATTTATTAGATACAAACATAACATCACGCCATGTTTCCCTGAAGGGTTGAGCAGATGTGTACCTATAGTACAACCGCATTTCACCACTTATGTTTTAGTTTAAGTTTTGATATATATGTCCCCGTAAAATTGTAAATACCGTTAGATTATAATCTATTTCGCGAGATTGTGAACTGTCGAAAGATGGTGAACCGTAACATACTACTTACAATTTAACCCATTATTTTTCGGTAGATTATAAAATTATAATCGATCGAAGTGAAACCGTCAAATTGTGAACTGGTATTAAGACGGATAGTACCTTGCGCTATTACTAAATAGTCAAGTAACTGCCACTAATTTGGAAGTAGCGCTCGCCGGCCGCTGCCGCGGCACCGCTCGCTTCACTCGCTCGGCTCGCGCGCGATTGGTCGCAATTCTGACCTAACCTAACCTATTCGGTCCGTATGCAGTATGGTATGGTGCAGTTCACAATTTATCGACAGTTTATAATCTCGCGAAATAGGTATAAACTAACGGCGTTCGCAATCTTACGGTGACATATATACCTACAATAATTGTATGTGTTGTTATTGTTCTTAATATTAATTGAATGGCACTTTTTAATTAATATTAAGAACAATACAACTAGAGAATTCGTGAGATTAACGTAGAGTTCAGTGCCCGAGGATGCAATTAGTGGATTTCTTCAAGATTGTGTTCAAGGAATCCAAAGATTTTGTTTATTTCATCCTAGAAATTAAAATTTTCTTCTTTAACCATCATTATTGTATATTACATTTGGTTGCCTTTTCACAAGGATTATTGGAAAACATGTGACGGTTTTTTATTAAAGCTAAATTGAAAAACAAAATTGGAAACCCATTTATTTTTGAACACGTGACGAGTACAACACATGTCGCACGGCAAAACAAAAATAGTTTTTATTACGTCGACCAATGTTATTTTATATTAAGGCTTCTTCAAATAGGCGCGACGCGACACTTGTAGAACAATTTCCATGAAGTTTTTATAGAAATTGTTCTACGTGTGTCGCGATGCGACCGTCGCGTCGCGCTGGTCTGCACGAGCCTTTAAGCACAACTGACACGCCCTCCTGCTCCACCCAGAGTGGGAGAAGTCATTTTATGATTTCCCACTCAGAAAAAAAAGATACAGGCTTAGATAAACATAACCTCTATATTGTAATTTTAATGTTAAATTAAACGATTTTAACTTTAACTTTTTACAATGAAGGAGACTGACGGTTTTGTTTGTAATTTTTTAACACAGCTATTGCTTTTTATGTTGTAAACTTACTATCAGCAAGATTGGCTTTCATTTTGACAATTCAACAACATTCATTGCGGTTTTTACATAAGCAGACACATTTTCGACCATAAATGAAGCAATGGATTAGCAATATCTTAAAAATGATTCAGATTTCGATTGATTGATAATGTGTCCTCTGTGCAGTAAGTAGGTATAAGCACAGTATTACAATATTTCCTACAGTAGCGCAACGCCTTTGATGTCGCGCGATGCCGCCGCCAGTGTAGGTACTTACGCTGTCAGATGCAAATATGCTAGGGTTGTCACCAAATGGGAAATAAAACATTTGTGATTATTACTATTATGATGTAATCATTTATTTATATGTACATTCAAAATAATTGTGATTATTAAATCTAATGTAATTATTTATTCATAAATATATATTTACATATGTTGCACTGCTAAATATTTACGTGACACTTTATTTTTGGATGTTCTTAATTGTCTATTATAAAATTTAACTACGTAATGTATTCGCATTCGGATGAACAATCTGATAAGAAAAGAATGAGGAAAACATGAACATGGCTGTGATTTAAAGTACTTAGTATTTCAAATAATCTATCTAAAATATTGTTTCCAACAAACGAGTTGAAATTTTGTCTAAAACAGGCTTGCAGTTTAGTTATTCCTAGAATGAGGTTTTAAATTGGCTTGTGCTTTGACAATTTTACTTAGATTAGGTGATAAGAACTTGTCACATCCTTGTAAGATCTGTTCATAGGTGACGTCCGTCGACTTAGCTTCTTCCATCAACTTCAACTTTTTGGCACAACTTGTAAATTGTTTTCGAAGTTTTCTTTTTCTTGGAGTATGATCTGTCAATTTTTTTGTAGTTTGTGATGCTTGGGCACTAGTGGATGCCACAACTGATACGCCTACGGAAACAATGTCGATCTGTTGTTGAACACCTCTGTTTGTCAAATCTTTTATAATTTCTATTTTTGTAGTCTCAGTTTGTGTACTCATAGGATGTAGTGAAGCAGACGGTAAGTTTGATACGGGAATAGCAGTGCTTTTTAATTTTGTTTTCATATACATCCATCTTTCAAAGTGTAAACCACATACGTATATAATTGTTCAACTGTTTTACTTTTCAAGTCCGGTCTTTGACAAGCTTCTATCCATAACTCGCGCCTGGAAAGTAAGTAGGTACCTACCTATAAATTCAATAAACAAACACGGTATGTGTTTGTTTATTGAATTTATTTTTTATACAATTATAATTATCAGACATAAAAATATAAGGAAAAGTGGCCAAAATTGTGTGCACAAGTCAGTTTTGTCTTAGCGGCGGCGGCGGGGTGTCTGGAATATTCCATAAGTCTATGGTTACACAAATGAAAAAACCTACCTCTCGTCGTCGCGGGGAAATCTATGAAACTTTAAGTCCTTCTGAGATTTCCATGTCGATTTACATCCATACACAGAACAGTTTGTGCGCACCATTATAGAATATGTAAGTACTTATATCAAAATTATTACACAAACAACACGCCCGCGTCTGCCCTTCGCGCTCGGTACCGCAAACTAAGCGTGTTTGCGGTACGCGGCCCGCGCCGCCCGACCCCCGCGAGTTCCCCTCCGTTGCTCTGCGCAAGTACATTCGTCGCGCTACTGTAGGAAATATTGTAATACTGTGGT
Organism: Polymixis lichenea; assembly: GCA_949091785.1. Lineage (NCBI taxonomy): Eukaryota > Metazoa > Arthropoda > Insecta > Lepidoptera > Noctuidae > Polymixis > Polymixis lichenea. The sequence continues at coordinate 11,060,924 of OX420939.1, read as the reverse complement.
ATAAGTATTAGTTTAAGCTAGTAGGTTATATTCGATTGAATGGTCTACAAGCAGGGGTCAAAGATCACTTAAATTGATCAATTACATGTTTTATTATAAATACGCATCAAAAGGTTATAGAAGGGCAGACGGCCATCACAATATGAAGTGACCTCAACATTTATAACAATTTCACTATAAATATTTTATTAATCACTTCAACATACGAATCGTTATAAATTGTATTTTTATTCTATCGAAATCCCATTTAACTTTAGTAACTTTTCAGCTTTTCAAGTGAGCATAGTTCGAAGAAGGACGATATTGCTTTTGTGGTTCATCAAACGAAAATATTTCAATATTGGATGTGGTTAAATATACAGTACACGTCTTGTGTTTTTCACAGTGAAGTGAAAGAAAACAATGGGTATGGTCCGTTATCCTACTAATATTATAAATGTGAAGGTTTGTGAGTATGGATGTATGTATGGATGTTTGCTACTCTTTCACGCAGAAACGGCTGAACGGATTTGAATGTCAAAGTCAAAGCATTTATTTCAAATAGGCACTTAAAAGGCACTTTTGAACGTCAACATTTACATTAAAATAAAAGTGATTCTAGTCGCCCCTTCCAAAATGTAGTTTCGTATGGAGAAGAATGGGCAAGAAACTCCACCGTTACTCTTTTAAAATGTTTTAACTACAATATTAACATACATTCATTGTATAATTATGTGTGAAAACGACGCATCCAGGATAAAATTACAATACCAAAATAGGTAAAAAGAATGAAATTGAAGCAATTACAGATAAATTAATTTTATGATAGATACATGGTGCTCATATATTTGCAAACATTGTAAAAGTAAGTATACAATTTTCCTAGAATGTTAACAAGTAGGTTATAAGTTAGTGTGTGAGTTAAAGTAATCACTGAGTGTAAATCAATGTCATAAATATAATTAATTACATAATTCAATTAGCAACCAGTTTGATTGTGTCTAGACTCTAGATTGTCCTATGGAGCAGGACCAGCATGTTTCCAAGCATTCTTATCTTGGATATAATACTCTAATTTGTACTATGCTTGTTTACAAAGTGTACTTTTTATATGAGTTTTAATTTTCCTTTCATTTAATTGCAATATATCACCAGGTATTTTGTTATAACATTTTCACACAGTACCCCATAAAAGATGTATGTACTTTAGCTAATCTGAAAAATGGTTGATCTAATTTATCTTTGTTTCTAGTATTAAAATTATGTCTATCACTTATTTTATTTCTTTCTTATTTCTCACATACATGATATGAATGAAATTTGACACACAGGTAGTTTGTAACCTGGAATAACACATAGGATCCTTTTTATCCCGGTACTACGTTCCCGTGGGATAGTTTTCGACCTCCACGCGTGCGAAGCTGCTGGCAAAAGCTAGATTTCTGATGTATTTTTTTTAAAACGGCTCATTAGTCGTATCGCATGAAATTACTCGTCAGAATCGGGCGAATCGTGATTTTAAAATAACATAAAATTTCTATGGGCGACTCGCACGTAGTTAATTTCTTAGTGGGTGAATCGGCAATTCTAGAAATACGTATGCAATAGGTACAGATGGGAACTGGCACTTTTGATTAAAATGTTAAGGAAATAACGAAGAGTTATGGAAAAAGTTCACTAACTTTATTACATAAAATACAAGACGTGCCAATTACCTACTATACGTATTTCTCGAATGGTCGATTCGACCACAAATAAATAATTGACTTCGTTCGAGTCGCCTATAGAAAAAATAATAATTAAAAGATACGTTTAGCTCGATTCGGGTGAGTGAATTCGTGCGAATCAACAAAAACGCCTTAAAACCACCGAAAAAGGTTTTAATTTTAAAATCCTATGAACTTTAAAACAGGCAAACTAAACTACCTACGTAGCTTGATCTCGACCCGTAGATATGCATTACGTAGGAAAACAAACTTGCTGTTCGAACTTTCCTTTAATCTAAGTTTGAAGATAAGGGTTCTATAGAATGTGGTAAAATTTAATAGTGGAGCTGTTTTGTGTTAGTGTGGAGTTACAAAATGGGAGTTCCTGATTTTGAACATCAGGCTATTTTAAAATAAATTATCGTTACGATTTAGCTACTTGGAACGATAGTTTAAGGACGGTTTTGAAAACATTTGAAAAAAAAAGCAGACAAGTGCGAGTCGGACTCGTACACGTGGGGTTCCGTAGCACTGAACAATATTCAACAATACAATATTTTTCTTGTGCCGAAAAAATAATTTCTCTAATTTTTTTGTTTTTTCGTTAATATGGCCATAGTAGTACACACTCTGTGAAAAATTCAAGTGACTGTCTATTATGGTTTAAAAGATACAGCCTTATGACAGACGGATGGACAGGCGGACAGCGGAGCCTTAGTAACAGGGTCCGCTGGCACCCTTTGGGTACCTATGGAACCCGAAGGACAGGTTAGTTATGAAAATGTGATTCTTAGTGTTCATACACGAACCGCCGGCCGGCGTCAAAGCAACTGCAACCGCTCGTGTATTCAAGTAGCATAAACCTTACTAATATTATAACTGTGAAAGTTTGTGAAGATGTATAGATGTTTGTTACTCTTTGACGCAAAAACGGCTGAACGGATTTGGATGAAATTTGGCACACAGATAGATTATAACCTAGATTAACACATAAGATACTTTTATCCCGGTAATACGTTCCCACAGGATTATATTTAACCTCCACGCGGGCGAAGCCGCTGGCAAAAACTAGTCAGCCTATAATGGTGCCACTGCTGGGACACAGGCCTCCTCTCGGTGAGAGGGAGACGGCCGTTATCCACCACAAGGGCCAAGTGCGGGTTGGTAGATGTTACATGTCTTCGAATTTTTGGTTCTAGGACATGCTGGTTTCCTCACGATGTTTTTCTTCACCGTTTTGAGGGCAGTGGTGATGGAATAATTTACACATAGTATAACCCCTATCTAGCTTCAAACCCACGTCCTATAACTCGGTAAGTCGCGGCCGTTACCACTGGACCACCACTGATCCCTATTTGAGTAATGCGCTCAACTACACGAGCGGCATGTTGTCAACACAGCCGTAGACGTGTCTCTGCCGTAGACGCGTGCTGTTCGTGTATACACCGTGACATTTCAGTCGTCATACAACGGCAGCCCACTTCATTTATCCAATGACTACTAATCATTTATAAAAATAAAATAAAAAATCAACATATTGCATAATTAAAAAAAAATATCGTTCACTAAGACGCATGACGTAGTTTGAAACACCCTTTTATGGAGGTGGAATTAATGATGGAATGTAATGGTAGGTAGGTAGGTAGATATCTTCTACCATTTGATACGTAAACATTATTAACAAAAATAAATAATGCTTTTAAATTATTAAACACCCTGTTTAATAATTTAAAAGCATTATTTATTTTTGTTTGTACCTATTATCTTAATTAATGGTAACAATGTTTTAATCGCGCCTAGAGGTATTTTATGACGGATACATTGAGTGGACCACCTTTGTTAGACGACTAAAATGCCACGGTGTATAAGCACTAATGTAAACAAAATGAACACTTAATTTTTTTTTAAGCCCTTACGCAACTACAAAAGAACATAATAACACACAGAACATTCATAGCACATACATTGCTGCCGACTGCCAAGTCTGCAGAGTTAGCTAATTAAGTTTCCGCCGTAAATGTAGAAGCGCGTTAAGTAGGCCTTGTTCTTGTGTGGGTACTTCGGTGAAGTTTAATCGAATCGCATCGCATCGCCGTAGGTACTAGACCTCGCCGGTGCCACCGAGTTGCCTCTCTGACAAATTAACCACTTGATCTATGCCCCGGGCGTGTATACGTAAACAACTTGGACTTTAATTTCTTTTACCTCTCTCTTCGACGGCCTTAGGGTTCGGTCGGAAAATGAAAATGAAAATTGCTTTAGGATTATTATGTGTGGAGGAAAATTATGGCGTTTTTTGTTGATTTGAGCAATCGGCATGAAAAGTATTTTCTTATGTGCGAAATATTAAAATAAAAATTCAGAACATTATATTTTATTTCATGTATATTTGTAGTTAGATCAGACAACCACCGACCAGATGTGTTTAGACCATATTATCGCCTAAAACCGTAAATATATTTCAAAAGAAATACTTTACACTGTTAACGCAAATTACAAGCCACTTCGAGGCAAAGTAAATGGCTCAAAAATGTTGGGAAAAGACTAATTGTTTACCCAAACAAAGTCTTTAGATAGTACAGAACCCCCGGCGAGGTAAACTTCCACTTCTCATCTTTCCCCTTGTTTATACTTTTCGTTTTCATTAGCTTCGAAGCTCTGGCAACATTGTAATGAATTTTTTGGCTTACTGAGACCAGCTTTTCATTGTCCCTTGAAATTTTATAGAGTCAGGTTTGAATGTAACAAACCATGGGTCAAATACTTAGTCTCAGTGCCGTGACGAAAGAAGAAAGAAAGAAAGCTGGTAAATTTGATTTGGGTGAGAGCCGGGCGCAGGATGAGGCGCTTTGATGTGGCGCACAGTGGAACGAATGTATGGGAGCGGTTGGACGTAGACATGTCCGAAAAAAAAGAGTAAAATTATGCCAAACTAATGATGCCATCTTATTCGATTACTTAATGCCTTCATAACTTGTGGTGATGAATTTCTTCATAACTCCCATATTTCGGGAGTAATTTGAGAAAATGTGAAATTTTACTATGAAAATGAGTGTATCGAGCTCTCTCCCTCCTGATTCCGGGCTTGTTTCAAGTAGCGGTCTCTAATATCATAATGCTAATACTAAGAGCTATATTTAATACTAAGACACATAGTGCGCCAAATGTGCACTTTCTGGGATAAAGAGTGATGTTTATATTATAACACAATTTTTTTATTTTTTGTTTATTTTGTTGATTAAAACCGTTTTTCTAAAGGTTTACCTTATTACAATAACATTTCTGAGCAGCCAATTAGAGAAGATATAAGCTAATTAGGATATATAATTAGGGACTTAAGGTTTACATATAAAACTGATGCACTAATGATTACTGATAAGAACATTGCTATTATTTAATTACTAAATGGCTCTTAATACACTAATTTAGCATGCATCATTTACTAATTATCACAATAACTAATTACCTTGCAATATTTAACAAAGGATACCTGGGATACCTGGATTTTATATAAATAGGTCACTATTAGTAACTTTAAAATCAGTGTTGATTTACACCTCGTTGTATCCAAGCTAATCTCGCAATGTATTTTCCAAATTTTAATACAAATCTTGATATTCACGTTGCTTTATGCGCACGCGCACATAAAGATTTACGCGACTTTAACTATTTGTTCAGTGTTTTAAAAGATAACAGTTGTGTTCAGTTATGTGAAAGTGCTGAAACAAGTTTAAAAGACTGGTGTCGTCGATTTTGCTACCGCATTTATGCAAAATGGACACAGTCTGGAAGAAGCACAGATAAGTTTCGGAAGAAACATGAGATTTGGCTACAGGCTGCAATTCAATGGCCGGAATTACAGAATGAAAATATGGAACCTTCTACAGAAAATATAAGTGACGTCATCGAGCCCATAATTTCTCCTGCTAAATCTGATGCTTCAACTTGTACACATCCTAGTCCTCGTAAATCTTTTGAGGACCTTAGTAACCGGCAAAAAAGAAGACGCACTGAAGATAGTCTTTCATGCAGCAGTAGCAGCGCTGAAATTATGTTTTCGGCCGAAAGGGCGCTTCAAAAGGCAGGACAAAGCGATACAGCTTATGTTATGAAATACTTGACGGAGAATCCAGAAGAGGCCTCAAAAATCAAAGCCTTCATTGAAGGTAAATCAATTCAGGTACGGGAAATATCCCCTTTGAAGGCATTGGCTCTTTATGTATCGATGAACTTATCGAAATGGCGCTATAACACTCTTCGGGATTTCAACACTCAAGAAGGAGCTCTTCAATACCCGAGTTACTACATGTTGGTTAAAGAAAAAATTAAGTGCTATCCGGCCAAAGAAGATCTCACAGTTACAGAGAGCTCTGCAAAAATCAAATTACAAGCCTTGATGGATTTAACCTCAAGAAGACTTATTAGGTCGTTAGAAACCCCTGTTGATCCCAATCAACAGCTCGTATTGACCAGCAAATGGGGTTTTGACGGATCATCTAGCCAAAGCATTTATCATCAAAGGACGAGTGAAGATGAGCAAATCGATCTTGCTAGTAATTTTATGATTAGTCTTGTACCACTGCGGCTCGTCTCAAAAGGTGTAACAATTTGGGAAAACGAGCGACCATCTTCCACTTCATTTTGCCGGCCAATATTGTTTAAGTTTATAAAGGAAACCAAAGAAAATGTGCAGAGAGAGATGGCTGAAATCGAAGCAGAGATTGAAGCCTTAACTCCATCCACCATCACTGATGGAATTAGTGTCAAACACCAACTGCTGTTGACAATGATTGATGGTAAAATTCATTCCATTATATCCAATACAGCAGCTTCAGTGTGTGACATATGCAAGGCTTGTCCTAAAGAAATGAATAATTTAGAGTTAATCAAAGATAAACACGCAAACGAGGACATGTATAAATATAGCTTAAGCACCCTTCACGCTTGGATTCGCTCAATGGAATGCTTATTACACATTTCCTACAAATTAGACATAAAATCATGGCAAGTAAGGGGTGATATAGCAAAAAGGCAAGTTGATGACAGGAAGAAAAGAGTTCAAGAGGCTGTAAGAAGAGAAACGGGCTTACTTCTCGATGTTGTGAAACAAGGCAGTGGATCCACCAACAATGGCAACTCGGCAAGGAGATTTTTTGAAAACTACACTAAATCTGCTGAACTGACCGGAATAGATGCTATGCTTTTAAGAAAAATCTGTGTGATCTTGCAGTGTATTTCATCAGGAGAGAAGATCAACGTAACTAAATTCCGAGAGTTCTGCTTTGATACTGCTAAGCTTTACGTGGAGTTATACCCATGGTATTATATGCCTTCTTCACTTCATAAAATTTTAATGCATGGGCCAGACATAGTTCAGAACATGTCAATTGTGCCCATTGGTTTTCTATCCGAAGAGGCATCTGAGGCTAGAAATAAAGATTTTAGAAAATATAGAGAGGGGCATTCTCGAAAGCATAGCAGTATCTCATGCAATGAAGATATTATGCACAATCTTTTACTGTCTTCTGATCCACTTGTTACAAGTATCCGTCCAAAAGGAAATAAGTTTGTAAAAAAATCTTCTTTTAAGGAATTTTATGAGCTTACGGATTCTGAGAAAAGTGATATCGAATTTGTTAACATAAATGATTTAGCGGACATCGATTCTGAATTTGAATTAATTGATGATGATGATGATGACGAAGATAATTAAATGATGTTATTGTTTTAAAATGTGTAACTTAGTAAATTAGAGCTTACATCTTAATTATTTATTGTACTTTTAATGAAACTAGGTAATTTATTATCAACTTACTTAAAAGTCATACTCTCATCAGTTCTTGTGAATATTTTTGTTAATATATATTTCTGTATATATATATAATATATTTATAGACCTCTTAATAAGTCTGTCTGCGGTTTAAAGTAAATACAAATGGGGAAAAAACGTTTTTTTTTTTAAATTTTCATTTCCTTTTATCCCAGAAAGTGCACATTTGGCGCACTATGTGTCTTAGTATTAAATATAGCTCTTAGTAATAGCATTACGATATTAGAGACCGCTACTTGAAACAAGCCCGGAATCAGGAGGGAGAGAGCTCGATACACTCATTTTCATAGTAAAATTTCACATTTTCTCAAATTACTCCCGAAATATGGGAGTTATGAAGAAATTCATCACCACAATTTATGAAGGCATTAAGTAATCGAATAAGATGGCATCATTAGTTTGTCATAATTTTACTCTTATTTTTCGGACATGTCTACGTCCAACCGCTCCCATACATTCGTTCCACTGTGTGGCGGGGCTCCGTCGCCCGCGCCTAACCCGCCTCGCTGAAATGGCGCGCACTTACACAGAAACTCTTACCGTAATTTAATTTTTATGATAGCGCATTGTAAGCGTCTCCGGGACTTTTATTTGGATTTCGTACCCCCACTTAAGTTAGGTCACTGACGACCATGGAATACCACTGTATTCCAAGGTATGGCTTAAGGTATGGCTCCCCTAATTCTAATAATGATACCTTCTGGAAGAGACATCTTTACAAACGTTAAACCAACGTCGAAGTCGTTCAAGTAGGTAGACACCGAAATGAATTAGGCAAATCTTGATTCAAACAAGAAAATAGCTTCAAAAGGTCTCGAAAGTTTAATGGAATCGAACAGGCCCCGGCCGGAGTAGTCGGAAGTTTGCGCGGGTGACAAATTGGGCACTTGACCCGCGCGCCGGCCGAGCCTCCCACTGCTTGTTTGTCGAGGACCGTAATAAGTTTAACTTTAAGTAAACTATATTCCATTCCCTCTAATTTGCCGTCGCGCTACGCTCCTGCGATACTTTTTACAGTCTCAAATTAACATTTGTATTTATTCCGCTAAAAGTAATTCCAGGTGCTCTATAATTCAACGCTGCAGCTCTGATTTCACCTGACGCTCTTATTAGTGCTAGGATTGCTAATTCGTTTGATTTAATATTAATGTCGTTGCGTAGGATGGGAAGGTAGTAAAGGCGTATTTGTGGATGCAATATTATTTCGTAAGAGGAGAAGCGAGTCTCGAGTCCGGAGTCTTGCTTGAAAATTGAAACCTCCTCGGAGATTCGCTGTAATTTAATTTTTACGATGCCGTATTGTTGAGCTTCCGAGAAGCGGTGTTTGCTGTTAAAACTCAAAACAGTCGACTTTGACTATTATTGTAATACTTTCGCTTGAATTAAACAACGACTTTCGAACTGTACTGTGTTCTGGGTAGGTAATGTTTATACTGTTAATGCGATACGTTGTTATTGAAACTAATTGGACTCAATATGTTATTATTAGGCACTGCCATGGAGTCTTTGTGTATTTAATCAATGATTATTTACGAATTTCGATACTGTGTTTTGTGTTGATCTCTCCATTTAATTGGCTTATCGTATTTATATATAGCAATGTTATTGTTTGGTTACAGTGTAGGCGATTTTAACGTTTTGTTATTGGTTGTTGTAGGTAATTATTAGAATCAAACGTGTTTATTTTCATATTGATGTAGGTTGTACCTAACTGTTACTAGTTACCTATTCTTTATCTATTTAATTTTGTGTTTTATTATTTAATAATACTGTCATTTATTTTCTATCTATATAATAAAATAGTATCTATACTATCTATCCAACGCAGTCAAAACTGTACATTTCATCATTTTGAAGTAAAAATATTGCTAAGAGGTGTGGTAACAAGTCTAATGTCAAAAATAAAGCTTTTTGAATGTTTGTCCGTTTATCTATTTGTCTGGATATACATATGTTCCGGATTGGCGAAAAATGTCTGAACAAATTTGAATAAAACTTGGCACAAAGATACCTGGATTAACTACATAAACTACTTTTAATCCCGGTAGTTGGTACCTACGTTTCCGTGGGATATTTTCCGAAAGCCATGCGGGCAAAAGTTAGTTATAAATAAACAAAATAAAGGTATATTTATATAGTTCATTTGTGATGTTGCGACTTGCGATGTTCTGCAAAATACTGACCTCCTAATTATCTATGAACTTTCTTCCGTGTATTAAACTTTCTCTGTACTCTCATTACAATCCGCCAGTCGCTTTATACATGTTGCCGTATTTATTTCTTCGTCTTGATGGTGAAATAAAAATGTTATTACTCCGTATAACATCGCGGTGAAATTGATATAACTCTAAATGTTCATTGTTGACATTCTTCTATGTAATTTGTCGGACTTTTCAGGACAAAGTAGTGAAGCGTTATGTGAAAACCATTTATACTACAAAATCATTAGTTTTAACCGACTTTAAAAAAGGAGGAGGTTCTCGATACGAATGTATTCCTTTTTTTGTACGAAATGATAATGATTATGTTGTGTTTTCGCACAGGGACAACCAAGTACCTAAATTATATTTACATACAGTAAATGTAAATATTATTTAGGGACTTGGTTTGACAAGTCTCGGTAGGTAACTTAGTATTCTTCACGAAACGTGAATAGAACTAAAATCAAATGAGCAGTGCAATTATTTACTGGTTCATCAGAAAGTTCTCAGAGGATCAATATCAAGATCAGTTAAACTCGATTAAATAAACACAATTTATGTTAAGTACCTAAAACAAAAAAGATTTTCATTTTTACATTTTCACGATGAACTTAAATAAACAGCGTAAGTAAAAATCTGCAGCTGTAAGCATATTCATAAACTTTTAACCGCTCATAAAATTGTCGACGTTCGAGATCAAATCCGACATTGTCGTGTCGTGAGTGCGAGTGGAATGTTCTCGATTCGATCCCTGCTCGCGAGAGTTTTAAACATCCCAGTCCGGAAGGCACTTGAGTGCTCATAAAACACTCATACCAGTATCCGTATAGATTCGTGTCTACTTGTGTTATTTGCCTCACTCGGGGTGACTTGATACCAGATTTATTGGATCGTCAATAATATTTGCGCGGTTAACCTTAGCCCGATAAAAAGTTATGTTTCTTCCTTGTTTTGGTAGTTTAAAATGAAAAAGAAGAACACAATTGTTGTAGAATTTCATTTTATTGCAATAATAAAGCTTTCATGATTTCATGCGAAGATAATTCAAGTTCATCAGTGCATGCAAAAATTGTTATTGTGGTTGTTCGAATTGTTTCCTAATAAACAATTCGAACAACCACAATAACAATTTTATGAGACCCAGCCTCATTAAGTTTGTAAAAAAAAACTTTCGTACATCAACATCGTTCTCCCATCCTTTAAACATACAATTACGTAGCGAGATGGATTGCCCTTTTCTCAGTTGAGAGACGAATAAGGAAAAACAGCGCGACGCAGCTTACATCTACGTCATAAAACAAAACTCATGACGTTTTACAAGATCTACAATATTAGATTACATCAAGTAGTCCACAGTTATAAATAGTTGAGAGACATTATTCAAGTAACAGGCGAGTGTGCGATACGTCACACTAAGTTGGAACACTTTAAAGTTTTTCCGCGTAGCGCGGTGCAGATCCGTCCGCGGAGAAAGCGGGATAAATGATTGATGGCGGACCTCCAAGTATAAACTCGATTATCCGTTGAGACGCGAACAACTTACAAGTTTTGTGTAACGATGGATCAGGATTATTTGAAACTTTCCCCCACGGGAAAAAATCGTTTCATGACAATCATATTTGAGTTGAATATCAATGACAGTGGCAGAATGTACCTACGTGAGCTAAACGTCACGATGTCAGTGTCATTGTCATTTGTTTTAAATTAATTAAAATGACATTAAGTTTGAGCTTTGACCCTTAATTGTTTCTATCTACTGTGCAATCTTAAAAGAAGCTGTGCTCATTAAAAGATATTGTGCTCGGCAAAATTTAAGTACTATTGAGCAAAATCTTCGGTACCTACTAATCAGGACACATTGAAAGACTGAATAAATGCCAAAGTTTCTTAGAATTGAAAATCTGTGAATTTGATCACTTTTCAAAATTAGTAACAGAATGCGTACTAATGACGAGTTGGGGTGAAAACGTACAACTGAGTAGGTTTTGCTCCAACTTTGCTGAATTATTAAATTTTCCAATTTTCGGCGCGGGCTTGTACGTAATAACATTTGTAACTAGTAGGTAACAGTACCTATATTGGAATTTTATTGGCAGTATATTTCAGGTTTTTATAGATACTATATAGCTACTTTTAAAATGTACGTAACCTGAAAGTTATTTTAAATTTTGATTAAAATTAGACATAACCAAAAATAATCATGTTCCATTATTTGGTTTATGATCTCAACCAGCTCCCCAATTCTGTATCGTTATAATGATTCCCCGCGGAAACTTATACGTTCAAACTACGTCAATATCCTTTTCTTTAGAAACCAATGTAACAGTAAGGAATCGAAATGTCATTTTCTATATGCTCCAAGACAATTTGTCGATATCATTAATACGATATTAGCAGAATTCGTGTGTGATTGACGTGGTGACGAGTAAGGAATCGTTAAGTTGTCATAGTGAAGTTAGTTCCTGTGTCGATTTCGTTTTAGTTTTCTCTACTTGTAGTGTCGTGTTCAGTTCATCCACTTCATAAATAAAAAACCGGCTAAGTGCGAGTCGGATTCGCGCACGAAGGGTTCCGTACCACCAGGTAAAAACACCGAATAAACACGTTTCTTGTAGGGAGACCCGCTTTAATTTTTAGACTCTTCATTTTATTTTTATTATAGCGGCAGCAGAAATCCCTACTAATATTATAAATGCGAATGTAGCTCTGTCTGTCCGTTACGCTTTCACGCCTGAACAGCTATACTGATCTTCAAAAAAAATGAGCATTTAGCAGAGATATAGCCTGGAATATGAAGAAGGACATAGGCTACTTTTTTACGTGATAACCGACATCCGGGCGGGCAAAAGCTAGTAAACAAAATGTGAAAATTGCAACCGTTACCTATTACGGTTCATCACGAGATACAGCCCACTGACAGACTGACTGACACACGGACGGACGGACGGACAGCGGGGCCTTAGTAACAAGGCGCCCTTTGGGTACGCAACAGTCAAAATCAGTTACGCCAAAAACAAACAACGAATCTTAAAACCACTCTCCCTAAAACTCTTCCAGACATCATGGTCTATAATAAAGGGATACTGTTGAATGTTTACAAATAGTTCTGTCTAAATATTTAATAACAGTAATCCATCTAAGGGTTTAAAATGACCGAAGCCGTGGCGGTGCTCATCCGCACTTCAATATTAGTTTGTTCTAGAGGGACGGGCGGCGGCGGCGTGCGACGTAGGAAAATTGTTTCGCCGTTTATTATTCCGAGTTTTAATCAAGAAAGAAACTCGTGTCGGTCGACAGCGACGTCTGGGAAATATCCGAGATGTAGCCGCTGTGATCCACCCCGTCTACATTAATCGTGTGTAAAATATCCAGCAAAAAGCTCATTACGAGCTCACTCGTTACTCTTTCTGCACTGGACTGTGTTTATGACCAACTTTGTGGTAGTTACACTAACTGCAGACAGTTGCGACAATATAATAGCCAGCGGTGTAACAAACACCCTTAACATAGTGTTTATTATGAAAATTTCTTTGTTGAAATTAATGGAAGAAAGTTCTGTGGTTATTGCTCTTACTTTTGTGGTAGTGTTCGAATTTATGTTATCACTTTTGTTTATTGGAAACGTAAGATCAGTTTTAGTTGGTACCACGTCTTGAAAGGTAGATATGTAACAAGCAATACCAAAAATAAATTGCATATTTTGATAGAGCGTGCGGCGCGTCACTCAGGTGGAAACTAGAAATGTTCGCATTCGTAGGGGAGGTGGTGTCTCCACGCACACCCGCGCCCTACTGTCGCTCACAAATGCGATTTATTCGGGCTACTTTGCAGACTCCATTTTGTTATGTTTCGTATTCGGTAAACTAATTCGGCGTGAAGTGCAAAGGGGATTGCTCCTTTATTGCTGATGTCAAATATTCACACACTTCATATTTTGAATGTATAAACAATATGTTTATGTGTTAGGGCGAAAACTGTTCTATTTCTGGTAATGACAAAAATCAATAGCTCCCTATCTATTCCGGTCATGTCGCACAACAAAGTACCAGCCGGTTGCGCTACTCTCATTTACACTTAATCCTATTTGATATATTGGGCCATTACGAGCGCTGTCCCGCTCGCTACTTGCTCAGATTGTAAGAAAATACCAAGTAACGACGCCAGTATACCTTTATAGTCGGACAGTCGTGCTGATATCGACGGCGGCGATACGAACCAAACGACGAGCACAAAAAAGGGGATGGGTACCCATCCCAGCGCCAATGATCAGGAACAATGTCTCTTCATGTATACGTAATATAAGCAATTTACACATAAATTGAAGATACGAAAGTAATATTGATTGATAACCCAATTTATGATGTTCCCGAACTGGAATGTGTGTCGTTCCCGGAGAGTGCCGCATCTGAATGACAGTTTATCATACATTCTTCTGGGTGCCGTTTCGCGGATCTTGAACAAATTGGATCGCACTTATCGGGAATATAATACGTATCACAGTTAAGTGCAAGGTACTAGCAGCGAAATGCGCACTGCACGTCTAAGATATAAACGCTTCACTTACTTGCAACATGATATAAATCGTGTTTCTATTTTTAACTGAACACTCTTTCCGAGTCCATGTCTAGCTCTTGTGATTCTCGGTTGTGTTACTATTTACGAGAAAGATGGATGAACATTAGGGATGGCAAGGGTTGTTTTTTGGAAAAAAACGTAGTGGTAGCTTAGAGAGGTCGTCATCGTCGCCTTAGACATTTCTGCACGACCTGTTTTTATAGTAGAAAAGTTTCGTAGACGATTTATGTTGGTATTTGAAAGTCCTTAGCATAAATTTTCGAGAACACTAGCGAAGGCTGAGTTTGTCTAGCACTGAAATAATCTTTATTTTATATTTTAATCTTCTTATTCCATACCTTATACTTGCAAACTCCACTGTTATCAATCAAATTGACTTAAAAATACACGTAGGTAACTTCCTCCAAGAATTTCAGAAAGTAATAAACCAATCTTATAGAATTATATTTAATAAAAGTAAATAAGTAAAGAATCTCACTGCGGCGATATAGATAAAATTTCCAAAAAAATAAAACTCAATACGCGTTATCAAGTTCCGGTATCAATCTATTTTGTTTGCACGCTTCCCTTAATAAAGGAGGGAGAGAATTTAAAGAAAGACTTTAAAAGAGACACTTTGAAAGGGAGACTTTAGAAGTCGGTTTTAAACGTGATACATTATGAAAGTGGCGTTGGTTTAGAGCGTTCTTCGGTATCGTGAGCAAGCTGCGGATAATGATTGATGTGCCGCCGCGTCACACGCTACCACGTCACACTTACACTTTGCTACACCGAAAGTATTTTACACATTCCGTGCCAAATGTCGGGTGAAATGAAAACCTAGTCACTGATGTGCACTAATTGTTGTTTATGTTTCTTTTCTTAGTGGCTTGTCTTACTTATTCGTATGTGAAAGTGCACTGTAACACAAATATATTATTTCGGAGAGAACGCATTAGTGAGTATTTTCTCAAATATAAAATGGTAAGAAATTTAAATCTGTTGAAGTTGTAATACAATCAAAAAGATTTCAACTTTCACGTGTGTCGTCTAGACATTCCAAGTACACGTCTACAAATCAATGAACTGCACAAATGTATACACCTTCAGACTTTTATTATACTATCTATTTTAATAATGTTGCTTACTGGCGCGTCCCTATTGGGTGCGTAGGTCTGTCTGCTGCTGCAAACTCATAACATCATAAATACGATTCGAGGAGAAAGTTTCCCGACAGGAATCCGTGTCTGTTTGTACATCATTTCCTTATTTCAAAATATTCAAATGCAGGGTGGATCTCGGTGCGAGTAGATATATCACACTGTTAGATTCAGCTTTGAGGAAAACTTTAAAGAGCCGCAAAGGTTCATTTGAATAGAACTTGGTGTATAATTTGCATACTTATTTACATTATCTCTGCAGCACACAAGTGGGGCCCTTTCATTATCAAATTCGCAACACAGGGGTGGCGGGCGGTGCGCGTCGGTTGAATACAAACTCCAACTTGAAAGTGATTATCACCAAATTCCATGCAAAAAATATCACCCGATTACCGACGCAGTAAAACTACCAGTAAGAAGAACAAAGAAATCTACAGAGTAGAAAAAATATACAAAAACGTAGTTTGTTTTTCAGAATTTATCGCAGACAAATGAACTACAAATAAAGCCGCTTACATAAAGCATAAATCAAGCAAAAAGTTATCCTTTCACTGAATACTTTAAAAAAATAACGTAAAGGACTTAGCAAAAAAGATGTTTTATTTTTAGGATATCAAATAGCAATTTGCCATAACGAATCAAAAGGTCTACGAACTCTCGTAGCGGCTACGACTGCTACGAGTTGTCTGCTACGCTGGTATTATAAAGTCAGAATAGTGAGAGCGAAGGTTAACGAAGCTTTTTCTTAAATTGAGATGCAATTTCATAAATTTTTTGTGAGCTTAAGTTGGGGTTCGTGGACGTGAAGATAATTAAATTCAACCCTTTACTGTGCAAAGCAAAGGAAAGTCTCGTAAATTAGAAAACTAAACTGCGGATCTCACCCCGGGATTCAATTAGCTGCTAATCATATCTGGAGGGTGTGAGCAGATCGATCGGGGCCTACCCTTCCGTACACATCGGCTTGTACATGACGTGACTCTCAATAAGAGGTTTTTTTGTAACTGCGCAGTAAGTAGTAATTATTTATACTTAGATATACACAGTTTGTTTTGATGTATTTAAGACTTAAGCACCTTTGTTTATCAAAAAAACTACAGTAAAATATTTAAAAGAAAAATGCAGTCTAGATATCAGTGGTTGAACAGAGCGGCACCTGCATGTTGGTACTATCAAATAAATGTACCAAAGTATCTTTGTTGTTGCGAGTACATCCGGAAACGACACCAATAGCGAATGCACTTCAACGGGCTCACATTTCCGATCCCTTTTCAACCGCCTCTCGAGAGCAGGGCTTCTTTCATAGCTATCTGTCGCTTTTCTGCAGAATTTTACCAACTCATTCAACTGTGAACTTGCATCGCACTCGTGTGACGCTGTATTGCAAACTTAATATCACGGCAGTAATGTGCGATTTTGAAACGAAAGCTTTAAGTACTGCACTGCTATGTCGTTTTTATATTTTAAATTGTCAAATCCAAAGCATTTATTTCATATAAACCAATTGCAGGCACTTTTGAATTGTCAAGTGGGGTCGGTAAAAAAGATGAAGCTAGTTGCCCATTCCAAAGTGTAGTAGGTACTTATGGAGAAGAACAGGCAAAAAATTCCACGGACACTCTTTTAAATCAAAATGTTGTTACAAAAGATTGATTACATCATTCATGTTGAAATTACACCTGTGAGAACGATGTGAAAATACAAGCTCATTAATTGTGTCCAAACAAGAAAAAAAAAAGAAATTAAAATAAGCCGTAGAAGCTAAGAGATGACCAGACTCTATTGACAGTGCCCGTTCACGAACATAACGTATGGATCAGAACCAGCTCAACCATTTTGAAGGGAACTTAAATTCTACTATCCTAATATAGTATAAAATTTTTACGTGAAAGTTTGTATGTTTGGATGTTTGTTACTCAATCACCCCAAAATAACCAAACAGATTTGAATGAACTTAGGCACACAGATAGTTTATAATCTGGATTAACCCATAGAATACTTTTTATCCTGGTAGTACGTTTCCATGGAATATTTTTCGACCTCAACGCGGGCGAAGCCGCTGGTAAAAGCTAGTTCAAACATAGGTTACATTTATCTGAATAGAATAGTTGTAAATAATAAAGTGCCATTAGATGAGTAGCTGTGCTGTAAACACGTCTCACGGTGACGAAGTACAGGAGGCGAACTATTTAGCCACCGCAAATAGTTGAAAAGGAACGTATTGTTATCGCACGTCGTCGCCCAAGAATGTGAACGACAGAAAGTTCTGCTACGATTATACCACGCAAACTATCACGGAACACCAAACTATTGACCTGAACTCCAACATAGACAGCTTTTAATATCATGAAATTGCCTCGACATCATTTAGTCGCTGCAAATATTACTTTAATCCCACAGCAATAAAGTTTAAGCGTCTGAGCTTGCGGGGAATGCAATAAAACCTTTAGAAATTAAAGGCGTGCTTGCGAAATCTCTGTCGTTTCTTTCTAACCAAGGTCAGGCGGCGTATGAGTCGAGTGTTGTCTCTATTGCGTGAACGTCGCGTTTATATTGCGAAGGCGGTTGCAAGACGACGGCGATGAAAATTCTTGGTACCTCAGTGTTATCTTATGAGGCAGGTTTACGTTTAATATTATGTTATCATGTCAGAAATAAAATGATCGCTGAGGGTGGGTTTAATATAGTTTATGAACTACGAATTCAAATAGAAAATTCTCTCATGTGTGAATATATTGACGTCTTGACACGGTTAATATGCCTACGAGCTAGAATTTTAATATGATACTAGCGAGTAGTAATATTGGTTTATTATTTTATGCGAAGTTACTTTTGAAATCCATATCTATACTAATAATAAAGCTGAAGGGTTTGTTTGTTTGTTTGCTTGAACACGCTAATCTCAGGTACTTCTGGTCCGATTTGAATAATTATTTCAATGCTAGATAGCCCATTTATCGAGAAAGGTTTTAAGTTATACATCATCACGCTAAGACCAACAGGAGAGCGGAGCAATGAAGACTCGCACGGGCAGGCGAGGCGAGCGACGGGGTGGGTCGTGAAACAAGAAATTTGACGCGAACGAAGTCGCGGGCAGAAGCTAGTTAATTTATAAAAGTTGCTACCAACTACCATTCCGAACACTAAAATAAAATTCAATCACTGAAAAACCTTTTCTTTTCCTTTGTAATCGCAGCTACTGTCATCAATCAAGTAGGCTTGCTTTGATAATAGAACTTTCCTAAGTCACGTCTATCCGCAATATATTTTACCAGAATGACAAAACCTAGCATCGGAGTCCTTAACAGTCCTTTTTTTTACGGCGACTATCCCCCTAAATGTCCTCACCCGAGGGCGGGGTTGTCGTCCCTGTAAAAGCAGGTTTATGACTGACACGTGGCGGACCGAAAGACGTCGACCGAGCCTACCATATTGATCACACTAAAAACGCTCAAAACGTAGATTTTCGGTCAAGAGTGTAGGTACACTAAACTAAACGAAAACTATTCATCGAATTGTTACGGTGAGGAATGTTTTACTTAGGGCCGCTTTTTAAATCGTCTCATAACTATATTTGTATTGACATATACGAAAACTGCCATGTCAAACCACATTTTCATTCCTCAGAAAAAAGTTAACTGAAGATCAAAATCAAATCAAATCAAATCATTTATTTTTGCAGAAAACACTGTTACAATGGTGTGATAAAAATTTACATTTCAATATCAACAAATAAATAAAAACAATCATAAAATACTTTAAGATATTAAATGAATGCAGTGTCATACAGATTAATAATTTATTTATTAACAGTAATATTTAAATTATTTCAATGTCGATCCTAGAATTATAACAATATTTAAAAATTATTACAATACATGCATAATAATTGTAAGTACTTGCTGTCACTGTGAGGTCTTAAGTTTGGAAAAATATCGTTTAAGAAGTCGTTCAAGTTATAGTAACATTTATTAACTAAGAAGCTCTTTAGACTTTTCTTAAATAAGGCAGTATTCATTGCCCTTATTTATTTAGGTAATTTATTGAAAATTACAGGAGCCATGTGAAACACACTTTTGCGCATTAAGGCGGAGATTTCTGGAAAACGCTCAAAAAGGTGCTTTTTTAAAGCTGTGTATCTCTTTAACCGTAAATAATTTTGTAAGCAAAAAAATTTATAATATATTCGAGTTTTTTTGCATACATTGATGGAACTCAAAACATAATTAAACATACTTTAATGCATCATCAAAGTCACCTCTTAATTATCTTTAAAATCGGTTTATCCCTTTAATAACAGTTATAAACATAATTAAAAATATGCCATAAAATTCCAAATGCCAAACTGCATCCAGTGATAGATTATTTATTATTAAATAGTTAATATCCAATTTTATAGGATTTTATTTGCATTTTTACGACATAGGTACGCTTGCTCATTTGTTATTCGAATTTATTACAACAGATTTTAACCCGTAACAGATTGCAATAAGAACTATTATCTCTCAAAACGACAATATTTAAAGTTACTAGGGCCTTAAAGCGGTATAGGGTCGGCGGACACCGAGGCGAAATGCGTTACGTTCTGAGGCTAATGTAAATAATTTTCCTTTTATTAGTGAATATTTATAGTTTATATTTTCCTTTTCCTTATTTGTTTTCCTTAGAATAGTGTTTTAATAATGAAACACTATAAAGATATTCCCATAATCAAATAACTGTTAGAAATATTGATGAGAATCGAGCTAAATGGCACGCAGTTGGAGAGGCCTATGTCCAGCAGTGGACTGATTTAGGCTGATGATGATGAAATAACTCTTATATCTGCGACATGTTATTTGAAAACAAATAAACCTAAACATAAATTTTTACTGGTAAACATAATATAATATGTAACAGTTATTTATTGACTAAATATTTTTATTAAATACACTCACACAGATACAGTTGAATACATATGCCCAATCCTCGGGTATATTTATTCATTTTTACTACAGGGATATTTACTTATAATACGGTCGAACCAGGTTTATTTGACGTAATAACTTTGTACTTATATGATAACTGTATCTCATTCTTTAGATTGTCTTCTGCGGGCATTGCTTTTGTCTGGCTCCTTTTATATTTATTGAAGTCTACGGTCTAATTGACACTTTTTCACATTTCATTAAGTTCTACGTTGTCTGAGTACTCACTGTAACATTATTAGAAGTCTGCGTTATTAAGTAGTGAGTAGGTTCTTGAGAATGTGCTTAATTAAGTGCCGTGGCTCAGGTATGATTGGTTTAAATATAGGTACGTTGGGTATTGTTGTTGTATATTTATATACAACCCTAGTTTTCGTATATGCGAAACCCGAAACACGTGTCTATTATTTTTGTGTAAAGAATCTATGTACAAAATAACAATACTATATCATGAAAAATCACAAAGTTATAAGCTTGTTATGCTATCTAGTTGTCTACACAAACATGGTCACCACGCGGGCCCGCGACGCCCGCGCGTTCAGCGTCGTATTGTGCTCATTGATAATCATTAGGCAGTAGGTACCTAACAGTACAGCGAATGTATTATAATTAACTGGTGATAACATTTTCCATCACACTTTGCTAAACGTTCTTGGGAGAATATAACATGGTGTAAAAAATATTGGAATCGATTCATTGACTTATTCTGCACAAACAATATTCATGTTTCGCATATACTAAAAATAATGTTGTATGTTATATCGCAGTAAATCTATTCTTAAGAGACCGTATACGAAATTTTTCTGATTTCGCTGATTTACGTGGTTTTACAGTTAAAACACTGTATTTCTATAAGTTTTAATGCACCACATGAAAGATTACTTCAATTTTGATCTAATGAATTAGCTCCTTTTTTATTACCTTACCGCGAAGACGCCTAACTAAATATTGTGTTGTAGGCTTGTTGCACGCTTTGGTGTAAACTATTAGAGCAGCAAGCAATAAAACTATTATTTTATATTAATAAATACCTAATAAGTATTTCAAAAATAAAGGGCTCGTTATAAATTGTAATAAACAGAACTATGCTTATTCAATTTTCTAAAACTATTACGTAAAAAAATTCCGAAAACATTTTAATACTTACACAAAAATTAATAGCATATCGGAAACATTTACAACAAGCGGCACGGGCAATTTAGTAATAATACCAAATCCATCACGCTATCGTGGGCCGGTGAAAAAACCTATTGGTTAGGTTTTCCTGTTATGATATTAAATGCGTTGCGCTATATTTGTCAACAGCCAAGAGTGATGGATCGTTTATAATTTATTTCTTCGTATGGATGCCACCCGCTTTACAAGCAGCGTCAGCAAAATTGGCTCCTTGGGGACTTTTTCTCCAATTATCGGTGAACGTCGGGGTCGGCATTGTTGATCGGTATAAAATACGATACGAAAACCTGTCTTTGTGCGCACCGAAAGTATATTAAGGCGATAAGGGTAAACAAATTGCAATACTTGTGGGCCTTATTACCCGTCACATCAATCATAGAACCCCAGAAGTATACGGTTACGTTGCTAACGTTTCGTTTCGAGTATCTCAATCGTGGAACGTTCGTGTAGCTTTTGAGCGGTGATTTTAATAGGTTGTAGGGATGTAACATAGGTATAACTGTGTAGTTATAACCTCTTTCATAGTACAGCAGACGCGCAAACTGTAACTATGAATTTAGCACATGATTCTAGCGTAAAAATTTTTATTTATTTTAAATCAGCTATTCATGGAAAAGTGCAATACCTACCTACGCGATCAACATTTATGGAACACCTCCTTCTTTGCAGAATTATGTGCAGTATCCATGGTAATAGGTTGCAGGTCGATGACCCAGCCACCCTGTATGGGATAGCAACTAGGTCTTGAAAAGTTTTGTCGTTAAAATAATTAACTTGTTTTAATGGTGGTAACCTTTACGTTGTTGTCTTTTTCAGACACGCTATTATTATCAAAGGCACAAATGTTCCATATCTCTTGTGGAACACTCAAAGAGTTTCTATACTCCTACCTTCCTACGTAGATAACTAGGAGAGCATCTACGTCTGTCGTCTGACCACTGCAAGTCACGGAAATTAGGTTTTCGCCGGGTGATGTTATCAGTGGCCAGGTGGATGCGGCGTCTGCCTTAGTTATCTTAGGTGATAGTCTGACTGTTCTTATCTTACAAGTGACTGTTTATTCAAACTTTGAATCTAAAATAAACTTTTCACTGTGAAAAAGCAATAACGTCAGGTTGTCATGTTTGCACAAAGCACATGAAAATGAAAAATTAAAGGGAACAAGCATGAAAAATAGCATAAAAAGTAACCTATCCAGGTACAACAGAAAAAAGGACGAAAAGAAAACTGTATTAATATCGCGTTTAATCATGGACGCCACAACAAAAAGACAGGAGTAGACTTTATGAGCAACCTGTTTACAGTAGCAAATAATAAAAAAAATGTAATCGACGGCGTGACGTCACAGGCCAGTGAGCCGGAGCGAGCGCCCGCCGCCGCCCGCAACGCTCCGCAAATACGAGAGATAGCCTCGTCCGGAAATTCAATCAGCTAGCACGGAGATTCGATCAAGATTGGGGTAATTAAAATACCTAACTTTTTACCTAAACACACCTTTATAAACCTAATACTCCCAATGCCGAATTTCACGTTCGAAGCGGAAGTAATACAGTTTCATTTACGATTTCAATTCCGACTTTGATATCGATATGATTGCCAATGCCGTTGAGTGCTGAAAAAGGTTTTTGTTACGTAGGTACTCGTAACATGTTAGAGGATATAGATGGATTTGACTTTTAATTACGGTACCGTTATACCACACGGGTCCGATAGTTAAAAGGGAACGTGAGATCGAGGTGGCTCTCGACTTATTTATTGTCCACTATAGAAATTCAATATGGAGTCGATCCGACGACGCGGTAGAAGGTAATTAAAAATACGTCACTCCCAGCCGACCTTTCAATTCGTGCATATGTCGAAATTCGGAATGAATCATTTCCCGTTTATATTTCTACGTTACCGTCGGAGCCGACTCCTATTTATTGTTAACTGATGGGAAAATACCGCGGCTTTTTGTTAACTGCGGTTAACGAATATAAACATTTCGGTAGGTGTCGCCATTGTTGTCAAACGCCTTGTTTACTCCATCTCGTGTATTGGCTGCAGTAACTGAACTGTTATTGTAGTGCAATGATCAAATGCGATGCTGCTGTACCTAATCAGTTTGATTACTTGTCTTGTTTGCTTGTTGGCTGGTTGGCTGGTTGGTTAATACTATAAACGGTAGTTTATCACCAGTAATTTTGGCATTGGAGTTGGTGTAAAATATGGGTTTGGCAATTTGAGCACTTAAGTCATTTTTAACGTTGATAAAACAGTATTTAATGGTCATAGTGTCTGAAAGCAGCTAGAAGAAAAATTGAAAGTAAATATGGTATACATTCTGTATACGATAAACTCACAAGAGAACCGGAGAACCCTTGCAAATTCGCGAACGATTGCAATTGCAAGGGGCGGAAATTCGATGATTTGATCAATGGGGATGGGTGTTCCCGGCGCTCCGTGTTAGTTATCAGGGCACTTTGGGCGCGGACAGGAAACTGATGCTACCTGACATGATCATTGGATATACTTGGCTATACGTTAGTATTCGTTCCATATTACTATCTATGATTTAATTTCTAGAAGCCTCTTTAGAAGGGATTGAAACGAATAGGCTTTTATGTAGAAGGAGATTCTGACTGAGTAGACATATCAAAAATCTTAAATAGCATCAGTAGGCCAACACCAAATTTCTTACAACAAAGGTCCTGTATCAATGTTGTAACGTAATAGTGTTCAATATCGAATCCTTTCAGATACAATACAATCCCTTTGTTATAACTATCAAGATCTCCCGACCAGCCGATGTGAATTTAACGCTAGGTATATACAGTATCTTTCATATTGATATCGCGGGCAATAACAGTATTATCTAGAGCATTATTTCGTCACCGGGGAGATGTCTTATTATTCACTGAACGTGAACGTCTATGTTTTGGCTTACGAAATTAACTTTAGGGTACACCCTAAAGGGGTATTTCCTGACTCCAAGGGGAGACATGCAGATTAATGGTGTTAATAAAACACATCCGTTAATTGTTGACAGTAATTTTGCGATTTAATATTTAATAACGAAGATAGTTGTGTGAATGTATCTCAGTCATAAAAATATATTATAACGAACTGTTTGATACTTAGAACAGGTCTTAATGAAACTGAACATTTCTATGAAAGCAAAAATAAAGGTTCAATTTAAAGTTCTATTTTTTTAGACAAAAACATTATCTAACATTAATCGTACCTATAATCTACAACTTTAATAAGCCTTAAAAAAATATTAAAACTCCACACATACGGGCGTGGTAGGTCACACGAGTTACGTGGCGTACAGGCAATAAGTTGGAAGTACTGAATGACCTGAGGTAATACATTAGTGGGGGGCACATCTGGTCATCGCCGACGAGTGCTGCGACCTGATTTATTCTTCGTATCCATCACTGGGCCGAGTACAGCTGAGGCGTCTTGTCTCCCCTCTTTCACTTTAATCGTTCCGCACTTTTAGAATGACCCGCTGTCTCGTGGCTATCTGCTTAAATGTATTGCGTTTGTGTTTGGGCGGGCATTTTGTCTTTTGGGTAGTCATTTAGAAATAGATAGGTGTGTCGGCTAAGAGTATCCCCCAGGATTTGGGTTTCATCGAGTACTTAGGCTATGACAATTTGAACCTTATTGGTTTGGTTTGACTGCCTCGTTAGTCTAGTGGTCGCAAGCTCTATAGCCGAGAATAAGGTCCAGGGTTCGATTCCCAGGTCGAAATTGTTATTGGGTTTTCTTTTCTAGAATTAGATACTAGTAGCAGTTCGGAGTCTGGATTTATGCCCGGTTGTTGGCTATAGGCTCACCCCTGTAACATGGGACTTAAACATAACTGGCGAAATGAGGGTGTACTATTATAGGTACACTTCTGCCGAATCCTTCGGGGAAACAGGGTGTGATGTTATGTTATGATTCCGCGAATACAATGCAGGCAATGCAGGTTGCACTTAAAATAAAATTATCTGAAACTAGGAACCGAGACGATGAGCTAGACAATATGACTCAAAATATTCAAAATGAGCGCAAAAGCAAAATGTATGTTTCGTAGATTCACCTGTCCGATTAAATTCCCGGTGGCTAGCGCCGCAGTCTAATTTAGCGTTAGTGGCA